>OY728162.1:234342978-235658478 GCA_963277665.1 Viscum album | reverse complement strand
TCCAAACTCCATATATATAGGAGAGGGGGGGAGGTAAGTAACGATCGTTGAATTTATGATAGTTCATTTATTATGAACCCTCCTAAATTCCTACGATGCTATTACATAATTTAAAAAGGGGTCAAGCCAACATCAAAAAAATTGATAGGGTTTAATTTTATACTGACACATAAAATTAATTGTTAGATTTTAATTTTATATTGACACATAAAATTAATTGATAGAATTTAATTTTATGTCCACACATAACATTAATTGAAAGAATTTAATTTTACGTTGACACATAAAATTAAATTGAGGGAGTTGAGAGGTTTCCTTCACCCCCCATAATAAGGGATAAACCTTGGGTGGTACACACCACCATGACCTCTCATGAGAGGTTAAGGTGTGGCGGTCCCCACTTCTAAATTCCATAAGGGTGGTTGCAACAGATAAAAAAAATAAAACATGTGTTTATTTTATTTTATTATTTCCACAAAAAATCCAAATAAACTATCTTCCTCCCTCAACCAACTGCCGTCGAGGTGAAAGTCCTCTTAAGTGAATACCGGTTCTGTGAGTTTAATAGCGCCCTCAGATTTCAATTCCGATCACCGGTTCAAAAGTTACAAAACTCCTCTTGCGCGTTTACTGAACGTACCTGAAAAAAAGTTCATAAAATTATTATTAGTCACCCTCGACTAGTGCTGGTCGAGGTTAGGCTCTGCCTAGGTGAAACATGCCCCAAAAAACCCAATGGTACTCTCTGATTTTCAATCCAAGTTATCTTTTAGAAGTTATTAATTTTCTAATAAAATAATTGTCACTTAATTATTTTATTGGTGGCCAAAAACTAACTTTCTATGGTGGGTTGCGTAGGCCAAAGTTAGTATCTTCTTAAAGAAATCATACCCTCATAAGTCCATCGGTGGTCTCGGATTTTTAATCCGAGATACTATTTGTGAGTTATAAGCATTTGAAAAATAAAATAATTTAGTTAATTATTTTTTTTAAGGTTATTACAATTTTGTGTTTTCTCTCAGGAGGCTGATGCCGACTAATCTTAAGTCATGCCGAGGGTAAACCCACCATACTAAGCATAACAGTGCCCTCAGATTTATGATTTGAGTTACCATTTAAGAGTTATTCAATTTTTTCAGGAAAACTACTTACACACGTTATCTTAATCTTAACAAAACTTCGACAGATCATTCTAGGAACTCTGGGACTCGAAATCGTGCACCATCAGATTTCCCGGACCCATAAAATTCCCATTTATTTAAAAAAAATTCCTGAACATTTCAGGTCTTTAAATTATCCATAATAAAATATGATTAATATTTTGGATAACTTATAAGAAGTAGATAAGGCCTCTAATTTTTAAAAGATCAAGACATGTTAATTTTTTAAGGATGTCTTTGGGTGGATTTTTTGAAATCTAAGATAACCATTCCATACTTTGTGGTAACCAAAGTTTCAATGTAGTGAGTGGTACAATAGTTAGATCAATGTATTTTAAAATATAGGTCCTGGTCAAAGATCAGGGATCCATTTTTACAATATTTAGTATGAATTTTTTAAATGGATAAGATCTTGTTGTAGATTATAGAAAGACGGTATATCATGGAAAATGGAGTTTTTTACATGAAGGAAGAAATACATGGAAAAAATAGTCCAGGTGTAGAAGAACAGAGGTGTCCCTCTCAACATAAGAGAAGTAATATTTTTCATTATAAAATAAAAAAAGATATTTCATTTGTCAAAATATTAACTATGAGGGTATCTGACATGATGATAAAAATAATTAAATGATGGTTTTGGTTATGAAACTAAACTAAGAAGGAAAAAAATAGTAAAGATGGAGTGTAATTAAAAAATATGGAAGTGGAGGCATTATAGTTACAGACTACTGTGAAAAAATGGTTGAAGAAGTTCTAGGATTATGAGATGGAAGGTTGAAGATGACGATATTAGTGGTTTTCCAAGAGCTGTAGAAACTGGAAGGTCGACCATATAGTGTTTAAGTTCTATAAAAACATGATATATATATGTATATATATCAATAGTTCATAGAGAATAAGTTAAATGGGGGAGAATTATATTATTCTTTGTGAATAAGAGCACTGTTTTATTCTATTTTTCAGTGAGGGTTGTAATTTTAGAGGGTTAGTGTGGTTATTCCATTGTGTAACTAAATAGAAAGCCATGATATTTTAGTGTCTTAGGTGTATAATCACATATCAATGTATTCTACTTGTATTATCCCATTTGTTAGAACCAAGTAAAGTATCCATTGTCCATATTTATACTACTTTATACACTGTAGAGAAGTAGTTATGGGGGAAAGGTTGTACCTCTAAAATAGAGAATAAGTTCAACATCAAGGAATTTTTTTAATCCTTAAGTACCTTGAATCACCCCCTATTAGTATACAATTATTAATAGTGACCAAAATATTCCTTCAAGTAGAGATCTTCCATCTTTAACCACTTATTTTATTAAAAATAATTTTTCTATAAACACGTTTTTCACATTATAAATGATTTCTCATTGATCCACCATCTATTTTAAGGATTGGATCTATACTTCATTACTATAGGAATACTCTATAGATTTTTGATTTGACATAATTGTTATTTATTCCATGAAATAATTATTCTCAAAACCTTCTATTGGGTCATATAAAATTATATATTAGGTCATATCATTTAAAATAATTTTAGAATTACATTTATTAGTGAATTCAAAATTGTTAACCATGAGGGAAGTGTTTATTTTCATAGAATCCTTATTATAATTTATCCTTTTCATATTGACTTTTGAAATAATAAAATTGTATCTATATTTATTCACTAATATTTCATCTCCACCAGATTTCCATTATTATCTAGAAGTAGATTTCAGAACCTTCTTTTCTTCCATTGATTTTCTATATATAACTTTTATTTGTTTCTATGATTTGAAGGTAGTGGAATTGTTGTTGTTTTTATGGAATAATTCACTAGACATTGATATTAACAAGATATTTTATATCCTCACATCACTAATAATTTCACTATTATTAGTAAAATAATCATCATGATACATGTATTCCATGATTTCTTCACCATAATCCTACAAAAATAAAAATACATTCTTCTAGATATCATTATTGGTTATATTAAAAGAAAGTAGTATCATTATTAAATATATGTGTGAAAAAACTAAAAAACTATATTTAAATATTTATAATAAAATTGGAAACTATGGTATTGATGCCACTTATTGGGGCTAAGTTGAATATATTTACCTTGAAGGGGGGGGGGGACTCAGGGTGATATTGGAATAAATTTTTTTACCTTCGATTTCATTATAAAATTTTTTAGATATTAATACATAATATTAAGGAACCAATTAAATCCTTTAAAAATTATCGATCTATTACCCAATCATATAAATATTCAAAAATCTAAAACTTAAATCCCAGAAGGATTTTACTTGGTCCACCCACACCGAGCTACATTCAAGGAGCACACACCGATTACATGTTGATGTGAACAAATCCACTATAAATCATTGTTTGGAGGATATAATTTTGGTAATGATCACTACTAGACAAATATAACTACATTTATAATGTTTAGGTCTTGATTACTCCTCAACCAAAGGGAACTCACGCTTCTTCCACTCTAGAAACCACTTCATTGAAGGATTGTCAGTTTATTGACTTAAGGGTCACTTCAATAGTTTATAGGAATGTATACCTCTTCTTCGCCAACATCGTTTGTTGTGGGACCTTGTATATTAAACTATAGAAAATTATCTATTTTAGGACGCTCTTTATCTAAACTCTTGTTTTCCAAATAACGGCTGAGATAAACTCATTTTAGAGAGTTGAATCCCATGTCTTCCATGTCCAAATGAAAGTGACATTCTGATGTGTGGTTTAATTATTTTTATTCTAAATAATCATAGTAGAAACTATAATATTAGATAAAAGATACTCTTTAGTATATTAATATTATTTCACTCTATTTATTAAATAACTTATTTTAGAGATAACACTATATCTTTTTATTCTTTAACAAAAAAAAAACAGATATGGGAATCTCATTATCTAAAATAAATTTACAATCACATACCTCCCATCCCACATATTCTTCTTATATACTAGACATAGAAATATAAATCATATAATCTTCTGGAGTCTCTTATACTCTTACTACCTTTACAGTAGATATGAAAATATAGCTCATGTTATCATCTCTAGAATTTTCTAGAACTACCACGAGTAGTTTTTAAAGATTCTTAAAACCTCCATAACACCCATCAATGGTTGTGATTAATTCAATTTCTTTAAACTTAAAAGATTAAACTATGTGTCCCACAAAATCAGGGAGGTCAAAACATACCTCTTTTAAATTTAAAAAATCATCTGAATCTCAAGTCAAATCTTATATAATATTAAACTGAAACCTAATATTTTTTTTTGAAATAGATTGATTAATACATGATATTCTTTACCAAATCATGATCCTATTCAACTTCAAACATATTGTGATGCAACCTCTTCCACTGTGGATGGATCTTTAATCAAAATAAAAATCCAAAAAATTGAGTCAATATATTTTAAAAATACCCAATAATCATTGGATAGATATTCAATATATCTTCAAATATTAAACATGTTACAACATGAAATATTTCTTTATAGTGTAAAGACCTTCATATTAATCCAATTGGGAATTATGACATTTTTTCAAGAATTCAACCTCCATAACACAATGACTATGCCATGAAACAGTTTTTCCCAACTCTAGAACAGTTACATCATGATCAGATGAATATAATGAAAACATAAAAAATATATTTTCTATAATTTTTTATTATCTATTATCGCAAAAAAGGATTTATTCCATAGTATACACTTATACATTTATTTTAATCATGTCTACAGTCCATTATGGAATAATGATACCTATTGTGATGTGACTTATAAGAAATTAATCCTATGTATCTTGAGTTTTACTCTTATGAAATTAATATCACAATGTGGTCTTGTCCCTCATGACACGACACTCTCCCAAAACAATAATCTACTCTTATGTATCAATAATGTTAATCTATTGATTCTATTTTTGACCTCCCTAATTAATCTCACATAGATTTCAATCATTGTATATTGTACTTACTTAAGACCTCTTATAATGTGGTTTATTAGTTCATAATTCATCCATAAAACTAACTCCTCTACTTTACTCTTATATAGATACTATCAAGTCATGATAGATATTGTTGTGTCATGAAATAATATTCTATCCCAAAACTTTGACCAGCCTTTTACAAATAATTCTTTGCATGCTCCCCACTTTTATCCCCTAAATAGAAAATAAGAAGTCAAGTCTACCTTATTATAATCTATATTTATCTTTATAAGCCATGTGTTCATATCCTCATGTCATGACCATGATATATATAAATATTAATTCACAAATAATTTTACATAAATATATATCCATGATAGGGTTTCCAATAGTTATTCTCTAATTCTGTCATGATCATCCTCAACCTTCACTACCTTATTTTTCAATGACATTCATTCTTCAGAGAATGAGTTTCCCATGTATGGTAATCAACTACATATTTATTTAATCATCTCAAAGTTCCATGTATTCTAATATAAACATTTATTTACTATTAATAAATATAATAGCTATGGTCAAAAAATCCAACTAAAAACATCACGGTTTTAATAAAAGTGATCTTTTTCAAAATGAATGATGATTAAAATTCTTTAAATATGGATGTGTAATGACTACAGGACAATGAGACAACCTATTTCAAGTGGTAAAATGTAAAAATTAATTTCACTTGAGGATAGAAGAGAATGAGTTATTTCATATAAATCTTGGGAAAATGTGAAAGATTAAAATTATTCATATAAATGTGTGGATATTCAAACTCATCCCTTGGAACCTATTTATTTTGATATATATACACAAATAAAGAAGAAATAAATCATTCCATACAAATAACTTATTTTATTTATTGATGATTTTATATATATCACAATTATCTTGTTTTCATAGAATAAAATTTAGGCATCCAATAAGATTAATATTTTCCGGAGAAGAATTGAAAAGGTATTTAGTTTCTCTTTCAAAAAAAATCTTTTTGGACAATAAGGATAAATATTATAGTGAATGGTTTAAAGATTACATGGAAAATCCTGATATTTTTTAAGTATTACTATATAGTTGAGAAGAAGAATCTAAGTTCTGTTAAGATAACTTGAAATTTATAACTCGAACATGTAACTTATCATTTATTATATACTGAGTGACAAGGATAGTTATTTACATTAAAAAACATTTCTAGTATCACCATAAATATTATATTTCACTTTATAATATTTATTATAATAAGAACCCATGGTTAATGTATTGAAAGGAGTTTGGTAGCACTTGTGTTATAAAAGTGAAGAGTAATAATATGAGTAATATTGAGAACATAGTAGTCAATTAAAAATTCCTCAAAAAAGACATTAAAAAAGTGGGTGTTCCAAAAAAAGTTGAATTAAAAGGGAAAATTAATAAGAAATATAGTGAAATTTTTATAAAAAGGATATTATATTGTTAAATCCATTAACATCAATGAGAAATTTTCCCAAGTTTCTATAATTGAATTCATAAAGATATTTATTAATATCACTTCCCCAATAAGATATAATATATTCTAAATAGATATCAAGTAACCCTTTATTAATAATTAACTTGGAAAGGATGTTTACATTGAGTAGCCTAAAGAATTTATACTTGGAGATGAGGAAATATATTTTCTATGTTTAAGAAGGTTCTTTATTGGTTAATGAATGTTTTGAGATCTTGTTATTTGAATCTTGATTCATGTTTTATGTCATTGAATTTTAAAAAAGGTAGATTTGATAACAACCTATCCCTTAAGAAAATCAATAAGAAATATCTCATTGTTTTCATCTATATTGATGAATTTTTTTTCTAGAAATGAATAAAGTGTTTGTAAATTTTTTAAAACTCAAAAGAAGAATTTATTTGAGATGAAGATACTTGGAGAAATTAAGTAATTGTTAATTATTATAATTTCCCAAAATAAACCACATATTTCTTTATAAATATAAATATACCTGAGATATTTTAAATAACTTCAGAATAGAGGACATGAAGCTGGTTTCTACACCAATTTCAGTGATAACCAAACTCTTAATAGATTAATATTACATGGGATTTTATCAATAGGCGCTTATAAAACATATTAGAAATTTTCTTCACATGAAAAATTTGAGATTGAATTTTTTTTATTCTGTTACATTGTTTGATTTATATCAAAGTGAATCCAAAGAGTCTAATTTAATCAAATAAAATAGAATAATAAGGCATAATAATGACACTAAAAATTATTAATTAGTTTTTAGAAATAATGTGAATGTTTATTATCATGGATACATTTAGGCTTATTGGGATGGTAAAGTCTACCTCAAGTGTAGATTTTTTCCTTTAGATATAGGTCTGTAAATTGGCACATAATGAAGAACAACTCTCCTATCTCAAGTAAAAAATATGTGCAATATATTTATTTTATTATAGAATCAACATAAATGATGTGGATAAAGATACAAATTTTGGATATTAATGTAGAGGTGAAGTTACCTTTTTTAATGGGTTGTGATAATCAAATTTCCATAAATATTTTGAGAAAACCAGGTCTGCTTTCCCAATAAAATAACATTTTTATAAAGTAAAATTTTACCAAGGATAAAGACTAATAATGATTCATAAATATTGAATATGTTCCTAAAAATGATAAAATGGAAGATGTGTTTACCAATCCATAAAATAAAGCTTCATTTAAAAAACTGTGGTTGATGATGCAAGTTCAATGTCATCATTTTCAAGTATAAGGTATAGTGTTTTTGTCCCCTACATCCCTTATTATTTGGTTTTTTGTTTTCAATGGGGGATATGGTAGCTTATACCCAATGATATATATACTTTAATGTGAGGTATATGTCTCTTATTAAGTTGATATATATATATATATATTGAGGGAGTTTTCAAAAGGGAGAAAATATGCTTTTAGCCAGTGCATGTAGTGTGTTTTTGAATGTTCTTATGTTTTTTACTGAGTATGTTTAGGGACTAAATTTAACACACATACATTGATATATTGATGTGAAGAGAAGATTTTAAATGGTTTAAAAATTACTTTATTGACATTATTGTTTTTATTAATCATTATTTTTACCTGTACTGAGTATGATCATATGGGATAAAAATGATTTAGTAATGACTTATTACTAAGCTTGAGAATGTTTTGAATTAAAGTGATATCTATTTTAAGGTTGGAAAAAATCTAAAGGGGGATATTTTTGTGACTGAGGAGGTGTTTTATGTCATTTTTTTAGATTAGTAGATTCTACATATGACCACTCTAAATTATCTAGTGGCATCCATTAATCATATCTAAGGTGATACAATGGTATGGATTGATCTAATAGTTAAAATTAAAAATTAGATTTGATGACATTTTTTGATGAAGGTTAATTTATTCAATTTTAATTTCAAAATTAAAAGTGACAGATGAATTTATATACTGCTAATAAATATTTCATGAATTATAAAGTGTAAGAGGATCAAAATATAATGGATTAAAAAAATCAATGAAGTGAATATTCCATATATTTCTTCATCAAAAAATTTCTTGGAGTTATAAAACATAGAAAGTGAATATTGAAGGATAACATTGAAGAGGGCATGAGTTGAAATTATTTGTCTAGTGTGTTACTGAATTATTCTTGTCTATTAAGGATCAAATAATCATCCAATAATTGATAAATATTATTATATATGAAATGTGGATGTTGGGTGATCAAATTAGAGTGTTTACTCACCAAATTTTTAAATTTTATTGATTGAAGAGGAGTAGAATTAGTATCCTCTCACAATAACTTGAATATTATTCTTGAATATTAAAGAATCTATTGTTCCATTAGAGATATATATTTTATTCAAGAGGAATAACATTACTCATAACTGTAGGCACATGTATGTATATGAATTAATGAATATACCCTACTTATTCTAATAATTGGATGATATTAGTGGGATGTTTGGGAATTTATTATTCCATGTCATTATAAGTTTTTTTCCATTTTTTGAATAATGGACCTTATATATTAATATATTCATTTTAGTTGTATGGATAATAAAAAGAGGTCACTAAACTAAATTGAGTAACTTAATTAAATTAAACTTTAAAAAATAAAGGTTTCAATACAACTTGATATTCATCCATCTAAAAAAGTGGTGAAGTTTTTTTTGGATTAAATCAAAAAAATTTCTATTCATCAATTCACCTCCCCTCTCAATGAATACCCACAATACCTCACTATAATTTTCTCATCCATTATTATATATTTATTAATATATTTTCATAAAAAATATATGAATTAAAAAAAACATAACATTTGTGAATTAGGGTAGATCACCACGAATTAGTGAGTAAAAATTGAAATAACAGAGAACATGAGGTTACTCTTACTGAGTGGAAGTTTTTGCAACAAATTAATCATGAATCATATGAGGGTTGAAAAGAATGAATAAAAACTGGGGGGAGGAAAACAAAATGGGAGTTTTTGTTTCTTATCTTCTAAAGTGAAAAATTATTGATGACATTAAATAAAAAAATCCATCCGAAGCCCCCCCCCCCCTGAGTTGGGGGTGAATGGGTACCATCAGCACTCTGTAATCCCTTAAATAATTTTTGATAGACCACTGGACCTCCTTTTCCAATAATTAAGCTCATAGTTATGGGTGTGACACCCCCTAGATAACCATAAAAACTCTTACATATTCCCAATCGATTTCCATTGAATTCTTCTAAATCCCAAATAATATATTTTAATTAACGAACCCACCAAAACTCAATAATGTTTTTTTTTCACTCAATGAGGTCATCTCCTAAAATAATCATTATAAATTTCAAATCACCAAAAGCTTCTACCCAATTATTGTTAACCATTTCACTCATTCTAATAATATACAAAGGATAAGTCATTACAAACTCTCCACCATATCAATTCTCATGCTCATGATTCATAACCATGAATCCTTGATAACATTATGATCACTAAGACCTCATGTTCATCCTTTTATCTAATCCCATGATTTATATATATTATTTTCCAAATGAGACTTCTAATTATAGATTCATTTTATCACATCAGACCATGATGGAACAATGTTAACTAATACTCTATAGTATAAGTTTCCTCCAATATAACCAATGACCCATGTACAATGAAGCCTATATATATTCTCCTTTAATATGATATCCCAAACCTAGCGACATCTATAACACAATATATCTCAAATTTTAACCCCCCATGGATGACATCAATTATCTGTGCTAAACCACCATCACATTAAAGATTCTCCTAGGTATATACTAGTCATATATATTCTAATTCATCTCATATCACTTGTGGCAATACCCATAACATTAAAAATCACATTATAGAATTTTTATCACACATCCTCATGAATATTGAAATTCTTTATCTCAATAATTAAACTAAAGTTATTACAATATTATTTAATATTTAACATCTAAAATTAATTATTTTACTAATAATCTACCAATTAGACCTAAAATTCAATGATTTCTACACAAAAATATATTTTCTACATGAATCCCTTAATTGTGTATATGTTCTCACACTCCCTTAGACTAAAATGGAATTCTCTATACATTTACTTTCATACATATTTATTGATAAACTTCTACTTCAAATAGTTATATTAGGATTGATATCTATCTAAATGTTATTTATCAATAATATAATCTAGTGTTTTTTTATTATACAAGCACAATTTACTCACTTATATCTGAAATCCAATTAAAAAACTCAAAAACTATTGGTATGGGTTTTACAGACACATCCATCTCAAGGTTTAATATAATTTCACCATAAAAGGGTTGTATTATCAAAAAATTGATTGTGTGTGATCTCCAACATGGGATTATCCTTGTCTCTCATTCCTCAAAAACCAATATTGTTAGTCTATATTATTATATAAACACTATTGATTATAATTTTTTCTAATAAAGACCTAAAAATCATATTTATCGAGCTCACTCTAGGTCTAATAACATTAAAATTATTTATGTTGTCATTATTCAGTGATAAAGTTAATCCATCCTGATATTTCCCAATCATTAATGAACATTGCACATATAGTTCAAGTAATAAAAACTAAAACATAATTCAAAGGAAAATATTCTCTATCTAAAATTAATCTTATTAAACATTCCTAAAAAATCGATGATATATTATCACTCTCTCATGGTACTCGTGTGACACACCAATATCACTTATAAATATATATTTATTATATGTTTGAGTCCCTTGTGTTTTGAGGTTTTTTAGAGTGTAATATTAAAATTTTTAAATCTTATTTAGGGCCACATAATTTGGCATATGGTTTGGAAAACTATATTGGGTAAACCACATGACCTTTTAAGTTTTTAACAATGGAAATCACATGATTACCAAATGATTTGGTAAACTATGAAAGTGAAAAATGTGTATTCTTTGAGTTTGGGAATTTTATTCATTTCATGCTATTTTTTAATTTGGGATTCAACCCCTTCCTTCCTCATTTTAAAGGCACACCCAAGGGTGAGTGGGTCCTTCAGGACAATTTTGTCTGCATCTTTTCCTTCCTTGGATTATTTGTGATGATTTATTGGCAAGTCTTCATCCATATTGGAACAAAAGATCTTATCCTCTACTCTCTTCTCCATTTCATTCATTTTATGTAATATTCTCTAACCATGGTGGCTATGTTGGCTGAGATTCAAGGTTAGGATTGTCTAAAAATTAGGGTTTTTAGGTAAGTGTTTTTATATTATTTCATTTTATTTTATAGTTCCTTGAATTTTTGGTTTTCTAAAATCATTTTAAGATATAAATAAATATGGTATATGAAATGTAGATGTATTTTGTTAAATATTATACCTAATATCTTTTAGTTTTACTTTGTCATGATGGGTATACTATATAATACATTGAGAATATTATTTTTAATGATTTTTAATGAATTATACGTGTTTTATAATATGAAAAAAAGGTTTATTCTATAAAAATGGTTTATTCGGGGTTTTTGAATAAAATAAGATTTATAAAGAGGGTTGTTTTTTTGATTTAAGTATTTTACATGTTTTAAAGTGGGGAGTTTGTTTTATGAACTTATTTAGTGAATTCCTTGGATTGAGGGTGATTATGTTTTTATATTCATCTTATATTCTTTGAGAATTTATTTGTTGTTAAATGGTGTTTGAAAAGGGATTACAAAAATATATTGTTACTGATTAGAAAGAAATGTTTTGGTTGGAACCTTATATAATTTTATTTGGTTTGTTGTTGGTTACACTATTATTGATCTTAATTTTCAAATATTTTTAATGATCATGTGTGTTGATGGGTGAATGAATTTTTACTAATTATTATTTTTTTGATTACGGGTTTTAAATCTCATAAAATTAATGTTTGAGTTGGGATAGATGTTATCATTTTGTTATATTTCTTTGGGTTATGTTTTTGTCATGTGTTTGACATTTGGATTGATAACAGACCAAATAATTTAGTTATTACAAGAGGAACTCTAGGTTAGTATGTGGGAAATCAAGGGATGGGTACTATACTATTTGAGATTACACACTGGATAATATCCCCTAGTTATTATATTATGAACCCTCGCTAAGGGTTTGTGTCATTGATGAGGCTAGTTCAAAGTGATTTACGGGATGAGTTGTAGGACCGTACAACCTTCCAATAGTATATTATATATATATATATACATCTAGTATTATCCCTCATTCCATATGGAATTACCTAATGATATATATAACATAGTTTATAATTTATTATTAGGTTATATAGCATATGTGTTTCTTATTCCTGGGTTTGAGACTACCATTGATATATGAGTAATTTATGGTTGATCTTGATGTTATTTATTAATGCTTTAATTCATTTTTCTTTCTTACCTTGATGTTTCTCTTATATGGTTATTCCTTTACAAAATTATATTATGATAATTATTCAAATATTTCTAAAACATTGAATTGAAAAATGATATTTTCAAATGTAAAATGTGAACATGGTTTGGGTTTGTCATAAAGGAAAATTATTTTAGAAAGGGAACTTAGGATAAGTTATTTCTTTCCAAATCATGAAAATGTGAAAAAAAAACTATCTATTTTCCTTTACTTTCAAACTAGAATGATTGGTTTCTTTAAATAAATTAATGATATGGACTCCTGGTGGTATCCTACTAAGCATTGGATTATACCCTATATACTCAGATCCGTGGGTATACATGCTTCATGTCTTATGCATGCAAGTAGGATTTGGGATTCTAGGATTAATTGGAACGACGCTCTGGTGGTAAGATAGTGGATGCTGATTTATAGAGGTGACTTGGAGTCACATATCGATGATATAGTTGGTCTCTCAATATTTTTGGTCCAGTTGTATCATTTAAGTATTGAAACCTTCGATCATTTTATTTTTTTCAGATTAATGTTTTGGATTTTAAAGCTTGTATTAAATGATTTCTTTCATTGGTAATGTCTTTTTTGTAGTTATTGTTGTCATTTTTTGACATGTTATGTTTATTTTTATCGAACATTCAAAACTATTTATTTATTTATCATGATAATCCAAATCACAGACACCATATTTTTTATTCCTAATTAGATACTGATGTTTTGATGTTAGAATTTAAATGTTGAAATCATTCATAATAATAATGGTTTGGTATCCTTAGTACTGGTCTCTAGGAAGTTCCTATTAGGAATGTGCTTTAGGACTTGTGGAATATTAACTTCGGTGACGTGTTAAGTTGACCCAGGCTTGTCTATTAAAAAATGGCACCTGTCCCCTCTTATTATTTTTGAATTAACGATAAATAGAATATAAGATCACCAAAGATCACGAGGTGGGTTTGGGGGAGTGCCTACCTAGCTCTTTTTGTACCAAGCCTCGATTTATCGAGGGTAGTCATGGGTTATATTGTGAAATTATGTTTTTTAATTAGTTATTCTTGAGATTTTATGATATTATTTTCTTCTAAATAGAGTTTTAGGGAGATATCGAAAGATATTTCTAGATATTACAAGTTTTTGGGGGGTAATTGGAGGAAATAAAGGGGGGTATACAAATAGAGTAATTTTTTTTAAAACTATTACAATGCCATATAAAACCATTCTAGGTGACTTCCAGCATCACTCACATGGTTGACCCATGGTCTGAAATAAACATGTGGTCAATCCATTTATTGTTTTAAAAGTTAGTAAATTTTATTTTTTTCATCCCTTTTTCATTTTAAACCACTATTATGATTAATTTTTCTTGTCTATAAGAAATTAAATTAATTTTTAAGGGTTTTAAATATAGTTTATTTATTTTTGGAAGTGGTGATTCATGAAATAATATTTGAAATTATTTTAAAAACCTTAATTTTTTACTATGGGATTTTTATATGAAAGATTTTTAAAGTCATTTTGAATGATTTGAGTAATGAAAATGAATTTGGAATATAGTAGTTTTTAAATGTTTTGGGAATGTACTATGAAATGTTTTCAATTATTTTTAGAGTAAAAATATAAAAGGAGATTTTGTAATCATGATATACTTTATTTATTAATTTTTATCCCATATATTTATATTTTATATGAATTTATTGAATGTTATTTTTTGTGATGTTTTATAATATAACCCCCAAAAAGGAATTGATAAGCTAAAGAGGGAGTACCTAAGGTTGTTTTTGTAATGACATGGGTTATTTATTTCCTATATTTGAATCTTCCCATATTTTCAATGGAGTGGCAAAGTCATGTTTACCATGGACTATCAATTATGTGGGAGAGTTCCAAAATCAATACCCTCCAATTTTATATGAAGATTAAGGCTCTCTTGAGGTGATAGTGTGGATGAGTATAGTCAAATAAATCTTTGATTACTTAGAAACTAAAAATACCTTAAGGCATAAGACAATTGATATTTTTTTTGAAGAATTAGGTTTGGAATGGTTGAAGGCCAATATTCATTATCAACCTATTAAAGGGATATATTGGTATAATTTCAAGAGAATTTTCATTAAGTGGAATTACCCTAAGGATATGATGGTTATGAAAGTGTTGGATCTTTTGAGAATTCATCTAGGTCACCATATAATAAAAGAGTTTCTTGAAAAATTTTATAGGATAGTACCCTTCCCCCCAGAGTTATTTACTAATGATTGTGAAATGCCTTAGTTCTTTAAAAGGGGACTTAGTCCTCATATCAATTAAGTAGTGATCTTTCTTCATACAATGTATACATATTTGTTCAGTGTATATATATCCATTAATTGTTTTATAGGTTATTCTATGGATATTAGTTCTTTAACCCTATTTGGTGTCTCTGAGGTTGGGGTAATAATTTAAGAGTGGAGTCTAGAAGGGTTGGAGTACAATGGTAGTAACTAGGTGGTATTTACTTCTCAACTAGGTGTAATTTATTTAGTAACATAAAAAACCACTTGTGTTCTTTTAGTGTGGAATTCCCAAGGACTATAAAATCTATAATATAATATATTTTAGGACCCTTCACCTATTTAGTTACCTTATACACCTTCAAATGTTCAATAATATAAATGGGAATCTGAATAAGAAGTATCAGACCGAGCTTAAACATAGGTAGTATTCTATGGTGTTTCTTCTAAATGAACAGTTGAGAGTTGATTGGTGGCATTGGAGTTATCCACTTATATATGTTTCTTTTTTTTCATAAAATTTCCATTTAATTTTTATACCTTGTTTATTTTTCTTGTAATAGATTAAAGATTTTTTTTGGATTTGTGTTCTCATCATTTAGAGATAATTCTCATATTTTCATTATTTTGATTAAATTATTTTTGGGATTTGAATTTGATGATATATAAATGATTTCTTCATTTATGTAACATCCCAAGTAAGTAATGAATAATAGATATTTTTATCTATGTCTATTAATGAACTAGATTGTGTTTTAGAGGCTTAAAATGAAAATAAATCCAATCTTAAGCATGAAATACACTAATATTTTTAAAAGATCGTTTTACTGCCTTTTGATGGCAAACCATTTTTAAATCAATATTTTGACAATTTTATAAGCTATGTTTGTCAAAATAAACTTATTCTTTATGATTGGGACATCAAAATTTACTTTGTGTGAATTTTTGGTATTTTTCTGACAATGTTCATTTTTTAATAAATAGTGAAAAATACTGCATTTTACATCAAAACTACTTCTTAATATAATTTATTTATATGATTAGATTATCTTTTGAATTGGTTTTGAAGTGAAATTAGAATATATTTTTACCATTTAATCCAATGGTGGTCATTGTAATCAATTTCACTTTGAAATTGGACTTAAACTGGTGTCAATCCTTTGATACTTATTGTTTTATAAAAACACGCTATTTGCTCTGACAGCGGGAATTAATTATTAAATTAATTAATATGACTTATATGTTTTTAATTTTGTAAAATAGACTTCATTTTTGAATTCGGAATATCAAATATAGCTTAGGGTGAATTATTGGTAATTTTCTGAAAAACATCAATTTTTGATGAATAGTGAAACCACTAAGTGGTACTTATAAAAACTGATTTTTTGTTTAAATGAAATTTTACCATCATTGTGTTTTGAATTTAAAAAATATGACATACATGGTTGTCATTAAGAAGTAAAATGTGGTTCAATGAGGTTAAAATAATTTTTTGGTGAATAGTAACTTATTAAGTTTTTAATCGCGATTAGTGGTAATTAGTGTAGTTTAAGGTAATAATAATGCTTTAATAAAATGAGATGAGCATGACAAGTGTCCTACCCTCATTGTTTGTGTCATGGCCGACCCATAAAAGCCATGGGTCAACTTGGGGACCCCATGGAGCCACTTTGGTTGGGAAATGACATAAATAACGTTTTATTTAATGTAAAAGTAAAAATGACACAAACATAATATGTTTTACAAAAACAATTTTTACATGAGATTATAAAGATCATATTTCTGATTATAAATATTCATTGGAAAGGTAATAAGATTTCCTACATCTTGGTATTTTTTTATAATTTTTAGACTTTAAATAAATAAAATTATTTATGACATCATGATGATGCAGCGATGACCTCATTATTTAACGATTTAAATAAAATGGAAAGATAATGTAAAATACAAGACATACACATGGAAAAAACCAATTGGATGAGTGGATTTCGAACCCTTATCACCTTATCCTCTAATGATATCAATTTGGGACCTTTTGAATCCGAAACTCATTTTAAAATAAAGTAACTTATCTTTACTTTCCAAGAGTGCCCTCCTCTCCTCTTATAAAAGGCCCCCACCTCTACCTCTTTTACCACACTCCCAAAGCCTTTGGATCAGACAAAACCTGCCCATTTTGTCTCTACACTTCCCTCTCTTACTCCTTGAAGCCTCAATTTGGGCAGAAGACTTCCCAAGGAAGCCTTTGAGCTCAAACCAAAGGGAGTTACCCGATTTTAAGGTAAAGTCTTCACTTGAGTCCGTTTGTTTTATTTTGCTTCTCCAACCCCCTATACTCTTTTTATTTATTTATTTTGTAACAACTCCAGTATCTTCAATATACTAGGATGTTGTTATAAGAAGGATTCAAGATACACTTACACACACCTACATCTAATGGTTAAAGAACATACGGTTTCCGTGGATGGTGAATTTATGCCTCCTGAAACGATGATTGTTCAACATTCTTTTAACACCTTCAAAGGTGGCCATTAAGATGTAACTATATTTATATATGATATATAATATGTTTATGTTTTCCTTAAGCTTATGTATTTTTCTTTTTGGTCATACCTTTATGGTTTCCATTATGGGTGAACACGATATCATCATTTAAGGAAGTGCGGACTACCACCCCCTCAAAGTGATTTGATTCATTAAATACCATATGTGGGACGTATAAAGGATGGAACTATGATATTATATATGATATTATACTGGAATTATAATATAACTTTATATCATTATGATTCCATTCTATAAAATATGAAATAGAAATGAAAGTAGCGTTCATGCGTACGTACGGCTTACCGTCTCCATGAACGGTGCATTTCATTTCTTACCTCTAAATGATTATGTAATATTATAAATGCATGCATGTACTGGATATATATGAAATATATGATATCTACATCATGAATACCATTCTGGATATAATGGATACATGAACAACATGTAATTATAAAGGGCTTATTTTTGACTCAAGTACCAATGATCGTTAAAACGACCGTTATTAACTTAAATAATTACATAGTGTTCATGACATGGAAATAAGTGATATAAAATGAATAATGAACTTGAAAAAGATTCTTAAACAAGTAGAAATTAACTCAAGTTTATTATTCTGGACATTAAAGAACGTCGAGTCAAGTAGGACCCGAGGTATGGGACTTCGTCTCAATCTCCTTTCATTGAGGCATATTTTGTTTTATCCACAACCTTCTTTTATACGGTGTATAAACCCCTTTGAATTTTACATTTATTCAAAAGGAATCTTTTTTATATGAAGCGTTTAATAAACGAAAAAAGGGAATTTTTTTGTCGTACGTATGCGGCGACAACGACTTCTCCGCCGTCGTGACCGTTATTTGAGTTTCGGCTTCCTCTACAAGCCATACCATTTTTTTAAAAGAAAAATAAATTCCATGTTTTACTTTTCTTTTATTTTGGTATTGAAAATGGTTTTCATAATGTTTTTATATCAATGTGTTGTATTTATATCTTGTGATTGAAAGGTGGGAATTCTATGTTTCCTTTATGCATGTTTTATGTGATATGATTATGTTGAGGTTCTTGGGAATTATTATGAAAACGGGTGGTTCCGTGATAAACTAAGGGCGGGTGAGCCCGATATATCTCTCCAATGCATTGGGTAACGCAATGGAGTGAAAAGTTAAGGTTTCTCCAAAGAGATTTAGGGAATATACTGTGATGGGTATTCCAAACGTAACCAAGAGGGTTACTCCCTACGTAAGAATGTTATGAATGCCTCAAGTTACCTTTATGTCTTATGATTTCTATGATTTATTCATGATTTTATGAGGTATGTTAAAGTGCTTATGTTTTATGGGTAAAGTATGATTTCATACTTATGTATATATGTACCCATGTTTCCTTTCCATATTTTTATATCCCTTACTGAGCTTTTTATGCTCATCCCAAGTTTTTTGAAATGATTTTCACAGGTCAAGGGAAAGGTACATGATATGATGATAGTGTCAAGGAAGTGTCAAGAAAGAATCCATGTTTATTTTAAATATGTTTCCATTGATGGGAATGATGAATACTATCTTTATGTAACCACATTGTTTATATGTGGAATGTAATGCAAGTTTTATGATCTAATTATCTAAAACTCTAAACCCGAAAAGATCCTCAATGTGTAATCTTGTAATAACTCAAGATTAAGTAAGGTTTAAGGCCAGGGCCTTATAGTTGGTATCAGAGGTCGGTTTAGAGAACTTTAGGAGTTAGAATTCTATTAAATGATTATACAAAAATATATTTTTTGAAATGATATAGCATTTGAAGATTACCATGTTGCTTCATCTAAGACATGTTTGTTCAGAATGGTTTTCCGCAGAGGAAACATGGAAGCAGTACTAGGAAGGAATACAGATGGAAATAACCTTCCGAATCATCATCTTGAGATGGTCGGAATTGGAATTGAATAGTTTGTTGCAGTGGTGGCACATTTGACTCAAGTGATAAATGGCGGTGGTATCCATGAAAGAGATCAGCCAGACCAACCGCAGAGGAACATGTCAGTGGTGGAACATTTCATGAGGCAACATCCCCCATCATTCAGAGGATCATCTGACCCTGTGCTAGCTGAAGGGTGGATTAAAGCACTGGAGAAGATTTTCGATGTCATGGGGTGTTCAGACAATCAAAACGTTAGTCTTTCTATTTACCGTTTGGAGGGTGAGGCAGATCAGTGGTGGTCGATAGTTAAAAATATCAGGGACGCTGATGAGATTGATGCTCTCGACTGGGATGAATTCAAAGGTATGTTTCTTGAGAAGTATTTTCCTAAGTCTGTTCGACATAGTATGGAAAAGCAATTCTTGGAATTGAGGCAAGAGGAAGACTCAGTGGCTGCCTATGAAGAAAGGTTCACTCGATTGGCAAGGTATGCTCCAAATTTTATCCGAGACCTTTATAGTAAAATCAATCGTTTTTACTCAGGATTAAAGCAAAAATATCGAACGGCATTAGCTTCTCGTGAGTTTAAAAGTTATGAAAATCTTGTTCGATGTGCTGAGAAGGTGGAAATGGAGTTTTCCAATGATCAAGTGTTCTATAACAACAAACAGAAGAAGAGACCGAGGTGGCATGAGAAAGGTAATAATTCTTCAAAAAAGTCTGATGGTAAGAAAACTAAGTTTCCAGTTTGTGATAAATGTGGCAAAAGGCATGCTGGGGAATGTCTTCGAAATTCTGGAAAGTGCTACCGATGTGGTAAGATGGGACATAAGGCTCGTTATTACACTGAAAAGGATCAAGGTGAAGGTAAGACAAAATTTGATTTACAGTTAGTGAAATCTTATAAGTGCAATGAGATGGGTCACTATGCAAACGAGTGTCCAACAAATAGCTTGAGTGATGGGAAGCTGTTAGAATACAAGTAGAAAGGGGTGGTGAAATCCTTTGCAACTACTTCAGCAGATGTCGGGACATCAAATGAAGTTGTATCAGCTCCATGGAGCTCAGTATTTTTCAAATATTGACTTGAGATCGGGGTAACATCAACTGAAGGTAAACGAGGTAGATGTTCTGAAGACTGTGTTTCGTACAAGATATGGCCATTATGAATTTGTATTAATGCCTTTTGGGCTAACCATTTCACCTGCTGTATTCATGGACTTAATGAATAGAATTTTCCATGAGTTCTTGGATATGTTTGTGGTGGTTTTCATTGATGATATTTTGGTGTTTTATAAAAGTAAAGAGGAGCATGAAAGACATTTAAGGGTTATCTTGCAAACCTTAAAAGAAAAGAAACTGTATGGAAAATTCAGCAAGTGTGAGTTTTGGTTGCAACAAATTTCTTTCCTTGGTCATATTGTTTCTGAAGATGGAATAACTGTTGATCCTGCAAAAACAAAAGTTGTGGAAGAATGGCCAAGACCCACAAATGTAACCGAGATTCGTATCTTCCTTGGTTTGGAAGGCTATTACCGAAGGTTTGTTAGAAATTTTTCATGGTTATCTAGTCCAATGACTAAGCTAATTTGGAAGGGTGTTATGTTTATGTGGACAAAAGAATGCGATGATTGTTTTCAGGAATTGAAAAGAAGATTGGTGAATGCTCTAGTTTTGGCACTACCTTCCAGGAATGGTGAGTTTGTTATATACGGTGATGCTTCATTGAAAGGACTTGGTTGCGTCCTAATGATCAGGTAATTGCTTATGCTTCACGACATTTGAAGACTCATGAGGTAAATTACCCTACACATGATTTGGAATTAGCTGTTGTTGTTTTTGCTTTAAAAATTTGGAGGCATCATTTGTATGGAGTAAAGTGTGAAATATATACCGATCACAAAAGTTTAAAGTATATATTCACTCAGAAAGAATTTAACAAGAGACAAAGGATATGGCTAGAATTAATCAAGGATTATGATTGTACAATTCATTACCATCCAGGAAAAGCAAATAAAGTGGCTGATGCTTTGAGTCAAAAAAGTAATGCTTCATTAGCAATGTTGCATTTGGAACGAGATCCTTTGGTTAAGGATTTGATGAACTTTGGCATAGAAGTTGTTGGTGCAGGAAGTTCTTCTGTTTTATTTCAGGTATGAGTGAGATCATCTCTATCAGATAGAATCAAGCAAGCACAGAAGCAAGACAATGAGTTGTAGAAAAAGGTAGAGCTGGTTCAGAAAGGTAAGTTGCCTGAATTCAACATTGATAATGATTGTGTTTTGAGATTTGGTAAGAAAGGAAAGCTGAGTCCAAGGTTTATTGGACCATATGAAATTCTGGAGAGAGTTGGATCAGTTGCTTACTGAGTGGCTTTACCTCCGAGTTTATCTCAGGTACACAATGTTTTTCACGATTCGATGTTGAGAAAGTATATGCCAGATCCATCTCATGTTTTGAGTCCAGAGGTAGTTCAGCTGGAAGAGAACCTATCTTATGAGGAACAACCAGTCTAGATTCTTGACCACAGGGAGCAAGTGTTACAGAATAAGGTGATTAATCAGGTAAAGGTTTTTTGGAAAACCACATGATGGAAGAGGCAACATGGGAATCTGAAAATGCAATGAGGGATAAGTACCCCCATTTATTTGATAAGTAAATAAATTGCGGGGACACAATTTTCTAAAGGGGGGAAGGATGTAACATCCCAAGTAAGTAATGAATAATATATATTTTTATCTATGTCTATTAATGAAGTAGATAGTGTTTCAGAGGCTTAAAATGAAAATAAATCCAATCTTAAGCATGGAATACACTAATATTTTTAAAAGATTGTTTTACTGCCTTTTGATGGCAAACCATTTTTAAATCTATCTTTTTACAATTTTATAAGCTATGTTTGTCAAAATAAACTTATTCTTTATGATTGGGACATCAAAATTTACTTTTTTCGAATTTTTGGTATTTTTCTGACAATGTTCATTTTTTAATGAATAGTGAAAAATACTGCATTTTACATCAAAACTGCTTCTTAATCTAATTTATTTATATGATTAGATTATCTTTTGAATTGGTTTTGATGTAAAATTAGAATATATTTTTACCATTTAATCCAATAGTGGTCATTGTAATCAATTTCACTTTGAAATTGGACTTAAACTGGTGTCAATCGTTTGATACTTATTATTTTATAAAAACACGCTATTTGCTCTGACAGCGGGAATTAATTATTAAATTAATTAATGTGACTTATATGTTTTGAATTTTGTAAAATAGACTTCATTTTTGAATTCTGAATATAAAATATAGCTTAGGGTGAATTTTTGGTAATTTTCTGAAAAACATCAATTTTTGATGAATAGTGAAACCACTAAGTGGTACTTATAAAAACTGATTTTCCGTTTAAATGAAATTTTGCCATCATTGTGTTTTGAATTTCAAAAATCCGACATACATGGTTTTCATTAAGAAGTAAAATGTGGTTCAATGAGGTTAAAATAATTTTTTGGTGAATAGTAACTTATTAAGTTTTTAATGGCGATTAGTGGTAATTAGTGTAGTTTAAGGTAACAATAATGCTTTAATAAAATGAGATGAGCTTGACACATGTCCTACCCTCATTGGTTGTGTCATGGACGACCAATACAAGCCATGGGTCAACTTGGGGACCCCATGGATCCACTTTGGTTGGGAAATGACATAAATAACTTTTTATTTAATGTAAAAGTAAAAATGACACAAACATAATATGTTTTACGAAAACAATTTTTACATGGGGTTATAAAGATCAGATTTTTGATTATAAATAGTAATTGGAAAGATAAAATGATTTCATACATCATAGTAATTTTTTTTATAATTTTTAGACTTTAAATAAATAAAATTATTTAAGACATCATGATGATGCAGCGATGACCTCATTATTTAACGATTTAAATAAAATGGAAAGATAATGTAAAATCTAAGACCTACACATGGCAAAAACCAATTGTATGAGTGGATTTCGAACCCTTATCACATTATCCTCTAATTATATCGATGTGGGACCTTTTGAATCCGAAACTCATTTTAAAATAAAGTAACTTATCTTTACTTTCCAAGAGTGCCCTCCTCTCCTCTTATAAAAGGCCCCCATCTCTACCTCTTTTCCCACACTCCCAAAGCCTTTGGCTCGGCCAAACCCTGCCCATTGTGTCTCTCCACTTCCCTCTCTTACTCTTTGAACCCTCACTTTGGGCAGAATACATCCCAAGGAAGCCTTTGAGCTCAAACCAAAGGGAGTTACCCGATTTTAAGGTAAAGTCTTCACTTGAGTCCGTTTGTTTTATTTTGATTCTCCAACCTCCTAAACTCTTTTTATTTATTTCTTTTGTAACAAATATATCATCTTCAATACACTAGGATGTTGTTATAATAAGGATTCAAGCTACACTTACACACACCAACATCTAATGGTTAAAGAACATACAGTTTCCGTGGATGGTGAATTTATGCCTCCCGAAACGATGATTGTTCAACATTCTTTTAACACCTTCAAAGGTGGCCATTAAGATGTCACTATATTTATATATGATATGTAATATGTTTATGTTTTCCATAAGCTTCTGTATTGTCCTTTTTGGTCATACCTTTATGGTTTCCATTATGGGTGAACACGATATCTTCATTTAAGGAAGTGCGGACTACCGCCCCCTCAAAGTGATTTGATTCGTTAAATAACATATGTGGGATGTATAAAGGACGGAACTATGATATTATATATTATATTATACTGGAATTATAATATACCTTTATATGATTCCATTCTATAAAATACGAAATAGAAATGAAAGTAGCGTTCATGCGTACGTACGACTTATCGTCTCCATGAACGGTGCATTTCATTTCTTACCTCTAAATGATTATGTAATATTATAAATGCATGCATGTACTGGATATATATGACATATCTGATATCTACATCATGAATACCATTATGGATATAATGGATACATGAACAACATGTAATTATAAAGGGCTTATTTTTGACTCAAGTACCAATGATCGTTAAAACGACCGTTATTAACTTAAATAATTACATAGTGTTCATGACATGACAATACGTGATATAAAAGGAATAATGAACTTGAAAAAGGTTCTTAAACAAGTAGAAATTAACTCAAGTTTATTATTCAGGACATTAAATAATGATCGAGTCAAGTCGGACCCAAGGTATGGGACTTCGTCTCAATCTCCTTTCATTGAGGCATATTTTGTTTTATACACAACCTTCTTTTATACGGTGTATAAACCCCTTTGACTTTTACGTTTATTCAAAAGGAATATTTTTTATATGAAGCGCTTAATAAATGAAAAAAGGGAATGTTTTTTTCGTACGTATGCGGCGACAACGACTTCTCCGCCGTCGTGACCGTTATTTGAGTTTCGGCTTCCTCTACAAGCCATACCTTTTTTTTAAAAGAAAAATAAATACAGTGTTTTACTTTTCTTTTAATTTGGTATTGAAAAAGGTTTTCATAATGTTTTTATATCAATGTGTTGTATTGATATCTTGTGATTGAAAGGTGGGGATGTTATGTTTCCTTTATGCATGTTTTATGTGATATGATTATGTTGAGGTTCTTGGGCATTATTATGAAACGGGTGGTTCCGTGATAAACTAAGGGCGGGTGAGCCTGATATAGCTCTCCAATGCATTGGGTAATGCGAAGGAGTGAAACGTGAAGGTTTCTCCGAAGAGATTTAGGGAATATACTGTGATGGGTATTCCAAACGTAACGAAGAGGGTTACTCCCTATGTAAGAATGTTATGAATGCCTCAAGTTACCTTTATGTCTTATGATTTCTATCATTTATTCATGATTTTATGAGGTATATTAAAGTGCTTATGGTTTATGGGTAAAGTATGATTTCATCCTTATGTATATATGTACCCATGTTTCCTTTCCATGTTTTTATATCCCTTACTGAGCTTTTTATGCTCATCCCCAGTTTTTTGAAATGTTTTTCACAGGTCAAGGGAAAGGTACATGATATGATGATAGTGTCAAGGAAGTGTCAAGAAAGAATCCATGTTTATTTTAAATATGTTTCCATTGATGGGAATGAAGAATACTATCTTTATGTAACCACTTTGTTTATATGTGGAATGTAATGCAAGTTTTATGATCAAATTCTCTAAAACTCTAAACCCAAAAAGATCCTCAATGTGTAATATTGTAATAACTCAAGATTAAGTAAGGTTTAAGGCCGTGGCCTTATAATTTAATTGTCTTATTATGGTGTGTATTATTTATTATAGAGAAGAATTTGGATCTAGTGGTGTTAATATTATTTGTTCCCTTTTGTGTGTGGATATTAATAAATAGTGGGGAGACCTATGGAAGGTCTCAGCGTGTTTTTATTATTCTCAAAGACTTATCCTCCAAAGTGATTTTCACTGGAATTGGACATTTATTTTAATTATTATGACCTCAAATGTTCTGTAAGTGTTGAATATGTTTTTTCTATTGATCTGGATTAGGATTCAGGAGGTCCTTGTGAGTGGTTATATATATATTGATATTCTTAAATTCAAATAAGATAAAATGAATGGTGTAACAAACCATAAATTTATAGAATAAATTTATTTTAAATTTCTTAGTATTTTAAATTTAAATTGTAATATTAATTATAAATATATTAATTAATTCTTAAAATGAAAAAAGAAATTGTTCTATTAAAATCATTTTTCTATGGTTATATTTATATTATTAATTTTAAAATTATAGAATTTTAATTTGAAAATATTAATTTCATTTTTGAATTAATCATATAAAAATAATATTATAATGGTATTTTGATAATTTTATAAAAATAATGATTTTTAAAGAATATTAAAAAATATTGATTTTTATTGAAAAATATATTTTATTTTAAAGTATTTACAATGTAAAATTATGTTTTGGATTAGTTTTAAATTTTCATTAGTTAATTTTTACATAACATAATGCAATTATGATTTTTTAAATGTATTTTATAATGTAATTTAATATAAAAATATTTTTTATTTTAAATGGGAATTTTTTCTGATGTTTTTTTTAAATTCATTTATTTGGTTTAAATTTAAATGAAATTTTGAAAATTATGTATTTTGAATTTTGAAGAATGGATTATATATTTCATATCAGTGGGTCCAAATTTAGTAAATAGTCCCCTTTTATTTTTAGGAAATATGAATAATAAACTTAATAATTTTTATTACCACACTAAAGGGTAAATAAGACAATTCAAGTTATAATTAATGTGATAAGAACTATAAAATGACCCTAAACATTACCAAAATTTTATGTTATGACTATATACTGCCCAAAATCCTCCAATAGTCGAATTTATAATTTTTTTGGGATACTTGGAATAGATGACGACTTTTATAGTATTTTATTTAATGAAATGTCAAACATGTTACACTCTTGTTTTTAAAAAGTGTTATATTTTTTAATGTGTTGTTATCTAGAGGACAAGTTCAAATATTAATTTTATTTTGAAACATAATAGATTTATATTCATCATGGTAATTTATTTTTAATTTTTAGTGAATAAATAATTGCCTCAAATTCTTTCACAATGATGATACTATAATTATTTAATTAATTGGAAAAATCAAATAAATGATATTTAAATTATTAAAATAAATATAATATTATGTAATTAACGTAATAAAAAAATTTTATAGATTAATTTGACATGTTTTGGATATAATAAAATATATTTTTTCGAATTATAAGTGTTATCTTGATATTATTAAAGTCAACGTAATGAATAGTTCTTAAAATTGACATTATAGATATTTTATGGTAAAAAATATTTTATTAAATGATATTAAATTTATAAATAACAAATATTTGGTCAAGTGATTGGGATAATATTTAAAATACCAACCATGGTTTATTTATGTGTCATTTTTTTCTTTAATATAAATATATTAAACCTCAATGAGTAAAAATCAATGTTCTCATTGTAAGTGTTAAATGTATTAAATAGGGTTTAAATCAAATTATAAGGGTATTAATAATTTCAAAACTAATATAATTTTTATTTTATGAGAGTATTTACACCCATTTTAATCTTATATTGTAAATATATCACTATTTAGGTTTTTTAATTGAAAATTAATTTTTATTAATTTAATATTTTGAGAAATTCTAAGAGTGTCTCTCCACTTTCATTTAAATGGAGACATCTTATTATCAATAATCTACACTTAATAAACCATTTATTTCAGCCAATACCTGACAAAATACTTTCCTATAATCCCTAACCAAATTCTAGTGGTCTTGTTTTAGGCATAATACCAACCTTAATAGTATTAATGTGTTAAGGAACTGAGGTTTTCTAAAGAAGAGGTATAGTTTTTATTTACATGTTTTAGTGTTGTTTCTTATTACATATCCAAAAAACCTTTTTAAACCATAATAAAATAATAAATATATTACCGTCTATATACTAATATATTATTATGTAATTTTAATGACCTATATCAGTCTCCTCTTCTATAAAATTGGGAAAATTATTAATTATTTATGTGTACGGTAGACTACCATCTCACGAACTGATGTAATATGTTTCCATCACCATAACCCAATGATGGTTATAATTATGGAATTAATATTAATATATTGTATTAATGTAATATATATTATTCATAAAAGTTAACATATCATTTATTTTTTTACCTTCCATTTCACAGAAAAATGATAGCGTTGTTCATGCATAAGTGTGGACTACCACCTCCACAAAGTGATTCGATTCATTTTTAGTCACCACATCAAATAAATGATATATATTATTATATTTTAAGAAGAAATATTATAATTATGATATTATTATAATTCTATAAATATTACATAATACTTATTTTCTTTCCATAATGATCATTAAAAAATTGAAATGTTACTCATGTGCACGTACGAACCACCTTTTCCATGATTGTAACATTGTTCATTTTTCATAACCACATTTAATAGATGGTTTTAAAATTATAATTTATGTATAAAATGATAATTATTTAATTATTATTCAATATATTATGTAATAATCACCACTTTGAACACAATCATCATAACAATATCATTTTGGACATAGGTATCGAATATCGTCAAAATATCTGACATGAACATAATTTATTAAGTAATTGTATATAAAATGGTAAGGCGTGATATAAAGGTAATAATTAACTTGGAAAACGTTTTTAATAAAGTTTTAAATCAACATTATTTTACTATTTAAGAATATAATGTACATATAATATGAATCGAACTGGAGCTAAGGGGTTTTCTTTAACAAAGACTTATTTTAATGTTTCTCTTTCAGATATTTTACAAAAGTATAAATAAATGTATTTAAGCATATATATCATGAGTTTATTTTACCTATTTCATTATAATTTAATGATTTTATTCTTTATTTTCAAGTTTAAATGTATCTTTTCAATGAAAATGTTTTCATTTGTATGTGTGTAGTATTTCTAAAAAAATAAGTGATTTTAAAATGAGAAGGTTATTTTACATACAATGTTTTTATGATGCAATATTTTATGATTTATATTTATGATATTATTATTTAAAATTGTTTATGATGAAGCTTGGTTAATATTTTAACCAATTATAGGTGTTTATGTTATTAACCAAGGATGGGTGGTTACGTTATTAACCATGGACATATGGTTACATTATAATCTCCAATACACCAGGTACTACCGAGATGAAAGTTGACCATATTTTTTACTCCATTAATAATATTGATATGTAAAATGATGTCCCAAGTTACCTATATATCTTTTCTATTCGTTATAATGAGTTTTCAAAGAAATAATTTTATTTCAAAAGGTAAGATAATGTTTTTAAGGGAAAATGATTTTCTTTTCAAATGAAAAAGCATTTCTTTAAGAAAATGATTCTTATAGGTTTTCATGTTTTCATTGAACTAACAATTTTATTATTTTGTGTCTCTTACTAATATTTTTTCCACATTCCACATTAAAAAAAACATCCGTTTAAGGATGTGTAAGATAAAATAAAAATTAAAGATGAATGTTGTGAATATTTTCCATGAAAAGAAAACATGTTTCTTGTCAATATTTTTATATTATAAAAAATGGGTAATGAGTAGAAGTGTCATCTCGTTAATATATGGGGTTTTATGAAAGATTTATAACCTAATTCTATAAAACCTTAAACCTTAATAGATCCTAAAATTTAAGAGAATGAATTACTGACTTAAATCAATATTATGTGATGTTTAAGGATAGGTCCTTACTATTAGTATTAGAGGACATCTTAGATAACTTTAGGGGTTAGGATAATGTTAATATAATACCCATAAAATATTTTTTAATTTATGGTTAAGTTTAAATCATATAGAATTAAAATATTATCATGTTGATTTATCTAAAATATATCTATTAAAAATGGTTTTCTATAGAGGAAACAAGGAAGATATGGTGGGAAGGCATTAAGAGGAATACATTCTTCCAAATCCGCATCCTGAGATGATTGGAATTAGAATAGATTTTTTTTACAATTATAGATTAGTTGAAACAAGCTATAAATAGTGGTTGTACCCATTCTAGAGGAGTACCTGGATCTACCATAGATGAATATTTCAGTAGTGGAAAAGTTCATGAGCAAAATATCCTATCATTCAGTGGATAATCTAACCATATGGTAGCTGAAATGTGGATTAATTCTGTAGAGAAAATATTTTAAGTCATGGGATCTTTTAAATGTCAAAATGAAATTGTTAACATTTATCATTTTTATGGTAAAGTTTAAAGATGGTGGTATTTGGGTAATAATACTATAGAGAAAGATAATCTTTATTCATTCAAATGGGATGATTTTAAGAATAATTTTCTATAAAAATATTTTCCTACAAATGACAAACTCAGAATGGATAAAAAATTCCTAGAAGTTAGGTAGAAAAATAGATAGTATGTGTTTGTCTATGAAGCTAATTATAAAAGACAGTCCAGGTATGTACTATATTTTTTAGAACATTGATAATAAAATTAATATATTTTTCTCTATTTTGAAACCAATTTTTTGAAGATAATTGTATTCCTGAGAATTTAAAAGCTATGAGAAACTTTTTCATTATGTTAAAAAAGTTGACATGGAGTTTTTTAAAACGTATGTTCTTCATGATGGAAAGATTATGAAGTGGAATGGTTATTAAGAATTAAGGAATCATTCATCATGTAAATTTTTATGTAAGAAAATATAATAACCCACTTGTGATAAATATGGTAAAAAGAATATAGGGGAACATATCACAAAATCTAGGAAATGCTTTCGATGTGGAAAGTTTAGTCACATAGGAAAAAAATCCTGAATAATTAAAGAATGGGGTAATAGATATACATAAAATAGTGATATTTTTTAGTTTTAATTAGTTGGTTCATCATGATAACGTGTGTTTGATACAAGTAAATTCCACTAGAAATCATCGAGACTGAGGGAAAAAAGTAGTGGGAAAATATTTTTCTATTACCATAGTTGATTTTGGGCTATAAAATTAATTGGTTATTGGTATGTTACTGGTTTATTAAAATTATGACATTAACCTATTTTATTATTGATCTTCACATTGTTTTATTTTTGATAAATTTTTAAGAATAATAGGAATATCACATCATGAAATTATGATATTACGTTTTTTGGAAACTCAAGGTGGAAGTATTGAAGAAACTAAGATTAATAGGAAGCTTCCTATTATTATTTATGAAATGGTCTTTCCTAAAAATATTTTTGAAATACCTTTAAAAGAGTTTTATATTATTTTGGTTATGGATTAAAGGTTAGTATATCATCATAAAATAGATTTCTGATCCAATAAATTGTTATTCAATGATTTCATACCCATAATAACCCACCAAGAAATAGAGAAATTTATTAGAAATGGGAGTGAAGGTTACTTAGAACACTTCATTAAAAAAATAAACTATTCACATTAGTGATGTTCCACTGGTGAATGAATACATGGAAATTTTTTCTAGATGAATTTAATTATTTTATTCTTATTTAGGAGGTTGAGTTTACTGTTGACTTATTCCCTGATGTTAAGGATATTTCAAAACCACCTTATCGAATGGCATATAATTTTTGTAACTGAAAAGTAAATTACAAGAGTTTCTAGATAAGGTTTTATTTAACCAAGAACTTCACCATGGGGTGATCCTATTTTTTGTTAAAAAGAAATATATCTCCATGAGGATTCACATTGATTATAGAGAGTTGAATAATAATAATATTAAAAAAGATTTATTTTCCTCATATTGATGATTTGTTTGATCAAATCTAGGAATAATATAAATTTTTGAAGGTTGGTATCTGATTCAGATACCACAAATTTAATGTTTTGGAGGTAGATGTTCAAAATATTGTTTTCAGACTAGATATGGGAACTATGAGTTTGTAGTTATTCCCTTTGGGTTGTCCAATGAACCATATGTATATATGCATCTAATTAATAGTGTTTTCCATGAGTTCCAAGATAAGTTTGTGGTTATTTTTATTGATGATATACTGGTATATTCTAAATTTCATGAGTAACATGGTATAAACTAAATGATTGTTTTGAAAGAACTAAAACAAAATTTACTCTATGAATAATTTAATAAGTGTGGATTTTGGTTTCAACAGATTTATTTTCCTATTTATATTGTTTCTAAAGATGGAAATAATATTGACCCTTATAAAGAAAAGTTCATGAATAATAGAAAAGAGAAATTAATGTCATAGAGATTCATGTTTTTATTGGATTGGTGGGATAATACCGATAGTTTTTTTAAAAACATGCTCAATTATATATCCCATTGACTAAGTTAACGTGGAAGAGATTTAAAATAATCTTGAGAAAATAATGTGATGATTTTTTTCAGGAACTAAAAATAATATTGGGGAATGCCTTAGTTTTTTTACTTTCTCTCAATATATAGTTATTTTTTCAACTATAGTGATGCTCATTTGAAGGGACTTGGTTGTGTCATGATGGAAAATTATTAGGTAATTTCTTATACTTCATGTCAATTAAAAAATCAAAAGAAAAATTATCCAACTCATGATTTTGAATTTTATACTATTGTTTTTATTTGAAAATTTGGAGGCATAATTTATATGGATAAAGGTGTGAAATAAACAATGATCATAAATTTTTGAATTATAGATTAACTTATAAAGAGTTTAACATAAGGTAGAGAAGATGGTTGTAACTGATTAAGGATTGTCTTTGCACGATCTATTACCATCCTAGAAAGGCAAAAAAAGTGGTTGATTGTTTGAGTAGGAAAAATAATGCTACATTGACAATGTTGTCTTTATAACACAACCCTTTGGTTAATTATTTGATGATTTTTTGACTATAAGTTATGGATGCAAGAACTTATTATGTTTTTTTTGAAGTGTCAGTCTAGTTGTCTTTTCTAAACAGAATTAAGAAATCTTATATTGAAGACCCTACGTTACATGAAAATGTAGAATTGGTTAAGAAGGGAATATTTACTAAATTTAATATTAATAAAGAATGCGTTTTTAGAATTATAAACAGATTATGTGTGTATTGTGATTCATATATAAAGTGAAAATTATTAAATGAATCTCACAGTTCCCCATTTTCTATTAACCCTCGCAACACTAAGATTTATAGTGACCTTCAATGGTATTAATAGTGGGATAAATTTAAAAGAGATATTGATAACTTTACCATGAAATATTTTACTTTTAACAAGGATGAATAATAACTTTAATTACCAAAGGGGATTCTTTATCATTTTCCAGTTCCAGAGTGGAAATGAGAAAATATATCCACGGATATCTTGGTGGTACCACCATATAATTCTTGAGGTAATAATTCAATTTGGGTTATTGTTGATCGACTCAATAAATATTTAGATTTAATTCCAATTAGAGATAATTTTTTTTGATAAACTTTATCTACTATATCATAAAGAGATATTTAGGTTTCATGGATTTCCTCTCTCTGATGTATGTGAATGTGATCATAGGTTCACATCTAATTTTTGGAAGGGTGTTCAAAATTTAATGAGCATTCGATTAAATTTTATCATAGAATTTCATCCCCATTCTAATGGGAAATTATAATGAACATTTCAAACTATGGTACTCATGCTTCATGGTTATTAAATTTATTATTATGTAATTTTGGTTTAATATATTCCTGTATTTCATTTTTCTAATAATAACAATTATCTTTGAATTGTATAGATGAATCCTTTTAAGGAATTATATGGAAAGTGGTGTTGGACTCTAGAATTTTGGGATAAATTATGTGAAATGAAGATAATATGAATAAAATTTTCAAATAAAATATATGAGAAGGTAAGAATAATTCTGCAACATATGAGGACAACATAGAACATGCAGAAAAGTTTTGCAGATAATTGGAGAAAAGACATTCTACTCAATGTAGGAGATCATGTTTTCATGAAAATATATCCATAGAAAAGTGTTTTGATTTTTGGTAAAAAGGGGAAGTTAAGTCCATGGTTCATTGGATAATATAAAATAATAGAGAAACTTGGATCATTTTCCTCCCAAGTGGCATTTCCTCTATGTTTATCCCAATTACATAATGTTTTTCATGTTTCAATGTTAAGAAACTATGTGCTTGATTATTCTTATGTTTTGAGCCCTAAAGTAGTTCAGTTGGAAGAGAAACTATCTTTTGAGGAAAAAACTATTCATATTTTTCAATGCAGAGATCAATTATTATAAAACAAGATAATTCTCTAGGTTATGTTTTTTTTTGAAAAACCATATTGTTGAGGAAGCAACATGGGAATCTGAAAATGATATGAGGGAAATGTATCCACCCTTGTTTAATAAGCGAATAAAATTTCACGGAAAAAATTTTAGGGGGGGGGTAATGTAACCACCGAGGTACTAATAGAATAAATTTATTATTTATTTATTATTAATCTGAAATTAAATAGTTATATTCATTATAAATATATTATTGAATTCTTAAAATCAAAATAGAAATAGTTTTATTAAACAAATTTATTATAAGGTTATATTTAAAAGATTAATTTTAAAATTGTAGAATTTCAATTTGAAAAAATTAATTTCATTTTTTAATTCATCATGTCAAAATAATCATAGAATTAATTTTTTGAGAATTTTTTTAAAATATACTTTTTTCAATGAATAGTGAAAAATACAGATTTTTATTGAAAACTGTATTTTATTTTAAAGTATTTACTAGTTCAACATATATTTGGATTAGTTTTAAATTTTAATTATTTAAATTTGATTGAAAATAATCCAATTGTGGATTTTGAAAAAGATTTTATACTTGAATTTAGTTCAAAAACATTTTATATTTTAAAATGATTTTTTTAAAAAAAACTATTTTTCATTTCATTTTTCTAGTTTAATTTTAAATTAAAATTATTTTTTTTTATTTTCCAAAATGGAATCAATATTTAAAATACATGGGTCTAAATTTACTAAATATTCCACTTTTATTTTTCTATAAAATGGATAACAAATAGAATAAATTTTATTACAATAATAAAGGGTAAATCAAGTAATTTATATTGAATGTCGCTTCAGCAGTGGTTTTGGGGTGAATGAGAGGATTAGAACAATGCCATTATTTTGGATATGTAGGGTTTGATTCCTGGTAGTCATATCTTGGGAAAATATCTCCTTCTCCTAGGATCCACTCATCTTATCGGGTCACCTGGTTCCTGACTGGGTTGGTGAAATGACGCGCAACCCACCTGTGCAGATGGATTGTTGTGTCGAACCATCGACGATCAGTCTATCACCCTCCGGGATTCTCTTCTATATCAGATGGAAATTAATCCTTTCAGGTTGGGTTTATTTCTATAGTGATCCCTTCATGGGATGTGGGGGGGGGGTCCTGGTGTAGAGGGATGAAAAGGCCACACCTGTGGATTCCCTTAAAAAAATAAAAATAATTTATGTTTAAAATAAAATGATAAGAACCATAAAATGAACCAAAAACATACCAACATATTATGTGACAAGTATATATCGACCATAATCATCCAAGGGTTTAATATATGACCTTTTGTGGCCACTTGGATAAGATTATGACCTTTATAGTATTTTATTTGAAGAAATGTCAAACATGTCACACTCTTGTTTTTAATAATTGTTATATATTTAATATGTTATTATAAATAGGGAATATTTGACTGAAAATTTTATTTTAAAATATAATATATTTATCTTAATCATGTGAATTTATTTATATTTTTTATTTAATAAATAATTACCTTCAATGCTTTTACCAAACCGATGCAGTAATTATTTAATTAATGGAAAAAATAAAATATATGATATTAAAAATATTAAATTAAAAATAATTTGAGATAATTAATGTAATGAATGAATTTAATATATTAATTTTAAATTTTATGTAAATAATAAAATATTTATTTCTAATTATATGTTTTATATTGATATTATTAAAATCTATGCAATGAATTGATTTTAAAATTGAAATGATGGATATTTTATAGTAAAAATTATTTTTTAAAATGGTATAAATTTTCTAGAAACATAAATATAGGATAATTAATTTTTATAGTTTTAAAAATATAAAACATGATCTATTTATGGGTACATTTTTAATTTATTGTAACTATATTAACCCTCAAAGAGTAAAAACCCATGTTGTGACAATAAGGGTTAAGGGGGTTAAAACCAAAAGTTAAGGGTATAAATGTATTCAAAAAATATCTAATTTTTATTAAAAGATGGTATTTATACTTATAATAATATTATAATTAAAAAATATCACTTTTGAGTCACTTTTAATTGAAAATTAATTTATATTAATTTAATATTTTCTGAAATTCCAAGATTGCCCCTCCCCTCTCTTATAAAAGAAGACATATTATTCTCAATTATTTTCACTTAAAAACCCATTTCTTTCGGACAAGAACTTCGAAAATACATTCCTATAATCAATACCCCAATAATATAGGTATTTTTTAGTCATAATAAAAACCTTAGTGGTTTTAATATTTTAAGAAAATAATGATTTGCAAAGAACAGGTATAATTTTTATCTACATGCTTTTCATTTGTTTCTTCTTATAAATCCCTCAAAACATCTTCAACCACAATATAAAAAATATATTTATATGTTGTTATGTTATTTTAATAACCTATATTGATCTCCTATCCCATAAAATCGTAAAATAATTCATCATTCTTTTCTACGGTGGACTAATGCCTCACGAACTGATGCATTTTGTTTTCCATCACCATCTCTCAAGATTAGTTATAAGGATGAAATAAATTTTAATATTTTATATTCATGAAATATTTATAATTATGAAATGACAAAATATCATTTATGTTCTCACCTTCCCTTTCAAATAAAAATGATAACGTCATTCCTGCATATGTGTGGAATACCACCTCCACACAACGATGTGATTCATTTTTCATCCCCACATCACATGAATGATATATAAGTATATTTTAGGAATTAATATGATATTTATGATATCATTATATATATTTAAATATAAAATACTACTTACCTTCTTTCCATAACTATCATTGAAAAATGGAAATGTTACCAATGTATGCGTACAACCTACCGTATCCATGATTATAACATAAATCATTCATCAAAACCATATTTAATGGATCAATTTAAAAGTATAATTGATTTATAAAAAATATAATAATCTCGTTAATATTATTTATATTATATAATAATTACCACTTTTACTATAGTTTTCATACCAAATTCTTTTTGGACTTAGGTATCGAATATCATCAAAGTGTCCGATACGAACTTTAATGATTAATTAATTATATATAATATGTCAATAAGTTATATAAAGGGAATAATAAACCTAAAATTTTATCTTAAGAAATTATAAAATTAATGCAAGTTTATTATTTAGGAATATAAATGACATATATTATTAATCAAACTTGAGGTAATAAAATTTATTTTAAAAACCTTCTTTTAAAGTTTCTCTTTCAGATATTTTTTCAAAATTCTAAAGGAATGTTTTTTTAACTTAAATGGAATGAGTGGATTTTACATCCATCATTATTCCTTAATGCTTTGAATATTACTTTACATGTATACATGACTCTTTTAAAATAAAATGTTTTCATTTTTATGTGCACGGTATTTAAAAAAATAGTGATTTCAAAACGAATAGGTTATTTTCTTTAAGAATGTTTTTATGATGAAATATTTCCTGATTTATTCTATGATATGGTTCTTGGGAATTGTTTATAATGAATGTTTATTACATTATTGACCAAGTATGTGTGGTTAAATTATTAACCATGGACATGTGGTTGTGTTATTAACCATGGATTGGTGGTTACATTATAACCTCCACTACATTGGGTACTCTAGAGATAGAAGTTGACCATATTGGTTATTCAATTTTCCAAAGTGATATAGAAAATTATTTACAAGTTAAAAATCTATCATTTCAAGGGTTACTAATTATTTTTCATGTAAATTGTTTTGTTTAAATGGGTATGATAATTTTTTTAAGACAACATTATTTTCTTTTTAGATGAAAGGGACGGTCTTTAAGAAAAGTTTCATAATGGGTTTTCATGTTATTTCGTGGGGCTTAAAGTTTTCCTATTTCATGTACCTTACTATTATTTTCGTGTTCAACCCAAAATTTTAAAATATTTTTAATAGGGTTTATGTATCTACATGAACAAGGAAAAATTCAAGTTGAATTTCATGATTTTTTTTCATGAAAATAAAAAATGTTTCTTTTGGAAGTTTTGTATTATAAAAAAATGGATAATGAGTAGAAGTGTCCTATTTGTAGTATATGTGTTTGTTGTGAATTAGTAATGACATAATTATCTAGAAATATAAACCTGAAAAGACACTCAATTTTATGAGAATGACTAATTGACTTAAAATTCAATATTATTTGATGTTAAAGGCTGGGCCTTACAAATTGTCATCCCAAAGTCTCATCTTATTTATATTCATTATTTTATTTGGTGTAGAGTCTGTATTTTAGGTTTATAAGTGTATTTTTAGTTATTAAATAGTAAATTTTAATGATTTTATTCTCCTAGGAAGTGGTCTATTCATCTCATGTATTTCTATTTTAAGGTTAAGAATTCATTTAGGTAACCATGTTTATTTTTGGGGTGGGGTGAACATGCAATTCCATCATTTCCTATTAATTGAAAAATTACGTGGGAGAATAAAGTGGCATGTATGTGATAATTATAAAACCCTAAAGTAACTTGTATTTATATATTAATTATATGGTTGATTCCCTTGAGTTTTGAGGTGTTTTGGTGCGAAACAATGAATTTTTTGAAACTTTTACAGGGCTTCATGGTTAGGCACATAGTTTAGAAAAACATATAGAGTAAACCCTAAAACATCTATAGTTTTTACATTAGAAATCACTTGGTTTCTTTACAGTTTGGTAAAATGTGTGACCTTCTCTAATTTAAACATATTGGTCATTTAATTCTCATTTTATTTGGGTCTTATCCCCCTTTCTTCCCCATTTTAAGCCACACCTGGGCAGGGGGGGGGGGTCGTCCCAACCAATTCCTTCCTCCTATAATTCCTTGAAAATTGTTTTGATGATTTAATAGTGATTCTTCACCCAGATTGAAATTAAATAGCTACTCCTCCCATCTTTTCATGATCTATTAAATTTTCTACCATCTTCTCTAACACCAGTGGCCTTGTTGGCCAATATCCAAGGATGCATTTGTGAAATAATTGGGTTTTTTGATATCAAGGTATTTTGGATTCCCTTTTGAGACATATTTAATTTTATTTCGTCAAAGGATACATGGTTCCACCACTTTAGGTAGGTTTTTCCATCTCATTACATTTTATTTAAGAGTTATTCAAATTATTATTATTATAAACTCATTTTTGATCAATATTAAAATGATATATTCTATATATTATTATTATTTTTAAATGTTTTCCACAATCACTTTTGGTTTAAATTTTTTATGATTGGTGAATTTTATAATTTAATTAAACTACAAATTTGAATAGTGTTTTTTAAATTCTAAGTGTCTGATAAAATTACAACAATGGTTTTATTCAATAAAAATGATTTATTCAGGGTGTTTTTGAATAAAATATGATTTATAAAGAGAATTATTTTGTGATTTAAGGGTTTTATATGGTTTAAAGGGGAATATTTGAGATATGAAATTATTTATTGACTTCCTTTGACTGAGTGTGATTGTGATTTGATATTATTCATGTGTTATTTGAGAATTACTTTATTTTCAAATGGTTCTCAAAAAGGTATTTCCAAAATATATATTTATTAATTATAAAGAAACAAACCATTTGGAACCTTATGCAACACTATTTAGTTCATTATTGGTTATAACCATGTTGATCACCACTTTCATTTGTTATTTATGATTATTTATATTGATGGGAGAATGAATTGTGATTCATGTTTGTTTTTGTGATTATGGGTTGGGGAACTCATCAAATGGATGATAGAGGTGTGAGAGATACTATTATTATGTTATATTTCCTTGGTATATGTAGTTATATTGTGATTGAAATTTTGATTTATAGTGGACCACCACTATTAGATATTCAATAAGGGAACCTTGATTACTATAGGGAAATAAAGGGATTATTATAGTATGAATTGATATTACACACTAGATAATAGCATCTAGTTTTATTGTTATAACCTTGGGTTGGGGTGAATGTCTCTGATGAGGATGGCTGAAAGTGATTTTGGTGATGAGTTATAGGATCATAAAACATACCGATAGTTGGTTCGTCCCATCCACATAGAGTATTTTCCAGTTAGTCTCTATGGTGTTTCCTCATGATATGTATCATATTTTATGATTTATTTATTTCTCATATAACATTTCTGTTTCTAATTTTTTTGAGACAACCTTTGATGTATGAGAAATTTGTTTTGCATCTTGATGTTATTTAGTCATGATTTTATTCATTATTATTTATTTCCATGATATTTACCTTTTATTTTATTTCTGTTACCAATTTTTTTTTATAATTATCTAATGATTTACAAAATATTACATCTAAAAGGGTATTTTTTAATTGAAAATATGAATATAGTTTGGGTTTTATAAAAATGAAAAGTATTTTAGAAATAGAACTTGGGATATGTTTTTTATTACTCAATCATTAAAATTTTAAGGAAAACTTTTTTCTATCAATTATCTTAAAATTAGCATGCTTGGTTTATTTTATAAGAGGAATGATATAAAATCATTGTGTCATTATAATATATGTTATGTCACTCCGTACATAATCACATTTATAGAGATGTGGCATTCATGTCTTATAAAGGTGAGAAGGTTTTGGGATTCATGGTTTGTTTAGAAATCCTCTCCATTGGGAAATGGGTGGACGCTGAGTCAAAGTGGTGACTTAGAGTAAAATGATGATGATATGGCTAGTATATCAAGATTTTTGGGATGGTAGGATCTTTTAAGTATCGGCCCCTTAAATCATTTTTTGTTTAGTTTCATGATTTGGATCTTAAATATCATGTTAAATATTTTTTTGGAAATGCCTTTATAGTACTTACTATTTTTATTTATTTAAATTTAATTTTTTATTGTATCATACTTATAAAATTATCAATTTATTTAGCATGACTATACAAATCATGGTGACCTCATGTCATGTTTTTATTTATAACATGGTGGTTGGATTATGGAATTTAGAGGGTGAAATGATTCCCAACAGTAATGGTTTAGTACCCTCAGTGATGGTGGACAACCCATGTTGACGAGGAATGAATTTTAGGCCTTGTGATAGATTGATCTAGGTGTAATGTTAGGTTTACCGGGGTTGGTTCCTTACAAACCATGAGAAGGATATCTAAAAGCCTATGATTTATAGTGATAATACCCATAAAACCTTTATATATTCTCTATATTTCCATAATTTATTGATTCATTTGATTATCTATCCCCCCAACCTCACACATGACCTATCCTTACACATTATAATTAGTCCAAATGAAACATTTCCTTGGAAAAAATTGGTTTAGAACCACCACATCAATTAGTATAATATTTGACATTTCAAATCTTTTCATACTAATTTTTCTTCTGACTATCCATCACTTTACTTTACATAGTGTAAATAGGTAAGGGAACCTCTACCTATTCTAGAAAAACTTCACTAACCACCTTATAGTAGGTGTTAAGGTTTAATATTATGATACAAACTCATATCCAATCATAAACCCCTTTCTTGAAATAACAGGTCTTCATGAAGTTGTTTCCCTTTAAGCCTGATAAGAAGTGAAATAATCATTCAAGATTTATGAAATAATATACTATTGATCTTCTAAGTGTTTGGAGCTCCATGTAGTCCCAAATGTTTCCTATGTATATATAATCTTCAGGAAAAAAAATCTTATAATATAGTTAGTGGAAGTATATCATAGATAGTCTCCCAAAATTATTTTCAAGCTCCAACGTATCCCATAATTCACAAGATTCACCCTCTAGTTTTCTATGTTCATATATAACTCCCTCAAAATACCAATCCATTTAAAGTTGAATTATATATTAAAAATCAAATTTTATACTTTCTACATTTACAATATACCGCTAACGGATTGGTATAAAAACTCTTGAACCTCTTAGATGACTCTAGCTGCCACCAATTCTCCTTCTATAAATTCTTTATCAAAGTCCTAGAAGTCTAACAAACTAACCACCAAGAAAAGTAAATTCATTAGGTCACTAGACCTTCAAGATGTCAATAAAACCTTCGATCAATGATCCATATATGACCACAAAATTTCCATTTTCTATTATAACAATATCATTAGTTATATGGAATTTTCAAAAAGAAGTACAACATTTAAAAATCCATTAAAAAATCCATTAGAATTAAACCCATTACACTATACAACGGTTAATTATCTCAAAAAAATAATTGTATAGGGTCTATATGTTCTTATTTAATCATCTAATGATAAATTACTCATTTTTGAAATAATATAGTGACATGAATTTATATTCCCATCCTTTAACACTATTACATTCAATCCACAAGAAATCATACCCACTCATAATAAATTACTACTCACTAAACCTAAGACATCCTGAGTTAAATTAGCACAATCATAGTCTCACACAACCTTTATATCAAGGTAGACATTCTACATTACCACTCTTCATAAAACTAACTATCCCTAAAAAACATTATATATGCTTTCTTCACTATACGTAATTGATTTATTTATGTTCTTAAACCAATTCCCAGTACCATCCCTAACCCACAAACACATCATAATATTATTTCAATACTATATTTCATGAACCATCTCAACTATAAATAAGAAAGGCACCCTATTACTGTACTAACACACCCTATTCACACTTTCTGAAGTCATACCACATACTCACTAAGCTCCATACCTAATATAAAGACCACATATCCCATGTCGAAAATAAATTATAAGGCATTAAACATTATTTAATACTCACATAACTCAGGGTAAAACCATATTTCAACACACCAATCCAATGTCTCTATCTATCAGCACATACATGTACCCCTACTACTAACTCTGGGGTCACTTTTATTTACACCCATTTGTATAACACAAGGATATTACTATCAAGAAATGAAGATCAAAAAATATAACATGATAGAGTTTTGTTAATTAATACGATAGAAATAATTTATTCAAGAAAACACTAAGAAATTTATTTTTCATGTTTTAATTAACCTGATCTATCCTTTTAAAATCAGTTACTAATAAACACCAATATGTTGGGGAAGGATCTACAAAAATCCAATCACTTTTAATACCAATAAGACCACCAAAATTATGATTTATAGACCACCAGATGTTCATTTGTTTTTGAGCATAGATTAAACAAACTATACCTCTAAAAATTCACTTCCTCTCAACTATGTTCAATGGAAGTAAGTAGTCACTTGACCTTAACCACCACACTAAGTTAACCACACACATATCTCATTAGAAAAAAATAAAATAACAAAAAATTCATACAATGGTAATGCATAAATAGAAGTACATAATTAATTAAATGAACACATGATATGTAATGTTATTCAGACTTTTTTCAAACTAGCATTGGAGGAACCACAAAAATTTATTTATATTACTGTAGTTATAAAAAATATCATGTAACTGAAAATACCATAAATAATATTTCATTATAGAATGATTAAAAATATATAAAAATATGATGCAATGTATATTCCACTGGTACATTGTACCAGCATTAGATTCATTGTTTCATGCTTATATACACGATTTAAGGATTTCCCCAGTTCCCTTAATAAGAAAATTATGCCTATTGTTTTGATCAAACTGACTTCCCATACTAATTGAGAATCATATATATGAAATATAATTATTAATCACCTATAAAACTGTTGGACTCAATATCATTCCTTGATAAACACTTTTAGATTCATTTTTCAAGATAATTCCTTCTAGAGTGTTCTCCAAAATTATGTACCATCCTAGATGTAATTAGAAGATACAGACTTCCAATGAGTTTGTTTCCATTGAAAAGATGAGTTGATGATTCATTTTCATCAATCCCATTCACTTTTCACAAATCAAAATTCATTGAACATAAATCTAATGCTCAAATTCATGGTTCTGTGAACCTTTTATGTTCAGAAAAAAGGCTTCACATCCCAAAAATATCCCACTTGAAGACTTATTTCAGGGAAACACATGATAATCCTCCACATAAAACATCATTTCTTTATTTATTAATAGTGTTCATCCACCCTTTTTTCTTATTCCATTCACCAAATCCATAGTAAATAATGATGATTCCTTATACATTCTTGATCTAAATTCTTAGTGATCATTTCCACCAGATTTTGGATACCAATGATCATATAGAGAACTAACACCTTCACTTATAGTATATTTATGTTGAAATGGTACTTCAGGTAGATATTCGTTTTTCCTTTCATGGAAAATCGAATTTTTAGTCAATTGTATTTCACTATGGATGTTAGAGAAAATAATCCCTCCTTCACGACTTCTTCCTAATTACTCTAGAAACTGCTTCAACAAAACAATCTCTTTTCCAACTATTATTTCCACTACATAATCTGATTCTATTACACTTAATATAACTACTCTATACAACCATAAAAACCAATTTATTGTTATTCCTTTGTATGTGAATAATAATCCTATTTTTCTCTTCAGACTATTTAAATATCCAAAAAACTAAATATCAATATAATATTGAAACATCTCTTCCCCTCCAAAATAAAGAGAGTAATATTCTTATCATTTTAAATATCAATGGATCCACTTGAAAACTTTTTAATCTTTATTTCATGAGTTAGAAATAAATCTTCTTATAAATAACACAAAAACATTAATATGTGATTGAGGAAAAAAATTATATACACTATCCATCAAGAAAAAAAACCACAGAGAACATTCACAATGTATTGACACCTATATTTCATTAAAGGTTAATGTGCCTTAGATGGTTTAAATTTTCAACAAGATGGATAGAAATTGGTTTTTATTAAACCTTGAAAAAAATTTCAATGATTTTCTACATATATACTTTATAGTATAGAGAATTTTTTTTGGTCTTTTACTCTCTTTCTATCATTATCCCTACTATTTTATTTTATTTTTTGAGATATTTCATCTCAAACCATCCAAATAACATATTTTTCAATTTTAAAATCTTATGAACATCCGATCCAACTAGAAATATTTCATTAGTATAAAAAATGAGATTACCCAAATTTCATTACTTCTAATAACGACATTGATTAGTGTTACATCTACTAAGGCCTTTCTCTATTATAAATGAGTCAAAATACTACTTCTATTGTCATGGTTCTTACTTCAACTCATCAAATAATTTCTTCAATCTAAAAACCAAATTCTAGTCCCCATATTCTGATACACCTATGGGCCACATCACATATATTTTCACCTCTAACTCCCCATTAAGGAAAGGTATCTTAACATCCATCTACTCCTAATATAGATTTTCTAACGACACTATACATAGAACTATATGAAAGGTAAAATGATTAACTACTAGTGATAATATTTCAAATAAATCTACTAATTTCTATTGAAACACCGTCAAAACAATATGCACTTTTTACCTTTCATTTCTTCCAGCTTTATCCTTAATTTGGTAAACCTAATTATACTCATGTTCCTTTATATCCTTTGAATTTTTAGGTGTCTCCCAAGTTCTATTTAACTTCAATGAGTTTATCCACCCATCCATGCTTGTATACCTCTACATAACTTCACTAAGAGAAGCTATATCCTTTGGATTTATTTGTTCTCTAGCATCAGGAGTTTAAATTTTAAATCATTTGAGAACCTCTACATTGGTTTCAAGATTCTAGTTAATCTTCTCAACTTAATCGGTTAATATGAGCTGCATGATATGATCTTTCAGCTAGTACATAATGTTTAGTCAATAAGGTTTCCTTATGAATTATCCATTTCTCAATGTTTTGAAAATTACAAACACACTATCTTATGAAAAATTATATTTTTCCTAAGAATTATTTTCACAAGGAAAATTTCCCTTCTCTAAGGAAATTTTAATCCTAAACATTATTTTAATTTTTTTATTTTATAATCTCTATAAATCAAACCCATTTTATTAATAAGTCTAACATTAGGATTCTTATTTAATACCTCAGAATCTTATAATTCCTTGGATATAGAGTGTTATGTTTTCAGATTCTGAATTCTCTAAACTTTAGACTCCGAATTCTCTAAAATTCAGACTCCAAATTCTTTGAAATTTAGACTCCGAATTCTTGAAAATTCAGATTCTGAATTCTCTGAAATTAAGACTCCAAATTCTTTGAATTTCAGAATCCAAATTCTTTGAAATTCTGACTTTGAATTCTCTTAAATTTAGACTCTGAAATCTCTGAAATTCAGAATCCAAATTCTCTAAAATTCAGACTCCGAATTCTATCAAATTCTTTTCCTGAATTCCATAAAATTTAGACTCCGAATTCTTGAGAATTTAGACTCAAAATTCATAATAATTCTGACACCCCATTATTAAGAATTCATAATACAAATTCCTTAGAACTATGAATCCAAATTCATTGGAATTCAGACTCCAGAATCTATGGAATCTTCATTTTGAAATATTTGGAAAACAGAATACAAATGTTCATGTATTATATAAACTATGAATGTTTATTTTTTTAGAATCTGAATAATATTTTTTCTTAGACTCTAAAAAATAGATTTGGTTAAGCAACATCATTTTCCTTATACTTATTATTATTATGAAACGATGTTGTGAAATCTATTTCTAACTAACCATTGGCTGAGTGACACATGTACATATCCCTCCGTGATTCATAGAAAAATATGACCATTGGAGGAAGGATATGAACATTATAGATTTTCTTATAAATAGAAGCTCATTTTAATGAGCTCATTATCTATTGATCAATCGAGATATTACATGCAGTGAAGTGATTTCTAGAGAGAGAGATTCTCATGATTAGTGCAGTTCTGAACATCTTGTTCAGATTGCTTCACGTAACTCCAATTGTTGCTAAAATTGTGGGATTCCGTGGATAGGAAGATAGTGGTGCTGACTACCTTAATGTTAGAGGTCTTCTGGGGATATTAATATTGAGTTATTGAATACCTTAAAGTTCAAGGACTTCTAGGGATATGAATAATTTGGTTCCGACTACCTTAAAGATTGATAACATTTGGGGATAACAAGAAAAATTGTGATATTCACATCCAGGGCTTACCCTGGTGTGGGTAAGACAAGCTTTCTTGAAAGTATAAATCAAGGGAAATTTATCCAAGGTTGATGGGTACCCTACTCCTGAGGTTAAAATATTTCATACTTGTTACTTGTTTTTTTTCTAGTTTATTTCTGTTGTATTTTTATAAATAAAGAAAGTATAACTTTATTAGAAATTCTTGTACTTTTATATACTTTGATAATTAAGATTATATATGCTTTAAATTAGAGTCTTTTCTTTGTAAAGTTTCTTTATGTTTTATTTCCAGAACCATATTTCCAAAACCTATAAAGTTTTCTTAGTAGAACTAAAAGATGTCTTGTGAATTTACCTTATTTAACTTTTTTAAACATAATTTTCCTTAAGGTTAAAAAAAAGTTTTTAAATTTAGAATTCACCCCTATTTTAATTGAGCATCTACATCAGTATTTCGATCCTAAAATTGGTATCAGAGTAGGTATCTGAAATACTTATATTCACATATATGCTTTCTTGCTCAAGTTTTCCTTGTTCTAAGTTTTATTTGTTTAATTTTTTCATAGATATTTTTATATTTGTTTAAAACCTTTTTCTATTAACAGTTTTTTTGTAAAGATATTTTCTTATAGAATGATAAGAATGAATGTTGGGCCAATTGAAGATCTAAATCCTACCAGACTACCCATATTTTATGGGAATGATTATGATTAGTGGAAAGATAGAATGAAGACCTTTGTTATTAAAACTGTTGTAGAAAACTTTGTTATGGTTACTAGAGACTACATAATCCTAGGCAAGGAAGTTAGAACCATTAACAATCATGAAAAATAAGAATATAAAATAAATTACAAGGAATAAAACACTTCATTGTGTTCCATGACTAAGAATATATATAGTCAGATTTCTTCTTGTGAAGCAAGAAATTGTATTTGGAAGAAATTGGAAGTTATAAATTTTGATACATCCAAAGATATAGATACTAGAAGAGCTATTCTTAGAGATGAATATCATGGATTCTTATTTTCTTATGGAGAACTAGAATGCAAGGTTCAAAAAAGGTTAATGACTATCGTCAACAGTTTACAAAATATGGTAGAGAAAGGTCTTGATGATGATGATCTTGCAGACAAGATTATTGATATTATGCCAAATGTGTGGAAATCTAAGAGAAAATATATTGATGAGAATAACAAAGTATCTCAAATTACTCTTGATGATATTTTTGGAACTCTTCTTCAACATGAAAGAAAAATTAAAGGATATGTTGATACGAATAATAAGAAGATTGGAAATGAAAGTGTAGCCTTTACTACTACTAAATCCAAGACTCCGGAATGGTTTACAAGATCCAAGTCTAAGATAGCAACTATTCTATATAAATCAAGTGAAAGTGAAAATTGTAAAAATGAATTAGCTAATATTGCTTGAAGGATGAACAAGATAATGGGAAATAAATATTTTTAGTATAGATATAAGAAGAAAGAAAGAAAGGACAAGAAAGATTCGGAAGTTACTGGCTATGAATGTAAAAGAGCTAGATATATCAGGCCAGATTGTCCCCTGCTCAAAATAAAAGACAGAAAGGAAAAGAATTATGAGAGAAAAAATAAGACATATTACAAGTCTAAGGATAAGAAAGTATTAAAGGATGATGATACATGGAGCTCCATTGGTGGTGACTCATCTGATGAATCCTCAGAGTATGCATCTTCTATTTGGAAGAATCTTGGTCTACTAGCCAAACTACCCATTTAAAATAATTGTCTAATGGAAAAGGTACACAATGTCAAATATATCACTAATATATCTTTGAATGACAATTATATTGATGAAAATTATTATTATTCTTCAGATGAAGAATCTTCTTCTGTTAAATATAATATTTTACCTTATTATGAAGAAGTATCTAGTTTTTCTAAAATTATTGATAATAAAAATTGTAAAATAAAAAAGAAGTTAGACTAGGAAAATTCTAGAATATTTGTTTTAAATAATGAAGTATCAAATCATTCTAAGGATCTTGATTAGAATATTTTTGATTTTGAAAGTGTTTCAAAAAATCTTGAGGAATTTAATTATGAGAAGGATAAACTTTCTAGGGATCTTTAAAATGTAATTTCTAGGAAAATTATTTTATAGGTTAACTTTAGTTCAAAAAATAATGTTTTTGAGGATAAAAACTTGGATATTAAACTAAAGTTAGAAATATTTTTCTTAAGACAATTTCTATCAAACATTACCTCTTGAGAGAAAACTTTGACAAAATGTATTACCAAATTCTTCCTTTGAGGAATAATTATGGATTTGGTTATACTCATTTGAAACCAATTTTTAGTAATAAATATTTTGTTCCCCCAAGTGTTCCATTTTGTATTAAATGTCACTTTGGTGGACATAGGGAGAAAAATTGTTCTATAAATAAAACCCAATATTTATGATTTCATAAAGCTTATTTTTCTAAGAAAATGTGGATTCCTAAAATCTTACTTTCTGAAATTTTCATATCCAAGAATGTTTGGATTCCAACAGTCTAAATCTTTTATTTTCGGGAAAATAAATAATGTACCCAAAAAAATACATGGTATATGGATAGTGGATGTTTCCAGAACATGACTGGTAACAAAAACATTGAAAATATTATCAAAATGAATGGAGGAAAGGTATGTTTTAGAGATAATGCTCAGAAAGGAATTTTTGGTATATATATCATTGTTCTTCTTGGAAACACTTTGATTTAAAATGTTTTATTTGTTAAGGGTCTTAAGAAAAACCTCATAAACATATGTCAATTATCTGATGAAGGTTACCTTGTAAATTTTAGGAATGATTAATGCTTAGTACATAATTCCAAGGAGGAGTTTATTATTTCTTCCCATGGGCAATAGAATGCATACACACTAAGCATAGAAGACCTTAGAAGCCGATATTACCTTGCCTTAGTGTAATGGAAGATCAATTTTGGTTATGAAATATAATTTTAGGGCACTTTAACCATAGGAACCTATGAAAATTCTCAAATAAATGACCTGTTAAGGATCTACCGGAGCTTAGATTTTATTATAATAGAAGTTTGTGATCCTTATCAATATGGAAAGCAACATAAATAAAGTTTTAAATCAATCGGTGAAGTCTCAACGTCTGATGTATTACAGTTAGTGCATCTTGATCCTTTCGTTCTGACACAAACTGGAAGTATTGGAGGCAAATAATATTTATTTGTATTAGTTGATTATTATACTAGATTTATGTGGGACTATTTTCTAGCAAAGAATTCTAAATATTTTTCTTATTTCAAGACTTTTAGATCCCAAGTCAAAAATAAGAAAAACCTTCCTTTGATAACTATTTATAGTGATCATGGAGGAGAATTTCAAAATTCATGTTTTGAAACATTTTGTAGTAAAAAAGGCATTACTCAAAACATCTCAGCTCTAAGAACTCCTCTACATATTGGTATTTTTGAAAGAAAAAATTGAATTCTTCAAGAGATAACTAGAACCATGTTGAGTGAATATTCTATAGCTAAACACATTTGGGATGAAGCTATATGTATTTCTTGTTATACTATAAATCATGTTTTGGTTAGACATTTTTTTAACAAAACCCCTTAAGAATTGTTGAATGGTAGAAAACCTAGTCTTTCCAACTTCCAGGTATTTGGTTGAAAAGTATCCATTCTGAATACTAATGATAATTTACCTAAATTCACACCCAAATATGATGATGTAATTTTCCTAGGATAATCTATAAATTCTAAGGCTTATATAGTTTTTAATAAAAATACTTGTACTGTTGAAGAAACATTACATTTTAATCTTGATGAAACTGATCCTTTTGTTTTTAAATAACCAAAAACTATGTCTTCAAGTGTTTTTTCAAAAACAAATTTTCAACCCATGATATAAGATACTTATGATAAGGAAAATGTTCAAGAAAATATTTCTGAAACATTTACCCTAGAATATTTTCTACCATATGTTGATGAACATGTTCTAAAAAACCCAAATATGTCATTTCTTAAGAATCATTCTAGTGACAGTATCATTGGTGATGTAAATCAACATATAAGGACTAGAAGTTCCTTAAGAAATGAATTAGAACATCTATCATTCCTTTCCCAATTAGAACAAAAAAGAAGTAATGAAGCATTAGGTAATGATGATTGGATTAAATCCATACAAGATGAGCTAAATGATTATGAAAGGAATATTGTCTGGAACATGGATGATAGGCCAAAGGAAACCTCTATTATTGGAGTAAAATCGGTCTTTAGAAATAAGTGTGATGAAAGTGGAATTATTATGAGAAACAAAGCTATATTAGTTGCTAAAGTATATAATCAACAAGAAAGAATATACTATGAAGAAACCAATACTCTAGTATCTAGACATGAATCTATTTTTATTTTACATGCCTTTGTAGTATTCATTAATTTCAAATTTTTTCAAATGGATATAAAATGTATTTTCTTTAATGGATATGTTCAAGAGGAAGTTTATGTTGAAAAACCTCCTGGTTGTGAAGACACAAAATATTATGAACATGTTTTCAAAATTACCAAATCTTTATATGGACTTAAACAAGCCCCTAGTTCCCGGTATGATAGACTTACATGATTTTTTCTACAAAAAAATTATGTTAAGGGAACTTCTGATCCAACCCTTTTATAAATAAATATAATAAAAATGTGTTTGATTGTTAAAATTTATTTTGATAACATTATATTTGGTTCAACTCAGCAATCTTCAACTGATTTGATTGGGAATCTATTGAAATCTGACTTTGAAATGAGTATAATGGGTGAATTGACATTTTTCATAGGTTTCAAATTTCTTAAAAACTAGAAGGAACTTATATATCTCAACATAAGTATATTAAATATCTTCTTAAAAAGTATGGATATGAAAATACTAAAAGTGTAAGTACTCAAATTGGTACCTCAAATTCTCTTGATCTTGATAATGCTGGGAAACTAGTAGATCAAACCTCATTTAGAGGTATGATAGAATGTTTACTATACATGAAATCTATCCTTCCAGACATAATGTATTCAGTATGCATATCTGAAAGATATCAATCTAATCCAAAGGAATCTCATTTAAAACTAGTGAAAATAATTTTTCACTATTTAAAGGAAACCATGGATTTAAGACTTTTCTATACTTCTAGAAATGGATTTTCCTTAAAAATATTTTTAGATATTGATTTTGGTGGATGTAGAATGGATAGAAAAATTACATCTGGATCTTTTCATTTCATTAGAGATTCATTAGTTTCTTGGTCATGAAAAAACCAACACTCAGTAGCACTCTCCACAGTTGAAGCTGAATATGTAGCAGCTGGATGTTGTTATGCTCAAGTGTTGTGGATGCAACACACACTCACATACTATGGCATGAGTTTTACTAAAAAATATATATTTTGTGATAATACTAATTCCATTACCCTAAACAAAAATCATGAAAATCACTCCCATGTAAAACACATTGATATTAAGCATCACTTTCTTAAGGATCACACACTTAAAGGAGATATCATTCTTCAATTTATCAGAACTCAATATCAACTTGCTGATATTTTCAAAAAATATTTACCATTTGATAGATTCAAATACATTAAACAAAAGTTATAATTATCACCACAAGTAATCTTCCATATTAAATTTTTGTTGAAACCAATCTCTTTATATTAAGAAACTCTTTTTCCTAGGGGAGTACATTTTCTTTTTTATTCATATTTTTCATAATCAATTTTTTTTTGTAATCAGAATTTTTCCTAATAAAATTATTCGTATTCAAAATTTTTTCATAATCAAATTTTTTTTCAGAACCCAAAATTCTAGATTCCTAAATTTTCCTTCTTTAAGAAAACTTTCTGAAATATAAAGTTCTTCAAGAAGAATTTTTCTCATTATTGATAATTTTTCTAGAACACTAGAAGGTATAATTCATTAGGTTTTCTTAATTAATTTTTTAGTTGTTGGGATTTTTATCATGATTTAAATTTTTTTTGGATTCACTTTTCTTAAATCAAAAGTTTTATATTAAAAACCTCAAAAGATCAGAACCTACCAAAATCTTTCTTCATATTTTATCTCAACTGTTAGATCAGATCAGGCATGGTCCAACCATTGGATCATTCTAAAAATATGAACTGTTGATTCAAAGCCTATATAAAGGCCCCCTATTGGTTTCCCCACATCAATTATCAAACTTTTTTTTGCCGAAGCTCTGCCTCTCTACATAAGGGTCATTATTCATTTCTTGTTTTCATAATTTCGAATGTCTCTAGAAACTTCTCCTCATAAGAAAATGTCATCAGTAAAGGACATTTCAGAATTGAAGATATACCAATAGAGTTTAGTTGATCTAATGTTATTTGTCAAGTATAATTCTCTCATTATGAAAAACATCAAGCTGAATGGATGAGGAATCTTATGTGTAACCAAACCACTAGAATTGGATCTGGTATATTTAGAATTGCTTGTAGATTTTTATGAGTCTATATGTTTTTTAATCAAAGAGGGTGAGATATGTTTTCTTTTAATAGTTATTGGAAAACCTATTCCTTTTTCCATAGTATGGAAGATAACATAATTGGAATTCTTTATGAAGGTGAAGCTGATTTCTACACCCACAAGCTGGAAAATATTTTAGGATGTTTTGATAAGGATAAGGCCATAGAGTGTATTTTTTTATCAGGGTTAAAGACACCAAAGATTAATCATCTCTATACATATCTCATAATTTTAGAATTACGGGCTCAAGAATTTATTATTCTGAGAAAAGGTGATAAGAATACCCTAAATAAGAGTGATATTTACATTCTAGATTTTCTGGTGAACTTGAGGAAGATTAACTTGGTGTAGTATATCTTGTTGACTATTTCCAACAGCAAGAATGGGCCCTCAAATCTCAAATTATTATGTATCTGGAAATTATTTCCAAAATCACTATCCTTTTTCTAGATTCATTCAAAATCCCATACAGTTCTAAGCCAAAAAATTTCAAGGTTATGTTGCTGAGTGATGATACCTTGATAAGGATGAAGGTGTTCTTTAATAGAAAATCCAAAGTGTTTTATAACTTATATAAAGGTGAAATACAAGCTTTATCCAAGAAGATGAAAGTAACCGAGACTTCCAAGAAGGGTCAGATGAAGAGAAAGTAGAAAGAACCAGAAGTTAAAGAAATAACTCTTATAGTTCAGGAAACTCAATCAGGACCTCCAAAGTTAAAGAAGCAAAAGACCCATGTAGATGAAGTTGCTACTCAGTAGAGAGAAGATAAAAAGAACAAGAAGGAAGGAGAACCTATATTTGGTTTGGACCCTGCTGAAGCAAAATCTTTGAAGATAAAGGCTGTTGAAGAATATGGGATGTAGGAAAAGAAATGGAAGAAGAAGATGAAGATGAATGAGGCTGAAATAATTCAAGCTCTTCTAAAAAATACTAAGAAATCTTCTAAAAGAATCCAGGTACAGGAATCATTTATAAAAGAATCAGTACCTATGACTCTAGGAAAGATGTTGGTTATTCCAAAACCACAAGAAGAAGAAGAATAGATTGTCCAGGAAGAGGAAGTGGAAGAAGATGAAGAGGAAAGAAGTGATGATACTGATGATATGATAAGTCAAGTTGGGAATATCATGAGAAGAAAATCCTTTTTGAAAATTTGTCGATCCAAACTTCTAAGGATGAATCAAAATAACATGGATTCCCAGGAAAAGGAGATTAAGGTCAGGAAGAAGTTAATAAACTATCAAATGATGAAAGTTGTAGTCATGATTTTCTTCAAGCAGATGATCTTGTGGAAAATTATGAAATAGTAAAGTTTGATGTGGAAAAAATAGTACAAGTTTAAGAGAGTGAACATGAATCTTCAAAGGCTACTAAGATCATTCTAAGAGCTGATAAAGGAAAATAGGTGTTTGCTGATACACGTAAGAAGGTCATGATGGATAAAAAAGATGTTGGTGGATCTTATAAAAGAAATAATGATGAGATTGAGAAATAATCCTCACCAATAAGAGAATCTAATTCAGAATCATCTTCTATGTTTCATGATTTTTTGGTTCAATCCCTTAAGAAATTGGTTGATACAATTCCCCTGGTTTCAAGTATTGGAACAACATGTCAGTTGCTTCAACATTTATTTAATCAAAAATCATATTCTGTTTCCATTATTATGAACAAATTCATCATACTTGTGGCCAATTTTAAATCATTCTACATTAGGTATGATTCTCACAAGAGTACGTGCAAGGAAATCACTAAGTGGTCCAAGAAGAAAATTTAAGAGGTGAGAATCTTTGATGAATTTCAAGATAATGTGATGGATTATTTTGATACCAAATATAAAAATATAAATGATCTTACTACAAGTTTCAATGAGAAGCTCAATATTGAACGAACAGTTTGGAAGTAGGAAGAAAAGGATCTAAATGGGAAACATACTTTGAATCTGAAAATGGAAAGAGATCTCAGAATTGAGTTCGAAGAAAATCTTAGTAAGCAAGAAGAGCTTTTGAAGACTTAGGCAGAAATTCTTAAGTCTCGGGATAAAAAGATCAAAGATCCGGAGAAGAAAAATGAATATCAAGATCAACTGCTCAAATGTTTTGAAGAAGATCATAAGGATCTTAAAAATCTGAATACCATTTTCAAGAAGCTTATGCTGAAGGAAAAGGAAGGATGATATTTTCCTTAACTTTGAAATTTTGTTGTATTACCTTCCATTTAAAAAATTATCCAATAGCAATGAAAATTTTTGTTGTTCTTCACGTGTTTTTTGTATAGTAATAATATTTCATGTACCATATTTTTTTCCATTATCTAGTCCTTTTTTAAAATCACAAAGTGGGAAAAAATAATGATAAAAAATAATTCTAAGGAAAGAAGAGAATTCCACAAGTAAGGGGGAGTCTATCTAAGGGAGAGTTTTATCAAAGAAGATTTTCTAATACAAGAAAAAGAGAAATATATTTAAGGTAGTCTAGAATACAATCCTTAGGGATTTAAAATCCTAAGGGAGAGTTAGTCGTATTCACCATGTTCTATAAGTAAAGGGAGATAAGTTTTTATTTCATGTGCATAAATAAAAATTCTAAGTCCTTATATTATTTTTTGTAAGGATGTTTGTGCTTTCCAGAAAGGGGGAGATTATTGAGTTAATAAGGTTTCAATATGAATTTTCCATTTCTCTATGTCTTGAAAATTATAGATACTTTATCTTAAGGAAAATTCTATTTTTCCTAAGAATTATTTTCATAAGGAAAATTTCCCTTTTCTAAGTAAATTTTTATCCTTACCATTGTTTTCATTGTTTCTTTTTATAATTTCTCTAAATCAAACCCATTTTATTACTAAGTCTAAAATTTTGATTCTTATGTAAAACCTCATAATCTTATAATTCCTTGGATATAGAGTAAACTATATTAAAATTCAGAATTCCCTGAAATTCAGACTCCAAATTCTCTAAAATTAAAACTACGAATTCTTTAAAATTAAGACTCCAAATTATAGAAAATTCAAACTCCAAATTCTATGTAATTCAGACTCCAAATTATTTGAAAATCAGACTTCGAATTTCTCATAATTCCAACTCCAAATTCCTCAGAATTCAGACTCAAAATTCCTCATAATTTAGACTCCCAAATTCCTTAGAATTCAGACTCTGAATTCCTTAGAATTCATACTCAGAATTCCTTAGAATTCATACTCAAAATTCCTCATATTTTAGACTATGAGTTCCTTAGAATTCAGACTCTTAATTCATTTGAATTTAGAATCCGAAATCTATATAATTATGATTCTTAATTCTTTGGAAAACAGAATCTAAATTTTCATGTCATATAAACATTGAATGTTAATTTTGGTAGACTCTGAATAATATTTTTCCTTAGACTCCAAAAATTATATTTGGTTAAGCAACTTAATTTTTCTTATATATATTATTATTATGAAATGATTTCGTGTAATCTATTTCTATGTAACGTTTGGCTGAGTGACATGTGTACTGGTCCCTCTGAGATTCACATAAAAATATGACATTTGGAGGAGGATTCCAAGCATTAATGATTTTCCTATAAATAGGAGCTCATTTGAACGAGCTAATTATCTTTTGATCAATCTAGAAATTACATGCTGTGAAGTTACATCTAGAGAGAGATTCTTATGCTTTCTGTGGTTATTAAAATCTTATACATATTTCTTCATGTGAATCTGATTGTTGCTGAGTACAATCGAGGGCTTCTGAGGACAGGAAGACAGAGGTTCCCACTACCTTAAAGTTCAAGGGCTTCTGGGGATAGGAAGATAGAGGATCCAACTACCTTAAAGTTAGAATACTTTTAGGGATAATAAGATAGAGGTTCCCACTACCTTAAAGATCGAGGGGATATAGGGATAGCAAGACAGATTCCGATATTCATGTCGAGGGCTTAACCTAGTGTGGGTAAGACAATAGTTATTGAAAGTATAAATCTAAGGACCTTTATTTGTGGTTGTTGGATACCCTACTCTTTGGGTTAAAATATTTCATACTTGTTAATTGTTTTGTTTCATGTTTATTTCCACTATATTTTGATAAAGAAAAAAAGTATAACTTTCTTAGAAATTCTTGTACTTTTGTATACTTTGATAAGTAATATTCTGTACTCTTTAAGGTATAATCTTTTCCTTGTAAACTTTTCTTAAGATTTATTTCTGGAACCATATTTCTGGAACCTAGCAAGTTTGTTTAGTAGAAATAAAAGAGGTCTTGTGAATTTAACTTGTTGAACTTTGTTAAAAATAATTTTCTTTAAGGTTAAAAATGATAATTTTTAAACATACAATTCACCCCCTCTTGTAATTGAGCATCTACATCATTATTTTGATCCTACACATAAAATTTTGATACTCATACTTCTTAAGAATATAAATCCTACACTACCACTAAAGAATAAGATATTATTAAACATTCTTGTCTATCGGAAGGTTTTACTTCTATACTCTTGATTCCTTGAGAACCCACTTTTCAATTGTAACATCCCTTAATCAGAATTTATCTCACATGATCAAATCTTGTTGGTTATGGGACCCCAAGAACTCCTCCCCATATGCCAATGGCTATCGACTAGTTTTGGGGGTGAGTTGTGTATAGTGGGGAGACTATAATCCATGGTACAAAGTTACAACAGAGTAGTAATAATCAAAACCAATAAATATTAGAGTAACTAAAATATACAGAAAAATACAATATATATCTATGAAAAACAAGGTGGAACCAATAAACTAATAATAATGAATCATCTAATGACATGCTGAAATGTATCTAAGTGTCATACTGAATGTAATAAAAATAAAATAATAATTTGAAAAAAATAATCTCAAAATACCCTAGTCCTAAACACCATGTCAGTATCATCACCAAACTCCTTCCTATTGTGAAAGAAACAATCATCAACTGGGTCCCTTTCCCTTGTACAAAACATTATGCATATAATTTTCTTGGGTACAAAATGGTAGATTGAATAGGTTGTGAGTAATAATCTATAGGATGACATCACTATGTATAAACAAAACCACTATGATAATGAGTGCATGTGATAAAGTGAACAAATGGTTTATTAATTAATCAATTAATACAATACATACATCAATATACTCTAGCACCATGACAGAATGTCTCTGATCATATAGAACAGACATGCTGACCATAACCATAAACTAAATCCTAATCACATAACTTGGGAAATCCCTCTGTGTAATAATTTTAGACTCTGGTAAAATCCTTATATATAATAATTTCAGCATCAACTAGGAAAAACCCACTATGTAATCATTTCAGCATCAACTGGGTCAAGATTTGTATATAATAATTTAAACATGAACTAGTCCATGCCCTATATATAATCATTTCAGCATCAACTAGGCTGAGCCTGCTATATAAGAATTTCATCATTATTGTGAAAAGAACTATATATAAGCATTTTAGCATAACACTTAGAAATTCATATCTATAAGGATATCCCAATATCACTTCATATTCTTCAATGGTTAATTATGAAAACTACTAGTTGTCTTTCAATTTTGCTTCCATTTATATATCCAATTTTCAACAGTTATATCTATAGACCATGATCTATTACACAAAATATTTTATATCAAGAAATCACCTCCATATTCATTTCAAGATAAACATAATTTAAACCATATAAAAATTCATTATTAATTTAGGGTCCACTCACCCAATGGGTAGCCACAAGCCAATTTGTAATAGCATTGAATCTAAAGGGATTTAAAAAATAATCCAATATGTGATTTAACATCATTCATAATTCAGTTAATTAATTTTCACATCATGGAGGCATAATCAAAATATTTCACATACTCTACATTGAAACAAACCATAAGGTTATGTCTAGAATCCATACCTTTATCCGAAGACTAATTAATTATTCCAAATAAAATATCCAATAAGAAAATAGGTGAGGAAGATCACATTAAGGATCCTAGATCACACGAGATTAAGATCAACACCCTAAAAAACTACTGTCAAAAGAAAATCATTACCATAATGAGGAATTATTGAAGATAAGGGAAAACCTAAGAAGAATGAATCACTGAGGATCAATTTCTTGAAAGGAACATCTAGAAAGGAAGATGAGACTCTAGAATCACCTTGAGATCATCCTAGGCTCAAAAGAGGGAATATGTAAGCAGATGGAAAATAAATCATACATGTTGAACCTCTTAAAACCGATGTAAATGAAAATTAAACAATGTGAAATTATTAGATGATGTGGATTTATCTATTTTCAGGTTACACTAAAAAATACCTTTCCTGGTTTTAATATTTATCCTTACTGACTAGTACATGTCATGTAATTAGATTTCATGGAATGTATTTGTTTCATGCCATGAACAAGTTTTCAGCCTACAACCATTCATTGCTTACGTCTGGAGACATTTATATATCATATAATACATCTACACAGCATGTGAATTCCATGTAGATAGCTTTCAAACTAGTTACTATATAAAATATTTGAACCACCTCCAAAACCTTCTAAACCATGAAAAACCCTCAAAAACCTCAAAACCCCCTTTGTACACATTTATAACTGGACTCCATTAATTCAAAGAAACATAAATACCGAAACATTATGTCATTTTCCCCAACAAATATATTAATCTTGAAATTAGTCTCAACCACCAAAGTTCAAAGATAAAGGAAAAACAATGATAAAATTTGATAAAAAAAATCAAAGAAAGATGTACCTAAAAAAAGAAGAGATATTGCAATGTCCCCACCATATAACAGCTCATCAAAGGTCACATCAACACAAAGATTGATATCCTCGACATCTACCATATGAGATGGGTCAAGATTAAATATCCAAACTGTGACATGTGAAAAACATAGTGCATGGAACTATAACAATGTGGAATGAATAATGGGTACACTACAATAACAACCCTTTCCACTATCTCAAATGGATTGGCAAACTTAGGTGTTAGATTTATTTATTTCTAAATATGGCATTACCCCGGCCTAGGTGACACCCGAAGGAAAATGCGATGACTAACCTCAAACTTTAGAATTCATCTCTGATGGTAAGTGTAATATTTTTTACTACGTTGTGTGGTCACAAAACACTTCCGGATCAACTAAACCTACTCAGAATACTCCTACACAAGACTATTCCCAATGAGTGTTGACTCACCAAACTCTAACCAATAAAGAAGAGAACTAAATGATTTTACAAACAAGTCCTCAAAAGTTTCCATCTGGATCGATGCCTGGAAGCTGTTATTATTTGAAAACTCCATGAGTCCCATATTTTTCTCCCACTAACCACAAAATCCAGAAACATAGGATCATATCATGTCCTTCAAAATGTGAATGGTTTACTCTTATTTACCATCAGTCTTAGGATGATAGGTTGTGATGAGAAGAACCTACATTCCTATATCCTTCTAAAAACCCTATTATATCTACAAATTGAAATGAGGATATATATCTAAAACAATAATCCTCAAAAAATTGTGCAAATGAACTATCTCATACATATATAGACCACCCATATCATCATATGTGATGGTCTCTCTAATAAGAAATAAATGGGATACCTACATCCATAAATCCACAATCAACCACACTTTATCATTATTATGGGTTTTACTGGGTAATCCTGCAATGAAATCCACTATTGAATCATCCTATTTCAACTCAGAAATGGTTAGAGGCTTCAAAAGCCTAACCGACCTCTGATTCTTGGATTTCACCTGTTGACAAGTGAAACATATTACCATGGATCCGGATACCTCTTTCTTTATTCCTAAACATAAGTACTGCCTACAGAGACCATTATAAATATTTTTCAAACCAATATATACCACCCACCTAGAATCCTATAACTCTCTCATTAGCCCCTCATGCAAGTCTGTAGGAACCTATACTCGACCATAGAAAAGAATATAATTTCCACTACCAAGACAACATCCCAATGGTAACTCCCCACACTATAACATATCTCTTATAAGTAATCCATCTAGATCAGGTAGACCCTGTTTCTTGATCAAGTCCAAAAGAATGGGTATGATAGATGTTTATTCCCTAGATACTCTTCCTCGAGACTGCTAAAAATATAGATACATGTCTGCAAAGTGTACAATCATCCTCCACTTATCATAAATATCATGAACCACCTCTGTCTATGTATTTTGGTTCAAATCATCAATAACAACATTAACTTTTCTTAGAGAATAATCCAACATGAAGTCAAAATACAATAGATACTCAACCCATATCCTATGTTGAAGGTTCAGGTCCTACAGAGAAAATATATACTTGAGGCTCTTGTGATATGTATAAACCAAAAACCTCTCCCTAAAAGATATTGTCTCCAACATATCAAGGAATGAACCACCACAACTTCCTCTATATCAAGAGTGGGATAATTCCTCTTGTGCGGTCTTAGCTGTATGGGGGCATAAGCAATGACTCGATCCTCATAGATCAAAACTACTCTAAGTATAAATCAAGATACATCACAATACATGTTATATGAATTAATTGGACCTAGAAATTTTTGAATCTATGTTGAGTTCATCCAACCTTTCAGTTCTTGAAAAGATCTCATGCAAGAATCTGGAAAAACTAACTTCACCTCTTATTGGTTAGACTAGACATCAATTCCTCCAGATGAGAGAATTCTAAGATAAAGTTCTGATAGTAACCTCAAAAACATACAAAAATTGGAATCCCAAAAACAATATTGGGTTTCTCACAAGATACCAAGTCTGCAACATTCTATGAGTCCACTAACACTCCTTCCGCTGAGATGACAGAGCCCAAGAAGTTCACTTTATCAATCCAGAAACTACATTTGGTTAGATTGACATAAATATGATGATCTCTCAATATACTAAAGATGATTCCAATACGTTTATCATTATCATCTACTGAATAATAGTACAATAAGTGGTCATTGATGAAAACCATCAACAACTGATCCAGGAAAGGATGAAATATCTAATTCATCAATGACATGAATTCCACCGGTGTATTCGTCAAACCAAACAACATCACTACAAACTCATACTAAGCATACCTACTTCTAAAAGAAGTCCAAGGTATGTGTGATGGTGTAACCATCAAATGTTGGTATCCAAATCTCAAATCAACTTTGGAGAACATCTTATCACCTCTTAGTTGATCGAATAGATCGTCGATGTGTAGAAGGGGATACTAGTTCTTGACCCCCATCTGATTTAATATCCAATAATCCACACATAAGCGAAAAGTCCCATCAACCTTCTTGGAAAAAATAACTGAAGAACCCCATAGAGATTTACTAGGTTGTATGCAACCTTTATCTTTCAGATATTCTAAATAGACTTCTAACTCTTGATTTTATTCTCATTTCATCCTATGAGGCTTGATAGAAACAAGTTCTGCTCCCAAAACCAACTCAACCATGAACTCCTTCTCTCTCTCAGGTGATAATAAATAGAACTCATTAAGAAATACATCAAAAAATGGTATACCACAAGAGTAAAATAATCCTACTGCATTCCACCATCATCATGAACTAGGCTTTCCACCTGATCCATGAGATGATCAAATCTAATCAAAGTAGGTCCAGTATGACCAGCCTAAAGATCCCACTCAACCTGGTGGGAATAGTTGTCTCCCTCTATAGATACAAAGGTAAGTATCCTCCGATTATAGTTGATATGATTCTAGTATAGAACTAGATAATCCACTCAAATAATCAAATAAAAACATATCATTTCCAGCACAAACATTTCCCATAAGAAAAGGAAACTGCCAATATCTAGAGAACATGGTTAACTACATTTGATATTCTCCAGCCACACTCCCTATGATTTATAATTTTTCAAAGAACAATCCAATAGTTCCATAAGGAATCCCAAACCATTTTTAGAAAGGTAAGATTAAATGGAATGGAATAATACTATATAAAAAAAGTAATAAATGTTAGATGATACAAGAATCGTACCTCTGATGGTAGATGATCTTGCATCCATAATAGCTAGAGTAGTCTACATAATTTACAATAGACCTTCACCTCTACCCTAGGCTATAGTCTAACTCCCTTGAGATATTCCCTCTTCCTATAACTTTTTATACTAGACTAGGGTACTACATCACCTTCCTCAACTTGAACTTCTTATAGAACATTAACTACTTATCTGCTAAGGAGTAGCTGAGTCCTTCGTAAAATAGGGTACCTATCCTGATCAAATTTGACCACTCTGCTACTACATTCCCCTACATGACTTCTATAAAGGACCCATTATTCCACAAGCATGAAAATTTATAGTAAGATACAAACACGGAGGCATCTTCTGGAAGAAATTGAAACACTAATAAAACTACAATAGAATATGGTGATGAGATGACTGCTCACAACCCTAGATGCTCTACCAACTATTATGTTGGTGATAAATGTCACAGAGGTGCTTCATTCTACCAGAAGAAAATCTCCCAGTTTTACTTGCTGAAATAGTTTGGCCACTACTCGGGGCCTCACTCAGATTTCCTTATGTGATTAGTGTAAGATCAGGGACATCCAAAAAGAAACTAAATAATTTTTTTTCACCTATTACCTGATCTTACAACAAATTCCATCCTAAAATATATATTCCCTTAGAGATATCAACATCAACTAAAGATCATAGAAAGCACTGTAGGTCAGTGAACCATCAGGCATAGTCTATCACTGACATACTATCCTATGTTAGGTCTATGAACTCATGAGCCTTCTCATCCATCAATATATTAGTATAGAAGTGGATCAATAAAATCTACATTAATTACTTCCAAGATAACTCCTATTTCTACCCATCATTCTCTAGAATGTTCCAAAAATTATTGGAAGTTATATGAAGAATATATATAGAAGGATTTACCCTCCTATCTCTCTGTGTCCCGAGGTTCTTGATGATTGTTTGGAATGAATCAATCTAGAACTCATCTTCATAAAGGAATACCTCCATTGTAATCCTTTGTAGATGTTGTAGCTAACACTCTCTCATCAAATCAGACATTGAAGGCACAATGTAAACAGTCTCCCTTTCCATGGATTGAATGACCCTAAGAAAGATTTCATGAAGCTTAAAATCCATACAATCCCCAGGAGCTACATGAATCTACGATTCAGCTATGTTATGAGTGTTCTAATTTCCTCTCTTCTAATTCTCAAATGGAAGACAATGAGGTAGAATTTTATCTACAAAACAGACACACTCCTTAGAACACATTCCTAAAATAAGGTAAACCCCAACAGGTGACAAAAATAGAGAACCATTGACTCTTAGTCTCTCTAAACATAGCTTAGAAGTGTTTTAGCATGAAATAATAGTTCTTTCATTCTATTAATTAGATACATCATGTATCCCAGTTCGCAGTTAATATGGGATTGTATATATCTCATGCAATAAATATGTCTAAATCATGAATGATGCATGCCAAGATATTTCACTATGTTCTTATCATGATTCATGTATACTCATATCATACCATACAAGGACATGAGTATAAATCTCAAGAAATAATATCATAAAAAAATAATAACATCACACAAAATTTGAATCACTTACGCTGAAATAAAATCAATAGTAACCAGTGAACATCATGAACAAAAATCCTATGTCTGGGCACTCGGGTTTCCCCCATACATGGATTAACTACTCCCATGAACAATGTCATTACCAAGTCTCGACACATACTACTCTCTTATATACCGTTCCAAAATATTAATGCAATAGGAATGAAGAAAATGTTCTCCTCTGATACCACTTTGTAACATCCCCCAATCGAACACTCTCTCATGTGGCCAAATAATGTTGGTTAGGGTACCTCAAGTATGCCTCCCCATATGCCAGAGGCTATAAACTAGTAGTAGGGTGTTATGAGTATAGTGTGGAGACTATACCTCATGGTATAGAGTTACAATACAACAAAAATGACAAGTAATAATAAATATCAGAGTAAACGCAATATCATAAACAATACAATATACAATTGGAAAAAAACAAGGTGGAACCAATAAACTAATAATAGTGAATCATGTAATGATAGGATGAAATGTATCCAAATGTCAAACTGAAATTAATTTAAAAATAATAATCATTTGACCCAAATAAGATCAAAAGACCCCAATCCCAAACCCCATGTCAATCCCACCACCAAACTCCTGCCAATCCCACAAGCCATAATTAGCAACAAGGCCCCATTCCCTTGTCCAAACCTGCATCCATGTAATCTAGTCGGGTATAAAATGAAGTCCCAAAAAGGGTGTGAGTAAAAATTATTAGGACAACGCCACCATTTTTAAAAAAAGTAGTCCAATAAAGAGTGAATGCAATAAATTGAATAACTGGTGTATTAATTAGTCAATTAATAAAATACATAAATAAACCTTCTTTAGCATTGTGCCATAATTTTTCTGATCATATTGCACAACCACTCTAACCATAACCATAAACCATGGAATAATAACATAACCAGGAAAATACCTTTATATAATCAATTTAGCATCCTAGAAAATCCCAATATACAAGCATTCTGGTATCAACTAGACCAAGCCCTCTATATAATCATTTCATCATTAACTGGGCATTTCCCACTATATAAGCATTTCAACATGAACTGGCCCAATACATATATATAAGAATTTTGGAATCAATTTAGTGGAGCCCTCTATATAAATATTTCATCATAACTGATCATAGACCTATATAAAATCATTTCGGCATCACGCTGAACAAGTCATAATAGAAAGGATACCAAAATATCACATCATAAGCCTCAATGGTTAATTGAAGAATTTACCAATTTTCTTTTAATTTAACTACCATTTATATATCATATTATAAAAATTCATATCAATATATCAAAATATATTACCCAAATGATTCTATATAAATCAATCACCTGAATATTCATGTCATGATAAACACACTTTCAACCATAAGACAATTCATTATTAACCCAAGGTCCACCCACCTAATGGGTAGCCACAAGCTTGGTTAAAATACCATTGAATCCAAATAGATAAAAGGAATGATCCAATCAATGATTTAACATCATTCATCGTTAAATTAATTAATATGAAGATCATGGTGGTTGAATATCAGTATTTAGGATACTTAATAATTAAACAAACTATAGGGTTTGTTTTAGACCCATAACATTTACTCGGTGATTAAGAAATGCTTCCAACTAGTATAACGAATAATAAATGAGGTTTGGAAGATCATAAGAGAAAACTAGATCACATGGGATCAAGGTCAATACCCTAAAAACTATTCTCAAAATAAAACAATAGCCATAATGAGTAATGACATAAGGGAAAAGAAAAACTAATCAGAAATACCCACCAAAGATTTATTTCATGAATAGGACATCCAGAAAGGAAGAGGAGACTCCAAAATCACCTTGAAATTTTCCATGGGCTGAGAGAGGAAAGATACAACTGAATAGAAACGAAATCCTATGCACTTCTCTTGTTAAAACCATTTTCCATGAGAATTAAATGATGGGTAATTCTTACACATTATGTATTTTTTTATTGTCAAGATACACAAAAAAATGTGTTAAATCACTTTAATATTTATCCTAATAAACTATTTCACATCATGTAATTAGATTTCATAGTGTGAATTATTTTCATTTCATGAACCAGTTCACTGCCTTCAACACTTCACTAAATGTGTCTGGGGACATTTACACGTCATTTAATACATTTACACGCTGCATAAATTCCCTATTGATAGATTTCATCATAGTTCCTATATAAAATATTTGACCCACCTCCAAATCCTTCCAAACCATGAAATAACCCTTGAATAACCCTTTTTACACATTTATACATGGGAACCATTAATTCAAATAAGAATAAATCCCCAAAATTTATGTAATTTTCATTGAAAAATATCATCATCTCTGAATGAAGATCAACCAATACGGTTCAAATAAAAAGGAAAAACCAAAATTAAAGATGTTCGATGAAAACATTAAAGCGGGGAATACCTGAAAAAGATAGGATCTTACATGTGTTCTATAATTATTATTGATTATTAATACTTTGATCAACCTAGAATTTAATAATTTTTTATCCTAAACATTATACTCTTACAAGTTTTGACCACTCCATATAATTTTCTAATAAAAGGTAACATCCATACTTCTAATGATCTATTTCTTATCACCATACCACAATAAATACCCAAATTTTTTATCTCCATGGTGTAGGGAAAAACATTTTTTTATCTTTTGATTCAACTTTACCATGTCCTTTAACATTTACATGTATATATTATAAACTACAAAAAACTCAAAGATGATAAAATTTTGATCATTTTACAGATAATAACTCCTCTGAATGTTCCTACTCAAATGCTGATGTTGAACTTATATTGATGGGATATGACATAGTGTTGAATTCCTATGACCAAATCTCTTTTAACATTCCCAAGTGTAATCTCATACTTTGATATCTCTCTATAAATTTTTAAAACATTATTTCTACAACTCTATTATATTGTAGTGTTCTTAGAACCATCCTCTCAAGTCTCTTTCCTTCATTCTTAGATAAATTATGGAAGTTGTGACTAGTGTACTCACCACCATTGTTTATTCATATGTAATTTCACTTATGGATGTATTATGTTTCTTACAAAAGATTACACAGAGTAAACAATAGAAATTCATGATAATAAAAATTTAAAAAGAAAATCTGTAATATCTTTATGTCATCTTCAATTAAATTGAGAAAGTAGAACCAATAACCATAGGACATAATAAGGGTAGGTATCGAAACATATGAGTATACAAGATCAAACTTCATATTCTTGGTCATCCTAACATCTGTGTTGATAGTAACTCATTTATGATTTATTAACACTCAAATTTATCACTATCTAATTTCCATTTGATCTAGAGTCATTATTCCCTTGGCCTTTAAAAATTTCAATTTATTTTCATAGAGGTGACCAAAACTATTTTCCTATACTTTTGGTTCATCAAAAGTTGTACTTATGGAAACCACTATCCCATATGAATTTTTAGTCTTATAAAGGGTCCCATCATTTAGTCCTCATGTAATTATCATTGCCCATCGATTAACTTTTAGTACCCCATCAGAAAATCTTGTCTCATAGCATTCATTATAATGTTTTCTAATAGAAATTAGATTTATTTTAAGGATAGGAAAATAAAGAACTTCAATTAAAATCCTGAATCCCTTATTCTACATTTGAATGTTAATAGTTAATTTTCGAAAAACAACATGGGCTTCACTATATATTGGCAGTGATTTCCCAAAAATCCTAGATACATAGTTAACATTGAATATCTGATCACTTGTTGAATGATAGGATTCTATAAAATCAATCACCCAAGCTTCTACAAGAGTATTCTAACTTAGTATAGAAAATTTAATTTATTATACTAAGTTAATATAATTTAAAAAACTAGATTTTGAATCCTTCCTATTGTTCTACTTTTGACTCTTATATCCTGTTTTAATATGTCCTTTCTTCCCACATTTCTAGTCAATTGGACCTGGACAAGAAGACTTACTTCTTATCCTTGAATTAGACGTTTCTTTAATTGGGTTCTTCTGATTAAATTGCTTCCAATAACGCAAAATTAACCTTTCATTAGTATAAAGGGAACTTCCAGTAAGTACCTAAACATACCTATACTTTATTTCTTTATTCAAGACTACGTTATTGATACCATAAAATAATATATCAATTTTCCATAGGAGTTACTAAATACTGTAACCATAGAATTCCAACTCTCTACAAATGAATATAATAGTAGAAAAACACATATATCATTAGATAAAGTTACCTTTACTGATTAGAGTTTCCCAATAATCATGTTGATGTCATTCAAAAGATCTACCACTAGTATTTCTTTTGAAAATATTAATTTGAAAAACCATCACAACATGAAACCCTTATTAAAGACTACAAGTTTTTCATTAATATCACCAATGCCTTAAAAACTTCTACTATTGTCTTCTTCACTTGAATATTGAAGGAAAAAATTATTTCCAACAAAAATTTTACCAATTCTGATACTTTCCTATCCAATCATTCCCATTCATCTTCCTCCACCAGTACTAACGTTACCCCAGATAATTGGACTCATAATTCATTCTGAGTTATTTAGGTTTCAATGGGAATTCTCTAGAATCAAAAATCGGTTACATTGAATTTCTCAATTTGGATATTTCCTTCATTTGATTCCATACATATTTTGTTATCGGTGTTTAAACCATAATCTCATAACAAAATCTAATTTGATACTAACTATTGGGGAAGGATCCACAAAAACAAATCACATATAGTATCGATAATACCAAATAATAAAATCAATAGACTAACGATTATTTCCATTTTGACCAAAAAATAAAAAAATAACCTCCAAATATTCACTTCCCTTTGACTAAGTGTACTAAAAGTAGGAAGCCGTTGCACCATACCGACCCCAAAAAAGAATCCTCCTGAAATCCAAAATAGAAACCATAATGGAAATAGAAATTAAATCATGATAATACATAAAATATAATTATAATGCTGTAAATGAACACATGAGATTTAACATGCTTCATAATTTTTTACTACATGTAGAGAAGGAATGAATAAAACTTATTTATATTACCAAAAGTATATATAATTACATGAAACTGATAAAACCATCAATAATATTTCACTAAGAATGATTATCCCTCACTAAAAATATGTTGCACTTTATATTCCACTATATACTGTACATCATCAAACTCACTTTTTCATAATTAGATAAGCTATTCAGGGTTAGTCCCTACTTCCTTTTATATGAAACTTTAGTTGGTTCTTTTGGTTACAATTCCATCTTATATTCCTAGAGAAGCCTGTTTATGTAATTCTAATATTGATTACTCACAATAATGTTAAAATCAATCGATTTACCCAGTAGACACTTCAAGATTATTGTTTCCATAGAATACCTTGTTGGTCGGAGTGGATACTCAAGAGGGGGGGGGGGGGGGGGTGAATTGAGTTCTAATTAAATTTTTTTAAAAGATTTATATTGAAATCTCCCAATTTGAATAATAAGCTAAACTATAGTAATTTTTCAATACAGTAATGGTTCAGTTAGGTTCTCAAGAGATTTATCAGTTCACAGTTAATCTAATCTAAAGATTAGATTAGCTTTTGAAACTATCCTACTGGTTTACAATAAATAAAAACACTTGCTTGTTTAACTATCATAGTAAATTTGAAATAGATTTATATTTAAAGTACTTAGCAGTGTAATATTCAAAAAAGTTTTAACTAAAAATAAGCATGCACAACAGTTTAAACTAAGAGGTTCTATCTCATGCTGAGACTTAGACCTCTCAAACAGTTTATATAAAACATTGATCCCCACCCTGGATTGGGGTATACAACAGTACTCATACTGTCCAGGTCTTCATACCTCAACCACAGTTCTTTGTGGGAAATCAATAATAACAACTACTCAAAGGCTGTCCAGGTCCTCAGAATTCTACGGCTATCTATAGTGGGACACGAGAGTGTAGGGGATGGATTGAGTGAGGATTTATAAATCCTCCAGTTCTGCTTAAGAGTCAGTTAGTGTTCAAATATAGAGAAGCACACAATTATCTTAATGTAAATAAAAGGATGGTCATAGTCAAGCAAGAATATAGAGATGAGTTTAGAATGCTCTTGTGTGATGTCAATGTAGTTTTGGACTCTTTTGGATTGAAGCAGATGAAGATTTGAGTCCTTCTCTATAATTTGTGTGGAAAACAGAGTGTGTCGATTTTGCTTGTGTTCTCCGTAAGGTTTGATTGAAGATGTTCTCTAGGATTCAAATATGCTTCGTATGTACTCAGCCGTATCGAGTTTCATGCATTGTGCCTTTCATCAGAATCTTCCTCCAAGTATGTTCTTCGTTCTTGTTATCACTTTTTTACTTTTTAGTTTCTGTATCATGCTATTTGATTCTTGGGCACACTTCGCTTTTAACATTGAATACATGTGTTGGAGCCGATATGTTTCATGTGTTCTACACCTCGTACCTCGTACTGTCTGATGATATGTCTACAATGAAACATTAATTATGTCAATGCATTAATGTCATAAAATATGACCGTTAGAAATTAAATTGAGAATGACAAAGTAGTTTAGGAAATGGTGTCATAGTAAGTCATGGAAACGGTCTCCTTCACATGGTGTCTAGGTTGATCGCAATGTCTTAGTGTCACGGTGGCTCGTTCATAGTGTCTCAGGGTCATGGTGTATTGTTCACGGTGTCTCAGGGTCACGATGGCTTGTTCACGGTGTCTCAGGGTCACGGTGTCTTGTTCACGATGTCTCAGGGTCATGGTGTCTTGTTCACGGTGTCTCAGGGTCACGATATATTGTTCACGGTTTCTGGATTCATGGTTTCAGAAATACATAGCCAGTGGCAGACTCATGGTGTCTTGGATTTTCCAAAGTAACTATGTGAAAACTTAAATAAAGATAATAATAGAAAGTATTAGACTAAAGAATTTATTAAAGATGGTATTATGAGAGTAGTTAAAAGATAGTATAAAGTAGTAAACTGAATATAGAGCAATTAAGATCTTTTATATCTCTACTTAATGTATGAGAAAACTTTTGATATAAAAACACATGATCTAGAGTGAATAAGATGTAGAATCATTAATATATGATTAAATAAGATTTTTTATCATTAAAACATGATTTAAACATGAGGATTCTGACAATATCACCCTTTTTTATGATCACAAATCATATACTTTTAATGTGCATATTAGATTCAACCATAAGGATAAATTGCTAACATAATATATATAAACTTCTCAACCTTTTGGGATTATCAAAAATATGAAATGAGAAAGTGAAATAAGGTTCACAGTCTATTAACAACAAATAAGGAATAGTACACAACAAGATTAAGAAAAAAACAATAGCATCCCAATCAAAAAGAGTCAACATTGTTCTTCTTCAAGGGATGACCTTCTCTTTTCCTTTTGCAGTAGCAGAAGAGGAAGCCATAGGTGTAGTGGTTGAGATAGAAGAAGGCAAAGATGTGGTTAATAATGAGGGTAAAGGAAGTCCTTCAAAAACTGAGGGAGACAAGGTAGGAATAGTAGAAGATCTAGGTAGATGCTGATCAAGAATCACATGCCTGATCTGACTGAGTCCTTGGACGACATACATGGTGGTTGAGGTGAGGGCAGAAGTGAAGGTAGGTAAACCTGGTCTGAGAGGTGCATCTTCTTGAGCAACAATGGTTGTAGTCTGAACATGAAGATAGGTCCGGAGGAGTTTGATAAAATCTGTAATGATCTCTCTACCATACTACATGGCCTTCTCAAAATCTTCCTTGTTCTCCATAAACATGTCCAAAAAACGAGTAAACTGTGAGTTTCTGGACTTGGTTCTTGAAAGCTTGATTCACAGGAGGAATTTGCAGATTTTTTACAAGATACTTGAAATGATTTGTCATATCAATCTTGGAAAAAATTCTATTAAAGTATAAATCCACATTCATAGAAATCTCTTGTTGAGCATCATTTTCAATTTTGGAGTGGATTTGTACTATGTCAAGAACTTTATCACTGTTTTGACTACTTTAGATAAAGAAGACACATTAAAGCCAATGAAGACATTCTGAATCTCTTATTTAACTACAGATCTGAGTAGATCACTGTCCAAGGAAGGCGTAGAGGATTGATTAGATGCTTTGAAAACTATAGTGAGGGATTTTAGTTGATTCAACATCTTTTAAAGACATCCTGTGTACTCATCAGTGAGTTTATTGAGGTTGGAAACAAGATCTTTCATTTAATTCACAATTTTCGTGTTCCTTTCAGCAATCTTTTCATCTAAGGATGTAAGATAAGGTTGAATTTGAGATACACCAACTTGTGGGATTTTAGGAGCAGTAGATTCAACAGGAGGAGAAATATATTCAGATCTCGAATGCATCTCTCCCTAAATGTCTTCAACCATAATTTTATGGGACTTAACTTCATTACTGAGCAGTCTATTTTCAACTCTTACCTCTTGAATCTCATGGAGAATCTTAGGTTGTATTTTCCAAATAATCTTTTCCAATAATAGTGAAGCATCCCTTTAACATAAATTTTGAACAGGAAGAGGTTGGGTGTTCATGATTTTCTCAACTCCAGATAAGAGAGTATCTCCAAATTCCTTCAGATCATCCTTACTCACAAAGGATGGCTGTTCAGATAAGGGTTCAGGAGTAGGAATGGGTATAGGTTCAGGTTTAGGATCCCTCTCGGGTTCAAAGATTGTGATTGATTTCAACTGAAATAGGGAGGAAATATTAAGACCGATTGCTGTAACCTACCGAGACTCACTCACATCATAGAAACTGGGAAATTGGAACTAAAAGTCTACAGGACTTGATTCAGTGGGATGTGAGGCTTCAGCAGATTCAAGATTTGGGGTTTTCACCCCCTCAACAGGTGCCTCCTTCTCAGGACTGAGAGTCTCAAGAGCTTGGTCTAAATCCACAAACTCAGCTCTAAATTCCTCACTCTTTTCTTGTCTAGCCAGATGAAATACTAGGTCTATCTGTTCTTCAGCAAAGGGTATGATTTCAGGAACAGATTGTTCCACAGGGAGTTCCTCAAGATTAGCCTCTTGTAGAATAGGTAACTCTTCCATTATAGCCTCTTCTATTATAGGAGCTTCTATTGTAAGCTCTTCCAAGGCATGCTTTTCTGAGTCTTTGGCAACTGATTCTATTATAACCTCAGGTTGAGTTTCCAAACTAACAGCTTCTTCAGGAGCATTAACTTCTTCTTCAAGAACTGTATGAGAAATAGTAGTTCTATCTTTCTCAACAACAACCAACTTCTTATGTGGCACTACCGTCTATTATTACTCTTCTTCAAAATACTAGAAAAGCTCATCTGGTTCCAAAACAGGATTAAAAATATCCTTTGGCCTTGAAAGATAATCCATAGGATTTAATTTTCTATAAATCTTATCATTTTCTTCCACCAATTCATTTTTCCAAGGATTCCAGTTTATCTTCATTCTCATGATGGTAGCTTTTGAAAGAAAATACTCATAGTCCATAATTACTTCCTTATTCGGTCCAACCACACCTTTTGCAAGAAACATGGCAGATATAAGCTGAGAGTAGAACAGAGAGGTGGATATGGATGTGACTTTGATCAACTTACACATGTGGTGTATGATAAATTGGTACAGGTTGATCTTATGGCCATTTTTCATGTGGTGAATCAAAAACACATCTTGATACTTTGACACAGTAAAATCACATTTTCTTGGACTTACCAAATTCCGTACAAACTTGAACAAAAGTCTTGTTTCTCCATCTAATTCCACAGCGATGCCTCTTCTCTGGGTTCCATTTCCAGTTAGGGTTTTTAGAGCATCTTCCAAATCAAGGAAATTGGTTGATGGTGGAGGTCCTTTTTGATAATCATCACAAATACCCTCATGAGGTATCCTAAGGCATGGAACCCATAACCTCAAAGATAAAGAACATCTATGGCCATTGAACCAACTCCTTACAATAAAATATTCACCAGAATCAAATAAGAACTATATGTAATGGTAAAATTGAGCCACTAACCTAGGATAGATGGGTCTATCCTCCTTCAAGAACCATTACAACCAACCATGTTGTTATAACACTTTCAGTACTATAAACTTACTTGAAAGAAGCCACTTGGGGAAAATTTCTTTTTTAGGTACAACACTGTGGTTTACCAGATTCAGATTTAAAGGTCCTTCAGGTGTCAGCTTAGGTGTAATCTTCTTCTTCTTCGAGCCACGCTTCTCAGGTGACGATGATGATAGAAACTTCATCCTTGGCATGCACTGATGGTTCGAGCGAGAGAAAGGTTGCAAGGATGAGGAAGGGTTCAAAAAGGGTAGGTAGAATAAGTCTCGAGTGAAGAATCGAGTGATACTTGCTTTTTTTTTTATCATTTAGGAATACCAAAAGTTTCTAAAATAAAAATGCAGTAAAATAAAATAGGTGAAATAATAATTACCGAGATACTGGTTTAAAGAAAAACATAAATATTTTTTTTACGATGAGAGTGTGAGTGGTCATTATGGTAAGACAGTGAGTGTGTTTCACAGTGAGACCATGAGTGAGCTTTGCAGAGCGCATTACGGTGAGACAGTAAACGTCAAACCGTAAGTACAAAATGCTAATAGTGATATGGTAAACATAAACATTATGGTGAGACAGTAACCATACGGAACAGTAACTATGAAACCGTAATCATGAAATAGTAAAGTATAACACAGTAAGATATCGCACAGTAAGACCTGAAACAGTAACAAGAAAGGTCCCTATTTGAGATTTATCATGCCTAGTTCATGTTTGATGTAGTCTATTCTCTCATAATTTAATGGTTTAGTGAATATATAACAAGTTGATATTCGGTACCAATGGATTCAAAAGTGATATCACCTTTTTGATAATGATCTCTCAGAAAGTGATGTCTTACATCAATATGATTTATCCTAGAATGTGAAATAAATTTTTTTGAGATATTGATAGCACTTGTGTTGTCTCAATTTATAGGTAAATGTCTGAATTGATATCCATAATCTAGTAATGTGTGTTTCATCTAAAAAATTTGTGCACAACAACCGCCAACAACTATGTATTCAGCTTCTGTAGTAGATAATGCAACAGATTTTTTTTCTTACTACACCATGATCCTAGTGATTTTCCTAAAAGGTGACATGTTCCAGAGGTGCTTTTTCTATCTAACTTATAGCCACTAAAGTCAGAACCAGAATAACTAACTAACTCAAATGTTTTTCCTTTAGGATAAAATAGTCCAAGATTGGGTGTATGCCTGAGGTATTTGAAAATTCTCTTTACATCATTTAAATGTGATTCCTTAGGGTTTTCTTGAAAACGAGCATACATACACACACTAAACATAATGTCAAGATGACTAGAAGTTAATTAAAGTAAACTTCAAATCATCCCTCTATCAGTGGTTTGATCAACAGATTTTCCATCTTCATCAAGATCCAACTTACAAGTGGTGCTTATGGGAGTGTCACTACATTTAGTGCTATCCAATCCAAATCATTTTATAAGATCCTTTGTATATTTACTTTGATTTAAAATAATACCATTTTCATTTTGAAAAACTTGAAATCCAAGAAAATATTTGACTTCTCCCATTAAACTCATTTCAAATTTATTTTTCATCATTTTAGAAAAATCAACACATAAAGAAATTTTTAAAGATTAAAAAATAATATCATCTACATATGTTTGAACGACTAAAAAATCATTGGAAATTAATTTTATAAAAAGAGTATGATCATCTGTCTGTTTTGTAAATCCTTTAGAAATAATAAATGTACTTAATCTTTCATAACAAGATCTTGGAGCTTGCTTTAGACTATATAAAGCTTTTGATAGTTTAAAAATATTATTTGGAAAGCGAGGGTTTGTAAATCTAGGGGGTTTTTCAACAAAAACATCCTCAGCTATATACCTATTTATGAATGCACTGTTAACATCCATTTGATATAGTTTGAAATTTAGATGTGCAACATAGAGAAGAAGGATATTGATAGCTTCAGGTCTGGAAACTGGTGCAAAGGTCTCCTCATAGTCAATTCCTTCTTCTTGACTATAGCCTTATGCAAAAAGTCTAGCCTTGTTTCTAACTATATTACTAGGTTCATCAACTTTATTCCAAAGGACCCATTTTGTGACTATGTTCAAAGTGTCCTTAGGTCTGTATACTAATTCCAAGACTTTATTTCTATCAAATTTATTTAACTCTTCCTACATATCCATCACCCAAAATTCATCATTCATTGGATCATTGACATTTTTAGGTTAATGCTGTGAAAGAAAAGCTTGATGTTCAACCTGATTTCTGAGAGATTCTCTAGTCTATATTCTTCTATCTAAATATCCTACCACAACATCTAAAGGATGGTTTTAAGGTTCCTAGTTGGTATAGAAAAGATAGGGCTAGATATTTGAGGTTAATTTATATGTTTCGGTTCAACAGACGAAGATTCTGGAACATTTACAGAGCTGGTTGTCTTAAAAACAGATTCACTATTCTTGTCATTAAGGGATAGAATGGACAAGTCTTCTTCAAGATTTTCAAGAGGAGTCTTAGGTTCATGTGGATCAGTTTCATCATATTTGATGTGTACAGATTCTTCCACACATTTGGTTCTATTATTTAATACTATATAGGCTTTACTTGATATTGAGTAACCAAGGAAAATTCCTTCATCACTTTTGGAAGAAATTTTTTCAAGATTATCTTTAGTATTAAGGATAAAGACTTTACCACCAAAAACTCTAAAGTATTTATCCTTAAGCTTTCTATTGTTCCAATGTTCAAGTGGGGTCTTTTTAAAAATTGTTCTGACCAAGACTCTATTGATAATGTAACATGATATGTTAACAGCTTCAACCCAAAAGTAAATAGGTAAATCATATTCATTGATCATTGTCCTAGCAATCCCTTAAAGAGTCCTATTTATTCTTTCTACTACACCATTCCATTGAGGTGTTCTAGGAGCAGAGAAGTTGTGACTATAGCCATTATGCAAGCAATAAGATTCAAACTTTGATTCTCAAACTCACGACCATGATAACTTCTCAAGGCCTTGATCCTAAGTCCACTAAGGTTTTCTACAGACCTGGAATATTTAAAAAAGTAAGAACTGAATTCACTTTTGTGAGCTAGAAAATATACCCAAGTATATCTAGAAATTTCATCTACAAGAACATAGACATAGTGCATCCCATTTAAACTAGAAACTCTAGAAGGTCCAAATAGATCCATGTGAACCAACTTGAGAGGTTGGGAAGTTGAAACTTCTTTCTTTGATTTAAAAGAAACTTTATGTTTCTTTCCCTTCTGAAAGGTATTAGAAAATTTGTCAGTTGGGAACTCATGTTTAGGTAAGTCTCTAACTAAGTTCTTCCTAGTCAGTTTTCTAAGTGAATGTATATTGCAGTGTCCTAATATTCTATGCCAAAGACAAGATTCTTTATGAGAGGCATTTAAACATGTAATATTTTTTTAGCTAAACAATTCAAATTCACAGCATAAACATTTTTACTTCTTAGTGCAATAAATACCATAGCATTTTTATAATCAAATACCTTGCAAGCATGATTTTCAAATTTAACATTGAAACCATCATCACAAAATTGAGAAATTCTTAACAAATTATACTTTAGTCCATCAATAAATAAAACTTTGAAAATTAAAATTGAATCAGTGTTACCAATCTCTCCTAAGTTGAGGATATTTCCTTTTTAGTTATCACCAAAGGTTACATATCCTCTATCAACCTTGATTAAGATTTTAAAGCATGAAAATTATCCTGTCATGTGTCTTGAACATCCACTGTCCAAATACCATGTCTTCTTATAGGAAATTTTTAAGCAAGTTTCCTACAACACAATTTTAGATAGAAAATGATTTTGGTACCCAGATTTTCTTGGGTCCAGACAGGTTAGCAAGCAGAACTTTTGGTACACATATTTTTCTAATGGGTTTCATATAATCCGTAGTTTTAAAAGATTTTGAAAGATAAACTTTTTTTGATCTATAACTATGTGAGTAGCTAGTTGAGACATAAGAATTTTCAGAACTGGAACTAGCAGCATATTGTCCATATTTAGGAATAAATTTATTTTTTGAAATCTGTCTTTGTCCAGGCTGATAGCCTAAACCAGTAGTATATTTTGGTGTTACTTTTTTTCCTAGAATTTGTGTAAGTATGTCCCTTCCATTAGTAAATTTTTCTAAATCTTTCCTGAGTTTCTCATTAGACAATTTTAGTTTAGTATTTTATTTGAGTAGTTGAGCATTCTTTTCCTTTTCTACTTCATGTACAGATTTGACAGTGCTAGTTAAAGCATGATGTTTCTTTAAGGCTTTATACTTTTTTTTCAGCTCATTTGAAGTATCTTCTAGCATGTTACAGTATTCAAATAATTCTTCACTAGACATGTGTTCAACATTAGAATACGAATTATCTGAAGAATAATAAGAGTTTAAAGTAGGAGTATCTAATGTTACCTCAGATATGTTTGTCAAGAAACACATATTATCTTTTTGAGATTTTTCATCCTATGTGGAATCAGAATCACTTGAACTATCTTTTGAAGCACTCCAGGTTACTTTCATAGTTTTTTTATTTGTTGTCCTTGTACTCATATTTCTTCTTGTACTTTAACTTCAGATAGTCATATTCCAAATGTCCTTTCCTCTTTCATTCGTAGCAGACTATATCATCACTTTTGTCAGTTCTCTTCCAATCCTTCTTCCAATGACCATTATTGTCATAATTTCTGTTGTAATTTTATTTTCTAAAAAATTTATTTTTCCTATAAAACTTCTTAAATCATCTGGATATCTGAGCCATTTTAGGATCACTGTTAGATGCAATCTCTTCACTACTTTAACTATCACTTACAACAGGAATTTTCTCTTTGTCCTTGATTTTTGAAGTAGTGGTTTTGAAGGCTACTGATTTATTTCTTGGTTTATCATCATCTTTATTGTTTAATTTCAATTCTTCCTCATACATCATTAACAAACCAATGAGTTCCTTGACAGGTAGAGCACCAATGTGACAAGAGCTTATAATTGAAACTGATGTGCCTCTCCATCTTTCTGGCATGCATTTGAGTATTCTCATGATTTTCTCCTTTGCTAGAACAAATTTTCCCAGTGAGCTCATTTTATTAACTATATCAATAAACCTGAGATACATATTAGAAATAGATTCATCAGATTTCATTTTAAAGTCATCATACTTAATAGTGTATGTATTTATCCTCATTTCTTTAACATTGGTTGTTCCCTCATGGGAAATGGCTAAATTATGCAAAATTTCAAAAGCAGTTTTACAAGTAGATATTTGGTTAAATTATTTATCTTGTAAAGCACAATACAAGGCATTCATTGCTTTATAATTATTATGGTAAACAGCTTTAGTAGGTTCATCCCAAGTGGTTCTAACAGTTTCTGGAATCTTATACTGAGTCTCTATAGCAGTCCAAATGTCAAATCCAATACTTTTTAAATGAATTTTTATTTTTAGTTTCCTTTGGGAATAATTAACACCATTAAAGAAAGGTGTCCTGTTGGAAGCTACACCTTCTAATATATTATCCATAATAAGATTTTAGCAAATATATTTAAAGAGATAAAATTTAGATATAACAGAGATTTAAGATCATTATGATACAAATAAAATCATAGTTTAAAACGTTTCACAAAGAGAGAGTTTTGAAAACCATTTAACAAACCTCTGATGCCAAATGTTGGTTAGAGTGGATACTCAAGATGGGGGTGAATTTAGTTCCAATTAAAATTTTCTGTTTATAAGATTTATATTGAAATCTCCCAATTTGAATAATAAGATAAACTGGTGTGAATTTATAATATAGTAAAAATTCAGTTAGGTTCTCAAGAGATTGATTAGGCTCAGTTAATATAATATGAATATTAGATTAGATTTTGAAACTAACCAACTAGATTACAATAAATACAAACACTTTATAGTTTAACTATCAAAGTAACTTTGAAATAGATTTATATTTGAAGTACTTTGAAGCGGAAAATTCAAAATAGTTTTAACTAAAAATAAGAATGCAAAGCAGTTTAAACCAAGAGGTTCAGTCTCAAGCTCAGACTTAGTCCTCTCAAACAGTTTATATAAAAATTTGATCCACACCCTGGATCGGGGTTTACCCAATACTCAGACTGTCCAGGTCCTCAGACCTCTACCACATTTCTACGTGGAAAAGCAATAATAACAAAATCTCATAGGATGTCCAGGTCCTCAGACCTCTACCACTATCCACAGTGGGATATGAGAGTGTATGGGAAGGATTGAGTGAGGATTTAGAAATCCTCCAGTTATTCTTAGGAGTTAGAGTGTTTTAAAATAGAGAGAAGAACACACTGCTCATAATGTAAGGAAAAGAATGGTCATAGTCGAGCAAGAATATAGAGATGAGTTTAGAATGATTATGTGTGATGTCAATGCAGTTTTGGACTCCTTTGGATTGAAGTAGTTGAATCTTTGAGTCCATTTCTGGAAGTTGTGTGGAAAACAGAGTGTCGTGATTCTGCCTGTGTTCCATGTAAGGTTTGACTAAAGATATTCTTTAGGATTCAAATAAAATTTATATTTACTCAGTCATATCTAGTTGCATGCAGTATTCCTGTCTTCATAATCTTCCTCCAAGTATGTTCTTCATTCTCGTTCTCACTTTTTTTACTATTTGTTTCTATATCATGCTATTTGATTCTTGGTCACACTTTTCTTTTAACTTCGAAAGCATGTGTTGGAGCCGATATGTTGCATGTATTTTTCACCTCATACCACGTACTATCTGATGATATGTCTATAATGAAACATTAAATATGTCAGTGCATTAAAGTCATCAAATTCGACTGTGAGAAATTAAATTGAAAATGACAAAGTAGTTTAATAAATGGTGTCACAGTGAGTCATGGAAATGGTGTCTCCTTCACACGGTGTCTAGGTTGATCACCGTGTCTGAGTGTCATTGTGTCTCGTTCATGGTGTCTCAGGGTCACGGTGTCTTGTTCACGGTGTCTCAGGGTCCCTGTGTCTTGTTCACAGTATCTCAGGGTCACGGTGTCTTGTTCACGGTGTCTTAGGGTCATGGTTTATTTTTCACGGTGTCTCAGGGTCACGGTGTCTTGTTCACGGTGTCTGGATTCACGGTGTTAGAAATACATAGCCAGTAGAAGACTCGAAGTGTCTTAGATTTTCCAAAGAAAATATGTGCAGACTTAAATAAAGATAATAATAGAAAGGATTAGATTTAAGCATTTTTTAAGGAAGGTATTCTGAGAGTAGTTTAAAGATAGTATAAAGTAAGTAAACTGAATATAGAGAAATTAAGATCTTTCATGGTTCTACATAATGTATGAGAAAACTTTAGATATAAAAACACGTGATTTAGAGTGAATAAGATATAGAATCATTAATATATGATTAAATAAAATTTGTGATCATTAAAACATGATTAAAACATGAGGAGTCCAACATAACTTTTGGCATCAATTGTGTTTACACCCAAGTGTGTAAAATAAGGATATCACTATCAAGTTATTCATATCAAAAAATTCTTTATGATAGAGTTTTGTTAATTAATACTCCATAAACAATTTATTCAAGAAATCATAGAATAAGTTATTTTTTATGTCTTAGTTAATATATGAAGTCCTTTTGAAATTAGCTACTAAGATAAAAAAAATATACATAAATCATGTGAACTTATGCTCCAGGTATGATAAATATATTCAAACCTTTTTCCACCCTAGGCCAATATTAAAAGAATAAATTATTACTTATGATATCTTGATTTCTAAAATAAAAAACCATCATACTTCAAACTGATAATCCCAATCTGTCACCCTGGTAACATAAAATTTCTCCATATAGATGTTAGCTAAGCACTAGCATGACATATATCCTAAATTTATACAAATATATATTTCTAATATATTTCAAATAAATAATATAATTAATTAAAATAATTATCTTATACCATTATATAATGTACTGACCTTGGTAACCATCCATGAATTTAAGCTAGGATTCCATGTCACCTCATACATGCCTCCCAATATACTAGTGGTTTTTTACTATAAGTGAGTTTCAAATAATATAATATAAGGAAAATATACCATCAGTATCAGGACAAAAAATAAAAAAAAATAATGAAAAATTATAATTTAAATAACAAAATCAGTGTACAATATAGAATTTATTGTGGAAGACTCAGAATAATTAATAAAAAATATTATGCTATAAATAAAATGATCACAATAATTCCATATAGTTATTCAATAAAGAAAATATCACCTAATAGGGTGATTTAAAATATATAAACAAAAAATAATAAAATATAAGGAGAAAATACTATGGAGTACCTTAAAATCGCTTTATTATCATTTCCTCATTATAATCAAGATATTCCGACTATGCACTTTGATATGGATCATTCTTTGACCTACTTGTCAAACATAATGCTTGCACATCCCCCAAGATGCATGTTAAGTGCTTGATTATGTAAATCAGTACGACACCACAAATATAGTAACCAATATAATCTACCATTTATATAAATGTAGGTGTATAATAATATGAAAAGAAGTAACTATAAAAATATGAAATTTTAGAATGAATTTCCCTTTAAATAAAAACTATGTTGAATAGATTATACTATATAGAGCACCAAACTAAAATAATCCATGATATTGTTTATTAAAATGATAGAAGAACATTAATACATTATGATAATACAATCTAAAACATCAATTTGAAAATTATGAGTATACTAAAACCTCATGTAAATAAAACATTAGCAATTAATAAAAATGATTTATTTTAATTACTTAAAAATTATTATTTTTTTTTACGAATGATTTTATGTATTCTAATAAATATGAATTGATGAAAATTTAATGGTTAGAAGATAAATGACTAACATGATTTGATTAAAATCATTTAATGTTTAAAAAGATTATTTTTTTAAAAGAACTATTTTTAAAGTGTTTTCTTTTTTATCATAAATTAAATTGATAATTTTGAAGGACTATTTTAATAAAAAATTTCAACATACAAAAAATATATTAACACTCATTTAAAAGAAAACTTATATTAAATTAGACTAAGAGCACTTATTGTTTAAAATTTCTTGATTTAAAAAATATATTTTCTATTCTATTATATATTTTTATTCAAAATTTAAATTTTTAAACTTTAGACATTAAATTTAATAAAATGAACATTATTTTTGGATTCGGTATTTAAAAATTATATAAGGGTGGTATTTTGGATTTTTTTTGAAAAGGTTGATTTTTTGGTAGGTAGTACAAAATACATTTTTTACAAATACCATAATTTTTTATGGAATCATAAGGATATAAAAATAAATTAAAAGTTAGTTAAAGCTATTTCATAAAAAAATTATTTTAAGAGTAAATTAATTCAAGTAAAATTTTTCTTGTAATTTTTGAATCCTATGTTAGACATTTTTTAACCAAAGTTATATTTTATTCTAATAAAATACTATTTTTGCCCTTTTCCTTTAATAAAGTATTTAAAATATTCCATTCAGTTTTGGCTTGATTTGGAAGCCAAAAAACCGTTGTTTTTTAATTATAAAAAAATAAATGTTATGATAATTAATACTATAGAGAAATGATTTTGAATTTCATTTTTGTTTTTAAAAATATATTTTTTCTAAAAATGGTTTTTATGTGTTATAAATTTATTATTTTATAATTTTTTTTTCAATTTTAGAAATTTTTTCTAGTAAAATGGTTTTAATATTTTGAATCAAAATTATAGACTTAGGTAATAAAGTTTATTTTATTTTTAGGTAAAAAATAATTTATCAAGATAAAATTTGTCACAAAAAAAGGATAAATAATGTAAAAGGTTTAACATATGGGATAATATCTAAAAATTGAAAAAAATTATCACTAACTGAGTGGGTGAAGACTTTACTGACCACACATAATCTTATATTCACTATTTTTCAAATTTGGATGAAATTTACTTCAATATAATTTTTTTTACATTAAGAAATTAATATTTACAAAAATAACACTCCTCTCACTTATAAAAGAAACCCTCCAATAGCCCTTTGAAAACAAAATTATAATTATAATTTACCTTCATAATATAATATATTTTCTTATATAATAATATTCTTCCCATGTTGGGTATATTTTGGTCACTAGATATTTTCGAATTTCATTTAAAACCATGACGTTTTTCAAATGGAGGTGAAATTTCTTCTTTGTGAGAAATAAGGTCATATCATTAATTTTTTATTTATACTCTTATTTAACCTCTTCTAAATTATGATTTACCTCTTTTATAAAAAATAATTAGTATAATTATTCTTATGAAATGATGGCATTATAACTAGATCATTATATAACTATACTCATCCTTTGATTATAGCATTATATAATTTTGGTTGGTCTAACAAGCTAAATAGATGATGCTATTAATGTTTATCAAGGATGTTTTTGGAAAAATAATTATTGGTATGATATGGCATTAATAGGTAAATAATTGTTTTTGGTTATTTAATTGTAATATAATTATTTAACTCATTTATAATACTAAATTTTGAGCTTATTTTTAATATAACACCTTTTTTGTTAAAGATTAATGAAACAAACACCTTATAAATATCATATTGAAGAATCATTCTTGAAACTCTCATGAAATTAGCCAATAACTTCATAAATCATTATGGAACATCTATTTTATTAAATTTAATATTATGATGAAGGCAAACCCATTAACATGGAATGATAACCAATATCATTATACCAAAGTATACATGAAATAGTTTAAACAACTAAACTCAATGATCATTATTTAATAAAAATAAGTAATAATTGTGTAATAAATGAATATAAAAATAATAATATAAAAGAAAATAAATATGAATAAAACTATAAAATATATTTTTAACGAGTCTGTGATTATTATATAGGATTTTAGAGTGTACCTGACCACGAATGAATCCAATGTATGGGTTTTCTCAACTAAATTTCCTTTTCCTTAGGTTCCAAAACAATCTTCCCAGATTATTTTGATAAAATATTATTTTATTATACCATTTCTCTATTCTATTTGGTATTTTATATTTTTATCTACATAAATTACATATTTACATTTAAATATCCCACTTTGATGGATTTCATTCTCTCTAAGTATATGACCCTGTTAAGAATAATTCCCATAATTTCTAATGAATTTTCCTCTTCCATGTATATATTCTTTATATTGTTTCATGAAGATTCATGTCCATACTTAAATGATTGTTTCTGGTCATTTTCAATGATCCTTAAAAAAATTATAATTAATCTTATTAACATTTTACTTATTAGTAATTTGTGAATTCTTTACAAAAGTGTGAAAATAATATCATTTTTATCATTTATCGCATCTGTTTATTTTATTAATTTTATAACTATTAATCTTAATGAAAATTTCTCTTTAAGTTTTCATGGTTATCCAATTAAATTTTTATTTACCTTTTTATGTATTTTGTATTTTAAAATTAATGGTTAATGTTTTAGAATAATAAATAACGGGATTTATTTTCAATTTTGTGTATTTTAATCTTACACTCCACATTTCTTATCATCAACATAATTTATTTTTACGTTTTCAATGTTATAAATTATTTTAAAATTAAGTTTCTAATAATATATTTTTTTCATCCTAAAGTAGAATTTTTAATTAACCTATAATTTTATTTTTACAACCATGTTAAAAAATGTTTATGGAAACTCTATTTATAATTTTACTTCGATTTACTATCAATTATAAAAATATATATCCCATATGGATTAATGATCATGATCATCCTCAATATGAATTTATTTTACACTTATTTAGGGAGAATTATTTTTGGTATTAATCAATATAACTCTTGATTTCAAATTATCTGATACCATTTGAATATTTAATAAAACCAATTTTTTCCAAGAGTTTTTAGGACAATATATATGATTGATTTCATATTGAACAAATAAGTATGTTTTATCATTATAAAATTTGAGGGGTCCAATATATTACTCAAATTAATTGGTTAAAGGTTTATATCTCAAGATATAATACATGTACAAGATTAATATTAGATATTTTCATAAAACATTTAATGTAAATGATTGTGTGTAACAACCAATACATTACAATATATTTATTTTAGAATAATTTTTTTTTGATTTCTTGCGATGCATGAAACTCCGAGTTTAAAAAACGCATGAAACTCTATTAAAATATTATCTAAAAATAACCATTATAACATAGATATTAAATTATCATGTATTAATAGAGATAAATAAATTATGAAAAATATATAATTTACACATGATAATTTTTTATCCATGGACACTTAAAATAAAAATAAATGTTTTAGGAAAAAACTGTATTTTTTCTAAAAGACGGTTTAGTCGCACTTCACACATAATATTTAAAATTAATTATTACCACTTTTAAAATATATATTTCATAAAATTAAAATATTTTTTGAAATTATAATATCAAAATTAGTTTAGGGTTATTTTTTTTGGATTTTTCTACAATTTTTCATTTTTCAATTAATAGTGAAAAGTACTGAATTTTAATTTTAAACTACCTTTTTGTTTAAATTATTTATAAAGATAAATTATATTCTAAATTGGATTTCAAATAAAATTAGTTTAATTATATGTATTAATCCTATTTAGTTCATTGGAATCATTTTCATATTGATTTTTTTATAGAAATAATTTGTAAACTTTGTAACATTTTCTCTTTGAAAACTCGCATTCTCATCGTGTTTGATGGATTAATTTTAATTTAAAATTTGAAAATTTTTGGAATGGAATTTTATAAAATGGGTTACATATTTGGAATAGTCATAATTTATATTATTATATAATTTAAACTTAATTCTTGACAATAATGAGAAGTAAAAAAAGTAAAAATTATTTACCACAGTTAAGGGAAAAATAGATTTACTAAGGGTTTAAACTAAAATGATAAGAGTTAAAATAAACTAAAAACTAATCTAGAATATAATTTATGGACATATTTAAACCTTATAATGTACAAGTATTCTTATTACCCAATTTTTAACCCATGTGGCATGTAAAAAATGTGGGTACATGTTTTTCTTTCAAAACATTACAAGTGTACCAATCACCTCATTTATAAAAGGTCACCAATATAATCTATTATTTAAAAATTAAAAACCTTTTTTTGGACAATAAATTCCCCAATAAATTTTCATGTTCAATATTATCCCTTTATAAGCCTTATTTGTTGAATAAAGACAACATAAAAATGTTTTTGGTGCAAAACTAAGAAGGTTACCTGAAGAAGATGTAACATTATTCAATGATCATTTTTATTCCATTTCTTCCTAAACATCCTAAAATTTTTATAACATCATGGTTATATAATAAAATAATTTTATTTAATATATTTAGTTTTTTAGGTTATGTTAATGACATATAACCATCACCACTTCTATCAAATGGGTTATGAAATCATCAATCATGTGTAAGACGGACTACTGCCTCACAAACTGATGTCATTTGTTTTTCCATTACCACCACTCATATATTCGTATGATGGTGGATATAAAATAGATATATGACATTTATAACATATTAATACCTATGCAGTCATTATACCATATATAACTTCTCATTACTTTCTATTCGATAGAGGATATGGTAACGTTACCTGTGTGTACAGTGTACTACCGACTCGTGAAGCGCTATGATCCATATTCCAATAACACTTTATATGGAAGGTGATAAGGATAAATTTGATGAATATTTGAGAAATAAATTGATTAATTATTATATTCATGACAAATTTATCATTTTGAAAATATAATACATCATTTCTTTACATTTTCACTCACTAAATGATGATAACATCATTCATTTATGTTTGAGCTATTGCCTTAATGAAGTGACGTGACACTATTTTAAACACCAAAACAAGTGGATGATATATAAAAGTATATTTAAAGAATAAATATGTTATTTAAATTATTTCTATCATTATTTAAAGATAAAATAATACTTACCTCCTTTCCATAACGATCATCGAAAAATAGAAATGTTACTCATGCGTATGTATAGCCTACCATCTCTATAATTGTAATGAACCTCAATTCTCATAATCGTATTTCACGATTGGATTTGAAATTATAATTAATGAAAAATATTATTATTATTTCTTGATAATTATTTTTATATGTTAAAATGATGACCTATTTTACCATAGTCAACCAACCAAAGTCATTTTGGACATATAAGCCAAATATAATTGAAACATATGACATAAACATAATTGAATAATTAATTATATATAATATAGGAATAATTGAAATAAGAAGAATAATAAACATTAAAAAAGATATTATAAAAGTAAATAATTAAAATATGTGTATTATTCTAGAAGATAAAGAATATATGTGATGTGTCAGACACAATGTAAGGGGCTTTGTCTCAATTTTCATTCACTAAGGTATATTGCAATTCCATGCACCCAATTTAATTTATATAGAGAATATACCTCACATTTGACAAGTAAATCATGATTCATTCATAATTCAGGGTATTTTTTCAATTTGAATTAGTTTATCCAAGGGGATTTGACTTGAAAATTACCAAGTGGTAAAAGTTATTATATAATCTCACTTTCTTTTTTGATTGGTAACAATGTCATGGAAAAATCATGTTCTTTTGATAAATTTTCATTGGAAATTTAATTTCATTAAAATATCCATATTCCATAAGATATATATGATTATTTCATAAACTATATACCATTTTTTACTTATATTGTATAATTTGAAAGCTATTTGATGTAGAGACCTTAACCTAGAAGCCTAGAGTCGATGTTTAATACCATTACATTGTAATAATTAGAAAGAATCACATACTTAAGTATTGAAGAGTTTATTAGTCCTATTAATCTAGATACATACATGAGTAAATGGATACATTAATTAGAAAAAAAAATTTACTTATAGGAGGACAACTTTATTCCATCTATGATATACTTGAATATATTTCTTAGTATACTTTAGGGAATCATGGGTAAAGGAAACATAATAAGGTTTTTCTCAAATCCCCAGTCAGTGTAAATAAAAAAAGCAATAATTAATTAACAAGAATAGTCAATATGAAAATGTAATAACTAAAGACACATGCCATATAATCAATAAACTAAGAATTAAGTGTGTAAAAAAAATGACAAGGTAAATAACTAGAAACAAGTGCAATTAAAATAAATTGATAAGGAAAAATCGATATGGAACGGTAAGAAACTAAAAATATATGCCACTTAATCAATATTGTGATAATGAAATTTATGCATAGATATGTCGATGAAACTTCTCATTTATAAACAATAAATGAATCAAAATGATGGCAATGCTTAATTATTGGACATCATGTCTCTGGCACATGAACACCTATACTGTCAAGATCAATCCTCCAGACAGTTTAAAACTATATATATAAACATATTTAATTCACACAACTAATTTTTCTCATGATAACCTATGATTCATAGAGGGGCTATATGAAGTCCATGCCCCACACCTCTTTTCATGTCGATATCATTCCACATATCAAGTAATCAATTTAAAAAATAATCCTTATCAAATATCCATATTGAAGAAATAATAAGGATTTGTCAATAATTCCTCAGATGAGGACAAGTAAAAACAAGTTTATTGACATTTTTTAATTAAATTACTATTGAAATATCATTAAAACATTATTGAGGAAAATAATATTTAAACATTCTAAAGTGTCCCAAACCACTTTGAAACATTGGAATAATAATTCCCCATGAATTAAAATAAGCTTATAATATCATGAGAATATGGAGATTTATGATATAACACGTCAAAGTAAAAAATTTATGTATAAATTTTATTTAGTTTCAGAAATAAACATATCCATGAAAAATGATATGGACAATTAGGTGAAATTTAATGTCAAACAATCACATAAAATTGAATATTTTAAAGTAGAAAAACAAAAGAATCAAGGAAGTGAATATAAAACATTTCCTTGTAAAAATCTATAATAATCCATCCATAAAAATAATAAGGATGAAATAAATAAAAAATATCCCAATTATAGTTAAATAAAGGGTTGTGGTCATTGATTAAATAAAAAAGAACTTTAAACAAATATTGATGAAAATATCTGTTTGTTTTGATTTTCTTTGAAAAATGTTTTATTTGAATTAATTTTAAAAGAAATTTATTTAAAAAGTATTGCTTAGAAATTTTAAAGGAATATTTGAAGAAATGATGGTGTGTAAATCTGTACATTCCTTACAAGGTAAAAAGAACATTCCTTTTCCATGATAAAAGGTTAGAAAAATGCCTTGTTTAGAAAGTGAAAAGAAGATTCCATTATTGTTTTTAAATAAAAAAGGGTAAAAATTTATTTAATAAATAATTTTTTAAATTTTGAAAACATTTTTGAAAACCTTTTTATAAAAAAGGGTTTTTAAAAGAAAACTAGTCCTCTGACTAAAGATATAAATGAAGTTGGGTTTTCTTAAAAACTTTTCTAAAAATATTTTATTGTCAAAAATGGGAAAATGTTACTATTACATGAAATATTTCATGAATAAAAATAGGAGAATAAAATTAAATGTTTTACTGAATAATGATCCAATAATTTACTCTGATGGAAATTCAGGTATAAATAATCCTGAACAAAATGATATTTTGAAGTAAACACTTGAAAAGGCCATAATATTGATGTGGGAATCAATAAATAAAAATATTATGTGTTTCAAAGGTAGATACATATAAAAAATTGGAAATAAAATAGTTTATGTTAAAAATTTATGTCACAAATAGCCTTATAATATTAATGACAACGAGGAGGTAATAAAACCCAAAGAAAAGAAATGGGGTTATGAAATTGTTTTCCACTTGGTAACTATTAACTCAATTCCCCTAAGAAGAAATAATTAAAATTGAAACTAAAAATATCATTAATATAGAACAATTAATGATATAATATATCAAAATAGGTAGTATATTCACCACACAATAAAATTAAATGGTGAATATGACATCTTATCTCACTGATGTAAAAGCGAGATGAAACTCCCTTATATTGTGTTTCCTTTCAGGTGAATGTCCTTTAAATTCCATTATAATGTTTCTAAGAATTATAATAACTCATAAAATAACCATAATAACATTTATATTATAATATATTAACTTCTTATAATATATTATTACCAGTTTGTTAATAATTATTGATTATCTTTACTATTTCAGGTGTTAATTGTCTAGTTTTTCGAGTATGTTTTGACATATTACTTGTTGTTAATATTATTTAGATCATGATTTTATTATATATATAATGTAAAACATGATATTATTATAATATATATATATATTATATGTATTTATAACAATATAACACATTTGGAGATAAGAAATTAAATGCACTATTCATGGAGACAGTAGACCGTACGTACAAATGAATGCCACATTCATTTCTATTATGTATTTGAATGAATGAAAAGTAAATTTTAAATATATAGATTATAATTCTAGTATCATATTTATTTAATATATGTAATATTGTTTTATTAAAACCATCCTTTATACATTCCATGTATAGTGTGAATGAATCACATCATTTTGAGAAGGTGGTAGTGCACACTTCCACAAACAATGTTATCATATTTACAAAAAATGGAATGAATAAGGGTATATGTTATATAAATATTATAGAAGAGTTAATAAATTACAAATATCATATATATCATATATAAATAGGGTTTCCATCATAATTTCCAACCATGATAGTTGGAAAATGAAAAATGAATGACATTGTTTTGTGAGTTTGTAGTTCGTCATACACAAAACGGTAAGTTCATTATCCATTAGATAGAAGTGTTTGAATATGTTGGTATAAAACTCATAATAAAAAATATCATTATATTTAAGATATTTTTTTTATTATATAATATTCGAATTTGAATATTTTAGGGGGTGGATAATTAAAATAACGAAAAAGTTCTTGAAGAAAGATGTTACCTCTTCTTTGTGTAACTCCTTTTGGTTTTCCCCAAAGGGATTCCTTGGAAGGATTTATTCCAAAAGAGTAGAATCAAGGATTAGTTTATTGATTTCTAATATATATTTGGGAATATATTGGGTAAACCAATGTTTCTTAAGAGGTGTGAGGAAGTGGTAGGGTTGAGTACTTTTTTCTAGTAGAGGAGTGAAATTCATGTAAACATTTAAAAAAAGAATTCCAACCACATTTTTTAAATAAAAAATTGATAAAATAATGAAAAAGATTCAATCCATGGTATTTTAGTGTTTACATATTTCCACCCAATGTATTTTGGAAAATTTTTGCAATCATTTTGTCCCTTAAGATTAAGGTTTAGTCCCATGTTAAGCAAATTTGCTCTTAATAACTGTAATAAATTTTAATCACATTCAGTAATGTTTTTGGTAAAAAACTAATTTAAACTTATTATAAATTATAAATTATTTTTCTTCAAAATATTTAATCCATTATTTTGAATTCCAATTATATATTTGGTAGAAATTAATTTAAATTCAATCCCGTAGACGGGACTATAGAGGGGGTTTTTAAAGTAAGATGTTAAAACGTTTCTTATGTTTTTTTATTCAATTTCAAAGTGAAGATGACTAAAATGAAATAAATTGAATTAATTGGTATAAAATAGATCTAATTAAACCTTTACACCAATAAACAATATAATTTAACTATATAAATAAATTAGATGAAAAAGCAGGTTGAATTAGAATTCATTATTTTCACTATTCATCAGAATAATAATCTTCAATAAATAACCCAAAAATTCTCCCTAACCTAATTTATATGTTTTTATTTTAAAATTAATTTTTATTTGTAAATATAAAATTTATAAAAGTTTAATAAATGGATTTAAAAGAGGTTTTCTATTAAAGGATGTAAAAGTACCTTTATAAAATTTTGATTTTTAAGAAAAATATTGGGGTTTCTCTTATCTCAAGACTATTGAATCTATTGTATGAATGTAAAAAATATTTTATTGAATATATAATATATATTTAATTAATATCACTCAATGATTTAAAATAATTTAATTTATTAGGATAAAATAGCTTTGTGGGAAAAATTGTTTTCTATAAAAGCATTCCCTTTATATTGGTTCATATAATCATTTATAATTAATTTGTAACTAATGAATTCATTTTATATTTTCTTCAAACATATATTTTAAAAATATTTTCAATACAATTTATAATAAATAATTTAATGTCTATGTTATATCTTATTATAAATAATAATATTTTTAATAATATATTATTACTTGGTAAAACTCAGTCTTGTGTGTAACACAAGATATTAATGAAAGTATTTGATGCATGTAACAAAAACTAACCTAAAATATCATTTATTTAAAAGTTTATTATAAATTAATTTGACTTAAAATAGTAAATATATTAAAATTTTAGGTATATTATGTTCCCTAACATGATTCATGTTGCGTTTCATACATGTTATCATATAAAATGTTCTTACTTCAGAATTTTAAGGCGTTACATTTGATTAACTTGGGAAATATTGATAAATCCACATACTTTAATCAATATAGGTATTTCATGATAATGAAAATTTCTCATGAATTAAATATATTATTCAATAAACGAGGAATGCCTTGGACATGTAATGACGGGTGGTGTCTGAAATTATATAGCCCCTTTGTGCATTAGCAGGGATCGTGAGACAAATTAGTTGGTGAAATTAAAAAGGTCTCTACATGTAGTTTTAAACTGTAATGAGAAAGGATGTTGATGATATAGGTATCATGATACCTGATATAATGATGTCCAATAATTAAGGATTTCCTTCATTGTGAATATAGTTATTATCATTATTTATTATATATTCACCATGATATTATCTATGAATTAATTTCATTATCATATTATTGATTAAATGGAATGTGTGTTCAGTTATATACGTTTCCACATTGATTATGCATTATATTATCATGGTAGTCATGTTGTGTAAATGTAATTTGTGTTTAGTCATTTACCTTTCCATGTTGATTAGGATTATTGATTCATGATTACATCCACTTTACTTAACCCTTACTAAGAATTATAGCTCACCCTTATTTTTTTCCTTTCCCTTGGATATGAAGAATAATTCTTGGAATGAGTTTTCAAGGGTGTTGTTAGTTTTATTTTTTTATATATTATTTTTTATATTCTATTCCAAATGTAAAATTGGTACCATGTATGTATATGGATCTCCAAAACTATTAAACTGATCGGTATTTCATGATTGAATGATTTGTATCTATACTAATGATAGAAAAAACACTAACTCAAGGATATTGGGCTCGAGGTCATTACAGTTGGTATCAAAGGAATTTTAGTATAATCCATGGGAAATAGATTAAGGAAAACATATATTAGGGAACATAACTCTATGTAAGACATTAATTATGAGTATATATGAGCATCTTAATTTTTTGGTAAGTAAGAGATTATGAGGTTTTTAAATAAATATATCCCTATATAGAAACAATAAGTGAATGTGGTTCTAGAATAGAGGTACCTAGGGGTAATAAATTTGAAAAGAGTGCATTGATTTTTACCTAATCATCAATTGGTGCATGAAAATGAGACTTACTATGCACCTGGTTTGATATTCCTAGGGGAAATGTTTAATATAATTCTCATTTTTTTACAAACCATTTTAAAGGATTTAAAAATAGAGATATCCCCCAAAAAATTATGTTTATTATTCTATAATTATAAATTCAAAAATTTTAATTTATATTTAGTGTTACACTATATTTATAATTATATATTATTATTTGAAATTCATAATTTTATGAGATAATATATTATATTCCATTATTAAAGAATGGTTCCTAGATGGAAGATGGGTATCAATACTCATGGCCAATGTAGATATTTCACTGCTGAGGAAGCCAAAACAAATGTTATTGGAACTGATAAAATTATGGCTATATTAGAGAAGTTTAATTAGGTCATATAAAATATACTTTCTTAGATGGAGCAATATATTCTATAGTGATATTCTTCTATGTTCTATATCTTTATATGATACAAGACCATATCATTTAGTGGGACTAAAAATCAAATGATATCTAAGAAATAGATTAAGTCTCTAGAAAAATTATTTATGGTATTGGGATGTTGTGAAAAGGAAAATGATTAAATTGTAGTGTATTATATCTAATGAGATTTTGATCAATGGTGGTTGTTAATCTCGAATACTTGGGAGGAAGAGGAAATGAAACTTATGGAATAGAAATATTTTAATGAGACAATATTTGACAAATATTTCCATTGTGAGAAAAAAAACTAAAATTAAATGAATGTTCCTTAGTTTAAAAGAAAAATTAAAAATAAAGTGTAATAGAGTATGAATATATATTTACATGGCTAAAAGCTATTTTAAGGATTATATACACATTATATAGTGAAATATTCAATATTTCTTTTAAGGGATTAATCCAAGTCTTCCAAGAGAATAGGTATTTCAAACTTTTTCATTATATGATTAAATAGTTTTATGTGACATCAAAATAGAGAGGGAATTTTAAAGAACTTAAATATTCAAGAGAAATAAAGAGAATAATATTTCATCTAAGAACCATAAAAAAGGGAATGCATTATATAATGATGAGGGAACACAATTGTTTCCATCTTGTGAAAACATTTGGGAAGAATTACAGTGAGAAATTCTTCAAGGGATTAAGTGTTTGTTATAAGTCCATAGATAAGGGTCACTAGGAAAAATATTGAAATGGGAAAAATGAAATAAGTGATATTCATTTTTTCAAGTGTAGGTATCTATAAAAAACTTTCCACAAGAATCACGTTAATTCACCACAGAAGATGCCAAGGGGACATGAGAAAGCTTATGTTTTCACTGCAGCTAATGTGGAAGTACCCAATGATGTGGTGGAATGTAATTTAATCCTATATTCAAATTTATCCAAGGATTTTTTTGGGTCCTTTAATATTTAATATCTACCTAGTTTCTAAATAAAATTTGACTTTACACCTTTACTATAAGAAGGGAGTTGTTAGTTAAAACTCATAGGGGAAATCTCACTACAATAAATATGTGTCATGAAATCTCTATTATGACACATAAATGTGATTTATTTACTAAACATAATGACATACCTATAGTTTACTTTTATAAAATCCTTGATATATAACCACATTCAAAATATGATGCAAAAAATTATTATAAGATTAAGGAAACCATGATTTGTGAGGAATGTAAAGAATTAATTATCTTTCATGAAGACAATTCATCATCATAATCATCCATCCCCAGTAGCTATACTGAATGATATTCTAAGGGAATAAGAGAAAATAAAATGTAGGTATGGAGAGGGTAATCTTAAAATTTATGATATAACTATTCTATAATAATACATTGATTTGTTTCTTGAGGAATTACCTGGACATCCCCCAGAGCAATAATTTTAGTTTTCAATTGATTTAATCCCAGATGCAAGAAAAATATCATAGAATCCCTACAGAATAGCCACTATGGAATTAGTAGATTTTATGAAAAACTAGAGGAGTTTGGCGACAATGGAATTATTCACCCTAATCTTTCACAATGGGGAGATCCTATTCTATTAATTAAGAATAAATAGGGATCCAAGAGGTTGTGCATTGATTATAAGAAAATTTATGAAATTACTATAAATAAAAAGTATCCCCTACCTCACATTGATGAATTATTTGATCAACATAATAGATCCCAATATTTTTAATGATTTAACCTTGTTCTGGGTATCATCAATATCATGTAAAAAAATTATTTTCAAATGAGGTATGGACATTAGGATTTTATAATAATTCCTTTTGGATTGACAAATTCATCCTATATTTTTTGGGATCTAATGAAAAAATTACTCAATGAATATCTTGATGATTTTTTGTGGTATTCATTGATGATATTTTAGTGCATTCCAAAATCTACAAGGACCATGATAATCACATTTATATCATTATTGAGACTCTTAGATAGAAAGTGTTGTAAGAAAAATTTAGTAAGTGTGATTTATGGATTCAATAAGTGTCTTTTATTTTCCATATTATCTCCAAGGATGTAATATTAGTTTATCCTATAAAGTCAAGGGAAGTTATAGAATGGATTACACCAATGAACATGACTAAGGTACAAAGTTTCATTGGTTTATTAGGTTATTATCGATGATTCATTCAGAATTTTTCCTTATTGGATAACCCATAAACCTTTCTTACATGAAAAGGTATTTAGTTTTTTTGGAAGAAGGAATGAAATGAATCTTTTGATCAACTAAATACGAGATTATTCAATGCCCTGATTTTGAATCTACCATATGGAAATGATGGGTTTGTGATATATAGTTATTCATCAAAGAAGGGACTTGGATGTGTCCTAATTAAAAATGCTAATGTTATTGTATATACATTAAGAAAATTGAAGATGCGTTGAATAACACAATCTAACCCGTGATCATGAGTTGGAATTTATAATCTTTTCCTTGAAGATATGAAGACATTATCACTATGGTGAATGTTTTGAGATATAAATTGATCATAAAAGCCTAAAATATATCTTTTTATAGAAATATCTAAATATGATACAAATTCGATGACTTGATCAACTATAGTATAATGATTACTCAATAAAATTTCACCAAGAGAAAGAAAATAAGGCAGAGGATGTATTGAGAATGAAAGATGATGGAATCATGATCCAAATGGGGATTGATAGAGATAATATGTTCATAGATCAAGTAAATAAGGATATGGGAATTATTAATAAAGGGGAGATGTAAATTTTTTTCAAATGATTGTAAAACCTTATTTATAAAAAATATATAAATTTCCTAATTCGATGAAGAAAAATTTCAGAAGAAAATTAAATATGTGAATGGAAAGAGATTAAATTTTTTTGTGAAGTAAGTGTTATTAAATTTAGAAATAGATTATGTGATTTATCATACTTGAGCTAAAAAAGGAACTATTGGATGAAAATCATAGTTCAAATTAATATGTACACAACTGTAGAAAAAAATATGTATATGGATTTTGGGGAACATTTTTGGTAGGCTAACAAGAGGAAAAAAATTGTTGATTATGTGTTCAAATGTTGGTTTATCAACAATTGAATGCTATGAGACAATATCTGCGAGGAGTCATGAAATCTCTTCATATTCATATATGGAAATAGAATGAAATTACTATGGAATTTGTTATATGACCTCCAAATACTCATAGAATGAATGATACAATATGGGTTATTATTGATCACCTAACAAAATATGCATATTTAATTGCTATAAATGAAGATTAATCAATTGATAACCTCACAATGATATATATTAATTAAGTTGTAAGACTTTAGGGTTAACCTTTTTCAATTATGTATGATTGAGATCCCCATTTTACATTAAAATTATAAAAAAGTATTGATAAGGCTCTTGATGATGAGCTTTATTTGAGCACTTTCTACCATCCTCAAACTAATATATAGTATAAAAGGAATATTAAAACAATGGAATAAAAGTATTGGCCATTCTCAATTGATTTTCAAGGTAGCTGGGATCTTTATTTACCATTGTTAGAGTCTTCCTATAAAAACAGTTTCTATTCAAGTATTCAAATGGCACAGTTTGTAGAATTATATGAAAAAAAGATTTAGTCCAAGTTGTTAGGATGAAGTTAGTGAAAGGAAAATCAGATTTCAAGAACTTAATAAAGGGAAAAAATTAAAGGTAAAGGCAAATTAGTCTCACATTAAAGAAAATCAACATAGGCAAAAGAGTTTTGTTGATAATCAGAGGAATGATTTGTAATTCTAAGTGAGAGATCATGTTTTCTTGAAATTATATCCATGGAAGGGTGTTATAAGTTTTGGTAATAAATGCAGACTGAGCCTCAGAAAAATAAATACCTTTAAAACTATTTAAATAATTTTAGTTGTTTCTTGTGATTTTAAAATTCAACCAAATCTTTCAAAAGTACATGATGTGTTCCATATATCTTTGTTAAGAAATTACATGCTAGAACCAACACATGTGCGCACCTATAATGAAATAGAGTTGGAACCTAATATATCTTACAATAAAGAACCCATATATATTATTGATACTAGAGACAAATTATTGAGGAAGTAGATGAATCTTCTGCAAAAGGTACTTTGGAGAAATCAAAAAATAGAGGATGAAATGTGGGAACTAGAGGATGTTATGAAGAAGAATTAACCTCATATATTTCAAAGGTAATACCCATGAAATTTTGGGGATGAAATCTTTGTAAGGGGGAAGAAAGTAAAACCCCAAGGATATACAATATATTAATTTTATAATAAATTTAATTTCTCCGATAGCTTAAGATGCATGCATCACCAGGTTAAAACAAAACATGATACTCTATTAAGATATTATTTAAACATGACCATTAAAACCTAGATTTCAAATTAAAGGGTGTGAATATAAATAACAAAATTATGAAATATATATATTTTAACAATGACAATTTTTTATATATTTATGAGAAATAAAAATAAAAATAAATAAAAAGAAAAAGAAATCTTTTTTGAAAAAATTGATTCTTTTCTAAAAGACTGGAAAATTGTTCTTCCCACACTATATTGAAATTTAATTTTCACCAATTTTATAAAATTTATTTTATAAAATGAAATTTATTTTTCAAATAATGATATCAAAATTATCTTATCATGTATTTTTGGTATTTTTATGAAATGTTTCATTTTTTTTGATGAATAGTGAAAATAATAAATTTTTATTGAAAATTAATTTTTAATTTAATTTATTTATAAAGATAAATTTTATTTTTAATTGATTTTAATATAAAATTTGTTCAATTATATATAAATTAAATAAATTTATGTTATTTTAATCATTTAAATTTTAAATTTTAATATAAAAACTTTGTAAACTTTTGAACATTTTCTTTTTGAAAACCCACTTTCTCATTGCATCTATAAGATTAATTTTAAATTGAATTTTTCCACATGTATGAATGAAATTATAAAAAATTGATTCCAAATTTGGAGAAAGAATAATTTATATATATAATAATTTAAAATTAATTTTTTACCATAATTAATAGTGAAAAATAATTAAAATTATTTACCACAGTTAAGGTAAATATAGATTACTAGGGGGTTAAACTAAAAAATAAGGGTTAAAATGGAATTAACAGATGTCAAAATTTTATTTTATGGAAATATTTATACACATTCATGTATAAGTATCTATAATAATCCATTTGGGGCCCATTTTCATGTGGGAAATGTAGGAACACCTTTTCCCTTCCAATAATTACAATGTACCACTCACCTCAATTCTGAAAGGCCACCCCTTTCCTCTCTTCTTCACACCATAAAAACCTTTTTATTAATTAAATACCAATAAAATTAAACTAAAAACTTCCATCCCATCATCCTATAATCATTATATTTTTTCATAAATCCATATGTGGAAGAATTTTAGTGGAAACCTAAGGAGGTTAATTAAAGAAGAGGCAACATTCTTCAACAAGCATTTTTTTTATTTCTTCATCAAACTACATTAATTATTATTAAATGAATCTGATATAATAAAATAAGTATATTACATATACTGAGAAGTTTTTATTTTAAGTTCATGACATAAAAATATCCCAACTTCCATCAAATGGCTTATGAAATCATCATTTGTGTATATGACAGACTACTACCTTACTAACTGATGTCATTCATTTTACTATTACCACCTTTCACATTTGGGTATTATGGTGGATAATATATATATATTGTTAGGTCCACAAGGCCGAATACCCTGAGGGGGGGGGGGTTAATCAGGGTATGACTAATTTAAAATTAATGCCCGTTCTGATCTTGTTTCGCTGTTGAGAAAAACTCTCTTCTCTCTTTTTCCTGTTGCACAAAGTAAATAGAAAGTGAAGTATGCACATGACACAACAATTTTACTTGGTTCACCGCAAAGGGTTATGTCCAAGGAGCATACGCCGACAAGTTTTCAGTCGTACCAAATTCCACTAATCTTCACTGGCTGTGGATTACAAGGTTCGGGCTAGATCACTTCTAAGCCCAGGCTCACTGCCTTTACAAGTTTAAGGTCAGCTCACTACTTTCCCAAGGGTCACTCCCTGTTTCTCTCTCTCTCTGGCTCACTGCCGGTGGAGAGGATCACCTTATTCCTCTTCCTAAGCTCACTGCTCTTGAAAGGAATCCACTCACAGTTTATAGACCTGTAGGTCTCTTCATTTGAATGAATGAATGCATCTTCCTCGGTGTGTAGATGCTCTGTTGAAGTACAACTTTCACCCGTAGATGAATATATCTTTTCACCAAAGGTATCAGGCAACGTACCAGCTTCCATGCAGTTCGAGAAGCACCGCTGGAACAAAAACTTACTTGGCGCGCAAGTCAATCTTGGCGCGCAAGTCAATCTCGGCGCGCAAGTATCGACGCACAAGTCACAACGGGTGCGCAAGTCCTCTTCAGACACTTGTACGACTCAAGATTCCTCAACTCGAAACTTGCGCGACTCTCTTCCTTTTATGCCCAAACCAATATTGGCGCGCAACTGCCAACCGACGCGCAACTTCTAACACCGGCGCACAACTTCAACTACTGGCGCGCAAATTCACCCGCGTGACCCACACTCACCACTTGCGCAACCACCACACCTGCGCGACGGGAGATCTGATTTCTCAAAGAGTTGAACTCTGTTATAAATGAGGAGGGGTGGTCCATTATTTATAGGCAATCTAACCACCATGCACGACGGCACACAAGTCACCTGCGCGGCCTAGTTTCGGCGCGCACGTCCCCTGTCATTTTAGACACTTGCGCGACCAACTCCCAAACTTGCGCGAACCTCTTTACTTTGCCATATTTTGATCTTCTGATCTTGAAAAACATATGGCGCGCAAGTTTCCTATACTCCAAGTCCTTGGCACGCAAGTCCTTTTTCCAAAAACACTTTTCTTCATTTTCCGATTTTCAGGCCCTAAAATTTGGCAAACACTGGAAAACGGTGCCACCTTGTATCTGTTCTTTTGTACTGCCTCCAGATCATCCATTCCTTTTATCGACGTTCTTGAATCAAACATGGATCATTGACCTCAGCTCTTGAACTCGACATTCCACCATGAAATCCTCTTTGTCAACAAATTTGTATGTCATTGTTTTGCTTTGTCAACAATCACTACTCAGATGTCCACTTTGTCAACAAACACAATCACCTCAAAAATGCTTCAATGATACCTTGAGGGATTTTTGCCCAAAATATATATATATATATAATTTCTAGATTAATTAAACCTATGGAGTGACTATATTATATATATATTTTTAATTTCCATTCCATATGGGATACAATAATGTTGTTTAAATGTGTAGCAGACTACCGCCTCGTGAAGCGATGTGATTTGTCTTCCACTAACAATTTATATAGAAGGTGATAAGGATAAAATTAATTAAAATTTATTATATATATTAAATAATTATGATATTAATTACATATTTATTATTCTTAAAAGATAATACATCATTTTCATTTTTACCTTTTCACTCATAGAAAGATGATAACGTCGTTCATGTATTTGTGGACTACCGCCTATGTGAAGTGATGTGGATCTCTTTTAATCACCAAAACAAAATAATGAAATATATAAGTGTATTTAAAGAGTAAATATGTAATTTATTATGTTCTTATCATTATATAAATAAAAAATATTACTTATCTCTTTTCTATAATGAGAATTGATAAATGGAAATATTACTCATGAGTACGTATGACCTGCCGTCTACATGATCATAACATTCTTCATTTATGATAACCATATTTCATGATTTTTTAAAATATATAATTGATGTGTAAATTTGATAATTATTTCAAGATTATTATTTTTTATATATTTAATTAATGACCTCTTTAACCATATTCAACCTACCAAAGTCATTTTTGATATATAATCCAAATAATGGAAAAACATATGAAATAAACACAATTGATTAACTAATTTTATATAACATAGTAATAAGTGAAATAGAAGGAAAAAAACATTAAAAATATTATAATTTAATTAAATACTAAACCAAAGATTATTATTCAGAAATATAAAGGACGGTCATGACGAGTCAAACTCAAGGTACAAGACTTCTTCTTAATTTCCTTTATTGAGGAATGTTGTAATGTGATGAACCTAATATATTTAATATGGAGTATATTTTACCATTTTGAAATATAATATCATGATTTATTTACCCTTCATGGTATTTTAAGATTAATTTTGAATTATTCTATCCAAGTGGATTTGACATGAAAATTACTATGTGGTAAAAGTTATTGCACAATCTCACTTTCTTTTATGATGATCAATTTTCCCTTAAAACAATCACTTTCTTGTGATAAATTTTTATTGTAAATTACATGTATCTTAAATGTTTATATTATTGTGAGATGGATATGATTATTTACTATATTGTATAACATTTTTTCCTATGGTGTATACATTGAATGTTATTTTGTTAACTTGGGAAATATTGATAAATATGTATCATTTGCTCAATATAGAAATGTGATGATAATGCACGTTATTCATGAATTAAACTGATTATTTTATATTTTAGGAATTCTTCTTAAATGAAATTATGATTGTATCCTAGAATTATATATCCCATCTATCCATCGAGAGATCTCACAAGAAAAATCAGTTTCCCAAATTAAATGGGATTCAACATGTAGTTTTAAAATATCTTGAGGAAAGATCATGGAAATAGAGGTGTCAAGTTTCATGAGGCAATGACATCCAACAATTAAGAATTTACTTAATTTAGAATAAAATTATTATCATTATCTATGATTTTTTCAAGATTATATTATCTCTGGATTCATTTCATTCTTAGATTATTTATTAAATGGAATGAGTGTTTAGTTATTTACCTTTCAATATTGATTATTTCTCATCTTTTCTTGACAGTAATGTTTTTGAATTGGAATTTGTGTTCAGTTATTTATGAGTTCATATTTATTATTCTTATTAATTCATGAAAATTTCCGATGTACTTAACCCTTACGAAGAATTTCAGCTCAACCTTATTTTGTTTCTCTTCTATAGGATTTGAAGAATAATTATTGGAATGATTTTTCAAGGATGATTTTTAGTTTCTTTTGTTAATTATTATGTTTTATTTCATATTCCAAATATAAAATGGTTTCCATGTATGTATTTTATTCTCCAAAACATCTAAATAGACCAGTATTTCGGGATTTAACCCTTTATTTATATGCTAGTGTAATAAATTATACCCCAAATCTAGGATACTATGGCGGGGGTCGTTACATTGTGATTAGATATGTTCACCTGATAATTCCTGAACATTATTTTCATTAGAGTTTATTAAAAGATAATGTTTGTACAAGATTTAAATTATCTATTTTCACCAGATAATGCCTGGAGATGACTGTGAATAGATTTGTTAATAAGATGACGTATAGACATGATTACTATTATCTATGTTCACAACATTTTTCAGGACCATGATTTCACTTAACTATGTTAACAATGTTAGTATTTACTATGGTTATGATTATTCAACATTTCTATCTTATATCACATACTTATGTTATGTTCCATGGATCAAGATTTCTTTTTATATGTTTCTACTTTCTTATTCCAGGTTATATATTTGATTATTTTTGAGGTTATATGTTCCTTGATCATAAACTATAGAAAAATGTTATGATTTTATGATCCTTTTATTTAGATATTTATTGTATGTTCATGTTTCATCGTATTATTATGAACTATTTATTTTATGATCCATTAAAGATTTTTTTCCTTACTGGGAATTTTAAATCACACTTCTTATGTTTCTGTTTCCTTAGGTTATAAAGAAGATTATGATGTATGATGTGTCTATAAGTGTATCTTTTGAGATGATTTTTTTGGGAAATGTTTAAAAGTTATTCTAAAATAAGGAGGTCATGTAGCTAATTTACAAAGGCACAAAACCATTAGGTTTAGTGATTATATAAATTTATGAGAAAAAAATGTTCAAGTTATATAAATAATTCAATTTATATATTTCTATGTTATTTCTCGAGTCATTTTACTTGTTATCAAATATAGTGTATAAATAATATGTTAATATCATCTGATCTAATAATGTGGGTCTAAGAAATCTCAGTTGGTGTTAATATAAGGTTTAATTAACTATGGGGATTAGGTTAAGAATTACAATATAATCAAACCTAATGTAAATTAGGTTGAATCAAAAGTTCCATAGGTTGAAAATTAGGTGTCAAATGATATGACATCTTAGGATTTATATTTCATATTAATATGATAGTTTAATTTTATTTTATAATATTTTATCCTGAGTCTCAATATCTATTATTGTTTTAGTTTTTTTGGAAATAGGATCATAAATATTATGAAATGAAATATATTTATTTATAAATCACTAAGTAATATAGCTAACTAAGGAGTAATATTTGACATATAAGGTTGAGCCTAATGAAAATATCAATATTTTTCTTATTATGATGGAAAAAGAAGAATTTACTAAGATAGTGAGGTTGATATCTTATTATAAATTATATGTAGATTTATTTTTATCTTATGGATAACTTTTAATATTCTTATTAGTGAGTTATAATTAAAATTATGAGGATGAAATTTACTTAAGGGGTTATAATATAATAGCTCAAGATTTTAGTGTAAATTTTCATTTAAATAAATACTGTGTCAAATATCTTGTATCACATGAAATACAAAACTTATATGAAACTTGAAATATTTTATTACAATGAATTATAAATAGTAATACATTATAATAAAAAAATGTAAAACATCATTAAGAAAATTACAAGATGAGAAAAACCTCAAGTAAATATAAAGGTATTAAATAATTAAAATTACATATTTTAATTTCTTACATATTTTTTTAAATAATGTTTTGATTTTTTAATACCCATAAATTGATGGAAATTTAATTTCAAGAGGATAAATTATTAATTCGATATTTTGAAAACCATTTAATGTTAAAATGAATAATATTTTGTAAATAACTACTTTTAGGTGTTGTTTATTTATATCTTAAATTAAATTTATCTTTTTTAAATAATTATTCTAATATAGTGTTTCACTATAAAAAAAATACACAAACTCTAATTTAATAAGTAATTGATATGAAATAATATTAAGAACATTTAATTTTTAAAATAACATTTTTTATAAAAATTGTTTTTTATTAAATTGTACGTTTTCATTTAAAAGTTAAATTCCTAAATTTTATGAAGTTAATCCATTAAAAATAATTTAATTTTTATATTCATAATTTTTAAATAATATAAGGGTGAGTTTTTAAGTTTTTTACTGAAAATTTTGATTTTTAAGTGAATGGTACAAATAATAGTTAGTACAAATACTGAAACTTGTATGAAATAATAATGACTAAATTGTGACTTAAAACTTTATAATATAATTTTATCAACCAAAAAATGGTAATAATATGTAAAAAAATCATCTAAAAATAATATGTTGAATTTATAAACCTATATTTGACATTTTGGATCCTAAGTTATATTTTATTCAAATAAAAATATATTCCTTATCCTTTTAATTTAATTAAATATTCAAAAGAAGAAATTCAGAATTATATTAGTTTAAAAGTCACACAACCATATTTTTTAATCATGAACCAATAAATTTCATGAGAATCAATACTATAAATAATTATGGCATAAATTCATTTTTTTTATTGAAATATATTTTTTCAAAAAACTTTTTTTAGGAGATATACATATATTATTTTAAAAATAATTTTTATCACTTTTAGAAATTCAATCTTCTAAAATACATTTCATATTTCTAATAATAATATCCAACTTATTTAATAAGTTATATGCTATTTTAGGGAATAAAAATAAGTTGTCCATTTAAATGTTAGTCACCGTCGTAAGGGATAAATAAGGTAAAAAAGGTTAAAATAATGTATAATACCATAAAATAGAATAAAAAGCTTATCTATAATGTAGTTAATTAAATATTGATATACATCCAATCATCTTAACATCATTATTTGTCAAATTTTGGTCAAATTTCCTTGAATATGACATTCCTTTTATATTATGAAATTAATATTTACAAAAACACCACTCTTATCACTTATAAAAGAAAAAATCTACAAACACTTTAAAGAAACACAAAAAATTATAATTTCCCACCATAATCTTACATATTTCATACTTAATAATCCTATCCCCAGTTGATTATATTTTGGTCCCTAGATATTTCCCATATTTCTTCAAAACCAATAATGTTCACAAGAGATGATACAATTTCATCATTATTATTAATAACTCATTATCATTATTTAATTTATATTATTTATCCAAGTATTCTTAATTATGATTGATCTATTCAATAAAATGTAAATAAAATCATTATGCTTCAATAATGGTGATATTATAATAAAACCACCTTATGATCATACTCATATGTTGATTATCAAATGTTCTTGTTTGGGATGGTTTGAAAACCTACATGGTTGATGCTACAAAGTTTTATCATTGATGCTTATGGCCACTACCTAGTATTAAAAACCCTTACATTTATTTTCTAAAAAGGAATATGAAAATACATGAAGGGAAATATTGATCCCCATGGGCTACTGACTAGAACCCGATCATCAACTAACAACAAGACGAAATAATTTCACGAAACATGAAACATGATACATGTCATATATATGAATATATAGATAGAACAACAACAAAATAAATATAATATATCTTAGAGTTATATAAGTGGTGAAATAGAGAAAAAGTATCAAGAATAAAACCGAATGTACATGTGCAATAACAACCAAAATGGATAACTAGAACTGGAAACAAATACTCCATGTGATAAGTGTATATCATATCCCACTACCTCACTACTGTATTCTATACCCCAATGACATAAACCTCACTGCCTCACTATGTTTCCTTACTCTATCCTAGATTAGAATAAAATACAAGGTCAACACTCTCGCAAGGGAGTATGTAGGGTGTGACCTAAATAGGCGTAGTAGGATCCCACCCAGGCATTCCATATACAGTATATATATAAAAATCCAAATATTATCATATTAAAGGAAAAAATTAATGATAAATAGTTAAATTGTTTTATATAAAAATCATGGTAAAAAAGTTTCCATTTTTACACTATATAAAATAATGGAAGTTAAAATAGTTTCAAAGAATAATTCAAATAATCATTTTTCTTAGTTTAATCATGTATCATTTCATGTGAAACCAAGTGGTACAAAGCCAACACACAGAGGAAAACACCCTAAGTATAACATAAGGTTAGGCTATCTAGGTCACTCACACCTCAATATCAATCAAATTATAGTAAGCATATCAGTTACCTATAAACTGTGCATAAAATTATAGAAAACCAAGAAAAAACCTCGAAAGTGAACTCCCTACAATGTAAATAAATTTGTAGATCCAATGAATCAATTAATTAGAACATATTATCACCATAAAAAACAAACCCCATTAGAATAAAAATGGAAAATATCCAATAATACTATTTCTACATTAGTATGCAAGGATTCCATGTGTAACATATTTTGAAAAAATTTCAAATGGAATTCACATTTCACAATAATTCCCAAAAATAATTTATTTATAAAAAACATGCTACAAAATATATTTCAAATTCTATTACAAAATGTATTTAAAATAAATTTTATTTTAAAAAACAAGTGAAGAAACCATATTTTTCTCAAAAAACCATTTACTCACACAAATCAATAATTTCAAAGATCATGAAAATTCAATTATAAAACCATTTAAAAAAAGAACATCAGTAGTTCATATAAAATAGTCTAGAGATAGAACTACTTACCTAAAACTCAAGTCATGCTCCAACTGTAATGAGATCCACACTCAAAAATAGAGAAGAATGGGCGTGAAACAAATGAAGGCCACTAAAAATATTCTCCCATATTATGATAGAGTTTATATAAGAAAAATGGTCAGGGGAGAAGTTATATAAACACATACCTCAATAATATCACACAAAAAAACACAACCAACTCAAGAGTTGGAATCTATAAGACACTCACATATAATAATATATAAAAGATTGAGACAGATCAAATCTAGGTCAATAGACTCCTCCAACGTATCCCAAAGCTATTAGTAAACTAATATATCATGAAGGAATGGGAGAGAGAGTGATCTCACCTACCAAAAGTGGAAAAACCAACCAATTCCAAGATTAAATCCCTAAATGAGAATGCCAGTAGAGTATAATCCACCCAAAAATGATTAGCGTAGAACTAGGGTTCAAGGGAGAGAAAAGGAAGCTGAATGAGAGAGGATTTCAACACTGAAAACAATTTATACATTGGATATGTAACATTTCATGATTTAAACCCTTTATTCTTAATTTGAATCCAAGGGATTTCATGCACACTAAAAAATCCATTACCTTAGTTAAAATTTTCAAAGTACCAATTCACGCTGTGAATATAATTCACATTCCAAATGAATTACATTTCTTGAACTAAACATTCATGGTCTCTACATAGAGTAACTTCATGATGTGAATAAAATATTCATCTCTTGAACTATATCCTACAGCCAACATATAGGAAAAATAAATTAGAAACCCCCCAATTGAATCTTAATCCCTTCAAACCTGAAGAATGACCTCTTAAGCATTAGAATAAAGAATACCTTAACAATGTTATTGTAACAACCCAAAGTCCAATAACCCAGAGTTAGTTTCAAATTTATTACATAGGCACATATATAAGGTTTATAATCCTCAAGGACAGATTAGTTTAGTTATCTTAGAGATATATATATACATGATACCCATTTTACATTGGGAATAAAATATAAATAATATTAATAGAAAACATTTGGAATCCTTTAAATAATTCAAATATTTATTCTTCATAACCCAATGGAATAAAAAATAAGGGGGATATCAAATTCCCAGTAAGGGTTACATATAGTAAAATATAACATGTTTAAATAAGTTATAATAAATATGAAAAGGTATATAAATTAAAACACAAGTCATTTAATCAATAAATTGAGCACGAAATTCATCCATGCATAATATTAATAAAAAAAATATCATGGATAACAATAAATAAATTCTCAATGAAGGTAATTATTAATATTATATGTCATGATCTTAGACATTATAATATCTAAACCATCATGAAATTGTGAAAATATAATTTAATTTATGGGAATATATACACCAAAAAACATTTAATTTATCTAACTAATTTGTCTCATTATACTTGTCAGTGTATAAAGGGGCTATATATAATTGGGCCCCACCCATCACTAAATGTTTATTGCATTTTACATATATTGAATTATCAATTCAATTCAAAAATTATATTCCTTATCAATAAATGTCTGTATTAAATTAATAATATGAAATATCAATATTTTCCCAGCGAACCAATTAACTTTCACAGTAAACAACCATATGTAGAAATAGTATATGGTTTAGGAAATATCATATCCATGATAAAAATAATACTGATATTTAAGAGAAATAAAATGTCCAATAATCATAAGAAAATAAATATTTCAATAGAAAGTTATCAACCACAAAATTAAAAAGAGATAAATCATGACCATCATTTCATATGAAATATTGGTTTTCTAATAAAATCTTGTCCTTTGAAAAAATAATGAAAATGAATGTTTAATCTTAAAATAATATTTCATTAATTATTTTTCTTTATAAAACCATCGAAAACATTTATAATAAGATAAACCTCATAAAATGGTTATGGTGGTGAGGAGGTCTTTTAATTCCATATACATTAAAAAACATTCCTTTTGACATTTTATTAATAAATAAAAAATGAATCTTTCAGAAGACATTTTTAATATTCTTTTTAAACCATTACAAATTCAAACATAACATAAAATAACCTTAATAAATCATTTTAGTAATAAAAATTACTCTTGTAAAATAATTTTGAAAAATATAGACCTGGAAGAAAAATATACCCATTCAAAAAGAGAAATAAGATCAGAATTTTTAAGGGTTTATTTACTTGAATCAATTTAAAAATAGGTAAAAATTGATGGAGAATATTGAAACTCATTAAATATATAGAGTATAAGATAATAGATGGATTTTATTAATTATAGATTATAATATTTCTTCAAGGACAATTATGGAAATCCTAAAAAATGAGATTGTTTAATAAAACCTTACCACTTTAGTAACAATTAAATAGTAACCCCTTACAAGATTAACCATTAATTAAAAAATTATACATCATGAATAAATTGGTAATCAATTTAAATATTTAAAATGTGAATTATATATTCCACATTAAATTAAATAGGTGTATAATATTAAATATGTCTAAATGGAATAGAAATTCAGATGAAATCCCTTACCTCACACTTCATTTAGTTTAAAATAGTGTTAAATCATGTATAATGGGTTTATAAATGTTATTAATTTATATTATAACCTTATTAGTATTTATAATATCATATATCATCCACTTATAATATCTTATCACCCATTCATTAACAATATTTCATTATTACTATTATTTTAGGTGTTAATTTCCTTGTTTTTTCACGCATGTTTTGTCCTGAATGTTTTGGTTCTTTATAATAGGTTACATTACCATTATCTAAAAATTTATACTATTTTTATAAATATCATATTTATTTATTATAATTTTTTTTATAATTATTATGTAAAATAGGACACGGAAAACGAATCGCATCACTTTGTGGAGACCATATGATGTATGTACGCAGAAGCAATATTATCATTTCATTAATGAGCAAAAGTGTTGTTAGGTGGATGATAAATTAATATTACATAATTAAAACCATATCATTATTATCATATATATTCATTATATGATACATTATGACTATCCATGTGAGTCGACAATGGAAAACAAGCGACATCGGTTCACGAGGTGGTAGTCTGTCGTACACATTAGAGATGGTTTTGTTTCCCATTAGAAGTAAAATAAGATAGATAAATATTACATGATAAATATAACAAAATATAATTATATTATAGATAATGGTTTTATTATATTGGAATTGATAATACATAATTAATGGGGTTAAAATAAGAAGTAAAAAAGATCATGATGAAGATGATTAACTTCGTTTAGAAAAACCTCCGTTAGATCTCTTATTAATAACCCTAGGGTTGGTCATTTGGGAATACTAAAAGCTAAAAAAGTGCATTAGGATTTTTTGGAGATATCTTTCATGTTTTTTCAAGATAAATGCCTTTATAGGTGTGAATAAGTGAGGGAAGGAGGTGCCATTTTATAAATGTCATGAGTGGCACACTTGTATTTTTTTTCAATGTTTTTGAATAATGTCAAGTCACTCTCCTGGAAATATGAATCTAAAATGGATAATATTATAATGGGAAAATTTTAAGGATGAAATAAAACCATCCATTTTAATTATAGAATTTTTTTTGGTTATTTTAACCCTTATCTTTATTGATTAACCCCTAGAAAACCTATTTTGAACTTAATAGTCGTAATTATTTTTTGATTTTTACTATTAATTATGATAAAAAATTGATTTTAACTCAATAAATAATATTAAATTTGATTATTCTAAATATTTAAACCATTTTAGGAAATAAAATTTGTATAACTGGTAAAATTTAATTTAAAAATAAATGCCCAAAATGTGTCAAAAACATGTTTTTAAGAAATGAATTTTTCAAGTATAAGATGATATTACATTAACTATATGACTTGAAATCATGATTATGTGGATTTATACTAATAAATTTATATAATTAATCTATAATTGTTTTTAAATCATTCATCATTAAATAATACTTTAATTAATTAAAATGTAAAGGCATTATACCTTAAAAAACTGAATTTTATAAAACAATATCAATTATTACATCTAAATGATCCTATCATTATCTATATCAAATTGGTAGTAAATAAATTTTTAATAACCCATATAATAAAACATTATTATAAATAAAAGGATTAATAGTAAAATACATCATTTTCAATTATTAATAAAACATTATTTCGATGTGAAAATTTCAAAAATTCATTTTGGATTTATTTTGAGCTAGTAAGTTCAAAATTGATATTCATCCTATCAAATTATATTTTTTCCATGAAATAATTTAATGTGAATTTTATTATATTTTTATTAATATTTAATGTTCAATTACCATAATTTATGCTTTGGTTTCACATTCTTTCCTCCTACAAAAATTTTTTCCTCAAAATTCTCATGGATATTACTTTCTAAATAATTGTGGGTGGTTCATCTATGTAATATCCTCTAGTTCACACATTGATTACTTCATTTAGGATTTCAAAGAATTCCAATTAATAGTTTTTTCATTATATTCCTTAATATATGCTCTTTACTATCAATAATCTAGATAGTCTCTTTATAATAAGATAGATTAGGTTCCAATTATATTTCTTTAGTGGTGAGCACAAGTGTTGGGTATGACTTGAACTTTCTTAGCAATGATATATGGAACATATCATTTAATTTTTGGAGTCTTGGTGAAATTTCAAAAATGGTAATGCAAAAATCCATTTCATTAAATAATTTCAAATGGTTCGATGTACCTGGGGCTCAATTTACCATTCTTACAGAACCTTATAACAACCTTCGATGTAAATACATTCTAGAAAATGTAATATTGAACTTGAAATTACAAATAATTACATTTGTTATTAGAATAACTCATTTTCTTACATTGAGTTACTTTAATATGATTCTGAATATTATTTATATTTTTAATGCCTCCTCAATAATTTTATGGGCCTACAAGATTCTTTCAACCAACTCCATCCCAAAAAGTTAGAGTATGAAATCACTTTCAATATAATGATTCATACGACTCTATTTAAATACTTTAATGTAAGCTTTATTATAGAAAAAATCTACCAAATTTAAATACTAATCCAATATTCCTTTAAATTCACGTGATAAGGATCTTAACATGTCTTCTAATGTTTCAATTCTCCTTTTAGATTAACCATCGGTTTGATGGTGATAGGTAGTGCTCTAATGATGCTCAGTTTTGAGAGTCTTCTAAATAAATTTCCATAATCTCAATTTAAATTAGAGATCATGATCAGAAACAAAAAAATATGATCACCAAGATTTCTTATAGCTTCATTAATATAGATCCATCCAAGGTTCTCAAGGGGTAAATATTCTCTTGTAGAAAGAAAATGTGTAGATTTTGTAAGGGGGCATATTTCATTATTCATTCTATGATTATTTGGTAATCATGTGATAACCACCATAGTAATTGCATCCCATGTTCACATAAACATAGGTAGATATTTCATTAATCCTCAATTATGTCGTATCTCATCCTTCAAATGTTGATAAACCAAGCCTCTTAATACATAATAAATAATTTTCAGATTTAAATTATGCCCCCAAAAATTTTCATTTAAATCCATATACATATTTGTTTTACTAGGGTTTATATAGAAATATGAGCTATGTGACTCATTAAATTATTCCCTTTTTATATTAAGTATGGATGGTACACATAGACTCTTACTAAATTTCACAATTACATATTCATATACAAAGTCTTCCAATTTCTCCTCATTCACAACTTCAATTTTATTTTGAAAATTCTCATCGTTAAATTGAGAAATTTTGATATTTTATAATTAATATGGTTTCTAAATCATTTGAAAAAAGAGAAATTTTCCCCTTCCTTAATAATTCCCATATCCATGAACATCAGAACCCTATTAATCCTAATTTGGGTAATAACTCTATAATCTTTCCTACTTAATATATCCACTAATTTATTTTCCTTCCATGGGTGGTAGTGTATTTCCAAATTATAACCCATAAGTAGCTCAAGAAATAATCTTCACCTCATTTTAAAATCTTTCTATGAAAATATGTTTTTCAAAATCTTATGATATATGTATATCTAAAATATTTTTCCATAGAGATAATGTCTCAATAACTTTAATGAAATTACTACAACTACCAACTCAAGATCATGGGTTCGATAGTTCTATTCATGAGTCTTTAACTACCTTGATTAATATGCAATAATTTTATCATTATGAAAAAGGACACAACCAAGTTCTTTCTTTGATGTATCATAGTATATAAAAAACCCATCATTTAATGATGGTAGAGTCAAAATAGAAGCATTTAACAAAATCCTCTTCAATTCTTAAAAAAAATCCCCACATTACTTTTTTATATGAAATTAACCCCTTTACCTATAATTTTGACAAATGAGTTAGCCAATCAAAAAGTTAAAAAAAACCACCAATAGTAACCATCCAAACTAATGAAACTGCATACCTCAATTATGTTATTTTGTGTATTCCATTATTTGATTAACTTTGCCTTCATAGGATCAATGGAGATTGAATACATGGAGACAATATGAACAAAAAAACAAAAACATTCTAAAATTAAAATTTTCACATTCTAAAATTTCCATATAACACTTTTCATCTAAGAGTATCAAGAATTATAAGAAATAAATTCTCACGGACATTATAGATTTTAGAATACACCAATATATCTTCAATAAATACCATGAAAAATTCATCAAGATATTCATTGAATAATATACTCATTATATCTTAAAAATAGATTGTATATTCGTTAATCTAAATGGAGTTATTATAAACTCAAAATGTTCATACCTCATTCCAATTTCCATATTTAAAATATCATCCTTATTTACTCAAAATTGATGATACCTAGAGTAAATGAAAATCATTGAAAAATAGTTACTTTTGGGAAGCTGATTGAATAATTCACCAATGAAAGGAATATGATAATTTTTCTTTATCTTAATATCATTTATTTCCCAATAACCAATTCATATTCTCTTGGATCCACTGTTATAATTCATGAAATGAAAAATGGATCCTCAAGGTGATGCACTAGGGCATATAAATACCTTATCACACAAATCCTATAGTTTTTTCTTCAACCCAAATAGTTACATATTGTCAATTATATAAGGTTTAATTGATATAAGTATTTAATAAGGGATTAATTCAATGAAAAACATAACTTCATGCTCCGATGGATCTATGAGTAATTCCTTCCGAAATACATCGATATATTCATGTACAATGGGTGCATATTCAATTTCAAGATTATATTTTTCATCTTTAGATTTTGTTTTATATTCTACCACAAAAATATTATTCAAAATAGCTAATAGGGGTGGATATAGACATGAATAAGATGATAAAGTATCCCATCTAATGATAAGGAATTACACATCTTCATCAAAAATCATAATTTTGTTCTATTTATAATAAAAAAATTCATCATATTTTGAAATCTATTCCATAAAATGGATTATATGAAATTCTACATAGGTATAATAATATATTTAGCGGACAAAGAAGATTTATGCTCCATAATTTGAACTTTCTGACACATCCTTGTTAAAGTGAGCTTTCGACTAATAGTTTTGACTGAAAACACTCTTCAAAATGTTCCAGAGAAATATATAATTTTATGGGAAAACATGGAAGTTATAAAAGTATCTGAGGATAAAAAATAAAATATAGTATTATCTAAATTTAATGATATGATTATAGTACCTTCCACTACATATTTAGAAACTTCAATCTCATATGTAATGATCACACATGCATGGACTTCTACCCTTAGACTATTCTGAAGTAAGTTCCCTTGATGATTAAGATTTTGTTTTGAATAATAACCCATTTTTTTATCATTAAAGAATTATATATAAGTGGTCTCTTTATTAACCTTACATTCATTAGATATATGACCATAATCACTGCACTTGAAACAAACTCATATTCCCTTCAAGCATTTTCAATGATGTTTCTTTCCACGATTTCCCCATGATGAAATTGATTCATCTTATTATTATTATTTGACGATTTCTATTTTTATCAGTGTTCATCCAACCTATTACTCTCTTAATTACCCTTGAATATATAATATCTTGAAAATTACATCTATTTTTTATGGAATATAAAACTATTTAATCTTATGACAAAACATTTTGATAAACAAATTACCCTTGAATAATTTTCTTATTAACTTTAATGAAATAGTCTATATTGAATTATATGTTATGTATATAATCTATATCATACTTGGATAGTCTTATAAAGGTAGTGTAGAACACCCAGTTTCATGTAAGTAACCATTTCTTTATGCTTTTTAAGAGTGAAGAGAGTTTGGGTAATGCTTGGGAGAGTTTGGAATACTTTTGGAATGTTTTTGGGGTATTTTATATTGGTTCAAAGTTAGAGAAATTTTAGTGGAAACCATGAAACTCCTAAAGGAAACCATCTAATGTCAAAAAATGGATTCTAAGTGGGGACACGGTTAGGCACACGGTTTGGACAGACCATGCGACCACCCAAAAGAAAACATGAAAAGTGGGAGAGAGGGATTTTTCATGGTTTGTATTACTGTCTGGGCCAAACATGTGAGGTTATCCTTAAGAATGATGTTGGAACATAGTTAGAAAATAGTTTTCATAACTATACAGCTAACCATCCACAGTTTAAAAGTGAGATCATAAGAAGATAAAAATTAATCATTCCCACCACTAAGGAACTCTTTTTTCCTCCATTTTATCTCTAACTCAATATTTATTACTCTCAATGGGTGTGGAGTCCTTACCAATTTATCTAAGATAAATTTTAAGGAAAATCATTTTTTTAGAAGCCCGATTCCCTTGTCAACTCTTCATTTTTAGTAGTTTTCCTTAGATCTACTTATCTTCCCTCTCTCAGAATGTTATATCTAGTCCATTTTTGATATATCTATTGTTTTTATGCCAATATTGATAATAATTTATGGTTTTAATGTTATAGAAATATATATAATGTGTTTTTTGGAGATTCATCCTAGTTTTGTTGTCATTTTCATGGTATTCTTTATTTTCACTATAATTTCTAAGGTATGTATATTCACTATCGAATCCTCCTATGAGATATTGAGTGTTTAGTTTCAAATTTATTTATTCTCTTGAAATTTATTTTGAAATCATTGTGTAATTGATTAATGGGAACATTCTTTGGTGATGGCGTATGGAATTATAAAAATTGGGTGTTTTGGTAAAAAGTGACGTTGGTTACATGATTTTAAAATGGTGATTTTAATATGTTTTTTTTGTTCTGATTCCTGGAAAAGTTTTTTAATAAAAGATTTTTTTTATTGAAATGGGTTGGTAAATATTTTTATGGAATATGCTTAGCTTAATGGTTAAGAATGAGTTTAATGAGATGGATAATGGTCATGAAGTACCACCATAAAAGGATGGGTTATGGATGTGAAGTTCCACTATCAATGGTAACACAAAGCTTTTCAGATTGAGCATGTGTGTAGTTATGTGAAATGGGATGGGTTATGGAAATATGAAAATGTAAAATGGTTAAATGACTTGGTTGGTTTCATTCATTGTAAATTGGGGTTTCTTTTAAAAAAAATTCTATGGAAATTGTTTTATATTATAGTATAAAATATTTTCAATTTTTATATGAATTGTTTTATATAAATGTGTTTAATTGTTCTATCTTATTGGAACGAGTAGGGAATTCATTTGATGAAAGCCTGCTGAGTTTCACTACTCACCCCTATTTTGGCATGTTGGTGCTTTTATAGATATTGTCTATCAGGATACACAGAAAGGCAATGTATCACATTTCTTTATTAGTTATTCATGATACTGGAGCATTGAGTTTGATTTGGAGATTAGAGTTATATATTTGGAGTCCTTGAGTTTTGTTTATTTTTTCTTTCATTGTGTACTTTGATGTTATTAGTCTTCCACTATGGAACCCTATTATAGTTTGGTTTTTATATCAATGGTATTACATTGAGTTATTTTAAATTTTTATCATGCATTGTGTAGTGGTATTCTGTTATGGAATTTTTGGTTGGGTTGTTTTCATTTATCAAAGGGAAAATCATACCCTAATTATATTGAGTCCCTTGGAAATAATTTCTAGCATTTGGTACCTTTGGGGATTTCTCCTAATTCTATGTAACGTTGCACCTCTTTCTCAAGAAAATGAGGCGGGGCAGGATGTTACAAGAGGTATCGGTCTTTTTCAGTATAAATATCATCATCAAACAAGTAATATCAGTTTTTTTGATACATGGTTGTCAATTGTGTCAGTCTTGGAGTTAAAAATTCATTCTGGTTAATCCTTGAATTGGGATGGTAAAAAGGAGGGGGATTATTGGGAATTGAAATGTAGAGAATAAAAAGATGTAGCTATCCTTTTTATGCGGAACTTCATGTTACCATGGTGTTGGGTACATAAGTGTTTTGAAGACACTTACATGATTTTGGATCTCACTATCTTGGGTTTAACCAATGTGATGATCATGACATTAATTTTAGAAACTACATCTTACCAGGATTACATATTTCCTTTTGAGTAATGATTTATTATTGTGTGAAAAAATGCAGATTTTTGAGAAGTGTTGAAACTGTTTTTTTTTCAAATGTGTAATTTTGAAAATAGAGTGATTGTGATATTTTAAAAAAAATTTATTTTGAAAACATAGAGGATTTTAAAAAATGTTTGAACATGAAAAAAATTAATTTTGGAAAGGAATGTTGTGACCTGTGTGATGTGGTATAATTTGAAATTGGTAAGCCTTCATTTTCTAGATAGTGAGACTTGTGGAGTTTGGTGTGTTTATAAAAAATGGCACCCAATAGGCATCGTAGAAACGAATATGAATAAGCTACCAAGAATGTGGTTTCACCTGAGCCACAGGTGAACCAACTAATTGTTCAGAGTGTAGTCCAATATTTTTAAGCTATGGATAGAAAGAACCTAATGGTTGGATGTAGGAAACTGGATCAACCTGTTTAGTTCTAGAAGAATAATATACCCATATTTTAGGGTGATTCGAAAACAGTGAATTCAGAGTTGTGGTAGAATATGATGGAATCAAATCTTCAATTTTCTTGGCACACTAGCGGATCTAAAATTCAAGGTGGTGACATATATGATTGATGATCTTTCATGCCAGTGGTGGGGTTTAGCTGTTCAGGATAAATTAGACAAAGGCACTGGTTGGGAGAATTTTTAATAAATTTTCAATAAACAATTCTATCCTCAAACGTTCAAGATTTCAAGAAAAATAAACATATTCTACTTAAATTAATAGATATTTTCAGTGATAGAGTATGTTGCGAAATTTATGAATTTATCCCACTTTTCACCAGAAGTTGCTTCTAGTGCATCAATGAAGGCACACATATTTTAATCGAGGTTGAGGCGGGATATTCACTTGAAGATTTTTGTGGTCTGTATAATAGATTACATAAAGATGGTCAATAGAGAGAAAATGGTAGAAAGAGACATCTCCAGAGCTATGGGTGGAGGGAGAATGTTTATACCTACAGTAAATAGTGGGTACTCTAATAATAGGAGAAAGTGGAAGAGGGAAACCTACATCCAAGATAGTGGAATGACTAAGAATTAGACAACTAGATCAATAAATATTCATCCAAGCCCCAAGAGAAATCCCAGATGTTTCTATGGTTTCTCTCTAGACCAAATTATGTAAGATTTTATGGTAACACCAAGAGAATGACAATATTTCAACTAGACGAGGGCATATTCAAGGCTATTGTCATAGTGCTCCATGGTTGGGTGTTCAAGAAACTTCTCATATATCCTAGACATCGTATGCTTCAATGAGACAAGGGAAAAAGAATAATTCTTGTCAATAGAACAGAGCTAACCTTGGAGATTCCAGGAATACCCTGACTCATCACCAAGGTCAATCTAAATAGGGAAATAAATTACAAAGTTCCATGAGGAATCAATTATATGGATTTGAGAAAGTTATTGTGTATGATTAGTCTAGACCATAAACCATGATATGTATGATTCTTATGAATTATAACCTTATGAATTGTTTTTTGACACAGGTACATCCAATCATTTTTATTGCTTCCCATGCTATTTATTTGCTTTGTTTTAGTGTTGAGATGATGCCTTATGTTTTGAAACATAAAACTCTTCTTGGTCAAAGAGAATGTCAAAAATTCATGTATAGAGGATGTTTGATAACTTTTGATGGAGTTGAGTTGATATAGAATTTATCTCATCATGAGATGGATCTTTGTGACATAATCTTGGGTATGGATTGGTTCAAAAATTTCAAGGCTCACATCGACTATTATACCTGATGGGTCAATTTTACGATGGATGATGATTTCAATCATCTCTTTAAAGGATATGAAAATGTAAAGGAAGGTGCAACGATATTTTTTCCACCACAAGTTGAAATTATATCATAAAAGTTTAAAATTTTGATGTTGGCATCAATGAATTCCCTAACACAAAACGGGGCAAGGCCAACACCATGCTTTTATCAGCGCTAATGAAAAAGTGTTGATAAAGGGGGTACCTTTATCAGCGCTGATAAAAGTACCCCTTTATGAGCGATTTTTTTAGCACTGATAAAGGTACCCCCTTTAACAACGCTTTTTTTAGCGCTATTAAAGGGTACCCCTTTATCAGTGTTTTTTTAGTAGCGCTGATATAAGGGGGTCTTTATCAGCGCTTTTTTTAAAAGCACTCATAAAGGGTCTACTTATAAAAAAATTCATTAAAAAAATATATTAATATTTAAATATATAGATATAGTTATATTGATATATTATATATATATATATTTATATTTAAATATAATTTTAAATATATTTTAGATAAGTATAAATATACAGTTGCACTTAATATATAAAATATTTAGTGAAAATAGATTATAAAAAAATAAAAAAAAATTTAATTAATAATTGGCTAATTATTATGGAGTAATAGTCATTTAATAACAATTTGAAGACTAAAAAAATAAAAAAAATTTAAAAAAAGATCCAAAATATGTTGAAAACGCAACTTGAAATTCAAACGGCCATAACTTTTGATCCGAGTGTCTGTTTGATCTCTACCACATATCAAATCGAAGCCTGCGATGTTATCTACAACCTTGTGACTCAGTAGTACCCCAATAAATGTTTTTTAGAGACCAAATAGGCCCAAAATCCCTCTAAAATTGAGTTTTTAGTTGGGGTACCCTGATTTTTAACATTTTGTGGATTTTCAGCCTCGTTTAAGGGGGGTATTATTGGCTTTTTTTGGTAGGGACTGATTTTTTCCAAGGTATTACATTCATATTGATATTATGTCTTTGCAATTTTATCGTTTTTTATAATGCAATGCTATTTATAATCAAATATATATCCATATATACATATTTTTTATATATTCACACATAAAAATTTAATTATAAATATAAATAATTAAACATATTTACATATAAAATATATTAGCATTATCTAAATAATAAATAATATCTATTTTATTTAAAATACAAATATATGAATATTTATATAACTATATATTAATCTAACTATATATCACACACATCCTCACATGTGAGTGGTCATAATAATACCAAATTGCAAAACAAGACTTTGTCATCTTAGAAACAAAATTTTAATCCCAAAGTTCATGTTCTCAAACTACATCCCTTTTAAAACATTACAAAACATATTAGATTTATCTAAATAATAACTAATATCCATTTTATTTAAAATACCAATATATGAATATTTATATAACTATATATTAATCTAACTATATATATTAATATAACTATATATATATATAACTATATATATATATTAATATAAATATATATTACTATATGAATAAATATAACTAAATATATATATATATATAAATAAATAGATATATCATAAATAAGATAACAAATCAATATAGGGTAGTGGAAAAAGGCTTTAGGCGCGTAGGGGGGAGGTCTCGAGATCAAATCTGGGTGGAGGTAGGGGCACATGCACATGGGTGAATTTAAGGGCTAGCGCTGATAAAGGTGGGGTATAGCGTTGATAAAGGGTGGAGGGGGTGCGTGCAGGCGTTGGAGGTGCGGGAAGGCACTGATAGGGGGGCTCAAGCACTATAAAAAGCCCCCCCAACATTGGCAAGATTTTTTGTAAAAAAATTTCATTTTTTTAACTTTTATCAGCGTTAAAAAAAGGGCTCATAAAAGGGGTCTTTTATCAGCGCTAAAAATAAAGCACTGATAAAGGAACCTTTTATCAGCGCTTTTTTAGCGATGATAAAAGGGGCCTTTATCAGCGCTAAAACATAGGGATGATAAAGGGGACCCCCTATCTACGCTGACATTAACAACGCTTTTCTAGCGCTGTTAAAGGCCATTTTAGCAATGATAAAAGCAGTATTTTTATTCATAAATAGATTGAGAATAGTAGTTTTCCAATTATTATTGATGAGTTTCCAGAAGTCTTTCCAAATAATTTCTTAGGGTTTCCACCCACAAGAGAAGTTGAGTTTACAATTGATATCATTATGAGGCTGAGTCCTATTTCACGTCTATCTAATCATATGGAAGAAAAATAATTAAGGGATATCAAAGTGTAGTTGTAAGAGTTAGAAAGAAAAGGGACCATTCAGCCTAGAATGTATCTTTGGGCAGCACTTGTCTTGTTTGTCTAAAAGGAGGATAAAACTCTTGAACTTTGTGTCGATTATCATATGCTTAACCAAGTTACAATAAAGAATCATTATCAAATTCCAGGAATTTATGATCTATTCGATCAATTAAGGTGATCTTAGTGGTTCTCTAAAATCAATATGTTATCAGGATATCACCAATTGTGGTTTAGGAAGGTGGATATTTTAAATACAACTTTTAGAAGTAGATATGGCCATTATGAGTATTTGGTTATTCCATTAAATATTATGTATGAACCAAATGTCTTTATAGAATTAATGAATCAGATATTTCAATGGTATTTGGATTCTTTTGTTGTGGTGTTTTTGGATGACATACTGGTCTATTCATAGACAAGGGATTATCATGAGTAACACTTGGCGATAGTGTTGGAAATGTTGATGGATCATAATCTATATACCAAATTATCAATATATGATTTTTGGATGGAAGAATTAAATTTATTTTACCATGTAATATCTGAATGAGGTGTTTCTATATATCTTGAAAACATATTATTTGTTATCTCTTGGAAACCGCCAATGAATGTATTTGAGATACACATTTTCTAAAGTCTGGATGGTTATTACCAATGCGTTGTTCATGAAATGTCACAACTATATTCAACAATGACATATTTGAAAGGGAATAATGTCCCATTCCATGAATTTATGATCTATTCGATCGATTTAGGTGATCTTAATGGTTCTCTAAAATCAACATGCGTTCAGGATATCACCAATTGTGGTTTAAGAAGGTGGATATTCCAAATAAAAATTTCATAAGTATATATGGCCATTATATGTATGTGGTTATTCTATTAAATATTATGAATGAACCAGAAACCTATATGTAATTAATGAATCAGTTATTTCAAAGGTATTTGGATTCTTTTGTTTTTGTGTTTTTGGATGACATACCGACCTATTCATATACAAGGGATGATCAGGAGTAACACTTGTAAATAATGTTGCAAATGTTGATGGATCATTATCTATATACAAAATAATCAATATATGATTTTTGGATACAATAATTACATTTCCTTAACCATGTAATATCTGAATGAGGTGTTTCTATAGATCTTGAAAAGATATTATTTGTTATCTCTTGGAAACCGCCAATGAATGTATTTGAGATACACATTTTCTAGAGTTTGGATGGTTATTACCTATGCATTGTTCAAGAAATGTCACAACTATATTAAAAAAATACATCTTTGAAAGGTAATAATTTCCCATTCCAATGGAACAAATAATGTCAGATGTCTTTACAAGAGCTCAAAGTTCTCCTAATATCAACACCAATATTGATTTTTTTCCAAAATCAGGAATACGGTTTGTGGTGTATTGGGATGCATCAATATCTATGTTGGGATGTGTTCTTATGTTGTTGCTTATTGATCAAGAAAATTACAGTCTCATGAGAAGAACTACTCAACACACAATTTGGAGTCAGCTTCCAGAGTCTATGATTTGATGACTGGTCATCATTACCACTTTGGTGATAAATTTATTGTGTTTATAGATCATAAGAGCTTAAAACATATTTTGTCACAAATTGATTTGAACCCAAGATAAATAATATGGGTTAAATATCTCCAAATGTTTGAATTTGACTTTTTGTATACACTCGGTAAAGGAAATTTAGTGGTAGATGCATTAAGTTGAAATTCATAGGCTCAATTGAAAAAACCAGCTTTAGATCAGTGGTAGTTGATGTCAGTCTGAGTCTATATTTATATGGAATGTGATGACAAAGGTTCATTTTATGTTTCCTTCATGGTTTCTTTCATTCATAATTTGAATGAGATAGTTAAAGAGGCACAAAAAATCCAATTTAGAATGTGTTTTGATATGGTCAAAACTAAATGTTGGGGTGACCATTGAGGGATGTGGGTTGGATGATAGTTCAGTGTTGTGGTTCAGAAATTAGATGGTCGTACCTATGGATTGTTAATAAAAAATCCTTCATGATTACCACCATTAAATATGGGATGTTCCTATAAGAATATAGAAGATGTTGAAGGCATTAAATAATAATTTTGCTGGGATGATATGAAGAGGAAGGTGGTTGATTTTGTTTTAGGATGCTTAACTCGTCAACAAGTTAAATTGAAGAATCAGTTACCAATAGGATATTGTAGTATTCACATACTACTTTTTGGAAACGGGATCAGATTACCATGGATTTTGTGATAGGTATCCCAAGAATGGTTCAAAAACATGATTCCATTAGATTGATAGTGGATAGACTCTCAAAGTTATCCCATTTCTTTCTTATTCATGAAACTCATATGGTGGAGGAGTTGTCTAAAATATATATTTGAGAAGTTGTGAAGAGGAATGGTGTACTATTATAGATAGTATTATACCAAGATTAAAGGCTTATGTATCATTTTTGGAAATATTTATAGAATGTCCTTGGGACTCAGTTGAATATGAGTATAATGTATCATCCTTAGATAGATAGATACTCTGAACGAGAGCTAAAAAATATGGAAGATATGATATGGTCTCATGTAATAGATTTTGGACTCATTTAGGAGGAGAATGTACCATTACTGGAGTTCTCATATAATAGTAGTTATCAAGCCTAAATACATATTCTCTTTAAAAGATACTTGAATTGGTTGGTATGGTGGAATATTGGTTGGCTTTTCCACCATGGTTTAGTGCAGTGCATAATATGATTCATATATCTCAATTGAAAAAGTACCAACCTGATCCTGACCATGTGATTCGATGGGATCATGTTGACCAAGATATGAATGCTTCATTGGTACACATTCTAGTATGAAATATAGATAGGCAAGAGAAAGTATTTTAGGGGATAAGAATCAGTTTATTGTGGGTTTTGTGGAAACATCTTCGGATTCAAGAAGAAGCTAGGGAACGAGAGAAAAAAATGACGGAAAAATGACCAGAACACTTTCATAGAATTATTGGTTTCCTACCTTATGGTGATTATAAACCAATGATGGGGAGAATGTTCCAACCCTAATTTCAATTAAGTAACCCTTTCTTTATGCTTTTTAAGTATGTAGAGAGTTTGGTAAATTTTGAGAGGGTTTTTAAGATTTTTGGAATGTATTTGGGATTTTTCAAATGGTTCAAGGTTGTAGAATGGTTAGTAGAAACCATGAAACTCCTATAGAAAACTATACAAGGTGAAACATGGGGTTCTGGGTAGGTTCATGGTTAGGTGCATGATTTGGACATGGCATCCGGCCACGTAGGAGAAACCGTGATAAGTGGGATAGATGTATTTTTAACGGTTAGTACATTGTTTTTCTAACAGTGTTGTCCAATCATATGAGGTTCTTCTTGAGGAAGACACTTTCCCATAGTTAGCACACAGTATACCTAAAGTGTGACGAACCACACACGATTTAAAAGTGAGATCCTAAATAAGTGTATCTCACTCATTTTCACATATAATGACTTCTGTTTTCCTCCATTTCAACCCTAACTTGATATTTATTCCTCCCAAAGTCTAGAGAGTTATTCCACATTGATTCGGGATCAATCCAAAGGAAAATCTTGGTTCGTTGAAGCCCAATTCCCTTGGAAAGTATTTATTTTTGGTATTTTTTATTTAAATATACTTGTATTCACTCTCTCAGATTATTATATCATGTTAAATGGGGATATATATATAGTTTTTTATTCCATTAATGATACAATTATATTATTTTGATTTTAGGTAAAGAGATCTAATGCCGTTTGTTGGATATTCAACCTTGGTTTGTAGGCATTTTAATACCATTCTTCGTTTTCAACATAATTCCTAAGAGAGGGGGCTTCAATCTCAAATAATCGTTTCAGAACATGAATGATTAATTTCAAATTTATTGTTTTACATGAAATTGAATTTGAAAAGATTTTCAATTTCTTGATGGAAACCTTCTTTGTTGTTGGTTTATGAAATTGTTTAAATTGGGTGTTTTGGTAAAAAGTGAATTTGGTATCATGGTTTTAAAATGGTTTTTGGGTTTTGATGCATGGGAAATTGTTTTTAATAAAAGGATTATTTTTATTGAAATGGTTTTACAATATTGTTTTATAATATTTTTGGCTTAAATCATTGAGCATGAGTTGAATGGGATGGATAATGGTCATAATGTACAATAATTAAAGGTAAGAGTTATGGACATGAAGTTACACCATCAATGGTAACACCAATATTATGCGATTTAGTGTGTGTGTGGTTATGTGAAATGGAATTTGTTATGCCAATAAGAAAATTCATAAATGGTTAAATGACATGTTTTTTTACTTTCCGTGGAAATTGATTTTGTCCGAGAAAACCATTTCTCTATTGAAATTGTTTTATATTCTAGTATAAACTATTTTCAATTTTTTATATAATTTCTTTATATAAATATTCTAACTTGTTCTATCCTAGTGGAATGAGTTAGTAATTCATTTGGTTAAATCCTTCTGAGTTTCATTACCCACCCCTAATTTTGAATGTTGGTTCTTTTTTAGATATTGTCTATTAGGAAATAAGTAAAGGGAAGGTATCACATTTATTTAGTGGTTCTTTATGACACTAGAGCATGTAGTTGGATTTGAATCATGGATTTATTCCTTTATAATCCTTTAGTATTATAGGTATTGTCTTCTATTGTGTACTTTATGGTTAATAGTCTTCCGATGTGGAACTATTTTATAGTTTGTTTTGGATATCAATGTAATTACATTGAGTTATTTTACATTGTTATAATGCATCATGTAGTATTATTTTTTATGGCATGTTTGGTTAGGTTGTTTTATTTCTAAAAGGAAAAATCACCCCCTAATTACATTGAATCCCTTGTAATTTATTTCTAACTTTTGGTGCCTTTGGGATGTCGCCTAGGGCCAAGTAACATTCCATGCCTTCTCAAGCCAATGAAGAGGGGTGGGATGTTATAAGAAGCTTCATATAATGAAATTTTTTCTTATTCTATTTTATTTCGGTTGAGGTAATTTTTCCTCTTATTAGTTAATTGATCATGAGGGAAATATTTGTTAATAAATGTTTCTTTATAATACCTCCATTAATTATGTTCAATTTCTTATTCCTCTCCAGTATTTTAGATCAATGTCTACCATTGATTAGAATCACCTTTGATGAAATATACTAAAAGTGTAACCTTTTCCCTTTCATCACATCCCATGGATAAAAATATCTCTTCAAGGGGATTAATACATTGTTCATATACCACTGGATTAGTAGTTACACTAAAATACGGGGTATCATGTCGCATAGAACAACCCAACATAGGTGTATCATGTCGTGGAACATCATATAGATCTATATGTGAAAGGTTATTAATCATAACCTAGGACATCAGCCTTAATATATCCATGATCTTCTTATCTCCAATACTAGTTGTATTGGATTTCTCAGCTAGTATATTTCTACATTGTTCATGAGTATTGATACCATTATTTCTTCAAAGAACAATTTCTAGATAATGGAATATAATGAATTAGTTTAGAACATTATGAATTTTAAATCATAATATATATTTCTAAATATGGTGTAACACATAACATAAATTTAAAATTTATGTATTTTTAATATCATAATCATAAACTTATTTTCTTTTGGGATCTATTTAAATTATAGAAACATTTTCATATATTTTATAATGGTTTGTAAGGAAAATGTAAATTATCCTAAGCATATCCGTTGAGAGAATCAAACCTGGTGTGTAGTAAGGGCCCATTCTACATGAACTAGGATTATGGGTAAGATATAATAGACTAAATCCTTTCAGTGTTAATAAACCTTAAAACATATATGGAAAAACCATGCCCACCTATAGTATCTAGATAATGATGTATTGTTAGGAAAAACAGATAATCTTTACCTTACCTAAACTATAGGATATTATCATATTGTTATACTTATTCTCAAATTCATTCATATGGTTATGTTTCATAATCCATTTTTTTCTAAATCAAGTTTCCATGGTTTTTACTAAACTTGCTATGATACCAATTATAACAACTCAGACTCTAGTAACCCAGTTTTGTGTAACATTTATTACACTAGAATAGATACAAGGGCTCTAATCCGATAGTATTAATCCATTTAGTAGCATTGTAGATCTATATACATACATGATACCCATTTTACATTGTTAATTACAAATAAAATATAGCAATGGAAAACATTCGGCTTCCTTGAACTCATTCAAAGAATTATCATTCATAACCTCGGGAAAGGGGAAAAATAAACATGTGTTAATATACTATGTAAGGGTGTCATACTGAAACACCATGAGATTTTGTAAATATTTTTTTCAAAATATTTTTATCCTTTTGATATTTTTCAGTTCACATAATAGTGATTTTAGCACGCGTTACATGCAACACTATGTTTAAACAAATCTTGTCATATTTTTCAAATATTATTATATTATAGTTATCCCCTAACCATTGGAACGAAATGTATGAATATGATTAAATAAATTATGAAAATATATGGTTAACACATGTATGGAAAATTATTTTTTTGGCTATTGAATTAAAAATTAAAATAAAAACTATTTGAGTACAAAGGAAATCATTTTTATGAAAAACTATTCTAATGAAAACAAACATGTTTTACCTTAATAAGTAAAATAAAACACTTTTGGTGAATTATTTTAATTGAATATATATATATATTATATAATCAATCAAAATTTTTTAAATTCAGATTACGTGTTTTCTAGATAATCGATAAAAATAAATATAATTTTACGCTAAAAACTATATTCCTCTCAAAAAAAAATTTGTCGCCTTTTTTGATCTTATTTTAAAATTTATTTTTGAATAATTTAGATAATTTATTTGAAAAAATAATTTAATTTTATAAATCATCATTCAAAATTATCTTAGGGTGAATTTCTATGAATTTTATAAAACGATTAATTTTTTATGAATAATGGAAAATACTGAATTTTAATTGAAAACTGTCTTTTGGTTTAAATTATTTATAATGTAAAATCATATTTTAAATTTATTTTAAAATAAATTTAAGTAATATATATATATATATATATATATATTCATCATATTTATTTTATTTTAATCATATTAAAATTAAATTTTTCTATAAATTATTTTTAAACTTTTGAACATTTTCTCTTTGAAAACCTGCTTTCTCGTCATGTCTGCGAGATTAATTTTAAATTTAAATTTTCAAATTATATCCAAGGAATTTTAAAAAATGGGTTATATATTTTTTATTATAATAATTTACATGATCTAAAATTTTCAATTTTTTTTACCATAATTAAGAATACAAAAGGTAATTGTCTACCGTGGTTAAGGTAAAAATGGGTTTACCATGGGGTTAAACTAAACATATAAGTGTTAAAACGACATAATACCTGTCTAAAATCTATTTTATAGACATATTTGGACCCTATAATGTTTAATCCTATATAATACTCTATTTTGGATCATTTTGGTCAGTGAACAATGTGGTTACACCTTTTTATTTCTGAATATTTCAAGTGTGCCACTCACCTCAATTATAAAAGACCTCCCCTATCCTCTTTTACTAACACTTTAAAATACACTTGGTAATTATAATACCTAACAAAATAACTTAAAATTACACTCCCTCATCCTTAACTTTTATTCTCGTCATAAATCATACTTTGGATGGCTTTTGGTGCAAACTTAAGGAGGTTACCTTAGAAAGAAGTAACGTTTTTCATCGAGTGTCTTTATCTTATTTCTTCTTAAACCCACATAAATTGTTAGTGAAACTTGATAATATAATAACCTAAGTATCTTAAATATAGTAATACATTTTAATTCTAAGTTAATGACAAAAAATTTCATAATTCCATCAAATGGGTTATAAATATATCATTTGTGTGAATGGCAGACTACCGCCTCACAAACTGATGTCATTCATCATTCCATTACCACCTATAAAAGTTGTGTATGATGATGAATATAAATTATATACATGATATTTATAACATAATTATACCTCTTTATTCATTATATCATATATTAATTTTTTTACCTTCCATTCTTTAGGGGATATAATAACATCCCTCGTGTGTACGACATACTATCACCTCACGAAGCAATGTGATTTATTTTTCACTAACGATTTACATGAAATATAATAAGGATAAATTTAATGAATATAAATGAAATAATTATGATAATTATGATATATTTATTATTACTAAAATAAAATATATCTTTTTATTTCATACCCTTTCAATCACTAAAATTTGGTAACATCATTCGTGTATGTGTTAACTACCTTCCTCGTGATGGGATGCAGATCTCTCTTTTCATCACCATACCAAAAGGATGATATATATATAATTATATTTAAAGGAAAAATATTTTATTTATTATATTATTGTAATTTTTTAAATATAAAATATTACATACCACTTTTCTATAATGTTCATTGAAAAATTGAAATGTTACTCATTCATACGCATGACCTACCGTCTCCTTGATCTCAACATACTTAATTTATCAAAACCATATTTAATGATTGGTATTAAAGGTATAATTTATTTATTAATATGATAATTATTTCATTATTTTTATTCTATATATGATGGTACCATGATTAAAGTAGGAGGACCTAAAATATAAAATCAACACATTTACGAAAAATAGGTTATTACCCAAAACATGAATTTAACAAGGAATTGAAAATAAATGGGTGATAAATGGTCTTAATTGAATAATATATGGTATAATATATATAATTATAGTTTTATAATATATTTATAATCAAATTATATTTATGATACTTGATGTTTGAACATGTATGAAGGAATTCTAGACTTAAGGTAAGGGATTCAAGTCTCTCTTTTATTTCTGGAAGGAATATATAAATTCACCACTTGTTTTTTTATGGGGTGCATAAAATTAACCTTAGAATTGTTATATCATTAATATAATTATTTTAATTAAATTTAATGTTTTATTTTATCTTATTATTTATAGGGGTTATGATTCAAAAAATTACTAAAGGGGTCAGGGATTTACATCTCACTTTTATTTTTTGTGAGACAAATTATATAATCACCAGTATTTATTTTATTTGGTGTATATAATGACCATGAATATCTTTTATGACGATTACATTTAAAATTATAATTATTAAATATCCATTTTAGGATCTCTCTCATGGGGATTATGATTTCACAATTATTTTTGAATAAAAGGATAAAAAATATTTGATGATTTTTTTGTTTTAAAATCTGATTTTCAAGGAAAATTTATTTTCATAAAAAAATGTTTCATGTGATCCTTATAAATAATTCTCCATATTAGATGAAATAATTTTATTCTACTAATGATTTTTGGGGGATATGATTCCGGGATACCATTATTATTCTTTATTTTAAAGGTATATGTTTGTAATGACATGATTTTTATGAAAGCCATTTATCTTCCACGGGTTACACCATTAGGAAAAGATTATGGAACCCTATTTTTTTCATGGGTTATGGTATCATGAAACATTCATGAATCCTTTTTATTTTCCATAGGTTATGATATAATGAAATCTTTATGAAACCCATTTCATTACATGGGTTATGATATGATGAATGTTTTATGATATTATAACACACATATGTATAATTTTCATTGTTTGAATGGGGGGAACTATATGTACCACCAATGATATGGGTAAAGATTTATATCTCATGAGATAAAAATGACTAGACAGGGGTGTAAACCTTGTTCAGTAAGGGAATTGTTGCACTTTGATGGTATTGTGAGTGAACCTTGACTACTATGATGGTTTAGGGAGTGAACCTTGACTACTATGATGGTTTGGGGAGTGAAAATATTACAAGATTATAGACATGGAAGTGGTCCTTGAATAATTTGGAAATGATTTTCTATAATTATGTGTACTCGACAATTCAATGTCTTATTCCAGTGTTATGCACTCATGGATCATGTAATTTGATTCCCTTCGGATTCATATCTTATGAACTACCAATATTTATGCCATGACTCATGCTTTTGGTCCTTTATATGAAGGGTATAATTTTAAAATGTTATGATCATGTTATCATACCCTTATGTTCATTTTATGATGACATATCTCCCTTGTTTACCCATACTAATCATATGAGACCACCCTTTCTTATGTATCCTTTGTATAGGTTTGGAAGAATGTTTTTATGTAGGGTATTTCTATGAAGAGTACTATAGGGGAATATTTTCCTGGGATATGTTGAAGATATTTTGAAAAATTACAATATCATGTACCTAGTTTAAAAATACACTAAACTATTATGTTCTTCAGGAATGTGTTTATGTAATAAATTAAATATTCCTCTTAAAAAATGTAATATATATATATATATTTGAGAATTCTAGGTTCATAAAGTTGATATTAGAGGAAATTTTTAGTTAACCTTATAAAAATAGGGTGAGAAAACATTAATGATACACCTAAGGACATGTATAAGTATAAGTATAAAAATGATTCAATGTATAGGAAAATATCCTAGAATTTGTTTAATGGATAGAATGAGTGGTTTTGAAAAAATTATATCCCTGTATAGATACTAAATGTGGATGTGTCTTGATCATAGACATACCTAGTGGTAATAAATCAAAACATGTCACATTGAGCGGGACTCGATAATCACTTGGTGAAAAAATAGGCAAGGATGCACACCTAATTAACCAATTTTGGGGGATATGCTTTGGAAATTCACAAACTCTTTTTTAACTATAAAGATAGATTTAAATAGATGATGATAATGGATGAACTAAATAAAAACTAAGGTGTCATAGATGTAAAATATATTTTTTTATTTATAGATCTTATAAATAATTTTTCATACTATATGAATTTCAATTTTGAATAGAGTTTCTCACACTATAATTTATAGATTCATTCAATGATGGGAATTATAATGTACTGAGTTAGCATTGAATGTGATTGAACATTTTATGATGATTATCTAAATGGGATAATGAATAGAGTGATGGTTATTTTTATTTTTCCAAATCATTCATCACATAACCTAATTAACAATGTACACCTTAACCAATACTCAGACTCACTAATGAAGAGAATGATAGAGTTAGATGAGAGTTAGGGTAGTGGAAACCATTGAGGGAAGAAGATTTAGTTTCTTATATAGAGAGTATAAGGCCCCATCCTTAAACATTACATAATCTTGAGTTAAGTCAAGAATTTAAATTGCGGATACTTTTAGGTTTCATGTTTTAGAGAATTAGGCCACAACTATTACATAACAACTAAAATATATTAAAGTAGATACTTCTTCTCACTATCCATTTTTTTCAAAAAAATAAAACTCTTTAAAATAAATCATGATTTATTTTCTTAATGAAAATATTATTGACTTATTCTTTTCTCTTACCTATACTTATTTCCTATGGAAAACATTTCAAAAACTTTGGATGAGTAGAATAGGATCATTAAGGTATACAAAATATGTAATGAATCCATTAGTCCATGAATATTTTAAAATCCTTAAAACATTTCCAAGAAATCATAAATTTCACCCATAAAACATAAACTATTTAATGCACCTTAGGAAATTATTGTATTCCTGAAAAAATTATTCAAAAAAATTAATCATAAAGGAAACTTGTGGCATCCATATCATAACTACATTGTAGCTTTGACAACTACAAATGGAGTAACATTCATGTTTAAATTTTGGAATACCCATAACAGTATATTGCCTAAATATATTAGGATAAACCTTATAATTTAACTACATCTCATTAACCAATGCACTGGATAGCTACGATGGGCTCACACACCCTCGTTTTAACATGGAACCACTTGTATACATAAGAAATGCCCAAGAACCATAATCAGTACACATTATTAGGAATAAAGAAAAAATAACATTTCCAAATTGCAATCAGAGGTACCATTTCAAGATATACACATAATAAATCACTTATCAAAACCATTTTAAATACTAAATTAATTTAATATTGATCATGTTATTTAATTTTCTTTTAAAAACATTGCTTCTTATAGAAGAATCCACATATTAAATAATGGACACGACGACAGAAAAGTCATTGTCTCTGTATATGATAAAAACATTCCATTTTAATTTAGTAAAACAATTTATATAAAAATATTCCTTCTTTGAAAACATTTCAATGAAATTTAATGTCAAAGTGGTTTATTATTCACCGTATAAAATAAGGTGGTGTATAATATGAAAATACGCCTCAATGAAAGGAGATTCAGATGAAGTCCCTTACCTTGACTTGGAGTCATCACGTACTATATTTATATTCCGGAATAATAAACACTGGACAATTTATTCTTGATTGATATCTATTTTCAAGTTTATTATTACCTTTAATATCACTTATTACTAAATTATAAAAATTATATAATTATTTGAGTTTATGTCGGATGCTTTGTCAATATTCAGTACTTGAGTAGAACATAAAATTGATATGATTTAAATTGACCATGTGGTCATAATTACATCATATATATAATAATATTAATGGTGTAATAATAAATTTTATAGATTAATTATAATTTTAAATAAAATCATTAATTATGGTTATGAAAAATGAACAACGCTATAATCACGAAGACAGTAGGACGTACGTATGCATGAGTGGCATCTTCACTTTTAATTGTTCATTATGGATATAAGGTAATTACTATTTTATCTTTCTATAATGATCCTATCATCATTAATATCATATTAATCATATAAATATACTTACATGTATCATAAAAGTGATGCAATGAATAAAAAAGAATCACATCACTTCGTGGAGGTGATAGTTCACATGTACGTACAAACCTAGTTATCATTTTTATTTGCATGGAAAGTAAGAAAATAATTGATATGTTTTTATATTATAATGATTAATATGTCATTAATATCAAATATGAACATTAATTCTATCATTATAAGTAGTTTTTAAATATGTTCATGAAAACTGAACTATATCGGTTCACGAGGTGGTAGTCCGCCGTACAAACGAAAAGAAATATTATTTTTTATTTGATGAAATTGGAGATGTATTCAGGTGATGATATTAACATAATAACATCTCAGTATATTGAGGATACTAGAATTATTATTTCATCATGGTTTAATGCACTTTTAAGAAGTGGTAAAATGAAATAAAATAGTAATACCAAAATAAAAACAATACCTATTTTTTGGTTGATGAACTTTGAAGAACACACCAACACCTCTAAGATGGGTGTTCTATATAAAATAATGCCTCAAGAATGTGGGTAGGGATTTTAGGAAGGAGTTTGGGCTAGTATTGGAAAAACTAAAAAATTTATGAAGTGTTGGTAATATAGAATAATGTTCACCTTTTTACAGGAGATGGGATGTCACACTTGAAAACTCCTAAAATATTAAACCAATAGAAATTATTTTTTATCTCTAAATGACTCTAAATTGAGTTATTTGAAAGATAATATGAAGATAGTTCTAAATTATATCATACAATACTTTTTATACATTGATTAACTTTATTTTATACCTTATATTTTCATTTTACACTTAATTAATCATCATCATGATCATCATTTACTTATTTATTACTAAAGGAATAAGGGAGTGAAGAAAAGAAACAGTAGTCTGGACTTAGGGAGGTCTAAATTAATGAATTTTGAGAGAATAACCTCTTACTACATAAACCCCCTATAGGATGAAAGAGTTAATGTTTTCAAAGAAAAATATACTAGAATCTTGGACTGTGATAGATGCAAGGTGATCCACAACCCTATTTCCTTCGTGACAGAGTCATGTGGATGCTACTATTAAAGAGGCTTCTAAAATTTCTCGTAATATTAAAACCCCATGGGATCATATATGTGCCTTGAAATGAATTGAAGAGAATAATGGAATCAGTTTCAACTTCTGTTATAGAAATGTTACTTGGGATGCAAAGATACAAACCAGTAAGAATAGCCCTGCCTTACCGCAAGGGGGAATTTCGATGGGCAAAATGGGCATTAAAGTCTATGATAACTGATACTATAGAACCATGGATGACCCCTACCTTTCATGTCACTTGAAATTAATGATCCTTCGGTGTTTAATTCATATCCTTTTAGAGGATAAATCCATCACACCCAGTGCCTTTTGGAGCCATTTTGACATTGTTGGTTTAGAGGATTACTATCTTTGAGTGGATTTAGGGTGGGAGCATCACAACAATTTTTATTAAGTCGAACTAGGTCAATGATAATATTTCTTGTTCTCGCAATGAGAGACCTTCCTATAGTATGAGTCCCCTCATGGAGAACCCTACTTATTTCTTTCCATATGCACCAACACCCATTACTAAAGATGATAAGCCTAGCCACCCTTTCTATCCCTGCCATGTTCACTTTGTGAAACCAATAGTCTATGAATGGATCATCGACAAGCCCCAGAACATAGAATCTTTTAAACACGAACAAAACCATTGAATAAGATTTTAAAATGTCATAATCACCTAGAAAATCCATGGATTACCCTAATTAATTAAAATTATATTTATTTTAAAATTTTTTATATCTTTTATTTGATATTTCTATTAATAAAATAATTATTTTATCACTTTTGTGTCAGTATTTATAGTAAATATTTAATCTCTAAATTTTATAAATAAATTCCCATGACGTAGATAATTTCATTTTCTTTCTAATGAATATTTATAATCAAATTTATATTATATTTATCACTATATTAAAATTATTATACTTATAAGATATAATAGGGAAATATTTTGACACTTTAATGCCACTTTCTTTTATTTAAATAATATTTATATCATTTTCAGGGACAAAAGTCCAAGAAATTATTCAATTCTGATCATTAAGGGTTTATGTTTAACCATCCAATACGGTTTTTCCACGAGTTAAGGTATTTGTATTTTCCTTATACTATTATTTTGTTACTTAAACCACCTAATTTACCTTTAACTGTGTTAAATAAAAATTATCGTTGTTACTATTCATAATACCAAAAAATAAAAGTAACATATTAACATAATTCAGACCCAATTATTACAAATATTGAATCCATTTTTCATAATTTAAAACACATAAGTTTGAAAAATAAATTTTAAAATAATCGCTTTTGACAAAATGAGAATACAAGGTTTTTAAAAGTAAAAACAATCAAAATAATGACTAGTGATTTTATATAATTTCAACATAAAACTGCTTCCAATGAACAAAATTAGATTAAATGATAACAACATAATACAATTATATATTAAAACCATTTAAAAAGATAATCAAACAATTTAAATAAATTAAATTAAAAAGCAGTTTTGAATTAAAATACAGTATTTTTCACTATTCATTAATATATGAAAGTTATCATAAAAATACCAAAAAAAATCCAAACTAAATTTTGATATTCCATTCAAAACAAGGTGTTTATTTTTAAAAATAGAACTTATAATTGTTTCAAAAACTATATTTAAAATGGTTCACCATCAAAAGATAGTGAAATTATCTTTTAAAAATATTAGATCTTTTTATGCGTACAATTGGATTTATTCTTATTTTAAGCACATTAAATTTATTGAAATAAAGTTAAAACATTTAATAAAACTTTTTAAAAATAATATATTTAGTTTTTTTCATTTTCTCTAATAAAATTATTTGGTGTTAACTACCATTTAAAATAATAATATTAATAATGTATTATTTTTTGGTATAACTCAGTCTTGTGTGAAATGTAAGATTTTGAAGAAACCCAATGTCGCCTGTTAGATATGCTATTAAAAAAAGTTTCATTTTTAAAGTAAAATTAATATACAATTCATAAATATTAATAGATATGAAAAAGTATTATTCAATAATTACCTATGATGTTACATCCTCCCCCTGTTGGAAATTACCTCCTCACAGTTTTAGTCACTTATCAAATAGGGGGGGGGGGATTTCTCCCTCATAGAATTTTTAGATTCCCATGTTGGCACTTTAACCCTATGAGTTTTCCACAAAAACCTAAAATATTGAATCACCTTATTCTGCAACACATGCTCTCTATGATCATGAATCTAGACTAGTTGTTCATTATAATAAGGATTCTCTTCCAACTGAACTACTTCTGGACTCAAAACGTGAGATGGATCTGGAATATACTTTATTAACATTGAAACATGAAAATAATTCCATACCTAGGATAAACAAAGAGGTAAATCCACTTGGTAGGAAACTAATCTAACCTTTTCTAAGATTTCGTAGGTCCAGCGAACTGTGGAAAGAGCTTCCCCTTCTTACCAAAACACATCACATTTTTTCATATAGAAACTTTGAGAAAGACATGATAACCTACCTTCAAAGAAATATCCTTCCCCCAGTTATCCACATAAATTTTATGCTTCCTCTGAGATACACTCATGTATTTCTGAATCAACTAAATTTTTTCTTCCATCTCTTCTACCAATTCTAATCCCATAAACATACTTTCCCCGACATCATCCCAAAAAACTAGATTTTGACACCTCTTTACATATAATTCCTAAAATGGAGACATCAGTATACTGGAATGAAAACTGTTATTATAAGAAAACTCAACCAAAGAAACATATCGATCCCAAAATCCTTGATAATTCATTGAACAACCACATAGCATGTCCTCCATGGTCTGAATTTTTCATTCTGGCTACCTATCTGATTGAGGATGAAAAGTTATATTCAAATGTAATTTTGTTCCCATTGACTTGTAAAGGCCTTTAAAAAAGATATAAGTGAACCTAGGATCACAATCAGATAAAATGGATAGAGTAACTCCATGTAACTTGACATTATCTTTAATATTCAATCAAGAACGTTGATATAGATACAATATATATTGAATTCGTAGAAAATGATAATATCTATTCAATCTATCTACAATAACCCAAATCAAATTGTTACATAAATATGTATTTGGTAATCCCACTATGAAATCCAAGAATATATTTTTCTATTTACAATTTGGTACTAGAAAAGTCTGAAGCATCTCCTTTGGCAATTGACATTCTACTTTAACCTGCTGACAAGTCAAACATTCATAATAAAGTCAGAAATATATCTTGTCATTCCATCCCAATAGTAATACTCTTGAAGGTCTCTATACATTTTAGTACTGCCAGGATAAACTGAAAACAGAGAACTAAGAGCTTCACAGAACTACTCTTTCTTCATATGAGAACCATAAGGTACACATAAACTCTTAAAAATCTCAAAACACAATCTTTATCAATGTTAATTTCTGGAAACATACCCTTTTATACCAACTATACCTTTTTATGAAATTCACTATATTCCTTATATGCTGGCTTAATTCAATTAGATAGAGATGATATCACTGAAACCTCAAATAAAATAGATTATTTTCTTTCACCATAAACTTCTATTCCAAGGTTTATCAAATAATTAATCAATGGTCCACGTTCTAAATGCAACACGGTTAATGTGGCATTAATTTTCCAACTCAAAGCATCATCCATTTTGTCTCACTTTTCCTTGATTATAATGAATCATGAAATTATAATCCTTCATTAGTTCTAAAAATCTTCTCTATATCATGTTAAATTATTTATAAGTGAATATATACATCAAACATTTATGGTCAGTATATATTTCACATTTTACTCCATACAAATGATGTCTCCAAATTTTTAAAGAAAAATAAACAACAAGTAATTCCAAATAATGTGTAGGGTTATTTAACTCTTGAGTTTCAACTGATGTGAAGCATAAGCAATTACCTGATTATTTTAAATTAGGACAAAACAATGTCCTTTCAATGAAGAATCACTATAGATAGAAAAAATTAACCATTTATAAAAGTTAATTCAAATACTGGAGAATTCACTAATCTTATTTTAAATTACTAAAAAAATCATCACATTCTTTTGTCCAGATGAACCTAACACCATTTCTAGATAGCTTATTCATTGAGATAGATAGCCACACAAATTTTTTGAAAAACCACTAATAATAACCTACTAATACAAGAAAACTATGAATCTCAATTATATTTTTGAGTCTTGACCATTCTTCTACAACTTTTATTTTTGTAGGATCCATAGTTATGCCATCTTTAGAAATAATGTTACCAAGGAAATAAATTTGTTGCAACCAAAATTCAGTCTTACTAAATTTACCATATAATTTATTTTATTTTATTTTATGATTTAAAAAACAACCATTAGATGACTCATTTTCTCCTTTTTACTTTTAGAATATAAAAAAAGTCATAAAAACACAACAAAAAACTTATGCAAGAGTTAAGGGAATATTCTATTCATTATATACATGAATTTAACAGGTGCATTAGCTAACCCAAACAACATAACTAAAAATTTAAAAAGGATATATATAGTATGAAACACAATCTTATGAATGTATTATTCCTTTAATTTCAAATGATGGTACCATGGCCTCATGTTAACCATCAAAAAATATTGTTCTCTCTGGAGCTAATCAAACAAATCATTGATATGAGGAAAATGATACATATTCATAATAGTGATTTTATTCAAGGATAAATAATCAATTAAAAGTCTAATTGAACATAATTAATTTTTAACAAATAATATAGGAGCACCCCATGGTGATGTGATAGGTCGAATGAAACCTTTATTTAATAACTCATCTAGTTTATTCTTTTTCTCTAAATGTTCCATTTGAACCATTAGAAATGGAGGATTTAAAATTGTCTTATAATCAGGAACTAAGTCAACAATAAATTCTACTTCCCAATTAGGTATAATACCAATCTACTCATAAGGAAAACATTAAGATTCTCATTTACCACTAGAATATCATTGATATGAAATGTTCCTTGGTTTTCTAAAATCTCTGAAATGTAACATTCATTTCCATATTTTTATATTATCTCAGCTTCCTGATATACTATCAATTGTAAGGGTTTATTCTTGTACACAAAATTAAAGTCTTTCTGAAAAGAAAATTCATTAGCTCTATATTCAATCTTAGTATAGAAAATAGAAATCTAATTCATACCAAAAAGAACATCAAACTATACTATAGAAAAAAGAGGGATTATAAGTATATTTTTCAATATATAAGGAAATGAATAATCTTATATTTTTTTCCCACAAAATTTCCCCCAAGTGTTTTTAACATAGTTTCTAGATTCATTTATTTAGGTGGAATTACCAATTTACAGGAAACTTTCCTAGAAATAAAAGAATGTTTTGACCCTAAATCAAAAAACACATTAGCATAATATGAAAAACAAACAATATACCTGATACCACTTCATTTTATAGGACAATATATGCTGATGTATTTTCCAAGGATTTCACCACACCTTTCTACTTATAGTTTGGATGCTTCCCATCATTCGAATTCTTCATCGAACACTGGTTTTCATAATGACCCATCTCATTATATTTAAAACATTTTAATTACTATATATCAATTTTTTAATGTAAGTAACTTGATATTTTTCAGTGAATTTATGAGACCTATTCCCCATTTTACCACATAAGAAGCACTTACTCAAATTTAGAAGGTATTCTCTAGTGTGTTTTTACCAAAATTCTCACAAAATGTAAAATAATTTTCTTACCATCACACTTTTTTGATAAATTTATTCCTTTCACCTATACCTTGACCTCTTTTTATAAATTTTTTATAAGAATAAATGATCATCGACAAACTCCATTTCCACATTCTCTACACATCTAAAAAGTTCTTCACAACATTCGAACACACGAGAATCCAAAGCCATTTGATACATTAGCATTAATCCCGAGTTAAAGAAATTGATTTTACTATCAATATCGCAAATGAAATTTAGCGAATACATTACTAGTCGAGTGAATTTTTCTTCATTAGAAGCCACAGAGTCCTTATCCTTCCTAAATTCAAAGAATTGTTTTTTCATCCTAAGTTGAACCTCCATAGGAATATATTTCTCAAGAAACATACTTTTGAATTCATCCCAATCAAGAGAATAAATATCCACACTATCCTTGATATTATTAACCATTAATAAACACTAATACACTTCATCTTAAAAATGGTAAACAGAAAGGATAACCTTTTGATTTTCTGAACACCCCATTCCATCAAAAATATTCTCTAGTGTTTTAATCCACCCTTCTGCTAGCACATGGCCTGATGATCATCTAAATGATGGAGGATATTTTCTGATGAAATGATCTACTAGTGATATGTTCTTATGTGGTTAATATAGATGATCTCATGGTTGGATACCACTAAAATTTATATTCTGATTTAATTGTGCAATCACTATAAAAAATTGTTTAGTTAAAATTTTGACCATCTCAGGTTGATGATTTGGATGGTTGTTTCCCTCTGGATGCCATCCCAGCACAGCTACTCCATTTCCACTTTGGAAAACCATTCTTAACTGATATATATTTGAAAAATAAACACGGTAATATTAAAATTCTATATCATTTCAATTTTAACATAAAGTAACAATCATTTATAGATATTATATTAACAATATCCTTACCCCTAAATTTATCTAAACCGACCTATGATACCAATTATAAGGCCCCATGACTTAAACATTACATAATATTAAGTTATGTGAATAATTCACAGTAAGGATATTTTCCAATTTAGAGTTTTAGAGAATTAGTCTATAACTATTATATAACAACTCAAATATTAATAATTAGACACTTCTACTCACTATCCATTTTCTTCACAAAATAAAACTATTCAAAATAAAAGATTGTTTATTTTCTTGATAAAAATATTCTTGATGTATTCTTTTCTCTTACACATCCTTATAACCTATAGAAAATATTTCAAAAACATGGCATGAAAACAAAATGCCTAGTGAAGGATAAAAAACAAGGAATAAAACCACTAAACCGTGAATATTTTAAAACCATGTAATTTGTTTTCTCAAAATCATAATTTTCATAAATAAAACATAAAATCTTTAACATACCTCATGAAATCATTTTATTCTTGAAAAAATTCTTAGCAAACCAAAATCATAAATGTAACATATGGAATCTATATCATACATACATTGTAGCTTTCAGAATTACAAAGGGAGTAACATTCATGGTTACATTTGGGATAACCATCATAATATATTCCCTAAATACCATAGGAGAAACCTTATCAATTAACTCTATCTCATTACCCAATGAATTATAGAACTATCATTTGGATCATATGCCCATAATTTATTATGGAACCGGCTTCATATATAATAAATTCCCATGAACTATAATAATAACACATTAACAACCATAAAGAAAAAATAACATTTCCACATTGCAATCATAAGATAGAATTTCATGATATTTACATAATCAATCATTATCAAAACCATTTTCAATACCAAAATACCTTAAAAGTGAATATTGTATTTATTTGTCTTTTAAAAACATTACATCTCGTAGAGGAAAGAAAATATCAGATAATGGTCATGACGACAGAAATGTCGTTGTCGTCGTATACGTAAAAACATTACATTGGTCATTCTGTAAAAAACTTTATATAAAAATATTTCTTTTTGAAAACCATTGAAATAAATTAAATTTAAAAGAGGTTTATTATAAACTATATAATAGAAGGTGGTGAATATTAGCAAAATATACCCGAATGAAATGAGATTGAGACGATGTCCCTTACCTTGAGCCCGACATATCACGTACTATATTTATATTACTGAATAATAAATATTGGATAATTTATAAATTATTTAGAACAATTTTCACACTAATTATTACTTTTATATCACTTATTACCATGTTATAAAAATTACATAATTATTTAAGTGTACGTCGATTGTTTTGCCAATATTCGGTACTTGAGTCGAAAATGAACATGATATAATGGAAATTGTCCACATGGTCATAAGTACATCATATCTAGAATAATATTTATGATGTAATTATAAATTTTATGCAGTAATTTTACTTTAAAATCAAACCATTAATCATGGTTATAAAAAATGAACAATGTTATAATCATGGAGATGGTAGGTCGCATGTAGGCATGAGTAACATATTAATTTTTCATTCATCATTATTGAAGTATGATAATAATTATTTTTTCTTTAAATAATGATAAAATCATATTAATATTTCAAATATACTTACATATTTCATAAAAGTGATTTAGTGAATAAAAATGAATCACATATTTTCATGGAGGTGATAGTTCACGCGTACGCATGAACGACATTATCATTTTTATGTGCATAGCAAGTAGGAAAATAATTGATATATAATTATCTTATAATGATAAATATATTATGAATATCACATATGAATATTAATTATCTCATTCTATCCATTATTCAAATATGGGGATGAAAAATGAACTATATCGGTCGGCGAGGCGGTAGTCCCCTGTACACATGAACAAAATGTTCATTTTCTATTTGATGAAATTAGAGATGGATCGAGGTTAGGATATTAACATTATAAAATATAATTATATTTATGATTCTGAGTTACTATTTTATCATGGTTTAAGGATATTTGAATAAGTGGTAGAATAAATAATATAGAAATACTTAAAATAAAAACAATAGCTATTTTCGGTTGATCAACTTTAAAGAACATATTAACACCTTTAAGGATGGTGTTTTGCCTAAAATAAGGCCTCAAGAATGTGGTTAGGGATGTTAGGAATAGGTTTGGGAAGGTATTTTATAAACTAAAATATTTTTGAAGTGTAGTCAATAGATATGAATGGGTAAATTTTATAGGAGAGGGGAGGGAACACTTGGGAACTCTTAAAATATTAAATTAATATAAATTATTTTTTAACTCCAAATGACTCCAAATTGAGTTTTGTTTAAGATAATATAAAGATGGTTTTAAATCCTCTCATATAATAATTTGTTAACATGTATGGATTTTATTTTAAACCTTATCTTTTTTATTTACCATTAATTAATATATGTTAATTTTAATTGCGGTAACAATATTTTAAATATTAAGAGGATATAAATTTTTCTTATAAGAGAAAAAGTTACATAAATGGAAAATTAATAATCTTTTCAGACTTAATATTAAATTATAAATTATAATTATTTTTATGATTTATTAATAAATCAATAAAATATTATCTCTATGAACTATCAATAGTTTCAATTTCGATGCGGATCATTTCATTGAATTTAGATAAATCCAAACAGAGAGATAACTTTAAACAGAACCATTTAATATAACTATAATATGTCATAGTAACTTATTAAATCTATATAGTACCCTAATTAATTAAATTATATTTATTTGAATATTTCTCATATCATTTATTTGATATTTATATTAATAAAATTATTACATTATCATTGTCGTGTCAGTATTTATGGTAATTATTTAATCTCTAAAAATTATAAATAAATTCCCATGATGTAGATAATTTAATTATATTTCTAGAAACAATTTATTATAAAATTTATATCATATTTACCACTATATTAAAAATATTATACATATGAGAAATATGTTGGTGACATTTTGTTGCTTCAATGTAACTTTAATTAATTTAAATAATATTTATATGAATTTTAGGGAAAATATTTCACTAAATGAATCAATTACAATAATTAGGTGTTAGGGGTTAATTTTTACTCATCAAATAGGATTTCAGAAGGTGTTAGTGTAATTTTATTGACATTATTATATTATTTTGTTACCCAAATGACCCGTTTACATTTAACAATGTTAAATAAAAATTACCATAGTTACTATTCATGAAATTCAAAAAATAAAAGTAAGATATTAACATAATTTGAACCCACTGATTCCAAATTTGGAGTCTAGTTTTTATAATTTAAAAATTATAAGTTTTAGTAATTAATTTAAAATAAATCCCCATTGACAAGACAAGAAAAAAAGGTTTTTAAAAGAAAAAACCATTACAAGATCGACATATGTTTATATCACATTTCAATGTGAAATTAATTACAATAACCAAAATTGGATTAAATGATAAAAAAATAATATAATTATACATTAAAACCAAATAATATGATCATATAACTATTTAAATAAATTAGATGAAAAAGAAGTTTTGAATTAAAAATTGGTATTCTTCACTATTCATTTAAATATGAAATTTATCATGAAAATACCAAAAATTTATCAAAACAAAATTTTGATATTCTGACTCCAAATAAGAAGATTATATTTCTAAATTTGATATACAAATGAATCAAAAACTAGATTTAAAATAGGTTCTCCATTAAAACATGGTAAAACTACCTTTTAAAAAAATAAGATCTTTTCATGCTTAAATTGGATTTATTCTTATTTTTATCACATAAATGTTATCGGAATAATGTGAAAAGTATTTAATAAATATTTTTTAAAAAATATATTTAGTTTTTTTCATTCCTGCCAATATAATAACTAGGCTTTAACTACAATTTATGATAATAATAATTTTTTTTTATTTTTTTTTATAACTCAGTCTTGTGTGCAATATAATATTTCAGAGAAACCCATTATTGTGTGTCAGGTACACTATTAGAAAAAGAGACTGCTTTAAAGTAAAATTAATACCAAATCCATAAATATAAATTGATAAAAAAAATTATTATTCTATAATTATCTAGTATGTTATATAGAGAATGTGGGAAGAAGAACTCAAGTGAATATCTCATATGGATGATAATATGGTTTGGGTATGGAAAATAAATACACAAAGCATGTAACTAAAAAGGAAAAAAAAAATTCGTTCACACAATGGATGAGAAGAATTTAGTCCCTAAGGTATCATCAACTATATAATGTTTTAAAAGTGGAAAGTAAAAGAATTATGTAAATTAATATCCTAAGGGGAAATATCATGAATAGAATTAAAAAGGTTATATATGTAATTATTTTTACATTGACTATGGAGATACTACTATTGACATATGAAAGGAAAGACCTTTTTAAGGAATAAAATAATTAATTTTAGTTAATGGCTTAAAGAAGAGGTGTAATAAATGATGTTTTTATGTATTGTAATTCCAGAATTATGTTATATATATATAAGGATTTTTTTATGTTTTTCATTAGATATTTTCAATAATTTTTTGAATGGAATTGATTACCTAGAAAATTGATTTAACAACAAGGTAGTACTTCATGAAAAATAACTATTAAGGAAATACAACCCTTACTATGTTCCCAATATTGAAAATAATGGTGTTTAGTTTTGTGGAAGATATTCTTGATATGGATAATGTAAATTTGATAGTACTTATTACCTTGAAACTAATTAATGAGTTTTTGAGAAGTGGTTTATTCTATCATTGATGTAGTTTATAACTTTTTTTATTTAAGTAATATATCCAACAATTTGTGTTTATTTGTAAGGAACGAGGAAGAATGTATGTTTTTAATAAGGTTTTATTGTAATTAAGGTCTTTACCATGTTTCAAGATAATACATGAGGAAGGAATTCACATGAATGGTATATGAAAATCAATATATAGTTTATGATATATTGGGGAATTAATGTTATGTTTATATTGAGAAATTTAGTGATCTTTTTTATAAATTATGAATTTCTTAAGGGTTATAAGGTTACCATTTATGGAATGGTTTAGGATTATCATTGGATGAGGTTTCATAAATTATTATATTACATGAACATATAAAGATTTATCCATATTGGATATATATTTCTATTTTTTAACTAGGTACAGAAGGAATGGCTTATCATTTTATTGTGGATATTATTTAGTCCTTAAAATATAAAAAATATATCTCTTAGAGTAATAGAAAAAGTTAAAATTATTAAAATCCCAACCAAATGAGTAATTTTTTCCTAAGGAAAAAAGATATCAAGTAAGTACATATTCACATATTCTCAATATAGATGAAAAAGAAATTCCTTAAAATTAGGAAAAGGATATTAACGTTAATTTTTTTCCATTTATCCTCATTTTGAATGATACCAATGACCTTTTTTACACCTCATTGGTTTATGGATTTTTGGTCATTAACTTTCTCATGATTATGTTCTTTATCACATTCTATCAGTATTTGGATGTTATTTTTCTCTTCTATGTCCATTTTCTCACATCCCACCTATGTAATCCTATTTGGAAACATATTATGTGTTATTAAAAATGACATTCACACAAACCTTTTTCTTTTTAAGAGGATTCATTTTTAACTATTATTTATGATATGGGTTTCTAGGAGTGAATTTTCAAATGTTAATACTTTGAGGACCGAGATGAATATTGAGAGTGAAATTAATTTTGAGGGGGTAGAATGTAACACCCAATTATTTTAAGAAATATATATTTTTTCAAATGAATTTAATATTTTTAATATTTTTCATTACACATAACACTGAGTTTAGCTTGCGTTACACAAAACACTTAGTTAAAATGAAATGTATCATATTATTAAAATATTATTATATGATAGTTGTCACCTAGCCATTAGAATGGTGGGTATGAATATTATTAAATAAATTATGAAAAAATATGGTTAAAAAATGTATTTAAAATTAATTCGTTGTTGACCAATTAATTAAAAATGAAAAAAACTATTTGAAAATAAATGAAATATTTTTAGAAAGAAACTATTTTTATGAAAACATACATGGTTTAATTCAATAAATAAAAAAATATATTATAGTGAAAGAAAATAATTAAATTTTTATATTATAAATTCATTAAAGTATTTAACAATCTATTATTTTTTTTAAGAATATATAAGAATAAATCAAATTTTATGCTTTAAAATATCACTTTTCTAAAAAATAATTTTGTTGCCTTTTTGCAAACTTATTTTTAAAATAATTTCTCAAAATTTTATAACATTTATCTGAAAAAATAAAATTTATATTTTAAATGAAAATAAAAACTAACTAAGGGATAATGTTGTTTTTTAATTTTTTGAATTGAACAATTTTTATTAATAGTGAAAAATAATAAATTTTAATTGAAAATTGCAATTTCATTTAAATTATTTATAAAGTTAAATTATATTTTAAATTATTTTTAAATTAAAATTAGTTAAATTACATATATAAAAATAAATTTAGGTTATTGGAATCATATTTATACTAAATTTTCATTTTAAAAACCTTGTCAAATTTTGAATATTCTCTCTGAAAATCCACTTTCTCGTCACGTATTCAAGAGAAAATTTGAATTTAAATTTTACATTTATTTGATTGTAATTTGGAAAATGAATTCTATATTTTAAATAATAATAATATATATTATCTAATAATGTCAACATAATTTTTTACCATAATTAATTGTAGAAACTGTTAAACATATATACCATTGTTAAGGTAAAAATGGGTTTATTAAGGGTTAAACTAAATAAATAGGGATAAAATGACATAATAACTTGTTTGAAATCTATTTTATTGGAATAATTCAACACAATAACATATAATGATATATAATTATCCATTTTATACCCATTTTTAATCTGAAAAAAGTGGGTACATCCTTTTATTTTCAAATATTACAAGTGTGCCACTCACCTCACATATAAAAGAAACCCCTCTTCTCTACCATTCACACCTTCAGATCATTTTTTTTGGAAAATACATGAAAAAATAACATGTCAATTTTCTTAAACTCATCTTATAGGCCTTATTTGTTCATAAATCTAACCTCGAAAGGCTTTTGGTGGAAACCTATAGAGTTTACATGGGGAAGAGGTAACATTCTTCATCGAGCATTTTTATTTTATTTCTTCCTCCACATCCTTCAATTATTGTTAAAATATGATGATATAATAATCTAATTATCTTAAATATACATAGATTTTGTTATTTTAAGGTAATTACCTACAAAAATATCCACTTTCATAAAATAAGTCACCATAATATTATTCATGTGTACGGCGAACTACCACCTCATAGACCGATGCCATACATTTTTCCACTACCACCTCTCATGGTTGGGTATTATGACAGATATAAAGTATATATATATATATATGGTATTAATAACATAATTAAACCTATTGAGTCATTATATCTGATATATCTTTTAAATTTACATTCCTTAGGGGATACGATAATGTCACTCGTGTGTAAGGTGAACTACCACCTCACGAAGTGATATTATTCATTTTTCAACAACGATTTATATAAAAGATAATAATTATAAATTTTTTGAGTACAAATTAAATAGTTTTGATATTAATGAAATATTTTTTATTTTTAAAACATAAAATATCATTTATTTCTAACCTTTTCACTCACTAAAATACGATAACACCAGTCTTGTATGTGTGGACTACCACCTTCACGAAGGGATTTTATTCTATATTTTAATCACCAAAGAACATAGATTACAAGTATAAGTATATTTAAAGTAATAATATGTAATCTATAATATTAAGATAATTTTATAAAGATAAAATCTGTCACGAACCAAGCTGGGATTGCATCTAACCCGACACTCGACCCAGTCCGCGACATAATTCGATGGGCGTTCCCGATCCCCACAGGCTGGAAACTAGTGCCAGACATCATATTTAAAACAAGAGGGAACGATTTGGACCAATAATAAATAGGATCAAAATATAAAACATTGAAAACACAGCAGAACTAACCACAACTAACTCTAAAAAAATGAACAATTTGGTCCAATACAAATACAACCGAATAAAACTAACACTGAAAGAACCAGGAGCTATAATAAAATAAAACAAAAAACTACTAACACGATCTCCTTGTGACCTCTTGGTCACCTCCAACCACAAGACCACCCTGCTCCAGGAGATAACTCAAACCATAAAAACCTGATCAAAACCTGAACCTGCAAAACAGCTCGGGTCTACCGACACCCAGTGGTATAGGTAGGGTGTGAGCAAACAGCTCAGTAGGCAATAGCCACAGATTCCAAGTGTTTCATTTCCCAAAACAGTACACTAACACTAGTTCAAAATACAATTATAATTTTTTTTTCACATTTTATTAACCAACCATAACTTTCCCATTTTCAAGGCCAACACATGCCACCATCCATTTTCCAGAAAACTATCATTTTATAACAAAAACCCAACCAAAACATTACTAGCAACAATTTTCAATGGAACAACATTAAATAGAAAACAACTTCAAAGAATGTAACTTTAAATACAAAAAACATACATTTAAAATTACCAACCCAACCTACTGTATGCCGACAGGAGGTGCAATATAATCAATGAGAACTAGTCATGGGAACACCTATAGGCACTAGCTAGATGTGAGCCCCATGTACCTCATATCTCGATGAAAAGTAACTGTAATAATATCCTTTCTCGTGAACGAGCCACTAGTAGGGAGCATACCCATAACCTAGTTGTCTCCAACATCATCATCATAGTTTAGTTAGTGTTTTCATCGTTAATCTTGATACGTGAAACAAGGGGCCAAACCTTATAGGATCAATAGCATACTTGTACAAGTCCTCCCACATAGATACCTAGGCATCCCATTTTGTGCTCAATCAAATTTCACACATCACATGTTTCCATATACACCATTTATCAACCACAACGAGGATCTCATTTCATAAGCCACCACTTTCACATCACAAACGCACTCTTGAGAAATCAAGCAAACCGAAACATTTACAAATCACTTCAAAAACGATGAGGAACACCACCTTTTCAAATATTTGCTAAATAAGCCTTTTGAAATTTTAGGGAAAACATGAAACACTAGAAACATGCCAAATAGGCCATCACATCACTTAAGCATTCAATCCATCTTTTAAAACACCTTAAGTTTCCAACTGGGCATTCACATTTTCTGAATCACATTCTTTTCTAAAAACAACACAAAACATCACCGTTAAAGGTACAATTTATAATGGGCCTTTATGTTTACAAACCCAAATACATTTACCAAAACATTTCCAAAATAATTTCCAAAACCATATTCAAGTGTGAAATGCCAGGCAACCCCTCAAGCCAAACATTTTCCAAAACACACACACCAAAACCCAAACGGGAATATCCCCCCATGGGATTACATTTTAAACAAAATTTAGGAAAGTAATATTTCAAGTAACACCCAAAAACCATTTCCATAAAACCAATCATTTTCATTAAAACCACATCCAACCATCAACATTATTCAAAGAACACAAAACAATCCCATTGTAACCACAAAACCCTTTTTACAACATTTTAACAATTTTAATAAGATAAATCATTACCAAACCATACAAACCAATGAAAGATCACAAATAATAAACAACCATCCCACCATAATCAAGGATAAACATTTCATAAAAACCCCCAATTTAACTTTAAAGAACAATGAGGTTTTATACAATAACCCTAGGTTCAATAAACCTATGTATTTCACACAAATCCCTTTGAAAACCTATTTTTAGTAAATTATACAAATACAGAGACCTAATTTACATCAATCCATAGATATTTTAGAGTTTAAAAAGACATTTAATAATTAAATGAAAACACACAAGTGCATGTGGAGTGTTCCAAAAATGAAAAAGTTAGAAACACCTACCTCAACCATGTGCGAATGGAACGAAACTTCAAGGGAGGAGAGATCTAAGACCCAATGACTATTCGCACACCCTATATCCAAAGAAATATAAACCAAACATAAACCCTAGACATTAGGGTTTGGACATGGAATAAAACCCCCAAAAGGAAACCGAATAACAAAGAGGGAAAGAGAAGGAGAGAAGATTTGAAGAAGGAAACATGAAGAACCACCAACCTTTCTTGATAAATCTCCCCGAAATGTCCCCAAATCAAAGTATGAAGGAGGGGGAGGATCCACTAGTCTATTTCCAACAAATAGGGATTCATTTCGGAGGTAGAATCACCCCAATAGGAGATCCACGTCAAAAGTTATAAAGCCCGGAACTAGCTGTAGGGTTTGGCTGCACGATTTGTCAAACCGTGCGCAAACTGTGCGGGGGCTACTGGAAACTACTGAAACTTCGCATGGTTAGGTTGCACGGTTTTTCTAGGCTATAATCAAACCTTGAAACCTAAAAAAATTGGCCAAAACCCAGCAAATTACATCCCAAACACTAGGGAAGTCCACCCATTGATCCTTGAATGTTTTAAACACAATATAGAGACACCGACGACATCACAAACACTCCAACATGAAACTTTATCTCAATCCAAACAAGAATAACTAATCATAGGTATAAAAGGAAACCCGAAACCACAAAAACATAAGGACTTATGTTGGGAACTCAACCCAAACCTCAACCAAAAGATCCAACATCGAGAAAAGAATAAAATAATGGAGTATCTCTGGTCGGGGTCTGACAATTCTCCCCACGACAGACACTTTCTTCCCCCAGAAAGTCACCCAGCCAAAATTAAACCAAAGCTCAAGTACATACCCCCCCCCCCCCCCCAAAAAAAGGGGAAACCATGAACTCCAAGAGGACTATTCACTACACAAGTCACACCCGACCGATCAAGAAAAAACCACAACGCATGGATGAGGATGAGGGGGGAACATGAGAGGGTTCTCCCCACCACAAGAACTCAACTAATACAAAAATCCTTTAAACCCAAAACAACACCCTCACTGCAACCAGGAACAAGGGATTTCAATATTTAATATTTTTGTACAGCTCACATGGTTTGGCCGCACGGTTTATCAAACCGTGCACCAACCATGCGTGAAATACTGGATGGAAGGGGCACCCCGCACGACTTGGCCACACATTTTCAAAACTGTATGCCAACCGTTCCAATGCATCCACCCAAAAAAATGACACAAAGATGCACAGTTGAGAGAGATACCGCACGGTCATGTTATGAACATGCAGTTTGTTCTGTCTGCCTGGCTGGGTCTACATGGGTTCGACAAGCCGTGCGGTAACAGTTCTTACCTTGGAAATATCTCTTTAAAACTCCAAAAACCCTAAAACCTCGACCGGGGTCAAACATGAACTTCCATACATGAGATGGACACTACCACAACAAAAACAGGGACCCTACCAAACAAACCTAACACACAATAATACAATTATATAAAACTCAAGCATCTCCAAATGAGCACTGCCAAAAGATAAAACTTCAACCGACCTACACGAAGGAAAGACAAACTCAATGGAGAATGAAAATTTTCAAAGTCCACATTTAGATAGAATCAACTTTTTGGGTTACAAGAGATCCAATTCATATAACCATTACCACAAAAGGTTAACTTACAAAATAAAGGCAACAATAACAAGGATATGTTAATCATTTCCATCCCAACACAGAAAACAAAGAAATGTTGGGTTTCACACCCCCTTGTCACTCCTGACTGTGCGCGAGCTTCACCCCAAGACCTGTGGTTAGGGATCTGATGGTCGAAGCATCTCTTGCATCACAGTCAGGAATCACATCCTACGATCAAGACTTCCTTTTCAGAAAACACTCCCTACATAACTTCTTCAAATGACCCAAATGGCCACAGTGGAAGCTAGTATTTGAAGGAATACGACAATACATCTTTCAGTGACCAAACCGGCCGCACTAGAAACATACAAGCGAACGGTTTGACGAACTGAAAGTTAGAGCTGACATAGAAAGTTTTTCACAAACTAGTTCTCCTAGAACACCCTACTCGCCAGATGGGGAACCTTCATGAGAACCAACTACCACTGGCAGACCCCAAAAACCACCTCATCCATTAATTCCTCTTCCACCAACCTCTCAAAACAGGTTTCACAGAATTGGATCACTTTCTCTGTAATTTTAGGATGAAGAACCCAAACAAGGATAGGGGCCTTCATATGATCCTCTGATGCTACTTCCAAAGCGAATGGAACTAACTCTCTGAAATTTTCAACTTAAGACATTACTAATTGATGGCCCTGCCAAACATCCTATATCTCTACCACCTTACTATACTTCCCCACCTCTGGTTTGAACTGTTGGGTGAAAGTGGCCAGAAACACCTCCCCTCACATCTCACCTTCCATCGATGATGGGGAGACCAACCGCCATTAGAATAAGGCTAGACCCTCAAACAACCTTTGAACTGCACGGACTCTAAAAGCATCGGTAGTTACCACTGACTTAAAGACACACTCGACTTCCTCAAGCTACTCTGTAGCCTCAAGCGAACATTGATCACCACAGAAAATAGGAAAAACTCGTGAAGTAAAAGGAACTCGGCATGACTCATTAGGAACTTTGGGGACCTTTCTGGGCGACATTTTCTGAACAACATGAAAAGCACAGACAAAATCCAACATCAAACTGAGGCACAAACAAAGAGGAACGCCTCAAACCAAAACCAACTAGCTCAATATCCAGGTAAAAACAAACACCACCATAATATTTTTTTTTCAAAAACCATCATTTTCCTTTTAAAATTAAAAATAGCTTTCTTTCAAGGCCAATTCCCAAATACCCATAACCCATTTTTCAAGAGAGAAAAAATTTCCAAAATAATTTTCTCATTCAAATCCTCTTTAGATAAACCGTGCTAAGCCTTAAATTCCAAAACTCAACCCATGGTATCCCATGAACTGTTACATGTGCGACCATCCATTTCCATCCTCCCGTGCCAACACACACTTCTCTCACATACCCACACACATGTCAACATCCATAAGTAATACCAAGTGGAACATTCCATTAACATTATCAAACCCAAACCACCCTCAATTTTTGAAAACACACCTTCCCAATTTAAACTCATTTCATGGAAACCACTTCAATTTAAAAATCCATTTTCGTTTCAAAATACACATTAATTTTCCACATACACATACACCAACCGAAACAAAAATGAAACCCAACCAACAATGGACCACCAAAATGAGGGAATAGTGACTATGCATAGCCCGAAAACATGGTGGTGAGTCGTGCCCCAAGTAAGGCATAACACTAGGAGGGCCTTGAATCGGGCACTTGGACTTCACATGGGTCACCACCCCACGTAAGGCCACAACATAACCTAACTCACCTCCATTGTCATCCTTCAATTCCAAAACAACACAAGACACAAGAATAAACCCTAGACTACACCTAGTGACTCGAGGTTCAGAACGAGAAAGGGTTCATGACGCCCTTCCCGCACCTACCACCTAAGTCCTGACAACCCTAATCTCATTCTTCCAGACACCCCAAATAACAAGAACCTCCTCTGATACCATTTTGTCAATAACCAAGCCGGGATGCCATCTAACCCGACACCCGACTGAGTCCGTGACATGATCTGAAGGGCGTTCCTGATCCCCACGGACTGACAACTAGTGTCTGGCATCATATATAAAACAAGAGGGAACGATTTGGCCCAATAATAAATAGGATCAAAATATAAACATTGAAAATGCAGCAGAGCTAACCAGAACTAAATCTAAAAAAATGACCAATTTAGTCCAATAAAAATACAAATGAATAAAACTAACACCGAAAGAACCATGAGCTATAATAAAATAAAACAACCAACAACTAACATGATCTCCATGTGACCTCCTAGTCACCTCCAACCACAAGACCACCCTACTCCAGGAGATAACTTGAACCATAAAAACCTGATCAAAACCAGAACCTGCAAAATAGATCGGGTCTACCTACACCGATTTGTATAGGTAGGGTGTGAGCTAACAGCTCCGTAGGCAATCACCACAGATTCCAAGTGTTTCCTTTCCCAAAACAGTCCACTAACACTAGTTCAAAATACAATTATAAAATAGTTTTTTTCGCATTGTATTAAGCAACCATAACTTTCCCATTTCAAAGGCCAACACATACCACCATCCATTTTTCAAGAAAACTATCATTTTATAATAAAAAACCAACCAAAACATTACTAGTAACAATTTTCAATGGAACAAAATTAAATGGAAATCAATTTCAAAGAATGTAAAATTAAATACAAAACACTTACATTTGAAATTACCAACCCAACCTACTGTATGCCTACAGAAGGTGCAATATAATAATTCAGCACTCATCACAGGAACGCCTATAGGAACCAGCTAGCTGTAAGCCCCATGTACCTAGTTTCTCGGTGAAAAGTAACCATAATAATATTCTTCCTCATGCATGATCCACTAGTAGGGAGAATACCCATAACCTAGTGTTCCCCAACATCATCATCATAGTTTAGTTAGTGTTGTCATCGTCAAACTTGCTATGTGAAAGAGGGGCCAAACCCCATAGGATCACTAGCATACTAGTACAAGTCCACCAACCTAGATAGCAAGGCATCCCATTCTGTTCTTAATCAAATCTCACACATCACATGTTACCACATAAACCATTTATCAACCACACCGATCATATCATTTCATAATCCACCACTTTCACATCACAAACCCACTCTTGAAAAATTATGCAAACCAAAAAATTTACAAATCACTTCAAAAACCATGAGGAACACCACCTCTTCAAATATTTGTTAAACAAGCCTTTCCAAATTTTAGGAAAAACATGAAACACTAGAAACATTCCAAATGGAGCATCACATCACTTAAGCATTCAAACCATATTTTAAAACACCTTAAGATGCCAACTGGGCATTCACATTTTTCTAATCACATTCCTTTCTAAAATCAACACAAAACATCACCTTTAAAGGTACAATTCCAAACGGGTATTTATGTTTACACACCCAAATGGATTTACCAGAACATTTCCAAAATCATTTCCAAAACCATATTCGAGTGTGAAATTCCAGAAAACCCCTCAACCCAAACATTTTCCAAAACACACACACCAAAAGCCAAATGGGCATATCCCCTCATGGGATTCCATTTTAAACAACATTTAGGATACTAATATTTCAAGGAACACCCAAAAAAAATTTCCAAAAAACCAATCATTTTCTTTAAAACTACATCCAACCATCCACATTATTCAAAGAACAAAAAACAATCCCATTGTAACCATAAAACCCTTTTTAAAACATTTTAACACTTTTAATAAGATAAATCATTACCAAACAATACAAACCAAATAAATATAAAAAATAATAAACAAAAATCCCACCATAATCAAGGCTAAACATTTCATAAAAAACCCTAATTTAACTTTAAATAACAATGAGGTTTTAAACAATAACCCTAGGTTCAATAAACCAAGGTATTTCACACAAATCCATTTGAAAACCTATTTTTAGTAAATTATACCAATACAAAGACATCATTCGCATCAATCTATAGATATATTAGAGATGCGAAAGACATTTAATAATTAAATGAAAACACACAAGTGCATGTGGAGTGTTCCGAAAAGGAAAAAGTTAGAAACACCTACCTCAACCATGTGCGAATGGAACGAAACTTCAAGGGTGGAGAGATCTAAGCCCAAATGACCATTCGCACACCCTATATCCAAATAAAAATGAACCAAACATAAAACCTAGACATTAGTGTTTGGACATGGAAGAAAACACCCAAAGGAAACCCGTGAACAAAGAGGGAAAGAGAAGGAGAGAATATTTGATGAAGGAAACATGGAGAACCACCAAACTTTCTGGATAAATTGCCCCCAAAATTGCCCCAAATCAAAGTAGGAAGGAGGTGGAGGCTCCTTTGGTCGATTTCCAACATATAGGGATTCATTTCGGAGGTGAAATCACACCAATCAGAGCTCCACGTCAAAAGTAATAAAGCCCACAAGTGGCTACACGATTTGTCAAACCGTGCGCAAACCATGAGGGGGCTACTGGAAACTCCTGCGACTTCGCATGGTTAGGTTGCACGGTTCTTCTAGGCGGTTCTCAAACCGTCCAACCCCAAAAACTGTCCAAAAACCACCAAATTACATCCCAAACACTAGGCAAGTTCACCCATTGATCCTTGATTGTTTTAAACACAATATAGAGACATCGACGACATCACAAACTCCCCAACATGAAACTTTATCTCAATCTCAACAAGAATAACTAATCATAGGTATAAAAGGAAACCCAAAACAACAAAAACATAAAGAATTTTTTTGGGAATTCAACCCAAACCTCAACTAAAAGATCCAACATCGAGAAAAGAATAAAATAAGGGAGTATCTGTGTTCAGGGTGTGAAAAAAGTTTACTTACCACCTTTTCAAATTGATTGTTGAAAAATGGAAATGTTATTTATGCATATGTTTGAAAAACATTCTATATGATCATAACATACTTCGTTTATCAGAACCATTTATTATTATTGGTATTAAAATTATATTTTATTTTTAAATATGATAATTAATTAATTATTATTATTATTTTGATGATTTAACCATGGTCAAATTAATAGGAGAAAAAATATCAAATCAAAAACTTATGAAAAAGAGGTTATTACCCGAAACATGATTTTAATAAGGAATTGGTAATAAAAGGGTAATAAATAGTTATAACTAAATAATATATACTAGAATATATATAATTATGGTCATATAATATATTTATTATAAAATTATATTTATTATTCCATATGTTCGAATATACATGATGAAAGTCGAGACTTAAGGTATGAGATTCAAGTCACCCTATTATTTCTAGGAGACATATAAAAATTCACCACTCGTTTATTTTTTATGATGTATAAACTTCACGTTTGAAATTTTATATCATTAATAACCTTATTTTCATGATATTTAAGTTTTAATTTGTTTTTATTATTTATAGGGGTTTACGATTCAAAATGTTACTAAAGAAGTCAAGTATTTCTATCTCAATTTTATTTTCTATGAGTCACATTCCATATTAACCATGTATTTATTTGATGTGGTGTATAAAATTATCATGAATTTTATTTATGAATATTCTACTGAAAATTATGGGGACGAAATATCCATTTTATGATCTCTCTATCATGGGTCTTACGATTCAAATGTCGGTAATGTGGTAAATTTGTTTAATGTTACAATCTCATTTTTTATTGAGATTGTTTATGACTAAGTCTCCAATGTTGAAATATTATTGTCTAACTCTAAAAAATCTCATGGATTTTATTATACTATGATTATTCATGAAATTTTCAAGTTATTGTACCATTTTAACACTCCTTTTTAGTTAAAATAATAGAGAAAACTCTTTTCAAAAAACATGATGTTTTTTATCTCTTCAGTCAATAATCCATTTTATTCCAAAACCATGTTTTCAAAAAATATTTCCAAATTTCTTTACTATTATCATATTATTTTTAAAATTCATTTTTACCATGTTTTTATATTTATTAAGAGTTTTAAAAATGAGTGTTCGTGTCATTTTCCAAAATAATTCCCATTTGGATTTTTCTGAAAATGTGAAAGGAATTTTTCTTTTAACTCATACGTGATAAATAATATTTTCCACTTCCATGACCACTAAATTTTTTATAAATTAATTTATAATTTTCAATGTTTATTTTAAATTAAATTATTTTGAAAATGTTTTTTGTTTTTATTAATTATTTTCAAAGTGGAAATAATATTCTCCTCAAGAAATGATTTAAGTTATTTTTAAAGATTACTTTATATGTTTTGAAGGTTATTTATAGAGAAATTGATTTAAAAATTATTTTATGAATTTCTAGTTTTAAAATTTTAAATTCAATGTGAATTTATTTTCCTCAAGAAATTTTCCAATTGATCTTTCAACATTATTCTACATATAAGATGTCATTCTTTGATGCTACTATTTCTTTAAATGGGACATGATCATTGGATACCATTGTTATTATTAATATGAATGGTTTATGTTTATAATGGAATTATTTTTATGAAACATGTTTCTCTTCCATGGGTTTTACCATGAAGAAGTTCTTATGAAACCCAATTCTTTTCACGATTTATTCTATGATGAGATGATTAAGACACATGTATATTTCCCAAAGGTAATGATATGATGATATGTTTATAAAACCCATTTAATTTTCTAGGTTATGATATGATGAATTTATTATGATCTTATGTAAAAAATATGTATGATATTTATTTTTGACATGTGTGACCTATATCTATCTCCAATGCATTGGGTAATGATTTATATCTCATGATATAGATAGAAAAATAACAAGGCGTGAACCTTGTAAATTAAGGTATTTTTCTGCATAGACGATCTTGGGAGTGAACCTTGACTATTATGATGGTTTGGGGAGTGAACCCATTCCACTATGATATACTTGGGTGTGATCCTATACTACTAGAAAAATTATTTTCTATGATTATGTGTATGCCATAATTTAATGTTCTATTACAATTTTATTCTCGTATGGATCATGTTCTGTAATTATCTTATGATTCAAGTCTTATGAACTTTAAATATTTATTCCATGACTCATGTTTTTTATCATTGATATATGTAATATGGTTTTAAAATTTTATGCTCAGGTTCTCATACCCTTATTATTTATTTTATGCTTATACATCTCATTTGTTTACCCTTAATGAGCATATGATCACACTATTTCTTATGTATTATCTCATTAGGTTAGGAAGAGAGGTTTTAAGCAGGGTATATTTATGAAGAGTACTAAAGGGTAAGATATTTTTGGGAGATATTGAATATATTTCACAAAATTAGTATATTTTGTACACAGTCTCTAATAAAACTAAACTATTTTGGTCCTCAAGTCTGTGTTTGTGTAATGTATTGAATATTCAACTAAAAATATGTAATATCTATGTATGGGAATCCTAGTTCACTATACATAAAGTGGAATCTATTTTGAGTAAATAAGGAATAATCAATATGGAATGGTAAAAATTTGAAAACACATTTCATTTAAATAATAACTTCACTATGGTATTCATGTATGGATAATATCAATGAAAAATTCTCAGTGATTGTAATAACTAAAATTTTAACGAAGTAAATACTTAATATTTTACATAGTGATCTTAGAAATCATGATATCTATACAATCAAGACCTTTTTTTAATATAGTTTAATCAATGGATGGGTCTACCAAAAACTCATTTGATTTGGCCAACTGATTTGTCTCATGAAACCCGTCAATGCATCAAGGGGATCCCTATAAGCAGCCCCCAAACATCACTGCATATCCAATTAATTACTCATATATTTAATGATCAGTTCAATTTATAAACAATATTACATATCAATAATTATACATATAGAATTTGAAATACATAATATCAAAATTTCCCTAGTCAATCAATTAAAAATCATAGTATACCACCATTTGTAAAAATGGTATATGGATGAGGAAATAATATTATCCATGAAAAAAATAATATGGATATTTAAGATAAATTTTAGGTCCAACTATCAAAGGAAAATTAATGTTTCAATAGAAATTTAATGGTCACAAAATTAATATGAGATAAGATATGACCATTGGTTCATAAAAAATATTGATTTTTGTAAAAAAAATCACACCCTTTGGAAAAATAAAGAAATTGGTTTTGAGATATTAAAATAATATTTCATTAGAATTTTTTTTGTAAAACCATTAAAAACATATATAATAATCTAAATATCAGAAAATAGATACAATAGTGGTGATATCCCTTAACACCATATACATTAAAATCATTAATTTTTAATATTTTAAAGAATGTAAAAAATGTTCATTTAAAAAAAATTATAAATATTCCTTTACATTTTTTAAAAAGTCACGAATAACATAAAATTTCCTTTATAAATAATTTGAGTAATAATATGGTCTTTTTTATTTTTTTTAAAAATATAGACATGGTAGAAAAATATAACTGATCAAAATTAGAAAAAAGATAAGATTTTATTTTAAGCATTTACTTTCTTGATTGAAGTGAAAAAGAGTGGAAAATTTGGAATTAAAATGAAAAATCATTAAATATATAAATGTTAGGATAATAGAAGAATTTTATGAATGATGGATAATAGGATTTCTTCAATGATGATTAAGGAAATCCTAAAAAAAAAGAAATTATAAAATATATCCTTACCTCATTGGTAACTTTTTAATTGTAACACTTTGAACTAACAAAATTTAATTGAAACAATAATCATAATCAATAAATATGTAATAATTTTAAATATATCAAATGAGTAGTATACACAACGCATAAAAGTTAATAGAGATATAATATCAAATATGTCTCATTTGAATGAAAATTAAAATGAAATCCCTTACCTTACACTTCCCTTTTGTTGAAAATGTGTAAACTATGGTCTAATAGTTTTAAACATGTTATTAATTTATACCACAGAAATATTTATATTTATAAAATCATATATGATCTTACCATAACATCATATCAGTCATTCATTAACACTCTTTCATTATTATTATTTTTAGGGTTTCAATTGCCTTATTTTCTCTTGCATGTTTTTTCTTGAAAGTTCTAGTTCTGGAGAATAGGATATAGTTCCATCATATCCAAAAATATTATTAATATTATAAATATCATATTTATTTATTAGATATATTTTTATAATCATTTATTAATGCTGGGAATGAGAAATGAATCGCTTCAATTCATAGAGATGGTAGGCTATACATACAAATGACCGACACTATCATCTTCTTAGTGGATGAAAGGGTAAATAAGTGGATCATATGATTATGTTAGAAATCAATATAATTTCACAAGTATCATATATATTCATTATTTCTATCATTATCACTATCTATGTGAGCATGTGTTGAAAAATAAATTACATCAGTTCACGAGGCGGTAACACGCCATACGCATAAGACATGGTTTTGTTTCCCATTTGATGGAGAAGAAACTCGATAAATATTATGTCATAAAAATAATAATATTTTTATATATTTATGTTAATTTTCTAACTATATTGTAATTTTAATCAAATAACTAAAGGTGGTAAAATAAAAATGAAAAAGAAAGGTCATGATGATGATGATTACCATTTCTTAGGAAAACCGCATTTGGATTTGTTGATAAGGACACTATGGTTGTTATTTTGGGAATACCAGAACCTCTAAAAATTGGTTAAGGATTTTAGGGAGACATTTTTTTAGTGTTTTTGTGCTAAATATCTTGAGATGTTTGAATAAGTGTGGGGACTAGGTTCCCTTTTATTATTGAGGTGAGTGGAACACTTGTAATTTTCCCAAGTTCATCAATAATTTTATGTCACTTTCTTGGACTAATGGATCCAGAATGAAAAATAATAGAAGGGGAAAAGTTTAATAAATAAATAAAACAATAGAATGGTGTTTTATAATGTTTTTTTTCATCTGTACTCTTTTCTCTATAGATTAACTTTCTGTATACCCATTTGACCTTAACGGTAGTAATCATTTATTATTATTTTTTACCATTCATTATGAAAAAAATTACTTGAACTTATAATTTTTTTAATTATTCTGATTAAAAATATGTAATCTATTTTAATATTTATATTCATAGAAGTTTCATAATTAAATTTCAAAAGAATCCCGCAAAACATGTGAAAAAATGTGTGTTTATGAAATGGATTTTATATACATAAAATGATATTACATTTACTGTATGATTAGTAATCATAATTATTTGAATTTAAATTCATAGGTTTAGATATTTAATTGATAAATTTAATTTAATTCAGTCATCATGAAATAGTATTTTAAAATAATTAAAATCGAAACACATTGCCTTAAAAATAGTTTTCGAAAAAATATCCCTTTTACCACCAAATGATCTTATCTTTATTAATATAAAATTTATATTCAATAAATTATTAACTATAAACATTATAAAATATTTTTATATATAAAATTTGTAACATTTAAAAACTATATTGTCAATTATTCATAAAATTATATTTCTAAGTGAAAATTTGAAAAAATCATTCATGGTTTATTTTAACCTAGTATGTTCAAAATCAATATTCATCGTATAACATTATAATTTTTGTTCCATAAAATATTAAAATTTGAATCATATTATAGTTTTGTTAAAGTAGAGTGGTCACTAACCATAATTGAATCTCAGTTGTTATATTTGTTATAATTCTACCCACCATATTACTTTTGGTCCCTAGAAAGCCACATGGAAAAAGGATGCAAATGAAAGAGGTGATGCCACTATTCCCTCAATAATGATTCAAACTCTCCAGAATCATGAGAATGAGATATATTCCACACAGAAACATTGACCAATAGAATAAAATTACCATTTAAGACATTCATTTGAGAATCAATGAACTCCATCGGTTTCTCCACAACAGAAACATCTTGATCCAACTGAATCTCTTCCCAAATCAAAACATGGAAGGATTGTGGAGATAATTCTTTAGCTGAGATATGTGTAAAAAATCATGAATACCTATAAAAAAAGCTAGAAATCATAACTAATAAGAATCCTAAACAAGCTACTCAATGAACTCAAATGGTCTGACATATCTCATGGATAGTTTCCCCTATTTATCTAACTGATGGTGACCCAACTGAGGAGAAACATTTAAGAAAATTTGGTCACTAATGGAAATCTAAAAAGGATGAAGTTGACTATCCACATATTATTTTTAACAAATATGAGCTATTACCAAGTGTTCATATATATATATTGAATCCTCACCAATGTATTCTGAATGATAATATATCCCCCAAGAGAGGCCTCACCTATTACTTCCCAACAAAGAGATGACTGACACTTGAGACCATACAAAGAATCAATGGGATCCATTTTGATTTATTATGGGTACATGTTATTATAAAAAAATAGACCAGTACTGGATGGATATCCCATGATCCACTAAAATCTAAGACATAATCACAGTGCATATCCTCCATAATCTGAATATCACACTCCCTTTGGCCATCCATCCGTGGATGGTAATATGTACTCCATATAAACTTAGTACTTATCACCTCTTCAAGACTCTTATAGAATCCAGAAGTAAACCTAGTATATCTACAAAAGACAATGGAATAGGGGGTCCATGAAACCTCAAAATATTATGTATATATAACATAACGAGATCCTTAAACATGGCGGTGTCCCTCAAAAGTGATTATGGAGATTCTTCAATCTAAATTTAGGCTAACTTGGAACCTATTGTATCTTATCTGGTAGGGTAGAATACTTATAAAATAGGATATTACGGTCTCTCACACTTGGTTGGACGAGAATTTTTCTATAGAATCTATAGCTAGAAAAGGTGACCCAAAAGAACCCACCATCATCCATTCTTGTAATGGTTCCCTTCTTGTAAGGCACTTTTTTATTGGGAATAAAAAAGGTAATTTTGAGTCAAAAAAATTCCATAGAAACGTCATTACATTTCCAAACTAGAATTTGAATTGGCTCAAGCAGACCAAAAGGATGTAGTTCTCTTCCTTTACTTACAAGAATGTATAATATTGGGATATATAATTAGCAATGTCATGCTTCATACATGGAACTAGAAATTCCATCTAATTTCATGATACGTATTCATAGATCCATAGTGAAATAAACATGAATAATTATTCCAATAATGAAATACTAAATTCCTTTTGGATGATGGACTGATAAACCAGTCCCAAAAATATATAATTTTTTCAAAAGTTATAGACTTAAAAGAAACAATATAACCAATATAAAACGTTTTTTTGATTCCTCTAAACATATTACCATACTAATGGTCCTGCTGAATTGACTCAAGGAGAGATGATGGTAACTAAACACTGGTCAGTAACATTTTATAATCATCCTTCTATACATATAGATACAACTGAGTGAAAATAACTATAATTTACCACTCCTCCATTGACTTTAATGTAGTTTGGGATGGAATATTGTTATTTCGGGTGTTAGAAATAGCATTCCCCTTCACTAGATTGTAGGTGATATCAAAATTGAATATTTGAAGATATTCCATCGGCCTCTATCTAATATTCCAGCAATTAAAAGAAAGTATATATATAAAACTCTTATGACTATAAAATAATTTGAACCAATACTTAAAAATGATAGTGGTACCAATACTTAAGTGCATACATAACAATAAAGAACTCAAAATCTTGAGTGGTGTAATTTTTCTCATCTAGATGATGATAAATAGAGATGTAGGCCATGAAATAATAATAATATATAATAAAAAACCTAAAACATCTCCAGAATCATCACAGTATAATACATACCCCTTATTGGGATCAAGAAATCCTAGAATAATAACAGATGTCATAATACATTTCAATTCCTCAAAATAATATTCACATTTAGTGTCCCATGTGAATTTAACCCCTTTCTGGGTAAGATTCATTAAATGTGGTACTATCTTTGAGAAATTCTTGATGAACAATTAATAGTATTCTGTAATACCTAAAAATCATCATATATTGATGATGTTATGTTGTTATTATCATGAAAATATGATTATGACCTTCTCAGGATTGACTAAATAACCACATTTTGAAATCATGTTCCATAATAACATCACTTCTTGGATCAAAAATTTCATTTCAAAAGATTATAGTAATGGTATTGAATTCTAAAAATATCCAAAACCAAATTAATATAGTGCTCATTATCACACTTAGATGTCGAATAAAACCAGATATTGTCCTATAATACAACTATAAATGTGTCGAGATACTAATGGAATACCAGTTCATCAAAGCCATAAAAACAATAGGGGTGTTTGTTAATAAAAAATGAATTAGAAGATATTCATAATTTCTATACCTACTCCTAAAGAGAGACTTATGAATATTAGACTTCTAAACCCTATGCTGATGATAACCGAACCACAAATCGATTTTGGAAGACCAATTTTCCCCTTTTAATGGATTAAACATGTCATCCATGTGATGAAAAGGTTAATTGTTCTTAATAGTAACCCAAATAAACTTTCTATATTCTTGACAGAGATGTAAAGATCTATCTGTATTCTTATAAAAGAGTATGGGTACTGTCTGAAGTGAAAAAATAGGATGAATAAAGAACTTCTCAAGACGGTCATCTAAACAAATATTAAGTTATTATAGATTAATAGGTTATATATGATAAGAGGGTATAGAAATTATTTAAATACTTGATTCCAGATAAATCATGAAATTTTACCGACCCTTCCAATGGAATACTAGAAAATTTATATGGGAAAACATTGGAAAATATCCTAAAATCCAAGGGAAGATCAATATGGGAGGAAACTTCATCAGGATAAAATATAATGGATGACAAAAAAATCCTAAACTCTAAATGGGAAGGTCATGCAAAAAAACTCGAATATCATTCTCTATAAAACACATAATATCTATCATTGGTGGTAGATAACCAAATAGGTAAATGATTACAATAAAAATCATCATGATGAGAAACTATATAATCAATCTTCATGATATTTTTGAATAGATCTAAACTGAGAATAATAAAACCCTAGACTAATTAAACATCTTCTATTCATAGAGAACTCAAATGATAATGAAACATATTCTATTTCCCCTTTTTATGATGTGTCACCAACTCTATAAGAAAGTACATTAGATTTATGTGATGTTTTAGGATATCAAAAAAAACATTCATATATAAATGTTTGTGAGATACCTATATCAAGTAGATAGGTTTCTATAAATGTTGAAACAAGGATGATACCTCTCACTATATCTGGGCCAACATCAAACTCTATCAGAAACTCATCCACTATATATAGGTGTTTCACTTATGAGGCATATGACTGGAGGCTTGTATACATTGAAACGTCTGACTGTGTCATTATTTAATTTGGAGATAAAACTCCATAACTATCTTGAGGAATAGATAAATCCCCGAAAAACCTCATTATATGGTCTTAATGGACCATGAATTAAAAATATTCATCGGTTAAATGAAAGAACATTAGGTATTTCCTACAATTTCACAATTATAGTAAGTCTGTGGTGAACTACTAGTTACTACATTTAGTTTTGAGGTGACCCACTACTTAGAACCACCTCCAACACCCTTACAATTATTAGGAAACTTCTTATTAATTCCCTTATTTCCACTATAATGATTATTTAGTTGAAGGGAAATGGAAGAGTAGACAATCATGTTTGTCATATCGGTTTCTACAGATATCTCCTTGTCAACTATGTCAGAATAGATGGTAATCTTCAACATATAATCCTATGATCGAGTGTTTGTTTGAAATCTATATAAGTATTTCTAGGATTTCAACTGACCATTCATCATGAACTATAGAGAATAAAGAACTAGCTGTAAAAAATGGTTGGTGTATTCCAACATCAAGTGTCCTCCTTGATGAAATGATAGGGACTCTAGATACATTTATATCATCAGAGACTCTCGATATTATTATTAAAGGAAAATGGTTTTGAATCCCTTACAATACAAGCCCACATTCCCATTTTTCTGTACCATAAAATCCAACCACTTGTTGTTGGTTCCCTTGAGATTGAACATAAAATATTTAATCCTGAGAGCCTTAGATGTATCTATGAATTAGAAGATCTGATTGACTATTTTCATCTTGTAACCTCCCTCTTGGGGTTTATTTGTACACTTAAAGGATGGGGGATTCTTTTATAGGAACTATTGAGCTCGATATATTTCTACATAGACACCTGGATGTGCCTAAAAAACTAGGTTTTAAACCCACAGTACACTCTGGTCCAAGACATAAAATGTTCATATGATAGCCTCTAAAAGATTCTAATCCAAAGAATGGTTTTCTTGACGATAATATCTCGCTAAACCATTCCTATAGAATCGATGAAATATGTATTATTGGAATGTCATTCAGTATTCCACAAAATAGAGGGGAATGATCAGAAAATTGGATAATCTCATTTTAGATCAGATGACTACAACAAAAACACATATCAAGGTCAAAACCCAACACATAAGACACACATCCCTACCTCCCATGGTGACCTAAGGATCATCCTAGAAAGAGAATGCCACGAAATCACCACAACATACCCCTCCTACCCCAAAACTTCCATCTCCTATATACAACCTTCATTAAACACTTTATGTCCTTTCTTTGATATCAAATTATGAAAAATCAGCATAGAAAACCCATCCATCTAGTTTGTAAAATGGTCAATAGTAAAACCTTAAGGGAATTTCTGATCCCCACGATTTGGTTACTAGCACACAAGAATCAAGAAATGAGGGAATGATTTAACCCAAACAGAGACAAGATACATGGAATATATACATGATGAGACAAGAACTAGAATATAAACATTCTATAACAGAGAGTGCCAATGGTAGTGATACAACTAAAAATTATAAAAAAAACACAATGTACATGTCTAACAATAAACAAAAAGTGAAATTAGAATTTCAAATAATTACTCCATGTGATTAGTGTGGACCAAGTCCCACCATTTAACCACAATATACCCATACATAGTTGATAGAATCTTCACTGCCTCACTATGATGATTTTTCCTTTCACGTATTAGAAGATAATAAAAGGTATACACACCCACAAGGGAGTGTGAAGGGTGTAAGATAAATGGGTTCAGTAGGACTCCACATAGATATTACATATAAATTCTCTATACAACAACCCCAATATTATCATATCTAAGGAAAAAAATTCATGATAAATAGTTACATATTTTTATACAAAAAATCACGGAAAATAATTCCCCTATTTTTATTAATATAAAACAAAAGTAAAAAAATAGTTTCATAGAATAATCCTAATAAATATTTTCATCAATTAAACCAATTATCCTTTTATGGAAAACTAATTGGTTCAGAGCCCACTCTCAAATGAAATCACCTGAAGGACAACATAAGGTTAAGCTAGCTTGGTCTCTTGTACCTCAATCTTTATCAAAGAGTAGTGCATACATGAAGTCCTTATAAACCATGCATCAACATCTTAGGAATAATGAAACACCCAATAAAGTGACCCCCTATAATTTCTATCAATTACTAGATCCAATGCATTAAATCTATGTAAAGGACGACCAGCCATGAGAGTTACCCCTTTATAATACTAATGGATAATACCCAGTACTATACCATCCACTTAAGTTCCCAAGGATACCTTGTACGATATAATTAAAATCAATTTCAAATGACTTTAACATTTCAAAACAATTATAAAAAAACATTATTTATCAAAAATAGGATTTAAATATCCATTTAACAATACATATCCCAACTCTTTGAAAAAACCTTTTCTTTCATCAAAATGAGTTTCAAAAACATATTCTTCTAAAAACAATTAAAAATCATTAATAAAATATTTCAAATATAATTAAAATTAATTTATAAAACTATTTATAAAACAAATAAAATCAACTATTCATAAAATATAGGCTAGAGATAGAACAAACTACCTCAAACTCAGGTTGCACTCCTACCATGATGGGATCAAACCAATAGAAATGGTGAATAATGAAAGAGAAACAAATGTAGGCCCTAAAAATAATTCTTTCTTCTTAGAATCATTTTTCCATAAGAAAAAGGGTCGGTGATGAATTTATACCAACAAATATCGTAAAAATATCATGTGTCACAGCACAACAATCATATGTTCCGACCCCTATAAGACAATATCATAAAGGAATATATAAAGGATCTAGAGAGATCACATCTTGGTCATTAGAAAGCCAAAACACATCCCAAAACTACTGTACAACCAAAAGATCAAGATGTAATGGATGATAGAATTATCACACTTACCCAAATAAGAGAATCCAACCAATCCATAGATCAAAGTACCAATGGAGAAGACTACAAGAGAATAAGACACCAAAAAAATGACTAAAGAAGCACTAGGGTTTAAGGGAGAGAGGAGAAAGATGAATGAAAAAAAAATTGTTTCCAAAATAATTTGCTTCTTACAACTAGGAAATTTCAATGGATGAATCCTTGATTTATAGCATGAATCCTCAGGATTACATGTATGTCGAAAAAAGGCATTTTCTTAGTTAAAAACCCTGAAGTACCAATTCAATAAGTAAATATAATTCACATCTAAATCTAAATATTCATGGACTCTAGTCAGATCAAATTTACCTAATGAATATAATATTCCTCGTATAAACATACTCTTATAATAAGCATACATCAAAAACCATTTATAAAACCCCTAATCATCATTGATGCCCTCCGAACCCGATGAACATCTTCTTAAACATTAAAAGAGAGCATAACTTTACTAGTTCGTTAAAATTATGAAAACATAATAACTAGTTGTATATGATATTAATAAGTTAATATTTTTTATTGGAATGGTAATATTAATTTTTAAACTCACTGTTCATATACCACCTTTATTCATTAAATATTATCGAAGTAAGTGCATTATAGATTCCATATTAAAAAATGGAACTTGAAATTCCCATGGAATGAACCTGTAACTTCATAACTCATTATGTATGATAAATTATAGAACTTTAACTACTATAGATAAGATCAACTCATTAAAATGGAATGATTAATGATGAATTACTACAATGGGGCATTGTAAAACAAATATTTTCTATGTTTAAATGTAGTAAATTGGTTGACCTAGGATGTCTCTCGAAGAGAAATGTACACAAAATAGTTTTCACATTTAATTAGAGGAAAAATGGGGTAGTTTTTGAATTGGTTTGATTTTAGTAAGAGATGATAATGATTAAAAACAAATTGACAAAAAAATAGATTGAAAAAATTATATGAGATGGGTGATTATGTTGGGGTTAGTTTTCTATTTCCAATGCTATCCTTGTTCTATTTTATTCAAACTTATTATTCTAAGTCATTTAAAGTGAGATTCCTTGATTATTTACTCTCACTCCTTTGGTCAAATGGAAATGGTGGGAGAATACATTATCGAGATCTAATTTGGGTCTACTCTCCTTCCATGTGAAAGAAAGTTCTAATAAATATCCTCAATTGACATGGGAAATACCCGATCATGTATTGTTTATCCCAAATAATCAAAAAAATTCACTTCCCGTCTTTTATGTTCTAACGATCGTCGATTACATTACTACTAAGACTTAGTATATTCAATCATATATGAACCAATAAATATTTTAGGGATAAAATTATCATCTATCAAAGTAAAAATAAATAGAAAAATCAAAATTTAAATACAATCTCACTTGATAATAACACTACTATATGAAATTAAAAAGTCATTTCCGAAGAGAGAGAGAAGTTTTCTTCACTAAAGTGCATGAACTAAAGCCTTAAAAATTAGAAAACATACCCTTTCCAAATAAGTAAAAGTTTTAACCTACCATGGTAAAGGTAATTGAGAATTATGGGGACGAATAAGGAATTAAAAAACTATGGAAAAGAAAAGAGAGTAAAATAAAAGAAGAAAAGATTTCTGGTAGATTTTGTCCTCTAATTTTTTTCTCTTGTTTGTCCCCATTCCCCCGAAAATCTTCCAAAGGTCCCTTCCTATAGGATCCTCCAAATAGAATTTAATTTCTATCATAAAAATTTCAAATTAATTTTGAGTTTCTAGAGAAATATATGTAATTATTATTGAGTATGACTTTTACTGTATGAGATTTACAAAACCTTTCATTGAATGTTTTTTGTTCAATATCTACATTGATGAAACAAAATTTCTAAGATATTCATCATAGATATGAATAGATAAAATTTATTTTTAGTCCAATTAGAATAACCTTTATTGGTGGTGGTATGACCAATTTATGATTAATTCACTAAGGTGGGGTCATTGCGGTTGCCCAAAATATTTCTCAACATTGATTGAATTTTAAGGTCCCTATATGGCCAAATAAGCTCCTATCATAGAAGAAAAAGCTGTTGCCCAGGTATCCAAGTATCCTAAAACAATTATTCACATAAATGGGATCTATATTCTAAATAATATGATTGAATTACAAAAATAAATAATTTTTTTTTAAATTTCCAAAATTAAGAAGCATTCTAATTGTTGCACAAATCATACCAGAAATCATAAATTGATGCCAATAAACTCAAATTGATAAATTTAGGGGATTTAAATATTTCAAATACATATAAAAAATGTTAAAATATTATCTCTATTAATTCCCCCACACATAGAAATTGGACTTCAGGACAAATAAGCCTTAAAATCAAATCACAAAAAATTCTAAACACATACCCATGGGATCCACCAAATCCATAGCATAAACCGAAAAGATATAATTACTCATCAAAAAAATTCTTCCAAATTATCCATTTATATAATTTAATATATTTTTACTTTATTTATCTTCCCATGCACATAATATTCCCACCTCATAATAATTTTCTATCATCTCACAAATGTTAATTTTCAAAAAGGATTTTTTCATCCAAACCCATGCAAGAGTCACCGTAGGATTGATGAATTCTTACTTTTCTAACCACTATGAGTTAAGGAAATGTGTTTATCAGAAGGAATTTTCAGATTTGTTCTCTGGTTTTTGGTATGTAGGATTTATATTTTAAACATTATGAGGTCGAAAAAGGAGGGCTTGTATCTTTTTGAAGCATATTTATAAGATTATAATTTTCACTCAAGTATGATCTTCCTCTCTCTCATTTTGTAGTAAATCATCTCCATCATCATGGAAAATCAATAAAAGTTAATTCCATTTAGTATTTAACCATAAATTTTTAATATTTATTGTTTTTCTTGAACGCTCCTGATAGGCACATCTTTCTTTCTTCATTGGATGCTCCAGAAAGGCACAACATCATTTTTCCTAAAATCTCTTGAAATTAACAACATTTAAAATAATGAATTATTTAGTTGCGACATCATCTATTCACCATTTTATTACTATCCATTTTATCATCAAATGAGGTATTACACCACAAGACATCTTCCTCCACACTTATGTTCAACTAGATCACACAATTTCACTTCAATATCAGGTTAGATAGGAAAATTTGGCATGTAATGTGGCCAAAATAACAGGCTGTTAATGGCCTCTAAGGGATACAAAGATTACATGTAAAAGTAAGTCCATTATAAAATAGTTTTTTTGAAAAGGGGGATTTAAAAAAAAAAATTCCTCAATCATTTAAAACAGAAGTACATAAAACCCGTTTGTTTTGACAGGAATAAATCAATTTCTAATTAAAGAAAGCATGTTCTGGTTCTCTCAAAAAAAAGGTGAATGTAAACAATATTGAAACAATAGGTTATAATCCTCACATGAAAGTGTTTTAAAAAATAAATACAGTGAACCATGGGATGTGATTAAAAAATCATAGTAATTTTCATTAAATTCCCAAATATTTGAACTTGAAACAACGTAATTTCCTTATTCATATAATCCCAGTTTCATGGAATAGATTAGATCACTCATTGCAATGAGTTTCAAAAATTTCAATGATATTCTTTTCAGCTCTATGTTTCAAAAAATAGATAAAATTGAAATATAAACACACCAAAATTTGAGAAAAACATTCTTTTTTAATAATAATAATAATAATGATGATGATGATGATGACAATCCTAAGCTACAATGGTTATCTCCCACACACATAAATGATTCAGTGTACTCAATTCATTCAAATGGAGTTAACATCTAAGAAGATGTTAAAATCAATCACATTGTCAAGAAAGTGTGAAGGAGAGGTAAAACCTAACTTATTGGTAGCGAATCATTGATTTATGCTTCTAAGTGTCTCTCTCTGAAACCTATAAAAAGAAATAAAAAAATAACATAAGAAATTTATTAAAGGAAAATAAAATAGAAATAGAATATGAAAAGATGGATAGATCTTGGTTTAATACCCCAAGTGGGCCCAGGGTTTTGATTGCCTCTATATGGTAAGTTCTAATTGATTGTCTCCAATATGATGGTGGGTGAAGTTTCATGCTCATGAACCAATAAAATTTCTTCTTTCAAGCATGTAATTATTCCTTTTTATTGAGCGCTCTATAGATATAGTACTCCAAATACTCACTAATGAGAATAAGGTAAAACTTGCAATGTAGAGGTAGGATAATGAATGAGTCCACAACTTTATTAGTTTCTACTTGAACAATTTATTCTTCATTCACCAGTGTGTTCTCATGGTATGTTTCATCAATGGAATAATCAATGGGAATGTTATAGTTTAATTCTATTTGAAAAAAATTGAAGCAAGAAGTTTAAAAACCAAATTATTCCCTTTCAAATTATTCATATTTTGTTTATATTTCTTCAAGATAAGCCACTTTGATCTCCTCTTGAACACTCTCCATTAAATGTTCAACATGTCTTAGGGATCTAAATATGTTTCTATTTTAATGCATCATCTTTTTCATCACATTCCTCCATGAATATACATGTGTCATCCAAATATGAAAATTTAATACAATTATAGGTGTTACTAAATTCAGTTTTAAAAAATTTGAAGACAATGAGTTTAGTAAAAAATCAATTGCTTGAGTTTGTTCGACTTCAATATTTTCTTCATTGGAAATAAACTCTTGTATTTGAGTAGTATCAAAAAAAGGAAGGTCTTTAGGCTCCTCTATAAGTTCTCTAAATTATACCATTTGGATTGCTCCCTCATCTTCCATTACTAGAGACAAGTAGAGTGGTGATAACTATTCTAGTGTGAAAAGAATGTGGATACCATGTTGTACCTCAAACTTGTTCCAAAATTAATCGAGATATTGTTGATCACCGACACATATCCTAATATGAAAGACTTCCTCATCATGAATACACTCTAGCTCATCATGGTCTTCTTGGATCTGTTTTATTAAATGGTCAGCTTGTTGATTGTCCTTGAGTTGGGCCCTAATTTCTGGGATATCTTTATTGAAATTGGGGAAAACCTATGTCACTTCCTTCTTGGAATTGAATATTTGTATGTTAGTTCATAGCTCATTAACCATGAACATAAAATTTTCAGTTGAGATCCATGTTGTTATGCCGCTTTGCTTCTACTTGAGCATTATCATAAGAGCATCTGCCCTTATTTATAGGGCCTTCTCAGGGTTGTCTATTTCATGTTCATGCACCTCTGAGTAATTGTTTCATGAATAATAATAGATGTTTGTATACATCATGGAAATATATTTATTTTATGTTTTATATTTATAAACAGTAAAATATTTACAATTAGATTATGGTACTACCTCCCTCGAAGTGATGCCATGTATTACACACAACTGTCTTGGGGTGGGGAAAAAATATTTCCTAAGACAAAATGTAGTAAAGTGGTTGACCTAGGTTGTCTCTCTAAGAGTAGTGTACATAAAATACTTGTGACTTTTAATTTGGGTAAAAGTGGGGTTGTTTTTGAATTGATTTGATTTTGGAATGAGTTGATAATAACTGAAAACAAATGGAAATAACCATACATTTAAAACTATTATATGATATAGCTGATTAGGTCATGGTCAATTATCAATTTTCAGTGATATCCTTGTTCTAATTTATTCAAACTTCTTCTGCTATGTTGTTTAGAGTGAGATTCCACGATCATTTCCTCCCACTACTTTGGTCGAATGGTGATCGTGAGAGAATACCTTACAAATATCTCATTTGGGTCAACTTTCCTTCCATGTGAAATGGAGTTTTAGTAAATATCCTCAATTGACTTGGGAAATACCTGATCAGGTCTTGTTAATCCCAAAAAATTATAAATACTCACAACCCCTCTTTCACATACTGATCATCATCGAGTACCTCACCAGTAAGACATGGTGTATTCTATTGTATATAAACCAAAACCTATGAGAGGGATAAAATGATCATTTACCAAAGATAAAATCAATAATTTAATCAAAACTCAAATATGATCGCGATTCATAATAAAATCGCTATATGAGATTGAAAACAACATTGCAAGAGAGAGATAGAATTTTTCTTCACTAAAGTGTATGAACTCAAGCATTAAAAAATAGAAAACCTACCCTTACCCAACCACTTAAAGGTTTACCCCACAATAGTAAGGGTAATAGATATTTATGGTTAAGAAGAAGTTACTGAAAAAATATGCAAAAGAAAAGTGAAAAAAACAAAAGAAGAAAATCTATCGAGAAGATTCTATCCTCTAAATGTTTTCTTCTATTTGGCACTATTCCCCCTCGAATCAGCCTAAGGTCCATTCCTATTGGATGATTCAAATAAAAATTCTTTTCATTCCTAAAATTATCTAATAAATTGGGATTATATAGATAATGTTATGTAATTATTTTTGAGTATGACTTTTGCTGGACAAGATTTCCAAAAATCTTTTTTGAATGTTTCTTGTTCAATATCTTCATTAATGAAACCAAATCTCCATGATATTAATTAGAGAAAAATATATTTGAATGGGATTTCCATTAAAATTTGAATCACCTTCATTAGTGGTGGTATGATCGATTTATGATTAATTCACTGAGGTGTGGTCCTTGCGATCGCCCAGAATATTTCTCCACATTGACTCAATATTTCTGGTCCCTATATAGCCGAATAAGGACCTATCATAAAAGAAAAAGTTATATCCCACATATCCAGGTATCCTAAAATAATTATTCACATAAATTAAATCTATATTCTTAAAGATATGATTTAATTACCAAAATACATAAAATCACATGAATTTCCAAAATTAAGAAACATTCCAATTATAGCACAAAACATAAAATAAATCCAAAATTGATGCCAATAAACACAAATTGATGAATTTATGAGATTTAAATATTTTAAATACATTTAAAAAATGTTTAAAATATTATCTGTATCTATTCCCCCACTCCTATCAGTTGGACTCCTAAACAAATAATCCTTAAAATCAAATCACAACAAATTTTAAACACATACTCATGAGATCCACCAAGTCCACCCCATTAAATGAAAAGATATCTTACCTCATCAAAAAAATTATTACAAGTTATCCATTTAGATCATTTAATATATTTTTACTTATTTTCTCATCTTATTCACATAATATGCATACCTCACAATACTTTTCTCTCATCTCACATATGTTAATTTTCAACAAGGCTTTTCTCATCAAAACCCATGAAGGAGTCACCATTAACATGATAAATTACTACTTCTACACCCTATTTGAGTCAAATACATGTGTTTATCAAGATGAATTTCTAGGTTTGTTATTTGGTTTTTGGTAGGTAGGATTTATATGTTAAAAATTATGAGGCCAAAAAAGGAGGGTGTGGATCTTTTGGAAGTAAATTTGTAAGATTATAATTTTTACTCAAGTGTGATCTAACCCTCTTCCCATTTATAGAAAACCCACTCTTTCATCATGAAAAATCAAGAAATATTAATTCAATTTGCATTTGACTATAAAAAATTTCAATCTTTATAGTTTTTCTTGAACACTCAAGGAAGGCACATCTTTCTTTCTTCATTGGAAGCTCCAAAAAGGCACAAATTAATTTTTTTCTAAAAGATCTATAAAGAAAATATTTTAAAAGGGTGAATTTTTCAACTGCAACATCATCTCTTCAACATTTTATTTTTACCTAGAGTAACATCAAATGGGGTATCACAACACAATACATCTCCTTCCACACTTATATTAAACTAGATCATCCAATTTAACCTCAAGATTCAGTTGGATAGGGAAAATTGGCTTGTAATGTGGCTATCCTAACAGAAATTTAATGTATTATAAGGGATAAAAGGATTAAATTTACAAGTTAGTACCAAATAAAAGAGTTTTTAAGGGGGATTTAAAAGAAAATAGATGCCTCAATCATTTAGAACATAAGTACTTCAAACCCTTATATTTTGATATGAATAAATCAAATTATAGTTAAATAAATAATGTCATGTTCTCTCTATAAATAATGTGATTGTAAATAATGTGGAAAAAATGGTTTAGAATCATCATAGTAAATAGATTTAAAAAATAAAGATATTGAAATATGGTGTGTGATTTCAAAATCAGTGTACTTTTCATGAAATTACCAAAGATTTGAACATGAAACAAAGTCATTTTCAAAAATCATTTAAGCTCACTTTCATGGAATAGATTGTCTTACTCATTGACATGGGTTTAAAACATTTCCATGATACATATTTCAACTCAAAGTTTAAAAAATGCACCAAAATATGAAAAAAATACTTTTTCGATAATAATAATAATAATTATTATAATAATATTGAAAATACTACACTATAAAGGTTCCCTCCCCCACTCTTAAATGATACAGTTTTCTTAATTTATCCAAATGTAATTAACATGTAAAAAGAATTTAAAATGAATCATATAATCAAGAAAGTGTTAAGGAGAGGTACAACCTAAATTATTGGTTGTGCAATGTTGAGTTAATATCCTAAGTGTTTCTCTATGGAAACCTATAAGAAAAATTAAAAAAATAACATAAGAAATATATTAAAATAAAATAAAATAGAAATAGAATGTGAAAAGTTGGATAGATATTGGTTTAATCCCCCAAGTGGGTCCTGGGTTTTGAATGCCTCCAGATGGGCAGTTCTATTTAGTAATCCCCAGTATGATGGTGGGTGAAGTTTCATTCTCATGAACCAATAAAATATCTTCTTTCAAGTATGTACTTCTTCATTTTTATTAAGGGCTCTACTTATATAGTTTTCCATATCCACCCCCATGGGAATAAAGTAAAGATTTCAATGTAGAGGTAGGATAATGAATGAGTCTTCCTCTTTCATAGTTTCTAATTGAACAATTTATTTTTCATTCACCAGTGTTTTCTCACGGTATGCTGTATCAATGGAATAATAAAATGGAATACTGGAGTTTAATTCCATTTTTATAAAAATTGATGCATGAAGTGTTAATATAAAATTATCCTCTTTCAATGTATTCATCTTGTGTTTCTATGTCGTCAGGAAAACCCACTTTGATCTCTTCTTGAACAGTCTCCATTATAAGTTCAACATGTTTCAAGGAGCTCTAGATGATTCTATTTTGAGGAATCTTCTTTTTCATTATCTTCCTGTCAAAAAATAAAAGTTTTAGCCAAATCTGAAAATTTAATACCATTATATGTGATACTAAATTCAGTTTCATCAAAATTTGAAGATAATGTGTTCATGAAAATATCATCTCCATATGTTTTTTCAGTTTCAATCTCTTCTTCATTGGAAATAACCTCGAAAAGTTGAGTAGTAGATGATAGAGGAAGGTAGTCAAGCTCTTCTATGTGTTCTTCAAATTCTACCATTTGGATTTCTTCCTCATATTCCATTACTAAAGATAAGTAGAGTGGCACTAACTACACTAGTTTGTAATGAATGGAGAGATAATGTCATACCTCATACTCATTCCAAAATTCATTCTGATCTTGTCGATCTCCCACACATATCTAAATAGGAAATTGTTTCTCATCATTAATACACTCTATTTAATCATGGTATTCTTGGATCTATTTTTTTAAAATGGTCAGGTTGTTGATGGTCTTTATGTTGGGCATTATCTTCTTGGATGTCTTTAGTGAAATTGGGGGAAATAGTGGCACTTCCTTCTTGTCCTTGAATCTTTGTATGTCTGTTTGGAGCTCATCAACCATGAACATCAAATATTATGTTGATATCCATTTTTTATACCTCTTTACTTCTTCCTGAGAATTATCGTAAGAGCATATTCTATTGTTTAGAGGGATTTTCAGTGTAGTCTTTTTGTTGTTCTGGAACCTGTGAGTAACTGTTCCTTGTATAATAATAGACGTTTGGATAAATCATGGAAAAATATTTTTTATTTTATTTTTTTATTTTTAAAGAGTAAAATATTTAAAATTAGATTGTGGCACTACTTACTTGGAAATGACGCCAAGTATTATGCACACCTATCATGGAATGTGGATAAAAATATTTCCTATGTTAAAATGTAGTAAAGAGGTTGACCTAGGATGTCTCTCTAAGAGGAGTTCACAAAAAATAATTGTCACATTTAATTAGAGGGAAAAAGTGGGGTTGTTTTTAAATTGATTTGATTTTGGAATAAGTTGATAATGATTGAATACAAATTGAAAAAACAAGATATTGAAAAATTTGATATGAGTTGGTTGATTAGGTATTGGTCAATTTTCAATTTGAAGTGATATACTAGTTCATTTTTATTTAATCTTCTTCTGCTGAGTCATTTAAAATGGGATTCCATGATCGGTTCCTCTCACTCTTTTGGTCAAATAATGTTGGTGAAAGAATAACTTACCAAGATATAATTTAGGCCAACTCTCTTTCTATGTGCAAAAGATTTTTAATAAATATCCTCAATTGACTTGGGCAATAGCCAATCGGGACTGGTTTATCCCAAACAGTCAAAAATATTCACTACCGCTCCATCATATACTGATGGTCGTCGAGTACTTCACCACTAGGGCTTGGTCTCTTACATCGTATATAAATAAAAACCTAGTGTTGGGATAAAATGACCATTGACCAAAGAGAAAATAAACAATGGAATAAAAAATCAAACACAATCTCACTTGGTAATAAAACCTCTAAATTAAATTGAAAACAATGTTGTAAAAGAGAGATATAATTTTTATTCATTTAAGTGTATGAACTCCGGCATTAAAAAATAGAAAACCTACCCTTACCCAATCACTCGAAGGCTTACCTCACCATGATAAGGGAAATATTTATTTATTGTGAAGAAGAAATAATTTCAAAACAATGAAAAATAGAAGATAGAAAAACAAAAGAAGAATAGCTGTCCAACAGATTCTGTCCTTGGAATGTTTTCTCCTATTTAGAACCACACCCCTTCATATCAGCCCAAGGTCCCTTCTTATAGGATTCAATAAATCTAATTTCCTTTATGTCCTAAAAATATCAAATTAGTTGGGAGTTTATAATTGAAACATATGTAATTATTATTGAGGATGACATTTACTCGATGTGATTACCAAAAATATTCTTTTAATGTTTCTTGTTCAATATTTTCATTAATGAAACCAAATCTCTATTATATTAAATAGTGATACATATAGTTGAATAGGATTTATATTCCAATTAGAATCAACATGACTGGTGGTGTCATGACTAATTTATGATTAATTCAATAAGGTAGGGTCCTTGTGGTCACCCAAAATATTTATCCACATTGATTAAATTTTTAGGTCCCAATATGGCTGGATAAGATAATATCATAGAAGAAAAAGTTGTGTCCCACATATCTAGGTATCCTAAAACATTATTCACATAAATTAAATATATATTCTAAAATATATGATCTAATTACCAAAATACATAAAATATATTAAATTTCTAAAATTAATAAATTTTCCAATTATAGCACAAAATAAACCATAAATCCAAAATTGATGCCAATAAACACAAATTGTTGAATTTAGGGGGTTTAAATATTTTAAATACATATAAAAAAATTTTAAAATATTATTTCTATCAATTCTCCCACACTTAGAACTTGGACCCCCAGACAACTAATCCTTACAATCAAATCAAAATAAATTTTAAACACATACCCTTGAGATCCCCCAATTCAAATCCATGAAATAAAAAGATATCATAGCTCATCAAAAAATTAATTCGAGTTATCCATTTAAACCATTTAACAAATTGTTACATTATTTATCATCCCATACACATAATATGCGTACCTCACAATAATTATCTCTCATCTCACAAAGGTTAATTTTCAATAAGTCTTTTATCATCCAAACCCATGAAAGAGTCACCATAGGCTTGATAAATTCCTACTTCTCCACCCAATGTGAGTCAAGGAAATGTGTTTATCTGGAGAACTTTTTAGTTTTATTCTGTGGTTTTTTTAGTTAGGATTTAGATGTTAAAAATTATATGGCCGAAAAAGGAGGGATTGACTCTTTTTGAAGAAAATTAGTAAGATTTTAATTTTCACTCATGTATGTTCTACCTCTCTTTACCTTTATAGAAAATCAGCTCCAACATAATAAAAACTCAAGATATTTTAATTCCTTTTAGCATTTAACAATAAAAAATTTCAATCTTCCTAGTTTTTCTTGAATGCTTCAGACAAGCTCATCCTTCTTTCTTCATTGGAATCTCCCGAAAAGCACAAATTCATTTTTTCTAAAAGATCCAGAAAGGAATAGATTTCAAAATAATGAATTTTTAAGATGAATCATAATATCATCAATAATTTATTTCTACACATAGTAACATCAAATGAGATATTATACCACAAGACATCTTCCACCATGCTTATTTTTAAGTAGATTATGCAATTTTACTTCAAGAGCAGGTTGGATAGGGAAAATCGGCTTGTCATGTGGCTAACCTAATAGGATGTAAATGAATTATAAGGGATAAAAATATTAAATGTACAAGGTTGGTTAGAATAAAATAATTTTTTTAAACATTTCTTTAAAACCAAATAGATGCCTCAATCATTTAAAACACAAGTACATCAAACCCTCATGTTTGATAAGAATAATTCAAATTCTAGTTAAAGAAATCATGGTATCGTTCTCTCAATAAATAAGGTGAATGTAAAGAATAAGAAAAAAATTGTTTTGAAGCCTCATAGAAAAGTGATTTAGATAATAAAGACACTGAACTATGGCATGATATTAAAAAATTTGAGTACTTTTCATAAAATCCCCAAAGATTTGAACTTGAAACAAAGTAATTTTCAGCATTCATTTTAACTCAGTTTCCTAGAATAAATTGGTTTACTCATTTAAATGGTTTCAAAAATGACAATGATATGCATTTCAGCACAATATTTCAAAAACACTCAAAAATTGAAAAATAAACATACCGAAATTTTAAAACACACTTTTTCTTTAATAATAATAATAATAATAATAATAATAATGAAAATCCTAGACTACAAAGGTTCCCTCCCCCACACTTAAATTATGAAGTTTCCTTAATGCATTCAAATAGGAGTAACATGTAAGAATATTTTAAAATGAATCACAACATCATGAAAGTGTGAAGCATCGGTAAAACCTAACATATTGATAGTGAATCATTGAGTTAATCTCCTAAGTGTTTCTCCCTAAAAACCCTTAAGAAAAATAAAAAATATAACATAATAAATTTATTAAAACTAAATAAAACAGAAATAGAAAGTGAAAAGTTGGATAGATCTTGGTTTAATCCCCCAAGTGGGCCCTAGGTTTTGACAGCCTCCGGATGGGCAGTTCTAATCGGTTATCCCCAATATGATGGTGGGTAATGTTTAATGATCACAAAACAATAAAATTTCTTATTTACAGCATGTACTTCTCCCTTTTTATTGAGGGATCCATGGATATAGTTTACCAAATCCACACTCATGTGAATAAGGTAAACCATTCATTGTAAAGGTAGGATAATGAATGACTCCTCCGATTTCTTTGTTTCCACTTGAACAATTTATTCTTCATTCACTTGTGTGTTCTCAAGGTATGAATCATAAATGGAATAATCAAATGGATTGTTGGGGTTTAATTACTTTTGACAAAAATTAAAGCATGACGTTTCAATATCAAATTATTCCCTTTCAAATTATTCATCTTGTGTTTCAATTTCCTCAGGAAAAGCTACTTTGATATCCTCTTGAACACTCTACATTAAATGTTCAACATGATTCAAGGAGCTCTAGATGTTTTTCTTTTGATGTATTATCTTTTTAATCATCTTCCTCCATGAAAATAAAAGTGTTTTCCACATCAAAAAATTTAATACAATTATAGGTGATACCCAATTTAGTTTTAGATTGTTTAAAGATAATAAGTTTATGAAAATATCAACTTCTTGAGTTTATTAGGATTAAATATCTTCATCATTGGAAATCACATCTTTGAGTTGAGTAGTAGAAGATATATGAAGGTAGTCAACCTCCTCTATGTGTTATTCAAATTATAACTTTTTTTATCTTCCATTACTAGAGATAAGTAAATGGTCTGGCTATTCTAGTCTGTAAAGAATGGGGAGATCATGTTGTACATCAAACTCGTTCCAAAATTCATCCATATCTTTTTGATAACCCACATGTATCTCAATAGGAAAGTCTTTCTCATCATGAATACACTCTATCTCATAATGGTCTTCTAAGATATGTTTCTTTGAATGGTCTGGTTGTTGTTGATCCATGAGTTGGGCCTCAATTTCTTGGATTTCTTTTGTGAATTTGGGGAAAACCAGTGGCACTTCTTTTAACATGCCATGATTTTATAAGAATTATTCTTTTTAATTTCCTTGATGTATTTTTTTGTATGCTCTACCAAGATTATATTGTGATATATGCAACACCGTATTAGCTTGTAGTGTACGCAACACTATTCTTGGCTTGTGGTGCACACAATTTGAAGTTATTTTGAATAAAATTCATTTTACAGAACACCATGTATAGATTTTGATCAATGTATAGCTGAACTATATTTTTAGTTTGTTATACGCAACACCAAAGGAATCTTTCCCTACACGCAACCCTGACCTGACTTGCATTACACGCAAGAGCGACCTTCCTCAATAGCGTGTGTGGTACACAATACCGAGTTTCACTAAACAATGATATATTGTTATAATATTATTATTAACATTCTGTTATGAATAGTATTAACTTAATTTTTAATATTATAACATTATAATTTATCTTATTCATTTTTTGGAATGAGGTATGGGAACAAAATCGATTTTCCGGATAAAAGAAGTATTTTTAAAAAAATGCAGTTTTTCCTCCTTTTTATGGCGCACTAATTTTAAATCTAATTTTGACAAGTTTATAAGTTCGATTTTACAAAATAATCTTCTAAATGTGAATCATGGTATACAAATTTAGATTGGATAAAGTTTTTATATTTTTCTGACAACGTTTTTATTTTGATGAATACTAAAAACACAATAAATTTTACTTAAAAGCAACTTTTTTTCATCGAGATAATTTATATGGTTAAATTATAATAGTAAATTGTTTTAAAGTATAAATAGAATATATTTTTATCATTTAACATAATTTATTTCATTATCATTAATTGTACATTGAATTCGTAGGTAAAATCAATTCAATCTTTTGCAATGTTTTAAACAAAAACCCTTTTTTCGACAACATGATTAATTTTAAATTAATTACTGCAACTTCTATATTTTTAATTTGATAAAATGGATTCCATATTTGGAATCAGTAGGTTAAAATTATGTTATTAGGCTATTTTTTATTTTTGGGCATTATGAAATGTAACTAGAGTAAATTTTATTTACCACTGTTAAAGGTAAATTATGTAATTAGTGGTAAAAAATAATGTTATAAAATTATCCTAACACTTGTATTAAAATAATTGGATGATTATATTTCATCCTAAAATATACTTGAGTCGAAACGGTATCTATTAGTACCCACTTGTATGTGATTAAGACCTTTAATCTATTTTATTTAAATGAATGTAAAATATGTCTCACTCAAACTTTAATAATTAAATTATTTTTAATATTAAGTTATAAAGAATATAAATTCAGTTAAAAATACTCATTTAAAATATAAAATGTTTTTCTTTATCATGGTAATTTATGTGTAATTTTTAACAAATATATAATTACTCTAATATCTTATTCATTAATGATGCAGAAATTATTTATTAAGTAAAAAATCAATATTATAGTTTTTATTAAACTAATAAAACCCATTAAAGGCCGAAAAAACTGACAAAAACTTATTTTTCGTGTACATATAAACCATAAGAATCCAAACGTCTAATTTTTTACCATTTGTAGAATTATAAAAGTGATTATGACACTTATATTATTTTATTTTAAATGATGCCATGGTTGTCACCTTCATAATTTAATAAACATAACATTTTAAAAGTTGTGTGTTTTAGAAGCTAAATTCAATTAATAGTATTCTTATGAAATCTATTAGATTTATCTTCATCATAGTATTTTAGTTTTAATTTTTATTCCAAAAATTAGTATATTAAATAATTATAAAAAAATGTTGTCGTAATTATTTTATTAAGAGAAATATCAAATAAATGGTTTTTAAAATATTAAAATAAATATTATATGAACTAATTAATATTCTTAACGAATTCTCTATAGGAATTTGACATTTTAGGAACCTTATAAATATTTTTTTAGAATATATTCTCTGTGTGTATTTTATTTAAATTCAAATAAATGAATAGTGTCAAAATTTACACTATTGGAATTTTATAAAAATAGCATATTATTAAATTATTTAAAAATGACACAAATATTTAAAAATTAAAAATTGAAAATGATATGGTCTAAAATGTTATAAAGTTTCCAATTATTCGAAATTTAAAACATATAAGTATGTATTTATAACAATTTAAAATTTTAAATATTATTACCACAAATAAAATTAAATACATTAAATAAGGATAAATCAAACTGATAAGGCTTAAAATAAACTTAAAACATGTCTAAATGTTATTGGTTGATGATATTACAGCCCTATTTCATCTCATATTAGGATTGATTCATTTTTGGAGGTTTTTAAGTGGGGTTTGAATTTATTATAAATTAATATTTTTTAGGTTTCCAAAGGTGCCCCTCTCCTCCCTTATGAAAGGGAACCTCCTCCCTCTCCACTTCACACCATTTTTGAGCTTTAAAATTAGTCCAAACCCTGACCATTTTACTTCTCCACTTCCTTAGAAACCTACTAGAGGTCCTCGTCTTCTTCAAAGACCCACTTTAGTGTCCTAAGAGTAGGTTAAGAGGAGGCGCGTCGAAGAAGAGGTAATATCCTTTACCGATTCTTTTGAACTTATTTCTTCTCCTAATTCCTCTATACGAGTTGTTTCATTATTAAGTAATAACATCTAGTATCACTTGTATACTAATATTTTATTAAATGAAACAAAATTATTTATCTTCTATCCATCCTATGAAAAAATAAAATCACCACGTGTCCGTATGTACGGCTTAGCGTCTCCACACCGTGGCGTAATCTTTTATTTCATCTCTAACATACTTGGATGGGTATAATGATGGAAGAAATAACTATATTTGATTATTTTAAAGTGATATTAATTCTGAAATATTATACACTATACAGTTCAATACAATTCCAAAATCATGGGAATTATATCATCGCCCGTGCGTACGTACGGCCTACCATCTCCACGATGTGATGTGACTCATTCTACATGATATTCATTGAATAATTATTATTTAAATGAAATGAATGAATAAATATGATATATATTACACTAATACCATTTTTTAAATGATTTATCTATAACATAAAAATAGGAATAGGAATTTATTTTAGAAAATGTGCGTAAGAACATAAAGCAATGAACACTTGAATAACAAGTAGTAATGAAATATTACTAATAAAAAGATAAGAATATGACCATATATGATATCATAACAATTAATATGATTCTGTAATAACTAAATTACATCATTTAAATCATTATACAGGAGTTTCGGATACGTACAAAGCATATTGGACCTAAAGTAAGGGAAAACCTTGCAATCTCATTTTTATCTGAGATTGTTTATACTTCAGAATTTACTGGGGCATATTTATCATCCACATCCTTGTTTCCTCAATATTTAATATTATTAATATTCTCCAACAATTGATTAAATCCAATTTTACCTATTGGTTAATTTTTAGTAAATGATATGAAAGGACTCTTTTGTCATTTTTAGTACAAGATACTTTTTGACTTTTCCGACCAAAGTACGAAAAGAATGTTTTTTAACCTATACGGCATGAACATATTTTTACAGTTTCATAACGCATATTCTTCATGAAGCTTACTCTACTAGATTTCATGATTATTTTCAATAAAATCTTTTTCTTTTACAATTGTGTTTCATTTTTTGAAAAAAAAATGATTTGGAAGAAGAAAGTTTATTTTTCTCAAGAATTAATTTCAAGTGTTTTATCAAAACTTTTTTCCATACATGATGACATTATTTAGCATGTTTATATTTCAAGAATAATGTCTATATTATTTACATGGTTTGATTTTTATTATGATGAAATGATATCCATTTGTTTTATATGGATTATGTTATGATGGGATGATGTTTATAAACCCCATTTTATTGGTTGGGTTATTATGAATGATGTATGTTTATTTAGTGGCACATGAAAGAATGATTTCATTACGATATGGGTGGTACATATATCTCCCTACAGTGCATTGGGTAAATCTTTATATCTCATGAGATAGACATGGCTGGAATGGAAAGTAAATCTAGTTCAGTAATACAGGGCTGGAACGACAAGTAAACCTGGTTCAGTAATGGACTTTATCCACTATGATGGTCTTGGCAGTAATGCCTTGGCTACTATGGAAATAATATCATGTGCTTAATGTTTTTCCACAATTACATGTTTTATTCCCATGTTATTTTATAATGATAGATGTTCCTTTATGATCTATTCCCTACTTACTTCCAAGATTTATTTCACAAATCAAGATTTTGATGTTTAAACTTTATGTTCATGTTTTTTATGTTCTAATGTATATTGTTTGTTTTATTTTCTCCATGCTTACCCTTAATGAGAATTTGATCTGACACATTATATTTTTTCTTTTCCCCAGGATATAAAGAAAGGTTTTATGTAAGAAAACAAAAGGGTAATATCTTTATGGGAGATGTTGAAGATCTTTCACCCTGATTAGAAGATTATGTTCCATGTTTCCAAAGACACTAAACTATTACGATCCTTGGGTGTATATTTTTTTTTTGTATTGAGTATTCTGAAAATGTAATGTAATGTCCATGTATGTCAAGCTTGGGTCTCTATAGTTGGTATCAAATCTAAGGTTTAGAAAACCTTTGGAAACTAGGATGCACAAAATTTAGTGAGATCCCTAGAGATATTTTGAAGCTATATCTAGGCATGTACCAAAGGATAAGTATAAATATAGGTTATAGTCCAATAATTATGGTAACCATATTAAAATTAAACCTATGATGTTATATATTGAAGGTACTCCGCCTTTATTATGTTTTTTCCTAGCATGATTTTTGCCTCTCACACTATTCTTTTTGGGTTTTAGATGATGGTTGGAACCCGAAGGAACCATGTTGATCAATGTAATGGAAAATGCAATGATTGTACTCCTGAACAAACCAATGTTATGGGAGATGGAGTGAAAAATCTTATTTCTATACTTACACAAGATATGAATCATTCTGGACTTCCAAATGAGTAGATAAGGGAACAATATTCTATTGAGTCCTTCATGAGGCAACATCCACCTTATTTTAGTGGGTCTTCTAATCAACTTGTTTCTGAACAATGGATCAGTACCATTGAAAAGATATTTTACATACTTCACTGTTCAGAACATGAAAAGATCATTTTGGCTGTTTACCATTTAGAAGGTGATGTAGACTGGTGGTGGACTCTAATTAAGAACACAAGGCCCCAAGATGAAATTGAATGCATGGAATGGGACATGTTCATAAACTTGTTTTTCAATAAGTATGTCCCTCATATTCTTCGAAAAAAGATGGAAAAGGAGTTCCTTGATCTTAAGAAAAAGGATGTTGAATTTGTTGGTATATACGAAGGGAATTTTACAAGGCTTTCAAGGCATGCATCTGTCTTTATCATCCAACCTGAAATTAATGTTGATCGATTATTTAGTGGCATAAAACCAAGTCTTCGAAGGGAATTATCTATAAGAGACTTCAGTATCTATGATGAAATTGTGTGTTTTGCTGTCAAGGTAGAACTGGAAGTTGGTGTTACATATCTATCTCATGGTTTTGAAAAGAAATAAAAGATAGTGTTCAAGGAAAAATATCAAAACCATAGTGAAAAGAAGACAAATGTTTCTTTATGCTCAATGTGTGGAAAGAAGAATGGTGGAGATTGTCTTAAAGGGACTAGAAAATGTTTTAAGTGTGGAAAAGAAGTTCATTGAGTAGCTCAGTGTCTAAGTAGTGGGAAATGGGTAACTAATGAAGTAAATAGAGAAAAGACTACAAAGAACGCACCACCAACACTTCAATACCACAAGTGCAAGGAAATGGGGAATTATGCTAACTAATTCCCTAATACAAGGGTTAATGATGATTGTCATCAACAACCTCTTAAGGAAAAGGACAAAGGGAAGTCACATGAGATAACTATTGGTGATTTTGAATATGAAAACAAAGTGTTGGAATGATTTAGTGTATATGTAACGGGATTCCAAAATAGTGTTGTGGAATCTCATTTATTGTATCGTGGAGTTTTAGAATATCTATGTATAGGTTTAATGTTTTTTTCAATAATTATATGGTACCAGTGACCATGAAAAGTGATTGAAATATTTTTTGGAAAGAAGATGATATGCACATAATGAAGTGATAAGGATAAAATAATACGTTTGATAGTATTAATGATCTCATGAATGATATAAGGACAATGTGATATCATGGTTTGAGTATATAGAAATTTTGGGATTTTGGTATGTGGAAAGAGTTAACTTTTGACAGCATTCGTGTTTTCACGAAGGTTATATAGTAATTCATGTTTCAAGATAATACATGATTAAGGTATTCACATGTTTGGAATGTGAAAACAAGATATATCTTATGATATATGGGAGATAAATGATGGTATTCACATGCTTGTTAGATGAATTATCTTGTAATATCTTTCTTTATACTATGAGATTGGACAAAATTATTTTGGATGAGCCTAAAGATTGGAATGGATTAAGTTATACATCAGATAGTATTGTTTAAGGCTAGAACTTTTTGATATTATTTCTGAAATGTTATAATAGTATAGTTTTAGAAAAAGGAAAACTTATAGGATGGGCGACAACCCGTCGCGTCAGACAAGGCTGCGGGAAGAGAACCCACAAACGAAGTGCGACAGGCATTTACTGCCTACCACTGTCCTACATGAATTCCCCAGTTTGTAGAAATTAGTTTTATTTTATTACGTAGATGACTTATAAGTCCATTTTTGGAACCATATACGATTAACCTCACCATAGATGGATATATTTATATTTAATATCTTATGCTAACCTTTTTTCTAATAGAGACAGATGGAATGACCTATCATTATATCGCATGATCGAATAATCTTTCAATAATGAAAAATTCAACTTAATTTATTTAAATAAGAGATGAAGGGGAAATTATTCATGGAATTACCAACGATGATTTTACACTGAAATCAAGTAAGTATTTATCCTTATGAAAAATAATTTCAACATTAGGGAAACGATATTTAAAACCAAAAATGTTGTCCTTGTACCCTCATATCCGATGAATCAGAAGGTACCTTATATCATTACAAATTTATGGCTTTGTGATTGTTGGCTTTTGATAGCCATGTCCTCTAGCACTCTTCATCAGAAGTTGATGGTTAGATTTCTCTTCCATTTCCATGTTTTCACCTATGTTGTCCTATGTGGAAACCCAGGGCTGAGTTAATTTTGGTGACCATTATGATTCTAACTTTCCATTTTAAAATGATGTTTTAGTTTTCATTTTTACGATGTGGGTTTCTATGAAAGAAACTTTCAAGTAGAAAACCATTTATAACCATGATGAATTTCTAGGGAGAAATTCATTTTAAGGGGGGTAGAATGTAACACCCAAAAATTTTATGAGAATTATTATTTTTAATTTCATTGATGTCTTTTGTTGTATGCTTCACCAAGATTAACTTGTGCTATACACAACACCGTATTAGCTTGTAGTATACACAACACTATTCTTGGATTGTGATGCACACAATTTCAAGTTCTTTCAAATAAAATTTATTTTACAGAACACCAAGTATAGATTTTGATCAATGTATAACTGAACTACATTTTTAGTATGTTATACGCAACACCAAAGGAAGATTTCCCTACATGCAACCCTGACCTGGCTTGCATTACACGCAAGAGCGAGCTTCCTCAATATCATGTGTTGTACGCAATACCGAGTTCCACTAAACAATGATATATTTTTATAATATTATTATAAACTATCCGTTATGAATTTTATTAACTGAATTTATAATTTTATAACACTATAATTCATCTTACACATTTTCTAGAATGAGGTATGAGAACAGAATCAATTTTTCAGATAAAAGAAGTATTTTTCAAAAAATGCAGTTTTGCCGCCTTTTGATGGCGCACCAATTTTAAATATAATTTTTGAAAAGTTTATAAGTTAAATATTACAAAGTAAACTTCTTATTTTGAATCAGGATATCAAAATTTACATTAGATAAAGTGTTGATATTTTTCTTACAACGTTCTTATTTTGATGAATAGTAAAAACTCACTTAATTTTACTTAAAAACAACTTTTTTATTCGATATAATTTATATGGTTAAATTATAATAGTAAATTTTTTTGAAATATAAATAAAAAATATATTTTCCATTTAATATAATTTATTTCATTAGCATTAATTTTACATTGAATTCATAGGTAAAATCAATTCAATCTTTTGCAAAGTTTTAAACAAAAACCCGTTTTTTCGACAACGAGATTAATCTTCAATTAATTACTATAACTTCTATGTTTTTAATTTTGAAAAATAGATTCCAAATTTTGAATCAGTAGGTCCAAATTATGTTAATAGGCTACTTTTTATTTTTGGGAATTATTAATAGTAACTACAGTAAATTTTATTTACCACAACTAAAGGTAAATTAGGTAATTAAGGGTAAAAATAATATTATAAAATTATCCTAACACATGTCCTAAAATAATTGGATGATTCTATTTCTTCCTAAAATATACTTGTGTTCAAATGGAATCTATTAGAACCCACTTGTATGTGATTAAGATCTTTAATTTATTTTATTTAAATGAAAGTGAAATATGTCTCACTCAAAATTTAGTAATTAAATTATTATTTATATAAGGTCATAAAGAATATAAATTCGGTTATAAATACTCATTTGAAAGATAAAATGTTTTTATTTATCATGGTAATTTATTTGTAAATTTTAACTAATTTATAATTACCTTAATAGCTTATAAATTAATGATGCAGAAATTATTTATTTAGTGAAAAATCATTAATATAGTTTTTATTAAACTAATAATACCCATTAAAGGCCCAAAAACCTAAAAAAACTTATTGGTAGTGTATATATAAACAATAAACATTCAAAGGTATAATTGTGGACCATTTTGAGCCTTATAAAACCTATTATGATACTTACATTATTTTATTTTAAAGGATGTCAAAATTGTCACCATCATAGTTTAATAAACATAACATTTTAAAGGTTGGGTGTTTTAGAAGATACATTCGATTAAAAGTATTTTTATGAAATATATTAGATTTATCTTCATCATAATATTTAATTTTTAATTTTTATGAAACAAATTTGTATACTAAATAATTATACAAAAATGTTGTAGTAATTATTTTATTAAGAGAAATATAAAATAAATGGTTTTAAAAATATTAAAATAAATATTATAATAACTAATTAATATTCTCCATGAATTTTTTAGAATAATATGACATGTTAGGAACCAGTTAAATATTTTTTTGAATATATTATCTTTTTGTATATAATTTAAATTCAAATAAATGAATAGTGTAAAAATTTACACTATTAATATTTTATAAAAATAACATATTGTTAAATTATTTAAAAATCGCACAAATATTTAAAAATTAAAAATAAAAAATTATATGATCGAAAAGGTTATAAAGTATCAAATTATGTGAAATTGACAACATATATGTATGTATTTATAACAATTTATAATTTATAATATTATTACCACAAATAAAATGAAATAGATTAAATAAGGATAAATCAAAATGATAAGGTTTAAAATAAACATAAAACATGTCTAAATTTTATTGGTTGATGAGATTAAAACCATATATCATCTCATATTAGAATTTATTAATTTTTTGATGTTTTTATGTGGGGTTTTAATTTATTATAAATTAATGTTTTTTAGGTTTCCAAAGGTGCGCCTCTCCTCCCTTATAAAAGGGAACCTCCTCCCTCTCCACTTCACACTAATTTTGAGCTTTAAAATTAGTCCAAACCATACCCATTTCACTTCTAAAATTATTTAGAACCCTACTAGAGGTCTTTTTCCTCTTCAAAGACAAACTTTAGTGCACTAATAGGAGGTTAAGAGGAGGCGCGTCGAAGAAGGGTTAATATCCTTTACAGATTCTTTCAAACTTATTTCTTCTCTTACTTCCTCTATATGAGTTGTTTAATTATTAAGTAATAACTCCAGTATCACTTGTATACTGATATGTTATTATATGAAACAACCCTATTCGATCTTCTATCCATCCTATGAAAAAAATGAAATCACCACGCGGGCGTACATACGGCTTACCGTCTCTAAACCATGGTGTAATCTCTTATTTCATCACTAACATACTTGGATGGGTATAAGGATGGAAGAAATAAATTTATATGATTATTTTAAAGTGATATTTATTCTGAAATATTATACACCATACACTTCAATACAATTCCACGATCATGGGAATGATATCATCGCTCATGCGTACGTACGACTTGTAGTCTCCGCGATGTGATGCGACTCGTTCAACATGATATCCAGTGAATAATGATTATATAAATGAATTTAATGAATAAATATGATATATATTACAATAATACCATTCTGTAAATTATTTATCTATAACCCAAAAATAGGAATAATAATTTATTCAACAAAACATGCATAAGAACATAAAGCAATGAACACCCGAATAACAAGTAGCAATGAAAAATTACTAATAAGAAGATAAGAATATGACCATATATTATATCATAACAATAAATATGATTCTTGAATAATTCAATGACATTATTTAAATCAATATACAGAAGGTTTGGATATGTACAAATCATACCAGACCAAAGGTAAGGGAAAATCTCGCAATCTCATTTTTATCTGAGATTATTTATACTTCATAATTTACTGGGTTATATTTACTATCCACATACATGTTTCCTAAATATGTAATATTATTTATATCCTAATAAAATTTTTTAAATCTTATTTTACCTATTGGTGAATATTTAGTAAAAGATATGAAATTAATCTTTTTTCATTTTGAGTACGAGATACGTTTTGACTCTTCCGGCCAAAGTACGAGAAGAATGTTTTTAAACTTATACGACATGAACAGATTTTTACAGTTTCAAAACACCTTTTCTTCAGGAATCTTAATCAACAAGATTTCATGATTATTTTCAATAAAATACCTTTATTTTAAAATTTCATGGCATTTTGTGAAAAGAGAATGATTTTGAAGAAGAACGGATATTTTTCATAAGAATTCATTTCAAGTGTTTTATCAAAACTATTTTCCATCTAAGATGACATTATTTAGCATGTTTATGTTTCAAGTGTAATGTCTATATTATTTTCATGGTTTTATTTTTATTATGATGAAATGATATCCATTTGTTTTATATGGATTATGTTGTTATGGGATGATGTTTATGAATCCCATTTTATTCATTGGGTTATTATGAATGATGTATGTTTATTTTGTGGAGCACGAAAGAATGATTTCTTTATGAGATGGGTGGGACCTATATCTCCCTCCAATACATTGGATAAAGATTTATATCTCATGAGATAGACATGACTGGAATGGTAAGTAAATACGGTTTAGTAATACAGGGCTGGAACAACAAGTAAACTCGGTTCAGTAATGAACTTTGTCCACTATGATGGTCTTGGCAGCAATGCATTGGCTACTATGGAAATCATATCATGTGCTTAATGGTTTCCCACAATTACATGTTTTATTAACATGTTATTATATCATGATTGATGTTCCTTTATGATATATGCCTTACGTACTGCCAAGATTTATTTCAAAACTCATGATTTTGATGTTTAAACTTTATGTTCATGTTTTTTAAGTTCAAATGTATATGGTTTGTTTTATTTTCTCCATGCTTACCCTTACTGGGAATTTGATCTCACCCTTTATATGTTTTCTTTTCCCTAGGATATAAATAAAGGTATTAGGTATGAAAAAAATGGGAATATCTTTATGGGATATGTTGAAGATCTTTCACCCTAATTTAAAGATTATGTTCCAAGTTTACAAAGACACTAAACTATTACGGTCTTTGGGTATCTGTTTTTGTTATGTATTAAGTATTCCAAAAAAGTTATGCAATGTACTTTTACATATATCTTGGTTCTCTAAACGTCTTTTTTGGCCTTGAATATTTGTATGTCAGTTCGGATCACATAAACCATGACCATAAAATATTCAATTGAGATCCATGTTTTTATGCTTCTTTTCATTACTTGAGCATTATCATAAGAGCATCTACCCTTCATTGGAGCGCCTTCTCAGTGTAGTATATTTCTTATTCCTACACCTGTGAGTAATTATTCCATGAATAACAATAGAAGTATGGATGCATTATGGGAAGATAATTTTTTATGTTTCTTTCTATATAAAGAGTAAAATATTAACAATTAGATTATGGTAGTACCTCCATGGAAATGATGCCATGTATTATGAAAACTTATCATTTGGTGTGGAAAAAAAATATTTACTATGTTAAAATGATGTAAAGTGGATGAAATAGTATGTATCTCTAAGAGAAGTGCACACAAAATAGTTGTCACTTTCAATTAGAGGAAAAAAGGGGGGTTATTTTTTAATTGATTTGATTTTGGAATGAGTTGATAATGATTGAAAAAAAATCAAAACAAGATATTGATAACTATGAAAAGAGATAGTTAATTAGTTTATGGTCAATTTTATATTTTCAATGATATACTTGTTCTATTTTATTCAAACTTCTTATGATTAGTCATTTAATGTGAGATTCCACGATAGTTTCCTCTCACTCCATCGGTTCGAATGGTGATGGTGAGAGAATGTCTTACAAAGATCTCATTTGGTTCAACTTTCCCTCCACGTGTAAGAGAGGTTTAATAGAAATCCTCAATTGACTTGGGAAATACCCCATCAGGTCTTATTTATTCCAAATGATCAAAAATATTCACTACTCTCTTCCATGTACTGACGACTATCGACTATTTCACGACTAAGACCGAGTATTTTCCATCGTATATAAAGAAAAACCTAGTGAAGTGAAAAAATGATCATTTACCAATGAGAAAATAAATAATGGAATAAAAAATCAAATACGATCACACTTGATAAAAAAACTATATGAAATTGAGTACAACGTTGCAAAAGAGAGATAAAAATTTTCTTCACTGAAGTGTATGAACACAAGCATTAAAAAATACTGAACTGACCCTTACCTATTCACTCAAAGGATTACCCCACCATGGTAAGGGTAAAAGAGATTTATTTTGATGATGAAGGGATTCCAAAACTATGAAAAAGAATTTAATGAAAAACAAAATAAGAAAAGAAGTCTACAAGATTCTGTCCTACGAATGTTTTCCCCTGTTTGTCACCACCCCCCTCGAATCAGCCCAAGGTCCCTTCATATACGATTCTCCAAAATCGAATTTCATTTATATCCTAAAAATCTCAAATTAACTCGGATTTTATAAAAAAATATATGTAATTATTACTGAGGATGACTTTTGTGGGATGCGATTTCCAATAATCTTCTTTGAATATTTCTTATTCAATATCTACCTTAATGAAACCAAATCTTCAAGATATTCAACAGAGATATAGATAGTTGAATAGGATTTTAATTATAATTAGAATCACCTTTATTGGTGGTTTTATGACCAATTTATGTTTAATTCACTAAGGTGGGGTCCTTGTAGTTGCTGAGAATATTTCTCCACATTGATTAAATTTTACAGGTCCCTATATGGAAGAATAAGTTCCTATCATATAAGAAAAAGTTGTAGACCACATATCCAGGTATCCTAATAAAAATTAGTTACATAAATGGGATCAATATTCTAAAATATATGATCAAATTTCCAAAATAATTAAAATTTGTTAAATTTGAAAAATTGGAAACATCCCAATTGTAGCAGAAAACTTACCATAAATCCAAAACTAACACCAATAAAATCATATTGATGAATTTAGGGGCTTTAAATATTTGAAATAAATTTAAAAACCATTTAAATTATTATCCCTATGAATTAACCCACACTTAGCACTAGGAATCATAGAAAAATAATCCTTAAAATCAAATCACAACAAATTTTTAACACATACCCATGAAATCCACAAAATCCACACCATAAAATGAAAAGATATCATACCTCATCAAAAATATTATTTCAAGTTATACATTTAGACCAGTTAATATATTTTTAATTTATTTCTCATCCCATGCATAGAATATTCTTTCCTCACAATAATTTTCTCTCATCTCACAAATGTTAATTTTCAACAAGTATTTTCTCATCCAAACCCATGCAAGAGTCACAATAGGCTTGATAAATTATTACTTCTCAACCCGATGTGAGTCAAGAAAATGTGTCCATCAGGAGGAATTTTCATGTTTATTCTGTGGTGTTTGGCAGCTAGGATTTATATTTTAAAATTCTAAGGCTGAAAAAGGAGGGCTTGGCTCTTTTTGAAGAAAATTTGTAAGATTCTAATTTTCACTCAAGTATGATCTCCCTCTCTTCCCATTTGTAGAAAATCATCTCCATCATCATAAAAACTCACAAAATGTCAATTCCATTTAGCATTTGTCAATAAAAAATTTCAATCTTCATAGTTTTTCTTGAATGCACCCGATAAGAACTTCTTTCTTTATTCACTAGATGCTCCTGAAAGGCCCAACATCATTTTTCCTAAAATCTCCAAAAAGGAATAGATTTTAAAAGAAGGAATTTTTTAGCTGCAACATCATCTCTTAAAAATTTTATTTCTACCCAATGTAACATCAAATTTAGGAATTACACCACAATACATCTTCCCCTACACTTATATTTAACTAGATCATGAAATTTCACTTCAAGATATGGTTGGATAGGGAAAATTGGATCATATTGTGGCTAACCTAATAGATTGTTAATGGATTATAAGGGATATGAAGATTAAATGTGAAAGGTAGGCTTTAACGAAAGATATTTTTTTTGAAAGGAGTCTTTAAAACCAAATACATGCCTTGATCATTTAGAACACAAATACCTCACACCCTTATGTTTTGAAGGGAATAAATCAAATTATATTTAAAGAAAGCATGGTATGGTTCTCTCAAGAAATAAGGTGAAGGTAAATAATATGGAAACAATGGTTTAGAAGCCTCCCAGAGAAGTGATTTAATAAATAAAGACAATGAACTGTTTCATGAGATTCAAAAATCAAAGTGCCTTTCATGAAATACCCAAAGACTTGAACTTGAAACAAATCCATTTTCAACATTCATTTAAGCTCAGTTTTAGGGAATAGATTGGCTCACTCATTGACATGGGTTTCAAAAATTTCAATGATACTTATTTCAGATCAATGTTTAAAGAACACACAAAAATGGAAAAATAAACTCACCTAAATTTGAAAAAACATACTTTTTGAATAATAATAATAGTATTAACTGAAACCTGAAACTAAAAAGGTTCCCTCCCCCACACTTAAATTATATAGTGCACTCAATGCATTCAAAGGGAATTAACATATTAGAATATTTTAAAATGAATTAGAGAATCAATAATGTGTAAAGAAGAGGTACAACCTATTTCATTGGTAGTGAAACATTGAGTTACGATCCTAAGTTTTTCTTCATAAAAACCTATAAGAAAAATTAAAAAATAACATAATAAATTTATTAAATGAAATTAAAATAGAAATATAATGTGAAAAGATTAATAGATCTTAGTTTAATCCCCTAATCAGGACCTTGGTTTCGACTGCCTCTAGATGGGTAGTTCTAATCGGTGATCCCCCATACGATGGTGGGTGAAGATTAATGCTCAAGAACCAATACAATTTCTTCATACTAGCATGTACCTTATCTTTGTTATTGAGGGATCCATGGATATAGTATGCCAAATCCACACCGATAGGAATAAGGTAAAACATTCAATTTGGAGGTAGTATAATGAATGAGTCCTCATATTTCTTAGTTTCCACTTGAACAAATTATTATTCATTGACCAGTGTTTTCTCAAGGTATGCTGCATCAATTTAATAATCCAAGAGAATGTCAGAGTTTAATTCTATTTGAAAAAAATGCAAGCATAAGGTGTTAATATAAAATTATTCCATTTCAATGTATTCATATAGTGTTTATATTTCCTTAGGGAAAGCTACTTTGATCTCCTTTTGAATACTCTCTGGTAAATGTGAAACATGTTTCAAAGAGCTCTAGATGTTTCTCTTTTTATGAATCTGATTTTTCATCATATTCCTCTAATAAAATACATGTGTTTTCCAAATCTGAAAATTTAATACAATTATTAGTGATACTCAATTCAGTTTCAATTTTTTTGAAGAAAATGAGTTCATGGAAATATCATCTCGTTGAGTTTGTTCATCTTCAATATATTCTTCATTGGAAATCACCTCTTAGAGTTGTGTAGTAGACGATAGAGGAAGGTAGTTAGGATCCCATATGTGTTCTTCAAATTATACCATTTTCATTTCTTCTTCCTCTTCCATTTCTAGAGACAAGTGGACTAGTGCTAGATATTCATATGTGTAAACAATGGGGAGATCATGTTGTACCTTAAAATTGTTCCAAAATTCATCCAAATATTAGTGAACTCCCACACATATCTCAATTGGATAGTCTTCCTTTTCTTGAATACACTGTATATCATCATGGTGTTCTTGGAAATGTTTCTTAAAATGGACATGTTTTTTATGGTCCTTGAGTTGGACCTCAACTTCTTGGATGTCATTAGTGAAATTTGGGAAAACTAGTGGCACTTCCTTCTTGGCATTGAATCTTTGTATGTCATTTCAGATCTCATCAACCATGATCATCAAATCTTCTGTTGAGATCCATGTTGTTATTCCACTTTTGTTCTGCTTGAGCATTATTATAAGAGTATCTTACCTTATTTGGAGGGACTTATCAGTGTAGTATATTTTTTATTCCTCAACTTGTGAGTAATTGTTCATTGAAGAATAATTGATGTTTTGATACATCAGGGAAAGATAATTTTTTTCGTTTTTTATTTATAATGATTAAAATATTTAGAATTAGATTATGGACCTACATCTACAAAAATGACACCAAGTATTACACATACCAATCATGGGTATTGGAAAAACAAATATTTCCTAAGTTAAAATGTTGTAAAGTTATTGACCTAGGATGTATCTCGAAGAAGAGTGGACACAAAATATTTGTCCGTTTTAATTAGATAAAAAACTGGGGATGTTTTTTATTTGATTTTATTTTGGAATGATTTTATAATGATTGAAAAAAAATTTACAAAACAATATATTGAAAACTATGATATGAGATGGATGATTAGGTCATGGTTAGTTTTTTATTATTAATGCTATGCCTGTTCTATTTTAGTCAAATGTTTTCTACTAAGTGGTTTAAAGTGAGATTATATAGTCTTTTCCAATCATTCCTTTATTTGAATGGATATGGTGAGAGAATAACTTACTAAGATATCATTTGGGTTATCAATCCTTCCATGTGAAAGAGAGTTTTAATAAATATCCTCAATTGACTTGGGCAATACCCGATCAGGTATTGTTTATCTGAAACAATCAAATATATTCACTACCCCTCTTTGTTGTACTGAAGATCAACGAGTACTTCACCACTAAGTCTTAGTCTCATACATCATATATAAAATAAAACCTATTGGAGGGATATAATTATAACTGGCCAAATATAAAATAAATAATAGAATAAAAATCAAATACGATCACACTTGATAATAAAAATGCTATATGAAATTGAAAACAACTTTTCAAAATAGAGATATAATTTTTATTCACTAAAGTGTATGAAATAAATAATTAAAAAATATAAAACCTACCTTTACTCAATATATAATATGTTTACCCCTCCATGGTAATGGTAATATAGATTTATGGTTAAGAATAAGGAATTTAAAAACAATGAAAAAGAAAATAGAGAAAAATAAAATAGGACAAGTTGTCCAAAAAATTGTTTATTACAAATTTTTTTATCCTTTTTGGCACAACTCCCCCTTAAATCAGCCCAAGGTCCGTTCTTTTAGGATTCTCCAAATATAATTTCATTTCTATACTCAAAAAACTAAAATTAATTGGGTGTTTCTTGAGAATTATATGCAATTATTATTGAGGATTACTTTTGCTGGCTGAGATTTCCAAAAATATTCTTTGAATGTTTCTCATTCAATATATACATTAATGAAACCAAATCCACATGATATTAAAAATATATATTCATAGTTTAATTTTATTTACATTAAAATTATAATAACCTTCATTGGTGGCGTTATGACCTATTTATGATTAATTTACTGAGGTGGGGTCTACACAGTCACCCCGAATATTTCTCCACATTGATTGATTTTTTTGAGTCCCTATATGGATAAATAAGCTCCTATCACAGAAGACAAAGTTGTATCTCACTTATACACATATACTACAAAAAATATTCACATAAATTGGATCTATATTCTAATGTATGGGATCTAATTCCCAAAATACTTAAAATCTGTTAAATTTCCAAAATTAGGTAACTTTTTAAGTCTAGCACAAAACATACCATAAATCCAAAATTGATGTAAATAACCTCTAATTGATTCTTTTAGGGGGTTTAAATATTTAAAATACAAATAAAAATGTTTGAAATATCGTATCTATCAATTCCTCAACACATAGAACTTGGACTACTGAACAAGTAAGAATTAAGATCAAATCCCAGAAAATTTCAAATACATACCCATGAGATCCACTAAATCCACACCATGAAATGAAAAGATATCATACCTCTTAAAAAACAATACTTAAAGTTATATATTTAGAATATTTAATTTATATTAACTTAATTTCGCATCCCATTCACACAAGACGCCTACCTCATAATAATTTTTACTTATCTCATAAATGTTAATTTCCAACAAGGATTTTCTCATCCAAACCCATGAAAGAGTCACCATAGCATTGATAAATTTTTACTTCTCCACTTGATCTGATTCAAGTAAATTTATTTATCATGGGGACTTTTAAAGGTTTTTTCTGTTGTTTTTATTACATAGGATTTATATGTTAAAAATTTGGAGGCCGAAAAAGGAGGGCTTGGATCTTTTTGAAGAAAATTTGCAAGATTCTAATTTTCACTCAAGTATGATCTCCCACTATTCCCCTTTGTAGAAAATAATATCCATCATCATGAATACTCAATAAATGTTAATTTCCATTATCATTTCACCATAAAAATTACAATATTCATAGTTTTTCTTAAATTCTCCAGATATGCATATCTTTCTTTCTTTATTGGATGTTATAGAAAGGCACAACATCAATTTTCATAAAAGATATAGAAAGGAACAAATTTTAAAAGAATGAATTATTCACCAGTAACATAATCTCATCTATATTTTATTTCCACCATGAGTAACATCAAATTAGTTATTACAGCATAGTACATCTTCCACCACACTTATGTTTAACTAGATCATGAAATTTTATTTCAAGAGAAGGTTGGATATGGAAAATTGGATTATAATGTGGCCAACCTAAGAGTATGTTAATAGATTATATGGGATACAATTATTGAATGTACAATATAGGCCAGAATAAAAGGGATTTTTTAATATGGGTATTTAAAACCAAATAGATTCTTTAATCATTTAAAAGAAAAGTACCTTAAACCCTAATGTTTTGAAGGGAATAATTCAAATTCTTGTTAATGAAATCATGGTATGGTTCTCTCAAGAACGGGGTTTATGTAAAGAATATTAGAAAATGGTTTATAATCCTCACATGAAAGTGATTTCAAAAATAGAGATAGTAAACTATGTCATGAGATTCAAAAAATAGAGTAATTTTCATGAAATTCCCAAATATTTGAACTTAAAAAAAGTCATTTCCAGAATTCACTTAAGCTTAGTTTCATGGAATATATTGGCTCACTCATTAACATGGGTATAAAAATGTTAAGGATACACATTTCAGCTCAATGTTTAAAAAACACGCAAAAATTAAAAAATAAACACACCAAAATTTGAATAAAACATACTTTTTTTAAATAATAATAATAATGATGAAAATACTAAACTACAAAGGTTCCCACCACCACACATAAATGATGTGGTGTCGTTAATGAATTTAAATGGAATTAACATATATGAATATTTTAAAATGAATCACAACATCAATAATGTGTAAAGAAGAGTTACAACCTAACTTATTTGTAGTGCAACATCGAGATAAGATCCTAAGTGTTGGTCCCAAAAAACCTACAATAAATTTTTTTAAAAATAACATAAGAAATATATTAAAGGAAAATTATATGAAAATAGAATAATAAAAGTTGTATTGATCTTGGTTTAGTCCCCCAAGTTGGCCTTAGGTTTTGACTAACTCTAGATGGGATGTTCTAATCAGTTATCCCCAATCTGATGGTGGGTGAGGTTTCTTGATCATGGACCAATAAAATTTATTATTTCTATCATGTAACTATTCTTTTTTATTGAGGTATCCATGGGAATATTATTCCAAATCCACACCCATGAGAATAAAGTAAAACATGCATTGTATAGGTAGAATAATGAATGAGTCCTCCTCTTTCTTAGTTTCTACATGAACAATTTCTTCTTCATTCACCAGTGTGTTCTCATGGTATAATGCATCAATATAATAATCAAAGGTAATTTCATAGTTTAATTCTATTTGAAAAAAATTAATGCATGAAGTGTCAAAATCAAATTCATCCCTTTCAAATTATTCTTCCTGTGTTTTTATTTCCTTAGGAAAATCCACTTTGATATCCTCTTGAACACCCTCCATTAAATGTACAACCTGTTCGGTGAGCTCCATATGTTTATCTTTAGAAGGATATTATTTTTCACAATCTTCCTCCAAAAAAATACAAGTGTTGAAAAAATATGAAAATTTAATACAATTAAAGGCTTTACTCAATTAAATTTCATCAAAATTCGAAAATAATGAGTTCATGAAAATATCATCTCCTTGATTTTTTTTATTTGATCTCATCTTCATTGGAAATCACCTCTTAGAGTTGATTAATAGAAGATATATGAAGGTAGTCGGGATCCTATATGTGTTCTTCAAAGTCAACCATTTGCAAGGCTTTCTCCTCTTCTATTAGTAGAGATAAGCAGAGTGGTGTTGTCTCTTCTAGTGTGTAAGGAACGAGGAGATCATGTTGTATATCATACTCATTACCAAATTCATCCAGAAATTGTTCATCTCCTACATGAATATCAATAGGAATGCCTTCCTCATCATTAATATACTCTATCTCATCATAGAGTTCTTGGATATATTTCTTAAAATGTTCAGGCTATTGATGGTCCTCAAGTTGGGTCTCAGCTTCTTGGATGTCTTTAGTGAAATTGGGGAAAACCAGTGGCACTTCCTTTTTACAATTGAATCATTATATGTTAGTTATGATCTTATCAGACATAACCATATAATATTCAGTTGATATCCATGTTATTATGCCTATTTTCTTTTTCTTGAGCATTATCATAAGAGAATATACACTTCCTTGGAGGGTCGCCTCAGTGTAGTCTATTTCTTGTGCATTCATCTGTGAGTAATTTCTCCATCCAAGAATAATAGATTTGATACATCAGGGAAATATAATGTTTTTTTATGTTTTTTTATTGGTAAAGAATTAAATATTTTCAATTAGATTATGGAACTACATACCCGACAATGATTCCATGTTTTACGCATGCCTATCATGGGGCATGACAAATAAAAATATATTCCTCAATCATTTAAATTACAAGTACCTCAAACCCTCATGTTTTGATAGGAATAAATCATATTCTAGTTAAAGAAAGGATGGCTTGGTTCTCTCAATAAATGAGGTGAATTTAAAGAATATGAAAAAATGGTTTAGAAGCCTTAGAGGAAAGTGATTTCAAACATAAAGTAAACTTTGGGATGGGATTAAAAAATAAGAGTACTTTTCATGAAGTTCCCAATGATTTGAACTTAAAATAAATTTATTTTTAGCATTAATTTATGGTATGTTTCGTGGAATATATTTTCTCACTCATTGACATGGGTTTCAAAAATGTTAATGATACACATTTCTGCTAAAAGTTTCAAAAAACACCAAAAAATTTAAAAATAAACACACCAAAATTTGAAAAAAAAACTATTTTTTTAAAATAATAATAATAATAACAATGAAAATCATAAATTATAATGTTTCCTTCCCCCACACATAAATTATGAAGTTTCCTCAATGCATTGAAATGGAATTAACATGTGTGAAGATTCTAAGATGAATCCAAAGAAAAAAGAAGGTTTTAAGGAGAGGTACAACATAACTCAATGGTGGTGCAATGTTGAGTTATGCACATAAGTGTTTATCTATGAAAACCTAAAAAAATATATAGAAAATAACATAAAAAATTTATTAAAATAAAATAAAATTTAAATATAATGAGAAAAGATGGATTGAGAATGGTTTAATACCCCCGAAGTGGGCCCTTGGTTTTAATTGCCTTTAGATGGGAAGTTCTAATCAGTTATCCCCAATCTAATGGTGGATGAGGTTTCTTTCTCATGAAACAATAAAATTTATTCTTTCAATAAAGTACTTATTACATTTTATTGATGTCTCCATTTATATAGTATTCCAACTCTACACCCATGTTAATAGGGTAAAAAATGCATTATGGGGGTAGGATAATGAATGAGTCCTCCTATTTCATAATTTCCACGTGAAAAATTTCTTTTTCATTCACCAGTGTGTTCTTAAGGTATGATACATCAATGGAATAATCACAGTGAATGTCAAAGTTTAATTCTATTTGAAAAAAAAATTAAATCATGAAGTGCTAATAACAAATTCTTCCCCTCCAAAGTATTCATATTGTGTTCTTATTTCCTCATAAAAATCCACATTGATATTCTCTTGAACACTATCCATTACATTTTCAACATGTCCAGGGTGCTATAGATGTTTCTCTTTAGATGAATCTTTCTTTTCATCATCTTCCTCCATGAAAATAAAAGTTTCGAAAAAATTTGAATCTTCAATAAAATTAGAGGTGATACTCAATTCATTTTCAGAAAAATAATAAGATAACAAGTTCATAAAAATATCGTCTCCTTGAGTATGTTCTGTTTCAATCAATTATTCATTGGAAATAACCTCTTGGAGATGAGTAGCAGAATATAGAGGAAGGTAGTAAGGATCCTTTATGTGTTCTTAGAATTCTACCATTTGGATGGCTTCATCCTCTTCCATTACTAGAGAAAAGTAGAGTGGTGTTGGCTCATCTAGTGTGTAAGGAATGGGGAGATCATGTTTTACCTCATACTCATTCAAAAAATCATATAGATATTTTAGATCTTCCACATGTTTCACAGTAGGAATTTATTCTTTATCATGAATAAAATCTATCTCATCATGGTATTATTGGATCTATTTCTTAAAATGGTTAGGCTATTGATTTTCCTCAAATTGGGCCTCAACTTATTGGATGTATTTAGTAAAATTGGGGAAAACCATTGGGTCTTACTTCTTGGCCTTGAATCTTTGTATGTCAGTTTGGAGCTCATAATCCATGACCATAAAATATTCAGTTGAGATCCAAATTTTTATGCCTCATTTATTCTACTTGACCATTATTATAAGAGCATATACCCTTCTTTGGACTTCCTCCTTAGTGAAGTTTATTTCTTGTTCCTTCACCTCTGAGTAATTTATCCTTAAAGAATTATAGAAGTTTGGATACACAATAGAATGAGATTTTTATGTTTTTTTATTTATAAAGAGTCAAATATATATACTTAGATTATGAAACTACATCCATATAAATTGTTTTAACTTTTATGTATGCCTGTAATGGGGAGTGACAAAAAAAATTCCTTAGTTAAAATGTATTAAATTGGTTAACCTAGAATGTCTCCCAAGGAGGAGTGAACTCCAAAACAATTGTCCCTTTTAATTAGAGGGAAAATGGGGTGGTTTCTGAATTGAATTGATTTTGGAATAAGATGATAATGATTGAAAGAAAATTGACAAAATAATATATTGAAAACTATGATATGAGAATGGTGATTAGGTCGAGATCACTTTTGTATTTGCAATGCTATTTGTGTTTTATTTTTTTCAAACTTATTCTTTAATGTCATATAAAGTAAGATTATATGATGGATTCCTCTCACTACCTTGGTTGAATGGGGATAGATAGGGAATACATTACCAAGATCTCATTTTGTTATACTCTTCTTCCATCTGCAAAAGAGTTGTAATAAGTATCCTCAAATGACTTGGGCAATACCTGATCGAGTCTTGTTTATCACAAAAAATAAAAAACATTCACTATCCCTCTTTTATATACAAACGATCATCGAGTACTTCACCACTAAGGCTTGTTCTATTCCATAGTATACAAACCAAAAAATAGTGGAGGGAGAAAATGATCATTGACCAAATAAAAAATCAATAACAGAATCAAAAATCAGATATGATCTTACTTGATAATAGAAAGGCAATATGAAATTGAAAACAACATTGCAAAAGATATAAAAAAATCATCACTAAAGTGCATGAAATCAAGCATTAAAATATAGAAAACCTATACTTACCCAATCATTCAAATTTTAACCTATCATTTTTATAGTAATCGAAATTAATGGGGAAGAAGAAGGTATTAAAAACTATGAAAAATAAAAGATAGAAAAATAAAAGAAGAAAATACATCCATCTGATTCGGTCTTATGAATGTCTTCTCCTATTTATAACCACTCCCCCTCTAATCATACCATGGTCCACTTTTATAGGATTCTCCAAATCTAATTTCCTTTCTATACTATAAATTTAAAATTAATTGGGTGTTTTTACAGAATTATATGGAATTATTATTGAGGATCACTTTTTCTAGCCGTGATTTGGAAAAATCTTATTTGAATGTTTCTCATTCAATACTGCCTTAATGAAACCAAATATCCTTGATATTCAACAGAGAGAGGAGTTGTTGAATTTTATTTCCGTTAAAATTTTAATAACCTTAATTGGTGGTGGTATAGAATTTTTATGATTGAAAATCAAATCATGAAAAAGTTTAAACACATACTTATGAGATCCACCAAATCCACAGCATAAACCGAAAAGATATCATACATAATCAAAAACATTATTTCAAGTTATACATTTAGATTATTTAATATATTTTAACTTCATTTCTCATCCCATGTACACAAGACACCTACATCACAATAATTTTATCTAATCTCACTAATGTAAATTTTCAACAAGGTTTTACTCACCCAAACTCATGCAAGGGTCACCGTAGGCTTGATAAATTCTTACTTCTCCACCTGATGTGAGTCAATGAAATGTGTTTATCATGAGGATTTTTTAGGTTTTTCTGTTGATTTTTCTCAGTAGGATTTATATCTTAAATATTCTATGGCTGAAAAATGAGGGCTTGGCTCTTTTTGATGCAAATTTTTAGGATTCTAATTTTTACCCAAGTATGATCTCTTTGTCATTGCCTTTATAGAAAATCATCTCCATAATCATGAAAACTCAAGAAATATTAATTCTATTGAGAATTTCACCACCAATAAGTTCAATATTCATAGTTTTTATTGAATTATCCAGATAGCCACATCTTTCTTTCTTGATTAGATTCTCCATAAAGGTACAACTTCATTTTTATTAAAAGCTTCCGAGAGGCACAACGTTTAAAAGAATAAATTATTCAGCATAAACATCAACTGTTCTATATTTTATTTCCACCCATATTAACATAAAATTAGTTATTACAGCAGAAGAAATATTCCCCCATAGTTATGTTCAACTAGATCTTGCATTTTCATTTCTAGAGTAGGTTGGATATGGAAAATTGGATTTGTAATGTGGCTAACCAAATAGGTTGTTCATTGCTTCTAGGGGATATGAGGATTACATGTATAAGGTAGGACAAAATAAAAGGGATTTTTTTAAAATAGTGGTCTTTGAATCCAAATAGATGCCTCAATCATTTAAAACACAAGTACCTTAAACCCTAATGATTTAAAAAGAATAAATCAAATACCAATTAAAGGATGCATGGAATGGCTCTCTCAAGAAATGAGGTGAATGTAAAGAATATGAAATCAATGGTTTAGAATCCTCATAGGAATATGATTTCTAAAATAAAGACAATGAACTATGGCACAGGAATCAAAAATCAGAGTACATGTCATCAAATTACCAAATATTGAAACATGAAAAAAAGTCATTTTCAACATTCATTTAAGATTAGTTTCATGGAATATATTATCTCACTCATTAACATGGGTTTCAGAAATGTAGATGATATAAATTTCATATCATTGTTAAAAGAACAAAAAATTGAGAAATAAACACACCAAAATTTGAAAAAAAATACTTTTTTTTAAATAATAATAATAACAATAATGAAAATGATAAACTACAAAGGTTCCCTCCCCCGCACTAAAATGATACAGTGTCCTCAATGCATTCAAATGTAATTGACATGTATGAATATTTTAAAAAAAATCACAACAACATGAAAGTGTAAAAGAGAGGTAAAACCCAACTTTTTGTTAGTGGACCATTGAGTTAAACTCCTAAGTGTTTCTCCCTAAAAACCTACAAGAAAAAATAAAATTATTACAAAATAAATTTATCAAAAAAACTAAAATAAAAATTAAAAAGGGAAAGAGGGATAGATCTTGGTTTAATCCCCCAAGTGTTCCTAGGGTTTTGACTGCCACCAAATGGGATGTTCTAATCAGTTATCCCCAATCTGATGGTAGGCGATGTTTCTTACTCATGAACCAAAAAAATTTATTCTTTCCAGCATGAAATTCTTCCTTTTTATTGAGGGATCCATGGATATTGTATGCCAAATCCACACCCAAGGGTATAAGGTAAAACATTCATTGCGGAGGTAGGATAATGAATGAGTCCTCCTCTTTCTTAGTTTCTACTTGAGAACTTTTTCTTCATTCACCAGTGCGTTCTCACTATATGGTGGAAAAAATGGAATAATCAAAGGGAATGTAAGAGTATAATTCTTTTTGAAAAAATAAATAAATCACGAAGTGTCAATATACAATTCATCCCTTTGAAATTATTAATCTTATGGTTTTATTTCCTCAATAAAATCCACATTGATCCCCTCTTAAACACTCTCCATTATATGTTTAACATGTTCAAGAAGATCCAAATGTTTTTCTTTAGATTCAAATTATTTTTCATCATCTTCCTCAATGAAAATAATAGTGTTGGACAAATATGAAAATTTAATACAATTAAAGTCGAAACTCAATTCAATTTCAACAAAATTAGAAGATAATGAGTTCATAAAAATATCATCTCCCTAAGTTTGTTAGGCTTCAATCTCTTCTACATTGGAACTCAACTCTTGGAGCTGAGTAGTAATAGATAGAGAAAGGTAGTTAGGCTCCTCTATGTGTTCTTCAAATTATACCATTTGGATGGAACCCTACTCTTCCATTACTAAAGAAAAGTAGATTTTTTTGGATGTTCTAGTGCGTAAGGAAATATGTGATCATGTTGTAACTTATACTTGTTCAAAAATTCACCTAGGTATTTTTGATCTCCCACACGTATCTTAGTAGGCATGTATTCCTCATTATGAATATACTTTATCCCATCATAGAATCCATGGATCTGTTTCTTAAATGGTTAGGCTATTGATGGTCCTCGAGTTTGGCCTCAACTTCTTGGATATCTTTAGTAAAATTGGGGAAAACTAGGGGCACTTTCTTATTGGCCTTGTATTTTTGAAAGTTAGTTCGGAGCTCATCAACCTTGACCATCAAATCTCGAGTTGAGATCAATGTTGTTAGGCCTCTTTGAATGTTCTTGATCATTATCAAAATTTCATATGCCCTTATTTGGAGGGCTTCATCAGTGTACTCTATTTCTTGTTCCTACACCTGTGAGTAATTGTTCCATGTAGAATAATAGAAGTTTGGATAAATCATGAAAAGATAATTTTTTATGTTTTTTATTTGTAAAGTGTCAAATATTTACAATTAGATTTTGGAACCACCTTCCTGGAAACGACGCCAAGCTTTACACACCCCTATCATGGTGTATGGTAAAACAAATATTTCCTATGATAAAATGTAGTAAAGTGGTTTACCTAGGATGTCTATCAAAGAGGAGTGCACAAAAAATAGTTTTCACTTTTAACTAGGGGGAAATGGGGTGGTTTTTGAAATGAAATGATTTTTGAATGAGCTGATAATGATTGAATACAAATTGAGAAAACAAGAAATTAAAAATTATGATATGAGAGTGGTGATTAGTTTGGGGTTAGTTTTCTATTTTCAATCCTATCATTGTTTTATTTTATTCAAACTTCTTTAGCTAAGTCATTTAAAGTGAGATACAATGATCGATTACTCTCACACATTTGGTCGAATGGTGATAGTGAGGGAATACCTTACCAATATCTCATTTGGTCATACTATCCTTCCATGTTCAAAAGAGTTGTAATAAATATCCTCAATTGTATTGGGAAATACCATATTGGGTCCTGTTTATACCGAACTATCAAAAACATTCACTTCCCCTCTTTCACGTACTGAAGATCGTCAAGTATTCACCACTAATCCTTGGTCTATTCTATCATATATAAACCAAAACCAAGTGGAGGGAGATAATTATAATTTACCTAATAGAAAATCAATAATGGAATCAAAAATAAAATACGATCACAGTTGATAATAACACCGCTGTATGAAATTGAAAACAACTTTGCTGAAGAGAGATAAACTTGTTCGTTATAATGTGCATGAACTCAAGCAATAAAAAATAGAAAAATTACCCTTCCCAAATAAATCAATGGTTTACCGGACCATGGTAATGCTAATAGATATTTATGGGGAATAAGAAGGCATGAAAAAACTCCAAAAAAAGAGATTAAAAGAAAAGAAGAAAGGTTTTCCACTAGATTCTGTTATCTGAATGTTTTCACATGTTTAGAACCACTCCCCCCTAAAATCAGACCAAGGTACCTTATTATAGGATTCCAAAAATCTCATTTTTTATATTTCCTAAAAATCTCAAATTAATTGGTTGTTTCAATATAGAGATATATAATTATTTTTGAGGATCAATTTTGCTGGTCGAGATTTCCAGAAATATTCATTGAATGTTTCTCATTTAATATCTACATTAATAAAACCAAATCTATATTAAAAATAAATCAAATTCATTGAATTGGATTTCCATTACAATTGTAATCACCTTTATTGTTGGTGGTATGAACTATTTATGATTAATTAACCGAGGTGGGGTCCATGCAGTCACCCAGAATATTTCTCCACCTTGACTGAATTTTTCAGGTCCCTATATGGCCGAATGAGCTTCTATATTAGAAGGAAGAGTTGTATCCCATACATCTAGGTATACTAAAAAAACTCAACTATATCTAGTTTCTAAATGATAAGATCAAATTACCAAAATACTTAAAATTTGTTAAATTTCCAAAATTAGGAAAATTTCAAATTTTAGCACAAAACATACCATAAATCCAAAATTTATACAAATGTACTCAAATAGATGAATTTAGGTGGTTTAAATATTTTAAATAAATATAAAAAAAATTTGAAAATATTATCTCTATCAGTTCCCCCATACTTAGTATATGTACTCCTTGATAAGTAAACATTAAAATTTAATCATGAAAAATTTATAACACATACCCATGAGATCCACCAAATCCACACCATAAAATAGAAAATATCATAGATCATAATTTCTTTTTAAAGTTATCCATTTAGATTATTTAATATATTTTTCCTTAATTTCTTATCCCATGCACACAAGACACCTACCTCACAATAAGTCTCACTCATCTTATAAATATTAATTTTCAATAAGTCTTTTCTCATCCAAACCCATGACAGTGTCACCGTAGGCTTTATAAATTCTTACTTCTCCACTAGATGTGAGACAAGGAAATTTGTTTAACATGAGGACTTTTATGTTTTGTTCTCTCAATTTTTCTAGGTAGGATTTAGATGTTAAAAATTCTGGGACTGAAAAAGGAGGGCTTGGATCTTTTTGATGCAAATTAGCAAGATTAGAATTTTCACTCAAGCATGATCTCTTTCTCTTCCCCTTTTTAGAAAATCAACTCCATAATCAAGAAAAATCAGAAAATTTAATTCTTATTTATCATTTCACCATCAAGAATTTCAATGATCATAGTTTTTCTTGAATTCTCTAGAGAGGCACACCTTTCATTCTTTATTGGATGCTCTATAAAGGCACAATGTCACTTTTCTTAAAAGATCTATAATGGAACAAAATAAAAAAGAATGAATTATTATACAGGAACATAATCTCTTCAATATTTTATTTCCACCTAGAGTAACATCAACTGATTTATTAAACCACAATACATCTTCCCCCACACTTATGTTAAATTAGATCGTGTAATTTCACTTTAATAGTAGGTTTTATGGGGAAAATTGGCTTGTAATGTGGAAAACCTAACAGTGTATTCATGGATTATAAGGGATAAAAGGATTAAATGTACATGGTAGGAAATAATAAAAGGTTTTTTTTTGAAAAGTGTGATTTATAAACAAGTAGATGACTCAATCATTTAGAAGATAAGTACCTCAAACTCTCAAGTTTTGATAAGAATAAATCAAATTATATTTAAATAAAGCACGGTTTAGTTCTCTCATGAAATGATGTGAATATAAATAATATGAAAACAATGGCTTCAAAGCATCATATGAATGTGATTTCAAAAATAATGATAGTTAACTATTGCATGGGATTCAAAATTAAGATTACTTCTCATGAAATTCCTAAAGATTTGAACTTGAAACAAAGTCATTTTCAGTATTCATTTAAGCTCTGTTTCATGGAATATGTTGGCTCAATCATTGACATGGGTTTAAAAAATGTCAATGATACACATTTCCAATTAATGTTCAAAAAACACACCATAATTGATAAATAAACATAGAAAAATTTTAAAAAACAATTTTTTTTTGAAATAATAATAAAAATAAAAAGGAAAATCATAAATTAAAAAGGATACCTCCCCAAAACTTAAATAATGTAGTGTCTATAATGAATTAAAATGGAATTAAAATGTGAGAATATTTTAAAATTAATCACAATAGTAAAAAAGTGTGAAAGAGAGGAAGAACCTAAATTATTGGTAGTTCAACATTGAGTTATGATCCAACCTGCTGCACCCTGAAAACCTACAAGAAAAATTGAAAAAATAACATAAGAAATTTTTTAGAAGAAAATATAATAGAATGAGAATGAAAAAAGATGGATAAATCATAGTTTAATCCCCCAAGTGGGCCCTGGGTTTTGACTGCCCCCAGATGGGAAGTTCTAATCTGTTATCTACAATTTGATGGTGAGTGAAGTTTCTTTCTCATGAAGAAATAAAATTGATTCTTTATAGCTTGTAATTATTCCTTTTTACTGAGGACTCTATGGAAATTGTATTCCAAATCCACACCCATAGGAATATTTTAAAACATTCATTGTGGAGGTAGGATAATGAATGAGTCCTCCTCTTCCTTAGTTTGCACTTGAGCAATTTCTTATTCATTCACAAATGTGTTCTCAAGGAATGCTGCATCAATGAAATAATCAATGGGAATGTTAGAGTTTAATTCTATATGAAAAAAATTAAAGCATGAAGTGTCAATATAAAATTATTCCCTTTAAAAGTAATCATCTTGTGTTTCTATTTCCTTAGGCTAATCTACATTTATCTCATGATGAACACTCTCCATTAAATTTTCAACATGTCCAGGGAGCTCTAAATGTTTCTCTTTATATGCATCTTATTTTTCAATATCATACACCAAGAAAATAAAAGTATAAGAAAAAACATAAATTTTAATAAAATTAAAGGTGATACTCAATATAGTTCAAACAAAATTAGAATATAATTAGTTCATGAAAATATCATCTCCCTAATTTTGTTTTCTTAAATATCTTCTTCATTAGAAATCACCTATTAGAGTTGAGTAGTAAAAGATAAGGGATGGTAGGCATTCTCCCCTATGTGTTCTTAAAATTAAACCATTTTTATGGATTCAACCTCTTATATTACTAGAGACAAGTAGAGTGGTGCTTGATATTCTAGTGTATAAGGAATGGGGAGATCATGTTGTACCTCATACTCATTCCAAAATTCATCCAGATATTTTTGATCTCCCGCACTTATCTCAGTAGGAATGTCTTCCTCATCATGAATACACTCTAGATTATCATGGGATTCTTAGTTTTGTTTCAAAATGGATAGGCTACTAATTTTACATCAGTTGGACCTCAACATCTTGGATGTATTTAGTGAAATTGGGGAAAACTAGTGGCACTTCCTTATTGTCCTTGAATTTTTGTATGTTAGTTCGTAGCTCATAAGCCCTGACCATCAAATATTCAATTGAGATACATGTTTTCATGCCTCTTTGATTCTTCTTAATCATTATCATAAGAGAATATTCCATTATTTGGAGTGCCTCCACAGTGTAGTCAGTTTCTTGTTCCTGCACATGTGATTAACTGTTCCATATAGAATAATAGAAGTTTCGATACACCAGGGAATGAGAATTTTTTATGTTTTTTAATTTGTTAAGGGTAGAATATTTACAGATAGATTGTGGAAATACCTCCCTAGAAACAGAAAAAACATTTACGCATGCCTGTTGTGGGAAATAGAAAAAATTCCCCATGTTAAAATGTAGTAATTTGGTTTAACTAGGATGTCTCTAGAAGAGAAGTGCACAAAAAATAGTTTTCACTTATAATTAGAGGAAAAAATGCGGTGGTTTTTGGATTGATTAGGATTTTGGAATGATATGAGAAGGAATAAAAACAAATTAACAAAATAAGATATTGAAAATTGTGATTTGAGAAGGGTGATTACGTCTGGGCCATTTTTCTATTTCCAATGCTATCCTTATTCTAATTTATTCAAACTTCTTATTCGTAGTTGTTTGAAGTGATATTCCATGAATGATTCTTATCACTCTTTAGGTCGAATGGTCATGGTGAGAGAATAACTTACAAAGATATAATTTTATTGTACTCTACTTCCATATACAAATGTGTAGTAATAAATAACCTCAATTGACTTGGTAAATACTAGATCGGGTCTTATTTATACCAAACAATCAAAAGAATTCACTATCCCTCCTTCGGATACTCACGATCATTGAGTAATTCACCACTAAGCCTTGGTCTATTCCATAGTATATAAACCAAAAAATAGTGGAGGGAGAAAATGATCATTGACCAAAGTAAAAATTAATAATGGTATCAAAAATCAAATATGATCACAATTGATAATAAAACTGCTATATAAAATTGAAAACAACATTGCAGAAGAGGGATAAAATTTTTATTCACTAATGTGAATGAAATCAATCATTAAAAAAATAGAAAACATAACCTTCAACAATCAATAAAAATTTTACCCCCCATAGTAAGGGAAATATAGATTTACAGGGAATAAGAAGGCATTACAAAACTATGTATTAGAAAGGATAGATAAGATAAATAAGAAAATTTGTACATCCGATTCTGTCCTCTAAATGTTTTCTTATGTTTGGAACCAATTTCCTTTGAATCATCCTGAGGTCTATTCATATAGGATGCTCAAAATATAATTTTATATATGTCATAAAAATATCAAATTAGTTTTTTGTTTCAATATATAGATATGAAATTATTATTTTGGATCACTTTTTCTAGATGAGATTTCAAAAAATCTTCTTTGAATGTTTCTTGTTGAATATCTACCTTAATGAAACAAAATATCCTTGATATTCAGAAAAGATATGAGTAGTTAAATTATATTTCCATTCCAATTTTAATAAACTTCATTGGTGGTGGTATAACCTATTTATGATTAATTCACTATGGTAGGGTCCATATGGTCTCCCAGAATATCTCTCCACCGTGACTGAATTTTTTTGGGTCCCTATATGGCCGAATCATCTCCTATCCTTGAAGATAAAGTTATATTATAGAAAATAATTATCGTAGATAAAAATATTCACATAAATTGTATCTATATTCTAAAATATATGATCGAATTACCAAAATATATAAAATCTTATAAATTTCCAAAATTAGGAAAATTTACAATTTTAGCACAAAACATACCATAAATACAAAATTGATGAAAATAAACTCAAGTTAAAAAATTTAGGTGGTTTAAATATTTTAATTAAAAAACAAATGTTGAAAATATTATCTCTATCAATTCTCCCACACTTAGCACTCGGACTCCTGGACATGTAAGCAATAAAATTAAATCACGAAGAATTTTAAACACATACCCATGAGATCCACTAAATCCAAACCATACATTGAAAAAATATCATACCTCATCAAAAAAATTATTTCAAGTTATCAATTTAGATTTTTTAAAATATTTTCACTTCATTTCACATCCCATGCACACAAGATTCCAACCTCACAAGAATTTTTCTCATCTCACAAATGTAAATTTTCAACATGGATTTTAACATCCAAACCAATGAAAGAGTCACCATAGGCTTGATAAATTCCTACTTCTCTACCGGATGTGAGTAAAGGAAATTTTTTTGTCATGAAGAATTTTTAGGTTTTTTATTTGGATTTTTTCTAAGTAGGATTTAGATGTTAAAAATCCTAAGGTTGAAAAAGGAGGGCTTGGATCTCTTCGAAGAAAATGTGCAAGAATCTAAATTTCACTCAAGTATGCTCTGCTTCTCTTCCCCTTTGTAGAAAATCAGCTCTATCATCAAGAAAAATAAATAAATTTTAATTCAATTTTGAATTTCACCATCATGAATTTCAATTTTCACAGTTTTCCTGGAATTCTCTGGATAGACACATCACGGGATGCTATAGAAAGGCACAAATTCATTTTTCATAAAAGCTCCAGAAAGACACATCTTTAAAAAGAATGAATACTTTACCAAAAACATCATCTCTTGAACATTTTATTTTTACCTAGAGTAACATCAAATTATTTATTACACCACAAAACCTCTTCACCCACACTTACGTTCAATGAGATCATACAATTTAACTTCAAGATCATGTTGGATAGAGAAAATTGGCTTGTGACGTTGCTAACCAAATAGGATGTTCATGTATTCTAATGGATAAAACGATTAAATGTAAAAGGTTGGATAGAATAAAAGGGATTTTTTTTGAAAAGGGGACATCAAAACCAAATATTTTCATCAATCATATAAAAAAAAAGTACCTCAAACACTCAAGTTTTGATAGGAATAAATAAAATTATAGTTAAAGAAAGAATGGTATAGTTCTCTCAAAAAATGAGGAGAAATTAAAGAATATTAAAAAATGGTTTTAAAGGCTCACTAGAAAGTGATTTATCAAATAAAGATAGTAAACTATGGCATGGAATTCAAAAATCAGAGTACTTTTCACAAAATTCCCAAAGATTTTAACTCGAATCAAAGTCATTTTCAACATTCATTTAATCTCAATTTCATGGAATATTTTGTGCCACTCATTGACATGGGTTTAAAAAAATTCAATGATAATCATTTCAGCTCAGTGTTTAAAAAACACAAAAAATTGAAAAATAAAAACATCAAAATTTGAAAAATCATTATTTTTTAAGATAATAATAATAATAATAATTAAAATTATAAAATAAAAATGTTCCCTCCCACACACTTAAATGATGCAGTGTCCTCAATGTATTCAAATTGAATTAACATGTAATAATATTTTAAAATTAATAATAGTAGTAAGAAATTGTAAAGGATAGGTACAACCTAACTTATTTGTAGTACAACAATGAGTTAGGCTCTTAAGTGTTTATCTTTAAAAACGTACAAGAAAAACTAAAAATTTAACATAAGAAATTTATTAAAATAATATAAAATATAAATATAATGAGAAAAGGGGGGATATATCTTGGTCTAATCCACAAAGTGGGTCTGGGGTTTTTACTGCCTCCAAATGGGCAGTTCTAATCAGTTATCCCCAATCTAATGGTGAGTGATGTTTATTACTCATGAACCATTAAAATTTCCTCTTTACAATATGTAATTATTCCTTTTTATTACAGGATCCATGGATATATTATGAAAAATCAACACCCATGGGAATAAGGTAAAACATTCATTGTGTAGTTAGGATAATAAATGAGTCCTAATCTTTCTTAGTATCCACTTAAACACTTTATTATTTATTCACCAGTGTGTTGTCAATGTATGTTGCCTCAAAGGAATAATAAAAGAGAATGTCTGTGTTTTATTCTATTTGATAAAAATTATAGCATAAAGTGTCAGTATAACATTATTACCTTTAAATTTAGTCATTTTGTGTTTATGTTTCCATATGAAAATCCAATTTGATCTCCTCTTGAACACTCCCCATTAAATGTTAAACATGTTTGATGAGCTGCAGATGTTTCTCTTTAGATGAAACTTGTTTTTCATCATATTCCTCCATGAAAATACAAGTGTTGGAAAAATTTGAAAATTTAATTCAATTAGAGGTGATACTAAATTTAGTTTCCAAAAAATTAGAAGTTAATGTGTTAATGAAAATATTGTCTTCCTGAGATTTTTTGGCTTCAATATCCTTTTCACTGGAAATCACCTCTTGGAGTTGAGTAATAAAAGATAGAGGAATGTAGTCAGGATCCTCTATGTGTTCTTCAAATTATACCATTTGGTTGGATTCCTCCTACTCCATTAATATGGACAAGTAGAGTGGTGTTGGATCCTCTAGCATATAAGGAATGAGGAGATCAAGTTATACCTTATTCTTCTTCCAAAATTCATCCATATCTTTTTGATCTCGCATATATATATTAGTATTTAAGTAATATTCATCATGAATACACTCTAGATCATCATGGTCTTCTTGGATCTGTTTCATAAAATGGTCAGGCTATTAATGGTCTACGAGTTTGCCCTAATATTCTTGGATATCTTTAGTGAAATTGGTGGAATCCAGTGGCACTTTCTTCCGGACCATGAATTTTTGTACATTAGTTAGGAGCACATCATTCATTACCATCAAATATTTAGTTGAGACACATGTTGTTATACCTATTTTCTTTTTTTTGAGTATTACCATAAGAGCATCTTTCTTTCTTTGGAGGGCCTCCTCAGCGTAGTTTATTTATCATTCCTATACCTGTGAGTAATTATTCCATGCAGAATAGAGAAGTTTGGATACATCATGGAAGATTAGTTTTTTTTTATGTTTTTCTATTTGTAAAGAGTCAAATTTTTATAATTAGATTATGGAACTATTTCCCTGGTATTTTAGTCATGCCTGTCATGGGGAATGGAAAAACAAATATTTTCTATGTTAAATTGAAGTAAAGTTGTTTACCTAGGATGTATCTCGAAGAGGAGTACAGAAAAAGATGCACACCTTCATAAATGGTGTATCGACCCAAGTGGAGGACTTGTGCCCCGATAAATATCTTAGAATATGGATTACCAACTCATTAGATAGAGGAATCATTACCCAGATGAGTGCAGGGTAATACCAACTCTACCAGAATATATAATATCTGGGAAATATGCCTTGATTAGTCTACCTTGCAAGGGAGTTCTGGACCCAACAGACTCTAATGATCATTCTCGAACCTAATCATTGGATGACCATCACTAAAGGGGGATAACATTTGACACCTTTTATAAATTAATATCACATGTTAAAATAAATTACAAAATCACGTTCTACATGAAATTTTACTTTGAAAAGACTACAGACATGCCCAAATCAGAATCCAAAAAATGCTTGACTAAGACACCCAATGCTCATTTTTGGTCTTACAAGTTTAAATATAAATCATCCAACATTTCCTAAAAAATGGACATTAATGGAAAAAAAGATCACGCCATAATGATATACATGAAAAAATATACAAGATAAACCATTTCATTTCCACAAACATACACCCAATGAAAATATACATTTAATCTTATCACATATGAAAGAATCAACATGCAAGGACCCAATCCTATAATATGAGTTAGAATTATGTTTCACTTACGATTCTTGAACCATCCATCTTAAATTCGTTGTCACGATTCTTGAAGAATCCTATAAATCTAATGTTTTTTAATGATACGACATGAGCATAGTTTATCAACAACAACAACAACAACAACAACAACAAACCAAAATCATGAATAACAAGAACATTATTTCATCACACACACACACACAAACAAACCCACATTTCAACACACATAACATTAGAAATGGATTCCTCGCTCCAATCATAATTCCCCTCCTCACATATCTCCAATATGGCCCATAATTAATATTAATTATTTTCCCTCTTTTTTTTCTTTATAAGAATCTCATTTATATATATATATAAATAAAGACAGTGGTACCCTGATGTTCCCTACTCTTCTTGAAATGTACACTTTCATGTGACCCTACCTAACTCTCACTAAAACAAACCATTTTAATTTTATTACAAATATTATTTAATTGATCTAAGACACACAGAAAAACATATGCGTTGTCAGCCCCCCTAAAGGCACTCCCTAGCTATTATTTTAATTTATTTATTTCTCATTGAATTTAAACCATATTATTTAGTAACCCAATTAATGGTTCTTTAATTTCCCACAAATATCTCTAAAAATCATCCTTTCATTGACAGTTATCCACCATCCAGTCTGACCATTCTACAACAACATTGAACTACCCCTCCTCTTTAGAGCCTCATTTTTCTATCACCCTCTTAATGATCCAAACCCATTATCTTTCATGTCATAAATTATTCATGATACATTCAAATATATCCATATAAAAACCATCTATGTAAAACAATTCTCAAATTGAATAAAAAACATGAATTTAATTTATTGAAGACATAATTAAATTCTTAAAGCACTTTTCATAATGAGAATTCAATTGAAAGAGATTATTAATAAAAATAATTGAATAACTAAGATATATAAATAATAAAGAAGTCCTACCTCATAATTAGATCAGATGAATCTCGAACCATTTTCATCGATGATGTGGGTTATCTTAACACATTCATAAAAAATACACAATCCCATGTTAATCCACAAATTCTCTCCACCAATAGATCCCCCCAAAATAATACATCTAGGTTACCCAGATAACACTAGATTATTTACTGGTATGGGATTAAATTGATATATGGTAGGGTTAATTAATTAATAAATAAGTAATAAATTGATTAATTAATCCACAATTTAATTTATCTGGTATTATGCACTATCATTGAACTCAATGAAAACAAAAAAAATGTATCACATAAGGTAAATTTCATGTTCTAGATCTTACTATGTGTTTGGTTTCCCTATTTGATAATTTATTCAAATGATATGTTTATTTCATGAGAAAAATTTGTGTATAGAAAATAAAAAATACAATATTTTTATTATATTATTTCGGAGGTCACAAAAAAACTACATACTCCTTGTTGGATCTTACCAAGGGTAATTCCCATACTATAGAACCAATAAAACCCTTAAAAAGTTTTTATGGGGTCATATAATAGGGTAAAATTACCATTTTACAATGAAGAGTGTTACAAAACATCAAAAATCGAAAATCTAATTAAGTCCCACTCATGTAAAACTTAGGTCACCATATCCTCCCTACCTTTATGATTTTCATCCTTGAAAATGATACAGATGTAACTACACAATAGAAACTATCATGAGAAATAAAAAGTATATCACATCATACCATTGTATTACCTTCCTTCTCCTATAGAGATGTGGGCCTTATGTGAACTAAATAAATCATTGTCTATAAAGGAAACACCATCTTTATTGGTAGAGATACCAAATATAGTCCAACAAGAAGGGATAAGTGAAGTGAAACAAGATTAACATGAAATAAATAATACACTAATTTTATGATTTAAATTATATATCACATTAATAGTCTAATAACCCAATGACTGAAAGTCTTAGTGTCATTGAGAATACGTACTTGAACATATTATTTTACTAAAATTAAAAATATTAAACCAAAATCATGTTCCATTAAACAATTTCTAGACATATCACATGATATAATCATCTTCATAACATAGGGTTTTGGAAATAAAATAAATGTGTGAGCTCAAACACTAATTAAGGGACATAAATACAATTAAGTGTTAGATCATAAACAAGAATAAGAATACGAGGAAGAAATAAATATCTTAATAAAATATCAAAATATTTTGGAAGGTAATCATAAAACATGATGTAGAACAATAATATCATAAAAATATATTTAAGGAATCATAAAAGTTATGACATGGCTCAAAACACATATCTATAATCTTAAATATTATTTCATGATATAAAAGTTAATAATACATTAAAAATAATGCATAATAATGAAAACATGGAATAACATGATGAAAAATATGAACATGTGGTGCAATAAAAAAACATTATTTCTCATCTTTGTAAACATGGATACCTTCCAAACTCTTCACAGGTAAAATTTTGAGTAGATTCTAACACCATCACACTCACCCTTTTTGAACCATGATATTCGTTAACCTATTCACATGTAAAATTATGAGTAGATAATAACTCCATCACACCCACCCTATGTGAGCTTAAAAGATTTCTAACCTATTAACATGTAATTTTTTTTCAATAAATTGGATCCAAAATACTCACACTTTTTAATCCTAGTTAATCACTATACTATTCATACATAACATTGCAAGTATAGCTTGATGTCATCAGACTCACCTATTGGGAACCTAATTACTCATTAACTTGTTAACATATCAGTTCTATATCATGATATATAATACATTACTGAATTTATAAGAGGGATATATATGTCCCACCCATCTCATAATCAATACATTTTTGTTCCACTTGAAAACAAATATTCATCATCTCCTAAAGAACCCGTTAAAAAATAATGGGTTTCTTAAAACACTATAAAACATCACATAATATGAAATTAATAAATAAAAGAACATCATAAATCTCAATTTCCAAATGAAATCATATCACAATAGAATATAATGGGTTACCAAAAAATTTCTTCATGAAATATAAACCTTAGAGGGTAAATATAAGTGAAAATAAAATAGATTTAAAAAGGCCTTTGAAAACAATGAAGTGTAAATTACCTTAAAAACATTATTTGTAAATGGAAAAAGGATACTTATAAAACATTATAATAAATAATTCCAAATAAAAAGTACTTTAATAAAATTAGAGGTTTCAAAAAGGATAAGTAAACAAAATTTTCAAACATTTACATTTGAAAATAATATTTATTAATTGAAACTTGAAAAAGTCATAATGTTTTGGATAAGGGAAAGTGAGAATACTTTGACAACTTTTACTTTTAAAAATAATATTTAATAATGTAAACTTAAAAACAACATTAAATTTTTAAAAAAGGTAAATTAAAAATATTTCGAATACTTTTAATTTTTAAAAATAATATTTAATAATAGAAACTTGAAAATACAATGTTTTCCAAAAGTGGAACTGAAATAATTTTAAAACATTTACTTTTAAAAAATAATATTTAACAATAAAAACATGAAATAGAAATAAGGTTTTAAAAAGAGGAAGTGAAATAATTTACAACATTATAATTTTAAAAATAATATTTAATATTTTATCCTTGAAAAACAAACAAATATTAATAAAAGAAAAATTAAAGTGGATTTTAAATCCTTTTATTTTTTAAGTATGGAAAATACATTTTGAACATGTTGAAATAACTTGTTTGAAAACCTAAATAGGTAAAAAGATAAAGAAATGATTTTTTTAAATGAATAAAGGGTAGACAAAGGATCATCGATGATGAATAAATCTATGTTTCCACTACATATAGAAGAACATTGGAAGGAAGTAAACACATTGACATGCATGAAAACTCCATTAAAATACATGGTGATTATTCTTAAAAAAATATTTGAAGAAATAATGAAATCATAAAGGTATAAGTATTTGGTGTGAAATATAATTTCAATATAAAATTAGGGGGAAATAAAAACATAATTACTCATTGGTTATAATAGATCAATCTAGAAATATTATAGTAAAATAATATTGATTATGACTAAATAAAAAGATTTAACTCACAAAACCCCCTTACAACCTTGAAAACGTTTGAATACAAATCCCATGATTGATATAATTATTTATAGAACATTTAATATCATTAATTATTGGAGTATAATGATTCCGAATTATAGTAAGGAAATATTTAAAGCACTTAAAAGAAAACATGGTGTATATCTTAAATATGTCTCAATGGATTTAATTTTGAGACAAATAAACCCTTAGCTAGTTCCCATTCTTTGTTGATGACACTGTATGTTCATGTAAAAAAATAAAAAAATAAATATCCTATTATATAAAATTTCCTATAAATATAAACCTTTTATAAATCTTGCTATGTTTGATAGCTTGAGTATATTTATTAGTTATAGTGTATTATGACCATTAGGGAATTAATAACTTTAACAATTTTGTACATGTTTAATATTTTTGATATGATTGCGCATTATTTGATATCAAGTTCCATATTGATATGTAATTTAATATTCTATATTATATAAATTATTTTTATTTAGAATTTTCTTATTTCATTCCATAAGTGTTTTGGTTATGTTATGTGAAAACCGAATTGATAATGACTTATTTATGTGATTTTAGTGAACAAAAATATTACATTAATAATAAATTATATTATTAATATAATATTTATAAAACCTTATACCAATAATTATTTACAAATTATGAAATAAAAATATTTTATCCCATAGTCATCTATAGTCATATTTCAAATCATCGTTCACGTAGGTGGTTAAACCGTCCCAAACTAAAACACACTTTAACTTATTTGGTGAGTATGGTTAAGGTGGAATTTCCATTGACATAATATAGTTATGAAATAATCATAATTATATTATTGTTATTTATATATTATTTTGATAACTTCTTGAATATTTTTGGATAAATAATTAAAAACTAGAAGAAAAATAAATAAAAGATTATTCCGGGAGGCGATAGTACGCACACACACACGATTAAGGTACCTTTTTATTTCTAAGTGGATGTAAATGAATAAATAATAGGTTTAACACTAATATAAAAACAACTAATTATAATAATTATACATTATCCATATTATTATTATGGTTTTAAGATAATTTTAAGAGTAATGTTAAGAATATTACTTAAGAAGAAAATAAAACTTATGTCAGAGACTTGACTTTTCCTAGGAAGATCCCTTGAAATTTAAGGGTTTAGGCTAACTATCATTGAATAAGGGATTACGTTTTAGAAAATTTTTTATATGAATATTAAAATTTAATGTTATATATAAGTAATTATATGGATATGTTCATTTTTGAAAGGGTTTAAGTGAACCCCTTTTATAAGAGAGGAAAATGGCGCTTTTGGAAGCGCCATTTATATTTTAAAAGCCTTATGAGACCATTCCATGGTAAATCAATCAAAAGTTTCAAAATAATGTATTTTTGGTATAATTTGGTAGATCAGTACTCAACCAAGGCTTTCAAAAAATTTAATCAATTTATAAGGTGTTTATAATTATGTTTTTAAATTTTACTCGTTCAATTTTAAACATGGTAACTAGTTTTTAACTAATTGATTTTTTTTATTTAGAACATATAGCAACCCATATAACCAATTACAGTTATTATATAATTATTTTTAAATCTATTTAATAAAATTCAAATTCTAAATATTATGGAATATAATTTTAAATTAAAATCAATAATGTGTAGCAAAACTCATTTAGTAGAAAATATACAATTTGACCAATATGGATTTATAATATTATTTAGTATTGATTAATAATTAAATAATTATTAATATATTTATATAAGTGTTTATACACATTATTATATCCATTATTTAAGGTATTTAAATTTAACTTATTTGATAGAAATTCCTTGATTATAATAAAATAATAATCTTAAAATAATTGTTTTACCATTATTGTGGTAATTAACATTAATACTAATAATATAAATTTTATGCAAAAAATGAAAATGAAAAAATTAAATAGTATTAAAATTATTATTTCAAATTTAAGGATAATTTTATCAAATTAACCTTTTCTTTTTAGCAAAATTAATCTTAATCTTAGTGCATGTATCGCATAAAAACTCATATTTTAAAAAAAAGATTGTTTTTACGAAAAATGATTTATGTTTATGATAGAATTATTAATGAAGTTGATAACAATTAATTTAATATAATTATTATCCTTCAAATATGAATTATTAAATACTTAAAAAACAAATCCTTCATTTCATCATGTACTAATTAACTATACAAAACAATTGAAAAAACCAATTTCAATAAACCAATACATAAATTTTAAAACATTTGATCATGGGTTTATAAATTCAAAAATGTTTTTTAAAAAGTTTCTTTAAAAATTATAATATAATGTTTTATAGGAAAATACTTCCAAAATCTCTAAGACATATAAAATTTACAATATTTATAAAATCAAAATCATCACTATTATCCTAAAAACAATCATTTTAGAAAAATATATAAAATACAACATAAGCTAATTTTTCATGAGAAATAAAAAAAATGAATTTTAATTTATAAAATTTAATTAATGAAAATTTTAATTTTTTTAAAATTAAATATATTATATAGATAAATTTCTTTTATTTAAAATTATCTTTTCAATATGTTATCATATTAATTTTTTACACTCTAATGTAAATAACTATCAATATTTTACCATCTTTGTGTTTGTTATAGTTTTATTAACAATTCCTTCTTAAAGTGTTGTGGTTTGTTTTTTGGTGTATCCATGACATATGTTATAGAACATAGTATTTATTTTAATAGATCCAAAATATCTAGTCCTAAAATTATACTCCTCTTAAATTAATTGCATCCTCCCAATTTTAATTATCACTTACTAAGGAATATGGTTTGGAGTATCCAAAATATTTATATGAATAAAGAGTTTATTTACAATGTGGTACCAATATTATTAATTTTATTGAGACTATAAAACTATTATATTCCATCTTAAGAGGAATATAAAAATATTGAGTTTATTTCTAACCATTTTCATTCAATATCCATCATAATAAAGTATCATAACTCCTATAAAGAAATTGGGTTTTAGAGGGTTTATAGTTATCCATGAACTAAAAGATTATTATAAGTTAGTTTGAAACATGAAATTTGATTTTCCTATTTTCTTGATTACAATGGATTATATGCGGAAATAACCTATATATTACCAAAATAACATTGAATTTATCTAAAGGATGGATAATAATTATTTTAAAGACAAAAAAGTATGATATAATAATAATATAAGTAACATCAAATCATTAGGGTTTTGATTTGGTTCTTTTAAAAAACATCCTAGGTCTACTAGGGTGGATAAAACTAGATTCATATGGGATTTCAATAGATATAGAGTTGAGGGTGAGTGTACCCATTATACCTTCTTTTTAATCCCAACATTGAATAGTATGGGTAGCATAGGATTTCCATTAATTCCTTCGTTTAGGGTGTTGATGATGTTTGTTAACCTCATTTTCTATTGTGTTTGGGTATTATTTTCCATAATGTCCAAACTCCAAAATTTTGAGCCATTGGTCATTATTCACCTATATTTTATGGATCAAATTCTTCATCAAATATCAAAAATCATGATATTGATGTAAAATCCTTCCACACTTAAAAAACTTTTTTATTCCCCAATGATATTTCCTAGGGTTCTTCTTCCTATATTTTGTACATATTGGAAATTTAATCTTAATTCCTTCATCATGTTTGTCACTTGATATTCGTTGAAACTTAATCCCTTTCTTATTTGGTTTGTTGGAATGTTTATAAAGATTCAATTAATTAACCATAACTCAAGACAGTTTAGTGATCTTGACCCGAAGGGTTTCAATGCCAGTTTCTATCTGACTTGGTTTCTAATTATTATACTATCCATCACTTTCATTATTTACTTGGTTTCCACATACCCTATCTATTTATAAAACCAAGAAGCTAATAGTGAGTGATCAAAATTTAAATCATAAGGGAATTATGAAAATACCCAACCTTGAAATGTGTTAATCATTAAAACCATCACAATATCTATTTGTTCAATATAAATCACTATTGTTTTAATAAAAACATATTTATATTTGGTTCAGTCATATATATTATAATTCATTAACATAATAAATCCTTTATAATTTCTTGTAATGGGAATGTGATTAACCAATAAGTATTCATTGGGAGTTTCCAACCAGGTTTATGGTAAGGTCTCATTCTTCAGGAACCATAATGATGGTTGATAAATACACAACAAACAAATTTTGGAGTTTTTACTCCAAGATTAATCTACACCCAAACTACATCAACTTGTAGTATCTAGATAGGGATGTATTTCCTGGAAAACTATCTAACTCAATACTTTACCAGTATTTTAGGATATCACCCTACACATAAGATAATCTATAGGTTTCTTACTAAGGTTATCTAACCGTAGAACCAAAGGTAGATAAATTAATTTATAAAATTAACTAAACTAATCTCAAAGATAAGAAAATTATGATCTCATGCCAACTAAAGTGACACAAGATTAACATTACACAAATAATACATTAATCTCCTGATTTGGATTATGCATCTCACAAAAAGTCGCATAACCCAATCACTAATAACTTTGTCTCTTAGAGGTTAGCTACACAAACATTTTATTTTACTAGATTTGTGAAAAATTATCCACAATTTTTCTATTTTAGACCCTTTCTAGGAATATCACATGTTATAACCTTTTTCAAATAATGGAGATTGGAAACAAAAAAATGGGTGATCTCAAATGATCAGTAAGGGAAAGACATATCATAAATTATTAGGCCATAAAAATGATGCAAAGTATTTTGAATACATCTATACCATAATGAAATATCTAAATATAATGGATGATAATCCCAAAACATGATGGAGTAACATAATTTCATAAAAATATTTTTAAGGTATCAAAAATGTTTTTACCTAGATATAAACATATGTAAATAATCATAAAACATGAAATTATGATGCAAAAGTATATAATACATTAAAAATAAATCATAATCATAAAAACATGGTATAACATGACAAAAAACTGAATATGCATCACAATAAAAAACATATGATTTATTTTTATTGTGAACATAGCTCCCCTCCAACCTATTGACACATCAAATTGCTATTAGATATTAAAAGCATAACACTATCCCTTTATTAACCTAGGTACTCGCGAACCTATTCACACATAAAATTATTGGTCGATATTAATAACATAGCACTCAACCTTTGTGAATGTAACGAATTGATAACCTATTCATGCATAAAGTTATGTGTAGATCGTAACAACATGACACTCACACTTTGTGAACCTAGAGTCACTCAAAATTGTTCACATGTTAAATTGTGAGTTGAGCTTAATTACATGACACTAACCATTTTTGAACCTAGATACTCACTTACATGTTCACATATTAAAGTGTGAGTATTACTAAATTCCCTCACACTCACCCTTTGTGAACCTATCAACTCACTAACCTATTCACATTACATTTCCATATAATGAGATATAATAATTTAACAAATACATTATTGGGAGATACGGGACCCTACTATATCGAAATTCTTATATTTTTATGAGACTATAAAATCATTCATTCATCCTATAATAAGAACACATGAACAAATTAATGGGTTTCTTAAAACATTTAAAAATCACAAAATATGAACTTAATAAATCATAGAATATAATAACTAACATTTTCCAAATATAATCAGATCATAATATCATATAAATGGTGATCCAAACATATCTTCAGGATAGATAGTCCTTATAGTGTAAATAAACGAGAAAATACAATAGTTTTCAGAATACATTTTAAAACATTGAGGTTAAAATTAGGTAGAAAAAAAAATTTGTGATGCGAAATATGTGACTTACCGAATATTATTATAAATTGTTAAAAATAAAATAACCTTAAAAAACACTAATATTTCAAAATGGATATTTAAAAATAATTTGAAAGATCTTAGAAAAGAATATTTAATAATGGAAATTTTTAAAAATACATAATGTTTTTGAAATGGGAACATGAAAATACATTGAAAAATTTTTCTCTTAAAAATAATATTTAATAATGTAAAATTATAAAATTTGTAATGTTTAAAAAAATGAAATTGAAAATAATTTAAGAAACATTAATTTTAAAAAAGAATCATTAATAATAGAAACTAGAAAAATACATAAAAGTATTAAAAATATGAATTAAAATACTTTGAAATATTTTAATTTATTTAAAAATAATATTTAGTAAGGGAAACTTGAAAAGGAAATAATGTTCACAAAATTGGGAAGTGGAATACTATTAAATCTCTTAATTTTGAAAAGAATTTTGGATAGTGATACAATAAAAAATTAATAAATTCTATTTGAAAAGAAGGTGGAGTGTATGGAAGAACTTTTTGTAAATAAGGGGAAACCCCTTTTGAACATTTTCAAATAACCTTATTGAAAACCAAAATCATTAAAAATATGATGAAACCATTATTTTAAAATGAATGAAAGGGATAAAAAGGATAATTGGAGAATAAACAATTGAGTTTCCACTAGGGAAATGAGAATGTTGGTGGGAAGTAAAAACATGGGCCTTGAAGAAAAATATTTTGAAATAAATGTGAATTATTCTTTTTAAAAAATGAGTTTTATCAAAATAATAGAACAAAAATGGTAGAATACATTGGTGTGAATCATGTTTTCACCAAAAAAATAGTTTTAAATAAAAAATAACATTTTCATTGGGTTTAATATATCAATCATGAAATATAGAGTCAAATAAATGTTATTACAACACAAGAAAAAGACTTGAGTCACGAAAACCCTTTAAAACCTTTTTAAAATTTAAATCAAAACCACATGAGAGTTATAAAATTATATATAACATTTAATAACCTAAAATATAATAGGATCATGTTATAAAATAATAATAGGGAAGTATTTACACCATTTAAAAGTATTATTGTGTATAGATTAAAAATGTCTTAAAGGATTCAAATTTGAGACAAAGAAACCCTTACCTTGTTTCCTTAATTTGCTGATGAAACGTAAAATCATATAAAAAAAAAATTAATATCCAATTAAAAAACCTATATCATAAATATTTTTCTTATATAATCCTTGTTATATTTTTTTATCATGATTATATTAATTAGTTATTGCACATTATGACCTTTGGGTGTTAATATCATTAAATATTTTCACATGTTTATTAATTTTGATATAATTACCCATAATTTTATACCAATTTAACTATAGATCTAAAATTTATGACTCTTTAATATATAATTTTTTATTAAAAAAAATCTCATTTCATTCTAAATTTGTTTTGGTTAAATTATGTTAAAACTAGATTGACAAGGACTTATTTCAGTGATTAAAGTGAAAAAAATGTTACATTAATAATAAGTTATACATTTAATATAGTATTTATAGAAACATATACCAATAATGATTATATTATTATGTTATGATAATATCATTTTTCATGTTCTTATTTTCATCCATAATCAGATTTTAAAACATCATTCATGTAGGTTCTAAATCTAACCAAAACATTAACCCACTTTAACTCTTTTGATGAATATGGTTAAAGTGGTGTTTATTTTGAAATATTATAATTATGAAAAAGAATAATTTTTTTTCATTTATATAATGTATCATTGGACTTCAATTTTCATGGATAATGAATAGAAATAAAAATATTCCTCATGAAGGTGGTAGTTTGTGCACAGAAATGATTGATGTTCCTTTATTTTTATAAATGGATGGAAATGAATAAAAAAGGGTAACACCATTAATATAACAAAATATAATTATAATAATTATAATAAATCCATCATATTGTTATGTTGACAATATATTTTTATGAGTAAGATTAACAAGAGAACTTATGAAGGAGATAATACTTACATTGGAGATTTTATTTTTCATTGGAAGTTTTCCTAAAATTTAAGGGATCAAGAACAAAATAAGTAACCAAGGGATTATGTTTGTGTAAGACTATTTTATATAGAGTAAAATGGAATATTGTTAGGAATAATTATATTTATAGGTGTGTATTTCAAAGGGTATAACTGATCCTCTTTTACAAGATAGAAAAAAGGAACTTTTGGAAACACGTGTTATATTTTAATAATGTCATGACACTATTACAAGGTAAATGGATCAATTTTTTTGAAATAATGGAGTGAGGGGTTTATTTGGGTTGATATAGATTAAATGGTTTTTAAATACAAGTTCTAAACTTTTTATAGGGTTTTTATTGTCATGTTTTTATATTTTAATCTCTACCCGACAAGTCAAGTTAGAGGCAAAATCCTATTGCTATATATTTAAATATAAGGAAAACGGGTATAGTAATACTGCTCATCCATATCCAAAATTAGTTCCAAACAAAAAACGAGCCACTACACATCATATTAATCATAATCCTCACCACATCCATAGTAAGGTGCATCCTCTACAGTAACTAACTCCCACTCTGAGTTCGTTTCATATTGCTTCAATACCTTGACATACTTCCTTATAAGATCCAGTTACTCCATAGAGAGTTTCTCCTTACATGATTTTTTTTTTCATAGCCCTTTTTAGAGTAATGGTCATCCTTACTTTCCCACCTGTATGAGGACCTCGTGGATACCAGCTTTGGAATGTATGAATAGTCCTTTCTTGGCCACTTCTTTGGTGGAACAGTCATAACTTCTTCACTTTCAGACATCTTATTCTGTCCACATTGAATAATATCAATGTTAGAAGGTCTTGTAGCACCTATGACATTCTCTTTCTCATTTTCAAAGATATTTCCACATTTATCAGTGCCATTCACTAAGAAAAAACTATTGCATCCAACATCTTTCTTCACCAAGACGCCTTCAGAGATTGTCAGAGACTCTCCTCCAATAATCTGGAAGAGCCTATTATGATCAAGAATAGAAAGGCATTGAGGTTTCACCTCACTGACAAAGCCACCGAGTGGCCCATTCCTTAAAAAATCATCTATATCCCTTTCCCGACTATTAGAACCAATCTACAAGTTCAAGTCTTCAAGTACATGAGGAACATCCATCATAATGGGTCACTCCCCATTCTACAAGCCTTCAAATCTGTTGACATAAGGACACATTCCACCTAAGAAATAATTCACCTTAGAATTTCTCCTTCCTCAGAGACTAGATTTTCAAAATCTGGTTACACTTGAAAAAAAACATTTGCACCCTCCAGAAGGGAAGATTCCCAACACCAAGATCACCTTTTATACGTTCAAGGACCTACTTCACTATGGGATTTTGGGACTCCCGCACCTCCTTCATTGCACATGCCTGCATAATCACCACTATGATTTCATCTTTCTTCACATCCCGTTCCATGCTTATACCATTAAGTGCATCATCGAGGCAAGAGATCCCCACATGATCACCCTGCTTAGCAGAAGCTCCAGGGCCAACACTCACAGTGCGCTCCGCAAGGCCACCCATTCCCCAATTCTTACTCACTCACGCTATCAAAGTTTCCTATGGATTATCCATGACTATAATTTGAGATGATCCAGATACATCACCACCATCAGTGCTTCTCATTTCCACCGCTTATGAAATTCCATTCAATCTTTCACAGTGACAAACGAAATCAAGATAACCAAAACGACATCATGCCACACAATAGCGCATCCATGAATCAAATAATACTTCATGTTTTTAATGGAATTCTTAACGGTCTGTGATCTAGACACAATGCACTGGTGGCCTTGAGATGTCTACCTCCACACCGATCCGTGGACAAATTATTGACATTTATATTTTAATCTCTATCTTTAAAACCAGGTAACTAGTTTTTAACGATGTGATTTTATGTTTTATTATGAATATAGAATAACTAATATAACCAAATATGGGTTTTATAGAACTAAATTTAACATATATTTAATCCAATTAAATTATAATTTCTATACAATTAACTTCGAAATTAGTATAAATAATTTGTAGAAAAATTATTTTTCTCTAAAAAAACGACGTTTTGACCATTACATATTCTTGATCTTATCTAGTATGGATTAGAAATTAAAATAATAAAAATATATTTATTTATATTTTTATAAACCATATATTATTCATTAATTAAATTATTACAATTTAGTTGATTCAATAAAAAAACAAATGATATTAATAAACCAATAATTTTAAAATAATTGTTTCAAAATTTTTGTGGTTCATAGCATTAATACTAATAATCTAAATTTTATACCTAAAATTAAAATTTACCATATTAAATACTATCAAAATTATTATCTAAAACATAAGAATCATTTTATAAAATTAAATTTCTATGTTTAAGAAAATTTATTCTAACTTTAGCGCTTGTATAACGTAAAAAAAAGTTATTTAAAAAAGTTTATTATTTGGAAAGAAGATGTATTATTTGGATAAAATTATCAATTTCATTGATTAAAATGAATTTATAATAATTAAATTACTTTAAATAGTATTTATTTATCAAATAAAATAAATAAAAAACACCATTTTATCATGTTACAATTAATTAAACAAATTTAGAAGAAAATGTTTTCATTAAAACAATATATAAATTTACAAAATATTGAGCATGAGTTTATAAATTAAACAATAAATTTTAAAATAATATCTTCTAATCAATAATAAATTATTTTATATTTAAATGGTTTCAAAAAATATATATGTCATTCTAAAGTGGTGGTACTAAAAAATTACTATTTTCACTTTTTTACAAAAGGCCATTTTATTTTTGAAAAAAACATCCTAAGTTAATTTTGTTGCGAGTAATTAAAAAAATAAATTTTACTTTATCAATGTTAAATTCTAAAAAATTTATGTTTTTGTTTTTTTAAAAAGAAAATATATAATATGAATAATATTAATTTTTTTAAACTAATATTTCAATATTAACTCATATCAACTATTTAGATTTTAAAGAAAATAACTATTAATGGTTTACTATATTAGATATTATTATAGTTTTATAAATAATTAATTCTTAATGTGTTTTGGTGTGTTTGTAGTTTATCCTATGACACAAGTTTTAAAATCTAGTATGTATTTTAAAGGATCCAAAATCAATGTTTGTTTTAAGAATAAATGTGAATGCTCACTTTTAATGTCTTACATAGTCTCTGGACTCAATTATAGAGTCATTCCACTCATGGGTTGAGATGAACCACACAAAACACTAACTGTTGCACCTAAAAATTCCATCATTAAATTAAACTCTAGTGGGATCAGCCCACTCTTCACATTTTAATGAGAATTCTAGATGATCATTTTAGTTATAAATCCATCGATGTTACACAACAACATTGAGAATATAACCAATTTTCATGTCATCCTTAGTAGTGATATGAGGATGGATGATTTTTTAAATCAGAAACCAATTCTATAACTTTATAGTATGGAATAAGCTTCATCATTGTTATCTTATTGCATATAAGCAATTAGGACCACCCATCCAAACCTCGACACCAGCATCCCTGATAACTTCTTGATCACATTAGGATATCTGGTAGGTTTATATCCTCTAATAGAGGCAACCCAATAAAATTTGTATCACTCGATTATGAAATCAATTGACGTGAACATAATTTGTGACAATAACCTCTACTAACTAATCAATTCCATGACACTTCACATTGGGTGACCTAATCCACAAAAATTTGAACTAGATAGGTCTAATGATTCATGTAACCCTTCTCTGTTATCTATAAACCCAATGAAATAACATTTCTAGGTAAACAATATCTATAATATCATAAGAATACTTCCACTCCGATTTTATCCTCCAAAAAATTGAACAAGTTTGAGCCACTATTATAGACTGATGTTGATAACTGTACCCCATTTTCTACAAATAAATTAAAATTTAGAAGATAACTACTCACATACATACACCATGAATCGTATTGAAGATAGATTTTCTTTATTATTCCACAACTCCACAATGGAACTCATCATCCCATATTTATGGGTTTATCTATACTCTAGTTTCATGGGAAAGGATAAAAATAGGTCAACCTCCAAAACAATTTACATATTCCTTAATAATAATTAGCGAAAAATGTATTCTCCATACACTAAGAGCATAAATCCAACTCACCAAATAATGGGAAACAAAATTATCCTCCCTAGGTTTGTCTCTTTTTGCCACACCTGAGTGTTTTTTATCGTTATTGTAGATATGAACTACACCATTAACACAATATCCAACAACACATGATACATTCAGAGGGTAACCAATTCCAACTCAGGTGGGCACCATCACACCTCTTCTCAGGGATGAGTGAATAATACCCATCATTAATGAATTATTTTTGGCTAACCTGGATTGATCTTGATGTTCAATTAAAATCTCTCACATTATAGAATATGATACTAGGTGGACAATGCATTACTATATGAAATGACATACGAGTACATGGGGGAATATACATGAGTCAGAATCTTATTCACACCAATTACATCCCAAGCGTATGCATTCACTGCATGCGAAATCCTGTAACATAGGACATCAGAAATTTATACTATTTTGTGTCTAATCCAAAGGTGGTGATTATGAGGAATAATACACACACCATCCTAATGCCAATTTCACTCACATAACATGATCTACAGAAAAATAATCCCAACAAATATAATGTTTTACAATATGGGGATTCCTAGATTCATCCTATATAACGTGTAAGTCCATCTAAAACACTACTCTTATTGTATTTAAGTTAAAATATAACCTTCCACTGTAGCCATGGTGTATATTGTACAAGATTATAAACCTACAAGAAGATTACTCAAGAGACCCTAAATCATATTTAATTATTATATAACTAAACTATAGATCAAAATTGTTTCATCTAGAGTCCTCATGAGTCAATGAACTCAGAAAACTTCACCATAAATCATTCTCAAAAAACACATCTTAAATTCCAAATGTCCGGGCATGTACATAAACATGATCTTCCTACCGCAAGAAAGGTTCATCATTATTTATTAGAAAATCCATCTATGATAATGGATGAAACTATAACCATAGTAGAGTAATCATATCATGTGTTTGAAAAATTTATAATCTGTTAATGGATCACAATGCCACATGGGAAGGTCAAACATGAACTGATGTTTGAGTTGTAAATGTATGAAATAGATAGAAATGTGACTCCAAGGATATAGTTAAACCCCTCTCAACCAAATACCAGGCTCACCTCATAATCTCCTGAGGACCAAACATTGGTATGAGATCTTGATAGCCATACCTCTATATACAAGTGGAATATTAGTAGGAAAACTCTAAAATAAATTCGATGAACCCATAAGGGATTTATGGTATATGTATGAGTTGACATAATAAGAATATAAAATATCATAACTAACCACTATATGATTCAATTACCTTCTTATTTTTACCCTAAAATTTATGTATTAGGGTTTTGGGTCAAGTAACTGGTTATCAGAGTCATACATAATGGATACATCATATGAAAACATATATTAGTTTCTCTAGTCTGTTAACTATGAAAACATATATCTTCAATTAACCTTAATGAATGATCTATTAAATATTGATAAAAATAATACAAACAAAAAATATGGAGTGGGCTAGTGTCTTTTTTAAATTAAGTATATAGAACATTCACTTTAAGAATGTGTACAACAACATTTTTTAAAAACAATACAATATGCCCTTAAAATTCCATTACACTTCAAAAAACACATTGGATATCCTAAGTATTTATATAAGAAATGGGTGAGATGTAAATCCCAGTAAGGGAATAATAAGACCATATCATAAGGTAAATCATTTCATGTAAGTAAAGAGTCCTATATAGGTAACATAACAGGTGTGAGAATCATAAACATGAACATTGAAGCATGACCTAAAATGTAAATATAAAGGCAACATGAGAATATAGAAACCACATAAAACATGATATAATAAACATAATTCATAGATAACCACCAGGAAATCATAACATAGGGTTCTTACGATAACAAACAAAACACCATACATAGTATCTCATAATATAATAACATTACCAATGAATTATAGGGCTATATAATTCTAGGCCCACCCATCACATTTATATCATGCTCATGCATAAGTGTTCCACATAGATCATACAACATATAAACACATTTTATCACTATTAATCCTATAATTAATAATGTGGGTCGAATACATGGTCATACCAAATAAATTAAGGATATATAAATCTAGGTGAATACCCATCTGTGGAAATGGGAATGTGTATTCATAATAAAAAATGTTTCATGGAAAATCATTGGACAATTATGGTCACATAATAAGTGTACATAAAGGTTCATAGAAGGGGATAATGAGAGTGGAATGTGTTCTATAATTATATGTAAATAATTATTAATGTAAAAAATATGTGTAAGGACACATTACAAAATGAAAATATGAAATAAATGGGCTTATAACAAAGATAGTTCTTAAAATAATAAGGGAGAGGAGAAGTTCCTTTACTTCAGCATAATAATGACTTTGGTAAAAGTTTAAATGAGAGATAATAAATGATCTATCATTATTATAAAATCAGTTTGATATTAAAAGTAAATTTATAAATACATGACAATAAAATCAATTAATATTCCAAATTTTAAATATAATTTAGGAACTTGAATAAAATAGAAGAGAGAGAAATCTCTTACCTTGAAAGGGTGCTTCTAAAAGCCTGGGAGGAGCTTCTTATAATCTGGGGAACACCTTGGAAGGGACATAGAGAGGAAAAGGTCAAGTAAATTCATGATAAAAGTGTTTTTAATAAATATTAATCAAATTTCAGGTAATTATTTATAGAAAAAGGGAGTAGAAATTTTTATTAATTTCAAAATATAGGTTTTGGACACTAAATGGTAAAACAATCAGAATCACATACCATACCATCATTTTTGCCCATGTTGTCTACAAAAGAGGATCAGGTTTCATATTTTGTAATTATATGAACTAAAATAATTAAAATAATACCCTTGGTGATGTGGAAGTTATCCATGTCCTTAATGAATTAATTTTAAAACCAAAAAATATATTATAATTTCTGGAGGATTCATTAGTGGTTTTTAAAATTAATAAAACAATTTAAAAGATAATTTATTTTAAATAGGAAACAATTTTCTTTTTCATGGATACCCTGTATAATATTTATTACATTACTCTTGGTCTTTTATGATGTCAGGATACATATAATATATTTATACCTATTTATTTTTTACCAAAAAATTAAATATCTTAAATAATAACCCAACAATCACTATTGGAAAATTTCAAAGTTCTGAATTAAAAATTAATATTTATTTTATAAAAATAAATCTATAAATATGAAATTTTACACATTTAAATAAATCCCCCATTTATTAAAAAATTCGGGTTTTTATAATGATAATAGTTTTTTACCCTTATAAAAATAACATTGGACGTCATAAAATTATAGTATATTTTTTATTTTTTATTTTTTATTAATAATATTATTTTATTAATAGAATATTTATTTACAAAATAGTGAATTCATTGAAAATATACATTTCCCAAAGATACAATTTCTATTTTAAAGTATCAAAATATAATTTTTATGAAACTAATCATTTAAAAATTTCTAATGTAATAATAAAAAAGTATAAATATAATCATTATTTTATAAAATATAAAAAAATTAAAATTCAAAATATTAATGTCTAGATTCAAAAACACTTATTAAAGTATCATACAACCTAAGGGTAAGGTGTGGAATGGTGATAAATTATTTCGGTGGTTCAGAGAACATGGTTTGGGCCATGATCTCGATAATCATGAACTTATCCCATAAATAGTTTCACTCATGTTTTAGTTTTTAAATACTAAACTTTACTTGGATGAGGAAAAATATTATTGATGAAGTCTCTCTCAAAATCTCTAAAAAAGGGCTTCATAGGGTCCCATCTTGCTGGTCGAGGCCATCACTTCTTCCATATTTGGTAATTGGAATTTATCATAACACTTAACATATAATAATCATAACTGTCACTATACAAAAACTATATAATCAATGGTTAAGATTCTTAATAGAATTTTAAATATGAAAATATATATTTTATAATGTTACAAAATATCCAAAGTAGTGCATGTATTTTATATATCTAATTTTCTTAATAGTGAATTTATAATTTTTATTATGGAATTTAATTTATAAATGCTTGTGTCGGTACTTTATTCCACCTTCAGAAATATCACCCCCGAAATTTTATTTCATTCCCTAAAACTGATGAGGATACTTCAACTTCATCACCTCATCTAGTTCCCATGTTTCTTCCTGAAACTTTTTGTTCCACTATAATAGTTTGACTTGGTGAGTTTTCTTGCTTTGTAGAAATTAGTCTATATAATATAATATCTTTGATGTATTCTTCTTGTATGAATGATCATTATCCAAGTGTACCACAAGTAGATTCATTAAATGTTAGGGGTTTGTTATATACTTTTTTAAGTGGCATAAATTTAAAAAATTTTGAACTTGAGATAATATTGGTTGGAGTGCTAGTCGATAGGCTACAAATATGATGCAATCAAGGATCTCAAAGGGGATGATGTATCTTGGACTAAGCTTTCATTTCTTTCAAATCCTCATTACTTAGTTCCATGAAGCTATATGAAGAAACAAATTATCTCTAAAATCAATCAATTGGTATCATTTATGATTGTCTATATAGATTTTTTGTCAACTTTGTATATATTTTTTAGCAACCCCAACTCCAGTAACCATGAGCCGACATCTAATTTGTTACATTGGCATAAAATACCAAGGATATCATCCATAAGGACCGATCTATTTAGTAGAATTGATGAACCATATATATATATGATTCCATACCACATTGGAAATATAAAATAAATAGAATAAAAATATTTTATAATCCTTTATATTATTCATAAAATTATTCTTTATATCCGAGGGAAAATAAAAAAAATAAAGGGTGAGATTAGATACTCATTAAGAGTTATGTACAATATAAGCTATCAAGAATCTATATGTTATGATCAATATGGAAAGGTAAGTAAATAAAACACATTCCATTTACTCAATATTTTGATCACAAAATGAATCCATGGATAGTATGAAAAGAAATAATCGCATTAATAATAAGAGATAAATTTTCAATAAAGGAAATGCAAACTATTTGGTAGGGAAGGGTCGAACCAAAAGTCTCTTGAAGTGTAGATATGAGAGGAGAAGGGGTGTCCTTTTATTTTTGAGAGAGTGAAAAAACATGGACTTTTAAAAAGAATAATATATATTAATTTATTACTCAATAAAATGGATAAAAATGGTCCATATTCAAATCATAGAAAATACAGTCAAAATATGTCCAAAAAATAGAAATTGTACATGTTATTTGGGCTTTTTAACCCTTATCTCATTAGTTAAACCCTTGATAAACCGATGTTAACATATACTTTGGGAAAAAATTAATATTATTTATGAAAAAAATAAGTTAGCATTATTAACACATATTAATTATGGTGATAAAAAATATGGAATACATTTTATAAAATTCAATTAAACGATGTGCCTGCATTTTATTTAAAATTGAACTCGAGAAACTCGATGAAAAATTATTCTCCATAAAAAAAAGATTTTTTAATTATAAAATTGTTTTTATTCCAAATTCATGAAAAAAATACATTAAAAATAACATTTTTTTTATTAGTAATATATTTTAATATATTTTGGTTTTAACCCTTCTAAAAAAATTTAATCTCATAAATTCTTGAAACTAAAAGACTATTTTTAATGAAAATCAGTATTTTACACTACTCATTAAAAAATAAAACATTTCATAAAAATGGAAAAAATTTCTTTAAGATAATTTTAAAATGATAAGTTCAAAAACAATATTAATTTCATGAAATTAAAATTCTCTATTTTCATAATCAATATTTCAATGAAATTAAAATTTGGTTAGAAATAAATATTTATTCATTTTGACTAAAAATTAACTAATATTATTATAAAAATATAAAATATAATTAATGATTACTAATTTGACATGAAAGTGATTTATTGTAACAGTAAATAGGTTGTTACATTTTACCTCATAAAAAATTTTCATCCTTAAAAAAAGAGGGTGGTTCTTCTTCATAACATCCTATAATTCTTACATTGCTACATCCATTTTATGATATCTATAAAGTACCTTTACCAGTCGATTTTTTCAATTCCTCAATAATTTCTCTGTACTTTTAAGAATCCATATAGGCTATTCATAGTATAATGAATCAAGTTGTAGTTCTATTTCTTCATAGGCGAGCAGATGCATTGGATCTGGTACATACTTACTTAATAAAGCGATTTTGAGCACCTCATGTACTTTAGAAAGGTTTGGTGTCATTTCCATTTAGTATGCCTTAACTCCAAGTATTTCAAAAAAAATCAAAGGTCTAATATACTTGGGGCTTAGTTTTCCCTTCATTCAAATATAAAACATTTTCATGGAGATAGTTTCATCAAAATGTGGTCTCCCAATTTAAATTACAACATTTACTTCAGTTATTAGCACAATTATTTTTCGTAACTTGAGAATCTTTAATATAAGTCCGAATAGTCTTTAACATTGTCATTTTCTTCTAAATTTTTTTGGGACTATAAGATTATTTTCCAAAAATTCATCCCAAAAAATTGGTGTATGACATCTATTAATATATAATGCTTCATAAAAATCCATTATAATAATTGAATTAAAGTTATTATTATACGAAAACTAAAAAAATTTAAATAGTGATCCTAAATACCTTTAAAGTCAAGTGATAATGACCTAGATATGTATTATAATATTCTAATTCTATTTTGATAATATCCATCTATTTTTGAATGATAAGAGATACTCAAATGAAGATTATTATCAAGAGACTTCTGAATAATTTTCTCGAATTTATATGTAAATCATGGATCAAGATCAAACAAAATTGAAAAAAGTTCACCAGGAAGTCTTAAAAATTCATTAATATAGATCTGTATAATTTGATAAAGAGGTAACTCTTCTCTTATAGGGAGAAAATCATTATATTTGGAATGGCGATAAAAAATAACCCATATTGCATCATTATTTGAGGGAGTATTTGGTAATATAGTGACAAATTAAATATTAATGTAATCAATTTTCCATAAATGAATCAATAGAGGTTGCATGAATACTCTAGGATGTTATATATCTCCATATAAGTACTAAAAAACCAATCATCATGATATATAATCATTAATTTCCCACTTCATGTTATCCCACAAAAAATATTTCTTCAAGTACCTATACATCTTTGTGCTACCTGGGTGTATAAATAATTTCAATCTGTGAGCGCCATATAATAATTGTTTTTATAGCTTAGGAATAATTGGAATACATAACCTCTTTCCAAATTTCTTAAATCCACCTCCATATAAAAAGTCTTCTAATTTCCCATCATTCAGAGATTTAATTTTCTTTCAAAAATTATCATCACTAGGATGAGAAAATTTTATATTTTCTAATAGAGATGGTTCAGAAATAATTTTAACAAGGTTTAATGTTTCTACTTCCTTAATAATTCTTATATCCATATTTACTAAATCAATGAACATTTGATCACTATCAATCCTAATTTTGGTCAGAACATTGTGATATTTCTTACTTAGTGAATCTACTACATTATTTTCCGTCCTTGGGTTATAGTGTATTTAGAAATAATAGTCTCTAAGTAGATTGATCTGTTGTCTTTGCCTCATGTGAAGTTTTTTTTAGAAAATATGTTTTTTGGAATCTTAGGATTTTTTTACATCTCACATCTTTTTCCACAGATATAGTGTCTCCATATTTTCAAAGGAAGGATTATATCTACCAAATAAAGATTACGGGTTGTATATTTTTAGTCATCAGACTTCTACTACCTTGATATATATGAAATAACATTATCATTATATAAAATGATACAACTGAACCACTTCATCTAGGAATCAATATATATCATAAATCTATCATTTCCTGAGATTAGATTCAAAATTATATTTTTGAACAATATCCTCCTTAATTATTAAAAACGTTTTTCTATTCCTCTATCCATGTGAACATAACCTATATACATTTACTCTTGGTCAACAGGTTAGCTGATCAGAAGTGTTTTGAACAAAATGGTGATAGTAACTAACCAAACTAATGAAACTATATAACTAAGATATGTTCATTTTTTTGTTCCATTATTTGAATTCCTTTTTATTTATAGGATTACTTGTTATTCCATCTTGGGAGACAATGTGTCTATGAAATGAATCATTTTAAAGCTAGAATTCCCACTTTATTAATTTCCCATATAAATATTTTCCTCTAAGTGTATCAATAATGATTTGTAAGTGATTCCCATGGACCACATATCAATTATAATATACCAATAAATAAACTATAAATAATAATAAAAAAATATCATGATATTTTTTTATTACTATTTTAATTATATCCATAAAAATAGTTGGTGTATTAGTCAATTAAATTTGAATTACACTAAATACATTACAACAAAACTCCTCTACCTCTATGAATTTGATCGAATAAGTAATCAATGCTTGGTAAACAATACTTGTTCTTTATTATAATATCATTTATTTCCCTATAATCAATGAAAATATCCATAAATACAACTTTCTTATTAAAGAAAAGAATAGGGGGCCCCAAGGTAAAACAATAGGGCATATAAATATATTACCACAAAACTCCTCTAGTTGTTTATTTAAATACACTAATTTCATAGTGTCCATTCTATATGGAGTATTTGATATAGGTATTTAATCATAGATTAAATCAATTAAACATTGAATTTCGTGATTTAGTGGATTTCGTGGTAATTCTTCAAGAAATACAATGATGTTCCTAAAAAATATGTACATTCTATATTTGAAGAATACCTCTTACATATGTAGATTTTTTATACTCTTCTTTAATAACAATATAACTTATAAGACCCGTGAGTTTTCGATATAGGAATGACTTAGATGATGATGTACTCCCTTTAAAGTTAAGTAATTCCATATTTTCATCATGTATCTTAATTTTATTCTATTTATAATAAATTTTGGAAAAATATTTTAAAATCCAATCCATACCAAGGATTGTATAATAATAGACCATACTTATAATAATAATGTATGATAATGTCGATTTTTTGTTTGTCATAATGGGAAATTGTTGACACATCATTATTATGTTGATATTTCCACTGAGAGTTGTGATAGAAAAATCTATTATTAAGGTGTTAGAGAAATATATAATTTTCATGGATAACATAGAAGATATATAATATTGTTTAGATTAAGAATAAAATAACATATTAGTTAATATTGAACATATTATTAGAGTAACTTCAACAACATGTTAAAGAACTTCTTCCTTAGTTGTAGGGATTGTATAATATTTGCATTCATCCCCTTATCCTCATCGGTAGTAGATTCCTTTGATACTTGGGACATTGTTTGAATAATTGTCCATTTACTTAAATTTGAAGAACATTATAGTAGTGGTTTATTTGTTTTCCTTATATTCATTATCAAGATTAACCTTGTGTCCACCCTTGTAAAATACTCTCATTCCCTTCAAATATTTTCCTAGATGTTTATTTTCATAGATTTCACATGATGGAATTTGGTTCATTGTCTTCATCTTCTTTGAACCATTACCTTTTTCTAGTGTTAAACTGATCTTTTATTTTCTTAATTTCCATTGAATATATAGGATATATAAAATTTCTTCTACTTATTAATGATAATTGATACTACATCATAATATGATGCTTTTTTTAGAAAATTGTTTCTTTATGTGACTTGTATTAATCCCATGAAGGAAAAGGAAAATCTTATTTTCTGGATGACGTATGAAGCCCGAATCATGCCTCCAAAATATTGTAAATTTAGCCTAACACTCTGCCAAAATATCTACTTCTTTATTCATTAAAGTGATTAATTTCCTCTCCATTTCAGATCACTATTTCATAGGGAAGTCTTTCAGAAACTAAATCAATTAAAAAGTTCTTGATTCTATATTTTTTTACTTATTCAGCCTCTTTAATGTTTTTAATCAATGAACACCATTGATCTGTATCTCTTTTAAATCAATAAACTTCCATAACAAATATTTCACTTTCACTACATCCCAAAGTGAGGAATATATTTTCAAGAGACTTAATCTTTTACTGCACTACAAATATATTAGCAGTTCCACTAAAATGTAGAGTCTTCCTTCATATGAAGAGATCCAATAGAGTAGAATTAAATTGTGGAACAACATTCTTCTCTATTCAATAAAATTTATTCCTCATAACCTGAGTATGTTACCCAAATATGTATATGATCTAGTTTGTTTCTGTAGCATCTATATTGGATTTATTAGCATGTCAATCTCTACATTATCTATAGGTGTTGATTACCTTTATTCTATTAGGTACCATTATTGAATAATGATACAAACTGAGTTAGCTCTTTATCATCATGAATATTAATCCATAAAATAAAATCCATAAAAATGGTAAAATTCCTAAAATACTATTAGTTATTATCATAATTCTCAGTTTTGCAATGTTTATTTAAAATATAGTTCCTTGGGTTTCTATTATACCTCCTCGAATACCAATTGTAACAAACAAAACTCTAGTAACACAAAGATATTGTCTACATTATTAAATTGGTATAAGATTCCAAGGATCACATCCTGATAGTTCGATCAATTTAGTAGTCTTGAATAAACAGATACACATATTACTCACATATTAAATTAGAAATATAAAATGCATACCATAAAAAACATATTTCATTCTTCATATTATTCATAATATCCTCAGGAAAAGGAAACATATAAAGGGTGAGCTTAGATGATCAATAAGAGTTATGTACATTAGAAGCTATCATGACTCAATAAGGTATAACCAATATCTAAAGGTAAATGACCGAAACACATACCATTTAATCAACAAATTGAGAATGAAAATAGCAAATGAAATAATCTCATGGATAAAAGTAACTAAATTCTAAATGAATAAAATGAATAATATTAGACATAATGATATAAGTTATCATGACACCTCTACTCTAAAGGCCTTTCACCATGATAGTTTAAACTGTGGGTAGACAAAAACCAAAAACCCATTTAAATAAGGCAACCAAACTGGTTTGTCTCATGATACATAGTGATGCATTGAGGGAATATATAATTTTGTATCACACACATCACTAAATGTCCAATTCAATCCTCATATATTTAATTTAATTTATAAAAACCCATATTGGGTACAGAATAAAAATCTATCAAGGGTTTCTTGAGTCAATTAAATAAATTTCATACCAAAACCCCATATGTAGAAACGATATATGTTTTAAAAAATATGCATATCCAACATTCAAGGAATATGGATATTTAAGTTCAATTTAATTTGCAATGAAAAAATTCACAATGAAAATGAGTGTTCAAAGAAAAGTCTAACAACCAAAAATTAATCTAGAGATGAGAGATGACTATCAGATAAAGAAAATCACGCAAAATAAAGAATAAAAGAAAATAGATTTGAAACATTTAAAACAGTCTTTTACTAAATATTTTTCATTGTAATACCATTGAAATATTGTAGAAAAATGTAAATGTCATAAACCAATTATACTGGTGGGAAATTCTATTAATTCCATATATGTTAAAATAAAATATTCCTTTTCACTTTTTATAAAGAATGTTTAGAATGTTCCTTTTAGAAAAACATTACAGATATTCCATTAATAAATTTTAAAAATAAATGATAAAATTAAAAGTCTATAATTAATCATTTTATTAATAAAAATTCCTTATATAAAATAAATCAAAAATCTAGACATCTTTTAAAAATTTACCTGATCAAAGAGAGAAATAAGATCAAATTTTCAATTAAATTAATATTTAATTGATTCATGTTAAAAAGATAGTTAATATTTGAATAAAATATGGAAACTCATTAAATACATAGAGTATATTAATTTATAGTCTTTTTTAAGTGTAGGTTATATCATTCCTTCAATAAAAATAAGATTAATTAGAAAAAATGAGGTTGTAAAATAAATTTTTACATATTAGGTTACATTCAAATTTAAACCCCTTTAATGTGAAAAATTGAAATTAGAAATTAAAACTTTTGAATAAATACATATTCATGTCACATACCTCAAAGGTATAGAATATACACCACATAAAGATATATAGGTTTATAATACCAAATATGTCTCAATAGTGAGGAAATTGAGATGAAATACCTTACAATGATAATATCATGGAAGTGAGAAAATGTAAATGATGTGACTTTTTGTTAAAAATATAATCCTTGAAAATAATATGTAAATAATACATAATATAATAATGGTTTATTTCACACATTATCATAGCATAATGCAGTCAATGAAGTACAATTATAACCCAATGAATGGAGGTTGATTTATAAACCCCTTACCTCAAGTACGACTCACCACATATAATATTTATATTCCTGAATAATAAACCTATATTAATTATTTACTTTATTTAGAACATTTTTTTGTTTATTATTACTTTTATTTTGTTTATTACCATTTTATATTTAATTATTTAATCAATTAATTTCATGTTAGATGTTTTGATGATATTTAGTTCATATATAAAAAATGACTTTGATAGGTTTACTATGGTAAAATAATTTTTTTCCACAATATCTAGAATAAAAATGAATTAATTATCATTTTTTTACATAAATTATAATTTTAAAACTAATAATAAAAATTGTTTTGAAAAACTACCTATGTTACAACCATGAAAATGGTAGGTCGTACGTACACATGAGTAATATTTCCATTTTTCAATGGGCACGATGGAAAGAAGATAAGTATTATTTTATACCTAAATAATGATTATTTAATAATAAAAAACATATTATTTATCTAAATAAAATTATATAAACCATCTATCTGATGCGATAGTGAAAAATAAATCACTTCACTTCATGGAGGTGGTAGTCCACATGCATACATGAATAACATTACAATTTTTCAATTAAAGTAATGGTATTAAAATATGTTTTAAATTAATTTTATATAATAATGAAGATGTAATTAATATCATATATATATAAATATATTTAATATATCATTACAACTTACTGTGATAGGTAGTGATAGAAAATGAATTACACCGGTTCGCGAGCCGGTAGTTTTCCTTACATAGGAATGATATTTTAATTTCCCATTTGTTCGTAGATTAGATTTATAAAGGATATTAAATTAATATAATAACATCGATGTATATTTATTATAATTTTTATTATTACTTTATCATGTTAGAGTATATATAGTGGTGGTGGATGATGAAATAAAATGAAAAAATATTGTTAAGAATTATACCTCTTCATCAAATAACCTCGTTAGGATTATACCTGAAGTCTTATTAGGATGGTTTTAAGAGACAAATTCAATAGGACATGGGGAGTGATTTAAGGAAGGTATTTTGGTAGGTCTTGGATTAAATAAATGTATCTTTATGTTTGGAGAGGATAATACATGTGGTTTCCTTTTATAAGTGGGGGAGAGGACAAAGTTGACATTTTTAAAAAGAATAAAATATATTTATGTATTAATCAATAAAAATGGCTCCAAAATTAAATATTTAAAAATATTATGTGATATATGTTATAAATGTGGAAATAAAACTAAATTTTACGAGATCTTCGTTCATTTTAACCGTTAAATCATTAGTTTAACCCCACAGTAAACTGGTTTAAACATTAATAGTGGTCACCGATTTTTATTATTTTCATACTTCATTGTGACCAAATATTAAGTTGCACATATTACCCAATATTAATTTTTATAATTAAAAATATTTCATGCATTTTATGAAATTCAATTCACATAATTAAATGAATTTTATTTAAAATTAAACAAGAAAAATTTGACAAAAAATGGGTTTTCATAAAAATGTCTTTTTAAGTATAAAATAAATTCCAAAGTCCATAATGAGATTATTAATAATATAAATGAATAATTTTATTTTATTTGAATCCATTTTAAAATAAAATTATTCTTTTTAAATTCTTGAAATGAAAAAGGCATTTTTTATTAAAAATTAATTTTTTTTCTATTCGTTGAAAAATTAATCTTTTTAGAAAAATCCCAAAAATTCACTGTAATATAATTTGAAATGATGAATTAAAAAATAAATTTTAAATATTTAATTTAAATTTCTATAAATTGGAAGTTTATATTTTAATGATAATTCAATTGGGTTTGATATAAATATTATTTTATCAAAAAAATTACATAACATTCTTATAACATCATAAAATATAATTAATGGATTTTAATAAGATAAGAAAAGTATTTATTATAAAATTAACTAGTTATATTATTTATTTTATATTAATTTGAATTATTTTAACCTTAATTTTCATGTATTAGAAATGATCATGTCCTGTCAACATCTTCTCTCAAACATTATCCCCTCATGTTAGAGTCTAAAACCTCTTTTTATATAGAGCCTTATAAGGTGACATTTGAATGCTAGAATGGAAGCTATTATTTTTTGAGAACTCAAATAATGGAATGTGTTGATATAGAAATCCTTGTAAATACATTAAAGACAATTATATTATAACATCTATAGTTTTAGTGGTTCTCTCATATGAATCATTTTCTTGAGGGTAATAAAAAGTATTGAAACTCGGATTTATATCCAATTATTACTAAAGGATTCTCTAGAACCTCAAAGATAAAAATATAGTATCTTTCAAATACAATGAAGAGGGAAATTCCATGTATTATTAAAACATACCTTATGTATATATTTTGAAGTTGGTCAAGGGACAAATATTCATTATTTCAAAAAAAATGCACTGACATTATAAGGTGATCAACTACCTCTTAGATGACTTTATTACATTTATATTCCCAAAGGAGTCTTATAAAAAAATCCATGGTTATATTTTCCCACTTACATACTATCATAGGAATTGGTTACATAAAAACCTTACAATTATTTTATTCAACCATAACGTTTTGTCATACCAACCATCGAGATACAAATTATACAATCTCCCTCTTCATGTTATCCCACAAGACATTTTTCTTCATATCTATATATATCTTAGTGATTACTAGAGTAATAGATAAGGATATTATATGAGAATCATCCTTAATTATCATATTTATATATGGTTTTTATGGGACTCATATATTTTTTTCTAAACCTTATACCTGTATCTTTGAAAGAGTTGAACTCCGAAATATTGACTACCGTTTTTATAACACCTCATTATCTTTCTGGGCATCCTTGATCCTCTCAAGAATGGATGCTTGAGAATTTATTTGTGCATGGTAATATGAATTTCCTTTTATTATTCCCTTATCCATACTTTTAATTTCCTAGGATATTACATCCCTTTCAATACATATCAGGGATAGGCTTTCCAGATTCATTTTATATAGAGCATCTATAACTCTATTCACCTTCCTAGGATGGTAATAGATTTAATAATAATATTCCTGGATTATATCTAACCAATTTCACTATTTCATTTTGAGATCATTTTCTATGAATATATATTGAATGATTTTATGATCTGTAGATATATATATATATATCACACATATCCCCATATATATATTTTTGAAAAAACATAAATGATAAGAATACAGTAGAAAATTCTAGATCATGTATCAGGTAGTTATTATCATGTATATTTAATTAGTGGGAGGAATAGGCTATGTATTTTTCATCATATAGGTTTAAAAACCCAATACCATTTGTATGCATTGATGTAGATCACAAATCCTTTCCCCCTAACGGGTAATGCGAGTACATTGTATTGATTAACTTCTTCTCTAATTATTCAAATCTCCCTTTTCATTCATTACTCTAGAAAAACTTGACTCCCTTATAAATTATATTGGTTAGTGAGCATGATATTCATCATAATATTCTCAAAAAGTGATGATAATACCTAGTTAATCTAATGAAACTATAGATTTACCTCACATATGTTCGTATGGGACATTATTCAATTTCCTATATTTTTGAAGGATCTATTTATATAACTTCATTTATGATAACATGGCCCATGAATTTTAATTTATCTATACAAAAAAACATTTAATATAATTTTCATATGTATTTTCTTTATATAAGGTATCGATTACAACATTCAAATACTCCTCATGTCGCTCCTTGATTTTTGAGTAGATATGAGTATCAAATATAAAGCTATGAAATATTTATTGAGGTAATCCCTAAATATTTTATTCATCATGTCCATAATGGTAGATGGAGAATCAATGATTTTAAATTGAGTCACTTATATTCACCATTCCATGTAATAAAATTAATGTTGTTAGTAACCCTGTTCTTCGCATTTACATGGTAATATATTAACTTGATATCTATATTAGAGAAGTACTTAAATCCATGTAGCTGGTTGAATAAGTTATATATCTGTGGAAGAGAATAATTATTCTTTATCTTGATGTTTTGATCTCATAATTATTAATTAAGAGGTGAATTAAACTATCATTTTTCATAATTAAGAGGACTGGTGCATCCCATTGTAAAGCACTTATGAATATAAACCCTTTAGTCATATTCTCATGTAGATTCTTCTTAATCAATCCATGTTCAACAATTTCCATTCTATATGGAGACTTGGATATTAGAAAATATCTGAGTACAATACTGATTGAGAACTCAACCTCCAATATTGGAGGAATACCGAACAATTATTTGAGAAAAACATCATCGTATTCCCTTACAATGGGCACTTCATAAAGGTTGATATTTTATATAGACTCGGTCATTTCAGAAAGATATGATTTATCATAGGGAAATAACATCCATGATTTAGATGATTATACGAAATCATATTCATCCTCCAACTTACAATTTCTTATAATTATAAGGCGATTTCACCATGTCATCAATTAATGTTTTTTTATACAAGGAAAGCCCATACATGACTATAATGACATCAAATTCCAGAAAATGAAGTATCAAAACGTTTTGTGTGAAATTATACAATTAAATTTTGATAAGGGATTATTTATATTATTGGTATGAAACAATCTAGCCATTTCCAACTTCATAGTTAACTCAATTTCTATTTTTTGATGTTGTATTTGAATAGTTCTACTAAACTTGTGTGATTTAACAGAATGCATAGAGGCAAAGTCACATAATGAATTTAAAGTTCATTAATAGAAATAAAGCATGCCTCTTACAATTTTATTCTAGTTATAATCATTTACTTAAACAAAAACATACATGGGGATGATAATTTTCAAACTCTTAAACAAATAAAAGGGAAACACTTAACATTGAAGGGACATATCATAAATGGAATATATTTATGAAATTATGAATTTCTAGATTTGAATCTTAGTTATCCATGATCTATTTCGTAACATAAAATATTATGGTCATTTTTGTTCCATTTATAATGGGTTTTAAGGTGGTGGTGGGTTTACCAAAGAATATCCCCTAAGAGTGTGAAACCAGGTGTGCAACAAGGCCTCCTTTATGCACTAGATGACTATTGATTCAATTCCAACACACCCATTTTGGGGTTATTACACCTAGGTAAAACTGTGTGAGATCCATATCCACTAGTTGTTTCTGAACATGGATTAATTTTCTTGAAAACCAAATAATCTAAACATTAATAAAATATAGGGAGGTTTTAATATGTTTAGTATTATTGGTGTGTATTTCACTAGGTATTTCCCATCAAAATACCCAATAATTAGTATACTTTCCTCTCATACCAACTATGAAAACCCATATCTTTAATACACCATAATTCATGATTTATTTTATATATATACAAATAATATAAACAGAAAAGTTTTAGAGGCCTAATGTGTTTCAAAAATTAGGTATATGTCACATTAACATGAAACACAGGTACCAAAATTATTTTTAAAAGCTCTACCACATGCCCTTAAAGATCAATTTCTCTCTAAAATCACATGAGATAACCTGAGGCTCTACATAAGAAATGGGTGACCTATAAACTCCAATTAAGGAATAGTAAAATAATGTCATAAGTTCAATAAATATAAGTGATTAAAAAGGAATATTAGGGTAATATAATTAGATTAATAATCATAAACATGAAAATAAAATCATGTTATAAGATGACAAGATAAAGGCAGCATGGGATTGTGGAAACAACATAAAACATGACATTATAAACATTAGTCAATAATATCAACTATGAAATCATAACATAGTGTGATTAGTAAAACCTAACATGAACTATACATTGTATCTAATGAGATAAAAACATTACCCAATTCAATGGAGGTCTATATAATTATATTCTGATCCATCACATTTATATCACATACATGCATAAGTGTGCCACAAAGATTATATAATATACTAACTTATTTCACCACTATTAATCCACTATTAAGGATGGGGGGTTATATACATGGAATTAAAATATTAATTAAGTATTGGTTTATCTAGGTTAATACAATTGAGTTGAAATGGATATCAGTGTTCATAATATAAAAGATTAGCATAGAAAATAAATGGATACATTTAGAAACATAATGGGTGTACATAGATGTTCATGAAGGTGATAATGGAGGTTAATTTTATTCTCTCATTACATGTGTATAAAATTTAAATCAAAAGGGATTTTTAAAAAAACATTACAATATTAAAATTTGAAATCAAAAACCCTAATACAAATAGAGTACTCGAAATAAAAAGGGAGAGGAGAGGATCCCACACTTAGACATAGTAACAGCTTAGGTAAATGTTATAATAGGGGTAGATAAATGGTCTATCATTCATAGATATTTAATTGGAAAGTGAAATAATATTTTTAAATATATGATAGCATAATCAATTAATATTAAAAATTATAAACAAAATGAAGGTGCTAGAATGGAAAAGAAGAGAAAGACCCATTAACATGAGAGTACACTTCTAAAATCATTGGAGGTGCATATAAAGAGATTGAGAACACATTAGGAGTGATATATAGTGGGAAATGTAGAGTTATTTAAATAGAAAAGGGTTTTTAGTGAATATAATTGGCTGGTTTGTTAGGATTTGTTTTCCAAAATATATGGGAATTATTTATTAACTTTTAAACATAGGTTTCATACTCTATATGATAAAAGATTAAAAATAACAACCCTTACCATGATTTAAGAATATGGTTTCTACCAAAATGGAGTGTTTTTAAAAAAATTATAAATATGTTAATTAATAACATTTAAATAATACCCCAGGTGATATGGAAGTGAGTCATGTTCATAAAAAATTAATTTTAAATCCTTAAAATACAATATAGGTATTGGAGGATTAATTAAGGGTTTATAAAATTAACAAAATAACTTGAAAACACATTACTTTAAGGGGGAAACATAATTTGGATGTGGATACTATTTATAGCATTGATTACATGAATTTTATGGTTTTATGATATCAAAATATATATTGTATATTTATAACATATTTACATTTTACATAAACAATTCATCTATATCATAAAAGTTTGAAAAATTTACCATTGGTTATTTTTGACATGATTATTTGAAAATCATCTTTATTATAAAATAAATAAATCTATTTTTATTAAAATTGAAAATTTTTAGTAAATAAATTACATTTATTGAAAAATATAGTTTTTTACAATGATAATAGTTTCTGACCCTTATAAAAATTATATTACACTTAATAAAATTATTTTGTCATTCCTAATTAAAGACATATTATATTATAAGAATATTTTATTAATATAAAATTTATTTAAAAAACTATTGAATTCCTAAAAAATAGTGTCTTGATTAAAACTATATATTTCCGATAAATATAATTTTAATTTCACAATATAAAAATCTTTTTTTGAGAAAACAATTTTTAATAATTGATAAAGTAATAATAAAAGATATAAATATAAAAATTATTGAATAAAAAAAATCATAATATTAGGGTCTAGATACATAACCCCTTATTATTCCAGTATATACCCTAAGGGTAAGGGGTTCGATGGGTATTCATTCTTGGGGTTGTTCGAAAAATATGGTCCATGATCTCGACAAGCTTGAACTTCTCCCATAAATGGTTTCACATAGGCTTTAGTTCCCGAATCATGATGCAATATAGGTTGTGAAAAAATCCTAATGATCCCATCTCCAATAGAAGCTTTGATAAATGGCATTTGTAGAGAATGATCCTATTGGTCAAAGACATCACTTCTTCCATCAATGTCAATTGGATATTATCATGACCCTTAATATATACTAATTATAACAATTATAGTAAGAACAATTAAGTATCAATGATTCATATGCTTATTTTTATTTTAAATATGAGAACCCATAGTTTATAATGGTATAGAATAACCAAATTTGTGCATGTGTTTTATACAACAACATTTCACAATAATGAATTTATTCTTTTAAAAATAGAATTTCATTTAGAAAAGTTTGGGTCATTACATTAACCATACACAAGAACCCCATAACATTATTGAAATAAGATCACAATCCCATCCACACATGACTAAAAACTCAAATCATAATCTTTAATAAAAACCTAATTTGATTCCACTATTACATGACTAAACCCACCATAGTCCCACCATGAATGGTGGTAAGCTAAATATAGTAGCAAACGAATACCTCTAATTGGACAAGGGCTGGTGACTACCAACAAGTAGGAATATCACACAATATTATAGGACTTATCTAATAATAACCTATAAAAAATAAATATCTAAAATGTAATAGGATACCATCAATGATATTAGTAAATATATACATAATCAACTATGCTGTAAACAACAAATTTATGACACAACTGGTAAGATCCACATTGACAACCAATTTGAAAGATAGAATGTAAATAGGGGAAAATACATTCCCCACAACCAATAAGTCAAATTGAAAACTAGTTTAGATAAAGAGGCCCTTGATATAAGAAAGATAAACACATAGACATATCCCACTACCATTACCTTTGGGTTCAATCAAGATCTAACTACACTACATATTCTAAGGTTATTTTGTGTCAGCTCCAAACACTCCATGTCGACTCATCATCTACATGAATTTCCATAACCTATTCATTGTCTGGTTAGAAACAACATGTTTGGGCCTAAGGCCTATATAGGGGAATTCATAGTCATACATATTTGGATTCATGAAAAATAAAATGAATGAATAAAGAATTTTTTTTATCTAGAAGCTCTCAACACGAAGGAGTGGTCAGATGGAAGTCATGAAGAATAGTCATGATATGATCAATCAATAAAAATATTTGGAACCAAATAGATCATAGAAACCTCAACATTAATACTAAAAATACACATTGAATGAGAAAATAGTGGTTCTTGAAACATTAATGGTACCATTAATGTTAATGTTGATATCCAACTATGTACCACATCTCAAAGGAACACTCCAGGGTTCTGAGGAAGAATCTAATATGGGGAGAATGCTCATATATAAAGAATTATCATTGGATAATGGATAATTGAACCCTATCTTCTATCAATTTAGATCAATTATCCATGATTATCCATGCTAAAAAACCTATATAAAAATATATTATCTATAGTGAGTGACATGTTCCTTGAAGACAAACACCTTCATCAAGGGAGTACCAACCATAGTTGTAGACCCACACCCCATAAAAGCTCTTAGATGTGTGAGTAACGTATCATTAGATAAAGAACATAAACCCAATTTAGTGATAGGGGAGTACTAAATATAATATAATATATGATATGGGGGACCCACATACTAATCAATTAGGCTATTAGGGATTACTGACCCCAACACACTTCAATGATCACGTATAAAACCTGTCATCGTCTAATTATTGACGAAAGGCGAAACCTTCTCACACCTTTTCACACCATATCTCAGACATTCAAACCTAGTCTAATATAATATTCCATGAGGGACTTTTCATAGAAAGTATTTATTTAATGTAAAAATAAAAATTCTATAAATTCATGATGAACATAAAAATAACTCAACATAGATCCAACATGATAAAGCATTATTATTCCTACCATTACTTAAAAATGGCCTAAGATATTATTACATAGTTATATAATTAGAAACATTCATAGGATTGAATATTAAATTTCCCAATATGGAATCTTGATTAAAAATATTCATTTTTTTGTATCATGAAATATAGTTGAGACATTTTGGGACACAAGAACTTGCCCCTAGTATGAAATAGTTACACCCAATTGCTCTTGAATCATCTGTCTTATATATTGGGCCATAAGGTTACAGATTAATCCTTATTTCTATATTTTTTTGTAAGGTTATGATTGAAATTTGTTTTAGCAATAATAATGAAAATAATAATAAAATGATTATTTATTCATAAACACACATATAAAAGAGAGATATTATCTCTCCAATCAGAATTCTTCTCCTCGCATATCATTAACGTGTCCCATTGTTAATATTATCTCTATTATTTTTTTCATGTTTTATACAATACAATTATAAATATATAAATTCAGAAAGAGGCTATTTGAAGTATACAACTCTCTATGAAATCTACACATACACATGGTCCCACAGAACTCCCTTTCCAATTAAACAATAAATTTCATTTTAATAAATATTATTTAAATGATATATGAAAAACTCACACAAACCTATGGTTAGTCCCTTAAAAGGGTGGCCTACCACTCTATTTATTCTTTATATTTTTAATTTCCTTATTTTTTTTTGAATTTAACTCATAATATTTAGGTCTCCAATCACAAATTCTATAGTTGTGCACCAAAAATACCATGAATGATGTCATCATCGACCATTGGCCATATTTCATTAAACCAATGATCTGATATCATCAACCTCTACATCCTCTTATAATATACATGCTTTATCACCCTCTCATGGAGCCACACCAATCATTTCCTAGTTAGTCTCCCTTATATCTATGATTCCACTACCTCTCTATGGAATCAACCACCACTATGGATGGAGGCCATTCATCCTAATCTAATATTTGATGAGAGAGATTGAGAGATATAGATAGAGAGAGGGATAAAGAGAGGGAGAGTGAGAGAGAGTGATAGAGAGTGAGTGGGGGTGGGGGTGGGGGAGGGGTAGGAACAAGTGAGAGAGAGAAAGTATGAGAGAAAGAGAGATAAAGTGAAAAAAATGCATAAGTAATTAGAACCACACACTTGGAGTTTTTTTCCATAATATATTAAGAAGGATAATAAAAAATAATGAAGGGGAAAGATACACTCCATGATATATTATGGAATATATTATTCATTAGTTTTTCAAATGTATCCATCCAAAAACAATATATATAGAAATATTCTAAAATTGAATAACAAACATTTATCCAATTTATCCTAGATGTAATTTAAATCTCAAAACACTTCTCATCATGAAAATTCCATTGAAGGATATAATTAATAAAATAATTGAATAATGAGCCGAACTAAATGTTAAAAAAGCCCCACCTTATAATTAGATCGATAGATAGTGGAGAATAATCATGTTTCATTACCATTGATGACAAGAGTGATCTCCGACACATTCATGATAGATACTCAATCCAAATTTCATATGATAAATCTATCCAGAAAGGTCTATCCTCACAAGACCCATTCTAGGATTGTGTTAATAAACATAGAGGAGTATTTAGAGTGAGACTAATAGATGGTTTGTAGGGTTAATCAAAAAATAAAAAAAATAATTAATTAACCGATCCTCTATTAAATATCTCCACTACTACATACGATTACAGAACTTGATGAAAATGACACATATGTCATGGCTATGGTATAAACATTATTCTAGCTCAAACAAAGGTCTCATTTTTCCAATACGAGACTCCTTTCAAGAGATATATTAATTTCATAAAAAACACATATGCACCGATTATAAATAATATAATATTTTTATTATATTTTTATGAGGTGAAATGACACTCACATTTCCACATAGACTAAACATGAGTTTAAACCCCATACTCTAGAACCAAGGTAACCTTCAATAAAATCTTATAGGGGCTATATGCTAAGGTAAAATCACTACTTTACCTCTAAAATTTTATTGGGACTTAAAAAAATCAGAATCTAATTGAGTCCCACTTAGGTAAAAAATAAAGTCACTATATTTATATATTATGGAACAATGTTAATGATCATCCTCTATGTGATTTTATGATACTCTTCCTTTTGGGGATTCATTTTTTAGTATCAATTGATCTATATATTAATATCATTTAATGATATAGTATATGAAAATTTTATGAAATTCATTTTCTACCTATGGGTTTTTGATGATAATATATATGATTGATTTCATGCAATACACATATGCATGATTTTCATTATGTAATGGGTGAGGTTCTATATAACCCTCCAATTCATTGGTTAAAGTGTTTCATATCAATAAATAATTCATGGACATGATTATGATTAGCTATGTTCACTAGATAATGCATGGAAATTATTGTGATTAATTATATTAAAAATATAATATTTAGACATGATTTTCATTATCTATGTTCATAAGATAATGCATGGACATGATTTATATTAACTATTTTTGCAAGATAAGTCATCAACTTGATTATGATTATATATGTTCACAAGATGATGTGTGGGCATGATTGAGATGAGATTTGTTTACAACATTGTTCATGAACGTGATTGCATTTAACTATGTTCATAGTATTATTATTTTCAATGTTTATAATTATTCCACATTTCTATGATATACCACATGCTTATTTTATGTTCCATGGATCATGATTATTATCTTAGGTTTATTATTTCTTATTCCATGGTATATGTTTGATTAATTTTGAGGTTATATGTTTTTTTATCATGAATTGTAGTAAATTATTACAATTCCATGGTCATTTTATTTAGATATTTATCCCATGATCATATTTTCACAAATTCCTATAATCTGGATCCTTTATGATTCATTGATATTTTTCTCTCTAATTAAGCATTTGAGATCACCCTTCTTATTTTTATGTTTCTATAGGTTATAAACAAGAGTATAATGTATAACATGTATAGATGGGTATCATATGAGAAATCAATTTTTGGGAAATATTAATGACTTATTGTTAAAGAATACCATTTAGCTAATATCTAAAGGTGATAAACATTTGGTTTTTGATATTGTGTGAATTTTCAAGATAAAATGTTTAAGTTATGAACATAATATAATATTTATTTGTATATTATGCTCAGGTTGTCTCACATGGTATCAAATATATTGTGTAAAGAATATGTTTTTAGCATAAGATATAGTAGTGTGGGTCTGAGGTATCTTAGTAACACACATCATGCACCAAATATTTCAAGTAATTTGTGCTTAGTAAGATTCCATAATGCCCAAACCTTCTTCATTCAACCAACATTGGTATAAACCTAATATCTCAATCATAATGATTATTTTTTTATTTCATAGAGTAATAAAAATGACAGTAAAAAACATAGAAAAATATATAATATCTATTTATTAATTGAAATCATGAAATGCATCTGAAATAATAACACACATCTTGATGATTGGAAAGTTTCATAAGAATGATTCTTAAAATAGGAACATACCATGGTAATGAAATCATGACATTTAAAAACTAATGGTTTATTCCCTCAACTATTAAATACGATTCATGCATATAAAATCAAATAAAGCATCATGTTGACAAAGATATTTCCTAATAACAATCTTGTTCATGTGAACAATTCATGATAATGAAATTTATAGATAGTGGTAGAGATTAATTAACCATTGAAACTATAATTAAAATCACATTTATCATAAACATTTCCAACTTATCTATCAATTTTTGAATAGTGGTACTATAATCAATGAAACAATTATATAGGTTGACAGGTATAACACAACTTTAGAGGAAACTTTAGGGTAATAAAAAATCAAGATGCATCACACTTCCATAATCATAGACCTTATATAATCACTCCTTAGACCACGTTCAACCCATAAATTGATCCCCAATACAAAGACTGACCCTCCTAGGAATAGATAATTACCCTCATCCATCTTTTCATTGATGAAAAAGACCCCTAGTCCTTAAATCATCAAATATAAATCCCATGATCATGATGGAATTAAATCGAGACTAATTTTCTGAACTCTAACCCCTAAAAAGTGACATCTCAATATCACTATTGACTACATAATGTTTGGAAATGTAAAAAAAAATTATCACAGAAGCCACATCATCGAGGATGAAATAACCCTTATAACCCATTACATGCTTTTACTTAGTCAAACCCCTTATTAGAACCTCTCATTGACTACTACCAATGGTTTTATAATTAATAAATTAATAATCAGATATATATAATGTCAAATAATGCATCAAACATATATCTTAATCTTAACTCATAGGATATCCTCCTAGTGAACATAAAATTAGTATAGATTCCCAACTTATACATTCTCATCACCAATGTATGTCTTAACAATCTTGGGGAAACATCAATAATCATTCCATTAGTTCCTACAAGGTCATTTGAGTTAAACCTCAATAATAAACGCTATCTATGATCCTTATTTAAATAATAATCAACCCCCTTTAATACATCTAATAACAAATGATCATAAAAACATGGAAAATTGTTTAGTTTATGACTATCATGGTTCCATATAGTCCCAATTACTCTCCCATGAACACCCAATCCATATCATCCCCAAAACTTATCTATCATGCCAGCTTACTCAAACATGACAATCATGTGACACATGAAAATATATATAAATGATGTAAAATTTTAGGAACCACATAACTTATAGTGATATGAGTTATCTAGTCCACTATCATGACTTGATTCTCCCCCATTCACCTAAATAAAATAGTATGATGCAAACACTTAAATTATGCGAATTATGAAAAACCATTATAAGTAAATGAAATAAATATATGTAAATATTTTCTTAAGGAATGATCTAAATATTAGTAAATTATATTAAATATAATTCCATAAGATGCAATTAAATTTCAAAAATTGTATAAACCCAAGGATTTCATAGGATATCATTTCCTAGGATATTCTAGATGACTATATTTTAATTTTCTAGAGCATGGAACAAAAAATTTCTCTATTAATGACTTCGTGTTCTTATAATGTTTTTTATTCGATTTGAAATGAAATCTAGTGGTGCCATCCCGACTTTAACATCATGGACTTATCTTGGAAATACTTTTATAGATCAAATGTTTTGGTTTTTTATATTTTATGTCATTTGGATTTATTTTTTTTATTTTTAGTTCATTTTATGTTTATTTCTACTTTTTTGGTAGGATTTCAATTCTATTGATTTTTGTAGGGGTTCCCACTAATTATATAAAATTAGGTCTTATAGATAATAAAAAATTTATTGAATGAGGAAGGATATAAGAGATAATGTGAGGTTAGTCTTACCAAGTGTAATTCATTATAATCAATATATCACTAATCAGATGCGGAATCTGAAATATATAGTCAAATTAATAGAAAAAACCTAGTAATTGAGCTCCTATAGTCTATTGGAAAAAGAAAGAGGAAAATAGTTTTTATAATTTTAAAATATATTTCTAATAAAAAAATTATTCCAGTTGATGTGGGGGTTAGGGGTACCACTAAATTTCTGGTGGACCTCATGAAATTTTATGTGGACGATTGGTTCTCCAATTCCTAACACCATTCTCTTAGTGATTGGCACTACACAAATTAGATGGACAATGGAACTCTGGTGGTCTACCACTAAGGTCCCAGTACCTACTTTTAGAGTCTAAATAATGGTTTTAATTATAAAATACTTGAAAACATTATCTTTTCCTTCTTTACTCATTACTTCACTTCCAAAACATCATTTTAAAAACTCCAAAATTATTTAAAAATATATAAAACTAAAATACTCAGTATATATTTTTAATCCACCCAAACTCCACTCCGCTGAAGTCCAATGCTAGAACCCATTCCATTGACATACGATGGTGTGTTTCATTACATAAATTACAAATACTCTAAAGATTGTATGAGGATTTTTATATCCAATATCGATTTAAATTTTTGTATCTTGGTTTGAATGTAATAAAATATACTTAAAAAGATTCATTAATTTTTTTAGATATAGAAGAATAAAAATACAAGTTAAAATCAAATGAAAGGAATAATTTATAATGTGAATTTGTTTGAATATATAAAATAAAACATCTTACCGTAAAATAAAAGACTAATTTATTGGGTATTTCACCCTCTATGCATGAATTATTGGTTTCAAGTCTCGCATAACATGTTATTTAGATGTATTTACCCTCTTGTTATATTGGGTCTTAGATTTCATCATAACTGTCCCCCTCCCAAGTAATAAACCTAAATTATTCCCAAAAATATACACCTTAAATATAATAGACCCTGGTACTCTCCTCAAAATTTCCTCATCTAATATAAAAAATGGGTTTTATGTCCTCATGTATGTAATAAAAATCCTTTGAACCCATTAAGAAATGAACAAGAAACACATGAAATATGATAAAATTTCCCACATTTCCACTAAAATATTGTTGGACAAGTGGATAATTTACTATGAAAACTAAGTTATAATTGAATTTTTACCGGAAGAGTCGATGACTCAGAAATATTAATGTATTAAATCTTTTTTTAATGTTATGAAAACCTATTGAGGGATAGATATCCTATATGATAAACTTTTTGAGAATTTTATAGAGATCATACAGAAAGATTCAAAATATTAATATTCAAATATATATGAAATAAATTATATAATTAAAATCATGACATGTGAACCCATCAATTTATAAATGAAATATAAACTCTAAATTACGTGGTATAAGAAAAATATTATCAAAACGAGAAAAACCCAACTTTTAAATTTGAAATAAATAATGATCATAGTGATGAAGTTAATGAAAAATCAATGGAATATAAATTTTTTGAATTAAAAAAAATCATAAAAGTTATTTTTATGAATAGAATCATAAAATACCTGAATGGAATGAAAATATTGATAGAAATGAACTAAAAGTAAATAAGAAAACAAGGAATTTAATAAAGTCATATGTTATGAGTGTAAAACCCCATACATATCATGTTGGGTTATCTAAGACTTCAAATGAAAGATCCAAATAAATTAAAAAAATAAATGGAATAAGATAATAATTTAATTTGGATTTTGTAATTCAAGTGTTTAAGTTTCCTCCATAAGTGAGCATGAATGTGGTGATATGATTCTTATGAAATAAATATAATATTCACTCATATATAAATAATAAACATTCCACGGTTCATGGATAAAGTGATTAATAATCTCACTATTAAAACATTACATCCATTTTCACATATATTATTATGAGGAAAAATCCTTAGTAAAATAAAAGAGTAAATAATTTTTTTATGTTTGGCGATGTCCCATACTTCACAAAGTCATTTATTTTTAAACCAAAGCCAATTTGACCATGAAAAATGATAAAAACTCTAAACTAATTTTGAAAATATTTTCTTGAACCACATCCTTTTAAACATTCACTCATCATAGTTAATTGATACAAATAAAATAAAAAAATGAGTCTCAATATGTATATTATAAATTTTAAAAAAGATGTATACACTAAACAAATAATATCAGAAAAACCTTCCAAATCTAGGAATTGTATCATATATATATATTTGACATTATTATAGTTTAATTCAAAATAAATTATTTAAAAAATGCTTAAAAAACTTGAAACATCATTAATTATTTTTCTAATTTCTAAAAGATAGGTGTATATTGTGATACACAATGTTTCTTAAAAAATTATGATATTTTAGAATGAAAAAGTTTTTATTTTAAAGAGATAATTATTATTAAACATTAGAAGTTTGAGAAAAAATGATGATTTTGTTTCTTTCTAACATAACATAAACAAAACAAATTTAGGTATCAACAAATTATTTTTTTAATTTTTAAAAAAAATTTATAAAGTATTACTGATAGTAATACCAAATAAGTGCGAAATGATTTATCAAGATACATGAATGTAAAATATTCTTCCACATGTGAAAACATAAAAGAATAGATAGTTGGATTTATGGATGTATTTATCCAAGGTAAAATAATAATTTTATATATTCATTTTATTTTATTAATTAATAATAATATCATATATAATGAATGATACTATATAGAGATTGGAATAAAAAACACATCATGTCACGAAAAACCCTGGGTAACCTGGTAAACTGAGGACTGAGTTGGTCTTAATATGGCCCAAAGGGAATTCTCAGTCTCCACAGGTAGGTGATTAGCTCCTATCATCATACAAAAATGAGAGTGGGAATTCTTTTTCAAAACAATTATAGAAGAAGATAAACAAGAATATATGAATTAAAAATAAACACCACTTGGAATATTTTATAACAAGTCAAATAGGCATAAAAAAACCTAATGCACTACAAAAATGTACAATAAAAACTGAAAGAGAAACCCAATTCACAATAGATGCAACTCCCTAAATCCATGTACCAACAGCTAAAACCAAATTCAAGTGGATCTTTACTCTTTCTCAAACATGGAAAGAGACAATCTACAAACACTTGAAGGCATTAGTAGGGTGTTAGCTAAAATCCCAGTAGAGTCTCACAAAAGATTCAATAATAGGTGAAATCATTTAATTAGCCAAATAAATTGAATTCAATTTTCAAATAAATATGACTTTTATATCAAAAGAATATTTAAACAAATAATTCTTTATATTTCTTAAAAAGGGAATACATTTAAAATGATTCAAATACATTAAAAAATGGATTAAAGAAGCACTTTAAAAAAATTATTTTACATATATCAAAAGTCTTGTAAAATAGTTTATAACAAAATAATATATTCATTTGAAATACAAACAAGAAAGAGACATGGTCATATTCTTAATAAGGTATGATTGTTCCAAGATCTAGGGACTCCAAAGTCAAGAAAACATGAAAATATATACATACGTCCATTTGATCTCATGCCAAAGAGGAATCATCTCCATCACATAAGGGTTGTGACATGCTACATTTATATTTCTGAAAATTGTAAAGTGTAAAGTGTCATCCATATAACTCAGTAAATACTTATGGCTTCATGTGATCTAATAAAAAATCAAAGATGAGAAATTTACTTTAAGAAACATTAAAATTAAATTCATCCCATTATCTATATCAAATATGATAATTTTTCATTTAAAATAAATAACATGATTTTCATCAAAACATGAATTTTTCCAAGATAAAACACAAAAGTTTCTATAAAGACAATTTTAAGCCATTTTTATAAAATAAAATTATAAATAAATTTCATCAAATAAATTTCCACAATTTTCCATCAAACCGATTTCAAAATTTAAAATCAACAATTTAAATCCCAATAATTTCTTTTAATTTCTCAAACACACCCCTATTCACTAGAATTGGGGTCTTTTCCTAATTTTGTTCCAAAAACAAATTTTCAAAAAACAATCACCCAATTCAATGGAATTGGGTCTTTAATAGACCAATTTAAAGCAGTTTCAAGAAAATGAATTTAAATAAATAAATTGAAATTAAATTAATTAATTCATTTTAAATCAAATTTTACTATCATAATGGAACCACCAACCTTTCATAGAAATACAATGCCTGAAACAAAAACCACCATCTACAAAGAAAGTGCCTAAGATATAAGAACTCAAACTAGAAACAAGATTAAAAAACACGGGGTTTAGATCCATCAACCAAAAGATGATTTATGAAACTGCAATGAGAGAAAGACAAAGAGACTAAGAGACATGAATAATGCTTACCCAGAAATTCAAACCACAATTTCAACAATGATCAATCACTGATCGAAACAACTCAGAAGGTTTTGAGAGCTCCAAAAAACATATAGGGAAGGTTCTTGGGTTGAGAGAAATGAAATAGGAAAGAATAAATTGATATTTCAGCCAAGATACCTATTTAATAACAATACTCGGGACATTACATAATGGGTATCCCAATTACATGTCATGTAATTGAAAATTCAAAAAATCATCAAAATACACATCAGCTTTTAAAAAAAATTGGATTTATTATCATTGGAATTCACACATAATGTAACCCTATTACATATTGTATAAATCCTCAGTAGACTATTTAATGATCATGTTTTTTTTCTGAGAATCGAATAAATCTATGAATTCACTATTATAGGTATCCTCATAATTCATTCTTGGTACTACCTAGACAACAAAAAAGGAAAACCAAGAAAATGTTTTAAATGTACCTATCATAATAGTAATGGGATGTTATAACCTCCACACAATAAAATATTTCAATCCCTAGAAATCATATTAAAAAGATTCAATGTCAAAAAGGTGAGGCCACTAGTCTCTCATCTGTTCCTCATGCTCCCATGCCTCATGAGAACCTAGACTATTCTTCCATATCACATGAACCAATGGTATTTCTCTCCCATGTTGTACCTTGGTTTTTTAATCAACTATCCTAATTGGACATTTAGTCACCGATAAATCATGATTAACCTCAAGATCACTCAATCTAAACACATGAGATAGATCAAAAAGATACATGCATAAATGAGATACATGTAACATGTTATTTATTTACATCAGTTGATATGGAAGTTTTAAATGGTTTTATACTTTTCCTACCTTCTCAACTGCCACAAAAGGTCACACAAAATGATGAGAAAATTTTCAAAGAACCCCAAGCTATTGATGACCTAACCAATGTGAAACGTTCAAGAATACCTAGTCCCCAATTAAGAATTAAAAAGGATTGGGATGAGGATCAACATATGAATTATACTGTCTATGTGTTGTCAACATTCTATAAAGAATCAGTTTAATCCTTTTTTTCTTATCCTAGACCAAGATCGACCCATCCATGGAACATTCACCAATATCCTACCAACATAACATAGATTTACTAGGCTGGCCACAGAAGGCCTCAAAATGTTCCCTTCTGAGTGATAATTGGTAACTTTTGTTATAAGAAAACTGAACCATCCCCAAGTGATCATCCCAAGATCTAACAAAGTTGAGAACACAGGTACGAAGCATATCCTCATGAATTTGTATAGTTTTTTCTGTATAGAAATATGATTATAGATGGAATGTTGTACTCAAACAAACCTAAGATCACATAGCATCCTGTAGGCCTCTCTACAAATGGGAATTGATCCAAAAATCTTTATTATAAACAATAGTAGACAGAAATCTATAAAATATAACAATATATTTCATGTAGATATTTCCAAACTCCTCAACATTGTTCATGTCATGAATGGGTAAAAAGTGAGATGAATTGGTCATCCAGTCAATCACAACCTAGATCAAATTATTATTTCTCTAGGAACATGGAAACCTAACCATAATGTTTGTATATATATCATACCACTTATAAGTAGGGACTGGAAGTGGATGAAGAAAACACAAAAGTTTTTTATGCACAGACTTAACCTATTGGAATGTATAACAATAAGATACAAATTCAGAAATAAACCTTCTCATACCTAGACACCAGAATTTTTTCCACATTATAAAGAATATATTCATAGTTATTGGGGGAATTTACTATTGGGAACTATAATAATCCCCCAAAATATATTTCCTTACTATTGACAGCACAACAAAGCATTTCTGATAGCATAGAATTCCCTCTTTTAAGAACAACCACTTAGAAAATGTCTCCCCACTATAAAGAGAGTCATTAATTCTACAAAACACATCATCTTGATATTGTTCCTAAGGAATCATCTTGAGAAGAGTGGTTGTCTATTGAAAATTGGAAAAAGAAACTTAATCCCCTAATTTATTCACTCTAATGTGCCACTATGAAAAAAGAGGAATAAAGTTCCACTCTTCTGATGATTATATCATATCCCGGATTAGAGTTTTCCTGCTAAAATCATCTTCACTTACATTACCTTTCCCCAGGGTATAGGAAATGTTGAAATCAAAATACAGGATGTATTCCACCCAATTCCTCTAGTAGAGATTCAAATATTTTTTTTGGAGAAGATTAACTCACGGTGTTGTGGTCTAAATACATGGAAAACATTTATCTATAAAGGTAGTGCCTCCAACTCTTAAACATTTGAATCATAGCTTCATGTTTAGAGTCATGGGTTAGATAACATTTCTCACATGGACTAAGAATATGAGAGCCATAAACAATTACATGATCACCTTACATAATAATGAAACCTAATCCCCAACATGATGAATCATAGAAGAACACATAGCCATGGACGGTCTCTACAAGAGTCAACACCAGTGTCATTGTTAAAAGGCATTTCATCTCAAAAAAAGAACTTTAACATCATTCGTCCGAATAAAATTTTACTCCCTTTTGAGTTAAAGTAATCTTTAGAGAAGAATAATTTGAGAAGTCCTTTATGAACCAGCAATAATACCTAGGTATACCCAAGAAGCTCTAAATCTCAAAAACATTCCATAGTTGTTCCCATGCCATAACAAAATGTACCTTCTTAGGATTAACTGATATTCCATGTTCCAACACCACGTATACCAATAACTTCAATTCTTCAATCCATAAATAACATTTTGAAATCCTGGGATAAAGTCTCTAATTTATCAGAAAGCTCAAAACTGTTCATAGATGATGCAGATGATAATCCTCCTACATAGAGTAACCAAATATGTTATACACAAATACTACCATGAAGGTATCAAAAAACTCATGGAAAATACTATTCATCAAATATATAAAGACTGCAGGAGCATTAGTAAGACAAAAGGGAATGATGAGGTCCTCAAAATGGTCGTACCTCCTTCGAAAGGTGGTTATTTGAATGTCAAATTCCTTTATTCTCAAATGATAGTAGCCACAACAAAGATAAATCTTTGAGAACTTCCTTTTTTTCTTTCAAGTTATCAAAAATATAATCAATCCATGGTAACATATACTTTTTTTTATTTTAACTCAATTTATTTTTCAATAATCAACTGAAAGGCTCAATGAACCATAAGCCTTCTTAGTAATGAGAATAAGAACCACCAAAGGTGACACACTTTGGAATATAAAGGCTTTCTATAGAGAATCATCCAATCAAGTATTCAGATCCTTTAGTTCAGCTGGTTCCATATGCTAAGAAGGAATAGAAACTGGTTGAGTACCAGGAACTATGTCAATATAAAACTCAACCTCCCTTACTAGTGGTAAAATAGAGATGTCATAAGGAAACACGATGGGAAACTCGGCGACTGTAGGAGGGAGATCACTACTCAATAATTACCAATCCAGATAAAAGGTAAACAGATATATGAATTTCCCCAACTCTATATTATAAGGTCCATCCCAACTCGACCTTGGGTCCCATTTTCCTTAAATGACACATCACACACCATTGCATGTAGTAAAGGAGACCCATCAAAGATAGAAATCAATCTATGCTTTGTTATCAACGAGGGAAGCCATCCTGAATATAACGTCACAATACAACAAAATTGGGTTTATCCAGCACTAGTACATTAACAAAACAATCTAAAAATGTTGTTAAATACACCTTTGTCAGTTAAAAAAACTCTGTTAAACAGGGTCTTTAACAATTCTTTTTTAGTGTTGTTAATGGAAAACATTTATTAAAGGGGCACCTTTATCAGTTATTTTTTATAATTGATGATTATATTATACCTCAAAAGAAAGATATATTTCAATAAAAATAATATATTAATATATAAATTTATGTATATTGATATAAATATAATATATATTTTTTGAAATATTTGTTTCATTTGGTAAATTGTTATTTACACTTAATATATAAGATAATTTCTGAAAATTGCATATAAAATAACTAAAAAAATATTTTTAATTTATAATTTCATTATTATTACTGAGTAATATTATTTTAATATCAATTTAAAGATTAAAAAATAATAAAAGATCTAAAATATGTTGAAAACGTAACTTAAACATCAAGGGACCATAACTTTTGATCCAAGTGTCTGTTTGGGATCTACTATATATCAAATTGAAGCATGTGATGATCTCTATTCCCTTAGTGACATAACTAAACCTATTTCACATTTTTCAAGGCAAACAACTCCTATAAGTCCTTTAAAACCATGTTTTTAGTCAAGGTGCCCAAATTTTTTAACTTTTGATGAATTTTAACCCTCGTTTATGGGTTTTTTCCATTTTTTAGTGGGGAATGAATTTAATCTTAGGGAATACATAGATATTGATATTATGGAAATCATATATTATCAATTTTCATAACATAATTTTTATAATTAAATATATAAAAATATATACATATTTATTATATATTCACATATAAAAATGTACTTTTTAGGATAAAAATTCATGCATACTTACATATAAAATATATTTATTAATATATAAACATACATATAAATATATATTTAAATTTATGGATAAATAAATTAGGAAATATATATATAAATATATAGATATATCAGGAAATGTAAAACAAAATAGTAGAGGGGAGTGGTAATGGCGCTGGTGCATAAGCTGGAGGTCTTAGGATCAAAACTTGCTAGAGGTAGGGGTGCATGTGGGAGGTTGTTATAATATAATGAACTGATAAAGGGGTCGGAGTGGGAAGCACTAATGAAGGGGGGGTGAGTGGGAAAAAATTATACACGCTTTATTAGTAGGGCCTTTAATGACGCTATTTTAGAACTATTGAAGGCCCCCTTTTACAGCACTAAAAAAACTTCTATTATATGGGGCATTAAATGTAATAAAAAAGGGTTGTTAAAGAGAACCTTTAAAAATTATTTTTTTAGAACTATTAAAACCCATTTTAACATCACTTTTTTAGTGATGTTACGAGTTTCATTCTTTTAACCATGCTATGATTATCAGCGTTTTCTAGCATAGATAAAGGACTTTTCTAGTGTTGTTAAAGGCCGATTTTGTAGTATTGTCAATTGATTTTATGTTGAAAACTAGAAAAAACCAAGAAAGATCAACATATGATAGAGAGAAAAATAAAGTTGTACTATAAATACCCTGATCTCTTTTCATACCATGGGGTGTAGTAATATCCATGACACAAGAGAAAACCTTCATAGAAATATTTAGCATATTAATAATATAGGTTGAAATAAAAGAATGAGATGCACTGATATCAAATAAAGTAGTCATTAATGATAAAGATATAGTGATGATACCTATCATAGTCACTATACCTATATTCACATGCTCTAGAGACTCTTCCACTATGTGAAAAAGCTTTGATCCAGATGCTTATGGATAGAACCCCTTTGTACATGAAGCATCTAATTTCCCCACAATTTTATAACTACTTTATGATAATGTTCCACTACATAGAGTGTAAGAGATATGGAAGAACCTATGTAAGTGTCTCTAATATATATAGGAAGTACAATTTTTTGGTTCCTCAGTGAAAACCCTCTTGGAATTCCCTAGATTTCCACACTATTAAAAATCATAGGACCATATCCAGACACTATAGAAGGCTTGGAATGACCCTGCTACTAGGAACCACGATGAGAATCATCATGATTATTCTTTCATTTCAAGGAACCCATGTTTCCATTAGGAGAAAAGAATTCCCCAAAAACCCTAACATTCCTAAAAAGTCCATTTCAACCATTAGTTCTCTATAAAACACATCCACATTAGAAGGCATCTTTAGCATGAAAACCTAAGAACCAATATCCTCTTGAAGTACCAAATTGAAATGTCAAGTATTAAACTTCTCAATTGATTCTATCTCCTTTGAAAATAGAACTAGCTATGCAAAATTGTTTTCAATCACTATCACTGTCCTATCGTCCTAGTAATGTTTGAAAAACTCTATATCCTTGATTGGCATAATCAAATATGGTTATAATTGTTCAATGAAGAGAGAATTTATTTATTTCCACTCTAAGACCTCATATTGCATTGCTACCACCTTCATTTGCTACTATCTTTTACTCATTCCTTCTTCCCCAAAGGTGGAACACTCCTCCTTGATTTCATTACTTTCCACCAAGAACCCAAAAAAACTCTTGATCCTGATCATCAATTCCTCATCCTTTTCGGGATCATTTGATCCGTTGAACACTGGTGGATTCTTGTGAGGGAAATCTTGAGAATGGTTCTGAAAATCATCCCTTTGATGTTCCATATAAGGAGCCTAAATAGTAATTGGTTGTGGTTTCTATCACAGATCTTGGGAAATATGCACAATCACCTCAAGAAGACTTAGGTCGAAAAGAGGATTCACTCTGTGAGGTTCAGCTGTAGCTTCCTCTTAGGTCTAATTTACACATCTTCTTGTTGGGATGATGCTACAGAACATTAGTATACAGCAAGGAGAAAGTCAGATTAACACTCAAAAATAGAAACAAAGGAAAATTAAAACCAAGATATAGGAAAAACTATTTGGATTTCAATCTATCCAAATCAAATGCATGGAAAATACAAGAACTAATCTTTAAGGACTCTTTCCCATGCCACACCTAGTGACATAAAGTTCATTGCGCTGAAAGCTGGCCCAGAGATCAATCGTAACTACCTCTTAAGTATCTATAAGAATACACTAGTGAATACTGACTTCAAGGATAGATGAAAAACGTGCCTCTGATACCAATTTTTCATGAACTAGCCGAGGTACCATGGTAACATGATAACCAAGCCTACCCTAACCTGGTTCGAAGATAATTTCATATCCCCCTGGGTTTGAAACTATCCCCTTGCATCATAAAAATGAATGTTGGAATGATTTTCCACAAAAATTATGGTATAATATAAAGAAGACAATATGTATACAAAAGAAACACCATAGGGAGTAGTGTACCAGAAGTCAAATAGGTGTAAAACTTCCCAATGTTTTATAAACAAGTACCAAAAAAACTGAAAGAACAAACCAAATTCAAATAGACGCAACTCTTCAAATCCATGGATCAATAGCTAAAACCACCTCTATATGCTGCTTTAACCTTGTTCAAACCTAGAAGAAGAGAATCTAAAATCAAATGTTGGCACAAGCAGTGTGTGAGATAAATTCTTAGTATTGTTTTACCCAATATTCAATAATAGTTTCCAACATTTAATTAAACAAATAGAGAGCTTTAAATTTTCAAATAAATAGGTTTTTAATTTTAAAAGGACATTTAAACAAATAATTCTGTACATTTAAAAAGATTTAATACATTTCAAATGATGTAGATAATTTAAAAAATTGATTAAATGAACACTTTTATAAATAAAATAGTTTATATAAAGTAGAAGGCATGTAAAATCATTTATAACAATTGAATATAATCATTTAAAATAGAACAAAGAAAGAAACATGGTCATATGAAAAATAAGGTATGCTAATTCTAGGCTGTAGGGACTCCACACTAAAGGTGACATGTAAATATGAACATATGTCCCCTTGAAATATGTCCAAAGACTACTCATCACCATAACCTAAGGGATGTGATGTGCTTCATTTTTGTTTTGGAATGTTGAAAAGTGTAAAGTTCCATCAAAATAATTCAATAACTACCAAAGGTTTTCATGTGCTCTAATAAAAAATCAATAATGGAAAATTTACTTTATGAAACCTTAAAACAGAATTCGTCGCATTCAACAATTCAAATATTCCAATTTTCTATTTAAAGACCATAACTGGTTTTTAATCAAAATATTCATTTTTTATAGATAAAAACAAAAGGTTTATATCAAAATAATTTAAATCCATTTTTTGAAAATATAATTTGAAATCAATTTACTCAAATAAATTTCCACATTTTTTCATCAAACCAATTTCAACATTTAATTTTGACTTATTCCTTTCAATTTCTCAAACACACCCCAATTCATTAAAATTGGGGGGTTTTCTCTACCCCATGCCAAAACCAAATTTCCAAAAGTAAATCCCCTAATTCAATAGAATCATGTTTTGACTAAACCAATTGGATAAATTTTCAATAAAATTAATTTAAATCAAACAATTGAAACTAAATCAAGAAGTTCTGGATAAATTAAATTTGGACATCATAAAAGAACCACCGACCTTTGATGGAAATAAAATTCCCAATATAAAAACCTATAACTAGAATGATAGTGAAAAAGATCTAGGAACTCAACATAGAAACAAGATTAAACAAAATTGGGTTTATACCCATCAACCCCTATATGATCTATCAAACTCTAAGTAGAGAAAGACAAAGAGACAGAGAGATAGGGGGAACCCTTACCCAGAAATTCACACCAGAACCGTAACAACAATCAATCATTGATCAAAATGAATAGAAAGGGTTTGAGAGCTCCAAAAATTCTTGGAGAAGTCGATGGGGTTGTGTAAAAAGAAATTTAGAAAGTATAAATAGATATTTTAATCGATAAGTCCTTTTAAAAACAAAATTTGTGACTTTATATGACGTGTAGCTCAATTACATGTCATGTAATTGAAAATTCCCAAAATCACCAAAACAACCGTCTTATTATTAATAAAAAATGGATTTATTATCATCATAATTCATACACCGTGTAACCATATTAAAAAATTTGTAATTCACCAAAAGACTACAGAACGAGAAGGTTTTTTATACTAATAATCCAATAAACCTTAGACTTCACCATTATTGGTATCCACCAAATTACTTCTCAGCCCTACCTGGACAATGATAAAGGAAAACCATGACAAGGTTTGACACATACATATCAAAAGATTAATGGTATTTTGAAAATAAAAAACTATTCCCATATATTCCCAATATTTTATTCTAACTAATAAGATAGTCTTTATACCATATACAAAATGAACCCATCCTTTAGGACCATTCCTTGTTTTTGTGTAATGAAAAGTGATTCATGAATATGTCATAAAGGACTAGAAAATTACAACTTGTAAACTTTGGATAAATGTTTTATAAGAAAATAATGATGTAATTATTATAGTTAATTTTTTATTTATAATAACCTTTCAATCCTTACTAACATGGAAAAAATAAAAATCAACTAGAAACTATTAAATAAAGAATCAATATAAAAACCCTTTCAACAATTTCTTATTAACCTATTTAGACATACAAAAAATAAATTTATAAAGAGGAAACATTTTTAATAAATCCTAATTGATGACCATATGCATTACACTTGGGGTTTTTTACTTTCTAAAAAATATAAAAGTATTATGTTTTTTAAAATGTTTTCTTATTTTGTTAAAAATGAAAAAATTGAAAGATATTTACTATTTAGGGTAATCATATTACTGATTTTGAAAATATTGAGTATAAATTTTCTTTATAATAATATCAATACAAATTATAATATTTTCATAACAATTTATCATAAAAAATGGATTAATATATGAATATAATCATTAAATGGGATTATTCAATCCCTATTGTATGGAAAAAATCTATTAATTTTTCTTGGTTAGGGTTTCAAATTCACCTTTTTAAACTATAAATTGTATTTTATTATGAGTTATTTTAAAATAATAAACTTATTAACTGTGGAAAAAAATAAATATTAATATTAATCATTTTTGGGTTTTCATATAAATTGTTTTTATCTTAATCATTAAGGATCAACTTTTTGAGTTTTATAAGATGTCCAATTAATAATATTGTCTAGATTACATGACTTTAATGATTATTGAATATTTAATAAAAAGGGACATAATTTTTAAGAAATAATCCATATAAAATTTGATGGGAAGGACTGTTTTGAAAAATCATTTTCTAAATGTTCTAATGATGAATCTCTTCATGAGTTTTGAAAGTATCTATTTGATTTAAAAAATCTAAAATATAATGTAATAAAATCCAAAACCAAGGAATTGAGAGGTGAATTAATAGATGATGTGAAACAATCAGCTACTTTTCCTAGACATGAAAAATAGTTAAAAATCATCTTATACATAACCTCATTGGAAATGTCAGCTGTTGAACCAATACTACATCTTATTTCAGAATGAGTTTGAACATTTGACAATTATATCAAAATTCAAACATAGAAATAAAAATGTTTAGAGGAATTAGAATTAAACATTTTCTATTCATTATGAACTAAATAAATTTGAATAAAATAAAGCATCGTCACTAGTCAATAAACCCAATGACACTCCATCAATATAATCCAAAAGAGTTTTTTGGAACAAGTATTAATATCAAAGCATTAATATTTATATTAAGTGAAGATGTATTATAAGTGATATAACTTGGAAAAATATATATATTATCGTGAATATTTTTCAATAATATATACACTTCGGTAAATCTATATCTTAATCATTTTTCCATATCATACAAATTTTTTTATTTCTTAAATTTATTTGAAAACCAAATTATTAATTTTTTACATCTAGGATGAAGTTTATGATAAATAGTCTCTATGTTTTGAAAGTTATGAGATTATATATCATAATTTTAAACATTCTAATACACTATATGAACTAAAAAAATATTTTTGATCCTTGATTAATCATTTATGTATTTTTATTTTATAAATAATTTTATAAAGAAAATAAATATTGGTAATATTATTGTTAATTTTTTTAAATAACACATCATTTTTTTAAATCTATGTCATCTATATTATATTCATATCTACATGAAAATAAATTTCTAAAACTTTTTCAAAAACCTATAGAAATTTATTTCAAGATGAAATGATAAGTGAAATTAGTTTTTTTTATTTTTAATATTTTGAAAATATGGAAAGAATAATTTTACATCTATAAAAGTAAATCACATATTTATTGGCCCATTTTTATGCTAGAAAAGAAATCAATTATTTATACTTTAATATATAGAAAATTTTAGATTGGTTTGGATAAATTTTGAAAATGAATATATCAAAACCTATATATATAGTAATAATATATAATTTATTTTAGTCAATAATAAGTTACATGGAGGCATCACTAGTTTCTTGAGAATTGTATGTCCATTGAAATCACTTTTTATGGATATAAGCTGCTTCTGGTTATCTGGTTTTATAACACATTGGAATCATCTCCTCAAGTTCATGCTTGAAACTTAGACATCATGGCTATTTCGTGGGTTCTCTTGGAGTCACATAATGAAATGAGAAACATGGGCTCTATATAGAGAATGATTCATCAGAATCAAAGATATTTATATTGATCTTATAGCTGGAAAATATTTGTCTATGGGGTGGTTTGGTTGATTTCTTTCGAGGTCTATAGTTTGAAAACATCAATATAATTCTTATGTATCATGACTTATATAGGTTCACATAGTTTCTTTAAAGGCATCCAGTATAGGTCCCAAGCTCAATACTAACAGCGCTTATGTAAATGATAATATTCATGCAAGAAGTATCATTCATGACTATCAGGGATTATGGTTTTTTTGTTTTTATTTCCATTTATGATATAATGAACCCTCTCATTTCAAAATTACTGTATATATGGAGAGGCATTATTATTTGTTTAAATTATAGTATTGGTCTCTCTATAATTGATTCAAACTTAGAACTACATTTTAATTTCCCAAGGGGATTCATTCCAGTCCCCTAGGAAATTGTTTATCACATTGTAGAATGTAAGATAATGATGGATCACAATGTTTTGATCTATAAAACATGATGGAATGTAAATATAGAAGAAGAACTCTTATATTGAAAGGGAAATCCATATGATCCTATCTATTTTTCTTAAAAAGGTTCTCCTCATTGGGACTATAATATCATTTTTATGGGGATACCCTCAGGTTCCAAAACATTAAATCCCATGAATCCCTCTTATGAATGTTCTCATCCTTCATTTAATAAATAGTCCATTTGAATAAAAAAACAATAAAAAGTTTCATGCAATAATTTTTTGGTAAGTATTTATATATGTTTTCAATATAATATATATATGAATCACATACAATATCTATAAAATATACATTTTCATATTTCAAAGGAACACCAAATATTGGTTGATTCTATCATTTTGTTAGTGATTTTTATCTCAAAAGTTTTTCTGAAATAAGAATTTTTTTAATATAGATTACATTGTGAAAATATATCTTGAACATTTATATTCTTAATAGAATCACATATACCATATTCTAGTAAAAATTAAAAAAAATATCACTATACATGTCTGGTGAAAAATAAAGGGAAAATAGAAGTTTTTTATGCCATTATTGTAGATTAAACACACACTTACTGAAATTCATTTCACCTATACTCATGTATAGAGAATGTGTCATAACACTTTCTCTATTCCATTATTTGAGAATAAAAAATAATAGGTAAAACACATTGATTTCATAGATTACTTCCTCTATGATTAGATATAAAAAATAGATATAACACTAATTTTCATAAGGATTGATATTCAAAATGATAATATCCTTAAAAATTATGGTAAATAATTTTAGTGAACATTACAAAAAAAATTATAAATTAATAAGAATGAAATGTAGTGTATACAAATATCATACCTCAAGAAGGATAAAGATTCTCTTTAGTCATTAATAATATTTTTTATTCTTTTTTTTTAAATTAATATATTATAAATTATATTTTATTTTTTATTTTTTATTCAAAATAAAAATCATGGAAAATTTAATCAAAATATTAATTTGAGAAGAAAACACATAATCCATAAAATCTTTCCATAATCCTGGTCAACATAGTATAATAATTAATTTAATCATACCATACACTTACTCATTGCAAATATTCTATTATCACATATTCATCCTCTAGAATAGATTTTAAATATGAATATTAATAAACTATGATCATAGTACACTAACCCTATTTTCTATTATAAAATGGTAGAACCACTTAGTAATATCTAATTTTATCAATAATTATTTGGATTTAACTACTTCAGATAAATCTGAATTAAGTTAAGTTCCATGAATGAGTGATGAATAAAGTATTAATCTATATCCATTTGACTAAAATACCACATCAATCACTTCTAATCTTACTTTATTCTAATGTATGTTAAGAAAAAAAATAATATGAAATGCATTGTATAAACAATGTAATAATAGTTATAAAATAATGAATGATTAGAAAACAAACAATCAACCATTCTATTTCATAATTTGTTTTATAATATTAGAATAATATAATAATAATGGGATATAGATCAGAGAAAAATCTCCTGAATAAACTCATTTCCCCCCTTTTGGATCACCCACATTGGTTATTTTTTAATATATTATTTGAGTTAAAAAAACTATAGGGATAGACATAGAATGTGTGGAACTCGCAATGTTAATAGAATTTTTTTTCATGTTATATTTTTATTTTATAATTTATTTTTATTTTGGAAATAAAAATGGGAAATTAAATAATTTTTCCAGAATAAATGTTTTACCTATAAAACTGGTGGGATTATCCAAGTCGATCATGGTAGTCTTAAAATTTAGATTAATGATGGATTTATTATACCATTCATGTTCATTCTAAATGTGAAGTTGAGCCATGTATTTTAGTAAAAATAAAATATTTAATTTATTTTTAAACTATTTTAATTCTTCTCTCCCTAATTCTATTTCTCATATATTTGGGAGTCTTCTGGGTCTGGATAATCGTTGTCCCTCCATCCTGTTCTTCCTTCAATGGATGGTTTTTCATATTTATTTGGTTATTTTTATTGTATATTTCCAAATAATCCTATAATACCATCAATTTATCCTTTATTTGTACTCTCATATCATTATTTTTCAATTATTTGGTAGGTTTATTTATTTAATATTAATAAATTTTAAATTTGGTTAATTTTAGGGTGTGTAATATTCTTATAAGGCATTTATCTTCTTGTTTAGTTTATATAAATTACATATAACAACCCATACTTTACATACATTTTTATTACTTCAAAATTGAAGCACACTTATTACAACATATAACAAAACCATGAAAGGACCGTATAGGTATAATGTATTTAGAAATTGGGAAACATAAACAACTGGTTCATAAATCATCTACACTGTCTACCTTTTATTTTATCATATCTAGAGTAACTTTTGGAATATCTTACTTAATACCCTTATTCCTGAATTGGGGAAAAGAAAACATACAAAAGGGTGAGCTCAAATGCTCTGTAAGGGTAAAAAAAATAAATGTCAACCACATCATATTCATAAGAACATAACATTTTAGAAATCTTAACCTGAAAAAGATATCATAATATCATAACATGGGATAAATCATAGTAGTGAAATGTAATACCAATAATCATAACTTAAAACATGAAACTTTTTGGCATACAAACATAATAATAGAGAATCATTTCTTAGTAGTAAAGACTCATTTACAAGACTATCTTAGCGGACAAAGTCCATTTCTGAACCGAGTTCACTCCTCATTTCAGTCCTGTATCACTGAACTGGATTAACCTTCCGTTCGAGCCATGTCTATCTCATGAGATATAAATCTTTACCCAATGCGTTGGAGGGAGATATAGGTTCCACCCATCTCATAATGAAACCATTCTTATGTGTGCCACAAAATCATAAATCATAGCATAACCCATGTAATAAAAATGGTATTCTTAAACATCATGCCATCATAACATAATCCATATATGATAAAAAGACATCCTAAAATTAATTCCATCATAACATAATAAAATAAATGTAGAAATAGGGATTAAAATATAACCCTATATTATCTTATAGGGAAAATAATTTTGATAAAACACTTGAAATCCCTTCTTTGAGGAAAATATCCTTTATACTTCAAAAACATTTTTCCTTTTGTTAACATGTCATAAAATTTTAAACTAAAAGAAGTTGATTAAAAATAAAATTGAAAACTTGTAAAGTAATATTAATTGAAATAATGTTCTATGAAATCATAAAAATCCATTCATGTTGTATAATTTAAAAAAACATTCTTCTCGTACTTTGGCCAGAAAAGTCAAAAAGTACCTCCTACTAAAAATGACAAAATATTCCTTTCATATCTTTTACTAAAAACTCACCAATGGGTAAAATTGGATTTAGAAAATTGTAGAAGAATATAAATAATATTAAATATTGAGGAAACATGGATGTGGATGATAAATATTCCCTAGTAAATTCTGAAGTATAGACAATCTCGGAAAAAAATGAGATTGCGAGATTTTCCCTTACCTTAGGTCCAATTTGCTTCGTACGTATCCGAACCTCCTCCTCTTTGAAGATCCTCTTGTTATCCTCCTCTCAAGGAATTAGATATGGTATTTGAAGAAGCCCAGGACCTTTAGGATGTTTCTAGGGAAGTGGAGAAGATAAATTGGCCATGGTTGGCCGAGCTTGAAGGTTTAATGTGGTGTGAGGAGGAGAGGGGCATCGTAGGAAAAACATAAAATATTATTCTATAATAAAGGAATATTCGGGTTTTAATAGATCCAAATTGATTTATTTCAAAGATAAGGTGGGGATGGGTATAAATCCTCTCAACCAATATATTTTAGACGAGTTTAGGTTACTATTTTAACCCTCTCATTTAGATTTAACTACAAGTTAAATAATGTAACTTTTACCATGTTTTCTTGTTTTCTTAAACTACATGGTTAATAAACTTACTATAACAAGTGAAACGAACCAAAAGTTGTCAATTATTAATATATATAACATTATCTAAGTCATTTTTCTGAACCTTATATTTTTAGGAATAAAATAACAATTAATAATATAATATTTGTTTTAAAAACTATTTTATGTCAATTTTGACTCTATTTGGTAATTGATTTTTGTGAAAATCACAATTGCATGATTAGTTAAAAAAAACGTTAATTAAGTAAATAATAACATGTCATATTAACTTATAAAGTTAGTTTAATTCATAAAAAGTCTCAAATTACATTTATTTGGGTATTTATAATATCAATTATGTTAATATTTCATTAATAACGTAATTACTACATCATCAGTGTGTCATAAATAAATTAAATTATTTATTGACTAAAAGTTATAAATAAAATACGACTATGTAGGAAATACTTTTACCTTTCTAATGAATATTTATAGTCGAATTTATCTTATTTATAACCCTATATTAAAAATGTTTTAGTTGTTAAACTTTGATTTTAGCTATTTTAACTCTTCTTTAAATAAAATAATATTAAATGTCCTAATCTAATACAAGTGGACCTAAATGGTCATATTTTATTCCTAAGGATGTTTTTGGTCGAATTAAACTTATCCAATAGAATTAGGACAGGTGTTAGAGTAATAATAATACCATTTTTACCCGTAATTACCCTATTTACTTTTAACCGTGGTAAATAAAAGTAAAAAGTCACAATTCACCAAAAATTATTTTTATTTTATTGAACCACATTTTAGTCCTTGATATTAACCGTGTCTCTCAGATTTTGGAAATTTAACTCACAGAAGCGGTAAAATGAAGTATTATTTAAATTTTCAAACTCTCTTAGGAGGTGTGTAAAAGACGGTGAAAAGTTCAATAAAATTTTTATATATCTAAACTTATTACAAAATGACTCCAATGAATTAATTTGAACTTAAATAGGTATTATGTATCAATTTTGACCTAAAATAAATTTAAATAAAATAAATAATTATTTAAATAAAAAGTCTGTTTTTAAATAGTAACCCAGTGTTTTCACTATTCATCAAAAATTAAAAGTTTTCAGAAAAATACCAAAAATTCACCCTAGGATAATTTCGATATTACGAATCCAAAAATGAAGTCCATTTTGAAATATAAAATTTATAAAATTTCAAAAAGTGGGTATTAGTATTCAAAATGGCTAGTTTATATAATATTTTAATAGAATATCGTTGTTTAGTGAAACTCGGTATTGCGTACAACACACGCTATTGTGGAAGGTCGCAATTGCCTGTAAATAAATCCAAGCTAGTGTTGTGTGTATTGAAAGATTCCTTTGATGGTGAGTATAACATAAGACATAAAAAAATATACTTCTCATAAAATATCAGGGTGTTATATTCTACCCCCCATAAAATGAATTTTGCCCTCGAAATTCGTCACATTGTAACAAACAGATGAGGATACCTCTCTCTCATAATATCCTCTAGATCCCATGTAGCTTCTTATAATTGGTGGTTCCTCCATAAAACTTTCACCAAGTGAGTGGTCCTGTTCTGTAGAACTTTTTCGCTACGATCCAGAATCTCTATCGGTTGTTCTTCAGAAGAAAGATCATGCTCCAACAGTATAACTTCTGTGCTTAGTACATGTAAAGGATCAGGTATGTAATTTCTCAGGAGAGATACATGGAACACATCGTGAACTTGAGAGAGATTTAGTAGAATCCTTAATCAGTAAGCTTCCTTCCCAACACAATTGAGTATTTCTGAAGGACCGATATACCTAGGTCTTAGCTTTCCCTTCTTTCCAAATCTCATTACTCTCTTCCAAGGATATATTCGTAAGAACACTTTATCACCCACTTCAAACTCTAGGTCTTTTCTTCAGTTGTCGGCATAAATTTTTTGTCAACTTTGAGCTGTTCTTATGTGTTGTTGAATAGATCTGAACTTTTATGCCTTCTCATCAACATGATCAGGTCCTAATAGCTTTCATTCCCCAACTCCATCTCAGCAAGTTGGAGTCTTACATTTCTTTCCATAGATAGCTTCATAAGGAGCCATCTGGATTCTCGAGTGAAAGCTATTATTATAAGAAAATTACACCAGAGGTAGGTGTTGATTCCAACCTCCTTTTAAATCCATAGAGCAAGCTCTCAACATATCTTCTAGAGTTTGAGTTGTTCTCTCAAAATGATGTATGTCTGAGGATGATATGTAGTGCTGAAACTTAGCAAAGTATCTAGAGTATGATGAAGACTTCTCCTGAACTTCAAGGTAAACCTCGGATCCCAATCTGATATAATTGAACGCGGTACTCCATGCGATCTTACCACTTCCTTTACATATATCATGGAAAGCTGATCTAAAGAGAAATCTTCTCTAATAGCAATGAAGTGTGCCAAATTCGTAAGATGATCAACTATGACCCAGATATCATTATTACCTTTAGATGTTTTAGAAAGTCCATATTGATGTTTTCCCACTTCCATTCGGGTATGGGTAATGGTTGTAACATCCCCTTAGACTTCTGTCTCTCAACTTTAACTTGCTGTCCAACCAAGCATCGAGAGATATATTCAACAACATCTCTTTTCATGCCATCCCACCAGAAGTACTCTTTCAGGTCCCTATACATCTTCGTGCTTCCATTATGAATAGAGAATGAAGAACTATGAGCCTCATCCAACAGCTCCTTCATTAATATTGGGATGGGAGGAACACAAACCCGATTCCTGAACCTTATTATTTCATCACAATCAGAGTGATATTCAAGAACATTTCTCAACTTCTTTTGTAACTCTACATCTTCTTTCTATGCGTATTTAATCTTCACATGTATAGATGGTTGAACATTCATTTGACAAAGATAATATTTTCCCCCTTCTAATTTAATTCCAAGATCCATCCTTTGTAAATCCATAAATATTGGATCTTTTGTGATCCTCTTCAGGGATAAGCTAGCATGGTCTTGTCGACTTAATGCATCTGCCACCTTGTTTTCTTTCCCAGGGTGATAATGAATTGAGAAGTCGTAGTCCTTAATCAACTCCAACCATCTCCTTTGGCGCATATTCAGCTCCTTTTGTGTGAAAATATACTTCAAACTTTTATGATCAGTATAAATATCACACCTTTAACCATAAAGATAATGCTTCTATATTTTTAATGCAAAGATTACCACGGATAACTCCAAATCATGAGTTGGGTAATTTTTCTCATAGATTCTCAACTGTTGTGAGGCATAAGCCATCACCATATCATTTTTTATGAGAACACACCCCAGTCCCTTCTTGGATGCATAACTGTAGATCACAAACATTTCTCCACTACATGAAAGTGTGAGCATAGGTGAATGGGATAACCTTCGTTTTAAATCTTTAAAATTATCTTCAAACTCCCCCGTACAAACGAATATAACTCCTGTTTGAGTCAACCTGGTGAGTGGGTTAGATAATCTTGAAAAATCTTTCACAAAACGTCGATAGTATCCATCCAAACCAAGAAAAATTCAGATCTCAGGTACTGTTGTTGGTCTCAACCATCTTTTGATAACATCTTTTTTTGTTGGATCCATAGATATCCCCTCTTTTGATATTATGTGACACAAAAATGAAACTTTTTTAAGCCAAAATTCACACTTGGTAAATTTGGCATAAAACTTCTCCTTTCTTAGGGTCTTCAATACAATTCTCAACTGATCTTCATGTTCTTCCTTGCTTTTTAATAGACAAGAATATCATCTATAAAGACTACCAAAAACTGATCAATATAGTCTCTAAAGACTCTATTCATTAGATCCATGAATATAGTAGGGGAATTAGTAAGACCAAATGGAATCACTATAAATTCATAGTGTCCATACCTTGTACGGAAAGCCATCTTTGGTATATCCTCCATTTTGACCCTTAATTGATGATACCCTGAAAAATGATCAATCTTGGAAAAGTATTGTGCTCCACGTAGTTGGTCAAATAAGTCATCAATCCGCGGGAGAGGATATTTGTTCTTGATAGTGATCTTTTTATGTTCTCAATAATCAATGTAGAGTCTTATTTATACATCGTTCTTCGTAACAAAGAGAATAGATGCTCCCCAAGGTGACGTACTAGGGCATATGAATCTCTTATCAAGATTCTATTAGAGTGGCTTCTTAAATTCATTCAACTCAATTGGGGACATTCTATAAGGTGTATTTGAAATGGGCATAACACCCGGTATGAGTTCAATTGAAAACTCAACTTCACTATTTGGTGGAAGACCTAGAAATTCCTCTTGAAAGGCATCATCAAACTCCCGTACAATGGAAATATTCTTAATTGTGAGTTTCTCTCCAACCATTTGAGATAAATAACATTCATTTAGTGGGATCAAGACCCATAAGATGGATGAAATTTCCACTGGAAAGTTATGTTCATCCTTGCATCGATAGACGATCATAGATTGATCTGGAATATGAAATGTGACATCCCTTCATTGGAAATTGATATGAGATCCATATAAATAAAGCCAATACATGCCAAGAATCACATAAAATTCCACTATAGGAAGGATCACAAGATTTGCAGGAATCACTTTCCCACAAACTTCAATCAGAGAAGAATTGTAAACTTTTGATGGGATTGTTGTTCCATTAGGGGTTGTCACAGCTAACTGAATATCTAATTGCTGAGGTAATATGGATATACCCTTAGAAAATTATTTAAAAATAAATGAATGGGTGGATCCAGAATCAAAAAACACATTTGATACTTTAGAGTGGATGCTAAGTGTACCTTTCACCACTTCGTTATCATACTCCACATCGTTGATAGAAATTGCATGTGACTTTCCATTGTCTTTGGCCTTAAGAGTTTGTTGACGTTGATCATCATAAAAAACCCTTGGATTAGGGCATTTATTTTCATAATTCCCCATTTCCTTACACTTGTAACATTGAAGTGTAGGAGGTTCACTCTGTGTAGCCTTTTCTTTGTTCGCATCACTAGACATCTTCTTCCAATCATTGCGGCATTCAAATGCCCGATGACCTTCCTTTCCACATTTGAAACATTTAATTGTCCCTTTAAGACAAATCCTTCCATGTTTCTTTCCACACATTGATCATAAGGGAAAACTCATCTTCTTTTTCATGTGGCCTTTAGATTTCCCCTTGAATTCCATTTTCCTCTTCTTATCAAATGCATATGACTGATGGGTTACTCCAATCTCCATATCAACCTTGACAGCACATCGAACGATTTCCACGTAGCTATTGAAGTCCCTTATGGATAACGCCCTTCAAAGTCTTGGTTTTAATCCACTAAAGAATCGATCGATCCTAATCTTAGGTTGGATAAAAATCCTAGAAGCGTACCTTGCAAGTCTTCTAAAATTTGCTTCGTAGGTACCAACAGATTCATTATCATTTGGCTTCAATTCAAGAAACTCCTTCTCCATCTTTGTTCTAATAATATGAGGGATGCACTTATTGAAAAATAAGTTCTTGAACTCATCCCATTACATGGACTCAATTTCTTCTCTTGGCCTCATATTATTGTTAAGATTCCACCATTTATCAGCTTAACCTTCCAAACGATATACTGTTAAAATGACTTTATCATGTTCAGAACATTGAAGAACTGAAAATATCTTTTCAGTGGTACTGATCCATTATTCAGCAACTAATGGATCATTAGACTCGCTGAATGAGGGTGGACGCTACCTCATGAAGGATTCAACAGAATGTTTCTCCTTCCTTTGCTCGTTTGGAAATCCTCCATGATTCATAGCTTGAGAAATTTGTGTGGGCATGGCTACAAGATTTTCCATTTCATCTCCCATAACGTTTGGTTGCTCGGGGGGACAATTATTGCATTTCCCATCACATCCAGCATTAACACAGTTCATTCGGTTTCCAGCCATTGACTTAAACCAATAAGCAAAGTGTGAGAAACACTAATCATAACAGTACAACCACATAATCAAGAATAAAATTTCACACTTTAGGTCTTATCATAGGTTATTCAAGACCATTTCTAAAACACCAAGATCTTTTCCTATGCTTAGACATAACCTTAGGGTTCTTACTAAGGCTTTCACATCCTAGTTTCCAAAGGTTGACTATACCCTTCCTCTGATAGCAACTATAATGACACATACATTACATACATTGTTATTAATTCAAAATTGAATCACACTTCTTACAACATATAACAAAACCATGAAAGGATCGTATAGGTATAATGTATTTATAAATTGGGAAACATAAACAACTAGTTCATAAATCATCTACACTATCTCCCTTTTATTTTATCATATCTAGGGTCCCTTTTGGAATATCTTACTTTATACCCTTCTTCCTGACCTGGGGAAAAGTAAACATACAAAAGGGTGAGATAAAATGCTCAGTAAGGGTAAAAAAAATATCAATCACATCAAATTCATAAGAACACAACATTTTGGAAATCTTAACATGCAAAAGAGATCATAATATCATAACATGGGATAAATCATAGTAGTGAAATGTAATCCCAATAATCATAACTTAAAACATGAAACTTTGTGGCATACACACATAATCATATAGATTCATTTATTAGTAGTCAAGACTCATTTCCAAGACTATCTTAGCGGACAAATTCCATTTCTGAACCGAGTTCACTCCTCATTTCAGTCCTGTATCACTGAACCGGATTAACATTCCATTCCAGCCATGTCTATCTCATTAGATATAAATATTTAACCAATGAATTGGAGGGAGGTATAGGTCCCATAAATCTCATAATGAAACCATTCTTATGTGTTCCAGAAAATCATAAATCATATCATAACCCATGTAATAAAAATAGGATTCTTAAACATCATGCCATCATAACATAATCCATATAAGAAAAAAGGACATAATAAAATTAATTCCATCATAACATAATAAAATCAATGTAAAAATAGAGATAGAAATAGAACCATATATTATCTTATATGGAAAATAATTTTTATAAAACACTTGAAATCCATTCTATGATGAAAATATCCTTTCTACTTCAAAAACATTTTTCCTTTCTTAACATGTCATACAATTTTAAACTAAATGAAGTTGATTAAAAATAAACTTGAAAACTTGTAAAGGAAGATTCATTGAAATAATGTTCTAATAAATCATAAAAATCCATTTATTCCATATAAGTTAAAAAAAATTCTTCTCATATATTGGCCAGAAAAGTCAAAAAGTCCCTCGTACTAAAAACGTCAAAAGATTCCTTTGATATCTTTTACTAAAAACTCACTAATGGGTAAAATTGGATTTAAAAAAAATTAGGAGGATATAAATAATATTAAATATTGAGGAAACATGTATGTGGATGATAAATATTCGCCAGTAAATTCTGAAGTATAATCAATCTCGGATAAAAATGAGATTGCGAGATTTTCCTTACCTTAGGTCTAATTTGCTTTGTACGTAATCGAACCTCCTCTTCTTTGAATCGCTTCTTCTTATCCTCCTCTTAAGGGAACTAAATACGGTCTTTGAAGAAGAACAGGACCTCTAGGATATTTATAGGTAAGTGGAGAAGATAAATTGGTATGGGTTGGCCGAGCTTGAAGGCTCAATGTGGTGTGAGGAGGAGAGGGGCACCTTAGGAAAAACATATAATACTATTTTATAATAAATTCATATTCGGTTTCTAATAGCTCCAAATTGATTTATTTTGAATATATGGTGGTGATGGGTCAAAATCCTCTCATTCAATAGATTTTAGACAAGTTTCGGTTACTATTTTATCCTTATCATTTAGATTTAACTCTAAGTTAAATAATTAAACTTTTACCGTGTCTTCTTGTTTTCTAACACTATATGGTTAATAAACTTACTATAACAATCCAATAAAACCCCAAGTATTTTATTATTAATATATATAAACTTATCTATGTCATTAGTCCGAACCTTAGATTTTTAGGAATAAAATAAAAATTAATAATATAATATTTGTTTTAAATACTATTTTATGTCAATTTTGACACTATTTGGTAATTGATTTTTGTGAAAAGCATCATTAGTTCGAAAAAAGTAAATTTAATAAATAATAACATGTCATATTAACCTATAAAATTAGTGTAATTCATAAAATGTCTCAAATTACATTTAGTTGGGTATTTATAATATCAATTATGTTAATATTTCATTAATAAGGTAATTAATTCATCATCATTGTGCCATAAATAAATTAAATTATTTAATATCTAAAAATTATAAATAAAATACCATTATGTAAGAATTTTTTTTTCTAATGAATATTTATAGTTGTATTTATCTTATTTATAACCCTATATTAAAAATGTTTTAGTTATTAAACTTTGATTTTAACTATTTGATCTATTCTTTAAATAAAATAATATTAAATGTCCTAATCTAATCCAAGTGGACCTAAATGGTCATATTTTATTCCTAAGGTTGTTTTTGGTAGAATTAAACTTATCCAATAGAATTAGGACATGTGTTAGGGTAATAATAATACCATTTTAGCCTTAATTACCCTATTTACTTTTAACCGTGGTAAATAAAAGTAAAAAGTTGCTATTCACCAAAAATTATTCTTATCTTATTGAACCACATTTTACTCCTTGATATTAACCGTGTCTCTCAGATTTTCCAAATTCCACTCACAAAAGTGGTAAAATTAAGTTTTATGTAAATTTTCAAACTCTCCTAGGAGGTGGGTAAAAGACTGTGAATAGTTCAATAAGATTTTTATATATCTAAAATTATTATAAAATGACTCCAATGAATTAAATTGAAGTTATATAGTTATTATGTATCAATTTTGACCTAAAATAGATTTAAATAAAATAAATAATTATTTAAATAATTTTTTTTTTAAAATAGTAACCCAGTGTTTTCACTATTCATCAAAAATTGGATGTTTTCAGAAAAAAACCAAAAATTCACCCTAGGATAATTTCGATATTTCGAATCCAAAAATGAAGTCCATTTTGAAAGGTAAAATTTATTAAATTTCAAGAGTGGGTATTACTATTCATAACGGCTAGTTTATATAATATTTTAATAGCATATCGTTGTTTAGTGAAACTCAGTATTGCGTACAACACACGCTATCGTGGAAGGTCGCGATCATGTGTAAAGAAAGCCAAGATAGTGTTGTGTGTAATGAATGATTTCTTTGATGTTGCGTATAAAATAAGACATAAAAAAATATGCTTCTCATAAAATATAAGGGTGTTACATTCTACCCTACTTAAAATGAATTTCGCCCTCGAAATTCATCACTTCGTAACAAACAGATGAGGATACCTCTCTCTCATCATATCCTCAAGCTCCCATGTAGCTTCTTCTAATTGGTGGTCCTCCATAAAACTTTCACCAAGTGATTGGTCTTGTTCTGTAGAATTTTTTCGCTACGATCCAAAATCACTATTGGTTGTTCTTCATATGAATGATCTTGCACCAATGGTACAACATCAGAGATTAGTACATGTGGGGGGTCAGGTATGTACTTTCTCAGGAGAGATAAATGGAATACATCGTGAACTTGATAGAGATTCGGTGGAAGCCCCAATCGGTAAGCTACCTTCCCAACACCATCGAGTATTTCGAAAGGACCGATATACCTAGGGCTCAGTTTTCCCTTCTTTCCAAATCTCATTACTCTCTTCTAAGAAGATATTCGTAAGAAAACTTTATCACCCACTTCCAACTCTAGGTCTTTTCTCCGGTTGTCGACATAACTTTTTTGTCGACTCTAAGCTGTTCTTATGCGTTGTTGAATAGATCTGACATTTTCTGCCTTCTAATCAACATGATCAGGTCCTAATAGCTTTCTTTCCCCAACTTCATCCCAACAATTTGGAGTCCTAAATTTCATTCTATAGAGATCCTCATAAGGAGCCATCTGAATTCTGGAGTGAAATCTATTATTATAAGAAAATTCCACCAAAGGTAGGCGTTGATCCAAACCTCCTTTGAAATCCATAGAGCAAGCTCTCAACATATCTTCTAGAGTTTGAATTGTTCTCTCCGATTGACCGTCTGTCTGAGGATGATAAGCACTACTGAAACGTAACTCTGCATCTAGAGTATGCTGAAGACTTTTCCAGAACATCGAGTTAAACCTCGGATCCCAATCAGATATAATGGAAAGTGGTACTCCATGCAATATTACCACTTCCTTTACATATATCCTGGCAAGCTGATCCAGAGAGAAATCTTCTCTAACAGCAATGAAGTGTGCCGACTTCGTAAGACGATCAACTATGACCCAGATAGCATTATTGCCTTTGGATGTTTTAGGAAGTCCAGAGTGATGTTTTCCCATTTCCATTCGGGTATGGGAAATGGTTGTAACATCCCCTCAGACTTCTGCCTCTCAGCTTTGACTTGCGGAAAAATCAAGCATCGAGAGACATATTCAGCAACATCTCTTTTCATGCCATCCCACCAAAAGTACGCTTTCAAGTCGCTATACATCTTCGTGCTTCCAGGATGAATAGAGAATGAAGAACTATGAGCCTCATCCAGCAGCTCCTTTTTAATTCTGGGATGGGAGGAACACAAACCCAATTCCTAACCCTTATTATTTCATCACAATCAAAGTGAAATTCAAGAACATTTCTCACCTTCTTTTGTAACTCAACATGTTCTTTCTGTTCCTCTTTAATCATCACATGTATAGATGGTTGAATATTCATCTGAGAAAGATAATATTTTTTCCCTTCCATTATAATTACAAGATCCATCCTTTGTAAATCCATAAATATTGGATCTTTTGTGATCCTCATCATGGAAAAGATAGCATTGTCTTGTCGACTTAATGCATCTTCCACCTTGTTTGCTTTCCCAGGGTGATAATTAATTGAGTAGTTGTAGTCCTTAATCAACTCCAACCATCTTCATTGGCGCATATTCAGCTCCTTTTGTGTTAAAATATACTTTAAACTTTTATGATCAGTATAAATATCACACCTTTCTCCATAAAGATAATGCCTCTACATTTTTAATGCAAATATTACCATGGATAACTCCAAATCATGAGTTTGGTAATTTTTCTCATGGATTTTCAACTGTCATGAGGCATAAGATATCACCATATCATTTTGAATGAGAACACACCTCATTCCCTTCTTGGATTCATCACTATAGATCAGAATCCTTTCTCCACTACATATCAGTGTGAGTATAGGTGCACAGGATAACCTTCATTTTAACTATTTGAAATTATCTTCACACTCCTCCGTCAAAACAAACTTAACACCTTTTTGAGTCAACCTGTTGAGTGGGTTATATAATCATGAAAAATATTTCACAAAATGTCGATAGTATCCAGCCAAACCAAGAAAACATTGGATCTTAGGTACTGTTGTTGGTCTCGACCATCTTTTGATAACCTCTTTTTTTGCTGGATCCAAAGATATACCCTCTTTTAAGATTATGTGACCCAAAAATTCCACTTTATGAAGCCAAAATTCACACTTGGTAAATTTGGAATATATCTTCTCCTTTCTTAGGGTCTTTAATACAATTCTCAAGTGATATTCATGTTCTTCCTTGCCCTTTGAATGGACAAGAATACCGTCTATAAAGACTACCACAAACTGATGAATATAGTCTCTAGAGACTCTATTCATTAGATCCATGAAGATAATAGGGGAATTAATAAGACCAAATGGCATCACTATAAATTCATAGTGTGTATACCTTGTACGGAAAGTCGTCTTTGGTATATCCTCCCTTTTTACCCTTAATTGATTATACCCTAAATGAAGATCAATCTTGGAAAAGTATTGTGCTCCGCATAGTTGGTCAAATAAGTCATCAATGCATGGGAGAGGATATTTGTTCTTGATAGTGAATTTGTTAGTTCTAGATAATCAATGTAGAGTCTCATTGATACATCTATCTTCTTAACAAACAGAACATGTGCTCCCCATGGTGACGCACTAGGGCGTATGAATCCTTTATCAAGACTCTCTTGGATTTGCTTCTTCAATTCCTACAACTCAATTGGGGACATTCTATAAGGTGTCTTTGAAATGGGCATAGCACCCGGTATGAGTTCAATTGAAAACTCAACTTCACGATTTGGTGGAAGACCAGGCAATTCCTCCGGAAAGACATCATCAAACTCTCATACAATGGGAATATTATAAATTGTGAGTTTCTCTCCAACCATTTGAGATAAATAAACATAATTTAGTGGAATCAAGACCCATAAGATGGATGAAATATCCACTGGAAAGTTATGTTCATCCTTGCATCGATAGAAGATCATAGATTGATCTGGAATATGAAATGTGACTTCCCTTCTTTGGAAATTGATATGAGCTCCATACAAATAAAGCCAATCCATGCCACGAATCACATCAAATTCCACTATAGGAAGGATCACAATGTTTGTAGGAAGCACTTTACCACAAACTTTAATTGGAGAAGAATTGTAAACTTTTGATGCGACTGTTGTGCCATTAGGGCTTGTCACAGCTAACTCAATATCTAACTGCTATGGTAATATGTCGATACCCTTAGAAAATTCTTCAGAAATAAAAGTGTGGGTGGATCCAGAATAAAAAAAACATTTTCTACTTTAGAGTGGATGGTAAGTGTACCATTCACCACTTCGTTATCATACTCCACATCACTGATAGAAATTGCTCGTGAATTTCCATTTTCTTTGGCCTTAAGAGTATGTTGACGTCGATCATCATCAAAAACCCTTGGATTAGGGCATTGATTGGCATAATTACCCATTTCCTTGCACTTGTAACATTGAAGTGTAAGAGGTGAACTATGTGTATCCTTTTCTTTGTTCGCATCACTAGACATCTTCTTTCCATCATTGCAGCATTCAAATGCCCACTGAACTTCCTTTCCACATTTGAAACATTTACTTGTCCCTTTATGACAACTCCCTCCATTTTTCTTTCCACACTTTGATCATAAGGAAAAACTCATCTTTTTTTAGTGTGGTCTTTAGATTTCCCTTTGAATTCCATTTTCCTCTTCTTATCAAACACATATGACTGATGGGTTACTCCAATCTCCATCTCAACCTGGAGAGAACATCTAATGATTTTCTCATAGCTATTGAAGTCCCTTATGGATAACGCCCTTCGAAGACTTGGTTTTAAGACACTAAAGAATCGATCAATCTTTCTCTCAGGCTGGATAATAATCCCAGAAGTGTACCTTGCATGTCTTGTAAAATTTGCTTCATAGGTACCAACAGATTCATCAACCTTTTGCTTCAATTCAAGAAACTCTTTCTCCATCTTTGTTCTAAGAATACGGGGGAAGTACTTATTGAAAAATAAGTTCTTGAACTCATCCCATTACATGGACTCAATTTAATCTCTTGGCCTCGTGTTCTTGATAAGATTCCACCATATATCAGCATAACCTTCCAAATGATATACTGCTAAAATGAAATTATCATGTTCAGAACGTTGAAGAACTGAAAATATTTTTTCAGTGGTACTGATCCACTGTTCAGCCACTAATTTATCAGTAGACTCACTGAATGAGGGTGGATGCCGCCTCATGAAGGATTCAACAGAATGTTGCTCCTTCCTTTGCTCAATTGGTAGTCCTGAATGATTCATATCTTGAGAAAGTTGGGTGAGCATGGCTACAAGATTTTTCATTCCTGCTCCCATAACGTTTGGTTGCTCATGGGGACAATCATTGCATTGCATGTCGCATTCAGCATTAACACAGTTCCTTCCGGTTCTATCCATTGACTAAAACCAATAAGCAAAGTGTGAGAAACACCAATCATAATAGTAAAACCACATAATCAAGAATAAAATTTCACACTTTAGGTCTTATCATAGGTTATTCATGGACATTTCTAAAACACTAAAATTTTATCCTATTCTTAGACATCTCCTTAGGGTTCTTACTAAGGCTTTCACATCCTAGTTTCTAATGGTTGACTATACCCTTCCTCTGATACCAACTATAACGACCCATAATTTACATACATTGTTATTACTTAAAAATAAAAGAACAATGAATAAAAAATATATCAAAACCATGAAAGGACCGTATAGGTATAGTGCCCTTAGAAATGAAGAAACATAAACAACTAGTTCATAAATCATCTACACTGTCTCCCTTTTATTTTATCATATCTAGAGTCCCTTTTGGAATATCTTACTTAATACCCTTCTTTATAACTTGGGGAAAAGAAAAAATAAAAAAGGGTGAGCTAAAATTATCAGTAAGGGTAAACAAAAGAAATATCAATCACATCATATTCATTAGAAAATAACATTTTGGAAATCGTAACCTGCAAAAGAGATCACAATATCATAACATGGGATAAATCATATTAGTGAAATGTATTCCCAATAATCATAACATAAAACATGAAACTTTGTGGAATACACACATAATAATATAGAATCATTTCTTAGTAGTCAAGACTTATTTCCAAGACTATCTTAGCGGACAAAGTCCATTTCTAATCCGAGTTCACTCCTTGTTTCAGTCCTGTATCACTGAACCAGATTAACCTGCCGTTCTAGCCATGTCTATCTCATGAGATATAAATCTTTAACCAATGCATTTGAGGTAGATATAGGTCCCACCCATCTCATAATGGAACCATTCTTATGTGTGCCACAAAATCATAAATCACAGCATAACCCGTGTAATAAAAATGGTATTCTTAAACAGCATTCCATCATAACAAAATCCATATAAGATAAAAGGAAATCATAAAATTAATTCCATAATAACATAATCAAATCAATGTAAAAATATGGAAATAAATATAACCCTATATTATCTTATATGGAAAATAATTTTGATAAAACACTTTAAATCCATTCTTTGAAGAAAATATCCTTTCTACTTCAAAAACTTTTTTCCTTTTCTTAACATGTCATACAAATTTAAACTAAAATAAGTTGATTAAAAATAAACATGAAAACTTGTAAAGGATGATTCATTGAAATAATTTTCTAAGAAATCATAAAAATTCATTCATGCCGTATAAGTTAAATAAAACATTCTTCTCGTACTTTGGCCGGAAATGTCAAAAAGTACCTCATACTAAAAACGACAAAATTTTCCTTTCATATCTTTTACTAAAAATTCACCAATTGGTAAAATTGGATTTAAAAAATTGTAGGAGGTTTTAAATAATATTAAATATTGAGGAAACATGGATGTGGATGATAAATATTCCCCCGTAAATTCTGACGTATAAAAAATCTCAGATAAAAATGAGATTGTGATATTTTCCCTTACCTTAGGTCTGATTTGCTTCGTACGTATCTGAACCTACTCTTCTTTGAATAACCTCTTCTTATCCTCATCTTAGGGAACTCAATATGGTCTTTGAAGAAGACCAAGACCTCTATGATGTTTCAAGGGAAGTGGAGAAGATAATTTGGAAGGGGTTGGCCGAGCTTGAAGGCTCAATGTGGTGTGAGGTGGAGAGGGGCACCTTAGAAAAAACTTAACAGATTATTTTATAATAAAGTCATATTCGGTTTCTAATATCTCAATATTAATTTATTTCGAAGATACGGTGGGGATGGGTCTAAATCCTCTCATACAATAGATTTTAGACAAGTTTAGGTTACTATTTTAACCTTATCATTTAGATTTAACTCTAAGTTAAATAATTTAACTTTTACTGTGTCTTCTTGTTGTCTTACACTATATGGTTAATAAACTTACTATAACAAGCCAAACGAACCCCAAGTTGTTTATTATTAATATATATAACCTTATATATGTCATTTGGATGAACCTTAGATTTTTAAGAATAAGATAATAATTAATAATATAATATTTGTTTTAAAAACTATTTTATGTCAATTTTGACACTATTTGATAATTGATTTTTGTGAAAAGCATGATTAGTTCGAACAAAGATAATTAATTAAATACTAACATGTCATATTTACCTATAAAATTAGTTTAATTCATAAACATTCTCAAATTACATTTATTTGGGTATTTATAATATAAATTATATTAATATTTCATTAATGAGGTAATTAATTCATCATCATTGTGTCATAAATAAATTAAATTATTTAATGTCTAAAAATTATAAATAAAATACCCTTATGTAGGAAATCGTTTTAGATTTCTAATGAATTTTTATAGTCGAATTTATCTTATTTATAATCCTATATTAAAAATGTTTTAGTTATTAAACTTTGATTTTAACTATTTGAACTCTTCTTTAAATAAAATAATATCAAATGTCCTAATCTAATCCAAGTGGACCTAAATGGTCATATTTTATTCCTAAGGTTGTTTTTGTTTGACTTAAACTTATCCAATAGAATTAGGACATGTGTTAGGGTAATAATAATACCATTTTTACCCTTAATTACCCTCTTTACTTTTAACCGTGGTAAATAAAAGTAAAAAGTTACTATTCACCAATAATTATTTTTATCTTATTTAACCACATTTTACTCCTTGATATTAAGCGTTTCTCTTGGATTTTCGAAATTCAACTCACAGAAGTGCTAAAATTATGTTTTATGTAATTTTTCAAACTCTTCTAGGAGGTGGGTAAAAGACGGTGAAAAGTTCAATAAAATTTTTATATATCTCAAATTATTATAAAATGACCCCAATGAATTAATTTGAACTTATATAGGTATTATCTATCAATTTTGACCTAAAATAATTTTAAATAAAATAAATTATTATTTATATAAAATGTCTGTTTTTAAATAGTAAACCAGTGTTTCCACTATTCATCAAAAATTGAATGTTTTCAGAAAAATACCAAAAATTCACCCTAGGCTAATTTCGATATTCCGAATCCAAAAATGAAGTATATTTTGAATGATAAAATTTATAAAATTTCAAAAAGTGGGTATTAAAATTCATAACGGCCAGTTTATATAATATTTTAATAGCATATCGTTGTTTAATGAAACTCGGTATTACCTACAACACATGCTATCGTGGAAGGTAATGATTTCGTGTAAAGCAAGACAAGCTAGTGTTGTGTGTAATGAAATATTCCTTTGATGTTGCATATAACATAAGACATTAAAAAAAATATACTTCTCATAAAATATCAGGGTGTTACATTACATGACATTAAATATATTATGTTCTTATTTGTGGTTCCATATAAATCCTTTTTATGGGAAATCAGTGAGTTATTGTGTGTAAAATTGAGTTTTATTTGATATAGAGTTTCATTTAAACATATATAATGTATTTGAAAAAAATATTCATGCTGATTTTTTATTTACATATATTATAAAAATATTTTTTATGAATGGTTATATTAATGTATTATTTTGTAGTTCCATGGAATTTGTGCTCTAGTTTTATGAATCACTATTTATAGGAGGTTTCCATTGGATTTATTCATGGAACCAGAAACTTCCAACAATTATTTATCCGAAGGGGACCTTCGTTCCAAAGGAAAGAGTTCATTAAGTTTGAACTTTACGATACATAGGAAACTACATTGGTCAAGAGGACGGGAGTTCAGACTCATCACACCCTTTTGGGGGGAACTATTGTCAACTATGAAACACTCTATGCAAATTTAAGATATTTTCATGAATCCTTATTAATTCACAAAGTATATTCAAAAGTTTCCCTTGGAATTTTCAATCACTTATTAACATGTGTAAAATTTGGAATCATCATTATTCATTAAAGGTTATTAATTAATGGAAATATCTATATGTTTTCAAGGTTCTCCATCAATGGTATCCTTTAAAATACTATTTAATGATTCTTTTAATCATATTTACGATGATACTGGTTTTTTGAAGCTACTCAGCAAGGCACTCTTAAATTTATTATCATCTAGGGAGACAAAGGTTTTTTTTGATGTTGGTATCTGATGATGATCACATTTTCATATTTTTTATACTATAAATCATTTTTTTATAATCCTAACATAGTGTTATTGTACGAGTAACTGTCACATTTTTAGGTTTTAGTGGTAATTTGAGCTTAAATGCAAAAAGCGATTAAATCTGGAATTTGGACAGTTTTTTCTAATAATGTTATTTTGGTCATTAATTTTATAATTTTATTTCAAATTTATTGACTCTTATTTTTTTGAATCCTTATTTTATTTCATCTATTTTTTTCTTCTAGACTAGGAGCTGATTTAGCCATCCAAATGGTCTAAAAAATAAATGAAGTTAAATATTTTTCCAGCCGGACAGCATGGACCCCACCACTATAACAGAACCACATATCAGCCTACAAACCATCAATTTTATCTATTCCTCCTGGGATAGCACGAAGACACCTAGGGATGGCAGTAAATAAACTTTTATGGATTTTTGAAGTCATTAATGATTCCATTGAATGTTATATTTTTGATGGAAGCCTCCTGAAACTTCCATCCAGAAAAAACAACCACTAATGAAAAATCTATAACTCTATTATCAGTTGTCCAAATGAGTTGAAAGTTTTAGTTTGAACGTCCAACACATTAAGAACCAACATTTGTGAAGGGTACCATCTGTGAATCGGCCATTTATTAGGACAAAAACTCACAAACGTTTGGAGTACATAATTATGCCTATAAAAAGAGGCCATCGCCTCCTTCCCAAACCATCCCATTCTCCATCAATTCCTTCAAGGAACCAAGTAGAAGATCTCCACCGAGGGTGGACAGCCACAACTACTCCCCATTTCTTTTTAATTTTTTTAGTTTTCAATTGTATTTTAGATTTCTAATAAATTGAAGAATTATTTTTATTTTCGTGTTCATCCATCCACCCTCTTTTCTTCTTCTAATCTTACCATTGTGAACTATAATATTTATGATCCTGAGTAACTAATATAAGGAATATCCCAATTGAGTTATCAGGTTCTTGAACACAAGAAGATTTTTTAAATATTCATTGAGTTAATTCTAAGGATAATTTATAGTGGGTGTAATCCTCACCGTGGTTGTCTAAAGTTTAACTTCTTAATCTACAACCATTTTCCCTCGATTGAGGACGTGGATGTATGGTGTTCTTGGAGATCACTAAGTAGAATTTTCATTCATATATGAGGTTGACTAAGGTGTGAATAGATACGATGGAGTGTGTTCACTAAGAATATTTGAAGCTGGTCAATGAAGGTGCTCCCAGAAATTTATCTCAAGATAACTTTCTTTCTTCTATACTTCCATTCTATTTAGCATTGCATGGTAATTTATAACTGAATGTTATTTTCCTATTTTTTTCATTTAAATTATTTTATTAAATTTATTTTATTTTATAAACCATAAAAAACCAAAAATAATTACTTCTAAGGTAAATTATATTAAGTAGGTGAATGAACTGAGAAAGCTCCTCAAGTGAGACGAATCTAGTCAGCCTCTATGATGTACTGTGAAAACATATAAAACCCTTTTACCACACCCTATGATAGAAATGCATATAAACTGGCATTGTTGTCTGAGATCTAATAAATAGTTTACTTATCTTTATCTATTTTCACATTCTAGATATTTTTTCATTAGAAAAAACCAAAAAAATTAATAAATTTAAAAAAAAACATTAAAAAAGATCTTTTTCATGACGTCTTTTAATTCGAATTATTATTCTAGGACTGAACAATTTCAGGTTCCAAATTTTTTTTAATGATCTTGATGTTCAGTTTCAAATAATTATTGATAAAGTGAAAAACATAGAGATCCAAATAGAATTGATTGCTGAATATGTACACGCATCCCAAGAATAACTCTAACCTGAGACGGAACCTGAATCAGAATGTGTGGTGTAAGAGATGTCACCAATCATTTTTTATGCTAAATAACCTTAGGTGTATTATAAAGAACATTTAAAGGAACTACTAACATCACCCCACACTCATCCATTGCTCAAGGAGGTCCCATAAGTACACATTTCAACTGATGAACTAATGGGAGATCAACATTTTTTGGAGGAATCCAGGAATAGCTTTGTTAAAGATAACTTGAAACATGATCTTTCCATAATTTATAATGAAAAATCGTCCAATTTCTACCTCCATATTTATTTGGAAGATAAGGAAGACGACACACCTGTTGATATTGAATTTCCAATTGTCAAGCCAACAAAGATCAATTACCAAGCTTAATTGCTTGAAAGGGAAGTTTTCTTTATTATTTCTTCATGTCTTATTCTTATTCAAGCTAAATTGTTTCCTGACTTCTCATTATTTGAAATTTTTGATACCACATAAATGGATCATACCGTGGATGTTAAATAAGATACCACTCAAGTGATTTTCATTGAAGAAGATATGGAGAAGATGGAGTTTTGACTACCTCCTCAACAAAAAATTTCATACCATATTAAGGAAGACACCACACAAGTCAAAGAAACCACACACACCTTCTGATTGGGGATAATCCATTGAAACTGCCTGACTCGGAGCATTAAAAACCTAGCACCTTCTTTGGGGGTCTAAACCAAGCATTATATATTTTCTTTTCCCTTTCTATTTCTTTATATTTATTTTTCTTATGTATTTTCATTACATTATTATAGTATTTAAGTGGAAGATTCTAGGAGCTTAACTCAATGCATCCAATTCAAAAATAATGTCAAGTTGTATCTTTCCTTCCCAAAGTTTTTCTACCTTTATATATACTTTTTGTTGAATTTAAATATTGGGTAGTAAAATTTAAGTGTTGGGGAGTGTCAACTCGCATAGTTCTACTTATGTTCTATTCATTTTTTATCACGTTTTAAGGATTTTTTAGCTTTTTTGAATATTCATCTCACTTTTCACACATCAATTGATTTTTAAAGAGTTGAAATGATTTTTGAAATAATGAAATTTAAATTATTGTTGATGTGAATTTTTTTCCTTAAAATGGATTTTCATAAATTTTTATGAGTTTGACTGATTTTTGAAATCCATTCACATGAAACACTTACTCAAATTATTTTTCCAATACTGTGAGGTATTCTAATCCACTTTTACATGATTATTCCAAATACCCACACTTTCTTGAGAGAAACTTGGATTTTGTGTGAGAACCAAAATTTGAGAATATTCTCTTTTGAAGCATTGGATTTCATGAAATGTTTTTTACAGGATTGAGGCATCTTTTTGGCTAGTCACATTTTATCATGAGACCCAACTTTACATTTATCCTTCATAAGCCCTCAGATTCCATGAATTTCATTATAGGTTTTAGCCACATCACATGCCGATTATTCCTTACCTACCCGCACATTTAGTATTTTTCCATGGATATTTCAAGTTTGAGTGTGGGGGAAGGGCCTTCAGTGTGCATTCATTGGGATGTGTATCACTTATGGGTGGTTCAATGTGTGTGTTAATATTTTGGGTAGTGTATAATAATAGAATTGGGCATGTGTGGTCATTTCATTATGCTTTATTTGTTTCATCCATTTCCCCTTAAAAAAATAAAAAAAATGGAGATGAGTTTGAATTTCTCATTGTATATTATTTTATAACTCATGTAACACTCAAAAATAAAGGGCATGAATTTTCATTCATCCATTCGTTGTATTCAATTTTTAGCTCCTCCTTAATAAAAAAATAAAAAAATGAAAATAAAGTTGTTCTTTTGTGGAGATTAAAGAAAGATGGAGAACATAGATGAAATAATTCTTTATAATCACATATTGGATCATGTACCATTCCATAAAAGGTGGTGGTGTTGTGTTTTTACATTTTCAAGTGGTATTGAGTAAGTAATTTCATGTTTTTTCACATGAATTAATCATGCATTGTACATAAGAGTCCATCCTCTTCTTTCTGGCCAGAATATTTTTCAATCATTTTCCCACAAACCCTAATCCATAGAATAATTTGAACCATTAATTAATTTTTTAATGATTTAATTCATTTTCATGTTTCACGCTATCGAGAAATGATAATCTTTACGAACCTATGTTGATACATGCAATTTTCTAGTGTGAGCATAACTCTAGATTCAATTTCTCTTGAGTGAAGAGTGAAAAAAAATTTAATGTGAGGTAGGTGGTGATTGGGCCATGGATTGATTTGTGAGATTGATAAAATTTGAATGATTGAAATAAAAATGACAGGGAATTGTTTTTCATAGATGATACAATATGGACTTCTATTTTGGATAACATTATTGATATTTTTTCATTTTTGATTGTTGTGTGGATTTTGATTTAGTTGAATGATGATTTCCTAAGAGTGCAATTTTTAAGTGTGGGGGAGTTATGAAACACACATTTTCATATATTTGATATTGTAAATCATTGTTTATAATCCCACCATTGTGTTATTGTATGATTAATTGTCATGTTTTTAGGTTTAAGTGGTAATTTGACCTTAAATGAAAAAACTGGTTAAATCTGAAATTTTGATAGATTTTTATCATAAGTGTTTTTTGGTCTATAATTTTATAATATAATTCCAAATTGAGTGAATTTTATTTTTTGAAATTATTATTTTATTTCCTCCAAATTTTTGTTCTGTACCAGGAGCGGATTCTTCCATATAAAGGGCCTGAAATATCAAATAAGTTAAATATTTTTCCAGGCGGACAGCGTGGACCCCACCAATGTAACAGAACCACATCTCGGCCTACACACATTAAATTGAGGTTATTATACCTGGGATATAATGAGGACACCTAGGGACAGATATAAATTAAATTTGGGAGAGTGTTTAAGTCATCAATTATTCCATTAGATGTTATATTTTTAAGGAAGCTTCCTGGAACCTGCGTCCAGAAAAAGAAACCGCCAATGAAAAATTCATAACTCCTATATCTAGTGTCTAAATGAGAGGAAATTTGGAGGGTGAATGAGAAAAAGATTAAGAAATAACTTTTTTTAATGGGTATATGCATGAATCGACCATTTATTATGAAAAAACCACGCAAATTTTCGGAGTACAGAATTCTGCCTATAAAATAAGTCCCTCACCTCCATCACAAAACATCACATTCTCCATCAATTCCTTCAAGGCGCCAAGTAGTAGATCTCCACCAAGGGAGGCTAGCTTAAAAGCTTTCCCATTTATTTTTAATTTTTTAATTTTCTTTACTTTTTTATTTTTCAATTCTAATTTAGATTTCTAATAAATTCATGAATTGTTTTTATTTATGTGTCCATCCATCCTCCCTCTTTTCTTTTCTCATCTTAATATCAAGAACTATAATACTCATGATCATGAGTAACTAATATGAGGAATATCCTGATGGAGTAATAAGGTTCTTGAACCAAAGACTATGTTTTTAATACTCCTTCACTTAATTCTAAGGATAATTTATTGTGGGTGTAATGCTCAGTATGGTTTTCTAAATTTAACTTCTTAATCTACAACCATTTCCCCCTAATTGAGGATGTGGATGGAGGGTGTTCTTGACGATATCTAAGTGGAATTTTCATTCATAACTGGGGAAGACTAAGGTTTGAACACATACGATGGACAATGTTCACTAAGAATATTTGAAGCTGGTCAATGAATGTGCTCCCTAATGTTCTCTTGGTATAAATTTCTTTCTTCCATAATCCCATTCTATTTAGTATTGCATTTTTTATAATTGAAAGTTATTTTCTTATTAGTTTTCATTTCAGTTATTTTATTAAATTCAATTTATTTCATAAAATATAAAACAACAAACATAATTATTTCTTCAGTGAATTAGCTTATGTAGGTGAACGAACTAAGAAAGATACTCAAGTGATACGACCCTGGTTAGCCTCTATGCTACACTAAAAAAATATAAATATACAAATTTTCCACGCCCTATAATAGGCATGTGTCAGGATCGTACCAATGAAATTGGTTACCCACAAATCCTTGTGAAAGGAATCAGAACCCTCATAGTTAGGTTCCACTTAATGGGATGCATTATACACTTTAAGGTCATGTGATTAGGACCTAGTTGTACAATTTAGTGTCATGTGGTATAGACATCTAAGAAAAAGGTGATTAATCAATGTTTGGTGTGGGAATTATGCTGAAGAAGCCCAAAGAACCTGGAAAGAATATTGTTTTCCAAGTCAAATAAGAACCTATTGGGAATATGGCCCAAAGAGAACATGGTTAATTTGAAATATTGGGTTTGAACCTCAAGGAGGCTTCCTACGTATCCCATATGGATGGGAATCTAATCCCACGTAGTTCTATGAGTCTCACAGAAGAGTATAGTCCTTTAAGAGAAATGAGTTTGGGCCTACTTATTGAAAAGGATTCCTTGATGACTAAGAGGTTTAATCTGGGGATTATTCCTAAATAGGGTGCCCAGATTAAGGGAATTAGCGTTGGATTCTTGAATAGGATATCCAGTGAGCTCGAGCCCGGAAAGGGATTCCTACGTATCCTAGATTGAACAGGAATCAGAGTTCCGATAGTTCATTTAATCATGAAAATGTTGTGAAAATGAAAAATCTCTAAGCCCACTTAAGTCATGATCAGTGTGAGAAACAAGAGGATGTAAAAGATTCAACAGAGGCACCTACACTTTTCCTTCTCCACTAGTGGAAGAGGGAACACCTACAATGACGACTATGGAAGTGGTCGAGGAGACCCGAGAAGAGGGAGATCTACGAGACTTCCCTCTATTCAATTTACATTGGATAATGGTCCAATGGAAGGAAGAAGGGATGAAGGTCAAGGGATTACACAGGGATGGCTTCCCAATGGTGACAAAGCTCAGCGGGAGAGGGAAAGGGTAAGGAAAGTCCATGTTCCATCTCCCCTCAGGTCTTTGGCACTGAAGAAGAGGGGAGGAGCAATGATGCTACCTCCTGCAAGAAAATTTACGAGCTTAAACTAGGATAGATTCCTTAAAAGTGATTCTAGTAGGGGATTATGACTTATAATTTTCTAAAAAAGAAGAAAAGTAGGTGTGAACTATACCTTCCCTACTAGAGACCTGAGGTTCCAAGTCTTATCTTTTAGAAGGGAGAGGGAAGGACCCAACCCTCCTCCAAACTAGGAACTTCCCAACACTGTTTATGAGAGAATGGTCCATGTGACTGTGGATATAGAAAACCACAAACATCCCATGAATCCTAACCAAATTGTTAAATGAATGTGGGAAACCTACGACTGCATATATATAAACCCAAATAAGAGACATGCTAATGTCTCTTTCCAAATTTTTTGATAAGTTAGTATGTTTTTGTGGAGGTATCAATATATTCACTTTCAATCAAGGGAGACAATGAAGAATAATCCTTTCCATGAATGGCTTTGAGGAAGTCCTGATGTCTTGTATACTGATGAGAGTAAGTGAACAAAAGAGGGGTGCTCAAATAGAGAAGGGAGTGCAGGTATGGGTGCGAAAGTAGGCTTGGGAAACCTGATGTTCACTTATGCGACGAACAACCTATATGATAATACTTAGGTGAGGCCTTTCTCAAGCCTTCAAGAGTATTCACAGGTGATCCTAAAAGTGGGGCGCTCAAGTTCCTATAGGAGGAATAGGAAGCGTGCAAGTATTTTTGATTTTGGGAGGTTGGGAACTTTAGGCACACAATTGTTTTGTTCTTCAAACACTAAAAGGACTTAATTACAATTATCCTTCTATAAATCCTCTACTCAAGTTGTTGAAGAACTACATTGAAAATTTAGGAAGACTGGGGAGAAGTACTAGGGAGACCATAGTAGAAGTTCAGCTTTGTGGAAATTCTTTCATAAAAATGAAGTCCCCAAAGGTCTATTAATAGGAAAAAATAGGACCCTTGGTGAAATGTAATTAGGCATGAAAGTAGGATATGTGCTATATTGGGGTACGTTAGTAGGTTGCACTCCAAATATCTTTTGGTCTGACTATAGCGGGATAATACTCAAGCCTTTGTAGATCTTTATTTTCATCATCTATTTTTTCTCTCTTCTTTCTGAGGTATTATCTTTTGTAATTTTTAAAGTCGGTGATGAAACTCAGTGTCAAAAAAATCCCCCCCCATAAGAATTGGATTCAGAATGAAAATAGAATCCTATACTAAGGTAATGTAATGAAGGCGAAAGAAGAGAGTACTGGGGTGCACAGGTTCTACGTGCGTAGAGAAATTGGTCGTGCAATCTGGCAGCGCGCAGGATTCTAGAATGTAGGGTGACATGCATTGCCTATATATAATGGATTCACTTCCTCAATAAAACCTGAAAACTTATGGATTTTTAGCTCTCGGTGCACAAGTCTTCTTTCACTCAGACGCTTCGGTTTCTCTGTGCTTTATCTATTTGTTTTTAGTTGAGCACTATAACTGGGGCTCCATACTTGCACGCTGACTTCTACATGGGTGAAAAGTAAATAATTGTGCGCATTAATGCCTTTACCAATTTTTTGTCAAAAACACCAAAATGAACTTACATAAAAGATGATTTCTATCTTTTTTGCTGGTTTAAATGGATCCAAAAAGAATTGGAACTAATGATCAGATCACAACAATCAGGAATGATGAACTGATGAATGTCGTTGGTCATGAATACTTCTATGTTTGTGATTCCACCCTTCCAAACATAGAAAATATTTGATGATGTATCATATTAATTTTTCCCAAAGCACCTATCTGCCATTGTATAGATATGGAAATCTATAAGATTTCAATATTCTAGACCCAAAGAACTTTGTCCCACATTCTTGGTTTCAAGATTATACCAACTTCTCATCTGTAGATATTTCCATTATAGGATCATTTATTAATGCTGGGACAGTAAAGGAAACTCAAATAATGCATCATAGCCTGTGTGATCCACACTTAAAATCACACAAAACTTAGCTGAAATCACACTATTATTCATCCATATTTTGGGATACCCATATGGATTAGTACAAGAGTTGGAAGAAAGGTTGGTATTTCTGTCTAGGAGGAGGTTTAAGACCCATGTGGATGTTGGAATTCTAGGTTCATAAGACTTGTACAGAATTTATAGATGAACTGAAAGATTTTGGGATTTATGAGGCCATCTGGGTCGGGAAAACTTATGTGTACAATAATTATTATTTTGTGCCAGAATTATTAAGCCGATGGAGTCTAGAGACTAACTCCGTCCATTTAACACACAAAGAGGTAGGTATCATCTTGTTGGATGATTACAAGATTTCTAGAGCTCCAATCCTTAGAGACATATATGATGAGTTCATTCCTCCCAAAGTGACATGGAATGAATCAAAGAATACTCCAACTTTGGTTTGTGAGTTGATGAAAATATTTAACAAACTCGAGAACAAAACCACCATGAAGTCTCGTACCTGATGGAATATTTATCCAGAGGAATGGATAGAAAAAATTTTAATAATGAAGAAGTAAATGGGGCCCACATGCACCCATACGAAAAGTTTTCCAAGGGCAGAGAAAAGAGGTATTCAAGACACCTTTTGGTCAACATTTGAGAAATAATAATTTGATAAATGGGGATATAAAGTCAACCCCAAAATTTTTGCGAAGACACATTTGGAAGGTTTCTTGGTCATGTGGCTCAGTGGGTATTTGTTACCAGTCTGAGACTCCAATGGAGGTGTGAGGCCAGGAACCTTTGTTATTGCAGCCAAGCTGGAGGAGAAAAAGATGGTAGGGTTAGCCACTCATGTTTTGGACAAGATTAATATGAGTTTTCTGCACATTTTCAAAGGGACGTATCCCTTTAGAATAGCAGGACCATTACAAGTGTTTTGGGGATGGATCACTACCCATTTCAGTACTTATGCTATAAAAAGTGGGGAACAGTTTTTTGGAAGTCCTTTCCAACCATCTGGTCATGATTTTTCTGGTATTTCACCTTTATCCCTGAACTCTTATGACATCAATTCCAGATTAGGCATGCATACAGAGTTCCATTTCAATCTTTATGGGAAACCACGTATGGGGAGATTTTTTGAGGATGGGACGGCCAGTTTATAGCTCAGGGCATACATGCTGCCTTGTAGAGATGGTGTACTGGCCACAAGGATTGGTGGTGAAATTATATATGAGGCTTATGGTCCTTATAGATTTTCATGTCAAATCAAATTTCTTTAACAAAGTGTCGTATCTCATCATATTCATGTTATATTAGAGAAACATATGATGGTTTCCTGACAACTATAGTTGTTGAAATCTTTGGAGAAGATTTCGGAAATATTTAATTTAACCGTTGTTGATGCGGTAAGCAGATTGACTATCTGGTATGCCAAAAACTGGGTTGTATCTTACCCTGAAGGGGTATTAAAACAATTTTTCCCTTGAGTGGGGGTGAAGATAAGTATTAGGAAGAAACCCATTCCTTTATAAGATAATTCTACATCATCCAAGGTCGACTCACAAGAGTTAGAGGGTGGAAGTGATGATGATCCAAATTCACCGAAGAGACCTCGTTCTAGATATAACCCTCCTGCCAGAATTAAGAGAGGAACCCCATCAATCACCACTGAAGCTATATTGAGGTGATCTGGTTTCCATCATTTTGAAGAGAAATGAGTTCCATTTTCTCATCCCTGATCTGTGACTATAGGGTTTTGGAAAAAACTCAAATCCAAGGATACATGATCCTCTTAACAACCCTTTGACATACACTCTGAATATATACAAACAGAGGCTATTCAATCATGGTAGATTTTGTACTATGATTTTAAAACCATGTGGATGGATCTGCATGAAGGACTACATATTTAAAGAGTAGGGAATTTACGAGCTTATTCTAACATTATTTTTAACAATAATTCTAATGAGGTGTGGACCTACATTCGAGAGCTAGAAATGCTAATATATTACACTGATGAATTAATTCCAACCACAAAGTGGGTGAAGGAAATGATAGATTTTGGTACCACTAAAGAGATTATTCCTTCATTAGATGAATAATGGCGTGACTTTGTTGATCCGAACGATGTAAGTTTCCTTTATCTCACATTCTCTTATTCTTTTCAATTTGAATTTTAATCAAAACATTATCACTTAGGGGAAATACCATCTTAAATTACCGCTGGTTAGAGGAAAGACAACTGAAGTTCCTTCACCACAGTAGAGCCCTAGATGAACTACTCTTGGAGCTACCAGATCACCCCATGAATCATGAGAAATATCTCTAGGCCAACAAGACATGGATGATGAAATAGATAGGGTATTGGGATCTCTAATACCTATCTTTAAAGTTGATGATCCAAGCCCTCCTAATAAAGTGAAGAAGGAAAAGCACTGAAGAAAGAGAGAAATGGTTAAGCACTTTCATAGTAGTGTTAAACCTTCATGATAATCATGAATTTTAGTCTTTATTAAAGAAAAGTGTTTACACTTCTTTGAAGTACATGGGATTATTATGTTTCTTCTTTAAAATAAACTACTATTAAGATTAAAGATGCTGAATAGGCATGAATTTATTCCAATATGATGGTTTCTAAGGAGGCATTGAGGCCTTATGAATGAACGTTTATTCCCAGTACTATTCTCGGTCTTGTTATCAGAAGAGAGGAGGCTTTGGGTAAATCAACAATACTTCATAGGAAATTAGATTTAACAACAACTAACTTCCATTCTGTGATACATTAGGTTCATCAAATGTAACAGAACATCTGGAAATAAATAAAATTGACCCCACAACTGTTGTTGAGAAAGCTACATAGGTTAAAAGGTTGTTAGAGGATGGTTGCGAATAAAACACACTAAGTGCTCCCATAGGTGAGAATAATCCGGGATCTGTGATATTAGTGGATGAAATAATAAACCATGTAATGTATTTTGAAGAATTATTAGAACATGTTAATATACCAAATGATTTAGAATATTTTAATGTTCCTTGTATGAAATCGACTGGATGTGAGTTTTCATTTTTCATCCTATTAATCTTCTTATGATTAACTTTTTAACCATGGTTAGTTAAAATATGTAGTTCCATATAAAGAAACTGCTTCCGCGATGATACTTGAAGGAATTTTTGATATTAATATCAATACCTTCATTGCAGATAAATTGGCTGAAGTGAATCTTGAGATATCAAATCTTTCTGAGATTCATTTAAAGGATCTTGAGCACATTAAAGATATCATTCATCATCCAGAGACATCAACCTAAATTTCTGAAACTGAGAATATCGGGGAGGAGTATTCTGAAGATGTTGACCTACTGTTAGGTAAGAGATGTTGATACTATGATTGTATTCACTTTTTTTATCTCTTGAAACTAAATATAACCACAATTATTGATTTACTATATAGGGATATCAACATCAATGGCTAGGTCTGGAGGTAAAGCCTTTGTATCATCCCAAACAATATTGGAAGGTGAAGCATCCATTGTCTAGGAAGGAGCAGAACAAGGCACTTATTTTTGTGCAATAATCTCAAAATACATCTCTCATAATGAGAGCGACTCCGAATCAGACCCAGAACTACAAAAGGCTCTTCTTCTCGCTTGCTGCAAGGCATGCAAAAACAACTGGATGATAATATATGAAATGCCTCTTGAGGAACTGCCTTTAATAATTCCATGATTTTCATCTCTACTTATCACACTAGGATTTGGAAATTTTGAATACTGCAAAATTCCTATTGCAGTGAAAGAGATTATTTAGAGGATAGATCTAGAGAAAAATCATCCGCAAGACATGATAAAATCCAAACATTCAATTAGAATTGAAGAGTTTTAAGAAGCACTCTCCCAGTATGAGGCTAATCATACTGCAAAGTTGAAAGGACTGAAGTAGATAATTAATGAAATGACTGATTTGTAGTTGCACCTTCAACAGGAGTTAGATATCATTACAGTGAAGTTTGACTAGCTTCAAATCCCATTAAGAGAAGTCCAGAAAGATGGTGCAAAAGCCATTGTAGATCATAGAGAAGCACTTCATCATGATAAAGAGAGCAGAGCTGGTCAAATAAAGAAGCTTCAACATGCAGCTGATGGGGCACGATAGGCTTTCAGTCAAATGAGGATTTATTTAGAAAGCCTTTTATAATTTATGATTTCAAACAAGGGAGAGACTCCAACTTGTGGATGATCCTCTTTTAAAATTTTCATAAATAAAAATCATTTTGTCTTCAATCATTTTTTTCACTCTTGTTAACTACCTTTTTTTACCAAGGCCATTTGGCTTAATATGAATAGTTTGATTTTTTCTATGGTTATATGGACATCCCCACAAACTTTATATCTTTTGATATTTTTTACAGCACAATATTAAATAAACCATAAAAAATGTCCATTTAGTGAGATGGGACTCTACTTTTGTTCAGATTTTCCTTCACAGGATCTCAATTTGTGGAGTACCACATCTCATAGCAGTTTAGAGTCATGCATGTTGGACTATAAAGGGATAGTGTTTATGGGAGAACAGCCTTGAACATAAATTTTTAAATTAGATCCCAAACAAGACTCAGTGGCTAAGACTTATTTAAATTTTTTAAAATATTTCCAAGGGGAATCTTGAGCCATGATTTTTATGGTGACCAAATTTAAAAAATTTATCAACATAAGGGGAGTCTCCTCTAATAATGCAGATACTGTTATTTGGTGAACTCGTTATGGGAGTTGTGTTATGTAGGGCCAACTAGGGTATATGTTTCATATCCAAATCGTGGCATCTTTTGGCGAACAAGCCCATTATGTAGGAAATTTATGCAGGGCCACATAAGGGAACGTACTGTATAGTCAACCAAAATAGATTTTAAGAATTTAACATTTTAATACTGATAGAAAAGGGAAAATAAAATTTGGGCAACTCAAGACCATAGTGGGTGGTTTTTCCAAGGAATAGAATTTTAAGAATAAATAGTTATTTCATCCTGACATAAGTCATGAATGGGAAAACCACTTATATACAAATTTTGTGTATAAAGAATGGTTAAAATTTATCAGAAAAGGGAATTTATGATATAAAAATGTGTATTTTTAAGTCATTCAGTGAGGACATTGTACTATACAGTATTAAGTCATTCAGTGAGGAAATTGTGTTGTAACACCCCAAGATTTCATAGTGTGTTATTTCTTCAAAATAATTCAATAACTTGCACTACACGCAACACTGAGTTCAATTGCACCATGACTTACCAAAAACAAAGCCATTAAAAGAGGTCATGAATAGTATTAACTAAATTTTAAACTTTATATAATCCTTATAATTTTAGAATCCATATTATGAGTTTCTTAGTCATAATGCAAGAACAGATTCATTTTCAGTATTGCAATTTTATCAACTTTTGATAGTGAAACCTTTTTAAATACAATATTTTAAACTTTTTTACTAAATGGAGACATCAAAAAATTTAAAATGAAACATCCCAAGCTTCCACGGTACGCTTTCCTTTGAATAAAACAGTAGCGTGTGTTGTACGCAACGTCGAGTTTTAACACACACCACAACCGATCAAACTAGCCGTTATGAATAGTAATACCTACTTTTTGAAATTATATATATTTTATATTTGAAAATGGACTTCATTTTTGGATTCGGAATATCGAATTTAGCCTAAGGTGAAATTTTGGTACATTTCGGATAACTTTCATATTTTGATGAATAGTGAAAATTACTAAATTTTAATTAAAAACAACTTTTTTAATCAAAATAATTAATAGTGATAAATTATGAATTTGATTGGTTTTAAAGTATATTTAGAATATATTTTTACCGTTTAATATAATGTTGGTCATTGGACATAATTTTACAATTAAACCGAACATAAACAAGTGTCAATCTTTTGATAGTTATTACCTCTTAAAAACACGCTTTTTGTTTTGACAGCGGGAATTAATTTTAAATTAATTTCTGCCACTTCTGTGTTTTGAATTTCGAAAAATGGATTCCATATTTGGAATCAGGATGTCCAATTTGTGTAAATAGGTAACTTTTATTTTTAGACATTTTGAATAATTACTGTGGTAAATATTTTATTTACCATGGTTAAGGGTAAATCCGGTAAATAAGGGTTAAAAAATAATATTATAATAATACAAAATTACCCTAAAACGTGTCCTAACCTAATTGGTGGACACATACCCGACCATGAGCATCCTTGGGTCAATTTGGGGACCCCTTGGAGCCACTTGTATGTGGTAGGGACACTTTATATTAATAAAGTTAAAATAAAAATAAAAATTGTATAAGCTTACATCTTTTAGAAGAACAATTTTTACATAGGGTTATACATGTTGTATTTTAGATTATAAATATTCATTAGAAAGCTAAAAAGATTTCCTACATAATGATATTTTATTTATAATTTTTAGACATCAAATAATTGAAATTATTAATGACACAATAATGATGCAATGTTTACCTCATTAATAAATCATTTAAATAAATAAGATTATAATGATTAAAATATTATCTAAAACCTGTCCAATTCTTATTGGTTGATGTTATTTAGAATATGAGTCATCGTATCTTCGACCTCAATGATTTGTGGACCATTATAAACCGAATATAATTATATTATAAAGTAATACTTTCACTCTTTCCTAAAGATCCCCTCTTCTCCCTTATAAAAGGAGACCACTTCTACTCATTCCTCACACCTCTCAAGCCACTTGGCTCGTCCAAACTCTGCCAAAATAAGCTACCCACATCCCTATACTCCTCCTTAAAGCTTCCCCTTAGGCAGAAAGCATTTCAAGAAGTCCTTTGGTTCCAACCAAAGTGAGTTACCTAAATTAAAGGTAACGATTTCTCTTAAATTATTTTCATTTATTTTGCTTCTTCAACCCCCAAACTATTTTTATTTCCTTTATTTTGTAATAACACCAGTATCCTCAATATACTAGGATGTTGTTATAATAAGTATTCAAACTACACATACACACAACTCCATCTAATGGATGATGAACATAATGTTTCTGTGGATGGCAAACTAACGCCTCACGAAACGATGATTGTTCAAATACATCTTACCGCCTCTCATGGTGGCCATTATGATGGCACTGTAATTAAATATGATATTAATGATATATATTTTATATATAAGCTTCTGTAATTCCATTTTATTTCATACCATTATTCGTTTCATGTTGTATATACATACGATAATTTCATTTGAGGAAGTGCGGACTACCGCCCCCTTAAAATGATATGACTCGTTCATACCACACATGGAACGTATAAAGGATGGTGTTAATGAACTTAAGTAACATGTATAAAATATTATATTATACTGGAATAGTAATATACCTATGTATCATTTGTATTCGATTCTTTTAAAATAAAAATTAAATGGAAGTAGCGTTCGTGCGTACGTACGGACTACCGTCTCCACGAACGCGATGAGATTCATTCTCCATCGTATCCATTCAAGTATAATTATCATTTGATGATTTAAAAATGATGTTTAAGGACTTGATACCATTCTGGATTTTAATAATATACAACTTATCCTTTACAAACATGTCTTACGTAACAAAACATACAAAAGCAAACAAGTAAGTTCACACCCGGAACAGCGATAATACTAAGATATTATTATCAAATCAATATTAAAAGATCATATATGATATCATATTAATGTATATGATTCCTGTATAATTTAATAACAATTATTTCACCATTATACAGGAGGTTAACCTACCCCAACCAAGGAAAAGTACAAGGTAAGGGTTATTTCACAATCTCTTCATTATCCGAGGTTGTATTATACGTAATAATCTACTGGGATCTCTTTATCATCCACATCCATGTTTCTTCGAAATGTATTTCAAAACATTTTTACAATTTACAAGAATATGGGTTAAAGTCATTTATACCCTTGTTTGACTTTTTATAAGAGGTTTATAAAGGAATCTTTCCGTCGTTTTCAAAACAAGGTCCTTTTTAACCTTTTCAGAATTGAGGTAAGAATGTTTTTTTTAACTTATACGGCGGGTGCGGTAATTTTACGCCGTTATAAAATCTTCAAAGCTTTACTTAGAAGCTTATAAGAATATTTTCAAAGAAAATGTTTTATTTTATATGGATCTTAAATGATTTCAAAATAAAAGGAGATATTTCTTTAAAAAGAATTTTGATTTCATCTATGTCAACATCCTTTGACGGATTTTAAGATTATTTGAAGTTGATTTATTATGATACAAAACTTCTATATTGTATTGAAGGTTTTGTGATATGTTTGACTATGGATGTTATATTTTTATACCATTCATAGTTTATGGTGAAATTATTGACATTTCGTATGCTAGTTTTAATACGAATGTTTATGTTATGTTTAAACCTTTTCATATGGGAATGCATTGGACTTAATAAGTGACGGGTGGAGCCCGCTATAGCTCCTCGATGCATCGGTAGGTCTCATGAGACAAACTAGTGTCTTGGCACAAGGCCTTGACAAAATCTTATTTGTAGTCTTGGCACGAGGCCTTGGCTATGTGGTTATGATAGTCTGGCATTATGCATTCCAACATTATGAAAGTGGTTATTGATATTGCATGTGATTATTCGATTAGTAGAATATCCATGTGAATAAGTAAATGGCATTATTTCATTTTACTTTTTCCATACTATGTTGAAGTTCAATTTTAAAAGACTTTTGTTTTAGTAATTCATTGCCTTAAATGTTTATGCTTATTTTGAATGTTCCGCTATATTGTTATCCTTACTGGGCATTTGAGCTCACCCCTTTTCTATGTTTTATTTTTCCCAGGTAGTGAAGAAGTAAATTATGAATGACTTGCAGGGATATTATGAGGGGTTAATAGTGTGGATATGAAGACTTTGTTGTTGTAGTAGTTTTTCACTTTTAAATGTAATGTAAAACTTTATGATTATATCTAGTGTTTCCAAGGCTACTAAACCAATCGGTCTTTCGAGATTTGATCTTTCTTATGATCATGCCAATGTTATGTAATTAATGCACCGACTCTGGGTAACTGGGGTCGGGGCGTTACAGTTGGTATCAGAGGAAGTTTAGTACAAACCTTGGAATCTAGATTTAGATAAACTCTGATTAGAGCACGTAGACCTAAGATGAACTTTAAGGATTAGTATAGAAGAACTTCCTAGAATTTTGGTATTGTAGAGATTTTGTGAGTTTTCCGAGCAATACATCCCTGTCTGGATACGAGCAGGTAGAGGTGGCTCTGGCACAGATGTACCTAGGGGTAAAACCCGAAAACACCGCTTTGAGCTAGACTCGAACGGGAACTGGTGCACGATAACGGGCCTTGCTGCACTCTTGGTTACGACACTCCCGGGGGATATGCTTAGGATAATTCTCATTTTCTTTACAAACCATTATGAAGGGTTTATGAGTATATACATCCTCAAATGAGACATTTTTATGATTATGGATTATATCCATAAATAGTTCAATTTATGTTAAGTGTTTTATAAGTATGGGATTATGTATTTTGATTCATAAACTAATCTAGTGTATTCCATTGTTTAGAAATGGCGCCCAGTAGAAGGAATGAGAACTCCAGAAATGCACATGATCCAAAGAGAAGGAAGGATCATATCTTTCATGGTCTTAAGCTACAATTTATAAGAGAAATAGTCTCCCATGTATTATCATCATATGAAGAAATAATATCATGTGTTGATAAGATAAGTAAAGAGTTTACTGAGTCCTATGGCTTTGAAGGGAAGCAAGAGAAGAAAAGGATAGAAGAGAGAAAGATGTATAAAGGGAAGAGGGAAAAGAAGAAATTTCCCATATGTGGTAACTGTGGAAAGAAACACCCTGGAACTTGCCTGAAAGGAATGGGAGTTTGTTATAAGTGTGGAGAAAAAGGGCACAAAGTACATGACTGCAAGGGTAAGAAAATGGTTCCAAATGTACAATGCTTCATTTGCAAGGAGTTTGGACACTACGCGAACCTATGTCCCAGTCATCAGACTATGCCACAAATGATGCTATTGGATAATAATCAAGTTATGATACTACCACAGATGAAGAGGAATGATTAGAGTTATTATGTTGATTATATCAATTGAGTGTTGTATCAACAATGTACTTTTTATAATAATTATGGAGTATATAAGGATTGTACTGGAGTACTATTTCATTAAGGACTTGAGATTGTGTGGAACAAAGGAAAGTGACTCAATAGCAGGATAAATTTTTGGAAAATATATGGTTGAGAGAATGATAAACCATAATATAGTTCTGATACCGAGGTAGTGATTTTCGAATAATACATGATTATTTTGGAAAAAATATATTGGATATTCTTGACTACCTTGGAACTGATTAATGATTTGTATATTCCATCATTGTTGGGGTTTAAAACATTTTTTGGATTAATGAAGTATATCCAGATTTCTATATGGAATAAGAGAGCATGAATGTAATCAATAAGGAATATGGTAATTCAGGATGTTTCGGTGTATTAAAAGAATACATGATGAAGGTATTCATATGCTATTACGGGGTAAAAAGGTTCTACATTATGTTTACCTCATTTATAAATGTTGGACTGTGAGTTTGGATAGAAGTATTTTGGATAGTTCTAGTTTGGATTATTTTGGATTGCCATAAAAGGACAACCCGGAGGTCGGGCGGCAACCCGTCGTGTCTGGCAAGGCTGCGAGACTTAAACCCGCAACCGAAGGGCGACAAGGGTGTATCACCTACCACTGGCCCAAGAGATGTCCTGGATTAAATAATGTAGTTTTTTTTAAAAGATCTGGTAGATGAATTATAAATTCGTTTATTTTGGAACCCTGTACGAATAGTATAAATATAATTTTTTTTAGGAGTGAAAGATGAGTTTATGGTAGAAATTTATTAATGGACAAAACTCTAATTATAAACTAAGTATATCTCCTTATGATATTAGACAATCTCATAAATAAATTCCTCATCATTAATAAAAGGAACTTAGACAAAAATGTTGTCCTAGATGGTACCTTAAATCATCACTAATTTATGGCTTTGGGATTGTTGGCCTTTTCATAGCCATGTTCTCTACCACTCTCCATCAGATAATTGATGGCTAGATTTTTCTTCCATATCCATATTTTCTTACATGGAACCCTAGTATGTGTTATTTTCGGTAATCTTCATACTTTCCACTCTTTATTTTAAATAGAGGCCTCATTAATTCATTTTTCGATGTGGGATTTCAACTAAGATATTTTGAAACGTCAAAAATGTGTTATCCTAATACCCTATGTTTTGTTGAACCGATGGTATTTCAAATCATCATAGATTGATGAATTTAAGGACCTCAATTATACACTTGTTTGTGATTGATGACCTCAATCACTACCTATAAATATTTACGTTTTTCCTCCGATTATATGTCTCTAATTTCCACCAATGTTCTCCTAATCGAGATCATAATTTGTTGGTGACCCTTTGATTTCTCTTTTCCTCATATTAAGACTAAATTTTAGTAACCCAATTTCCGATGTGGGTTTTCCCACAAATATATTTTCTACTTTCAACCTTTTATTTTTGAAGAACAATTTCAAATTGCGAGGACGCAATTTATTGAAGGAGGGGAGAATGTAACACCCCAAGATTTCATAGTGTGTTATTTCTTCAAAATAATTCAATAACTTGCACTACACGCAACACTGAGTTCAATTGCACCATGACTTACCAAAAAAAAAAGCCATTAAAAGAGGTCATGAATAGTATTAACTAAATTTTAAACTTTATATAATCCTTATAATTTTAGAATCCATATTATGAGTTTCTTAGTCATAATGCAAGAACAGATTCATTTTCAGTATTGCACTTTTATCAACTTTTGATAGTGAAACCTTTTTAAATACAATATTTTAAACTTTTTGACTAAATGGAGACATCAAAAAATTTAAAATGAAACATCCCAAGCTTCCACGGTACGCTTTCCTTTGAATAAAACAGTAGCGTGTGTTGTACGCAACGTCGAGTTTTAACACACACCACAACCGATCAAACTAGCCGTTATGAATAGTAATACCTACTTTTTAAAATTATATATATTTTATATTTGAAAATGGACTTCATTTTTGGATTCGGAATATCGAATTTAGCCTAAGGTGAAATTTTGGTACATTTCGGATAACTTTCATATTTTGATGAATAGTGAAAATTACTAAATTTTAATTAAAAACAACTTTTTTAATCAAAATAATTAATAGTGATAAATTATGAATTTGATTGGTTTTAAAGTATATTTAGAATATATTTTTACCGTTTAATATAATGTTGGTCATTGGACATAATTTTACTATTAAACCGAACATAAACAAGTGTCAATCTTTTGATAGTTATTACCTCTTAAAAACACGCTTTTTGTTTTGACAACGGGAATTAATTTTAAATTAATTTCTGCCACTTCTGTGTTTTGAATTTCGAAAAATGGATTCCATATTTGGAATCAGGATGTCCAATTTGTGTAAATAGGTAACTTTTATTTTTAGACATTTTGAATAATTACTGTGGTAAATATTTTATTTACCATGGTTAAGGGTAAATCCGGTAAATAAGGGTTAAAAAATAATATTATAATAATACAAAATTACCCTAAAACGTGTCCTAACCTAATTGGTGTACACATACCCGACCATGAGCATCCTTGGGTCAATTTGTGGACCCCTTGGAGCCACTTGTATGTGGTAGGGACACTTTATATTAATAAAGTTAAAATAAAAATAAAAATTGCATAAGCTTACATCTTTTAGAAGAACAATTTTTACATAGGGTTATACATGTTGTATTTTAGATTATAAATATTCATTAGAAAGCTAAAAAGATTTCCTACATAATGATATTTTATTTATAATTTTTAGACATCAAATAATTGAAATTATTAATGACACAATAATGATGCAATGTTTACCTCATTAATAAATCATTTAAATAAATAAGATTATAATGATTAAAATATTATCTAAAACCTGTCCAATTCTTATTGGTTGATGTTATTTAGAATATGAGTCATCGTATCTTCGACCTCAATGATTTTTGGACCATTATAAACCGAATATAATTATATTATAAAGTAATACTTTCACTCTTTCCTAAAGATCCCCTCTTCTCCCTTATAAAAGGAGACCACTTCTACTCATTCCTCACACCTCTCAAGCCACTTGGCTCGTCCAAACTCTGCCAAAATAAGCTACCCACATCCCTCTACTCCTCCTTAAAGCTTCCCCTTAGGCAGAAAGCATTTCAAGAAGTCCTTTGGTTCCAACCAAAGTGAGTTACCTAAATTAAAGGTAACGATTTCTCTTAAATTATTTTCATTTATTTTGCTTCTTCAACCCCCAAACTATTTTTATTTCCTTTATTTTGTAATAACACCAGTATCCTCAATATACTAGGATGTTGTTATAATAAGGATTCAAACTACACATACACACAACTCCATCTAATGGATGATGAACATAATGTTTCTGTGGATGGCAAACTAACGCCTCACGAAACGATGATTGTTCAAATACATCTTACCGCCTCTCATGGTGGCCATTATGATGGCACTGTAATTAAATATGATATTAATGATATATATTTCATATATAAGCTTCTGTAATTCCATTTTATTTCATACCATTATTCGTTTCATGTTGTATATACATACGATAATTTCATTTGAGGAAGTGCGGACTACCGCCCCCTTAAAATGATATGACTCGTTCATACCACACATGGAACGTATAAAGGATGGTGTTAATGAACTTAAGTAACATGTATAAAATATTATATTATACTGGAATATTAATATACCTATGTATCATTTGTATTCGATTCTTTTAAAATAAAAATTAAATGGAAGTAGCGTTCGTGCGTACGTACGGACTACCGTCTCCACGAACGCGATGAGATTCATTCTCCATCGTATCCATTCAAGTATAATTATCATTTGATGATTTAAAAATGATGTTTAAGGACTTGATACCATTCTGGATTTTAACAATATACAACTTATCCTTTACAAACATGTCTTACGTAACAAAACATACAAAAGCAAACAAGTAAGTTCACACCCGAAACAGCGATAATACTAAGATATTATTATCAAATCAATATTAAAAGATCATATATGATATCATATTAATGTATATGATTCTTGTATAATTTAATAACAATTATTTAACCATTATACAGGAGGTTAACCTACCCCAACCAAGGAAAAGTACAAGGTAAGGGTTATTTCACAATCTCTTCATTATCCGAGGTTGTATTATACGTAATAATCTACTGGGATCTCTTTATCATCCACATCCATGTTTCTTCGAAATGTATTTCAAAACATTTTTACTATTTACAAGAATATGGGTTAAAGTCATTTACACCCTTGTTTGACTTTTTATAAGAGGTTTATAAAGGAATCTTTCCGTCGTTTTCAAAACAAGGTCCTTTTTAACCTTTTCAGAATTGAGGTAAGAATGTTTTTTTTAACATATACGGCGGGTGCGGTAATTTTACGCCGTTATAAAATCTTCAAAGCTTTACTTAGAAGCTTATAAGAATATTTTCAAAGAAAATGTTTTATTTTATATGGATCTTAAATGATTTCAAAATAAAAGGAGATATTTCTTTAAAAAGAATTTTGATTTCATCTATGTCAACATCCTTTAACGGATTTTAAGATTATTTGAAGTTGATTTATTATGATACAAAACTTCTATATTGTATTGAAGGTTTTGTGATATGTTTGACTATGGATGTTCTATTTTTATACCATTCATAGTTTATGGTGAAATTATTGACATTTCGTATGCTAGTTTTAATACGAATGTTTATGTTATGTTTAAACCTTTTCATATGGGAATGCATTGGACTTAATAAGTGACGGGTGGAGCCCGCTATAGCTCCTCGATGCATCGGTAGGTCTCATGAGACAAACTAGTGTCTTGGCACAAGGCCTTGACAAAATCTTATTTGTAGTCTTGGCACGAGGCCTTGGCTATGTGGTTATGATAGTCTGGCATTATGCATTCCAACATTATGAAAGTGGTTATTGATATTGCATGTGATTATTCGATTAGTAGAATATCCATGTGAATAAGTAAATGGCATTATTTCATTTTACTTTTTCTATACTATGTTGAAGTTCAATTTTAAAAGGCTTTTGTTTTAGTAATTCATTGCCTTAAATGTTTATGCTTATTTTGAATGTTCCGCTATATTGTTATCCTTACTGGGCATTTGAGCTCACCCCTTTTCTATGTTTTATTTTTCCCAGGTAGTGAAGAAGTAAATTATGAATGACTTGCAGGGATATTATGAGGGGTTAATAGTGTGGATATGAAGACTTTGTTGTTGTAGTAGTTTTTCACTTTGAAATGTAATGTAAAACTTTATGATTATATCTAGTGTTTCCAAGGCTACTAAACCAATCGGTCTTTCGAGATTTGATCTTTCTTATGATCATGCCAATGTTATGTAATTAATGCACCGACTCTGGGTAACTGGGGTCGGGCGTTACATGTGTGGCTTTAATTTAAGGTCTTTACCTTTGACCAAAGGTATGATATTCTTCAAATTTATTGATAATTTGTTTTGAAATATACTTCCATATTCAGGTATGGAATGGAATATTGTAAATTGTGACTTATGAATTTCTGAATCCGAAGGATGATATGGAAAAATGGCTAAAATCATTAGAGGAAGTCTTTTCTAAGAATGAACTTACCATTATTTGGAAATATTTGTATGGGGGTTGTATTAAGCAGGGTGAAGAAAGGCATAAGCTGCATATCCAAATAGTGGCATATTTCGACTGATAGGCTTGTTATGTAGACAAATATTATGCAAGGCCACCTATGGGCACGTACTGCATAGTCATGTAAAAGAACACTCAGAATTTTGACATTCTATTGTTAAAAACCAAAGAACTTTTTTAGAGATTCAGATTGTTTGAAGCAGAAAGTTTGGTTTAAGGAAAAAGGTACCTAAATATGGAGAGGGTATTTCCGTCCACAATTTCTAAAGAATCGGGAGAATATGATTTCTACAAAGTTCTGACCCAAATGTAGGAAGTATAGTGTCTATAGTTTTAGGTCATATGATTAGGAACAGAAATTGAAACATTATATGATATGTGGTCATGTGATCCAAGGTTATTTTCACATTTCTTTGAATACATGTAGAGGAAAATGTGTAAACCATGGTCTTGAAGGCTTTCAGATTGAGAGAAAGGTAGTGGAAAAAATATACATGAATGACTATTTAAAATACAGATTCTTGCATATCATCGTCAAAGTTTGAAGGGGAAAAAATACACTTTCACCAAGAATGAAATTACCATCATTTGACTAACCCGTTATGGGGTTTGTATTATGTCAGGCCAATTGAGGTATATACTGCATAGCCAAATAGTGGTATCTTTTAACTGACAATCCTGTTATGTAGGAAAATTTTAAGCAAGGCCACCTAAGGGCACATACAACATAGTTAGGAAAAAGAGCTGTTAGATGTTAGCTATTATGTCAATCAAAACCGTAAGAAATATTATGAAGATATGAAAATATTCAAGATTAAGAGTGTGAAATATACAAGGAGGTAATGATCAATGCGTATGAGGAATATTGGAATCAGTATTGACCATGAATTTGTAATCCCTTACATAGGTCTTTTTCATATGTAAAATGGGGACATTCTTGCTTCCTTGATGAGTTCTCTGAGGAGAGAACCTAAAATAAAAGTTTTCAGCATAGATTATTTTTACTATATGTAAAAGAGGGAGGAAATAAATTTCCTCATGACTGGGATTAGGATTTAATGCATAGTCATCACTATGTATCTCAATGGTATGAGATTCAATCCAAATGTAGTTCTTGGATTTCTATGTAATTTAACGTCATGAGGTAAGGATGGACACAAATCGATATAAAAATAAATATATGTTGTAGCAAGAATAAGGGATAAAACCCAAATGTCCCTACATGTCTTGTTGTGGGAAAGAATAAAGACAAAAATAGTTCTTTAAACATTATTTATGCATGTTTGATTCTTATATATAAAGAAAAGTGTTTTTTTAAGATCGAGGTTGGGCCCAAGATTAGAGATATAGGCATCTCTACGTATCTCATTGAAAATGATAATTAAGATGTACATAGTTTTTGAAACAATCATTCCTCACCCCAATTGAGTTTTACCTGAAGAATGGGGTCTTTGACACATTTTAAGAGAATGGTTAAACTTATGACATGAAATTTTTATAGACCAAAGCATATATCTTAAGTAAACAGTCTGTATAGATATCATACATATAGAAGAGGAGAAAATAAAATAAAAAGATTTCATGATTGCGGTTGGGATCAAAATATGAGATCTAGGTATCTCTACGTATCTCATTTAAAATTAGAATCAAATCATACGTAGTTATTGAAACAAGGTCTCTATGCAGATCTGACTCAGACATAAGGAATAGAGGGACTCATGTGCCACTAAAGAGTAGTAATGATGTCAATGATGTTTTCTTATGGAAGCTCCTAATGTCAAGTAGAGAATTTGTTAGTTGTGCAGTTTAATGTCACGTGATGAGGACAAATAATTTTATGCAGTTTAATGTCATGCGACAAGGATGAAGCATTGTGCAGTGTTAAGTCTTACTGTGAAGATATAAGATACTATTCATTTTATCGTCTTGCAGCTTGGACAATGGGTTTGTGTAGTATATTGTCTTGCTTTTTGGATGATGGGTATATGAAGTTTAATGTCTTGTAGAAAGGACTGATGATCTGTGTAATTACACAAAGTATTTATTCAAGAATATCACATTTTTTGGAGTTGTAATGAGTTCTCCATCCATTGAAATTAAGGAAAAATCACCATTTGAGTAGACCTTATGTATGGAATATGGTCTTTCCCACTTTGGTTCAAGATTTGGGGTTTTCTTTCCTTGTATCATTGGAGTCCTGAGGACCAATATCTATTCACCTAGAAAAAATTAACTGATGCAAAATTTCTTGTCAAAAGGTTGTGCTATTCTGTTTTGGTAGGATTCTAAATAATGCAATGTGTGAAATATTTTTTCTTCTAACTGCTCCATGTCATCAAACCATTTCGTGGACTTCTCATCTGTAGAAAATTGATCAAATATTGGAAATCTATGTGAAGAAAATTGAATTTTAATTGTAAAACTACATCTATTCTGCACACCAAAGAATAAAGAGTTTCTTGGGTGGCAGTACAGGTAATAATCTAATAAGCCATAAAGCATGTGAAAGTTTATCAGGCCATGATTTCATATATTTATCCACTATCTTCTAGAGTATATTTGATGATGTATTATTGAAGGCCTCTATCTATCCATTGGCCACTAGATGATAGTGAGTAGAATGGTTGGGTTTGATATTGTGTTCCTGGTATAACATCTTTACCTCAGCAGGAAAAAAATTGGTGCCATTGTCCAACAAAATAGTACGAGGGACACCAAATCTGGTGATGATGTTATTTTTAATAAAATTAACAATGCTTTTGGATCCGAATTCTTTGAGAGGTATTTCCTCATCCAATTTGGAGAAGAAGACAGTAGAAGTAAGGATATACTTGAAATTCATAGTTATAGCTAGAGTGTAAGGTCCTAATACATCCATTTCCCAAGTGACAAATGGCTAGGAGTATTTAGCTTTATATAGCAACTCCGTGGGTTTATGAATGAAGTTGGAATGAATTTGGAATGGATGAAATTTCTTAGTGAAATCTACAAAATCCATCATCATTGATGGCCACAAGTATCCAATCCTTCATATCTTATCACAAAGTCTGTGCCCAGACTGGTGGGCACTACATGCTCTTAAATGCACTTCTTCCATGACAACTACCATTTCTTCTCCATTAATAAATCTCAAGAGGATTCAATAAAATCCCTATTTGTAAAGAATCTTTTGGTGATCTGGACTATCATAAAGAGTAAAATTAGACACTCGTCATCAGATCTATTCTTTTTCATCCCTATTTGGTGGAAGTACCCCATTTAGGAGGTATTCCACAATAAGTGTTCTCCATCCTGTAGTCTGACCATATAGGTTGTAAATAGGGTTAATATCATCAATTTACTCCATTTTGGGTTGAACAAAAGGTGATACCACATGAAGATGGGATATAATAATGTGTGTTTTAACCCGGTTTAGATTTGACAGGGCTATAGCTGCATTAGCCAGTGCATCAGCTTGGTTGTTTTATGATATAGGTAAATAAACAATGTTGGCTCTATGGGAAATTCATCTATTAACCCTCTGAATTAATCACACAAAGTGATTAACTATTATTTTCTGATATAATATTCCCCATTTATTTTCATGATTTCTAATTCTAAATCACCTTTCACTTTTAAGTGATTCACTTACACCTGAAGGGACAATTCCAAGCCAACAATGAGAGCTTGATATTTTGCAACATTGTTGGTACCACCTTTTGAAAATAGGAAAGGGTAAGGAAACATAAACTTTTTTGGGGAAATATTGAAAATTCTTAACCAAACTTTTTTGAGTTTAGGGTTTTCCATTATCATCCCTATTGGACTTCTAGAGGCACCATAAAAGTACATTTTCCATGTTTGGGAATTATCCTGAATAGAGAAGAACACTTCATCAGGAAGTTGAGTATTTAATGACGAATCTTCCATAGATGGATGTTCATCAACGAAGTAATTCGGAGCTTGGATTTTTATTTCTTTCTGAGGCACAAGCTAGATATCAAATTGTGGCAAAATAACTTCCCACCGTTCCAGAACCCCTATAAGCACATGAAAACTAAGGATAAATTTGATTGGGTTATTGTGAGATACCAATTGGACCTCATGATGTAGCAGGTAATGACTCGATTTCTGATGTGCAAATATTAATTATAGGAAGAACTTTTCAATACTAGAATACTAAGTTTCCACATCAATCATAGTTCGACTAAGATAATAAAGGTTGTTTTCATTCCCAGCATCTTTATTTTGGGAAAGGAAGGAACCTATTGATCACTCTAATGCTATCACATAGAGAATACGTGTTCTTCCTTCAATGGGTGGCATTAATTCCAGTGATCTAAAGAGTTATTTAATGAGGGTATCAAATGATTCTTGGCATTCTTCAGCCCATTGATAGGTTACTCCCTTATTCATTAATCTGGTGAAGGGAAAATACATTCCTACCAAATTGGCGATCAAGAGCCATATATAGGCCAAAGTTTCTTCAATTTTCCTTAGTTATTTCAAATTTTAAGGAGGTGACATGTTAAATATTGATTTTTTTTCTCAAGATATACTTTGATACCATGATGGAATACAATGAAGCTAAGGAACATTCATGAGGTTACCACGAAAGCACATTTTAAGGGGATCAACTTCAAACTGTGTTGCTGAAGTTTATTGAATATGGTCTCTAGATTTTCCAAGTTATTAGAACATTATCTGGATTTCACCACAGTATAATCCAAATAACATTCAATAAATTTCCCTAAAAAGGATTTTAAGATGTGGTGCATGGAACATTGGTATGTTGCACCTACATTATTTAAGCCAAAGGCACTACTTGATAGACAAACACACCATGAGGGACTCTGAAGGTGGTAGATTCTTCATCCTACGGGGCTATATAGATTTTATTATACCTAGAGTAGCCATCCTTGAACGAAAGAGCTTCATAGACAGCTGTTTCATCAATTAAACACTCTATGATCGGAAATAGAAAATCAACTTTAGGAAAATGCTGGTTAAGATCTCTGAAATCAATGAAAACTCCTATTTTCCCATTCCTGTTTTTCACAGGCACAATATTGGCCAGCGATTTGGGATATTGAACATCCCTAAAAAAGTTGTCCTTTATAAGATTATCAACTTCAACTTTAATTTTAGAGGAATGAGTTGGGTGTGTTCTTCTTGCTGCCTACTTGAATCCACAATGTTATTCTAGAAAACCCTATTGATGGGTGGATACATCAGTATTATGTTCTATAATTTCTGTATAATTTCAAGAAAATATATCTCGATGTTTCTTTAGAATTGAATTATACACCTTTTTCTCATTAGAGGTCATGGAATCAGTAATTAGAGTGGGGAATGGATCTTCTTATGTACCGAAATTTATTTCTTTGAGCTCCTCCACAGTGGTAGAGAAACCTTCCTCAAATGTTGGAGGAGCATCTATAAGATCTTCCTCTTCTTCTTCATTACATATTAACTCTTCTATTTCTGCATGCATAGTAGATGATGAGACAAAAATTCTAGAGTTAAGGTAAGAGTCAGTATTTGAATATCCTGAAGAAGAGGCCACCATATCTGACCCTACTGATGATGATGGGTACTTTGGTAGTAATAAATAGGAGATGATGGATTGGTAATCAAAATATTTTTCTTCCTCTGGAATTTCTAAAACTTTTTCTACTCTGGATGAAAATTTAGAGGCTTGCTGTAGTTCGGTGGATAAAATGAAGACATCCCTTTTTAATCTTTCATCACTGTTTGGTGAATCAACAATTTCTCCCTTGTTTTCAGGATCAGTTTCCACAATTGACATTATGAAAGTCATTGGAAAAGTTCTTAGAAATGGGTTTACCCTTCAATTTGATTGATAGAAAACACATAATCTGTACACAGATGTAAAAATGGGTTTGCTGGGATATTTTTCAGCTTATTTGGAGAATTAACACTAGTTATCTCCTTTTTCATAGACCTCGTTCCTTTTGTGGGATAAAAATCTTCATCAATTTATTGAGATTCACATGTTTTGAATGGATCCTTGTCACCATAAAATTTCTTGATTCGACCATTGAAACAGTACTTACATCATTAGTGGTATGATGAAGGTATGGCTACATGTTGATGTAGCCAAGGCCTCCACGTATAATGTCATAAGTTGTGTCCTGAAGAACAACCATGAAATATTAATTTGATACAAGATCAACAAATTTAGTTCTAAGTGTAATATCACCTAGAGGTTCATACTCCTTCTTTTCATATCCCTTCACCATTAAAGTAGAAGAAGATAAGTTAGATTCAGTAAGGCTCAATCAATGAATTGTACGGACGAGAATGAGGTTGACTCTGAAGCCATTATCAATGAAGGATCATCAGATTTCTATGTCATCGAACTTGTTAGATAAATACAAGGGCTTGATATGTCCATGTACCACATCATCTTTATCTTCATATGTAAGAAATATGACTACATGAAATTCTATAGGATCATTCTCTATATGGTAAAAATCAGTAGTATCAACTTTGTTTTAAAACTCTTGAGGACTTTACAAATCCTCAATAAGTGCATCCTGAAGATCTTTTGACAGACTTAAGGCATCTAAAATTGACAACTTGGTCAGTAATTGGTATAGTTGTTTCAAAATATCATACTTTTTATCAAGAGGCCTACTTTTCCCAACATGGAGATGTGGTTTAGCAGGTGTCTTGGAAGTTGACGCTCTTTGTGTGGATGTACCTTGTATCAAAGAAGATGCTAGAAATACTCATGGTTTTCGTAGATTAGAGTAACTAAGTATATCTACTTGCTGAGAGGAAGATAATGTGACTTCTAATAGGTTCTCCAAACTAATCATGTCACAACCGAACCTTTCATGCATGGAAGAAACTTGTTGTTTTTTTGATCCCACTAAAGAGGTCTCCCATGAGTTTCATCCACATATACAGTTTGAACAGGGGTTGAATTAAAGTAATGGTTTCTAGAGGACACAACTATTCCCCTATATCCTAGATCATGGTCTCTTCCTCTGGTTCCCCAATTATGTATAGAGAGCTCCAAATCATAATATCAGAATCTTCAAGGGCATAAGGTTTCTTTAAGTTTATATTGTTGATTGATCTAATGAAGATTCTTCCTGACATGTCAGTTATGGTTGTTCCGTTTTGTAGGGTGGTTGGAATTATTTTGAAGCAAATGGAATGAAATCTACCAGATTCAAAGACAATTTTTCCTTGATATGAGATCGTCTTATTCTGAAATTTCTTTAACCTTCTAATCACATCGATTCTTGGAGAACTTCCCTTTTGGAGACTGATCTTTTGATGAAGGTGGTTTTGTTGTGGGAGGAGTGGAGGAAGACACAATTGGTTGTTTCAATTTTGTTTATAAACTTTCATGAGTTCAGTTACTCATTTTATTGATCACCAAATCATAATATTTCTACACATTTTTACTTTTGAATTCCTACCATTCGCCTTATTCATCTGGATCAGTAGCAGTAACACATGCTACTTGAGTTGACAAAATTTTCAGTTTCACTGGTCTGGAGTCTACTGTTTTTTGCAGGAAGTCCAAGAAAACAAAACACTCATGAATGGGATGTCCTAACATTTGGGGAAAGGAGAAATAACTCAGAATATCTTCATCTCATTCTTTGTTTGGTTTCTTCGTCCTTGGAAACTGATCCAAATTGTTTTTTAGATCTTAGATGAAGTAACCAAAAACTTATTCATTACAGTAGGAATAAACATTTCCCCTTAATTACTCAATCTATTTCCACATTTGATCTCTTTGATCATCATGATGAGGAGATGGTTTTCTGCTGATTCTCTAGAGGTAGAGCACTTCAATATGATGGTGGACATTAAATGGAAGCAGGTACATGTGCTTCCTTGAGAGTAACGGTAGCAGCCTCTGCATTCCCTGATATAATTACTGGAGTTTTTGCCATAGTTTATATAATAGAATCTTCTTTCTATTTATAAATTTAAATAAGGTATCAAAACCCTCATGTTTATTTTATAGGGATCAGTGGTGTGTGTAAATCATCAGGTAGATTTGCCACATAAATTGGTAGAAACTCTTCTTGGGGGACTACCAGACATAGGGAATATGTTAATCCTTTCCATTGAATAATGAAATATGAAAGTATTTCATTCTCCCTTTCTTTGAAATTGGTGAGATCAAAAACTATCATATTTGGTAACATTGAGATAAATTGAAGAAGGAATTTCTAGCAGAGATCATCCCATCCAGTAATTGATCATGACTGTAAACTTATATTCCATACAAAATACGATCCCTATAGTGACTGCACAAAAAGCCTATGTTTAACTAATTCTTGTTGTTGAGGATTCCCCATCATAGGGTCATAAAGAGAAAAGAAATGTGTCATGTTTTTTCCGGATCTCCCAAACCATTAAATATTAGGAATGTAGTATTCACAAAATTCGGTAGGGAAGGAATCAGGTCCACCCTTTCAGGGTAAGATATCTCTTCTGGCTGAACTAGTGCATGCTATTCTTCCATGGATTCCAATTGAGTTGTTAATTCCTCAATTATGTATACAAGAACTTGGGGAAGATCCGAGTGAGCTGGGACTTGTATAGGTATAACAGCTAGAGCCTGAACTATTGTAAAGATTGGTGAAACAACATGTGAAGGTACTTCTAGTACTTTCCTGGGATAACCCACATGAACAGGCCTATAAGGTTGTGTTTGATCGTGTATTGACTGTGCACCCAATGGAGGGAATTCATTATCTGCATCTATAGTTTCCAAAAGTCTTGTTTTCTAAGGATCCCGTATATGATTTGCAAGTTGGGGATTTTTCTAAGGAGTATGTCTAGAAGAAATGTGTCTTCGAAGTAACTCTGTATTGAGTCTTTTCAACTCTTTAATTTCCTCTTCTTTCTATGAAAATATTTCTTCAAGTGAAAGAGATGGATCTTCTCTGTTGGAAAAGTGAGATAAAATCTGACTTTTATCTTTCCCCTTATTAGAATCCATTTAGAGGAGTGGGAGTTGGTTACTTGAGGGCATACCTAGATTCTGGGTAAACCTCTGATTTCGAGTATGTACTAATTATTCATTTTCCATAGTATATACCATATTATGGAGAATAACTTCATCTTATGATTCCCATGAACTAGACTCATTTTATGGGGGATCTTCTATAATGGTGTTAATGACATTTAGTGACGCATAATGCATTGATGGCATTTTCTCAGTATCTTTGTAAGATTTTCTCCCTATGTATCTTCCATGAGACTCTATTCTCCTATATGATAGATTCTCAGGAGATGTTTTATGGATAGTAACCCGAAGGGAATCCTTAGATAATTCATTTTTGTGCCCTTTTTGTTGATTCTTCCCTAATCGGGATAAAACTGACTTCCATTGAGGAAGGGATTATAGATGTTAAAAATCCCCCAGCCTTGCAGGCTAGGGCAGTTCCTGTTCTTCTTCTTCAAACATCTGAACATTGTTCCATAAATTTGAAGGCTGAATTAAATGATCCCCCAACCTTGCAAGTTGGGTTGATTCTTGAACTATTATGGATGAAATTCATGCAACTGCTCTTCTTATTTTTTGAATTTTGGTTCGAAAATTAGCAAGTTTCATTATCCAAAAACAACTAAAATCACCTGTTTCAAAAGACCATTTTCTATTTTAAACATTTACATTGTCTAACGGCTGACATCCTCTATGAGGGTGGATTTCTAAATATTCTCATATGTTTGATGTAAAACTAACATAAAAACTTCTTTTCTTTAGGTCTGACTCTAATGAGAGCTGGATGAGGTCTATTCATGAGAATACATTTGATTACATACAAAATATATTGATTGTGGATGACTGTGGGAAATAACATTGCCTGAGACCACATTGGTGGAATTTTCTGATTTTGGGGTGCAGTGAAATGCAATTCTCCATGTGCACCCCATCCTATGATATGAACACCAAATGGGTTGTCAGAAATTAACTAGCGCAACCTCTATAGAGCATTGAGGCTTTCACGCTGAAGGGTTATCTACTTCTTTTTATCCTTTGGATGTCGGGAAACTGAGAGAGATGCCAAGTCAATTTGATGTTGCAAACCCTCTATTACCTTTATATGATTTTGATAATCATCATATGGTAATAGTTTTGTTTTAAAATGATGAAGAGTCTTCCATATTTCGAGGTAGATATCATCAATACAATCTTCTATCATCAATTCTGGAATGTTATACTGAGAATTTTCCAAAGTCCAGAACATGACTGGTATTTCTCCTTTAGTCGATTTTCCTCATGTTTAACATATCTTAATCATCCTTTACTAGATATTTCTCCACTTGGTATGAGAAAAGTGGATTCTCAGTATTAGAAGAAAAATGAACTGATGGAGGTTCGGAGAATGACCATTCCCTTAAGATTTCTTCTGGTAGAGAATGTGTTTCACCCGTCAATGATAAGGCATCAGACAAGACTAGCCTTGTGTTTGCAAGTGCCTCAAGATAGAAGGGCTTTCTCATCGCTAAATTATGAATTATAGAATCATCTTGAAAATGTGAAATACTACCATAGAGGGGAATTTCGCAGCGAATTTCACAATGGGGAAGATCGCCATGGTGGATTACGGTAAGGGATGAATCCTCTTGCTCCTTGGTCTTCTGGCCACACAGAGGGTTATCATGGCTCTCATCTAGAGATAAGCACTCTGAATTGACTAAATGTTCATGAAGCAAACCTTCATGATGAAGTTTTTAATGGGGAACTTCATAATTACACCTACCACCCCCATTATTTGGTAATGAGAGGGTTGGATCCTAAGATGCAACAGATAAATATCTGAGGGTCTAAAGAATTCCAGAATTAAGAGGATCCATATTACAGCTTACCTCGTGATTTTTCAACCATGTTTTATGATATTTCTTTTTGGATGCTCTCTCACACATAGTTGGGTCCAATTTCTGGGAGAAGTGGTTATCATGGGAGGGTTGATGTTCCTACCTTGGAGCGGTCACTAGAACAGGCCAATTACCTCCAATTGAAAAGGGTGTATGTTCCCAATCCTGTTGTTAATATGAAATGGGAAATTATGCCTCATGAACCTCCTAGAATGGAACAAGGGTGTATATCTACTCCGGGATGGAATTTCAATGTGTCATCCCATGAGTGCGGGTAGATTTATGTGTATGTTATCCTGGTACTACTGAAGTTGTTATAATAATATGGTATGCTCTCAGAATATGGGATGGAATTTGTGTCTACCCTTTCAACATTGTAAAGATGTGTTTGGTGACTTCAGTGGCTAGAAAATGGATATATCTCAATTTTGTATTTGTAGTAGGTTTATTTTCCTGCTCCTGTTCTCCTTTTCCTATTAATGGGTATTGACAGAACTCATGTATGGGGGTAGAGAGTTGGGTCTGCCCCATATTCTTCATCGAAGCTTTCCGACTGACTTCTCGAGGTGCGGCCATATGAGACTGTTTGTAGGATTGATGAATACTGGTTGGTGTATGTGCCTTCTAGATATTTACTTTCTTGTATGTCTGAAAAAATTCCTTCAATACTAGAAGACGAGATTGTTGGAATAATTGGGGATTGTAAGCAGGTGTGTGTTACTGTTTACTAGTTTCAACCACGTTGGATTGTCAGGATTCTTTAAATGTAGTCAGAGGAGCCTTCTGACTCACTGATAAATTATAAGCAGGTGCATGTTCCTGTTCACAATACTCTATTGGATTTATCTAGTGGTATTGGTGGGTTGCTGCCAGACAAGTCTAATGGACAACAAAATTAGGATGGACGAGTGTATGTGATCGCTCGTTGTTCGTCCTCAATTTAGGTTGATGGAATTATTCAAATGGGGAATAGGTAAGAACCCTCCACCTATTGACTAGATGATGTCTTCGGTGGTTCATATTGCCTTTCTAGGTCTGAGAGACCTAGGCCGAACGTTTAGAGGCAACAACCCCATCATGTTGGGGGTTCACTACTGTGCAATTCTGCTGGCAGATATTGTTGGTGGGAGTCCTTAGGAAGTACCCCTACATCATTTAATTGAGGCCCTGAGTGACCTCTTGATCCACCTCCCTATAGTATGAGAGGTACTAGTTATTGTGTTCCAGGGATAGGGACCTGAAACGGTTAAAGATGTTTTTTGGCACCTTCTGCTTCTTGATCATTGGTTGTCATTAGCTGGATGATCGAGGATTGTTATTAATAATGAGGTCCTATCGTATAGCCTCCAAAGTTGAAATTCTCCATGCGGACGATACTACTTTATCATCACATTAGATAACCAGTGTTTAAGACTCCGGGTGGGTGATGGAGTCCTTCTCGTGGTTGAGGATCTAGCATGACCATTAGTTGGGAAGTTCACAAATGTTGTCATGAAGAAATCCATTTTTGGACTGAAGAGATTTTTGAGTCAAAACATGAAAACAAAAATAAACTCCATTAAAGTGAGATATTTTAGATGGATAAATGCATGATTGATTCCATTTTTTTGCCTTCCTTTATCAATTCATAGGGGTCTGACATGTGGGTAACATTATTAACTCGGTTAAGGATTCACGTCGGGTTCACCATTTTTATATTGTAGTTCCTTGAAATGTGTGTTCTAGTTTTAAGAATCATTGTTTCAGGAAGTTTCCATTGGATTTATTCATGGAACCAAAAACATCCAATAGTTCTTTTTCCAAAGGGGACCTACATTCCAATGGCTGACATTCATTAAGTTTGAACTTTAAAATAGTCAATAACATACATTGTTCGACAGGATGGGAGGTCGGACTCATAAAACCTTTTTGGGGGGAATTATTGTCCACTCCAGGAAACTCTTGGTAAATTTTAGATATTTTAATGAATCCTTATTAATTCAAAGAGTATAATAATAAGTTTCCCTTGGAATTTTAAATCACTTATTAACATGTGTAAAATTTACAATCATCAGTACGTATTCAAGGTTCTTTATTAATGGAAGGATTTGTATGTATTTGAGGTTCTCCATCAATGGTATCCTTTATTATACTATTTAAAAAATCTGTTAATCATCTTTATGATGATACTGGCTTTATTAAGCCACTCAGTGAGACACTCTAGAATTTATTATCATCTAGGGAGATGAAGGTCTATTTTGATGTTGGGATCTTACCCATGAAATGGGTTACCTACATATCATTGTGAAAGAAATCAGAACCCTCGTAGTTCGGTAGCACTTAATGGGACACATCATACCTTTTAAGGTCATGTTATTAGGACCTAGACATAAAATTTAATGTCATGTGGTATATATATCTATATTAAAGGCTCTTAATAAAAGTTTGGTGTGGGACTTATGATGAGGCATCCCAAAGATCATGGAATGAATATGGGTTTCCAAGTAAGATTAGACCCTGTTGGGAATATAGACCAAGGAGAACAAGGTTTATTTGAAATATTGGGATTGAACCTCAAGGAGTCTTCCTACATATCCTATGTGGATGGGAATCAAAGCCCACATAGTTTTATGAGTCTCATAGGAGAGTATAGTACTTCGAGAGAAATGAGTTTGGGATTACTTCTTGAAAAAGATTCCTTGATGAATTTGGGGTTTAATTTGGGGATTATTCTTATGGAGGATTCCCAAATTAAGGGAATTCGGGTTGGATTCATGAAGAGGATATCTAGTGAGCTCGAACCCTGAAAGGGATTCCTATGTATCTTGGTTTGAACCAGAATCCGTTTTCTCGTAGTTCCGTCAATCGTGTAAATATTGTGAACATGAAAAATCTCTAATCCCTCTTGATTCATGCTCGGTGTGAGAAACAAGAGTATTTCAAAGATTAAACAAATTCACCTACACTTTTCGTTCTCCGTTGGTGGAATAGGGGACACCTACGATGACGATCTTGGAAGAGGTTGAGGGGAACCAGGAAGAGGGTGACCAATGAGCCTTCCTCTATTTACTTTATATTGTAAAAGGGTCCAATGGAAGGAAGAAGCGATGAAGTTTAGGGGAATACACCAGGATGACTACCCAATGGTGACAAAGCTTAGCGGGAGAGGGAAAGGGTAACGTAGGTCCCTGTTCCCATCTCCCCAGTGGTCTTTGATACTGATTAATAGAGGAGGAGCAATGATACTACCTCCTGCAAGAAAAGATAGGGGCATACACCAGGATGGCTTCCCTAAAATTGATCCTAGTATGTGAAGGAGACTTCTCCTTTTCTGAAAATAAAGAAAATTAGGTGTGAACCATACCTTCCCTACTAGAGACCTGAGGTTCCGGGTTGTTTCTTTGAGAATGGAGAGGCTAGGGCCTAACTCGCATCCAAACTGGGAACTTCCCAGCACTGTTTCTGGGAGAATGATCCATATGACCGTATATATAAAAACCCAAAAAAATCCCATGAATTCTAACCCCATTGTGAAACAAATGTGGGAAACCTATGACAGTGGATATGAAAACCCAAATAGGAGACACCCTAATGTTTCTTTCCCAAAGGTTTAATAAGTCAGGAGGTTTTGGTGGAGGTCTCAAAAAACGCCTTTTAGATAAGGGAGCCATTGAAGAATAAGCCTTAACATGAATGGGTTTTAGGAAGGCTTGATGGCTTGTAGACTGAAGAGAGTAAGTAATCCCAAGAGGGGTGCTCAAATAGAGAAGGGAACGCGAGTATGGGAGCACAAGTAGGCTTGGGAGACTAGATTCTCACTTAAGCGACGAACAACCTATATGATAATACTTGGGAGTGGCCTTCATCAGGCCTTAAAGAGTATTCACAGGTGATCCCCGAAGTGGGAAACTCGTGTTCCTGTAGGAGGAATAGGCAATGCACAAGTATTTTTGATTTGGGTAGGTTGGGCACTTTAGGTGCACAAGTGTTATTGTTTTCAAACAGTAAAATTACTTATGACAAATGATCCTGCTTTAAATCCTCCGCTAAAGGTGTTGAAGAACTACCTCGAAAGTTTTGGAAGATTGGGTTCAAGTACTAGGGTGACTAGAGCATCAATTTAGCTTTGGGGGAATTCATCCATACAAATGAAGGCCCCAAGGGTCCATTTATAGGAACAAATAGGACCCTGGGCGAAATGGAATTGGGTGTGCAAGTAGGCTGCACACCATATAGTTTTGCACAAGTAGGATGTGCGCCGATGCTCTTTTTGTCTGACTAAGTTGGCCAAAAACTTATGACTTTATAGATATTTATTTTCTTCATGTATTTCTCCCCTCTTCTTTCTAAGGTATTTCCCTTTGTCAATTTTAGACTTGATGATGAAACAGAGTGTCAAAAATTATATTATATACTTATTTTTCATACCATGTGACTGAAAAATATTTAATTGGAATTTATGTTTTTTTAATTAACATCTAATATGGTATTTAAAATCCCGTTATTTTTAATGCATGAAATAGATTGTTTTAATTATTATTTAGAAAAGAAAGGGTATATTTGAATTATGTAATAGTGATGTTTATTGTGTTACACCCACTTCAGTTTCCCCCTGTATAATTCAATAAATATTAAATTATAATATTTCAATGTATCTGTTTATTTTCTCCAAATGATCTATTTCTTTGGAGGTAGTTTTGTATTGATATGTGTTTTTATTGATTTTATGATCATTAATTATTTACATATTTCATAAAATCTCATGGGAAACCTTGGGTAAATAAATAGGAAATTGGTGAGTAGTTATAGACTACTAGTTCCCCTAGTTTAGATTATACACTAGATATGGGAGTGTCTTCCTAGTGAATGTAGGTTATTCAAAAGTTTGTGTATGGCCAGGATCACATTATGATAATGTAATTATAGTTCCATAAGGCAAGAGTCTTAGATTATCCCCTTATGTCAGAAGGAATATTTACCATGATGGCTAAATCTCGTTATGATACTTATTTATTTTTATATTCTCCAGTATTTATTGATATTTTTCATTATATCTTGGGGACTCAATTTTATTTTATATGAAAAATAAAAATATTAATTTCCATATTTATTTTCATTCATAAAATAATTGTGTTATTTTATTCTGTATATTTTAAAACTAGAATCATATGGTTTTTTAAATAAAATTACATTAGTAGAATCATTAGGTGGTATCTTGTTGGTGTTCTTTCTCGAAATTTACATACACAATTTTATGTGATTTTATACTTGGTTTTATATGATGTTGGTAAAGTAAAGTCTCAATATAGAACGAGTGGATGATTATTAGCTTGTTTCAGATTATGTAGGTCATAAGAAGTATATTACAAAAGCTTTTCACACTGATATGGTGTGATTTTGGGTTTATTTTGCTCATATATATCATAATTTTAATATATTATGAATTTCTGGTCTTCTATCTCAAGTATTCCTAATCTTGGCTCGTTATGTTTATTATATAATGATTTTTGATAGTTTTTGGGTATGATTTTTTATGAATTTGATCATATTGATGTTTTTATACTTATGATTCATTATAGTTTTTAATGAAATTCAGTTGTTTTATGTTGTTTATTTATCATTTATTATTTAAGAAGTATTTTTTTAGAGGTGTAACTTTTCCATGTAATGGAATGATTATTCATGATTTCTAGCTAGAACGTCTTTTTATTTTATTTATAATATGGGAAATGCATTTCAAAAGGACAAGTTTGATGTCCATTGACCTTATTCCCATGTTACGATAGTTGAGAACATGATTTAGGGTCTGTGATAGGATATTTAGGGCATAAATATTTGAATAATTGGGTTAATTCATTATGAAATTGAGGCGACCAAAGAATTAACAACATAAATATTACACAATTTAAGATAAATAATTTGTATACCTCAAATTAATACAGGACCCAAAACTATAAGGGTTTAGTCTCTATGAAGACTAGATACATAATCAAATTATTTCATGGAAGATATTCAACATATCACACAAAGTTCTTATCACGTTGTACACTTCTTAATCATACCCTAGTTAAAACCTTTCTTAATTTAATAAGGAATGTAAACTTAATAAAGTGTTATCTTAGATGCTCAGTAAGGGTAAACATAAAAGATATATATTAGTGATCATATGTGATCATAAGATAAGAATAATGGCATGATAACAAGGTCATAACTTTGGAAGTCCACATAAAACTAGTCAAATATATTTAATCAGGAATCATTGAATAACTTTTTATAATAAAAAATACATAAGTCATAATAGTGAAAGACCACCAATAATCAATCTTGATCCATGAGATTCTACCAAATGCATAGGACATAGGTTTTTTAGCACATACATAATAATAGAAAATCATTTCAGTATTCAAGGATCACTTCCAAAAATATCATAGTGGAATGAGTTAACTACCAATTCCATCATTTAATTAGTCATGTTTCACTCCCTAGACTATCATACTAGATATATTCCCTTACATAACTATGTTCGTACCCAATTATAGTCGATATTAACTCTGGAGATATCAATACTTACCCAATTATTTGGAAGAATATATAATTTTAGGCTCACCATCACCAAATTAAATTCATATATATGTTTTCCACACAATTATAGATATAATCATTTTTTCATAATAGAATAACCTGTGGAATGTAAATGAGTTCCATAAACATTTCATCATAGAACAAATCATTGAAAATATATGGGGTTCATTAATAGTTCATCATAACTTAATTAATTTGTAGGAAAATATGTTTTATAGAATTATCCTTAAAAATCATCATTAAAATACATCCGTAAAAGTAATGTACCAGACACCAAAACATCATATCCACAATGAATCATAAGTATCCCTAAATGATGTTGACATAGATGGAAAATAATTTTAAAACATAATTTGAATATTTCTTTGAAAAATTGAAAATATCATTTTCATTTGGTATATTAAAAAATTAAAAACTCATTGAATATTAAGAGGAAGCTTTTCTTAAAAAATTAACATGTAAAATTATAAATTAAGCATCAAATCATAGAATATTCCAAAAATATTGAAAAAAGATTCTTGTGGTAAATATTAAAAAAATATTCCTTTCAAACATACTTTAAAAAGTCATAAATAGACTCCTCAAAAATTATTTTAAAAATTAATTTTTAAAAATTTGAATGGAAAGTAAAATATAGTGGATAATTGCTTTAAATAATAAATTTATCATAGAAAAAAAATTTCATTAAATTATTTTAAAGGACATGGACAAGGAATATTATTTTTTCAACCAAATACGAAATAAGATTTATTTTTCTTAAAATCATTTTATCGATTTTTTAATTTAAAAAAGTGATAAATATGGTACGTTTCATGACTTGAACCAATGAAGATTGAGATGGAACTCCCCCAATCCCACCTACAATTTCCTATGGGATGTTGACTACCACCAAGAAGGCATATCACACACATGGGAGGCATTTACCTTAAGTACATGTACTCACACACACATCTCATAGCCCGTACAATTCTGAAATATTAAACTGAAAACAATCTATGAATACATCTATAATCCCAAAACCAGAGTATGAAAAAATTTAATAGAAAATGTAAAAAAGATCCAAATACATGCCAACCAAATTGGATCGTAAAGCCCCACTTGCCCACATGGAGGTGACTGTTGTCAAATTCCACACCGTTATACACCCCATTATGTCTATCGGAAACTAGCTCCACCTATTCCAAGTCCACTAAAGACTCCAAGAAAGATCATTCATCTACATAATACATGACACATGTGGTAATATCCCATGCAAGGGATAGTATAACAATACTCAGTAGGACACCCTGAAATGACAAAGAAAATGGTTTTAAGAGTAACAATCTTTTCTACACTGGTATATGTCTACAAACCATATTACAATAAAATCTAGATATACTCACCAAATACACACAACCTCATGGTAAATATAACAACTGTAAATCCAAACTAGGATTCCTTCTCAAAGGTTCCACACAACTGCTATCTGAGAGAACACAATTCATGAGCTATAATTAAACTGACAATACCCATCATAGAGGTCACACTCGTTAGGTCCTAGATACACAATCTATCAGACTACACCTCATCATAAAGAACATAACTTTATACATAGATATGGGGAAAACACCCATGGATTATTTTGGGGGACAATAAGACTTATTTGAAGTGTCCTCCAAGATAGGGGATCAAAGATCATGTAGTGTTGGTTGTTCTAATTCCATAAAACCCTATATATAGAATTAAGAAGGTAAATGAATATAGATTTGGACCTCTTGAAGGGATATTTGCTCCAAGATACTGATTTAGTAGTCAATGTGGTATGAGACAACTCACCCTAGAATAAGGGAACTCACCCTCACTTCACAGATCATTAGGAAACTATAAAGGGGTCACCATCCAGGATATGAATGTGATGAGAGAATAAACTCTCATGGGAATAGAAAATGGGAACACAATAAAATGATAATGGTCCGAGGTAGCTCACAAAATATCATGATGAAACAAATCTAAGAAAAAATTGGAAACCATCCATTCATCAATTGAGTACACATAGTGTCATTGGGGGTACTCAACATGTCACACTAAACCTGGTACTTCTCGTGTCTCACAGTCACATGGAATGTTATTTTTCTCAATAAATGACATTTTTTAGGGATAAACATTGTTTCAGAGTTATCACATTACTCTACGTGTCATGTTTCATGTGCCCATGTAATTTACCACGTATACGACATGTGGATCTCTATACCTGGGGTACTACATCACACTATCTCTTGGGTGAGTACTACCTATACACAATGAGTTGTTTGCTAGAGTGTAAAAGGCGTGTGAAATGGACTTCACCATGTGCTACTCTACCCAGATCCCTTTGCTTGTGCACCCTGTACATGCAAAACTATTCAGATAAGGGTCACATGGCATCTGACACGGGTCATATGAAATATGATACTATTCTCTACACTGAAACCCTAACACTACAAAAAAAGGACCACACAACATTTTTTCATAATAATACACGACATGTAGTTTTGTTTTTAACGGAACACATGCCTAGTTCATGCGTCTTTATATATGAACCTGATTTCCTCAAATGTACCACTGAACTCACTGAATAACATGGATCTTGATCTACCTGATCCCATCTATCATTGTTTTCTAGATTGTAGACATGAAATCAATGCCATCGCACCTCCTTTAGCCTCTCTTGATCAAGTCATGAAGAAACATGAATGAAGATCTATGATCCACACCAGATCAATTCGTGGATTTGCTTCCAGAGACATATAATATGTCCAATTCACCCAATCTCTATCCTTGACCCTTAGTAATGATGTATTTCACTAACAATAGAATGTGCGATAATTGTTCACTGGGTATTTGTCAAATCATATAGAAAATAAAAATTCACTTGATGAAAACATGTAGAATGGGGAGAGAAAAACCTAAAACATGCATTTTAGGAATTAACTTTATCATTTTTTTTCATTTTATCCTTCATACACTATTTTCAAGAAGACCAAAGAAGAGGTATATAAATCAATAAGAAAACAAAATATTTATTATCCCCAAATCCCAAAAATAACCCATACCCATAAAAACGATTTATCCATGAATCAATCCATTATCCGATTGATTAACATTAATCAAGGGATAAAAAACTGGGATACATACAAAAATAAAACATCCAACCTTTATTTGGATCAACCACTAATGAATAATGAATCTGTATAATTTTCATTGGCGAGATCGTCGAACTGTGTTTGAACATAATCCTCAATATAATATTGATCCATAATTTTTCCCCAAGAACAATCTTCTCTAATTCTCTCCAATGGTCATATAGGTCTCTAGGGTTTAGTGTCGAACCCTGAGACAGCCCCCATGATGTTTAATTTATAGATATTACATTCGATGCATATAAAACAAATAAAACAAATAAATTAAATTAATTTTTTATTCATTTTCACCCATAAAATGTTTTCACAAATGTCTCACATCCACAACGGTTATGTATTTATTAGGGTAAAAATAAAATTCTAAACTATATGATCCCCTCAAATTTATGATTCAGGACTCTATTTAAGTGTTATTCAACTTTTTTAGGAAAAATCATGTGTGTGATATTTAATATCTGTAATATATTTCAATAAAATAATTCTGGGTTCACTGGGCCTCAGAATCTCATGTCGCCTCAATGCTTGGCTCTGGAAATATTCTTAGAAAAATTAAGAAGTATTAAACATAAATAATGGGACATTAAATTATTCCCTCCTATATGAATTTTTATCACCGAAAAGCACAACTAAGAAAAAATTATGGATACTAAGCTCTCAAATGGGTCTCCCGCTCCCATGAGCTCTCCAAAATATTTCTTGTACTGTCAACAAACATGAACCCAAGGAAAAAAATCACCCACAAAGGGCCTTTCTACAACCTATTATCAATGTTACCATCTCCATGGAAAGGAAACTCCACTTCAACATCTCAGCTCACCCAGGTTAAAATCACACAATGTGTTGTGGACATACCTCCACACCTATGACATGTGGATAAAATTAAGGAAAACCAAAAATACTATAGAATAAGGGATAAACAGAACACAACCTTTCTAAACTGACATATAAGTAAGAAACTTAAGGGCGTATGATTCTTGGAGATATTATACCACCATTGAGAAAATACTATAACTCTCGAACAACAAATACCTACTTCATCTGTCTATTGAGGACTCCTCACATTTACTGAACCTCACTCATCTGCCCCTGGGTGACTTTCACTATTTTACAACAAACACCAGTACCAAAACTAGGACCCAAGAACTATTACCCACTAACTATAACAAGTATAACAATTTCTTGCAAGGTATCTCATACATGACATAAAAAAGGTTCTACTACAACGCTAGAGTGGTAATAATCATGATACAAAAACCCCACTGATGATAGAAGATCCTCCCAGCTGTTTCCCAAAAAATAACATGAAAACCCCAATCATGTTCACCAGAACCTATAGAGCCCACTTTACCTAGCCAGATGTATGGGGTACAATGTTGTTTCCAACTACAACTTAGCCCCCACATTCTTTCAACTTCCTCTTGCCAATCAAACAAGGAATTAATTAACAATGTTTTCAAAAAATATTTAATGGAATTTCACAAATCCTAAATACCTCCTACATTCTCATGTTTCCTGAACTCCAAATAATATTTCTCAATATACACCTAAAGAAAATAGAAAAAAAAATTTAACTGTGAAACTCAATATAATTACCTTGGCTTACAAACATATTCTAAGAGATCCATGTACATCCTCACAACAACTAGATGTATTACTAATGAAAAATCAACCTTCTTAGAACCTATTCTCTCATCATGATCAGAATCACCATCCATCCCTAGAAAATGGATGAAATCATTCCATCATTCAAGGAATTTCCATTTGGAATGTATCCATTAGATACCTTATCACATATTATTCTCTCAATCAATATCCCCAAGTCATTTCTCCATAACTCATTGAAGAATATATGGTATGTCAACCATTTAATGGAGGTAAACTACACCATCCTTACCCCAGAAAGGTTCAACTGCAAAGATGTCTACTATTTCTTCAGCTCACTCAAAAATATCAGAAAAAAAACCATATTGTGATCATATACTGCAATAGCCACACCTTGGGTGTACCTCAGGATCACACCAACTCAAACTCTGTGGGGTCAAATATCACTCTAATATCTAAGAAGACATATCCAATAAAGTGGACATTTAAATATTGAACTAGCTCCATGAGATATTCCATGAGACTAGCACATTAAAGCATGTCTAACACCATCCTCCTGTGTCTTGTAACGCCCCGAACCATGTTACCTAGAGTCGGTGCATTATTTTAATACACTGGCATGATTACAAGGAATCAATTCCCAAAGGATTGATCAGTTTAGCAATCTTGGAAAATAGATTACATACATGAATGATACATTACACTTTATAACAAAACAACATAAATAATCCTTTACAAATGCCATTAATCCCTTGGCTTAAGCCTGCATATCAATCACAATACACTTCTTGGAATCCTGGGAAAAATAAAACATAGAAAGGGGTGTGCTCAGATGCTCAGTAAGGATAACAATATAGAGGAAACATTAATAAATAATCATAAACATTTAAGGAAATGTTTAACTAAATCAAAATACTTTTAAACATTAACTTCAACATAATATGGAAAAAATAAAATATTTCCATTTACTTATTCACATGGATATTCTACTAGTCGAATAATCGCATGCAATATCAGTAACCACTTTCATAATTGTGGAACGCATAATGCCAGACTATCATTCCACATAGTCAAGGCCTCGTGCCAAGACTACAAATAATATTTTGTCAAGGCCTTATTCCAAGACACTAGTTTGTCTCATGAGACCTACCGATGCATAGAGGAGCTATAGCAGGCTCCACCCATCACTTATTAAGTCCAATGCATTCCTCATATGAACAGGTTTCAACATAACATGAACATTCGTATTTAAACTAGCATACAAAATGTCAATACTTTCACCATAAACCATGAATGGTTTAAAAATAACACATCCACAGTAAGACATATCACAAAACCTTCAATACAATATGGGAGATTTGTATCATAATAAACCAACTTCAAATAAGCTTAAAATCCATCAAAGACTATTGACATAGATGAAATCAAAACTATTTGAGAGAAATATCTTTTTTTTGAATTCATTTAAAAGTCCCATTATTATAAAATAAAACATTTACTTTGAAAATTTTCCTATTATCTTGTAAGGTAATCTTAGAAGATTTTATAACGGTAGAAAATATCCGCACCTACCGTATAAGTTAAAAAATTAATTCTTACCTTAATTCTGTCAAAAAGGGTTAAAAAGGTCCTCATTTGGAAAACGATGGAAAGATTCCTTTATAAAACTCTTATAAAAAGTCAAAAAAGGGTATAAATGACTTTACCCCATATTCTAGTAAATAGTAAAAAATGTTTTGAAATACATTTTTAAGAAACATGGATGTGGATGATAAAGAGGTCCCAGTAGATAATTACCTATAAACAACCTCGGATAATGAAGAGATTGTGAAATAACCCTTACCTTGTACTTTTCCTTAGTCGATGGTATGTTAACCTCATGTATAATAGTTAAAACATTGTTATTAAATTATACAAGAACCATATACATAATTATGATATCATATATTATCTTTTATCTTTGATTTTTTAATAATATCTATGTATTATCATTGTTTCGAGTGTTAACTTACTCGTTTTATTTTATATGTATTGTTACATAAGTCGTGTTTGTCATGGATAGGTTGTATATTATTCATATCCAGAATTATATCAAGTACTTAAACATTATTTTTAATCATTAAATGATAGTTAGTCTTGAATGGATACGATGGGGAATGAATCTCATCGCGTTCGTGGAGATGGTAGTCTGTACGTGCGCACGAGCGACAATATCATTATATTGATATTAAAATAATATATAATTTGATGGTATATCATATATACATAATAATTATCATGTTATATTTATTATTTACATAAATTACACATCATTATTATACCTATCCAAATAATAATATATTGAATAACAATTACACCACGACGTGGAGACGGTAAGCTGTACGTACGCACGTATGGTGACATGTCATTCAAAGGATGGATAGAATACTGAATATGGTTGTAACATATTCATAATAACATCACAATATATATAATATACTGGATTTATTATTTTAGAATGGGAATAACAAAGAAATAAGAAGTTGGAGAGGAAAGGAACTTGAAAAAAGGTGGTGAAAACATTACCTCTTCTTCGGGTTCTTCCTTTTGATTTGATCAAAAGAGATCATTAAGATGGATTTATGATCACAATAAGCCCTCTAATTTGTATTGAGGGAATTTGAGAGTGTATTTGGGCAGGGTTTGGTGGAACCAAAAGGCTTTTAAAGTGTGAATTAGTGAGAAGGGGGAGTTCCCTTTTATAAGAGGGGTAAGGGGCATCTTTGGAAAAGCTAGAAATTTTATTTTATAATAAATTAATATTCGGTTTATAATGGCTCCAAAGTGTATTATTAAAATACTAAGGTGGGGATGGGTCTAAAACAACTCAACCAATAGGTTTTAGACGGGTTTGGGTCACTATATTAACTTTATCTTTAAGTTTTAACTCTTAGTTAATTAGTTTAACACTTACCATGTCACTTTGTATTTTTATATTATATAGTAAATAAACGTACTATATACCTCCAATAGACCCCCAAAGTGGTACATTAATGATACACCTATCATGATATAAGTCTCTTGGCCGAACCTTATATTTTTAAGAATTGAATATAAATTAATAATATAAAATTTGTTTTAAAAACACTTTTATGTCAATTTTAACACTATTCAATAATTGATTTTTGTTAAAGTCTTAAAAACTTTATTAATTCAAAAAAAAATTCATTTAATCAATATTATAATGTCATATTAAGTAATAAAAGCCATGTATGTCATCAAAACTTTCAAATTATATTAATGTTAACATTTATAATACCAATTATTTGATTCTTTCATTAATAATAAAAATACTGCATCATTATTGTGTCATAAATAATATTAGTTATTAAATTTCTAAAAATTATATATAAAATTCCATTATGTAGGAAATATTTTTATCTTTATAATTAATATTTATAGTCCAAAACCCAACATATATAACCCTTTGTAAAAATTGTTTTTCTAAAAGATATATGATTATGTCATTTTTGTTTTTATTTTATCTTAATTAATACAAAGTGTCATTATCGCTTACAAGTGGCTCCATTGGGTCCCAAAATCGACCCAAAGGTGCCATTGGTCGGAGATGTATCAACCAATAAGGTTAGGATGTAACACCCCGAGCTTCCACGATACGCTTCTCATTCAATAATGCAATAGCTTGCATTTTATGCATCTTCGAGTTCTAAAACACCGCAACTAATCAAAGTAGCCGTTATGAATAGTAATAACCACTTTTTAAAATTATAGAAATTTTCTATTTCAAAATGGACTTCATTTTTGGATTCGGAATATCTAAATTAGCCTATGTTGAATTTTTGGTATTTTTCTGAGAACATCTAATTTTTTATGAATAGTGAAAAATACTTAAAAACAACTTTTTTAATCAAAATAATTTATAGTGATAAATTATAATATTTAGTGGTTTTAAAGTATAATTAGAATATATTTTTACCATTTTATCCAATGGTGGTCATTCTAATTAATTTAACATTGAAATTGGACATAAACAATTGCCAATTTTTTGATATAAATTGGTTCTTAAAAACACGCTATTTGTTGTGACAGCGGGAATTAATTATAAAATTAATTAATGAAACTTATATGTTTGGAATTTTTTAAAATAGACATCATTTTTGAAATCGTAATATCAATTATAGCTTAGGGTGAAATTTTGGCATTGTTCTAAAAAACTTCAATTTTTGATGAATAGTGAAACCACTAAGTGGTAGTTAAATAACTAATTTTTCATTTAAATGAAATATTACCACCTCTGTGATTTGATTTTCAAAAATCTGACATACATGGTTGTCATTAAGAAGTAAAATGTGGTTCAATGAGATTAAAATAATTTTTGGTGAATAGTAACTTTTGAGTTCTTAATCGCGATTAGAGGTAATTAGTGTAGTTTAAGGTAAAAATAATGTTTTAATAATATGAGATGAGCTTGAAACTTGTCCTACTCCTATTGGATGAGTCATGGCCGACCAAGACAACCCATGGGTCAACTTGGGGATTCCATGGGGCCACTTGGGTTGGAAAATGACATTAAAATATATTTATTTAATGTTAAAATTAAATTGACACAAACATGAGTTGTTTTACTAAAACAGTTTTTAAGTGGGGTTACACAAGTCCAAATTTTGACTATAAATAGTAATTGGAAAGCTAAAAATACTTCCTACATCATAGTATATTTTTTTATAATTTTTAGACATTAAATAAATTAAATTATTTATGAGATCATTATGATGCAGCGATGACCTCATTATTTAACGATTTTAATAAAATGAAAAGATAATGTACATTCCAAGTCTTACACTTGTCCAAAGACTATTGGATGGGTATATTTCGAACCCTTATCACCTTAGACATGAATTATATAAGTTTGGGACCTTTAGAATCCGAAAAGCATTATATAATAATGTAAAATTTCCTTACTTTCCAAGAGTGCCCCTCCTCTCCTCTTATAAAAGGCCCCCACCTCTACCACCTCATTCACACTTTCAAGACATTTGGCTCGGCCAACCTCTGCCCAAATACTCTCCCAACTTCCCCCTATTACTCCTAGAAGCCTCACTTTGGGCATAACTCTTCCCAAGGAAGCTTTTGGCTCAAATCAAAAAGAGTTACCCGATTTTGAGGTAATGTCTTCTCTAATGTTGTTTTGTTTTATTTTTCTTCTCCAACCCCCTAAACTCTTTTTATTCAATTATTTTGTAACAACACCAGTATCCTGAATATACTATAATGTTTTTATAAAAGTATTAGAGCTACACTTACACACACCTACATCTAATGGTTAAAGAACATACGGTTTCTGTGGATAGAGAATTTCTGCCTCACGAAACGATGATTGTTCAACACTCATATAACACCTTCAAAGGTGGCCATTAAGATGTCACTATATTTATATATGATATATAATATGTTTATGTTTTACTTATGCTTTTTTATTTCTCATTTATGGCATACTTTATGATTTCCATTATGGGTAAACGCGATAATTTCATTTTAGGAAGTGCGGACTACCGCCCCCTCAAAGTGATTTGAATCGTTAATGCCATATGTGGGATGTATAAAGGATGGAGTAAATGTTATTATACACTATATTATACATTTATAACATTATGATTTCATTCCATTAAATACGAAATAGAAATGAAAGTAGCGTTCATGCGTACGTACGGCTTACCGTCTCCATGAACGGTGCATTTCATTTCTTACCTCTAAATGTTACGTAATATTATAAATGAATGTATATACTGGATATATATGATATATATGACATCTAAATCATGAATATATTTCTGTAGATAATGGATATTCTACCACATAAACAACTTGTAATTATAAGAAGTTTATTTTTGACTCAAGTACCAAAGATCGACAAAACGACTGTTATTAACTTAAATAATTACATAATGTTCATATAATTGTAATAAGTTATATAAAAAGGATAATGAAATTGAAAATGGTTCTTAATAAGATATATATTAACTCTAGTCTATTATTCAGGAGGTTAAAGAACGGTTGAGTCAAGTCAGACACGAGGTAAGGGAACTTCTTAACCCAATTTCCATTCTTTGGGTTAATCTCTTACTTTCAAATTATGTCATGATATTATTATGTACTATCTTGTATTTGTACATTCTTATGTGTACTTATAGTGAATACACACAATAGATCTATTTTATTTTAAAAATGATCTTTTTAAGGGCTTTGTCTCAATCTCCTTTCATTGAGGCATATTTTGTTTTATACACAACATTCTTTTATATGGTGTATAAACCCCTTTGACATTTATGTTTATTAAAAAGGTTTTCTTTTAAAATTATATGATTTTTAATTGATTTAAAAAAACGAGATATTTCTCTCAAATATATGAAAATCCAGTGCAAATGTATACGTATTTAATGCAAGCTTAAAAATGTTTTCAGAAAAATTGACTCTCGAGTGTGGTAGACAGGAAGGGATTGGGTATGGACCCATCTGGACTGAAATTAGTCGAGCAGTATCAGAATTAGTTATTTTGTTTTTAGAAGTTTTCATAATGTTTTTAGAAAAACACTGGAGTATATTTGATCAATATTAAATGTAAGTATATTCTAAAGAAATTGTATCGGTAGGTCTTATGAGACAACTAGACGTGGAATTGGCCGAGGCCCTTTCCCATTTTGATTTATGGTTTTGGCCGAGGCCTTAATCATTTTAGACGTCTTGGCCGAGGCCTTGACAAAATGTTTCAGAATGTCTGGCATTATACATTCCCTCATTATGAAAGTGGTTATTGATATTGCATGTGATTATTCGACTAGTAGAATATCCATGTGATTAAGTAAATGACATTATTTAATTTTATTTTTGCCATATTATGCTAAAGTTCAAGTTTAAAAAGGCTTTTGTTTTAGTTATACATTTCCTTAAATGTTAATGTTTATTTATGAAAGATTCCGCAATATTTTTATCCTTACTGAGCATCTGAGCTCACCCCTTTCAATGTTTTAATATTTTCCAGGATGTGAAGAAGTATTTTATGAATGACCTGCAGGGATTGTCAGAAGAGGATATGAGTGTGGACTATGGAGACTTTGTTATTGTAGTTTTTCACTTTATGATGTAATGTAATGTTTACGAATGTATCTAGTGTTTCCAAGGCTACTAAACTAATCGGTCTTTCGAGACTTGATCTTTTGTGATCATGCCAATGTTACGAAGTAATGCACCGACTCTGGGTAGCTTGGGTCGGGGCGTTACAGTTGGTATCAGAGGCAGTTTAGTACTAACCTTGGAAGATAGATTTAGATAAACTCTGATTAGAGCACATAGCCCAAAGATAGACTTTGAGGATTAGTATAGAAGAACTTCCTAGAATTTTGTTATTGTAGAGATGTTGTGAGTTTTCCGAGCAATACATCCCTGTCTGGATACGAGCAGGTAGAGGTGGCTCTGGCACAGATGTACCTAGGGGTAAAACCCAAATACACCACTTTGAGCTAGACTCGAACGGGAACTGGTGCACGACAACGGGCCTTGCTGCACTCTTGGTTACGACACTCCCGGGGGATATGCTTTGGATAATTCTCATTTTCTTTATAAACCACTATCAAGGGTTATGAGTATATACCTCCTCAAAGAAAACATTTTTATGGATTATATCCATATATAGTTCAATTTATGTTAAGTATCTTACAAGTATGGAATTGTGTATTTTGATTCATAAACTAATATAGTTTATGCCATTGTTTAGAAGTGGCGCCTAGTGGAAGGAATGGAAACTCTATCAATGCATGCACTCCGTGTAGGGATTGCCCTCCTGCTCAAGATAATTATTCTGGAGCTGGAGATACAACTGGTGCTGATCAACTTATTACCATACTGGGACAACTCACTCAGGTTATGAATAATAACCTTACTCGTATGGAGTACCCTGATCCGCAACGTGGAGGATCAATGTTAGACCGTTTCATGAGGCAACAACCACCAACATTTAATGGGGGTACAAATCCATTAGTAGCTGAGAAATGGATAAACTCCTTAGAGAAAATATTCCACGCCTTGGGGAGTAGTGAAAGGGAAATGGTTATCATGGCAGTTTACCGCCTCACTGGAGATGCTGATCAATGGTGGTCATTGATTCAAAACACAAAGGAAGATGATGACATATCGAATATGTAATGGAGGGAGTTCAAAGATCTTTTCTTAGAAAAATACATTCCTCATGACCATAGAGCAGATATGGAAAGGCAATTCTGAGTCTGAAACAAAAGGAGGATGAGAATGTCGCAAAGTATGAGGCCAACTTTACAAGGTTAGCGAGGTATGCTGCAGATTATATACGTAACCCAAGAGGTAAGATTGATTGTTTCTTTGATGGGTTAAAACCATTTCTCCGTAGAGATTTAGTATCACAATCGTTCTCAACATACGAAGATATTGTCTCATGTGATATCAAGACAGAAAAGGAATTCTCTAAGTCTTATGACAACAAAGTAAAGCAAGAGAAGAAGATAACGGTGGAACAAGAGACAGATAAAGGGAAAAAGGGAAAGAAGGATTTTCCATTATGTGATAATTGTGGGAAGAATCACCCTGGTACTTGCCTAAAAGGAATGGGAGTTTGTTATAAATGTGGAGAAAAAGGTCACCAGGCTCATGATTGCAAGGGAAAGAAAGAGGCTATCAAAGTTGAATGCTATAATTGTAGAGAAATGGGTCATTATGCAAATGAATGTCCTAAGCATCAGGGAAACTTACCTCAGAAAAGGACAAGGGATCAAGGCCAAGCTTATGCTGTTACTACATATGAAGTTGAATAATTATTGTATTTGTGTTTTTGGAATCAAGAACTAGATTATGGTTATAAGAATAATGTGATATATATAAGTATTGTACTATAGTACTTGTTGTTTCAGTAAGGTTTTAATATGATGAAGGTAATCATATTTTAGTATGTGACAATAAGAGAAACTTTACTTTGTTTGGGGAATCTGATAAATTGATTTTGGAATTAAGAGACCTTTTAGAGAAAGTCTGGACAGAGGTATTTTGGATAACTATAAAGGTTGGAGTGGATTAAGTTGATCTTTGGATAGTATTATTTATGGTTAAAAAATTTATGAAGATTATTTTTGGAATATTATGATACTATAGTTTTAGGAAAAGGACAACCTGCAGGGTGGGGCATAACCCGTCACGTCGGACAAAGCTGCAGGAATCAAACCCACAATCATAGTGCGACAGGCCTTTATTTCCTACCACTAGCCTACAGGAAGTCCCTGGTTATTACAAAATAATTTTACTAATCCAAATGGTGTGTGTTAACATTTTGAACCTTATACAATTAGGATAAGTATAATATTTTTTAGTTCTATTATATTTTTGAGTGAAAGATGAGTTGAAGGTTGAAACTCTAATTGTCAAGCATAAATATATATACCTATCTCTTATTCAATGAATAAATTAATTCTTAAACTTTAGTAAATGGATATTAAAAAAAAATGTGTTATCCTAATACCTTATGTCTTATTGAACTGATGATATTTTAAATCAACATAGATTGAAGGCTTCGAGGCCCTCAATTTGGCAGTTGATTGTGATTGATGACCTCAATCACTCCCTACAAATATTTACGTTTTTCCTCCAATTATATGTCTCTAATTGCCACCAATGTTCTCCTAATCGAGATCATAATTGGATGGTGACTTTTTCATTTCCCTTTCCCTCTTATTAAGGCTAAATATTATTAATCTTATTTCCGATGTGGGTTTTCCTCAAAGGTATTTTCTCTTTTAAACCTTTTATTTTCAAAGAAAAATTTCAAATTGCGAGGACGCAATTTATTGAAGGAGGGGAGAATGTAACACCCCGAGCTTCCACGATACGCTTCTCATTAAATAATGCAATAGCTTGCATTGTACGCAACTTCGAGTTCTAAAACACCGCGACTAATCAACGTAGCCGTTATGAATAGTAATAACCACTTTTTAAAATTATATAAATTTTATATTTCAAAATGGACTTCATTTTTGGATTCGGAATATCTAAATTAGCCTATGTTGAATTTTTGGTATTTTTCTGAGAACTTCTAATTTTTTATGAATAGTGAAAAATACTTAAAAACAACTTTTTTAATCAAAATAATTTATAGTGATAAATTATACTATTTATTGTTTTTAAAGTATAATTAGAATATATTTTTACCATTTTATCCAATGGTGGTAATTCGATTTAATTTAACATTGGAATTGGACATAAACAATTTCCCATCTTTTGATATAAATTGGTTCTTAAAAACACGCTATTTGTTGTGACAGCGGGAATTAATTATAAAATTAATTAATGAAACTTATATGTTTGAAATTTTTTAAAATAGACATCATTTTTGAAATTGTAATATCAATTATAGATTAGGGTGAAATTTTGGCATTGTTCTGAAAAACATCAATTTTTGATGAATAGTGAAACCACTAAGTGGTAGTTAAATAACTGATTTTTCGTTTAAATGAAATATTACCACCTATGTGATTTGATTTTCAAAAATCCTACATACATGGTTGTCATTAAGAAGTAAAATGTGGTTCAATGAGATTAAAATAATTTTTGGTGAATAGTAACTTTTGAGTTCTTAATCGCGATTAGAGGTAATTAGTGTAGTTTAAGGTAAAAATAATGTTTTAATAATATGAGATGTGCTTGACACTTGTCCTACTCCTATTGGATGATTCATGGCCGACCACGACAACCCATGGGTCAACTTGGTCACCCCATGGGGCCACTTTGGTTGGAAAATGACATTAAAATATATTTATTTAATGTTAAAATTAAATTGACACAAACATGAGTTGTTTTACTAAACCAGTTTTTAAGTGGGGTTACACAAGTCCAAATTTTGACTATAAATAGTCATTGGAAAGATAAAAAGATTTCCTACATCATAGTATATTTTTTTATAATTTTTAGACATTAAATAAATTAAATTATTTATGACATCATTATGATGCAGCGATGACCTCATTATTTAACGATTTTAATAAAATGAAAAGATAATGTACAATCCAAGGCTTACACTTGTCCAAAGACTATTAGATGGGTAGCTTTAGAACCCTTATCACCTTATACACGAATTATATAAGTTTGGGAACTTTAGAATCCTAAAATCATTATATAATAATGTAAAATTTCCTTACTTTCCAAGAGTGCCCCTCCTCTCCTCTTATAAAAGGCCCCCACCTCTACCACCTCATTCACACTTTCAAGCCAATTGTCTCGGCCAACCTCTGCCCAAATACTCTCCCAACTCCCCCCTATTACTTCTAGAAGCCTCAATTTGGGCATAACTCTTCTCAAGGAAGCTTTTGGCTCAAATTAAAAAGAGTTACCCGATTTTGAGGTAATGTCTTCTCTAATGTTGTTTTGTTTTATTTTTCTTCTCCAACCCCCTAAACTCTTTTTATTCATTTCTTTTGTAACAAAAAAAGTATCCTGAATATAATATGATGTTGTTATAAGAATTATTAGAGCTACACTTACACACACCTACATCTAATGGTTAAAGAACATACGGTTTCTGTGGTTGGCGAATTTCTGCCTCACGAAACGTTGATTGTTCAACACTCATATAACACCTTCAAAGGCGGCCATTAAGATGTCACTATATTTATATATGATATATAATATGTTTATGTTTTACTTATGCTTCTTTATTTATCATTTATGGCATACATTATGATTTCCATTATGGGTAAACGCGATAATTTCATTTTAGGAAGTGTGGACTACCGCCCCCTCAAAGTGATTTGAATCGTTAATGCCATATGTGGGATGTATAAAGGATGGAGTAAATGTTATTATACACTATATTATACTGGAATTATATTATACATTTATAAAATTATGATTTAATTCCATTAAATACGAAATAGAAATGAAAGTAGCGTTCATGCGTACTTACGACTTACCGTCTCCATGAACAGTGCATTTCATTTCTTACCTCTAAATATTACGCAATATTATAAATGAATGTATATACTGGATATATATGAAATATATGAAATCTAAATCATGAATATAATTCTGGAGATAATGCATATTCTACAACATAAACAACTTGTAATTATAAGAAGTTTATTGTTGACTCAAGTACCAAAGATCGACAAAACGACCGTTATTAACTTAAATAATTACATAATGTTCATATCATTGTAATAAGTGATATAAAAAGGATAATGAAATTGAAAATGGTTCTTAATAAGGTATATATTAACTCTAGTTTATTATTCAGGAGGTTAAATAACGGTTGAGTCAAGTCAGACACGAGGTAAGGGAACTTCTTAACCCAATTTCCATTCTTTGGGTTAATCTCCTACTTTCAAATTATGTCATGATATTATTATGTCCTATCTTGTATTTGTACTTTATTATGTGTAACTATATTGAATACACATAATAGATATATTTTATTTTAAAAATGATCTTTTTAAGGACTTTGTCTCAATATCCTTTCATTGAGGCATATTTTGTTTTATATATAACATTCTTTTATACGGTGTATAAACCCCTTTGACATTTATGTTTATTCAAAAGGTTTTCTTTTATAATTATATGATTTTTAATTGATTTAAAAAAATGAGATATTTCTCTCAAATATATAAAAATCCAGTGCAAATGTATACGTATTTAATGCAAGCTTAAAAATGTTTTCAGAGAACTCGACTCTCGAGTGTGGTAGACAGGAAGGGATTGGGAATGGACCCATCATGGCCTGAAATTAGTCGAGCAGTCTCAGAATTAGTTATTTTGTTTTCAGAAGCTTGCATAATGTTTTTAGAAAAACACTGGAGTATATTTGATCAATATTAAATGTAAGTATATTCTAAAGAAATTGTATCGGTAGGTCTCATGAGACAACTAGATGTGGAATTGGCCGAGGCCCTTTCCCATTTTGATTTATGGTTTTGGCCGAGGCCTTAATCATTTTAGACGTCTTGGCCGAGGCCTTTACAAAATGTTTCAGAATGTCTGGCATTATACATTCCCTCATTATGAAACTGGTTATTGATATTGCATGTGATTATTCGACTAGTAGAATATCCATGTGAGAAAGTAAATGGCATTATTTAATTTTATTTTTTCCATATTATGCTGAAGTTCAAGTTTAAAAAGGCTTTTGTTTTAGTTATACATTTCCTTAAATGTTAATGTTTATTTATGAAAGCTTCTGCAATATTGTTATCCTTACTGAGCATCTGAGCTCACCCCTTTCAATGTTTTAATATTTTCCAGGATGTGAAGAAGTATTTTATGAATGACCTGCAGGGATTGTCAGAAGAGGATATGAGTGTGGACCATGGAGACTTTGTTATTGTAGTTTTTCACTTTATGATGTAATGTAACGTTTACGAATGTATCTAGTGTTTCCAAGGCTACTAAACTAATCGGTCTTTCGAGACTTGATCTTTTGTGATCATGCCAATGTTACGAAGTAATGCACCGACTCTGGGTAGCTGGGGTCGGGGAGTTACATAGGACATGTTTTAGGGTAATTTAATATTATAATAATATTATTTTTTTACCTTTATTTACCGGATTTACCCTTTAACCATCGTAAATAAAATATTTACCGAAGTAATTATTCAAAATTTCTAGAAATGAAAGTTACCTATTTACCCAATTTGGACATCCCGATTCAAAATATGTAATCCATTTTTCCAAATTCAAAACACAGAAGTGGCAGAAATTAATATAAAATTAATTCCTGCTGTCAAAACAAAATGCATGTTTTTAAAAAATAATAACTATCAAAATATTGATACTTGTTTATGTCCTGTTTAACTGTGAAATTATGTCCAATGAACAAAATTTTATTAAATGGTAAAAATATATTCTAAATATACTTTAAAACAACTCAAATTTATAATTTATCTCTATTAATTACTTTGATTAAAAAAAGTTGTTTTTAATTAAAATTTAGTAATTTCACTATTCATCAAAATATAAATGTTATCCGAAAAGTACCGAAATTTCACCCTAAGGTAATTTAGATATTAAAAATCCAAAAATAATGTTTATTTTATCAAATTGAAAACATAAAAGTTTCATTTATTAATTTAAAATTAATTTCCGCTGTTAAAACAAAAAGGCATATTTTAAGAAATAATAACTATCAAAAGTTTGACACTTGTTTATGTCCAATTTCAAAGTAAAATTACTTACAATGATCATAATTGGATTAAATGGTAAAAATATAATCTATTTATACTTCCAAACCATTAAAATGTATAATTTATCAATATAATTTATTTGGATTAAAAAAGTTGGTTTCAGTTAAAATATAGTATTTTTCACTATTCACCCAAATTAGAAAGTTATCAGAAAAACACCAAAACTTTATTGAAACTAAATTATTATGTCCAGATTCTAAATAATAAGTTCATTTTGTCAAATTGAATATATAAAAGTTTCAAATATTGGATTTAAAAAGGCTTCTCCATTAAAAGGAGGTAAAATTGCATTTTAAAAAAAATACATTTTTAAAAAAATGATTTTGTTCTTAAATTATGTATTAGAAACTCATAATATGGATTATAAAATTATAAGGACAATATAAAATTTAAAATTTAGTTAATACTATTCATAACCGATTTCGAATGACTAGTCTGGTAAGTCGTGGTGTGTTGGAACTCAGTGTTGCGTACAACACACACTATTTTATTATTCAAAGAGAAGCGTACTGTGGAAGCTTGGGGTGTTACATTATCCCCTCCTTCAATAAATTGTGTCCTCGCAATTTGAAATTATTTTTCAAAAATAAAAGGTTGAAAATAAAAAATATCCTTGTGGTAAAACACACATCGGAAATCGGGTTAATAAAATTTAGTCTTGATGAGAGGAAAGAGAAATTAAAGGGTCACCACCAAATCATGATCTCGATTAGGATAACATTGGTGGAAATTTGAGACATATAATTGGAGGAAAAATGTAAATATTTATAGGTAGTGATTGAGGTCATCAATCACAAATAAGTGTAAAATTGAGCGCCTTAAATTCATCAATCTATGATGATTTAAAATACCATTAGTTCAACAAAACATATAGTATTAGGATAACACATTTTTTATTTTAAGATCCCTTCACTAAAGTATAAGAATTAATTTATTTATTGAATAAGAGAAGGAGAAGAATATATACTTGACCTGTAGAGTCCAAACCTTTAACTTAATTCTACCACAAACTCATCTTTCACTCTAAAAGATAATACAACTTAAAATAATATTTTATTTATCCTATTCGTATAGGGTTCAAAAAAATGAATTTATAATTCATCTAGCATAACAATTAAAAAAACTACATTATTTAATCCAGGACATCACATGGGCTAGTGGTAGGAAATTAATCCCAATTTCACTATGGTTGTGGGTTTGATTCCCACAACATTATCCAACGCGATGGGTCGTCACACGGTCTGTGTGTTGTCCTTTTATAAAAATCCAAAAATAACCTTTCAAACGTAATCCCTTCCAACCTTTAGACTTATCCAAAATACTTCTGTAAACTCTCAGTCCAAAATTTATATGAAAGATAAACATAATGTAGATCCTTTTTACCCCGTAATAGCATGTGAATACATTCATCATGTATTCTTTTAAAACACTAAAACATATTGAATTACCATAATACCTTATTGATTACATTCATGCTCCCTTATTCCTTATAGAATAATGGATATACTTCATCCATCCAAAAAATTTGTAAACCCCAACAGTAATGGAATATAAAAATCTTTAATAAGTTTCAAGGCATTTACGAATATCCAATATAATTTACCCAAATCAACCATATCTTATTCCAAAATCAGTACCTCAATATTAGGACCATATTAAGGTTTATCTTTCCTTAACCCATGTAATTTCCAAAACATTTAACTCGTTGTAGAGTCAATTTTTATAGTACCATAAAATCTCAAATCCTCAATGAAATAGTACTACAGTACAATCCTTATTTATTTCCAGTACATCATTGATACGACACTTCAATGAAATATTTCCAAAATAACAACATAAGAACACTAATCATTCTTCTTCATCTGTAGTAGTATGACAGCTTGATTATTATCCAATAGCATCAATTTTGGAATAGTCTAATGACAGGGATATTGGTTCGCGTAGTGTCCAAACTCCTTGAAGATGAAGCATTGTACATTTGAAATCTTTTTCTAACCCTTGCAGTCACGTACTTGGTGTCCTTTTTCTCCACACTTATAACATACTCCCATTCCCTTCAATAATTTTCCAAGGTGATTCTTTCTATAGTTATCACATATGGGAAAATCCTTCTTTACCTTATTCCCTTTATCTTTCCTTCTCTCTACCATACTTTCTTTCTCTGGCATCCCTTTAAATCCATAGGACTCCGAGAATTATTTACTTATCTTATCAAAACATGATACTATTTCTTCATATGATGATAACACGTGGGATACTATTTCCCTTCTAAATTCAAGCTTAAGACCATGAAAGATATTATCTTTCTTACTATGTGGATCATGCATATTGCTGGAGTTCTCATTCCTTCTACATGGCACCATTTCTAAACAATGGCATACACTAGATTAGTTTGTGAATAGAAATACATAATCCCAAACTTGTAAAACATTTAACATAAACTAAATAGTTTATGGATATAATCCATAATCATAAAAATGACTTCTTTGAGGAATTATATACTCATAAACCCTTCATAATGGTTTCTAATGAAAATGAGAATTATCCTAAGCATATCCCCCTGGAGTGTCGTAACCAAGAGTGCAGAAAGGTCCATTTTCGTGCACCAGTTCCCGTTCGAGTCTAGCTCAAACCGGTGTTTTCGGGTTTTACCCCTAGGTACATCTGTGCGAGAGCCGCCTCTACCTGCTCGTATCCAGACATGGATGTATTGCTCGGAAAACTCACAAAATTTCTACAATATCAAAATTATAGGAAGTTCTTCTCAAATAATCCTCAAAGTCTATCTTAGGGCTATGTGCTCTAATCAGAGTTTATCTAAATCTAGCTTCCAAGGTTATTTCTAAACTTCCTCTAAAACCAACTGTAACGCCCCGACCCTTGTCACCTAGAGTCGGTGCATTATTTCAATACATTGGCATGATTACAAGGAATCATGTCTCAAAGGACTGGTCGGTTTAGTAGTATTGGAAAATAGATTACATACATTAATGTTAAATTACACTTTATAATAAAACAACATAAATAATCCTTTAGTAATGCCATTATTCCCATGGATTAACCCTGAATATCAATCATAATGTACTTCAAGGAATCCTGGGAAAAATAAAACATAGAAATGGGTGATCTCAGATGCTCAGTAAGGATAAAAATATAGCGGAAACTTTAATAAATAATCAAAAATATTTAAGGAAATGTATAACTAAAACAAAAGCCTTTAAACATGAACTTCAACATAATTTTGAAAAAATAAAATATTTCCATTTACTTATTCATATGGATATTCTACTAGTCGAATAATCACATGAAATATCACAAACCAATTTCATAACGATGGAATGCATAATTCCAGACTATCATAACCACATAGTCAAGGCCTCGTGCCAAGAATACAAATAATATTTTCTCAAAGCCTTGTTCCAAGACACTAGTTTGTCTCATGAGACCTACCGATGCATCGAGGAGCTATAGAGGGCTCCACCCGTCACATATTAAGTCCAATGCATTCCTCATATGAATAGGTTTCAACATAACATAGACATTCGTATTTAAACTAGCATACAAAATGTCGATACATTCATCATAAACCATGAATGGTATAAAAATAACACATCCATATTAAAACATATCACAAAACCTTCAATACAATATAGAAGATTTGTATCATAATAAATCAACATCAAATAAGCTTAAAATCCATCAAAGGATGTTGACATAGATGAAATCAAAACTATTTGAGAGAAATATAACTTTTTTTAATTAATTTAAAAGTCACATTATTATAAAATAATACATTTACTTTGAAACTTTTCCTATAAGATTGTAACAGAAGCTTCGAAGATTTTATAACGGTGGAAAATAGTCACACCCAACGTATAAGTTAAAAAACATTCTTACCTTAATTCTGTCGAAAAGGTTTAAAAAAGGACCTTGTTATGAAAACGACGGAAAGATTACTTTATAAACCTCTTATAAAAAGTCAAAAAAGGTTATAAATGACTTTAACCCATATTCTAGTAAATATTAAAAAATGTTTTGAAATAAATTTTTAAGAAACATGGATGTGGATGATAAAGAGGTTCCAGTAGATAATTACGTATAAACAACCTCAGATAATAAAGAGATTGTGAAATAACCCTTACCTTGTAATTTTCCTTAGTCGTTGGTATGTTAACCTCCTGTATAATAGTTCAAATGTTGTTATCAAATTATACAAGAACCATATACATAATTATGATATCATATATGATTTTTTAACACTTATTTGATAATAATATCTTAGTATTATTATTGTTTTGGGTGTTAACATACTTGTTTTCTTTTATATGTTTTGTTACATAAGTTGTGTTTGTCATGGATAGGTTGTATATTATTCATATCTAGAATGATATCAAGCCCTTAAACATTATTTTTAATCATTAAATGAGAATTATTCTTGAATGGAAACTATGGGGAATGAATCTCATCGTGTTCGTGGAGACGGTAGTCCGTACGTACGCACGAGCGACAATATCATTCTTTTGATATTAAAATAATACATAATTGGATGGTATAACATATATAAAGAATCATTATCATGTTATATTTATTATTTACCTGAATTACACATTATTATTATACCCATCCAAATAATAATATATTGAATAACAATTACACCACGACGTGGAGACGGTAAGCCGTACATACGCACGTATAGTGAAATGTCAGTCAAAGGATGGATAGAATACTGAATATGGTTGTACCATATTTATAATAACATCACATTATATATAGGATACTTGATTTATTATTTCAGAATTGGAATAACAAAGAAATAAGAAGTTGAATAAGAAAGGAACTTGAAAAAGGGTGGTGAAAACATTACCTCTTCTTCGGGTTCTTCCTTTTGATTTGATCAAACGGGATCCATAAGATGGATTTCTGATCAAAATAAGGCCTATAGGTTGTAGTGAGTGAATTTTAGAGAGTATTTGGTCAGGGGTTGGCCGAACCAGAAGGCTTTGGATGTGTGAATTAGTGAAAAGGGGGAGTGCCCTTTTATAAGAGGGGTAATGGGTACCTTTGGAAAATCTAGAAATATTATTTTATAATAAATTCATATTTGGTTTATAATGGATCCAAAGTGGATTATTCAAATAATAAGGTGGGGATGGGTCAAAAAAACTCAACCAATAGGTTTTATTGAGGTTTGGGTCACCATATTAACCTTATCCTTTAGTTTTAACTCTTAGTTAATTAGTTTGACACTTACCATGCCACTTTTTATTTTTATATTATATAGTTAATAAACTTATTATATACCTCCAAGAGACCCCCAAGTGGTACATTAATGATACACCTATCATGATATAAGTCTCTTGGACGAACCTTATATTTTTAGGAATTGAATATAAATTAATAATATAATATGTGTTTTAAAAACTTCTTTATGTCAATTTTGACACTATTCAATAATTGATTTTTGTTAAAGTCTTAACAACTTTATTAATTAGAAAACAATTAATTTTAGCAATCCTATAATGTCATATTAAGCAATAAAAGTCATGGATGACATTAAAACTTTCACATTATATTAATTTTAAAATTTATAATACCAATTATTTGATTCTTTCATTAATATGGAAAATACTGCATCATTATGGTGTAATAAATAATATTAAATATAAATTTTTTAAAAATTATAAATAAAATACCATTATGTAGGAAATTATTTTTATATTTCTAATGATTATTTATAGTCCAAAATCCAACATACATAACCCTATGTAAAAAATTGGTTTTCTAAAAGATATATGCTTATGTCATTTTTGTATTTATTTTAACTTAATTAATATAAAGTGTCATTATCGCTTACAAGTGGCTCCATGGGGTCCCAAAATCGACCCAAATATGCCCATGGTAGGAAATGTATCTACCAATAAGGTTAGGACATGTTTTAGGGTAATTTATTATAATTATAATATTATTTGTTTACCCTTATTTACCGGATTTACCCTTTAACCAAGGTAAATAAAATATTTACCGAAATAATTATTCAAAATGTCTAAAAATGAAAGATACCTATTTACAAAATTTGGACATCCTGACTCAAAATATGGAATCCATTTTTCAAAATTCAAAACATATAAGTGGCAGAAATTAATTTAAAATTAATTCCCACTGTCAAAACAAAATGCGTGTTTTTAAGAGATAATAACTATCAAAAGATTGATACTTGTTTATGTCATGTTTAACTGTGAAATTATGTCCAATGAACAAACTTTTATTAAATGGTAAAAATATATTCTAAATATACTTTAAAAACACTCAAATTCATAATTTATCTATATTAATTATTTTGATTAAAAAAGTTGTTTTTAATTAGAATTTAGTAATTTCACTATTCATCAAAATATAAATGTTATCTGAAAAGTACCAAAATTTCACCCTAAGCTAATTTAGATATTAAAAATCCAAAAATAAATTTTATTTTACCAAATTCAAAACATAAAAGTTTCATTTATTAATTTAAAATTAATTTCCGCTGTTAAAACAAAAAGGCATATTTTAAGAAATAATAACTATCAAAAGTTTGACACTTGTTTATGCCCAATTTCAAAGTAAAATTACTTACAATGACCATAATTGGATTAAATGGTAAAAATATAATCTATTTATACTTCCAAACCATTAAAATCTATAAATTAACAATATAAGTTATTTAGATTGAAATTTTTTTTTCAGTTAAAATATAGTATTTTTCACTATTCACCCATATTTGCAAGTTATCAGAAAAACACAAAAACTTTATTTAAACTAAATTATTATGTCCAGATTCTAAAGAATAAGTTAATTTTGTCAAATTTAATATATAAAAGTTCCAAATATTGGATTTAAAAAGGCTTCGCTATTAAAAATAGGCAAAATTGCATTTTTTTAAAAAATACATCTTTAAAAAAATGAATTTGTTCTTAAATTATGTCTTATAAACTCATAATATGGATTCTAAAGTTATAAGGATAATATAAAATTTAAAATTCAGTTAATACTATTCATAGCCACTTTCGAATGGCTAGTTTGCTAAGTCGTGGTGCGTTGGAACTCAGTGTTGCGTACAACACACGCTATTGAATTATTCAAAGAGAAGCGTACCGTCGAAGCTTGGGATGTTACATGTCTCATGTGATACCAGTCTTATGATGAGGACACATGGATGTCATCGATTAATACCACCATGAACTGATCCAATAATGGTTAAAGACCCATTCCATAAGTCTCTCAATTTTTTGTGGCATACAACTCGAAAAATAATATCCCCACTAACTAAAAACAACTATAGTAGCTTTTGAAAGATACTTATGATATATCTATCTCCCCAACCAAAGCTGATGATCACCTGTCTCAAGGAAAAATTTGAAATCTACCTTGCCTCAATCCACTTGGAAAAGGGGTCATCAATTTTTATGAGTGGATACTTTCCCTTGTGTCACTTGGTCAGAGTGACTCCAATCCACATCCAACCTCAAGATATCTTTCGCCTCTCTAGATAACAACACATATTTTCCTTATAAAACACCCTAGGTATTATTAATCCAAATTCTTTACAATTTCTTGACTTCAACTTCAACTCTTATAGCTAACCATGTCCATTCAATATACTAGTGTTTGTATTAGGTCGTTTGTGGTGTATGTATATGTAGACAAAAGACTCCAAATGGAAGGTCAAGGAGGAACATCCTCAAGAAGGATATCCATTTAATACACCACCACCACATAAACTAAAATCTCATATCATCAAATACTCCAAGAGTAATACTATTCTACTAATAAAGAAGTGACTAAAACCTCTAACAAGTGAGATCATCCTTCCCAGTTCAAGGAAGATTCCTTACATAAGGAGGAAAAATCCATCAATCAAACTGGAAGCACTACTACAGTAAATGATATAATTCATCTATGAATGGATGGTAGTAAACTAATCCATACTAATTAAAACATTATAGGGCCCCACTAACAATATGGATATATTTCCATGTGAGGCTCTCTCTCTCTCTCTCTCCTCCCAGAGTTATGTCACACTCTCGGTAAAAGCATCTGACCACTGATCCTATTTGAAGGATCCTCCAACACAGGGGTTGAGATAAAATGATCTATTATTATTAAGAGGTCTCAAATAAAGGATAAATTTATAGAAAATTGGCTCATAACTCCATGTGAAAACTGCAATAGGGGAAGTGCAGACACACATCATACCTCATACTACTCCCAAGACACTATGATATCCCAACACTTTGAACTCATTATTTCCCTATCCCACATGTTTATGACCACCATGGCTTATTTAAACACCACATCACAAAAAAATCCTCTAACACACAAGTTAGATAAATTTTTCCACCACACCTTGACACTATATGCTTTAGGCGGCACTGACTCTCTCACATGGTTTTGGATCGCATCTCAATAATGAGTCTCAATGGGGAATTTTTACATCTTCCATGTATGTCTAAAGTTATAGAAAAAATCACAAACACCCAGATCTACCGACTCCCTACATCACCCTGGTGAAGTCTCACTATATAGACCAACATCCAAGAGGGGTCTCATATATTCAGTACATCTAAATAGTCCTCCACCATCCAAGAAGGGGGTATGAAATACCATGTTACCCGGGTGATCTCCAAATATAAAACTCATGATGACCACTCAAAAACGGTGCTTCTTATACAGATAATACAAGATCCAACTACTTCTCCATGTAGAAAATGGGTTTCAAGAACCACTATTAAACTAGTCGGGGTCTGCACATAAGGAGGGGACTACATTAAAATGACACACTAGTATAGACATTGTTCTATCTAGAACATACAATCTCCACCTTGTTTTAATCTACTAAGGAATCTAAAAAATGACCCATCATCTTTATAAGACACAACACATGTGTAAAAAGACCATTTAGGGGCGAGTATAATGATACCCTATAGAACACCCTGAAATAACCAAACCAAAAGAATCAAGAGTAATAGTTATCTCTACAGAGGTATATGTCTATATAACATATGACAAAAATATTCTGATACACTCAACAATGACACATAGTCTCAATGTAAATATAACAACTATATAGAAAACCTATTTTTCATACTCTAAGTTTCCACATAATGCTCTCCCACGAGAGCACACTTCTGATGTTATACATCTATTGATGACACTCATAATAGAGGTCATGATTTTCTATTCTAGAATAAAATGAAAACTACGTGGGTTCATCCAAAATAAACACCCGGTCGAACTACACCTCGTCATAGTGTTTAGAGATCAATAACCAGATTGGGAGTCAACACCCATGGCTCAATGGGGGACCATAGACACTAATAGAAACATCCTCCTAGATAGGGGATCAATGTTTGTGTAGTGTTGGTCACATCATTTCCAACGAACTCTATATAATGTATCATGATGGGAAATGAGGATCACTTTAGGCCTCTTGGAGGGATACATGCTCTGAGCCATTGATTTAGTAGTCAAAGTGGTCTGAGACAACTTACTCTTGAATAATGTAACTCTCCCTCACTAAAATGATCATCAGGAAACTATAGAGAATTCAACCTCTATGAATGGAATGTGATTTCACAAAAAAAACCTAATAGAAATAGACCAAGGGAACAAAATAAACCGACACTGGTCCAAGGTAGGTCACACAAGCTCACGATGAAGTTGAGATAAGAAGAAAGAGTAAACCAAACTATCCTCAAATTATTACATGACGTGTCCCTAGGGGTACACAATAAGTATCACTAATATTGGTACTTCCCATGTCTCACACTCAAACAACATGTACTTTTTCTAAATACACACTGTGTTCTATGGGTACAGAACGTGTAAGAGTCATCTTGACACACAACGTTCCATCTTGCCAATGCTCATGTAATTTCCCAAGTAAACATCTTTTGGATCTCCAAACACAATTTTTAGGACCAAATTGTCTCATTGTATTGTACTCTCTATACACATCAATCCATCTTCCAAGATGTACGCGATGTGTGGAATGGTCCACACAGTGTGTAACTCTTCCCAGATCCTGGGGTTTATACTTTTAGTAGATGTCGAGTTGTTCGACTATGTGTCACATAGTGTGAGACACGGGTCACAAAAGTTATGTTGCTTTTCTTTATGTTGAAACCATATCATAACATAGATAGGAATAAAAAAAATATGTCCATAGGAATACAAGAAACGTAGTCAAGTTTTTCATATAACTCATGTCTGGTTCATGTTTATTCATTCACAGACCCAATTTCCTCACATCTACCACAAAAGTAACCAAATAACTCATTTCTCAACCCAGCCAAGCCCATCCATCAGCATTTTTCTAGATTACAAACATGAAATCAACGCCATTGTGCCTCCTATCACTTCTCCTCATCTAGGCATAGAGAACCATGCATGAGGATCTGGGATCTGCAACTGATCCATTCATGGATCTACTACCATAGTCATATTCCACAACCGCAATGTTGAATCTACATCCTTGACCCACAATAAATATATGTTGTTATAACTACCAAATTCACAATGATCATTCACTAGGTATTCATCAAATCATTGGATATATATAAACTCACATGAAGAATGCATGCAGAATAGGTAGAGAAAAACATTAAAAAAACATAAGGAATGAACTTTATATTTTTTTAATTTTTCCTTAATCCTTTTTCATAGGGAAGAAGAATGAAACAGTATAGAAATCAATGAAAAACAAATAAATTATTATCCCCAAATCACACAGATAAGTCATAACCATTAAAATGATTGATCTATGAATCGAACTATTAGTTGATAGATTCACGTTTTTTGAGGGATACAAAATAGGTATAAATATAGAATAAAAACATCCTTTCATGATTTGGATCGATCACTGATGAAGAAAAATCCACATCATTATCGTTGGCAAGATCCTCAAGTAGTGTCAGTGCATGATCCTCAATTTTATCTCTATCTGTTTTCTTTTTCCCAGAACTATCTCCTCCAATTCTCTCTAAAGTTGTATAGGTCTCCAGGGATTAACATGCACCCTGAAGACAAACCCAAAAACAATGTACTTATATAGAGGCCAATTTCTATGTTTTTTTTCAAATATGTATGTTATTCATTTGTTACCATGAATTTTTTTTTCAAAAATGACTCACACAGACAAAATTATGTTACTCTTTGGGTAAAACCCATGTTTTGAACTCAATGGCACCATCAGATCTAGTATTGGTGCCCCTTTTCAGATTTATTCAACTTTTTCTGGGAAAAAAATTATATTTAATATATTTAATATATTTCAAAAAAATTATTTTGGCAAAACCACTTGAAATCTTACGTCGTCTCAGCACCTGGCTTCTGAAATATTTGTATAAATATTCCAATGTATTACATGTCAAAAACTGGGACCTTAGAGTATGAATAATTAAAATTTCCATGAATAATCAGATGAGAATAAAAATACATGGGGTTTAATGTATTAGTATTATATAATATCTCTCAATTCAGATTTAACATAAATAGTCTTGAAATGATATGAGATCATAACATAAACCCTTACCACAAGTACCACCTTGCTTCATATGTGTTAAAAATAATTTTTAATAAAAATATTTTTGTTATACATATATTAGACAACTATATTAATTCATGAATTACTATGTAACAATAGTTTTAAATTTGAAATAATTTTTTTATAAACAGTTCTTTATAAAAATGAACATTCATGTAAAAATTAGTTCATATTCTATGAAAGTTTTGATTTCATGGTTTCGGTCCTTATACCTTGTTAATGATTAAATCATATAAATAATATTAATAATGTTTTATTTATCTTATTTATTCATTATTTACACTTTTATAACCATTTATATAAATTGGTGATAAAAAATTAGTTACATTACTTCATGGAGAAAATAACTCGTACGTATGCGTGAGTTTTGTTTTCACCTTTTGATGGATGGAATGAAAGAAAGGTAATTAAAAATATATTAATAAATAATCATAATAATATAACTAATACCATATATATTCATTATATACATCTTTATAAATATCCATGTTTAGAGGAAATGAAAAATGAATCACATCGCTTCGTGGAGGTGGTGGTCCACACGTACGAACAAGCGATGTTATCATTTTTCAATGGGTTGGAATAAGATAGAAAACGAATATATCATTAATATATAAAAATATATATTCATTAAATATACTTACCACATCATTTTAATTTTGTTATATTCATTTAGATGAGGTTGATAAGAAAGAAACATGAAAAAGATCGCTCAAAACATATATATATTCTTCGAGCATACTTTTTGGAGAAGCACCTTCAAGCTACTTAGATGTAAATTTCTGAGAATAAACATACATAAATGTCATTCATAAAGATTTTTGGAGTGTTTTTGGGTAGATATTGGTCAATATAAAGGGTTCTTGTGGTGTGGATAAGACATGATTAGAGGTTCTCTTTCATAAGTGAGTGTAGTGGTATAACTGTAATTATTACGTATTTAAAAATATAATAAAGTCACTCTCATGGGTAGTGACTAAAAAATAACCAATATTAGAAGATAAAATAATTTTTTGGTCTATATTCACATAGAAAAATATATTTTTACTAGTTTTTTGTATATTTTAACACTTATCTATTTAATTTAACCCTTCATTAACCTATTTAACCATTACTACAGTAAGTGAATTTCTACATTCGTAATTATTCAAAATGAAAAAATGAAGTTGAGAACATTAAAAAATATAAATTATTATTATCAATATATAAACAATTTTATTAGATTCAATTTATATAAGTAAAAAAATAATTTTAAATAATGTGGGAAAACACAATGAAAATAGTTTTTAGAAAAATGCATTTTTAAACCTAAAACATAATTTATTCTCATTAATTTCCTAGTAAAATTCAATAGTTTAATATGAAAATATTTTATTTAAAACATATATAAAAATATAATTAAAATCATGCATAAAAAATTATTAATTCAATTCATTAATATACAAACACATTGCATGAATAAAAATAATATTTTTCAGAACAAATCACTTAATACTTTCAAATACATTTATTTTCATATCTAACCAACTCATAACAAATGAATTCACTTTATTAATTTGTAAAAAATATTTTTTCCCTAATTTAGTTGGTTATATTCAAACCCTCCAATTCAAATTTTGGTAGGTTACTATAACATTTCATAATAACATTTCAATAGTATATAGCGGTTTTTTTAAACTCAGCGTTGTGTTTACAAAATAAATCAAAGTCATAAAACTTATTTATAGAGAAATATATCATAAAATATCAGGCTATTATATTCTACCCCATTATAATAATTATTCACTCAAATTTCCATCACCCCAGTGTAGACAACTAAGGAACCTTTTTCCACATCACATCCTTAGGTTCCCACACAAATTCCTCAAATTTATGTCTTCACCACAAAACATTGACTAGGTGAGTGATATTGCGTCAAAACACTTTATATATTCTTTCTAGAGTGTCCCCTTATTATTCCCCATAAGGTAGATGATGATATACGAGCTTGTCTTAGCTTTTCCTTCTTTCTTATTCTTATAGCCTTATTTTATGGAGATATTTGTAGGAATACTTTGTTACAAACTTCAAAATCTAGATCTCAATGATGAATATAAACATAAATTTTCTATCGACACTTATATTACGTGATTTGTTTTTCAATGGATCAAACTGTCTATTCCATTTCCTCAACTACCTTAGGTCCCAATTGATTTTATTCTCCAACTTCATCTCAACACATTAGTTCTCTACACTTCCTACCATATTGTGCTTTATAAGGGGACATTCAAAACATTTAGTGAATGATGTTTTTATAAAATATTTTAATATATAAATTGGTAGATTTAAACTAGCATTAAAATACATATATATTATCTAAATATATATTATATGGTTTTTGTGATCCTCTCAGACTTACTACCTATGTGAGGATAATATAGAGTAGAAAAGTTCAACTTCATATTCAATGATCACTGAATATTTCTCAAAAACATTAATGGAGACATAAAATCCAAATTAGATCCAACAGAATGTGGTACTCTATGAAAAACTAACACTTAATTAATGTATATCTTGGAAATCTAATCAAGAGGGAAGTATTTTTATATTTCAATAAAATATGGTGAATTATCAAGGTAATCAAATATAACCCAAATAGAATTAGATCCATTATATGTTTTATGGAATCCTATGTTGAAATCCATGGTGATATTTTTCAATTTCCAATTTGGTATGTGTAATGGTTATAATACCCCTAAGACTTATTTCCCTCAACATTAACATTGTAACATTCCATTCATTGAGATATATACTATAAAATATCCCTTTACATGTTATCCCACTAGAAATAGTATTGTAAATATAATTACATATTTGTTCATAATGTCATTCTTTTCATGGTTTTCATAATATGATGATGTATTTCCAAAATACATTCCTAATATTCCTTACTTTTCCCCAAAACCATGAAAACAATGACAATATATAATCACCATTTATATCCTGATACCACATAGAAAAATATCATTGTAGAAATCATAGTCTATTATAAAAAATATATTTTTAAGGATGGTTCTTAAACAAATAAAAAGATGTAAAATTTATTATAGGCTTGATGATAAATATAGAATAATACGTGTAAATATTGTGAAATTTTCCTCATGGGTACTAAAGGATTCCCCATCCTTCTACTTCAGTTCCAGAAATTCCATTTATATTTTCATTAGATTACTATAAGGAAAATACATATCTGAAAATAGCTTCTTAAAATCCTCCCATTTCATGGAGTCAATCTCCTACAATTTCCTTGTATACTTGATCATAGTAAACCGTTGATCATGTTAACTTTTTAGATTATACACATCTAAAATAAACTTCTCATGGTTCGATCTTTTGAGAACATATATTATCTTTTCTATATCATTGATCTAAATCTCAATAATAAATGGATTAGAAGAACTACTTATGAAATGTGGATGTGTCTTCATGGAAGACTCAATATTGATTTATTACTTCCTTTTTTTATTTTTATGTTTAGTATGATTCATGTTACCCTTAATATCTTGAGAGAGTTGGGTGATAATAGCCACAAGATATCACATATTTACTCTCATTTCATTTGGTTTCTCATGAATATGGACATTTAAATTCCACTCATATTCATTTTTCACATGGTTCCTTATCATTCAATCCATTTACAAAAACCGAAAATATTAATGTGAGTGTTAAAAATAAATTATCAGACTAAGAAACCAAATTATTATGAAAATAATTCTTCGGACATCCTAAATTATAACACCTTCTTTCAAAACATGACATTTTACATTCATCTCATATCACTATGTCTTGTCATATTATTTCATATAATCTATCATCCCATTCATCATAATGGTTCATAAAGAGAATTTGAATCAACTAAATAAAATCCCCTAATATGGTCTATCCATGTATGAAATCTTATTCCCACTAATCTTGAAATGAGTGAATATTGAGTTGATACCTAACTAACCTTTTACATGGTTTCTAACACTAGTGAAATATAGGCCATATCCACATCCAAATGATGTTATCTATAAAGTCATTTAATTTCTTTGAAATAACACAATATATAATTTACCAAAACTTCAGGATGTTATATATTTCTTAGACTCATTCATAGAGTTTTCTAAAAAATTAATCTAATACTAATTTATAAAAGTTACTAAAACATGATATGATAACATCTAAAGTGACCCAAAAATTTAATACTTTAATATTAAATCATTTAAGATTAATATAAAATACAAATCAAAATAATAAATCCCCAAGAATTATAATGATTTAATGTCTTTGTAGTATAAGAAGATATTAATATTGTTTCAGTAATGGTCTTTAAAATCTCCCAAAAGTCTTTATTACATATCACAGTAAGAATAACCTGCTTAAAAAATTTATTCATAACCCAGGGAAAGGAAACATATGAAATGGTGAGATCAAATTATTAGTAAGGTTAAACACATGAGTTATTAATTAGTGATCATAAGTGAGGATAAGATAAGAATATGGGTATCATAACATGATCTTAACTTATGAAATCTATACCCAACTAGTCATACATACTGATGAATCATGGAATAAGGATTTTTATCAAGAAATGAATAAGTTATAAGAGTGAATAATTTTCAATAATCAATGATAAGTAATGAGAATAGACCATATTCATAATACATATGTTTTTTTCATACACGTTAGTATCATAAATAATTTATTTAGTAAGGGATCACTACCAAGATTATCATTCTTGATTAATTTAACTTTTTATTCCATTATTTCATTAGTCAAGGTTCACTCCCAATAATATCATAATGGAAGTATTCCATTACTACATTGGGTTCTCTCCCTATGCTAGTCGATATTTTCTCAAGAGGTATCAATTTTTACCTAATGAAGTTCAGGGATATATAATTCTAGACCCACCGATTACATAATGAAAACCATAAATATATGCACCCCAAGATCATAAAAATATTAATCATTTCATCCTTTCATAACCTATGTAATGTAAATAGGTTTCACAAAAATTAATTTATTCCATCACAACATAAACCATAAAAAAGAAATGAGTTTCAAAAATATTTCATAATAAATTAATTATCCCATGGTAAATTAACATATTTTGATAGGATCATCCCCAAATAAGCCTCTTAATAACACATCAAGAGAAAGAATTTGAGTTGTATCATAAGATCACATTCTTAATTAATCATAAAATTACTTAATGTTTTTTTACATAGATAAAAATACCTTTAAAAAAATTTGGTCATTTATTTGAAGATAATAGAAATATCCTTTTTTCAATGTCCTTATAAAAAAAATTGAAAAATAATGAGAAGAAAAGTTTCTTCAAAAATAACTATGGAAACGTTTAAAGGTATATTCAAAGAAAATAATTGACATGGTGGGAAGTCCATTCATGTGAAATATGTTAAAATAATGATTTCATTCACCCATATCTGAAAAAAGTAATAAATAACCTCTTCAAAAACATTGTAAAATTTAATTTTTTAAAAAATAAATGTAATTCCAAATAGTGGATAAAACTAATTAAAATAATAATTTCATTATTGAAAATTATATTCTTGAAAACATTTTAAATAACTCTCATATGAAATGAATAGTTTATCAACTATAGTGAAAATATGGTAGGTTTCTCTATAACACCGTAAGATTCTATGTGTATTCCTTTGAAATAAATTTGATGTATTCAATATCATTATTAATAGAAAAAATCATGTATAAATAGACCATGATATATTATGTACATTATAACCTATATGCTTGATTGATTGGTATGAATAATATTAACCAAATTAAGAAATATTTGTAGAGATGATTTAGAAGTTCTATTTCAGTGTATTATATTTTTTCGATAAGTTTGACTAATTTAGTTGTGAGAAGATGTCAATATTTGGTGAGGTGAGTTATAATACATGGAAGATTGTTATTGAATCATCTATAAAAACAATTTTTATGATTGAATAGTGGTTCTTAAAATGTCTTAAACATGTACAAAATGTGATTAAAGACTGCAGATTGGTGCAACATGTAAATAGATAATAATGATGACTTTGAATTTTAATAGAAAAAATCATGAAATTAGAAATAATATTGAAAATGTTAAAAATTATAATTTTATGGAATTTTATGTTGAATATTTTGGTTAAATCTTTATATGAGAGATTATTGAAAAAGGGTCCAACCATACCCAACCAATTCGAGATAGCACAGCCAAACATGTGAGTGGCTAGATCAATCATGAGGGAGCTATCCTAATAAGGCCACCCATTGTGTATGATTTTATTATAGTAAATATTGTACATTTTAATTAGTGAGTTCCTTTTCTTAGAGTAGACATGGTGTAGGGATAACACGATCTAGGTGTACTTGGTTGGCGTAAAGATATAACATGGGTGGGAACACCCAATATAAGTGTATGAAGTGTATTTGGGTACTAGACATAGTGTCGGATCAAGTGGTTAATATAGTGGAGTGTATTAATAAGTGGTGTGAGGATGAGTAAAGAACCTATGGAGGATTTGGACAACATGGAGAACTGATCATCCACATAATGTGTTATGCTTAAAATAGGGAACATTCGATCCATTGTATCTGGGATTTTCAATCTAGGCCAATGCCATCTTCATACTGTGATATAAGTCCATGTTTAATATTCATAAGGCTATTAATAAGTGAATCTCCAATTAATAATATGAGCATATGATTAACATGAAAATGATAACATGATGTTTTAAATAGATGAAATGTTATATATATAAATATGTGAAGTGTTATACAGTGAAAAATATATACCCTTATTCAAAAAATATAGTTATTTTTAGTGAATATGGGAAATTTATTTACTTAATCCATGTGTGTGAAGTGGATGATCTATGCCAATTCGCACAGGTGCATGAGATAAGTCCATGTTCAAATAGTTTAAAATAGTGGAGTAAGTTATCTGAAACTACCTATAAATACCCCTAAGTGATCCAATTTGCAGTATATGTGCAGAAGATGAATCATATAGAATCAAGGGAGTTAAACACGGTGACTTAAGAGTGGTATGCTTCCATATGAGGATTCGGTTCAAGTTCATATTGACCTTTTTTATGACTTTGTGATCACGTGATGAAGAAGCTGGTTTCACGATCCATCACTTTTGTTACATAAATTTAATTTTTCATCACATACAAATTGTGAGTGTTCCATGAGATTATATTCCCTGTGATGAACTATGAATCAATTATTTCTTTAGCTCATAGGAAGAACAAAGTTGATGCATACTCTGGTTACATAAAGCAGTTCAAAGTTGAGAAAGATTCCGGAGGTAGTTTATTTCATGAAGTAAAATAAGGAACATACCATGCTCCATGCATGCATGAAATATTGTATGTGATTCAGTGCTTATGCATGTGTAATGAAGTAGTATGTTATATATGGTTTTGTGAAGTAGAAAGGTTGAATTGGAGAGACCGAATTTATAGGATGTGTATAGTATGTTGAATAAGGTAATGAAATTTTCACTAATTCATGTATTCCATATTAAAAACATGAAGGGAATATGGAATTTTTTTAGTTTAAGATACATTGATTAGTGAAATATTATAATTATAAAATAAAAAAATTGATATTGAAGTTGGGATTTTTAAGAATGAACAAGTAAAATTACATGCCCAAGTATTCAATGAGCTAAAGAGAGTCATATTATCTAATGATTTGAAAGCAAGTATGATTTGGTAGAATTGATAATCCATTTCTAAAGCTATTAAAGAAGTAAACACGAGAAAATCAGGTGATCTAGTTTTTTTAGATAAATATTACATCTAAATGTGGTGCTAGAATAACCTAAATCTTGAAGATATTTTTTAATTATAGATCATACCTTGATGATTAGTTGAAGAATCTAATGGGAATTTAAAGTGATTGAACATTGGGATCATATGTAGATAAAATTTTCAATGAGAAATTTTAGACATATATGAGATTTTGAAGTAGGAATTGTGTAGGAATCAGTTTTGGTGGTAATTGGACTTTCACTTGTTACTAATATGTGCATATAGTGAAGAATCTATAACCAGGGGAATAACCAGTTGGAAAAAGGAATAAACCTTTTGGCCAATCCATTTAAATTCTCCCTTTTCTATTATATAGTAATTAATATTTCATATGAGGTGGGTTTGATAATTAATGATGAGGGATTTGAAATTAATACTTCATAGTGGTTGAATTAAAAGGTAAATAATTTTTAAAAATAGTATACCACTGATTCACCTAGTCTCAGTTGTACGTAATCAATACTTGGTTACTTCAGTTAGTATTAGAGAAAGATTGTGTATGATGATATGAGGTATTTCTATGAAATAGTGAATTAGAATGAAGTGAAAACCAAGGAATAACATCCTTTTAATTAAATAACTACCAAATATAGAGGAAGAGGATTCTTCTGTACCTCCTATATCATGGCTCGGAAGTGAGAGTTACATAAATTTCTATATTCACACCTATTTCTAAAGACATTTCAATGACTCGAGATGATAAGATGAATATATAATTTGATTTTAATGCTCAAAATTCTATCTTGATGACTTTTCTAGGAAACTTTTATAGTAAAGCAATGATATCCAAACTACTTAGAAAATCTGGGATAAACTGAGTAGTAATAATGAATGAAATCTTAATGTTAATAAAGATAAGTTGAAAATATGATGAAAAAGGTTTAAGGAATATAGAATGGAAATGATGAAAATAAACAATAACATTTCATTAGAGACAATTAGACAATAACTAATATCTATGTACATGGTGAGAATATGGGGGTTTCAAAAACTATGAATAAGATTATGATAAATTTCCATGGTATATTAGATCAAAATGTTTATACCTTGGAAGATAGGGATTCCATTTCATTGGATGAGTTACATAACATACTAATTGGTTTTTAAATGATAAATCCCATGGTATTTAAAAAGAATTTAATGGATGATATAATATTTTAGACTACAAGAAAAATTAATCTCAAAGAGGTACATATAGTGGAATTAAGTGATTTTAATGATGATGAAGTTGGTGAGGACCTTAGTGAAATTGTTGCTCTAATTTAAGGAGTGTCCAAAAATGGAAAATAAAAATAAAAATGAAATAAACCACTAAAATTATTCAACTATAATGAAATTGGGAATATTTCCATAAATTTTTCAAAGAAGAAGATGGTTGAATCAAAACCTGATGTGGAAGATGAGAAACCTCAAAAACAGAAACGTTATAAGAAGAAGAAGAATACTTATAGAAACAAAAAGTGAAATTTTATTAAAATTTATAAATTAGGAAATTAATCATATTGTATCTTTTAAAAATATTAACTAAAATTATTTTTTAGTATTCATAAATCCTCTGATTCTTCATGTAGTGATGATGATGGAGAAGTAATAATAGATCTGGAGTATGGGATGAAAGAACTGTTTAATGATTCTCTTGAGAAAAAACACACTGCTTTAGAAAGATAAGTGAAAGATAAAGAAACTAAATATAGAATTAACTATTTAAAAAAAATGTATGATAGAAAATAAATATCCGTTAATTATGATAATAAGAATAATATATTTAAGGTAGAAAAATTTAGATGATTATAAGTGATTTTGAAGTGAAATTGAATAATAGGTAGGAAGAGATATTTGAGATAGAATCTATGTATCTGAAAGTACATCATGAACTAAACAAAATTATAGAAGACTTAAACATGATTATTAATGTAAAAAATGATTCCACTAAAGATGGTGAGAAGAAGGGTCCTACATGAAAGGTATATATTCTCATAAACTATTCCAAAATAGAAATTTTAAATCTAAAAGTGCATGTGAATCTCCTAGAACTAATATGTCAAGATATATACATTCTACCACAACAAAGGAATAAATAAGGATGATCAAAACAAAATATCCCTTAGGAAAAATCATGATTCAATTACAAAAATATGACACCATGGATTTTTGGGACACATTTATTTAAAAAATGTAAGATTATAGTTTAGAGGATTTTGTTGGAATTGGGGGAAAATATAAAAATATATCCTACTCTTACTGGTATAACATTTCTATACCAAAAAATAGGAACAAACTAAGGGGGAGAAGTAGTTAATAGATGAGAATAAATTCTCAAATTAATTAACCAATGAACATAAATCCATCCAAACATCCAATACAATAATTTAATGAATTCATAAAAGAATTGTGTTGAAAAGGTGGATTAGAAGGTTACAATGCTATGGAATACATAACTAAATTACCTAGACTATAGCTCAATGATATAAAGGGAATATAAATCTGGTGACTAAAGAGATTAATTCATGTACATTATAGAAGATGTGTGACACACCAAAGAAAGATGAACATAAAAAGAAGGATTTTTTGGTTGTTTTGTAAAATCAACTAAAAAAGGCTAACCAAATAGAGAAAACTAACATATATTCTAGAAATAACGTTAAGTAGTTTATTTTAGAAAAAGATTTTAAATATAATACAAATTCATTTATTGGTTTTTTTCTGGAAAAGGAAAAAATTAGTGTTGTAAGAACCCAGATCTTCTTTTCAGGTATGTTTTACTTTTTTTGAAGAGTCTTTGAGAAAAGATGAGTTTTTGGAAGTTTTCAAAGTACATTCCATGTACTTTATGAGTACATTCCATGTACTCGGTTACTGTGTGTAGCCGTGTGCTGGCCATCTAACAGATGTGCACACAGCCATGTGGGGTGACTTGGAGGCCGCTTAAAGCGGAGTACGGAAAAGGCGAGTACACACCATGTACTTCAAAAGTATACACCATGTACTTTCTTTTTTTAATTGAATGCTCTGAGGTTGCATCTAATTGCTAGAACACACTTCTTTTAGGTTCTGTTCGACTGATAGAACCTATACAGCCACATATCTTTGATGAACCCATGATCCTCCGTTTATCCTCCAATTAGAACACCGTTGATTGAGTTGGAATCACATCTATGAGTTATCCTTTCTCCTAGAGCTTAATCTTCTAATTTATCTTTTTTTTGAGATATCGTGGGTTGAATGTTTTAGAAATTTTATTAGATATATGGCTTTCTAAAGAGATTCAAGCTTCGAGGTTCAAGTATTTTGATCTCCTAACCCCTAGGTAGGTGGTTAGTTCCTTTCCTTAGTTATTCCTTGAGTTTTATATGCATAATTGTCCAATACCCATGAATGGGGTATTTCACGTTTACTCTTTTAGCCCTATTGATTCTCTTCCATGCTAGTATGATTGAGTATATAATTATTGATTGGGAATAGGGTGAATTATTGTGCTTTGGATGTATTTCCCATGCATGTTTTCCCTGTTTGGACCTTTGGGTTGTGATTGCCTATTATGTTGTTGTTTACTTTACCATTCCTAGTATTGTAGGATAGTGCGACTATTGTTCTATTATGCTATTGTGTTGTAGAATACTATCCATGTAGTTCTTGAGGGTTACCTTGGCCTTTACGCGCTGCTACACTTGCTTGAATTACATGAGGTTGTGAGAACCTGGTGTGTATACCATTGGGAGAATGGACGTTGAGGTATTCTCCAGAGTGTCTTTATAATTTACGATGCAAGAACAAAAGGTGAATTGACGTTCATTGCTTCCTCAGTGTGTCTGTAGATCCTCGATGCAGGCCATAGAGGGAATGTGACATAAGTGCTTCCCTAGAGCGCTTTTAGTTAAGATACGAGACTATAGAGAGAATTGATAGTGAGTGTTTCTTCAAAGATTCTATGCTTAAGATAAACTATAGGGGTTACAATGAGTGTACTACCCAGAGGGTTGCTTGTTCTTGTAATGTAGGACTAGAGGGGATAGGTTGTGAGTACTTCCCAGAGGGTTAATTTGTGTTTAGCTACTTGCGTGTGTTGCTGGGTAGAACCAGAGGGTTACCTGTTGTGTTTATCTGCTTGTTAGTTATTTCTTGATACTGAACTGGGGATTGTTTACTACTGAGTACCTTCCTTTTACTACTTTTTGAACTTTTTCCTACCATATACTCATTGACTATTAGGCACATATCTCGTGGTGGTTGCCTACTAGGATTAGTTTCACACCCTATTTGGGCCTTGATTTTGGGCCCAAATATTTTATAAAGATGAAGTTCCAGAGAAGGGAAAGCACCCTTCTACTTCAGATACTTGACATGTTTCAGAGATGGAGAGCACGAGACCAAGCTTAGTCTTGCGATGCTATGGAGTTGATTTCTGTTTTCCTTTTGTACTTGGTTTAGTAATATATTTCATCATTGTTCTTTGTTTCGCTGCTTTCTTAAAAATATGTATCGTGCATCATTATATGTATGTTCTCCAGTTTATTCTATCAGTTTTCCGCTATTTATTTTGGTATGATACTATTATTGCTTCCACTCTTGTATGTATTTGTTACTTCTGTTGTGTACTCTGTCAATGAATTCATAGTTTCCCCACTATCACGCCAAAGGCCCTCAATGCTAGTCGGAAGCTCCAGAGTTCATGGAAATGCACTTGAGACCATGTGACCAACCGGATATGGGGCTCCTTTTGGGTGGCTTCTAGAACCAAGACATTACATAGTGGTATCAGAGGGAGGGTTTCATTTCTCTTGACTTACTGTTTGGAGCCTTTAGCTATGGATTGGAATGAATAGGTACTTGATAATAAGATGTGCCCGGAAGTAGCAAACCCATGTACAGGGAAAGGAAAACCTACCTCGTTTATTGAAAATTTTCAGGTTTTTCAAGATTACAGTTGATTTGATTTCACCTTGAGTGATTCACATGATTTGTGCTGTTATTTTTTATGTTACCGAGGTTCTATTTCAGTCGCAACCCGATGAGATGAGGGTATGAAATCTCATGCATCATATAGTCACTTTCTAGAAATCACGTGTCATGAACTTTTTCCATGTCATATAGGATGTGTTAGTGATTGCATGTTGTTGTGATAGATGATGTGTAAAATATGCATGATGTTGTGATAGTTTCCTTGATATAAATATCTACTGTTTGATAGGGTGTTGTTTGTGTAATGGTTTTCTTGATTAGACGCCAATCTTTGGTTCTTGAGGTGTTGTGGGACCTTATGGACCAGAATTTAGTGGATCATTGCTATGTTTTCCTTGTTATAACATGTATAAGATTCTAGGCATTGATTCGTAGGGAGTATGGTCCCTCACGGATCAGAATTTGGAACATTCAGTTCTTGTTTCATTGTTTTCTGGGTTCCGGAGTAGTTTGTGAGGCTTACTATCTAGAAAAACCCAGAATACACATCGTGTTGTGTTATGTACACTTCATATGTTCTTCTGTTTGAGAAGAAACAATTTATTTAAATACATGTCGTGTAATTTATGTACACACTGTGTAGTCTCTGACCGTGTCGTAGGCCATGTGGGAAGAGACACGGGATGGGGAAGGTACAATGGGAACATGTCGTGTACCAGTCGAACATATTGTGTAGTGTCGAACCTATGTCCGCCCGTGTAACTAACAACACATATGGATAAACCTTGAGCTATACACACTGTGTTCTCTTTGAACATGTCGTGTCGTCTGACCTAGGTACCCAGTCGTGTGACGAACAACACGGTTAAGTGTTATCCCTTCACATACACTCTATGTCCACCAGGAACACGTCGTGTAGTGTGAGATGTGTGTCAGGCTGTGTCGCTAAAAACACAGGCTTGGTGAAGCTTGTCTAGTACACACCGTGTAGTCTTTCCTTAGGAGGGACGTGTGGCTTAACCGTGTAGGAGGCCTCGGGCAGGGGAAGTGGATTCATGTACACACCGTTTGTTAAGAAAACATGTCGTGTGGTGGGGTGTTACATGACCTATTCATGAAAGAGTACATGCCCATGTAAATGACTTAAGGGAACATGTCGTGTAGGAAATGTACATGCCGTGTAGTCATGTTTTGTAAAACTTGAGTGCTTCCTTCCTCATTTTCCCTTCTTACACTCATTGTTTTCAGTCCTTGATATCTTGATCTAAGGTGTGTACTTGACCTTGTAGAGTCATGCCACTGAGACGTCCTCCGGTTGTGTGCCAGTTGTTAGGAAGTGATCAGACACCGGACATGGTTGATCAGAAATTAACTGTAGATCCTACAGTTGTGCCAACCTTGGCACCTACTGTTATGCTTGACATAGCTGTGGATGCACAGTTTGGGGAGGGATTTATGAGGATGATGCAAACTTTTCAGGGAGCTCCACCTCCTGTCCCGTCAATGGTAGATTTGATGCGGGTCTTCCAGCGGCAACATCCTCCCACTTTCTCTGGGGAAGGAGGACCTCGATTGGCAGAGTCATGGCTAGAATCCATGCAGACGATCTTTGAGCATATATATATGCCTCCAGAGAGGAGGGTAATGCTCACTACCTATATACTTCGGGACTCTTCCAAGAGGTGGTGGGATGTGATCTCATGGGTGGGACGCCAACAGGTTATGGTGTGGGACGAGTTACAGTACATCTTCTATTATTAATTTTATCCAGATTCCTTGAGGGTCGATCGAGCCTGGGAGTTTATGAGTCTCGAGTAGGGTAAAATTCTATTAGGGAGTATTCCTCCTGCTTTACCAAGCTGCATCGCTTCACGCCTATTCCAGGAGTCGATCAGTTGTTCATGGCATGGAAGTTTGAGGATGGTCCAAGGCATGACATCTGATCATAGTTGAACATCTTCTGGTTGACTTCTATCACTTTTATCATTAACCAGACACTGATCACGGAGTGCAATATGAGGTATTCCAGAGTTGTGAGCCATGTCGGCTCGGTATCTATAGTAAGCATCCCTTCTACTGACGGTAGGAAGCATTGCAGGGAGTCTTCGCGCGGTGATTGAATGGGGAGAGACACATCTTCTGGTATCCAGGTGGTGTGCTACCAATGCGTAAGGAGCGGGTATACAAGGCCACACTACCCGAGATACCTAGGGGAGTGCTGATCATGCAGAAAGTTGGGTCAACTTTAGTGCTTCCATCAGATATTTTCAACAGCTGCGGATGAAACGGGTTCTTCTGTGACTCGTCATTCGGAAGCAGCGCCACCAGTTTCTCACCAGTCTAGGAACTCAAGTTCGTCTGGCCATTCTGGATGAGGTGGAGGTTGTGGTAGTGGTGGTCAGTTGCCGATGTTTTAGTGACAGCAAAGTGAATCATCTTAGACTGGTCAAGCAGGGCCACAGGGCTGCGATGCAGGATAGACTTTTGCAGTGGAGTAGACCTAGTAGGATCAGAAACCGGAACCTTTTATAGTTCGAGGTACGATCTTAGTTTCCTCAGTTTTATCTTCTGCTCTTTTCAACATATGGGCTTCACATAGCTTTATATCTGTTACTATCGTGGAGATCCTTGGTCTTTGAATCATTTCTTCTATTGATATCTTGACACTGGACACTCTTTTGCGGACGAGAATGGTGAGTATATGTTAGTGTAAGGAGTTACCTCTTGAGGTTGGTGGGTGTCACTTTCTATGGGATCTCTATGTCCTAGAGATGACAGGCTATGATGTCATTCTCAAAATGGACTGTCCAATTCCCTTCCAGGCAGTCGTCAACAGTTATATCCTCAGGGTGAGTTTCACATCACCAGGGGGTATGTAGTTTCTTCCTAAGGGCGAGTGGGATGTCCAAGAGAGTAGAGCGGGTCCAAAGCATCATAGGTTAAGAGGATTTACAGCCCAGATCACTAGTCTATATCTGGACAGGTAGGGGAATCCACAGTTATAATTTCCTATAGTGGTGGATCGTTTCAGAGATGTCTTTCTAAAGAAATTTTTAGGTTTTACTTCGGAGCTTGAGGTGGAATTTTCTATTGAGCTTTTTTCAGGAGCGGCACCGGTGTCCATTCCTCCTTATAGGATGGCTACACCTGAGTTACAGGAGATGAAGAATTAGTTGGAGGAGTTGCTGGAAAAAGGATTCATCTGACCTAGTACTTCTCCATGGGGTTCGCCAGCCCTTTTTATCATGAAGGCAGACTGTACCCTTAGGCTTTGTGTGGAATATCAGATGATTAACCAGTTGATAGTCAAGAAACGATATCATGTACCAAGGATTGATGATCTCTTTGATCAGCTTAGAGTATCCCGAGTGTTCTCGAAGATTGACTTGAGATAATGTTATCATTAGTTTCATGTTAGACCTTATGATATACATCTCACAACCTTCCAGAGCAAGTATGGTCTATAAGAGTATATGGTCATGTCGTTCGACCTCACGAACACTCCTTCAGTTTTCATGTCATTGATGAACCGAGTGTTCCATCCATACCTGGATTCCATCACCGTGGTCTTCATGGATGATATCTTGGTGTACTATCACACTTGACACGACCATGATACCCATATTGATATGGTTTTGGGTACACTGAGAGAGAATCAGTTATATGCTAAGCTCTAAAAATGTCACTTTTGGATGGATCATATTCACTTCATGGGTCATGTCATCTTAGAGACATGAGTATCTATAGACCTAGAGAAAGTGAGATCTAATGTTTTCTGGGAGATTCCTAATAATGTCTTTGAGGTGTAGATTTTCCTAGGGATAGCTGGATACTACAGTCATTTCATACAAGACTTTTCACGCTTAGCAACACCGCTAACAAGTCTGACTAAGAAGGGTGTGAAGTTCTTGTGGTCAGATTATTGTGAGTCAGCAGTTTTGCAGCTAAAAGGGAGGTTGACTTCAACACTGATACTACTCTTTCTAGAGCCTGGACAGAGCTATACTATGTACTATGATGCTTCTGGTATCGGACTGGGAGCTGGGCTTATGCAGGGAGAAGGAGTCGTTGCGTACGGGTCTTGGGAGTTGAAGTAACATGAGAGGAACTACCTGAAGCATGATCTGGAGCTAGAAGTAGTTGTTCATGACTTATGTTGTTGGAGAAATTATCTTATGGGATAGAATTTTGTGTTTTTCACCAACCATAAGAGTCTCAAGTACATCTTCACTCAGCGTGATCTAAATTTGAGAGAGCAGTGGTGGGTTGAGTACCTAGAGTCCTTTGATATTGAGCATGCCTATATGCCTGGGAAGGGCAATGCGGTGGCTGATGAATTGAGTAGGAGGACTCAGTTACAGGAAGTTCAGGAGGCCAGTAGTGAGTGGAAGCTTGTGGCTCTGTTGTCTGAGATGCATTTTGAGGTGCACGACAGAAAAGGGCAGACGTTTCTATCTTCTGTAGCTGTCACCTCTACTCTTATGGATTGAATTTGGATGAGGAAGCTATTGGATTCTGAAGGCCTAGTCCTATGGGAGAGTGTTTCTAGAGAGGACCATATTCTAGGATAGACCACAGGTGAGGATGAAATCTTACGCTTCCAGGGGTACGTATGGTTTCAAATAGACATACCAGAGGAGCTGATGCGGGACTCTCATTCCTCAGTTTGGGTAGTACATCCTGGTGTCACCAATATGTATCATGATCTACACCATCAGTATTTATGGCTAGGTATGAAGAGAGAAATTGCTGGATTCCTCATGAGGTGTTCCACTTGTCATTAGGTGAAGGCAGAGCATCAGCGACCAGTAGGGCTTTTACAGCAATTACCCATTCTCGAGTGGAAGCGGAATGATGTTATGATGGACTTTGTGACTGGTTTTCCGAGGTCGCCTCGATGGAATGACATAGTTTGGGTTGTCATTGACAAACTCACGAAGGTTATTCAATTCTTTCTGATCAAGGAAACCATCAGTGTTGATGAGCTAGCACAGTTGTACATCCTTGAGATTGTACGTCTTCATGGAGTTCCTCACTATTTGTTTCAGATAGGGATGCCTGTTTTACGTCTTGGGTTTGTCAGGGGCTTCAGAAGGCTTTGGGTGTGCAGATACTTTTGAGTACAGCTTACCACACCCAAAAAGATGGCTTGTCCGAGCGTGTGATTCCGGTGCTTGAGGATATGCTCCGAGCATGTATTATTGGATTTTGGAGGTTCTTAAGAAAATCATATACCTCTTGTTGATTTTTCCTACAATAATAGTTTCCAAACAACTATTCAGATGACACCTTATGAGGCTTTGTATGGTAGGATATGCTGATCACCATTATGTTTGCTGGAGGTAGGAGAGGATGCTTTTCAGGGACATCGTCTTGTTCAGGAGACCACCGAGCAGATAGAGATGATTCGGAAGAGGATGGATACTTCACAGTCTTGTCAAAAATCTTATGTTGATCAGAAGAGACGGCCTCTTTAGTTTGAGGTCGGGCATAAGGTTTTCCTGCGTGTCACACTAAGGTTGGGACACAAGAAGATTAAGATATATGGTAAGCTTTCATCGAGGTACGTCATGCCATTTGAGGTGTTGGAGAGAGTTAGGCCAGTTGCCTATCAGTTGTAGTTACCTCAGAGGTACAGGGATATGCACGACATCTTCCACATTTCTTAGCTCCGACGTTACTTTTCAGACCCGTATCATGTCTTTCAACCCAAGGAGTTTGAGCTCTAAGTGGACGCATAGTCTTAGGAGGATCGTATCCATTTTGTGGATCATAGTAAAAAGGTTCTCCATGGCCGATCTGTTCCTCTGATATAAGTGTTATGGCAGCACGGGCGAGTATAGGAAAAGACTTAGGAGAGGGAGGCTGATGTATGAGCTCAGTGGCCAGAATTGTTCGGGGTTTCATCTTCTAAACCATGATAGAGAAATTTAGGGAGGAATTTATTTAAGGGGGGATGTTTGTAATAACTTGGATGTTCTTTTCATGTATTAATTTGTTTTTTTCTAGAGTTTTTGAGAAAACAGAAGTTTCTGGAAATTTTTGAAGTACACACCGCGTACTTTATGAGTACATGCCATGTTCTCGGTTACCACGCGTAGCCGTGTGTTGGTCATGCAGTGGCCTTGCACAAGGCCATGTGGGATGAATTGGAGGTTAGTTAATGTGGAGTACGGAAAAGGTGAGTACACACCAGGTACTTGAAATGTACATGTCGTGTACTTTATTTTCATTAAACGCAATGGGGTCACGTCTAATCGCCAGAACACACTTCTTTTAGGTCAAGTTCGACCGAGAGAACCGGTACGGCCATCGATACTTGACGAACCCTCGATCCTCCATCTGTCCTCCAATTAGAACATTATTGACTTCGTTAGAATTGCATTGGTGAGTTCTCCTTTCTGCTAGAGCTTCTTCTTCTAATTTCTCCATTATTGTGAGATATCGTGGGTTGAACATTTTAGACATTTTCATCGATCTACGGTGTTCTATGGATATTCAAGATTCAAGGTTCAAGTATTTTGATCTCCTACCACCAAGGTAGGTGGTTTGTGCCTTTCCATAGTTAGTCCTTGATTTTTATGTGCATAATTTCCCAATACCCATGAACAGGGTATTGCGCGGTTATCGTTTTAGCCCTATTACTTCTCTACTATGCTGGTATACCTGAGTAGATAATTATTGATTTTTAATAGGGTGAATTTTTTTGCTTTGGATGTTTTTCTCATACGTGTTTTTCCTGTTTGGACCTTTGGGTCTTGATTACCTGTTAGGCTGCTATTTACTTTCCCATGCCTAGTATTATAGGATGGTGTGACTATTGTTCTATTATGTTGTTGTGCTGTATAATACTATCCAAGTAGTTCTTGAGGTTTACCTTGGCCGTTACGCGCCTCTACACTTTCTGTAATTACATGGGGCTGTGAGAACCTGGTGTATAGACCATATGACGAATGGACGTTCAGGGCTTCTCTAGAGTGTCTTTATAATTTACAATGCAAGAACACAGGGGGGGAATTGACGGTGAGTGATTCCTTAGAGTGTATGTAGTTCCTCGACACAGGCCACAAATGGAATTTGATGTAAGTGATTCCCAAGAGCCCCTTTAGTTATGATACGAGACTATAGGGGGAATTGATGGTGAGTGCTTCCTCAGAGAGTTTATGCTTTAGCTGAACCAGAGGGGTTAGACTGAGTGTACTTCCCATGGGGTTGCTTGTGCTTGTTAGGTTAGACCAGAGGGGATAGGCTATGAGTACTTCCCAGAGGGTTACCTTATGTTTAGCTACTTGCTTGTGTTGCTTGGTAGGACCAGAGGGTTACCTGTTGTGTTTATCAGCTTGTTAGTTATTGCTTGATACTAAACTAGGGATTGTTTACTATTGAGTACCTTCCTTTTTACTATTTTCTATACTTTTTCCTGCCATATACTCATTGACTGTAAGGAACAGATATCATGGGGGTTTCCTACTAAGATTAGTCTCACACCCTATTTGGGCCATGCTTTTGGGCCCAAAAAGATTATAATGTTGCAGGTCTAGAGAAGGGAAAGCGCCCTTCTACTTCAGGTACTTGACATGCTGTGGAGATGGAGAGCACGGGACCAAGCTTTGGCTTGCAATTCTCCAGAGCCAATTTCTGTTTTCCTTTTTTACTTGGGTTAGTACTGTATTTCAGCACTGTTCTTTGTTTCGCTTCTTTCCTAGACATATGTATCGTGGATCATTATATGTATGTGCTCCAGTTTATTCTATCAGTTTTCTGCTATTTATTTTGGTATGATACTATTATTACTTCTGCTCTTGTATGTATTTATTACTTCTATTTTTTACACTATCAATGAGGGAATAGCTTCCCCATTAACACACCCAAGGCCCTTGCTGCTAGTTGGTATCCTATGGAGTTCGGGGAAATGCGCTTGAGGCCATGTGACCAACCGGGTACGGGGTTCCTCTGGGTGGCTTCCGGAACCGGGAAGTTACAAGTGTGAACATGTTGATTGTGTAATGAATAACTATATAACTTTCCTTTCAATCTATTAAGTGTTTATAAATATATCAATAAATTATAAGTAAACTAATGTTTGATTACTTATAAATTTGTAGAATACTGCTCCACATTAATAAATAGTTCATGAGAACTGTGAGAATACATCCCATAATGAATAAAAAGATGAATATGAATTCATAACAATATATTATAAGAAGGTAGAAGGATAATGAAAGGTTGGGAGGAAAATATAAGACTAAGTTCTATTTATAAGGAAAAAATATGTCCCTCATTATTACCTTGTTTATATTATTTTTACTAACATGAATAGAATTGAAATACGTGGATGAATACCTTAAGGTGAAGAAAATATAATTTAAACATATCAAATATTCAAAACATAGTGAAAATTATATTCCTAAACTTCACTATGAATGATGTATGATAATCTATCTCAATTTCAGAATCATAGTTTTTTTTTAAATTGATTTATCAAAATAGAGTTGACATTGAGCTAAAAAGGAGTGTATATTTGTTTTTTCAAAATATTTGTTTGATGTTTTGTTATGATTGTAGTATGAATAAATTTCATGATTTTATAGTGTGGTTGTATCAAAATTATAATGTGATAATTCTATGATATTTGTATCGCATTCATTTTTTTATTTGGAAAAGATTTAAAACCTTTGTTATACAATCATTTTTTGTAAATTGGGTTTTCCCATGTATATTTAGAGTTTTCAAGATAAATTATTTTTGAAGAATAAAATTAGTGGTATCATACTAAAGGGAGATGTAGATGATTAATGTGGAAAACATGATAAGGGATATCCCTTAAACATTCATTTTATTTATTTTCAATAACGGATAGAGAGACAAAAACACATATTTAAATATTTCCATATAAAGTGTTTGGTGTTATTGAAAATAAATCCAAAGGGGGAGATTGATGTTTATTTGAGTGAATTATATTTTTTGTCAATAAGGATGAATGAAATAATTGTTAGAATATTACAATATGTGTTTTAGTGGTTTTTGATTCTTAGTGGATGGTTATCAAAACATCCTCAATATAATTGTGAAGATTACAAAGCTATTATCATAATGTTCTACTCATGTGTAAGAGGTATTTAGGGATTTTATATTGGTACAACATGTATAATGTTGGTAATGAATACTTAGAATTTACATAATTGAATTATAAAAATAGAAAGAATATTCGAAATTTATAAATTGACAATTCTATGGAATTTTATGTTGAATTTTTTGGATAACCATTTTTATTGAAGATTACTAAAAAATGAGCTAGCCATATCAAGCCAAGTCAAGATAGATAAATCACACATTTCTGAGGCCAAGTAATCTACAGAGGAGGTATCCAAAAAATTCATTCTAAAATGGCTGAGTATAGTAGATTCATGTTGGTGAATGTTCATGAGTGTGCACCTATTCTTGGGGTAGGTATATAACACACATAGCACACACTAGGTGCACTTATGTGGCACAAAGAGAGAAACATGCAGTCATGCCCAATATGAGTGTGTGAAGTGTATTTAGGTACCTACCCTAGTTTTAAAATGAGTGGTGGATGTAATGGAGTCTATTATTAAGTTGTGTGATGAAAAGTGAAGAACTCATGTGGGACTCAACCTATGTGGATCACTTTTAACCCACATAATGAGTTTTTATTAAAATGAGGATTGTATGATCCATTGAACCTAGACCATATGATTGAGGAAAATGTTATCTTTAATCTTTGATATATGTTGAGGGTTCATATTTTATGGGTGAAAATGGTTAAATCTTTAGTGAATAATCAAATAATATGAACCAAATTAGAATGATCACATGATATCATAAGTAGCGTAAAAATTCTATACCTAGATTTGTGGAGTGTTATGAAAATAAATACATATACCAATGTTTAAATAAATATATATTCATTTACTGAGGAGTAGATGATGATTTATTGAAGCTTTGTAATTTAAGAATGTGAGATAAGTTAGTTCATGTTGGTGTATGAGATGAATTAGTGCCCTCAGAGTGTGATGTAGTGGAGTAAGTCAGTGGATATTTTCTATAAATATCCACATATGAGATCTTTTTTAGTTTATGTGTTAAACGCGAATATGAGAGAAGTTATAGAGAAAAAATGATACTCAAGAGTGTTTTAATTTCATATGGGGATAGCTTGAAACTTCATGATGATCCATTCTATGAATTCATGATCACATGATAAAAAACTCTTTTCTATGAACCTTTTCTTGTTTTACTAAATCATTAAGTTGTTTTATATAGAATTTATGAATATTATTCAATCTTGTAAGCTTTAGTATGATCTGGGTATCTATTCATTTTTTAGTGGAAATGAATAATAGAAGTGTTGCATAATATTTTTACATGAATTGGTTCAAGATTGAGGATTTTCTGTGAGGTAGAGGACGTCAAAAAGGAAAATAAGGAGAATACATTTGATCCGCATGCATAGACGATTTTATATGAGGTAGTGATTTTACATGTGTAATGAGGTAGTATACGGGAAAGAGATTCATGAAGATAAAGGGTAAAAATAGAGTGACTGAGTTGCAAGTACATTCATTTTAGCTTCAATAAGGTAAGGAAAAGACATCTAATTCAAGTATCGCATCCCAAAAGAATTAATGAAACATGAAAATGTTTAGTTTTATATTCAGTAAGTAGTATAAAATTATAATTTAATAACGAATGGGAGTTTTTAGAATGAATAAGTAGTCTTGAAAACACAACTAGAAAACTGAATTATACCCACGATTTAGAAACGTGGCTATGGCCCCCCAAAACCGTTGGTATTTCATGTACCCACAGTTTTGGGAACTGTGGGAAACCGAGGCATTGGGTTTGGTCCCCAGCCTATACCCATAGTTTTACAGGCTGCGTAAAGCTTTGTTTCCACCTAGTCAAAGTCACATTTATTCCCCCCACGTTGTCAAATCCATATACCCATAGTTTTAAATCCATGGGTATAAATTGTAAAAAAACACAGAGGTAGGAATAGAACCAGCGACCTGCACTCCAAATTTGGTATGCCTAACCACTCAGGCTATTCCACTTATTTGTATATATATCTATATTTTGGTAAATATATTAATTTACGCCCATATTAGAAAAAAAGTTTGTCACGGGTTTCGATCTGACGACTTATTATTCATACATCCAACGATAAACTAACCCAGCTAACTTGCTTATATATTTACATACATACATTTATTATAATATATTAATATTTCTCCTAGTGTTATAAAAAATCAGTCACTAGGATTCGATCACACAACCAAATATAAAATTAGAGGATTCCACACCAACTCATCTACGAAACATTTGAGGTTCTATATATGTATCTACCTAGGTATATTAATCCAAACCGTGGGTTTTGGTGGAAAAACCATGGGTATAGGTTTTCCCACCAATTTTTTTCTGTCCCATGAAAAACAGTTCCCCGCCATAATGCGTGAAATCTATACCCACGGTTTTATAAAACCTTGGGCATAGGTCTTCAAAAAAATCATATTCCAACTGTTTTTCCAAAACCCTTGGTATAGGCCTTCAAAAAATGTCTATTGCCACAGTTTTGACCAAAACCCTATGTATAGCTATTTGTTCACCATGGTTGTCAAAAACTGTGGGGATAGGTCTTCAAGAAAAACCCTATACCCATGGTTTTTCCCAAAACCGTTGGTATAGGTTCCCATACAACCCCTATACCAACGATATTCAAAAACCATGGGTATAGGGCTATTTTCTAGTAGTGATACAGAAGCATTTAATGATATGAGAACAGTCATATAATGTAAAGATTTTGAAGATAGAAAGATCAAGTATACTTGATTATCATTTCCAGTAGTTCTTTAATTAGTTTACAAATTAAGATCTGTTGATCTGATTTGTTTGAGGATAAATATTATATCTTGAGGGTGTGAAGTTGAAAAAATAATATTATAGGCATGTTTCTAATTTTGGATTATACATTAAATAAAATTTGATGACTCTAGGGGAACATTGGTGTGAGAAGACAGTTGGATTTCATGTGAATCACATTTTTAGTGGAAACTTGCAAAATTTAGTGGGATCCTAATGTTGAAACACTTTGGGACTCGGTGTTGATGGGAATGAGACTTTCCATAATTTTGACCACATACATTCATTGAAGAATCTATAACTGAAGGGGAGGTAATTGGTTACAATAAGTAGTTTTTCTTTTGAAAAATCCATGTAAAATCGATGTTTGTTGTTATCTATTTGTTACTATTTATCACATGTTGAGGATTATAATTAAAGGTGAGGGTTCAGGACTTTAATCAGTCATATAGGTTGAGTTAAAAGAGAATGAATTTGTAAAAATAGTGTACCACTGATTTCCCTCCATCTCAGTGTCAACTAACTGGTCCTTCGATACTTTATTTTTATTTATTTTAAATTTTTTTATTAATTCATATGAAATAATCATTAGTTTTTAATAAAACCACTTCATTATTAAAATATCTATTTCTATAAATAAATGTATATCTCTAGGTGTCATGAAATTTTATATAAATGTTTTTGGACAATATAAAAAAAAGTTGATGAAATTTATTGGAAATTTACATATAATCATTCATACATTAGTAATCTAACTTTTTGGAATGAAGAAAAAATCATATGAAGGTAATTTGTTTGTCCAAAAAACCATTTTTAGGTGTGAAATGTGTTTTTTATATTAATAAAATTAATAAATCACTATTTATTATTTATTTTCATATAATTTATCCAAAATATATTCAATGAAATATTTTAAAAGTCATCTAATAGTTTTTATATGGAAACAAATGAAGGTAAACTCAGTTTTCTACTTATAATGATTTTTTTTTCTAAAAAATGGTTTTATTTGTGCATTCTATAATTATTTTAAAATTAATTTCTCCGAGATATATAAATTGAATTTAATAATATGTATTCCATGATTTTAATAAAAATTTCATAATTTGGTAATGAGGATTCATTTTTTTTTTCACAATTAATAGTGAATTTGTTTTACCACGGTTAGGGTTAAAAGAAGTTTACCGAGGGTGGTGAAACTAGGAGGTAAAGGTAATAATGAAACATAAATTTGAATAAAGGTTATGTGTTAAATATATTTAGACCATATCATATATTAACTTTAATGTATTGTCTATTTGAGGCCACTTTGACATGAAAATGACTTTATATTATTTAAATCCTTTATGTCATTCAATAAGTGTCCCTCCCCTCACTGATAAATGGGAACCTTTTCCACTACCTTTTTAACATAATTTGAGCTGTCTATCTCAGCCAAGAAATGCCCAAATATATTCCTATATTCCATAGACTCCTTCTTGAGCTCCTATTCTTAACCTAAGGCCATCCTAAGATGGCTTCAGGTTTATGTCAATGAAGGTCTCTACAAGAAGAGGTAATTATCTTACCCGACTCTTCCAAAGTTTATTTATTCTAATGATTTCTATAAATATATTTAATACAACCTAAAATAATGAATCTAGTATGATAAATGTACTGAGATGTTATTATTCTTTTAGTACTTCTATTTCCCACCTTCTTTTCATCAAATGGATAATTAATGTATTGTTCATATATACATGTGGTATACTACCTCCACATAGCAATATGATTAATTTTTCATCACCACCTCACAATTATGAATCTAATTATGGATTTAATAAATTTTTGTGAATTTATTAATATAATTAATTTTCTATAATGATAAAATATTATTTATCTTTTTTTTTTATTAAAAAATGAAAACAACATTCATCTATTCGTACATACTATAATCTCCTTAAACGGTGTAATTAATTTTTTATCATTGTCTTTTTTTGGAAGGTTATAAAATTATATATAATGAATAAATATGATAATTAATACATGAATACTTTTGTGTAAATATTATTTTATTATTATAATATAGTATGTTTTTTTCTTTTGGCCTTTATAAAACACTCTTGTTTTGGTCGGTTTTACCACCTACATAAGCGGTGTTATAGTGTTTAAAAAATGAAATGTTAAGAAATGTAAAATTCCAGTGATATTACTTAATAATATGATATAAATTAAATAATTATCACTATGTATATAATATAACCATTATCAAAGTGAAATGACTTGAACTGCCGAACCGAAACATGGATAAATTGAAACAATTTCACCCGGATAATTGATCTTAATGAATAATTATTTATAAATGAATAATAATATGTTATAAGTAAACCATGTATGATTTTATAAATTTTATTATGGATCTTTTATATAATTACAATAAATATAAATGTTTTATATAGGAGGTTTTATTTCTTACGAAAATAGTTAGACTTAATGTGAGTGTATTATGTTACAATCTAAATTTTTATCAGGATTTTTTATGATTAAATTTATGATGATGAAATTACATGATATATCTCTTAAAAATATTATTAATTTTATTCTATTATATTTATTTCAATATATTACAAGTTTTTATATCATTTTCCTCCCTCTATGTACTCAAAATTCTGAAATATGTTTTTTAAGTAAAATCAATTTTATGTCACTTTTTGGTGGTAAATCATTTTTTCCACGTATATATTTTTAGATAATATTTTAATGAATGTTATTAATATTCTCTAATCATTCAATAATTTTAATTTTAATTTTTTTTACATTCTATAAAATTGGGTAAAAAGAATATTGTTTTAATTTTTTGAATGTGGTACATTTTACTAAAGGTGCAAACAAAATCCTTATTTTAACATATACCGCTCTAATGAATTTACCACCATCATGAATACTATTTTATTTTAATAAATATATATATAGTTATTCATTTTTATTAGCAAGGAAAATGATTTTCCAAATATTATTTAATTTTTTAGAATTTAAATAAATGATTAAAAAATTAAAAGGTTATTTTACTCAGTAAATGTTCCAATGATATTTTAATGGTATTTTCATATATGAAAACATCCATTAATGTTACTTATGATTTAGTGAAGATATGATCAAATGATACCATTGTTATTCATTCCACGGATGGTTTATTATTATAGTGATGAAATATTTATGATACCTAATTTCTTTTCCCAAGGTTAAGCTATGACTGAATGATAAATGACTTCATGATATTATGAAATATATATAAATGTATTATGATTATATGACTGGTGGGTCCGTTATAGACATATAATGAATTGGATATGATTAAATTATTATGAGCTCAAATGTTATACCAAAGGTTATCTCAAGACCGAAAGAGGGTATATAAGAGGTTATCCCTATCTCAAAGAGGGTACATGGGTGGTTAGCCCAGGACCAACACATTATTAATTCATTGATACATAACCATGAAAAATGATTCATATGATAATGATTCTACAACTTTTTATTCCACTCTCTATAAAATATTTTTCCTTCTATAATACGATCTCACGGATCATGATCATTTATTCTTCCAAAATTCATATCTTATGAACTACTGAAGACATATTCCATGAATATGATATATGAATTATAGGGGTTGATTTTCAAATGTTATGCTCACAGTCCCATACATACTAATTTCATCATTACATATGATCATTGTCGAATATATCTCATGTTTTCAATTATTAAGAATCCGATCTTACCTTTCCTTATGTTTCCTTTCCCAAGTATTCGAAGTAAGGTTTTATGTAGAGTTTGAAAATTAAGTTTACTATGTGTAAAAATTATTGGAGAAGCTGAAGATTTTTCATGAAATAAGATGATTATATATCACGTCTTAAAATAAACTATACATTTATGATCCTCCATTTTGTATTATTGTGAAATATATTAAATATTCGCCTAAAATGATACAATATTTATATATGTTATGATCAGTTCATATCAGTTGGTATCAGAGGATTGAATAATCCTTTTTAGATAATAGGATTAGAGAACTTTTTAAAAAATCATTGGGATATGTATAACTATAGGATAACATCCCTAAACTTTGGTAATGTAGATATTATAGAGTTTTAATAGAAAATATATATCTTTCTAGATATTGGAAAGTGTATGTGGATTTGACATAAATGAACCTAGATGTAAAAACTATAAAATTGAATGATTGTGTGTTAACTCTATTATCACCAGTGCATGATGACAAGGACTAAGACTTTACACCTAGTTATAAACGTCCAAGGGATGTGATTGGATTAATTAGCATTTTATTTATAAACCATTATGATGGATTTGAATATATAATGGACATGGATAATGTAGGATGATCATAAGATTTCATTGATTTAAAATAATGTATCATGATTTAGATATCCCATTGTAACACCCATAGATTTTATGTGATATATTCTTTTTAATTTCTTTGATGTCTTGGGTTATACGGTACATCAAGATTAGCTTGCACTATACACAACATCGTATTGGCTTTCAGTATACGCAAAACTATTACTGGAAAGTGTCACACAAAATTTCAAGTTATTTTGATAGAATTAATTTCATGAAATAAAAAGTATAAGAGAATACTATATATTTTAACCTTGACATTATAATAGTGGGAATGAATAGATTTTACTTCCTTCTAAAAAAGTATTTAAATGAAATAAGTGAGTCTCTAAGAAAATAAAATTACAGTTTATGGATATTATTAGAGAAATATATACGTAATATATTAAATATAGTATTTTAAATTCATATTCTTTGTTTTCTATATATTATATATGAATAAATTTACCTTTTCTGATAAAAGATGTAATTTAAAAAAAAATACAGCTTTATCGCCTTTTGATGGGGAACCCTTTCTAAATCTAGTATTGACAATTTTATAAGTTATATTTAACATAATAAACTTATTATTTGGAAGAGGGACATTAAAATTTAACTTGGACTAAATGTTGGTATTTTTCTAATGATGTTCATATTTAAATAAATAGATAAAATACTACATTTTATTACAAAACTGCCTTTTCATCTAATTTATTTATATAAAATATTATATTTTTAAATTTGTTTTAAAGTGTAATTAGATTATGTTATTTTAATTTAATTCAATTTGGTTCATTGGAATTAATTTTACAATTATATTTGACATAAACACATGTCAATTTTTTTTATTTTTTTTACTTCTTAAACCCCTACTTTCTGGTTTTGACAATAACAATTAATTTTAAATTAATTTATGAAATTTTTGTGATTTGATTTTTGATTTTTTTCCCATATTTTGAATCATTGGGTCCAAATAATGTTAATAGAAAAATTTTAATTTTTTGGATATTATTAATAGTAACTATGGTAATTTGTATTTACCAGAGTTAAAGGTAAATCGGGAAAATTATGGTGACAAACAATATGATAAATACAATAAAATTTCTCAAACATCTGAAAAATCATATTGGATGAATTTATGTTGATAAATAACACCTAATGGTCTTAATGAATTCATTTAATGGACATTTTTCTATGAATGTGATGTAATTATAATTAAAACAAAAGAAAATGCCAACATGTCACTCTCTTATCTCTTGTATGTATAATAACTTTAATTTAGTGATAAACATGATAAAACATAGAACATTAATAGTCAAAATAAATATAATAAAATTATATACATTATGTAAATTTATTTATAACTTTTGGAGATTAAATAATTACTATTAACTATGACACAACAGTGATGTAGAAGTTATTTTATTAATAGAAATATCAAATAAATGGTTTAAAAATATATTAAAATAAATATAATATGATCTAATTTATGTGATCCACTAATTATAAATGTTATTATGAAATTTTAGGATTATATTAAATATTTTTTTTTTGAATTTATCTTCTGTGTGCATTTTATTTAAAGTCAAATAAATGAATAGTTTGAAAATTGACACTATTCATATTTAATAAAAATAACATATTATTAATTTATTTAAAAATCACAAAAATAATTAAAAATTAAAAACAAAACATTATATGTTATAAAGTGTCATAAAGTATCCAATTATGAATAATTTACAACACAGAAGTAAATATTTATAACAATTTAATATTTAGAATATTATTACCATAATTAAAATTTAATAGATTAAATAAGGATAAATAAAAATGAAAAGGTTTAAAATAAAATCAAAAAATGCATAAATATTATTAGTTTATAGGATTTTGACCCATCTGCATCGTATCTTAGAAATAATCTACTTGGAGATATTTTATTACAAGAAATAATTTATATTAATTTAATAGTTTGGGTATTTACAAAGGTGCCCCTCCTCTCTTATAAAAGGGCACCTCTCCTTATCTTTTAATAACACATATAAAGCCATTATTTTCTAGAAAACCCTACCCATTTCCTCTCCCATCTTCCCTAAATTCATCATAGAGGCTAATATTTGGGTAGATATTCATCTTATAGAGTTCTTTTGGGTAAATGAAAAGTAGATACTCGAAAAAGAGGTAATTGTGTTATCACCTCTTTCAAAATTATATTCTTCTTATACTTCCTCTTAATATGTTGTTTCAATACTAAAGTAATAAATAAATTATATTCCACAAGATGATATGTTATTATAGTTATGGGAAAATCATATACCTCTTTTTATCCATCCTACGAATAACAATATCACAATGCATACATACATACGAGTTACTGTCTCCATGAAACGGTGTAATTTTTTATTAAGAAATACATAATTTGGATTGTTATAATGATGACTATAATGGATGTAAATAATGAATATAACATGATAATTATTCTTTATAATTAATATATCATCCAATTCTATACAGTTTAACTATTAAGTGAATGATATCGCCTCTCGTGCGTACATACGCCCTACCATCTCCATGATGCGATTCGATTCATTCTATATGAAATTAATTAAACCATGATTATATATATGAATGTAATGAATTAATGAGAAAAATATTATACTAATATCATTATTTAAATGATATAACTATATGAAAATAAGTGGAACATGACATTATCCCACAAAACATTCATAAGAACATAAATCAGTTAATATCGGAATAATAGGTGACAGTGAAATGTTACTAACAAACAGATGATAATATGATCATATATGATAACATAAAATTTAATAAGATTCTATAATAAGTCAGTAAAATTATTTAAATAATTATATATGAGGTTTTGATACATATGAATCATATTATGCCTAAGGTAAGGGATAATTTCACAATCTCATTATTATTTGAGATTATTTATACATAATTATTTATTGGGGTATATTTGTCATCCACATACCTTATTCCTAAATATGTAATATTATTTTTATTCAAATAAAATTGTTTAAAGTCAATTTTATCCATTGTGTAATTTTTATTAAATGGAATAAAATGAATTTTCTATGGTTTTTTGATACGAGGAACTTTTTGACCTTTCTAGAAAAAGTATATGGAGAATGTTTTTTTAACTTACACAACACGAACAGAATTTTATATATTCATAATGCATTATTTCCATGAATCTTAATTAACATTATTTCAAGTTTATTTTCAACTAAATTACTTTATTTAAAAATTGAATGAAATTCTATGAAAATAAAATGTTTTTGAGGAAGAAAAGAAATTTTCCTCAAAAATTACATTGAAGTGATTGATCAATATTATTTTCCATCTAAGATGATGCTATATAAATTTGGTTATGTTTCTATCCATATTGTTACTATGATTTTATTGTGTTAATTATGGAATGATATTTTATATGGATTATTTTATGATTGAATGATGTTTTTAGAAACCCATTTTATTTCATGGATTATGCAATAATGAATGATTTATGTTTTTGTGGAACATGTAAGAATGATTTCATTATGAGATGGGTGAGACTTATATATCCATAAAATAAATTATTTAAATATTTATATGTCATGAGATATACATGACTATAACTAAAATTAAATCCAATTCATTAATACAGTTCAGGAACGAAAAGTAAACCTAGTTCAGTAATAGACTTTTTCCACTATGATGGTCTTGGATGCTATTCCTTGGCTACTACGGAAATAATATTATGTGGTTATTTTTTTTACACAATTCCATGTTTTATTCCATTATTATATTTTCATGGTTCATGATTTCATTATGATTTATACCTTATGAACTGCCAAGGTTTATTTCATGAATAAATATTTTGGTATATGTTAAATGTGGTATTTTTTTTCAAAAATTATGTTCATGTTTTTACATTATTATGTTTATGTTTTGTAAGATATTATCCACACATAACCTTATAGAGCATTTGAGATCTCCCCTTTTCATGTTTTTCCCCCCAGGATTTGGGGAAGGGTATTAAATAAGATTTATCAAAAAGGGGTTCTAGTTATGAATGATAAATCAGGAGACGATGTAGATGTTTTGTGAAGAAATTGTTTATGTTTACCAGATTCCAAAAGAACATAACTAATACAGTCTTTGGGAATTAATTTGTGTCATGTATTAAGTATTCCACAAAATTACTGCCATTTCTATGTGTTTCAAGAATGGGTTTCTACAGTTGGTATCAGAGAGAAGTTTTAGTTAACCTTTAGAAACATGGATGTGAAAACTTTAGTGAAATCCCTAGAGTTATTTCTAAGGTATGTCTTTGTATGTCACTAAGGGTAAGTATAAATAAAAGGCCCTAGCCTTAAACCTTACTTAATCTTGAGTTATTACAAGATTACACATTGAGGATCTTTTCAGGTTTAGAGTTTTAGAGAATTAGATCATAAATCATGCTTTACATTCCACATTTAAACATGGTGGTTACATTAAAGACAATATTCACATTCCCCATCAAAGGAAACATATTTAAAAAAAACATGGATTCTTTCATGACACTTCCTTGACACTACCATTACATCATGTACCTTTCCCTTGACCTATGAAAAACATTTCAAAATCTTGGGAGAAGCATAAAAAGCTCAGTAAGGTATATAAAAATACGGAATGAAAATATTAGTCCATGTATACATAAGAATCAATGAAATCATAATTTACTCATAAAACATAATCACTTTAGCATACCTCATTAAATTATGAATAAATCATAGAAATCCTAAGAGATAAAGGTAACTTGAAGCATTCATAACATTTTTACATAGGGAGTAACCCTCATGGTTACGTTTGGAATACCCATCATAGTATATTTCCTAAATCTCTTCGGAGAAACCTTATAATTTAACCCCTTTGCGTTACCTAATGCATTGGAGAGCTATATCAAGCTCACCCTACCTTAGTTTATCACATAACTACCCTTCTTCATAAACAATTCCCTAGAACCATAACATAATCATATCACATAAAACATGCATAAATGGAACATACCATTTCAACATTTCAATCAAAAGATATCAATAACACATTGATATAATAAAAACATTATCAAAACTATTTTCAATAAAAAAATAAAAGAAAAGTAAAACATTGTATTTATTTTTCATTTAAAAAAATGTTATGACTTGTAGAGGAAGCAGAAACTCAAATAATGGTCACGACGGCGGAGAAATCATTGTCGCCGCATATGTATGACAAAAAAATCCCTTTTTTCATTTAGTAAAATGATTTGTATAAAAAATATTCCTTTTGAATAAATGTAAAATTCCAAGGGGTTTATACACCATATAAAATAATGTTGTGTATAAAACAAAATATGCCTCAATGAAAGGAGATTGAGACGAAGTCCCTTACCTCGTGTCCGACTTGACTCGATCGTTCTTTAGTCTCTTGAATAATAAACTTGAGTTAATTTATACTTGCTTAAGAACATTTTTAAAGTTCATTATCCCATTTATATCACTTATTACCATGTTATGAACACTATGTAATTATTTAAGTTAATAACGGTCGTTTTATCGATCATTGGTACTTGAGTCAAAAATAAACTCTTTGTAATTACAAGTTGTTAATGTTGTAAAATATCCATTATATACAAAAATATATTCATGATTTAGATATCATATATATCATATATATTCAGTATATACATGCATTTATAATATTACATGACATTTAGAGGTAAGGAATGAAATGCACCGTTCATGGAGACTGTAAGCCGTACGGACGCATGAATGTAACATTCATTTATATTTCATATTTAATGGAGTGAAATAATAATGATATAGAGTTATATTATAATTCCAGTATAATATCATATATAATATCATTAACTTCATCCTTTATATGTCCCACAAATGTCATTAACGAATCAAATCACTTTGAGGGGCCAGTAGTCCGAACTTCCTAAAATGATGATATCGCGTTTACCCATAATGGAAACCATAAAGGTATTCCATAAATGAAAAATACAGAAGAAAAAGGAAAACATAAACATAATATATATCATATATAAATATAGTGACATCTTAATGGCCACCATGAAAGGTGTTTAAAGAATATTGAACAATCGTCGTTTCGTGAGACAGAAATTCACCATCCACAAGAAACAATATGTTTTTTAACCATTAGACGGAGGTGTGTGTAAGTTTATCTAGAATAAATCTTATAAAAACATCCTAGTATATTTAAGATACTGGTTTTGTTACAAAATAAAGGAATAAAAATATTTTAGGGGGTTGGAGAAGCAAAATAAAACAAAAGAACACAGGTGAAGACATTACCTTTAAATCGGGTAACTCCTCTTATTTTGAACCAAAAGGGTTTCTTGAAGAGCTTTCTGCCTAAGGTAAGGCTTCCATGATGAAGAGAGGGATGTGGATAGATAAAATGAGCAGTGCTTTGGCCGAGCCAATGGCTTGAGAGGTGTGGGTAAGGTGGTAGAGGTGGGGGCCTTTTATAAGAGGGAGGAGGGGCACTCTTGGAAAGTCAAGAAATGTTACTTTATATTAAAATGCATTTCAGATTTTAAAGGTCCAACATTGAAATATTTAGTTGATAAGGTGATAAGGGTTATAAATATACTCATACAATTGGTTTTTTACAAGTGTATGTCTTATATTTTACATTAATTTTTCATTTTATTTAAATCATTCATTAATGAGGTAATCGCTGCATCATCTGGTGTCAGAAATTTTTTAATTTATTTAATATCTAAAAATTATAAAAAACAATACAATGATGTAGGAAATCCTATTAGATTTAAAATGACTATTTATCTTCTAAGATATCATTTATTTAGAAAAAATTAAAATTGTTTTACTTAGGTGTTACATACTTTTGTGATATTCTCCTTTCTTTAAAAATGATAAAGTGTCACTATCACCCAAATGTGATTCCATGGGGTCCCAAAGTTTGTCACAAGGAATCCCATGGTAGGCCATGACACAACCAGTAGCATTAGGACACATTTTGGTGACATTTTGTATTATTATGATATTATTTTCTTACCCTTAACTACCCGATTATTAATTAATCACGATAATTAAAGATAATTATCGTCGTTACTATTCCTAATGTCCAAAAACAAAAGAGTCTTAATTAAGTAATTTGGAAATTTTTATTCCAAATATGGAATCCATTTTACCAAATTCAAAACATATAAATTTCAATAATTTATTTAAAATTAATTCCCGTTGTCAAAACCAATAGCGGGTTTTTTTTGAAACAATTTCTATCAAAAGTTTGACAATTGTTTATGTCCAATTTCAAAGTGAAATTAATCCCAAATACCACCATTGGATTAAATGGTAAAAATATATTCTAATTAAACTTTAAAACCAATTATAAATATAATCTAACCATATAATTTAATTAGATGAAAAAGCAGTTTTGAAGTAAAATGCTGTATTTTTCACTATTAATTAAAAAATGAACATTGTCAGAAAAATACCAAAAATTTTCCAAAGTAAATTTCAATGTCCCAATACTAAAGAATATTTTTATTTTGTAAAATATAGCTTATAAAAGTTTCAAAAGATAGATTTAAAAATGGTTCTCCATCAAAAGGCGGTAAAACAATCTTTTAAAAATATTAGAGAATTATATGTTTAAGATTGGATGTATTCTCATTTTATGCCTCTTAAAACACCATATAATTCATAAATATACATAGATAAGAAAATATACTATTAATTACTTACTTTGGATGTCACATCCTTCCCCCCTTTAGAAAATTGCATCCCCGTAATTTATTTACTTATCGAATAAGTGGGGGTTTTTATCCCTCATTGCATTTTCAGATTCCCATGTTGCCTCTTCAATCATGTGGTTTTTCCACAAAACCTTTGCTTGATGAATCACCTTATTCCGTAACACTTTCTCCCTATGGTCAATAATCTAGACCGGTTGTTCCTCATATGATAGATTCTCTTCCAACTGAACTATATCTTGACTCAAAACATGAGATGGATCTGGTATGTACTTCCTTACCATTGAAACATGAAAAACATTGTGTACCTAAGATAAACTCGTAGGTAAAGACACTCAGTATGCAACTGATCCAACTCTCTCCAGAATTTCATATGGTTTAATGAACCTTGTACTCAGCTTTCCTTTCTTACCAAATCGCATAACACTTTTCCATGGTGAAACTTTGAGGAAGACATGATCACCTATCTAAAAAGAGAGATCCTTCCTCCTATGGTCTGCATAACTTTTCTGCCTGGTCTGAGCTGTTCTCATGTGTCTCTGTATCAGCTGAACTTTTTCTAACAACTCTTCTACCAATTCCGGTCACATCAACTTCCTTTCACCCACTTCATCCAAAAAAGCTGGTGTTCGACACCGCTTCCCATATAATGCCTCAAATGGTTCCATCTGTATACTAGAATGAAAACTGTTATTATAAGAAAACTCAACCAAAGAAAGATGTTGGTTCCAACATCGCTGATAATCTAACGAACAAGAACGTAGAATATCCTCCAAAGTCTGAATTGTTCGTTCTGACTGCCCATCTGATTGAGTATGAAAAGATGTACTAAAATTTAATTCAGTACCCAACCACTTCTGAAGGCCTTTCCAAAAATTATAAGTAAACCTGGGATCATGATCAAATACAATGGAGAGGGGAAATCCATGCAACCTGACAATATCTTTAAGATACAAACGAGAAATTTGATCTAGAGAAAAATTATCTCGTATAGCAAGGAAATGAGCAGATTTAGTCAAGCAATAAAAAATAACCCAGATTACATTATCACCTCGAGGTGTCTTCCACAATCCCACAATGATGTCCATAGATATATTATCCCATTTCCACTATGGTACTGGTAAAGGCTGAAGCATCCCCTTCGGTAACTGCCACTCTACTTTAACATGCTGATAAGTCAAACACTTCACAGTACAATCAGCAATATCTCTTTTCATTCCATCCCACCAATAATACTCCTTAAGATCTCTACACATCTTAGTACTTCCAGGATGAACTGGAAAAAGAGAACTATGAGCTTCACATAACAACTCTCTCTTCAACATTGAATCACAAGTCACACACAATATCTTCCCAAATATCAAAACAAAATCATTATCAATGTTGAATTCAGGCAACTTACCTCTCTAAACCAGCTCTAACTTTTTCTGCAACTCACTGTCTTGCTTATGTGCTTGGTTAATTCTGTCTGATAGAGAATATTTCACTGATACCTGAAACAAAACAGAAGAACTTCCTGTACCAACTAATTTCTACCAAAGTTCATCAAATCCTTAACCAGAGGATCATGTTCCAAACGTAACATTGTTAATGATGCATTACTTTTTCAACTCAAAAAATCAACCACTTTATTTGCTTTTCCTAGATGGTAATTAATTTTACAATCATAATCCATGATTAATTCTAGCCATCTCATCTGTCTCATGTTCAATTCTTTCTGAGAGAATATATACATTAAACTTTTGTGTTCAGTATATATTTCACACTTTACTCCATACAAATGATGCCTCAAAATTTATAAAGCAAAAACAACAGCAGCTAATTCCAAATCATGTGTATGGTAATTTACTTCATGAGTTTTCTACTGACGTGAAGCATAAGCAATTACCTAATCATTCTGCATTAGGATGCAACCAAGTCCTTTCAATGAAGCATAATTTTAGATAACAAACTCACCATTCCTGGAAAGTAGTTCCAAAACTGAGAATTCACCAATCTTCTTTTCAATTCCTGAAAACAATCATCACATTATTTTGTCCTGGTAAACTTAACACCCTTCTGGTTAGCTTAGTCATTAGACTAGATAACTGTGAAAAATTTCCAACAAACCTTCGGTAATATCCTGAAAAACCAAGAAATCTATGAATCTTGGTTACATTTGTGGGTCTTTCCCATTCTTCAACAACCATTGTTTTTGCAGGATCAACAGTTATCCCATCTTTAGAAACAATGTGACCAAGGAATGAAATTTGTTGCAACCAAAACTCACACTTTCTGAATTTCCCATACAATTTATTTTCTTTTAAGGTTTCAAAAATAACCCTTAAATAAATTTCATGCTCCTCTTTACTTTTAGAAAACACCAAAATATCATCAATGAAAACAACCAAAAACTTATCCATGAACTCATGGAAGAATCTATTCACAAGGTCCATGATTACAAAAGGTGCATTAGTTAGCCCAAAAGGCATTACTACAAATTCATAATGGCCATATCTTGTACAAAACACGGTCATCATAATATCTTCTTCCTTTACCTTCAACTGATGGTACCCCGATCTCAGGTAAATCTTTGAAAAATATAGAGCTCCCTTGCGCTGATCAAACAAATCTTCGATATGAGGCAAAGGATATTTGTTCTTAACATTTATGTTATTCAAGGCTCTATAATCAATGAAAAGTCTCATAGAACCATCTTTCTTCTTAACAAATAAGACTGGGGCACCCCATTGTGATGTTATAGGTCGAATGAAACCTTTCTCTAATAAATCTTGCAATTGCTCCTTCAACTCAAAAAGTTCAATTTGAGTCACTGGATTAGGGGGTTTTGAAATTGGCTTAGCATCAGGAACTAAGTCAACAATAAATTCAACTTCCCGATCTAGTATTATTTCAGGAAACTCATCAGGAAAAACATCAGGATACTCATTTACCACCGACACATCATTAATCTGAATGGTTCTTTGTTTTCAACAATATGTGCAAGGTAACATTAATTCCCATATTTTACAAGTTTCTCAGCCTCTTGATATGTGTAGACCTCGAATCAAACAACACATTAGCATAATCTGAGAAAAAAACAAAGTACCTGATACCACTTCATTTGATGGCCCAACATTTTCTGAAGTAGTTGCAAAGGATTTCAACACTCCTTCTTTCTTATAGTCTAACTGCTTCCCGTCATTTGAGCTCTTTGTCGAACACTCATTTTCATAATGACCCATCTCATTGAACTTGAAACATTTCACTAACTGTAAATCAAATTTGGTCTTACCATCACCCTGATCTTTTTCAGTGCAATAACGAGCCTTATGTCCCATATTACCACATCGGTATCACTTTCTAGAATTCAGAAGACATTCCCCAGATTGCCTTTTACCACATTTATCACAAAATGGAATCTTAGTATTCTTACCATCAGACCTATTTTAAGGATTTTTCCCTTTCTCCTGCCACATTGGTCTCTTCTTATGTTGGTTGTTATAGAACACTTGATCATCGTTAAACTCCATTTCCACCTTCTCAGAACATCGAACAAGATTTTCATAACTCTTGAACACACGAGAAGCTAAAACCCTTCGATATTTGGTCTTTAATCCTGAGTAAAAATGATTGATTTTACTATAAAATTCTCGAATAAAACATGGAGCATACCTTTCCAATCGAGTGAACCTTTCTTCATAAGCAGCCACTGAGTCTTCCTCTTGCCTCAATTCCAAGAATTGTTATTCCATCCTAAGTCGAATAGCCTTCGGAAAATACTTCTCGAGAAACATACCTTTGAATTCATCCCAGTCGAGAGCATCAATCTCATCAGCGTCCCTGATATTTTTAACCATCGACCACCACGGATCTGTTTCACCCTCCAAACAGTAAATTGCAAGACTAAACTTTTGATTTTCTGAACACCCCATGACATCAAAAATCTTCTACAGTGCTTTAATCCACCCTTCATCTAGCACATGGTCAGATGATCCTCTGAATGATTGGGGATGTTGCCTTAAATGTTCCACCACTAACATGTTCCTCTTCGGTTGATCTGGCTGATCTCTTGCATGGATAACAAATCCATTTATCGCTTGAGTCAACTGCGCCATTACTACAAAAAACTGTTTAGTTCCAATTCCAACCATCTCAGGATTCTGATTCAGAAGGTCATTTGCCTCTTTATGCCTTCCTAGCACTACTTCCCTATTTCCTCTGCAGAAAATCATTCTGAACAAACATGTCTTAGATGAAGCAACATGGTAATCTTAAAATGCTATATGATTTCAATTTGACCATAAAAAAAGTATTTTTGGATAATCGTTTATTATAATTCTAACTCCTAAAGTTATCTAAACCGAACTTTGATACCAACTATAAGGCCCTAGACTTAAACCCTACTTAATAATGAGTTATTACAAGATTACACATTGAGGATATTTTCAGGTTTAGAGTTTTAGAGAATTAGATCATAAATCATGCATTACATTCCACATTTAAACAGGGTGGTTACATTAAAGACAATATTCACATTTCCCAACAAAAAATCATATTTAAAACAAAACATGGATTCTTTCATGACACTTCCTTGACACTACCATCACATCATGAACCTTTCCCTTGACCTGTAAAAAACATTTCAAAAACATGGGATGAGCATAAAAGGCTCAGTAAGGTATATAAAAATACGAAATGAAAACATTAGTCCATGTATACATAAGAATAAATTAAATCATACTTTACTCATAAAACATAAGCACTTTAACATACCTCATTAAATCATGAATTACTCATAGAAATCATAAGACATAAAGGTAACTTGAGGAATTCATAACATTCTTACGTAGGGAGTAACCCTCATGGTTACGTTTGGAATACCCATCACAGTATATTCCCTAAATCTCTTTAGAGAAACCTTAGCGTTTAACCCCTTCACTTTACCCAATTCATTGGAGATCTATATCAGGCTCACCCGCCCTTAGTTTATCACGGAACCACCCGTCTTCATAAAAAATTCCCAAGAACCCTAACATAATCTTATCACATAAAACATGCATAAAGGAAACATACCATTTAAACATTTCAATCACAAGATATCAATAACATATTGATATAATAAAAACATTATCAAAAATAGTTTTAATACCAAAATAATAGAAAAGTAAAACAAGGTATTTATTTTTCATTTAAAGAAAGTTATGGCTTGTAGAGGAAGCCGAAACTCAAATAATGGTCACGGCGGCGGAGAAGTTGTTGTCGCCCCATACGTACGACAAAAACATTCCCTTTTGTCGTTTGGTAAAACGTTTCATATAAATAAGATTCATTTTGAATAAACGTTAAATTCAAAGGGTTTTATACACCGTATAATTGAAACTTGTGTATAAAACAAAATATGCCTCAATGAAAGGAGATTGAGACGAAGTCCCTTACCTCTTGTCCGACTTGACTCGATCATTATTTAATCTCCTGAATAATAAACTTGAGTTAATTTATACTATATTAAGAACACCTTTCAGGTTCTTTATCCCTTTTATATCACTTATTACCATGTTATGAACACTATTTAATTATTTAAGTTAATAACGGTCGTTTTGTCGATCATTGGTACTTGAGTCAAAAATAAACTCCTTGTAATTACAATTTGTTCATGTGGTAAAATATACATTATATACAAAATTATATTCATGATGTAGATATCATATATATAATATATATCGAGTATATAAATGCATTTATAATATTACATAACATTTAGAGGTAATTAATGAAATATACCGTTCATGGAGACGGTAAGCCGTACGTACGCATGAACGCTACTTTCATTTCTATTTCGTATTTAATGGAGTGAAATCATAATTATATAGAGGTATATTATAATTACAGTATAATATCATATATAATATCATTAACTCCATCCTTTATACATCCCACATATGGCATTAACGAATCAAATCACTTTGAGGGTGCGGTAGTCCGCACTACTTAAAATGAACATATCGTGTTTACCCATAATGGAAACCATAAAGGTATGCCATAAATGAAAAATACAGAAGAATAAAAAAAATTAAATATAATATATATCATATATAAATAGAGTGAAATATTAATGGCCACCATGAAATGTGTTAAAAGAATATTGAACAATCATCGTTTCGTGAGGCAGAAATTCCCCATCCATAGAAACAGTATGTTCTTTAACCATTAGACGGAGGTGTGTGTAAGTGTAGCTCAAATACTTCTCATAAAAACATCCTAGTATATTTAAGATACTTCTTTTTTTTCAAAATAAATGAATAAAATTATTTTAGGTGGTTGGAGAAGCAAAATAAAACAAAAGAACACAAGTGAAGACATTACCTTTAAATCATGTAACTCCTCTTGGTTTGAACCAAAAGGGTTTCTTGAAGAGATTTCTGACTAAGGTAAGGATTCTATGATGAAGAGAGGTATGTGGAGAGATAAAAATATCATAGATATGTCTGATCCAATGGCTTTAGAGGTGTGGGTATGGTGGTAGAGTTGGGGGCCTTTTATAAGATGGAGGAGGGGCACTCTTGGAAAGTTAGGAAATGTTACTTTATATTAAAATGAGTTTCGGATTTTAAAGGCCCCACATTGATATATTTTGAGTATAAGGTGATAGGGGTCCGAAATATACTAATCCAATAGGTTTTTGACAAGTTTATGTCTTAGATTTTACATTATCTTTTCATTTTTTTAAATCGTTCATTAATGAGGTAATCACTGCATTATCATGGTGTCATAACAAATTTAATTTATTTAATTTCTAAAAATTATAAAAATTACTATGATTTAGGAAATATTATTATCTTTATAATGACTATTTATATTCTAAGATATCATTTATGTAGACAAAATTTAAATTGTTTTACTTAGGTGTTACATACTTTTGTGATATTCTCCTTTCTTTAAAAAATGATAAAGTGTGACTATCACCCAAAAGTGATTCCATGGGGTCCCAAAGTCTGGAAAAAGGCATCCCATGGTCGGCCATGACACAACCAGTATCATTAGGACACATTTTGTGGTCATTTGTTATTATTATTATATTATTTTATTACCCTTAACTACCCGATTATTATTTAATCACGATAATTAAAGATAATTACCGTCGTTGCTATTCATAACGTCCAAAAACAAAAGAGTCTTAATTACATAATTAGGAAATTCATATTCCAAATATGGAATCCATTTTACCAAATTAAAAACACGGAAATTTCAATAATTAATTTAAAAATAAATCCAGTTGTAAAAACAAATAGCGGGTTTTTTTGAAACAATTTTTATCAAAAGTTTGACAATTTTTTATGTCCAATTTCAATATTAAATTAATCCCAATGACCACCATTTTATTAAATGGTAAAAATATATTATAATTAAACTTTACAACCAATTATAAAGATAATCTAACCATATAATTAAATTAGATGAAAAAGCAGTTTTGGAGTAAAATGCAGAATTTTTCACTATTCATTAAAAATGAACATTGTCAGAAAAATACAAAAAAATTATCCAATGTAAATTTCAATGTCCCAATATTAAAGAATAATTTTATTTTGACAAATAGATATTATAAAAGTGTCCAAAGATATATTTAAAAATTGTTTGCCAACAAATGGCGGTAAAACAATCTTTTAAAAATATTAGAGAATTCTATGCTTAAGATTCGATTTATTCTCATTTTAACCCTCTTAAAACAGTATCTAATTCATAAATAGACATATATAATAAAATATATTATTCATTAGTTACTTGGGATGTTACATCCTTCCCCCTTTATAAAATTGCATCCCCACAATTTATTTACTTATCGAATAAGTGGGGGTTTTTATCCCTCATTACATTTTCATATTCCCATGTTTCCTCTTCAATCATGTGGTTTTTTCACAAAACCGTTACATGATGAATCACCTTATTCTGTAACACTTGCTCCCTGTGGTCATGAATCTAGATCCGTTTTTCCTCATAAGATAGATTCTCTTCAAACTGAATTACCTCTGGACTTAAAACGTGAGATGAATCTGGTATGTAATTCCTTAACATTGAAACATAAAAAACATTGTCTACATGAGATAAACTCAGAGGTAAAGCCACTCGGTATGCAACTGATCCAACTCTCTCCATAATTTCATATGGTCTAATGAACATTGGAGTCATCTTTTCTTTCTTACCAAATCGCATCACAGTTTTCCATGGTGAAACTTTGAAGAAGACATTATCACCTACCTAAAAAGAGAGATCCTTCCTCCTGTTGTCCGCATAACTTTTCTGCCTACTCTGAGCTATTCTCATGTGTATCTGTATCAGCTGAAATTTTTCTACCAACTTTCTACCAATTCCGGTCACATCAAATTCCTTTCACCCACTTCATCCCAAAAAGCTGGTGTTCGACACCGCTTCCCATATAATGCCTCAAATGGTACCATCTGTATACTAGAATGAAAACTGTTATTATAAGAAAACTGATCCAAAGAAAGATGTTGGTCCCAACATCCCTGATAATCCAACGAACAAGCACACATCATATCCTACAAAGTCTGAATTTTTCGTTCTGACTGCCCATCTGATTGAGGATGAAAAGCTGTACTAAAATTTAATTCAGTACCCAACAACTTCTAAAGGCCTTTCCAAAAGTTAGAAGTAAACCTGGGATCATGATCAGATAAAATGGAGAGGGGAACTCCATGTAACCTAACTATCTCATTAAGATACAAATGAGAAAGTTTATCTAGAGAAAATTTAACTCATATAGCAAGGAAATGATCAGATTTAGTCAAGCGATCAATAATAACCCAGATTGCATTATCACCTCGAGGTGTCTTCAGAAATCCCACAACGAAGTCCATGGATATATTCTCCCATTTTCACTCTGGTACTGGTAAAGGCTAAAGAATCCCCTTCGGTTACTACTGCTCTGCTTTAACCTTTTGACAAGTCAAACACTTCATAGTAAAATCAGCAATATCTCTTTTCATTCCATCCCACCAGAAAAACATCCAAAAGATCTCTATACATCTTAGTACTGCCAGGATGAATAGAAAACGAAGAACTATGAGCTTCACATAACAACTCTCTTTTCAAATGGGAATCAAAAGGAACACACAATCTCTTCTCAAGTCTCAAAACAAAATCATTATCAATGTTGAATTCAGGAATCTTACCCTTCTGAACCATCTCTACCTTTTTTTGCAACTCATTGTCTTGCTTCTTTGTTTGCTTAATTCTGTCTGCTAAAGAAGATTTCACTGATACCTGAAACAAAACAGAAGAAAATTCTTGCACCAAAAAATTCTATTCCAAAGTTTATCAAATCCTTAACCATAGGATCACGTTCCAAACGTAACATTTTTAATGAGACATTACTTTTTCGACTCAAAGCATCAACCACTTTATTTGCTTTTCCAAGATGGTAATGAATTGTACAATCATAATCCTTGATTAATTCTAACCATCTCATCTATCTCATTTTCAATTCTTTATGAGTGAATATATACTTTAATATTTTGTGATCGGTATATATTTCACACTTACTCCACACAAATGATGCTTTAAAATTTTTAAAGTGAAAACAACAACAGCTAATTCCAAATCATGTGTATGGTAATTTACCTCATGAGTTTTCAACTAACGTGAAGCATAAGCAATTACCTAATCATTATGCATTAGGACGCAACCAAGTCCTTCCAATAAAGCATCACTGTAGATAACAAACTCACCATTCTTGGAAGGTAGAGCCAAACTAGAGCATTCACCAATATTCTTTTCAATTCCTAAAACAATCATCACATTATTTTGTCAAGATAAACTTAACACCCTTCCGAGTTAGCTTTTTCATTGGACTAGATAACCATGAATTTTTTTTAACAAACCTTCAGTAATAGCCTGCCAAACCAAGAAAACTACGAATCTTAGTTACATTTGTGGGTCTTGCCTATTCTTCAACAACCTTTATTTTTTCAGGATCAACAGTTATACCATCTTTAGAAACAATGTGACCAAGGAAAGAAATTTGTTGCAACCAAAAGTCACACCTACTGAATTTCCCATTCAATTTCATTTCTTTTAAGGTTTGGAAAATAACCCTTAAATGAATTTCATGCTCCTCTTTACATTTAGAAAACACAAAAATATCATCAATGAAAACAGCCACAAACTTATCCAAGAACTCATGGAAAATACTATTCATATGGTCCATGAATATAGCAGGTGCATTGGTTAGCCCAAAAGGCATTACTACAAATTCATAATGGCCATATCTTGTACGGAACGCAGTCTTCAGAATATCTTCTTCCTTTATCTTCAACTGATGGTACCCCGATCTCAGGTCAATCTTTGAAAAATACCGAGCTCCTTGGAGCTGATAAAAAAAATCATCGATATGAGACAAAGGATATTTGTTCTTAACAGTGATGTTATTCAAGGCTCTATAATCAATTCAAAGTCTCATAGAACCATCTTTCTTTTTAACAAATAGGATAGGAGCACCCCATGGTGATGTTCTAGGTCGAATGAAACCTTTCTATAATAAATCGTGCAATTCCTCCTTCAACTCTAAAAGTTCAATTTGAGCCATTTGATAAGGGGTTTTTGAAATTGGCATAACATCGGGAACTAAGTCAACAATAAATTCAACTTACCGATCTGGTATTATTCTAGGTAACTAATCAAGAAAAACATCAGGATACTCATTTACCACTAGCACATCATTAATCTGAACGGTTCCTTTGTTTTCAACATTATGTGCAAGGTAACATTCATTTCCATCTTTTACAAGTTTTCAGCCTCTTGATATGTTATCAATAGTAAGGGTTTATAATTGTACACAAACTGAAAGTCTTTCTGGAAAAAACTTCTTTAGCTCTACAATCAATCTTAGCATGGTAAACAGAGAGACAATCCATACCAAGGATAACATCAAACTCTACTAGAGGTAAAACAATAAGGTTTGCAAGTAGGTTCTTTCCACATATAAGGATAGGAAAATTCTTATAAATTCTTTTTCCCTCAACATTTCCCCCAGGTGTTTTTACAATAATTTTAGGAGTCATTTCTTGAGATGGAATTCCCAAGTTAGTAGAAAATTTTTCAGGGATGAATGAATGTGTAGACCCCGAATCAAACGACACATTAGCATAATATGAGAAAATAAACAAAGTACCTGATACCACTTCATTTTATGGCCCAACATCTGCTGAAGTAGTTGCAAAGGATTTCACCACTTTTTTTCTTGTAGTCTGACTGCTTTCCATCATTTGAGCTCTTTGTCGAGCACTCGTTTGCATAATGACCCATCTCATTGCACTTGAAAAATTTCACTAACTGTAAATCAAATTTGGTCTTACCATCACCCTGATCTTTTTTAGTGAAATCACGAGCCTTATGTCCCATCTTACCACATCGGTAGCACTTTCCAGAATTCAGAATACATTCCACAGAATGCCTTTTACCACATTTATCACAAATTGAAAACTTAGTTTTCTTACCATCAGACCTCTTTGAAGGATTCATCCCTTTCTCCTTCCACCTCGGTCTCTTCTTCTGTTGGTTTTTATAGAACATTTGATCATCAGCGAACTCCATTTCCACCTTCTCAACACATCAAACAAGCTTTTCATAACTCTTTAACTCACAAGAAGATAAAACCCTTTGATATTTGGTATTTAATCCTGAGTAAAAACGATTTATTTTACTATCAAGTTCTTGGATAAAATTTGGAGCATACCTTTCCAATCAAATGAACCTTTCTTCATAAGCAGCCACTGAGCCTTCCTCTTACCTCAATTACAAGAATATTTTTTCCATCCTACGTCGAAAAACCTTAGGAAAATACTTCTCGAGAAACATACCTTTGAATTCATCCCAGTCGAGAGCATCAATCTCATTAGCATCCTAGATATTTTTTACCAACGACCACCACTGAATGACTTCACCCTCCAAAGGGTAAATTGAAAGACTAACCTTTTTATTTTCAGAACAACCCATGACATCGAAAATCTTCTCCAATGCTTTAATCCACCCTTTATCTAGCACAGGGTTAGATGATCCTCTGAATGATGGTGGATGTTGCCTCATGAAATGTTCCACCACTGACATGTTCCTCTATGGTTGATCTGGCTGATCTCTTGCATGGATACCGCCTCCATTTATCGATTGAGTCAATTGTGCCATTACTGCAACAAACTGTTCAGTTCCAATTCCATCCATCTTAGGATGCTGATTCGGAAGTTCATTTCCTTCTTTATGCCTTCCTAGCACTGCTACCATGTTTCCTCTGTTGAAAACCATTCTGAACAAAAATTTCATAGATGAAGCAACATGGTAATCTTCAAATGCTATATGATATAAATTTGATCAAAAAAATATTTTTGGATAATCATTTGTTATAATTCTAACTCCTAATGTTATCTAGACCGACCTTTGATACCAACTATAAGGCCCCAGCATTTAACCCTACTTAATATTGAGTTATTACAAGATTACACATTGAGTATCTTTCCAGGTTTAGAGTTTTAGTGAATTAGATCATAAATCATGCATTACATTCCACATTTAAACAAGGTGGATACATTAAAGACAATATTCAATTTTCCCTTCAAAAGAAACATATTAAAAACAAAACATGTATTCTTTCATGAAACTTCCTTGACCCTACCATCACATCATGTACCTTTCCCTTGACCTGTGAAAAACATTTCAAAAACATGGGATGAGCATAAAAAGCTCAGTAAGGTATATAAAAATATGGAATGAAAACATTAGTCCATGTATACATAAAAATCAATGAAATCATAATTTACTCATAAAACATAAGCACTTTAAAATAACTCATTAAATCATGAATAACTCATAGAAATCATAAGACATAAAGGTAACTTAAGGCATTCATAACATTTTTACGTAGGGAGTAACCCTCATGGATACGTTTGGAATAACCATCACAGTATATTACCTAAATCTCTTCAGAGAAACCTTAGAATTTAACCCCTTCACGTTACCCAATTCATTGTAGATCTATATCGGGCTCACCCGCCCTTAGTTTATCCTGGAATAACCCGTCCTCATAAATAATGCCCATGAACCATAACATAATCGTATCACATAAAACATGCATAAAGGAAACATACCATTTCCACATTTCAATCACAAGATAACAATAGAACATTGATATAATGAAAACATTATCCAAACCATTTTCAATACCAAAATAAAATAAAAGTAATACATGGTATTTATTTCTCATTTAAAAAAAAGTTATGGCTTGTAGAGGAAGCCGAAACTCAAATAATGGTCACAGCGACGGAGAAGTCGTTGTCGCCGCATACGTACAACAAAAACATTACCTTTTGTCATTTAGTAAAACGCTTAGTATAAAAAATATTCCTTTTGAATAAACTTAAAAGTCAAAGGCATTAATTCACCATATAAAACAAAGTTGTGTATAAAAGAAAATATGCCTCAATGAAAGGAGATTGAGACGAAGTCCCTTACCTCGTGTCCGACTTAACTCGATCGTTATTTAATATCTTGAATAATAAACTTGAGCTAATTTATTCTTGATTAAGAACCTTTTTCAAGATCATTATCCCTTTTATATCACTTATTACCATGTTATGAACAATATGTAATTATTTAAGTTAATAACATTTGTTTTGTCGATCATTGGTACTTGAGTCAATAATAAAATCCTTGTAATTACAAGTTGTTCATGTGGTAATATATCCATTATATCCAAAATTATATTAATGATGTAGATATCATATATATCATATATATCCAGTATATACAAGAATTTATAATATTACATAACATTTAGAGGTAAGGAATGAAATTCTCCATTCATGGAGAAGGTAAGCTGTACGTACGCATGAATGAAACTTTCATTTCGATTTCGTATTTAATGGAGTGAAATCATAATGATATAGAGGTATATTATAAATCCAGTATAATATCATATATATTATCATTAACTCTATCTTTTATACGTCCCACATATGGCATTAACGAATCAAATCACTTTGAGGGGGCGGTAGTCCGCACTTCCAAAAATGAAGATATCATGTTTACCCATAATGGAAACCATAAAGGTATTCCATAAATGAAAAATATAGAAGCATAAGTAAAACTTAAACATAAAATATATCATATATAAATAGATTGAAATATTAATGGACACCATAAAAGGTGTTGAAAGAAAATTGAACAATCATCGTTTTGTGAGGTAGAAATTCGCCATCCACAGAAACAATATGTTTTTTAACCATTAGATGGAGGTGTGTGTAAGTGTAGCTCTAATACTTCTCATAAAAACATCCTAGTAAATTTATGATACTTGTGTTTTACAAAATAAATGAATAAAAATATTTTAGGGGGTTGGAGAAGCAAAATAAAACAAAAGAACACAAGTGAAGACATTACCTTTAAATCGGGTAACTCTTCTTGGTTTGTACTAAAAGGGTTTCTTGAAGAAATTTCTGCCTAAGTTAAGGATTCTATGATGAAGATAGGGATTTGAAGAGAAAAAATTAGTAGATATTTGGCCGAGCCAATGGCTTGAGAGTTGTGGGTAAGGTGGTAGAGGTGGGGGCCTCTTATAAGAGGGAGAAGGGGCACTCTTGGAAAGTCAAGAAATGACACTTTATATTAAAATGCGTTTCGGATTTTAAAGGTCCCAAATTGATATATTTCTAGGATAAGGTGATAAGGGATATAAATATACTCATCCAATAAGTTTTTGACAAGTTTATGTTTTTGATTTTACATTATCTTTTCATTAAATTTAAATCGTCCATTAATTAGGTAATCGCTGCATCATCATGGTGTCAAAACAAATTTAATTTATTTAATGTCAAAAAATTATGAAAAAAATACTGTGATATAGGAAATCGTTTTATATTTTCAATGAATATTTATAGTCCAATAGATAATTTATGTAGACAAAATTTAAATTGTTTTACTTAGGTGTTACATACTTTTGTGATATTCTCCATTCATTAAAAAAATGATAAAGTGTCACTATCACCCAAAAGTGATTCTATTGGGTCCCAATGTTTGGCACAACTCATCCCATGGTCGGAAATGACACAAACCGTAGTATTAGGACAGATGTTGGGGTCATTTTTTATTATTATGACATTATTTTATTACCCTTAACTACCCGATTACTAATTAATCGTGATAATTAAAGATAATTACCGTCATTAGTATTCATAATGTCAAAAAACAAAAGGGTATTAATTATATAATTTGGAACTTCTGATTACAAATATTGAATCCATTTTTACCAAATTCCAAAAACAGAAATTGCAATAATTAATTTTAAAATAATTCTCGTTGTCAAAACAAATAGCGGGTTTTTTAAAACAATTTCTATCAAAAGATTGACAATTGTTTATGTCCAATTTCAAAGTGAAATTAATCCCAATGACCACCATTGGATTAAATGGAAACAATATATTCTAATTAAACTTTAAAACCAATTATTAAGATATTATAACCATATTAATAAATTAGATGAAAAAGCAGTTTTGAAGTAAAATGCATTATTTTTAACTACTCATTAAAAAATTAACATTGTCAGAAAAATACAAAAAATTTATCCAAAGTAAATTTAAATGTCCCATTACTAAAGAATATGTTTTTTTTGACAAATAGGGCTTATAAAATTTTCAAAATATAGATTTAAAAATGGTTCTCCCTCAGAAGGTGGTAGAACCATCTTTTAAAAATATTAGAGAATTCTATGCTTAAGATTGGATTTATTCTCATTTTAAACCTCTTAAAGCACTATCTAATTCATAAATAGACATAGATAAGAAAATCTATTATTCATTAAATACTTTTTATGTTACACTAACTATAGGTTACTATCCTAGAATTATAATATTTATCATGAATAATCTTGGATTAAACCTAATATGTTAGATATTTGAAATTAATCCCCCTTGATTTTGTTGTTTTCCTAGTGCGATTGTTGCCTCTCATACAACTCTTTTTAGGTTTTAGACAATGACCGGAACCCGAAGAAACCATGTTAATAATCAACACACAAGGAAATGCAATGATTTTCCTCCTGAAAAAATAAGTGTTGTGGGATATGGAATGAACAATGTTTTTTCTATACTTACAGAAGCTATAAATTGTTATAGAATTTTCAATGACCAAAGAAAGGAACAACATTCTATTGATTCCTTCATTAGGAAACACACATCTTCTATTAGTGGGTCTTCTGATCCACTTGTTACTGAATAATGGATTAGTACCATTTCAAAGATATTTTCCATCCTTCACTGTTTGGAAAATGAAAAATGTATTTGGGTTATTTATCCATTAGAAGGCGAAGCGGACATATGGTGGAATCTTACCTAGAATACAAGCCAGTTAGATGAAATTGAATCCATGGAAGGGGATTAGTTCAAGAAATTATTTTTCAATAAGTACTTTCCTTTAATTATTCAAATAGAGGTGGAAAAGGAGCTCCTTGAGTTTAAGAAAAAGGATGATAAATCCATTGTTACATATGAGGAAAATTTTACAAGACATCTATGTTATGATTTTTGATGTATAATTCAACCAAAAATTAAAGTTGATTGATTCTCTACGGGCTTAAAACCAAGTCTTATAAGGGAATTAGCTACATGAAAATTTAGTTTCTATGATGTGATTGTGTGTTATTCTATCACGGTAGAAATGGAATTTGGTTTTAAATATCAATCTCAAAGTTTTGACCAGAAATGAAAGATGGAGTTCGTGGGAAAATCTCAAAGACATGGTGAAATAAAGATAAATGTTTCTTTATGATCAATGTGTACAAATAATCACAGTGTATATTGTCTTAATGGAACTAGAAAATGTTTTAAGTGTGGAAAAGAAGGTCATCGAGATTTTGAGTGCCAAAGAAATAGGAAAAAGGTTGCTAATGATGTGAATAGAGAAAATACTATATTAAATACACCACAACACTTAAATGCTATAAGTGCAAGGAAATGGGGTATTATGTTAACCACTACCCTAATCTAAGAGTTTTGGATGATTATCAATGTTAAAAACCTCTTAAGGCCAAAGATAATGGCAAATCAAATGTGATCACTATTGGTCATGTTGAGTATGACAAAAAAGTGGTAGAATGATTAAGTATTTATGTAATGGGATTCTAGAATATTGTTATAGAATCTATTTTATTGTGTTATGAAATATTGGAATATCTATGTACTGGTCCATTGTGGGTTTCCATATGAATATAGTACTAGTAACCATGAAAAGTGATTGAAATATTTATTGGAAATCACATTATATGTGCATAATGAAGGGATAAGGAGATAATGAGATGTTTGATAGTATTAATGGCCTCATGAATGATATAATGAAAAAGTTATATCTTGGTTTGAGTATATAGGATTTTTGGTATTTTTGGTGTACGGAACGAGTTAATTTTGACAGAATACATGCTTTCACTAAGGTTCTGTGGAAATTAAGGTTATTATCATGTTTAAAGATAATACATGATTAAATTATTCACATGTTTGGAATGTGACATCAAAGAACTACCTTATGAGATATGAGAGATAAATGTTAAGTCGATTTAGTTCACCACTTTCTAATGTTTTATATTTTCATTTTTTGGAAGGATTGTAATGTTATCCTTTTATGGATAGTGTATGTTATATTCTGGATTGTATTATCTCATTATAGGAAGACTTATGAATATTTCATTTATTGTGCTAAATTTTTTTGTTGAGATAGATGGAATGAAATTTCATTATATTGAATGATCTTATAACACTTCAAGAATGAAAAATTCATCTTCATATCCTTAAATAAGAGATGAAGTGGAAATTGTTCAAGGCATGAACAATGGTGAGATTGTACCAAAACCATGTACATATTTATTTTCATGAAAAATTATTCAATTGTAGGGAAATGGTATTGAAAATAAAAAATGTTATCTTAGTACCTTCTTATCTAATGAATTAGATGTTCCCTTAAATCATCACAGGATTATGTATTTCTGGTTGTTAACATTCATCAAACCTTGTCATCTATCACTCTCCAATAGAACCTGATGGTTATATTTTTCTTTCATATCTATATTTTCACATCCAACATATGTTCTCCTATTGGGAAACCAAGTGATTAGTTACTTTGGGTAACTCTTTTGTTTCTAACATTCCTTTTTAAAATAAAGTTTTAGTATTCCTTTTTACAATGTGGGTTTTTTTGAAAGAAACTTTCATGTAGTAATCCTTTTATAACCCCGATGACATTTGAGTGAAAAATTAATTTTAAGGTTGTAGAATTTAACACCCTGAGATTTTATGAGATAAATTCTTTTAAATTTCATTGATTTTATCTAATGTATGCTACACCAAGATTAACTTTAACTATACACAACACTACATTAGCTTGCAGTATATGCAACACTATTATTGGCTTCTGTTACACAAAATTTCAAGTTCTTTCAATATAATTAATTTCATGCAAGACCATGTATAAGTGATAACTTAATATTATAACCTAATTAATATAATGGCAGTTATGAATAGTATTAACTTCATTCTAAAAAACAATTAAAATGAAATAAGTGAGTATAAAATAATAAAACCGCTATTTATGGATTTTATTAGTGAAATATATATGTAATATATTAAATTAAATGTTTTAAATTTATCTTATTTGTTTTCTAGAAATGATATATGAAAGAAATCAAATTTTCCGATAAAAACGAATTTTCCAAAAAAATACAGTTTTACCACCTTTTGATGGAGAGCCCTTTTTAAATCTATTTTTTGAAAAAATTATAAGTTATTTTTGACATAATTAACTTTTTATTTGGAATTGGTACATCAAAACATATCTTGAATGAAATTTTGGTACTTTTCTGATGGAATTTATATTTTAAAGAATTGTGAAAAATTGTCAATTTTAACTCAAAACTGCCATTTCACCTAATTTATTTATATAGTTCGATTATTTTTTTTAAATTTTTCTTAAGGTATAATTGGATTATTTATTTATTATTTACTCCAATTTTGGTCATTGGAATTATTTTCATATTTAAATTGGATATAAACACATGTCAATTTGGTTATAGTTTTTACTTTTTAAAAACCCACATTATAGTTTTGACAATGAGAATTAATTTGAAATTAATTAATGAAACTTATGTGTTTAGAATTTTGAAAAATTGATTCCATATTTGAAATATGGGGGCCCAAATTATGTTAATAGGTTACTTTTTTTGGATATTATGAATAGTAACTACGGTTTTTTTAAAGATTGGGGTCGAAGCCTCAATTTATAATTTAAAGCAAAGACCTCTTTAGTGTAAGTAGAGGGAGACCCATTATGTAGCCCAAAGGCCCATGTCCATGTGTCCGGAATACAAGGTTTTAAAGCCCATTTTTTGGGCCCAAAGGACCCCTTGGTGAATAGTAATGCTATAGTACTCGTGCTACTACAGTACCAGCTACAGTACCACCACCGCTATAGAGCCTCCGCCGCTATAATGTCACCGCTTCTATAGTCCATCGTTGCTACAATACTACTATAGTGTCATGTTATAGTACTACTATAATTTTCCTATATCACTAATGGGTCATAATTGATTCATTTAATGTACCGTTCCTATGAAAGTTATGTAATTATAATTAAAACAAAAGAAAGTGACAGCATGTCACCCTCTTATGTCTTATAAGTATAATAATTGTAATGTAGTGATAAACATGAGAAAAAATATAACATAAGTACTCTACATATAGATAATTAAATTATCTATATCATGTGAATTTATTTATATATTTTAAGTATTAAATAATTACCATTAATGATGACATAATAGTGATGTAGAAATTATTTTATTAATAAAAATATCAAATATGTGGGTTTAAAAAATATTAAAATAAATATAATATAAAATAATTAATGTGATCAAAGAATTTCATTGGTGAATCTGATATTATAATATTGTATTAAATATTTTGGTTCTAATTTATCTTCTATTTGGATTTTATTTAAATTCAAGTAAATGAATAGTGTCAAAATTGACACCTGATATTTTATAAAAATAAAATATTATTTAATTTTTTAAACATCACAATAAGATTTAAAAATTAAATTGTGAAAATTATAAGGTCTAAAATGTCAAAAAGTATCCAATTATATACAATTTTCAACCTATAAGTAAATATTAATAACTATTTGATATTTAGAATATTATTACCATAATTAAATTAAATAGATAAAATTAGGATAAATCAAAATGATAAGGTTTAAAATAAAATAAAAACATCTATAAATTTTATTACCTGAGATTATTTTTACCCATAATCATCTTATATATAAAAAAATCAACTTTGGATGCATTTTAATTTAAAAAATAATTTATATTAATTTAATAGTTTTGGTATTTCTAAAGGTGCCCCTCCCCTCTCCTAGAAAGGGCACATGTCCTTTTTTAATCACACCACTAAATCACTTTTCCTCTACCAAAACCTTCCCTTTTCCTCTTAAAAATTCCCTCACTTCATCCTATAGACCACACATTGTTCATAAATCCATCTTAAGAAGACCTTTTGTGCAAATCAAAATGAGATACTCGAAAAAGAGGAAATTGTTTAATCACCTCTTTCAAAATTATTTTCTTCTTCTACTTACTCTTCTTATGTTGTTTCCATAATAAATTAATAAATATAATATATTCTACATGATGAGATGTTATTATAATTATGTTACAACCTTATACATAATTGTAACCATCCTACGAATAATACTATCACCATGTGTGCGTACGACTTACAATCTCCGCGCTATGGTGTGATTTGTTATTCAACAATAATTAACTTGGATAGGTATAATTATGAGTATAGTGGATTTAAATAATTAATATAACATTATAATTATTATGTATAAGTAATACACCATCCAATTTTTTACCATTTGGTAATTAAGTGAATGATATCGTCACTCATGCATTTGTACGACCTACCGTCTCCACGATGCGATACGATTCATTATACACGATCTTTATTAAAACACAATTATATAAATGAATATAATGAATAAATATGATATATATTACAATAATATCAATTTTTAATTGATATAACTATATCCAAATAAGTGTAACATGAACTTCTCTGACAAAAGATGCATAAGAATGTAAAGTAGTTAATATCTGAATAAAGGGTGACAATGAAATGTTACAAACCAACAGATGATATTATGATCATATGTGATATCAAAAAATTTAATATTATTCTATTATATTTCAAAAAAAATTATTTAAATCATTATATAGGAGGTTTAAATATATATGAAGCACATATTACCTAAGGTAAGGGATAATTTCACAATCTCATTATTATTTGAGATTATTTATACTTAAGTATTTACTAGGGTATATTTATCATGGACATCCATGTTTCCTAATTATGTAATATTATTTTTATTCTTATAAATTTTTTTAAATTCATTTCTACCGATTGTTAAATTTTATTAAATGGTATGAAATGAATCATTATGTGTTTTTCGATATGAGGCAGTTTTTGACATTTCCAACAAATGTATGTGGTGAATATTAATTAACTTACACGACATAAATGAATTTTTTAGTCTTCATAAGGCCTTATTTCCATGAATCATCCTTTATAAGATTTCAATTTTATTTTCAAATTAAATCTCTTCATTTAAAATTGCACAAAATTTTGTGAAAATAATACTTTTTTGAAGAAGAAATGATATTATCCTCAAGAATTATGTTTGAGTGTTTTATCAAAATTATTTCCCATCTAAGAAGATTATATATAAATAGGGTTATGTTTATATCTATATTATTACTAAGGTTTTATTATTTTAATAGTGGAATGATTTTTTATATGTATTGTGTAATGATAGAATTATGTTTAAGAAACCCATTTTATTTCTTGGGTTATGCTATGGGGAATAAATTATGTTTTTGTGGAACATGTAATAATGATTTAATTATGCGATGGGTGGAACATATATCTCCCACCAATTTATTGGGTAAAAATTTATTTCTAATGAGATAAACATGACAATAATTGAAATTAAATCATGTTCAGTAATACAAGGCTGAATTGACAAGTAATCCTAGTTTAGTAATGGATTTTTTCCACTATGATGGTCTTGGTAGCAATGAATTGGCTACTATGGAAATCATATTATGGGCTTATTTATTTTATACATTTATATTTTTTATTCCAATGCTATTTTTTCATGTTTTATGATTCCCTTATGATTTATCTCTTATGAACTACCAAGATTTATTGCATGACTCAATATTTTGGTATGTGTTAAATGTGGTATTTTTTTTTCAAAAGTTATGTTCATGTTTGTAAATTATTATGTTTATGTTTTGTAAGATATTTTCCATCCTTACCATTACTGAGCATTTGATATCACCCCTTTTCATGTTTCTTTCCCCCCCCCTAGGATTTGAAGAAGGGTATTAAGTGATATGTGTCAAAAAGGGGTTTTAGTTATAAAGAATAATTTAGGACACGATGTAAATATTTTATGAACCAGTTGTTCATGTTTTCTAGTTTCCAAATGCACTAAACTATCATAGACTTTGGGAATTTTTTTGTGTCATGTATTAAGTATTCCACAAAAGTAATTTAATTTCCATTTACCTCAATCTTGGGTCTTTACACCCATGATTTATTTTTTATGATTATATAATTTATCACTCTAATTATTATTTCTCAAACTAGGGATTTTGGTTGTATTCAGTGATTAGAACCAGGAGGAATTATTTTAAGGCTGAATGTGAATGAAAATTAAATGGTTATCCAACTTAGAAACAAAGTGTTATGGGTTCTTGAATTTAGAATATTGATTCAATTATTACACAATAATAAAAATCCATTAATCATGTGAATCATTCAAATGAATATAGGGGGAAAAACATACTCTGGAGTTATTCATGAGGTAATATCCACCTTCATTTTGTGGCTATTCTGATCCAATAATTTCTAGGAAATGAACCAATATCATTGAAAAGATATTTTCGATTCTTTAGAGCCTGGATCTTAAAAATGTTATTTTTTCTATTTATCATTTAAAAGGAAAAGTTGATAAATGTTGGAATCTTATCAAGAATATGTATAAATAGGATGAAATTTACTCTATGGGGTGGGAAAAATTTAGGAGTATAATGTTCAATAAGTACTTTCCTTGTATTCTTCAAATAAGAATATACAATGAATTACTTGATCTAAAGTAGACGGATAATGAATCCAATAGTATATATGTGGAAACTTTTATATGATATGTGAAGTATGTCTCTAGTATTATCATCAATCCTGAATGAATGATTTTATCGGTTCATTAGTGGCTTAAATCCATGTCTATAAAGGGTTTTAACCATATGAAACTCTATTATAAATGAATAAATCATTCAATGTACTCTCAATGTATAAATGGAGATCAAAGTCACCCATAAAATCTAATGGATTTGATAAGAAAGGAAATATGTAATTCAATATGAATTCTCTGTGAATTTGAAATGTAGGTATGACACTTTATAATATTTCAATTTTTTTGATGTATGGTACAGGGATGGTATGGAATTCCAAGGCCCGTGGAGCCTCAATATTGATAAATTAAAAACATTAAATTTATTATTTCACATAAATGTGGGTTTTTAGAAATAATGGATTAACTTATAAATAATTTCTTTTGTGGGAAAACTATGTCATTAATTATATCTGAAATATTAGTTTTACACAAAGCATGATATAATATTTTTATGTGATAGGTGTTTCCTTAGAGTGCGGTCATGGAAATATTAGATGGATAAAAATAATTTATTGATTTTATGGACATTTAATTTCATATTCTTATTAACATCTCCTTATAATACCTCTATGGAAAATTCACAAGGGTTATCTGTATAAATTTATTAAAAATGAAGGGATGTTGAGAGTGATCTAGTGAAGAGTGTGTTTGCAGGTGGTATTCGGATTTAAGATCAACAATGAAGAAAAATTATTTTTTAGAACCATTGAGAATCTTGGGGGATCTCATCAAAGGTATCAAAATAGATTCATTATTCATTAATGATTGATCCAACCCTAAAGTAGTACATTTTATTTTCTTGGAAAATTTTCGGTTCTTGTTTTCCCATTATTACCATGAATTAATTCTACAAAACTTTATTCATGGATTGATATTATTGTATTAACATTGGTTATGTCTCTTTATAGAATAAAAAATTTTATATCAATTTATTTTATTTGATGTTTTTATAATCCTAACTTTTTCATCAGTTTTTTTTATGATGGTTGAATGTTCATTGACCATCATTCATTCTAACTTTTGTGTTTCAATGTTTTCTCCATCCATTCTTCTTTCATAATTGGTATTTTCATTGAACAATAATTTTACATTATCATGTAACCCAATTTGATGCGTTATTCTATGGTTCCAATGAACATAATTTTAATTGGATTTTGTAAATAGAGAGTTATAAATGATGATATGTGATGTCCATGGTGGATCGTTGGTCTTTGAATAAAATGGGTTTGATGTACGAGGATTTAGAGGACCTAAGAGGATGAGTTTTCTAAGAAAAGGGTGGAGGTAATCTTTCCACAAATGAAATTTTGGGTTCAGTCTACATCAATTTTGGATTTTGGGAGATGATAATATCACAATCTAAGCTAGCAATGGAATGATAGATATGTGTGTAACAGACTGGAGTTCCTGTGATAACATTATATAAATAGTGTAGAGTTCAAAATAAGATAATCCATGTGGATCCCTCAATGCAATAGTTATGGTTTATGTTATGAGTTAAATATAACACACCATGTGGGAGCTGGTGTTCCATGTGACCCATAGACTTCTATATCGACATCAATAGGAATTACACACTTAGGAGGCCATGTAACCCACATGTCATGTGTGACAGGGAACACCCAGTGTACTTCAGAAAGGGCATGGTCATGTGAAAACAATACACACCGAGTTCCATCAAGACCTATACGAACCATGAATCATAATAACACACAATGTTTGTGGATAAAGACATTCTATATGAGACAGAAGGACATGGGAAATGCTAGACTTAGTGAGACATGTCGCATACCCTAATAGACACAACATGTAATCCTTATAAAATAGATTAGAGCCCTTTCTCTTCCCACATCATTTATTTCATAAGCTTGGGTGAGTTTTCTTGAACTATTCTAGGTTGGGTGGATTCACTCATTCAATAGGAGGGCACAATGAGGTATAATAGACTAAGAGAATGATGGGAGATCCCCTATATGGGTTAGCTTTTTATAGATTCAGGTATCAATTTATGTATCACAAGGTGTGATACTCTATCATAAATCCCTAGGTTGGTTTAGATATCCTCTTTCTAACATCCATGTTATGTGATCCCATTCTTATTAGAATATACCATATATGGTCAGGTATTCCCTATAGGCCTTCAGTGTGATCCATTATATATGTATTGACATATATTGTCATCCGATGTGGTGTATTTTGATTTAGAGAGTACCTCAGATGAGCCCTCTCAATTCCTACGTGCTTCTTCATGGAAATACTTTATGAATGTGACCTCTCAAATGAGTAAAATTAGTTTATCAAGAATGGATGAGTGATTTCAAATAGACAAATGTTACCTTTGAGCCTCTAGAAAAATCCTAATATGGTGGTATGGATGTGACCTCACCTTGAAACTTGAAGAGTTCCTTTTATCATATCTCAGATATCTTGATTATTCCCTTGGAATTGGGATATAAATATAACTTCTTATTTGATGCTTGGGTTTTATAATTTTAGGGTGTCTTATTGGGTATGTTTATACCGACCACTGCATGGGATCTTCTTGTATATGTCATGTCTAATATATGTATAAATACTTTCAACAGAGTCCTAGAAGGACTAGGAGTAGGTGGAGCTTAGTTTTTCTTGATAGACCAGAGATAGTTCCAGAAAATTACATCTTGATAGCAGTTCTATATTGTTAGTCGGTTAGAATATTTGTTAGTTTTGGGGGGTATTTTATTAGGCCCTTTTGGATTCCGTATTCTTCTTGAGTTACTCTTCTGTGCTATAGTTTTTACACATGAATTTATTGTATGATTTATTTAATTCTTATAATTTATACCAGAGTTAGAAATTCCTTTGTGTATAATGGTCCTTTAGGATAAGGCCTCCCAAGGGTTTGATATACAAAATCGACATTAGTTTTTAGAAACTAGGATATTGGTAGTTGGGTTGGGGTTTCATTCTTAGGTTACTATTTGTTATTTAGGATATGGTGGGTTGGTCATAATAGAGTTGTGTTAGTGGAAGTTTTCTTAGGGATAGAGTTTTGTGATAGCCAAGTTGTGAGGTTTTGGTTTGAGAACTATAGAAAAATGTAAATATGTATCAAGAATGGATCTTACGCTAATAAACCCAGTGATGTTTTGGTGGCTGACATATCCATTTACCTAGACTCTAATAACCGGATTGTTTACACAGAATGTGTAAGATCTAGTTGTAGGGAAAACTTTTCTACACACATCATATCATAAGGGTTTGTGGTTTTCATGTTATTATTAAGTCATCTCTTGAGATATTGTATTTTGAAAATGGTACATATATACTATTATCATTTTCTTCTAAAAAACAAATGACATTGATTGTATAGTGGGATCACAACTATGATCTTTTTAGCATTGAGTTTTTAGTCTATATGCCTTTGTATGGGGCATTTCAACAGGGTAGATATGGAATGTCACCTCCACCCATTGAGTAATATATTGACACACTTATAATGGTTTAAGTAGTTTCTCTTTGTCAGGTTGTGCAATAGTTTGTCCTAACATTACTAATAAATGACACACTTGATATGAATTCATTTTATGAGTTTTAGGGATAGATACCACCTATTATTTTGGGATGAGTTGTACCCCCAAGAAGTAGAAAACTTACTCAATCTTGTTCCATGAGTGATCCACCTTATTATAAACCTTCTTGATTTTAGTCCTTGTGGAGATATATCTCTTGGGGGAAACATGGAATTGGTTTATCCTTGTGTTTGGAATTTTTGGTGTGGATTTTGTCATGAAAATAATGTTTTCACTTTCCCCATGAAGATACGTTCTCTTTTGATGCATTTTAATGACATGAATGTGATCCATCACCACCCAAAGTGGATATTATATAGTTATGGATGATGATTTAATTTAATTTGTATATTTGAGTCCATTTTTTATATGATAAGGTGTTAGATATATTCTTGGTTATAAAGAAAATTTGGGTAATGGGATGTATAACTTCATGCAGTAGAGGCTTGTGACATCGAGGCTCCATGTGTTATTGGAGGCATAACATGTTACTTCTCTAGTTTAGTTGATGTTTTAGTATATTGTTACAAGAAATTATTTCCTGATCACATACCCTCTTTGATACCTAGAGTTACCAATGGAGCCTTTTAGCCTGTTTCTTTTGTTTGGTGACTCCCACTAGGGGAGATTTGGTGGTCAAAATCTGTTGTTGGCATTGTGACTTAACTCTTAGAAGATAATGATTTTAGTGGGATATCTCCATGGTGGCAGTGAGTCCCTACAATGATGTCCAATGTTTTCAACTAATAATCTTCTACCCATATTTGTATGATTACTTCCTGTAAGGTATGAAGTGTACCTGAGTTAGTGGGATGTGTTTTTCTTGATTTGTGAGAAGGATACTCAAGCATTGCAGGTTGAGATTGTATACATGTGTATATATCCAGTTTCTATTTAGTTTACTTTTATTACCTTTTAGGGGTATAAACTATTATATTTTTTTCCTATAGTGGTAGAGGAGTATGAGGAAATCATTCTTAATAATTTTCCTAGATTTCCTTCCCATTAAAGGATCTAATTTGTTATAATACTTTCACCCAAGGATGACCCCATTATTTTTACCATATAATGGATGATCCTTTCTAAGATACTAAGTTGAAGGTGTAGTTTTAAAGTCTATAAATGAGGAGATTCATTAGACCTAGTGTGTTATCCTAGGTATCCCAGTTTTTTATCCAAATATGATTATGAGAGCATGTGGTTATGCATGTATTATCATGTCCTGAACAATGTTACTATTAGGGGTACAAATCTACTTATGAGAATCAATGTCTACTTAATTTGTTGAAAGTGTTCGAAATGTTTCATAAGGTTTTACCTCATTTCCTCTTATCATGAGATCTATGTTCTAGGTGATTCTATTTAGTGTGTAAAAATACTCAAAATATTTCATAAAACTCAATAATTGGAACCTTATTTCCTTCTTAGACTTGTTTGTTATGGTCTTCAAAGAGTAAATCATCATCTACCTAGCTTCCATGGAGGAGCAAATGAGGTATTTAAGGATGGTTCTGAACTAACTATAAGAGTTCCAGATTTATGGGAAGCTAACAAAGTGTCTGTTTGGGATTTGAGAGTTCCACTTACTTTGACATGTCATCACAAAAGAGGGAGTAGTAGTAGGTCCTTCAAAGGTTGAAGATGAGTTAGCTTAGGATCCACCCAAGATCATGGATGTGGTGTGAATCTTTCTTATATTTTTAGGATATTTTCAAATATATATGATCAATTTCTCTATGTATTGGGCACCAATAATTTCTTTAACCCAAAAGGGGTGGCCTTTTATGTGGATAAGAATGTTTCAATAGGATTTCATGGAGTTGTGGTAGAGTTGGAAAAACACCCACATCTTGAGAATTTTAGAGGAGGGTGTTATGTACGTGGTGTTCAACATTACATACAAAGAAGGTATTGAAATAATCTTTATTATAGTAGTCTGTATTGATTCTTGTATGTCTTGGAAGCTGATACCACAGTAGCAAAATTACATGACACATGACTTAGAGTTAGTAGTGGTAGTTATCTCTCTGAAGTATTAGTGATGTGATATTATAGGAGAGTGATTCATAATCATTTCTAACCATAATATTGTCAGGTATATATTTTCATAGAAGGATTATAACCCTAGGTAAAGGTGGTGGATTGAGTTCCTAAAGGTCTATGGCTTTGAGATGGTCTATATTCCCTGTAGGGGATACGGTAAAAGATGAAAACAATAGGGATTTCAATTAACAATTGTTAAAAATGTGACAAAGTCATAGAACTCTTTGTAGTTTACCTTTTGGACATGGAAGATGCAATATGCTTCTATTAGATTGATTCCCCACCTACTTCTTAGTAATTTTAAGGAGGCACGACTTTGGGATAAAAAATATGATATCATCCACGACCAGATATCCACTAGACAATATCTAGATGTATTTTATAAAAGTGGAGAGAATGTCATACTTTTATGAGGATAGAATATGGTACCATTCAAACTACAAGAGGAGGTGATGAGGGAGTTTCATGATTATCCATTAGTGCCAAATCTAGGAGAGGTGACGATGTAATTGTATACTTTAGGATTAGTTTGGGTGTCCAAATATATAGTAGAGTATTTCTATGTTTATCTATCGATGCCTCTCAAGATATAGGTGATGGTTGAGGTGATGAGATGGATGTGGAAATGGGATGGTATATACATGTATTTTTTTTATTGGACTTATGCATTTATCCAAAGTTCACAACATAATCTAGGTAATATTAGACAGACCCATCTAGTCAATACACTTTCGATCCTTCCAAGAGTAGTGTTTAGAAGAGAGTTTGGGACAACTATTTATGTAATATATAGTCCAACTACATGGAATTTTCTCAATTTCAATTATAGACTATGCTAATTTATTCATATCATGATAATGGAGGAGATTATAGGAATATTTTGGACTCAATAGCAGTTGATAATGAAGTTTCAACCATAGACAGGTGGCCAGATAGTGGACCATTTAGGTTTCAGAGGAAACTATTTAGGGTTTCATGTCAGTTTTGGCTATAGCTGGGAGGACCATCTACCTTGGGTGGAGTTTTATGTTACAACTATTACCACTCCACCATTAGTGTGGCACTATTCAAGGCCTTGTATGGGATACCCTGAGGGTCAACGCTATGATGTTTGGAGTTAGGGGAGGGGGAAATTCCTATTTTCCTAGAGTACTGAAATCTATGAAAGGGAGGGTGGACATCGTCTAAGAGTATATGAGGATTTCATATAGATATTGTTAGTCCTATATGGAACAAGGTGGGGGGATTTTAGAGTTTTACAAAGGTGTCCATGTTCTTTTCATTTTCTCAAATCAATGAGGTATCCAGAGAGTTAGCCAAGGGGGAAAGCTATCTTTGTAATTCATTATCCCTTTCTAGATACTATGTATGTTTGTAAAGGTGTCATTACACTTATCCTTACCAATGTAGTTATATTGTGTTCATGATGTATTCCATATGTTGCAAATGAGGTGATATATGCACTACTCACATCACATTATTGTCTGAGGTCAGATAGAAATTGAGGGAAGGGTTCCCTCTTTGAGGATTCATAGTTGTGTTTAAGAAATCTGTAGGACAAGAACCTTCATGGGTGAGTGTTTTACTTTATGTGTGTTCATAGAAAAGATGACAATTTCCATGAGATCTTGTGGGAACAGATGAAACAAATGTGATATCAATGTCCTCACCCGCCTGAGTGGGATTTCACTTTTTTGGATGAAAATCCTTAATTTTTTGGTGCATTTAGTGACTATAAAATTTATTTTTGACGCATTGAATTATATCTAATAATATATTTTAATTTGAATAGTCAATGTGGAATTTTGGCTCCTTTAGAGATTAAGTGTTGATATATTAAAAATATTAATTTCATTATGTCACATGAACATGGTTTTTATGAAATAATATAATAAATCATGAATGGTGTTTCTAAAGGGGAAATTGAGACCACCCATGAATGTAGAGTGTTTTTTACCCCACGGATTATATAATCCTAATATTTATTAAGTGTTTCATTAGAGTGAATTTGTGGGAAAAATAAATGGAATAAATTAATTTATTAATTTAATAACCATTTAATTTTCAAACCCTAAATAATTCTTTATTTAATTACACATTTGAAAATTCCCTAGATTTTTCTATATAACACTAGAGAAAATTATGGACTAGAGAAATATCTTTAATTCATGTAATATTTTTAGGTGATAATAGGATCAAAGATGAATAATATATGAATGTGGAGTTTTATGGAATCAATGATGATCAAGTTGGATCACATAAATGAAATTGATTTTGATTAATCATTCACTAAAGATTAATCCAAACTCGAGGGAAGGATTTTTTTTATTTTGTGGAATTATTTTTCTCTTCTTTTTTACATGATTAAAGTGGATTAATTCATACAAAATTAATTTCTTATTTGAGATTGTTGAATTTTCATTGGTTATTTGTCTTTCGAGAATAAGAAATTTTATATTTAATTTTTTATTTGATGTTTTGATAATCCACCACTGTTCATTTGTTTCTATTGATGATGATAGAATGTATTATAAACATTGATGGTTCTCACTTTTTTGTTTCATGGTTTTATCCTTACATTCTTCGTTCATCATCAGTATTTTCTTTTATTGGTGATTCAAATTCGTTCAAGAATCAGATTCATTGCAGGATTATTAGGGTATAAAAATTGTTGTTGTATAATAAGAAATGCAGGGTTTGGTGATAGGGGATTATAAATGATAAGGAGAGAATCTGTAGGAAAATAAATGGTTTTTTACTTTGTTGGTTTTGACATGTGAGACATTGGAGGACCGGTGAGGAGGATTTTTATGAGATATGGGTGGCTGGAATCCATCCACAAATACCATTGTAGGGATTTTTAACAAAGCTCCAAGATTTTGGGTGAAGATCACAATGAAATCAAAAGATGTATTTGGTTGAGAGAGACACCTATAACATACTAGAGTTCCTATAGAATCCAAATATACATGATCTATAGTTCATAAGAAGACATGAAATGTGGATCTTTTTCATTGAAAATTTTAGCTTACATGGAGAGTTAAATATCACAAATCATGTGAGATATCCACACACTGTGAAACCCTTATCTGACTAGATTGATGAGTATAAAGATTTCAAACGCTGGAATCCATGTGATTCCACACACCAAGTTTGGTGGGGCACACCACTTGTACTTCAGAATGTAAATGTTCTTGGGCATACGACACACACCGAGTGCTGACCTGATATTTATATGCCAAATATCATAATAGAAATCTCTATATCTAGATAATGACATTCCACATGAAACAAAAAGACACAAGCTATAATAGATTTAGTGTGACACACCGTGTACCGTAGAAGACACTCTCTGTACTCATTCTATGGCATGTTATAACCTTTTTTCTTCCCAAACCATCTATGTTAGTGTGGGTGAATTCCCTAGGTCCATCCTTAATAGGGTACATTGAGGTATCCCATCATAAGTATAGGATGATCCATACCCTCTATGGGTTAGTTTTGGATAGATTTATGTATCCCTTTTTTTGGTCCATGGTGTGATCCTCTATCATTTATCCTTAGGTTGGGTTAGGTATCCCATTTCAACTATTTAGGATGGTTGATTCCATTCTAATTAGGTTATCATAGATAGGGTTAGGTAACTACCATAAGAATTGGTCAAGATAATTTTTTTATTTATTATAATATATTTTCTTATGATGTGGAGTAGTCTTATGGAGAGAGTAACTTTTAGGAGCACTCTCAATTCTTACATGCTTCTTTATGGTAAGACCCAAAAAGTGTAAACTCTCAGATGAGTTCCATCTACCTTAAAAGAACTGATGAGTGGTTTCTAGTAGAATAATGATACATTTAACCCTCTTGTAGAACCCTAGGATGTTTGTGAGGGTGTTCCCTCACCTTAAGTCTTGTATTCGTCCATTGATCAAATATATTTTATCATTTTTATTCAGTTACCATTGTGATATAGAGGTGAATCCCTCTTTGATTATTTTTTGGGTTATTTAAAGGTGTCCTACGGGATATGTTTATAATCAACCCTACATGGGCTCTTTCTGAACATGTCATATCTAATGGAGACAATATTCCTTTTTATAGAGTCTTAGGAGGACCAAGTGTAGAAGGAGATTATTTATTCAAGATACACTATAGAAGAATCTAAGCGTTCACATCTAGATAGAATCCCCCTTTTTACAAGGTTTGATTATTTTATAGTTTTAGTGGGATTGTATTTATCCGTTTTTTCTTTTGTTGGATTTATTGATGAACTCTAACATATGATAGTTTTTATGCATGAATTTTTAGTATGATTTCTTTATATTTTCCAAATTATACAACAGTATGGAGATGGTCTATGTGTATAGTCACTTTAGGATACGTTCTCCCATTTTTGTGATATGTTTACATAAAACTATTCCCCAATAACTATACTATTTGAGGTGGTCTTGGGGTTTCATTCTAAACTTACCATTAGAAAAATTGGCCTCGGTGGGTTAAGTCATGAAAAAATTCTAATAATATAAACAACATAGGATATAATATGAGTCTTACTTTATACAAGATGTGTGGAAATAAATATGGATGCAATTTCTTTAAGAGGATATAGAAAGGATGTCTATCAGTCAATTGATTGTTTATGTGATGAGAATATGTTATATAATGATGTGAATGGAAAGAAAGATCCAAAGACTCGAGTTCTCACACTTCAGTGTTTCAAGTGAAAGGAATATGAGAATTATGCTTACCGAGGCTCAAATGTGAGGGTTAATGATAATGATCGATGTTAGAAACCTCGTAAGGATAGTGAAAAATGTAAATCTCATGTGATCACCTTTGTAAATGTTGGTTTTGAGAATGAAGTTTAGAAAGGTAAAAATTAAATTTCCTCTAGAAATGATAATGTATTATCTGATCCTACTTCTACCCAGTCTTTTATATTTGATGTTATTTCTAAAGGTATAAAATTTTCACATTAATGATTAGATTTCAAATTGGAATTAAAAATTATAATGGTATTATGATCATATATAATTTCAATGATTCTTCTCCTATTGAAATTTGTGGGATTGGGATTATTAAAAATATTGTTATTCTCCATCTTTTAGAATTTGATGTGATTTTGGGCTTGAATTGCCCCTCTCAATATAGATCCCATATTAATATCCATGGAAGGTCTGTCACATTTCATATTCTAAAAAACCTGTGATCATTTATTGGCATAGGGATGAATACGAGCATCAAATAAAAATTACTTCCATTTTATGTGTAAATATTATTATTCATAATGGGTATTTATCTATAATGGTTTGTGAAAAACACAATTTAAATGATATGGATTTTTTATAAGAGTTTATTGGTGTATTTTTGAAAGAGTTTTATAGTATTCGTATGATCATGAAGTTTAGTTTTGAATAAAAATCATACATGGCACTATAACTAGTTAAAATATTCCATATAGAATATCCCATATTTCATTATAATAATTATGGCAGCAACTCCATCATAATCTTGATAATGGATTCATTCTGACAAGTGTGTCATTATGTGGTGCACTAGTTTTTTTGTTATGATGAATGAGGGATTTTCATTAATTATTTATAATTTAACAAGATCATGATCATGAATTGGTATCCTATGATCGATAGTATTGTTTTTATCAACTATATGGATATCAATACTTTCCCATGATTTATCATCATTCAGGATACTATTGATTAATGTTTAAAAGTGGAGACATAGATAATATAGCGTTCTATACTAAGTTTGGACACTATGAATATATAATTATACCATTTTGAATTAATAATTTTACCACTATCTTTATAGATTTAATGAATAGTGTCTTCAGAGGTTACTATGATCAATTTATGGTAGTTTTTTTGATGAGATTGTTGTATACACCAAGATTAAGGAAGATTATGAATTTCATTTTACAATTATGGTGAAGTATATTATGATGGAGATAATGTCTTCCAAATTCAAAAATTATGAATTTCGGATATAAAAAGTAGAATTCTTGGGGGTTGTGATCACTAATGAGAGTATATCAGTAGATCCTTATAGGAAATAAGTCCATAAAAATTGAACCAGACCAACCACTGTGATTGAGATCCCAATCTTTCATGTATTTGATGGATATTATCAATGATTTTTGAATGATTTATCATTGATTTTTAATCCACATTACATGTTAACATGGAAGGGAGTCAATTTCCATTAGATAGATGAATAATAATAAAATTTCAAAGAGAATCAGAGAATGTTGGTTAGTTCACCTGTAATAACACTACCCTATCATGGAAAAGGGTTTTTGATCAACAATTATTCATATAAGAATGGATTGATATGTGTAATTATGTATAATGTCATGGTGATAGCTTATGCCTATTGTAAAATAAAGGTTATTGTGAAGAATTGGATGAACCATGACTTGGAGTGTGTAGTGGTAATATTTTCATTAATGATATAGATGAACCATATTTATAGATAAATATGTGGAATATATACAAATCATAAATGTTTAATTTATATATTATTCCAGAAAGAGTTAAATATATTCCATAGAAGATGGTTGGATTTGATTAAATATTTTGATTACTCAATACATTAATTCCCTAGGAAAGAAAACAAGGTGGCTTGTGGTTTTACTTGAAATGATCATCATAGATATTTAATGATGAGGATCACAAAAGATCTAATCTATATGGATTTTTAGAAGGATGGACATTGAAATCAAGAATAAAGGGGAGAAATATTATCTTTATCCTATCAGTATTCAAACATCTATAAATGTGACGATTAATGGGGAAAAATTGGAAGTAGTAGTGATACAAAATATGTTCACAAATGTTCTGAAGTTCAGAAATGATTATTATTTAATGACAAAGATCCTTAATTAATTATGTGTCCCTATTTTACCAGGATTAAAAGAGTTTTTGTTTGAATCTCATATCTCATCATTCACCATTCATCCTTTAAATATAAATATGTATAGAGTCCTTAACAAGAATTCTTGGCCGGGTAACATGAAGATGGGCATTTTAGGGTATGTTTCTTAGTTTTTGGTATCCCCAAAACTTAAGGCCATGTGATATATTTCGAATAGGTTTTCATAGCTATTAACCAAACTAGTATAGAAATGGGAAAATGTCACTATGGATCTAATCATATGATACCCAAGACATCTAAAGGGTATTATTCTCTTTGGGTTGCATTCAATCACCATAGTAAGTTAGAAAATTTCATTAATATCATAAAAAAATTATCCCTCGATCATATTTCCCAAATATATATTAAATAAATGGTAAGTTTACCTGGAATACGACATTATATTTTATCTGATCGAGATTTGAGGTTTAACTCAAATTTTTTCATATGTCATCAGCATGCTATGGATACATAGTTATATTTTTTTAAATGTATATAAACGTTATAAAGATTTTCTTTCTTAGAGAACCATTCAAACCCAAAAGGATATGATAAGATCCTGTTCTCTAGATTCCAAAGGTGGTTGGGATCTACACCTTCCTCTTCACGAATTTTCATATATCAAAAAATTTCACCTTAGAAGTCAGATGTATCATTATTAATATCTATACGAAAGAAAATTTTGGTCTTTTATATGTTGTGATGATGTTTAATAATTTAATATATGGTGACCTGAGAGAGATGAAGAAATGTTATACAAAGTTAAATCCATTCAACATCACGACGTAAAATATTATAGTTGAAAGAATAGTTTTTCTAAAAATAATGAGTGAGGTCTAGAATATGATGTTTGTGTGAAGGTATTCATATGAATTTACCCATGGAATAAGGTTATGAGATTCATAATGAAGGGAAAACTAAGAACTAGATAAATTTTTCCATTCAATATTATTTATTGAGTAGGGACCGTAGATTATCTCTTTGTTCTTCTAGCGAACCTCTCTCAAGTTTATAGTGTGTTCCATATATCTTTTTTGAATAAGTGTATACCATATCATCCACATGTACTAAAAAATTTTTATAATCCTAGACAATTATATTTTATATGCTGAAAACATATTATAAACCTTGGATCTTAGAGATAATGTTCAATGGAACAATTCTACTCACCTTGTTAATGTTATTTAGAGGAATATGATGTTCGAGGAAGCCACTCGGAAAACTAAGGATATGATGAAGTAGAAATATAATCATTTTATTATATCAGAGTAATATAATTTATAGGGTGAAATTAATTTTAATGGTGATATAATTTAACACTGTGATAGTTTATATATATTCCTTCAAAATAAATTTGATGTAGTCCATACTTAATTTATACACAACTTCGAGTCCAAATGAACCGTGGTATATTATGGCCTTTGTAACCTAGCTATTGAATTTTTGGGTAAGAATAGGATTCCAAAAATTATGAAATATATAAATATTATCCTTAATTCAAATTTATTGGTTAAGACATAATAAATATTCATTAAATTTTAATAAAATCATTTTATTAATAAATTACTTGTTTTTACAAAGAAATATATTTTTCTAGATGTTATGAATTTATATATAAATAATCTTATTCAAAATTATAAAAATTTAATTTTTATGAAATTTATTTGTAATTTATAAATAATAATTCAGAAATTAGTTATCTAATGGTTACGAATGGGGATAACATAATTTGAATGTAAAAAAGAGTTATTTTTTTAGAAAAATGTTTTTATGTGAACTATGTGTTTTCATCATAATAAATTATATAAATAACTATTTATTAATGATGTTAATGAAATTTATATAATATAAATTCAATAATTTCTTTTAACATTTATCTAATAGTTTTAATAAGGAATTCAATGAAGTTAAACATAGTTTTATGTTTACAAATTCATTTTTTTAATAAAAATCGGTTTTCATTGTGATTTTTGTGTTTTTTTAAAATTAATTTCCAAAACATTAATAAACTTAATTTTATATATTATGTTCAGTATTTGGAATAATAATTTTAAAATTTGGTAATTTTTTCAGCTTCCTTTTTTGTCATAACTAATAGTAAAAATAATATTTTTGTTTTACCATAGTTAGGGTTAAAATGGGTTTACTAGGGGGTTAAACTCAGAGTTAATGGTAAAAATTATACTTAAACATATATAAAACAATATTGTATTATATATTTATATGTTATATTATATTATAATTGATTTTTTATGAATTTTATTTACATTCAAAAGAAAGTGACTATATTATTTAACTAATTTATGTAACTTCATGTCTGTCCCTACCCATAATTATAAAAGGAGACCTATTCTCCATAATTATTCACACAATTTGAGACCTATGGGTAAAACATGACCTAATAAAATACCTTCATAGATTCCTTCTCTTATTTATATAGATTTTGGTCATATCCCACAACATCCTTAGAAGGAATATGGTGTAATCTAAAGGAATTATCTAAAAAGTGAGATAATCGTCATTCCCAACTATTTCAATGTTTTTTTCATGGTATAATTAATATAAATCTATTGTATCCATTTTAAAATAATTATTAATGTATAATAAATATACCATGATTTTATTATGATTATGAGACAACCATTTTACATATCATTTCCATCAAATGGGAAATTGAAGCATCGCTTATGCATACACGTGGACTATGATTCCACGTAGAAACCTGATCCATTTTCCATAACGACCCAAAATTGATGGATATAATGATTCCTTTAAAAAAATATATTTTATATTTATACCATATTTATTATTATTTAATAGTAAAATATTATTTATCTTTTTTTTCTTTACTTTTGAATATGAAAATAATGTTCTTTCTAACATATGGATTACTGTCTCTATGAATAATCTAATTATTTTTCATATCTATTACTTTTATATATGGTTATAAAATTATCTATAATGAATAAATATTATAAATATTAAATGAATTATATTTTTTAATTTCAATATTATTATTATATAATAAAATGTTCTACCTCATGAAATCTTTAAAACATTCTCTTGTTTAGGCCAGTTTTACCACCTACATGACTGATGTTGAAATGTTATGAAATTAATGATTAATGAATGATAAAAATTAGTTAAATTATATAATAATTTGAAATTGAATAAATTATTGAAATTTTGGAGATTATGGAACCATGATAATAGTGAAATAACTCTAAGTTTCAAAGCGAAACATGTTGAAAAGCATAAGAGTAATCACCTGGAACAGTGGTATTAATGAAAAATTATTAATAAATAGGGGATAATATATTATAATTAAAAAAATTATGTTATTATTAGTATTAATATGGTTATTCAATTGAATTATAATATATATATATTTATTATACATGTTTCTAGAGATCATATTAAGAAATTCATACTTGAGGTAAGAGTTTTATGTCATAATCTCACCTTTTACCTAAGGGTTTAGGATTGAATTAATGATGTTGAGATTATATAAACTATAACTATATTTATTTATATATTTTATTATCCTATGGTTATTTATATAGGTTACATGTTTTTAAATCATTTTCCTCACTCTAATTACTCAAATATCTGAAAAAGTATTTTTTTAATGAATATCGACTTTATTCATCTCTTCAGCCGATAATTGCTTTCTTCTATAAACATGTTTTATATAAAATATCTTCCCGATTGTTTTTACTATTGTAAAATTATTGAATGAAGTTATTTTTAACCATGTTTTAATTTATATAAAAATATTTAAAATGAATTTTTTTGTCTATTTTTGAATGTGGTACTTTTTACCAAATATGCGAACAAAATATTAATTTTAACACATACCACACAAATGAATTTTACTACAATCATGTCCCCTCTGTTCATTGAAGACTACATTAAAATATTATTATTTTTTTATTTGAATTATTTTTCCAAATACTCTAAAATTTTATACATATTAAATTAGTAATTCGAACATGAACTAGGTATTTTCCTCAAGAAATGTTTGAGTGATATTTTAATGGTATTTTCATCTATGATAACTTCAATTGATATTAATTATGCTTCATTATGGATATTATATAATGATACCATCATTATTTATTCTATAGATTTATTAGGATTATGATGATGAAATATTTATGAAACTCAATTTTCTCCATGGGTTAAGAAACTAAGAAATTATATAAGTTTTTAGGATCTTGTGGAATATATATGAATGAATTTTGAATATATGATGAGTGGGTTCATTATATACCTCTAATTTATTGGGAAAAGATTAATTTTTATGATCTCAAATTGATCATGAGAGGTTATCTCAATCCAAAAAGTGGGTATTTGAGGATATCTGTAATCCAAAGAGGGTTCATGTGTGGTTTTACCAAGACCAACATGTAATTAATGTATTAGTAGATTTCTTTCAAAACTTATTTATTTGATTATGATGATGAAAAATTTTATTCTAATCTATCTAAAATGTTTTTACCCTATAATTTAATCTCATGGATCATGAAATTTGATTCTTCTATGATTTATGTCTTGAGAACTTCGAAATCTGTATTCTATGACTATGATCTATGATTTTTTAGGTATTATTTTAAAATGTTAAGAGAATATTCTCATAATAATTTGATCATTTTATGATTATACACACTAATTGAATAATATATCCCCTATTTAACATTACTAAACATGTAATCACACACTGTTTATTCTTAAATTACCCAGGTTTGGAAGAATGTTTTTATGTAGGGTATGCCTAAAAAGTTTACTATGTGAGAATAAATTTGTGAGATATGTTGAAGATATTTTATAAAATAATATAATTATGTTTTTAGTGTTCATATAATTGAAATATTTATTGTACTTGGTCCTATGTTATTGTTAAATGTTTTTAATATTCATCTAAAATGATTCAATATTTATGTATGATATGAAAGGGTCACCTCAGTTTAATAAAAATAATTTCTCAATATTTTTAAGTGACAAAGAGAAGAAAAGGATAGTAATAATTAACATTTACAATAATTAACATATAAAAGAAAATATATTGGTTTTAAATGATTAGTATAATAAAATTTCCCTCAAGGGAAATTTAACATAAAGAATCCAAAAAATAAATGAGACTATAAAATAAACCCTTAACTCAAGTCCCATATTACCTTATACATGTTCAAGCATCATGTATAATGAATATATATTTATTTTAAATATATTGGAAAACCATATTCATAAATAAATTAATATATATAGACCCTTTATTATATCCAATTATCCTTCTATTAAAATTTATTTATTAAAATGAAAATTTGGGTGAAAACGATCCATTTTTATGCATATTTTAGTTCGATGGATCCAGTCCTTCTAGATTAGTCTTAGTTTAATCATATAAAAAATATTAATCATTTAATAATTATAAAATATATTAATTATATACACATTCATTACCATCTATATTAATAAGTGATGAAAAATGAGTAACATCGCATCATGGAGATGGTAGTCCCTATATACACACAAGGGAAGTTTCTAATTTTCAATATATAGATTTCACATAAGTTAAATAATAATTCACATTTATAGAATAATAATTATATCCTAAATATAATATATATTCATTAAATATTTTGTTATTGTTATCAATGTTAAGAGGAAATGAAAAATGAATCACATCAATTCGTGGAGGGGGTAGTCCAGACGTACACATGAGCAATGTTATAATTTTCTTACATGTGATAAGGAGAATGAAAGAGGATATAACATTGACATAAAAAAACTAAATATAGTATATATAATTATTAAATCATATTAATATGTTTATATAAAAATTGGATGATTGTAACACCCTAACCCCAGTTACCCAGAGTCGGTGCATTATTACATAACATTGGCATAATTACCAGGAATCAAGTCCCGAAGGATCAATTAGTTTAACAGTCTTGGAAAATAGATTACATACATGAATGTTACATTACACTTAATAAAATACAAAACAACATAAATAATCTTTTATGAATTCCATTATTCCCTTGTCTTAACCCTGAATATCAATCACAATACACTTCTTGGAATCCTGGAAAAAATAAAACATAGAAAGGGGTGAGCTCAAACGCTCAGTAAGGGTAAGCAAAACAGCGGAAACTTTCATAAATAAGAATAAACATTTAAGGCAATGTATAACTAAAAACAAAAGCCTTTTAAACATAAACTTCAGTATAATATAGAAAAAAAATGAAATAATTCCATTTACATATTTACAAAGATATTCTACTAGTTGAATAATCACATGAAATATCAATAACACTTTCATACTGATGGAATGCATAATGCCAGACTATCATAACCACATAGCTAAGGCCTCATGACATTACTACAAATAATATTTTCCCAAGGCCTCGTGCTAAGACAGTAGTTTGTCTCATGAGACCTACCGATGCATCGAGGAGCTATAGCGGGCTCCACCCGTCACTTACTAAGTCCAATGCATTCCTCATATGAAAAGTTCTAAACATAACATAAACATTCGTATTAAAACTAGCATACGAAATGAAAATACTTTCTCTATAAACCATGAATGGTATAAGAATAACACATCACAATCAAACATATCACAAAACCTTCAACGTAATATGGCAGATTTGTATCTTGATAAATAAACTACAAAACAAGTTTAAAATCCATCAAAGGATGTTGACATAAATGAAAATGATGAGAAAAACTTTTTAAGAGAAATATCCTTTTTGTAAAATCATTTAAAAGTCATACATTTATAAAGGAAGTAATTTCAAAGATATTTTTTAATAAATTTGTCCCATACAACTTTGAAACTTTTTAATAGATTTATCATTTCAAAACATTCATGTCCATATATATAAATCCTTAAAATCATTTTGAAAACATGGAAGTTAATTAAAAAGATTAAGAAAGATAAATATTTAAAACATTTAAAATTATGATCTTGATAAATGGTACCTTTCAAAATCCTTAAAATCTTCATTTTGAAATCATTTTTATGAAAAATTGACGTGGATGATTAAATGTCCCAGTAAATACTTACACATAAACAATCTCAGATAATAATGAGTTAGAGGAATTAACCCTTACCAATTTGTTAACTTACGAAACATACAACCCATGAAAGAGGTATCATACAATGAATATGTAAATAAACATAAATTAAATTGTATTACACAAATAATACAATTATGGGCAGTACATAAACAACACAAAAGGTAATAGTGGCAATTTGGCATGAATCTCACTGGAATAAGGAGTGAGATGAAAACCCCTTACCTTGCACTTTCCTTTAGTCAAGGATATGTTTAACCTCTTGTATGAAGACTATAGTATGTTATTAAATTATAACAGAACCATATTAATATTTATAATATCATACATTATTCATTTATGACTTTATACTACCCATTTAATAATAATTTCAATGTTATATTAATATTTTGGGTAATAATCGATTTCTTTATCGTACATGTTTTAACTTGTTACTTTTGATTGTAGCACTTAGATAATGATTTAAATACTTCTAGAATATAAAAAATGATCTATATATCATATATATTTATAATATAGATATGTATAATAGACATATATATATGAAATGGAAAACACCGTTTATGGAGATGGTAGTCCGTACGTACGCATAAACGCTGTTTCTGTTTTCATACAGTATTGAACGGAAGTAAGTGAATAAGATATATGTAAGTACATAAGTACTTATATATATAAATACATATATATCCGGTATAATTATTATGTCATATATTACATACTTATTACTAATATATATTTTTCTAATCATCGATGAATGGGGAACTTGGAAATTAATCTCATCGCGTCGTGGAGACGGTAATCCGTACGTACGCGGGAGAGAAAATATCATTATTTTGATATTAAAATAATATATAATTGGATTTTATATCATAAATGCAGAATCCTTATTATGTTATATTTATTATTTACATCAAATAAACATCATTATTATACCATCCAAATAATAATGTATTGAATAACAATTACACCACGACGTGGAGACGGTAAGTCGTACATACGCACGTATAGTGACATGTCATTCAAAGGATGGATATAATACTGAATATGGATGTACCATATTTATAATAACATAATAGTATATAGGAGATACTGGATTTATTATTTTAGAATAGAAATAACAAATAAAGAAGAAGTTGAAGAAGAAAGTAACTTGAAAGAGGGTGGTGAAAACATTACCTCTTCTTCGTGTTCTTCCTTTGGATTTGATCAAACGGGCTCCATAGGTTGGCTTTCTGATCAAAATAAAGCCTGTAGGTTGAATTGATTGAAGTTGAGAGATCATTTTGGTAGGTTTTGGCAGAACCAAAAGGTTTGAAGGTGTGAATAATTTGTTAGAAGTTGGGTCCTTTTATAAGGGGGAGGAGGGACTCTTTTGTAAAAACTTAAGTATTAATTTATAATAAATTCATATTCGGTTTCTAATGGCTCCAAAGTTTATTATTCAAAGTATAAGGTGGGTATGGGTCGAAATAATTTCTACCAATATATTTTAGATAGTTTGGGTCATTATATTAACCTTATATTTTAGTTTCAACTCTTGGTTAATTAGTTTAACACTTACCATGTCACTTTGTATTTTGATAATATATAGTTAATAAAAATACCATATACATCTAAGAGACCCACCAAGTGGTCAATTAAAGATAGACATATCATGATATAAGTCTTTTGGCCGATCCTTAGATTTTTAGGAATTTAATATCAATTAATAATATAATATTTGTTTTAAAAACACTTTTATGTAAATTTTGACAAGATTTAATAATTGATTTTTGATAAAGTATTAAAAACATTATTACTTCTAACCTAATTCATTTAATAAATTATAAAATTTAATATTAACTTATGAAATTCGTGTATGTCGTAAAAACATTAAAATTATATTTATATTAACATTTATAATACTAATTATTTGATTCTTTCATTAATAAGGAAAACACTGCATCATTATTGTGTCATATTTATTATTACTTTTTCAATGTCTAAAATTTATAAATAAAATACCATTATGTAGGAAATAGTTTTAGCTTTCTAATTAATATTTATAATCGTAAATATAACATATATAACCCTATGTAAAATTTTTTTTACTAAAATATATAAGCTTATGTCATTTTTGTATTTACTTTACCTTAATTAATATAACCTGTCCCTATCACCTTCATGTGGATCCATGGGATCCCAAAATCGACCCAAAGATATCCATGGTCAGACATGTATCCACTAATAAGGTTAGGAAACGTTTTAGGGTAATTTATTATTATTATAATATTATTTTTAACCCTTATTTACCGGATTTATCCTTTAACCATGGTAAATAAAATATGTACCGAAGTAATAATTCAAAATGTATAAGAATAAAAGTTACCTATTTACACAATTTGGACATCCTGATTCAAAATATGGAATCCATTTTTCCAAATTCATAACATAGAAGTGGCAGAAATTAATTTAAAATTAATTCTTGCTGTAAAAACAAAAGCGTGTTTTTAAGATATAATAACTATCAAAAGATTGATACTTTTTGATGTCCAGTTTAATTGTGAAATTATGTCCAATGACCAACATTGTATCAAATGGTAAAAATATATTTTAAATATACTTTAAAACCACTAAAATTCATAATTTTTCACTACTAATTATTTTGATTAAAAAAGTTGTTTTTAATTAAAATTTAGTAATTTTCACTATTCATCAAAATATAAAAGTTATCTGAAAAGTACCAAAATTTCACCCTAGGATAAATTAGATATTAAGAATCCAAAAATGAATTCCATTTTGAGAGATAAAATTTATAAAATTTTAAAAAGTGTATTACTATACATAACAGCTACTTTGATTGGTTGTGGTGTGTGTTAGAACTCGAAGTTGCGTACAACACACGCTAATGTATTATTCAAAGAGAAGCATACCGTGGAAGCTTGGGGTGTTAAATTGTAAATTTTTTGATGTCCCCATTCTAAAGAATAATTTTTTTTAGTCAAATTGAATATATAAAAGTATAAAATATTGGATTTAAAATGGATTCACTATTAGAAGTTGGTAAAAGTGCATTTTTGAAAAATACTTATTTTATTTGAAAAAAATGAATTTGTTCTTACATTATGTCTAAGATACTCATAATATGGATTCTAAAATTATAAGGATTATATAAAGTTCAAAATATAGTAAATACTATTCATAACCTCTTTTGAATGGATTGTTTGGTAAGTCATGGTGCGCTTGAACTCAGTGTTGCTTGTAGTGCAAGTTATTGAATTGTTTTTAAGAAGTACATACTATGAAATCTTGGGGTGTTACATTCTTCCCACCTTCAATAAATTGCATCCTCACAATTTGATATTGTTCTTAGAAAATAAAGGTTGAAAATAGAAAATATCTTTGTGGGAAAACCCACATCAAAAATTTTGTTAATAAAATTTAGTCTTAATAAGAGGAAAAGAGAAATGAAAGGGTCACCACCAAATTATGATCTCGATTAGAAGAACATTGGTGGAAATTAGAGACATATAATTGGAGGAAAAATTTAAATATTTATTGGTAGTGATTGAGGTCATCATTCATAAACAAGTTTAATATTGAGGTCCTTAAATTCATCAATCTATGATGATTTAAAATGTCATCGGTTCAACAAAATATAATGTATTAGGATAACACATTTTTGGTTTTAATATCCCTTCAATAAAGTATAAGAATTAATTTATTCATAGAATAAGAGGAGAATAAAAATATATACGTGAAAATTATAGTTCCATCTTTTAACTAATTTCTACCACAAACTCATATTTCACTCTAAAAGATAATAGAACTTAAAAAAATATTCTATTTATCCTATTCGTTTGGGGTTAAAAAAAATTATAATTCATCTACTAGACCTTCTTAAAATAAACTACATTATTTAATCCAGGACACCTCATGGGATAGTGGTCGGTGATACACCCTTGTCGCCCTTCGGTTGCGTGTTCAAGTCTTACGGCCTTGCCGGACGCGACGAGTTGCCGCCCGACTTCCGGGTTGTCCTTTTTTGGAAATCCAAAAATAATCTCAAACTAGACTTATCCAAAATTCTTCTGTCCAATATCATATTCCAAAATTTATAAGGAAGGTAAACACAATGAAAATCCTTTTTTCCACATAATAACATGTGAACACCTTCATCATGTATACTTTTAAAACATAGAAACATCCTAAATTACCATAAAACCTTATTGATTACATTCATTCCCCTTATTCCTTATAGAATACTGAATATACTTCATCCATCCAAAAAAATTTAAACTCCAACAATGATGGAGTATACAAATCTTTAATCAGTTTCAAGGCAGTCAAGAATATCCAATAAAATTTACCCAAATCAACCATATCTTATTCCAAAATCAGTACCTCAATATTAGGACCATATTAAGGTTTATCTTTCCTTCAACCATGTAATTTCCAAAATGTTTAACTCGTTGTAGAGTCACTTTTCTTAGTACCATAAAATATCAAATCCTCAATGAAATAGTACTACAGTACAATCCTTATTTATTTCCTGTACATCATTGATACAACACTTCAATGAAATAATTACAAAATAAAAACATAATAACACTAGTGATTCCTCTTCATCTGTGGTATTATCATAACTTGATTATTATCCAATAGCATCATTTTCAGCATATTCTGATGACTGGGACCTTGGTTCGCATAGTGTCCAAACTCCATACAGATGAAGCATTGTACATTTGAAACCTTTTTCTTACCCTTGCAGTCACGTACTTGGTGTCCTTTTTCTACATAGTTATAACATACTCCCATTTCCTTCAAGCATTTTCCAAGGTGATTCTTTCTATAGTTATCACATATGGGAAAATCTTTCTTTACCTTATTCACTTTCTCTGTTCTTCTCTCTACCATCTTTTCCTTCTCAGGCTTCCCTTCAAATCCATAGGACTCCTAGAATTATTTACTTATCTTATCAACACATGACACTATTTCTTCATATGATGATAATAAGTGGGAGACTATTTCCCTTCTAAATTCTAGCTTAGGACCATGAATGATGTGATCCTTCTTACTCTTTGGATCATGTGTATTGCTGGATTTCTCATTCCTTCTACTGGGTGCCATTTCTAAACAACGACATTCACTAGATTAGTTTATGAATATCAATACCTAATCCCAAACATTTAAAACACTTAACATAAATTAAACAGTTTATGGATATAATCCATAATCATAAAAAAAATCTTTGATTATGTATATACTCATAAGCCCTTCATAATGGTTTGTAAAGAAAATGAGAATTATCCTAAGCATATCCCCCAGGAGTGTCGTAACCAAGAGTGAATCAAGGCCCGTTGTCGTGCACCAGTTCCCATTCGAGTCTAGCTCAAAGATGTGTTTTCAGGTTTTACCCCTAGGTACATCTATTCCAGAGCCACCTCTACCTGCTCGTATCCAGACAGGGCTATATTGCATGGAAAACTCACAAAATCTCTACAATACCAAAATTCTAGGAAGTTCTTCTATACTAATCCTCAAAGTCTATTTTAGGGCTATGTGCTCTAATAAAAGTTTATCAAAATCTAGTTTCCAAGGTTATTGCTAAACTTTATCTGATACCAACTGTAACGCCCCGACCCCAATTGCCCAGATTCGGTGCATTATTACATAACATTGGCATGATTACAAGCAATCAAGTCCCGAAGGATCGATCAGTTTAGCAGTCTTGGAAAAAAGATTACATACATGAATGTTACATTACATTTCATGACATACAAAAAAACATAAATAATCCTTTATTAATGCCATTATTCCCTTGTCTTAACCCGGAATATCAATCACAATACACTTCTTGGAATCCTAGGAAATATAAAACATAGAAAGGGGTGAGCTCAAACGCTCAGTAAGGGTAAGCAATACAGCTGAAACGTTCATAAATAAGCATAAACATTTAAAGAAATGTATAACTAAAAACAAAAACCTTTTAATCTTGAACTTCAGCATATTATGGAAAAAATAAAATTAAATAATTCCATTTACTTATTCACAAGGATATTCTACTAGTTTAATAATCACATGCAATATCAATAACCACTTTCATACTAATGGAATGCATAATGCGAGACTATCTTAACCATGTAGACAAGGCCTCGTGCCAAGACTACAAATAAGATTTTTTCAAGGCCTCGTTCCAAGACAATAGTTTGTCCCATGAGACCTACCGATCCATCGAGGAGAAATAGCGGGCTCCACCTGTCAATTACTAATTCCAATGCATTCCTCATATGAAAAGGTCTAAACATAAAATAAACATTCATATTAAAACTAGCATAGGAAATGTAAATACTTTTTCCATAAACCATGAATGGTATAAAAATAACTCATCCACAGTCAAACATATCACAGAACCTTTAACGAAATATGGAAGATTTGTATCATGATAAATCAACTTCAAAACAAGTTTAAAGTCCGTCAAAGGATGTTGACATAAATGAAAATGATGAGTAAAACTTTCTGACAGAAATACCCTTTTTGTAAAATCATTTAAAAGTCACACATTTATAGAGGAAGAAATTTCAAATATATTTTGGAATCAATGTGTCCCATACCACATTGAAACTTTTGAAAAGAATTATCATTTCAGAACATTCATTTCCATATAAATAAATCCTTAAAATCATTTTGAAAACATGGACATTAATTAAAAAGATTAAGAAAGATAAATCATTAAAAAATTTGAAATTCTGATCTTGATAAATAGTACCTTTCAAAATCCTTAAAATATTCATTTTGAAATCATTTTTATGAAAAATGGTCATGGCTGATTAAATTTCCTAGTAAATACTTACCCATAAAAAATCTCGGATAATAATGAGTTAGAGGAATTAACCCTTACCAATTTGGTAACTTACGAAACATACAACCCATGAAAGAGGTATCATACAATGAATTTGTAAATACACATAAATTAAAGTTTACTACACAAATAATACAATTATGGGCAGTACATACACCACACAAAAGGTAATAGTGGAAATATGGCATGAATCTCACGGGAATAAGGAGTGATATGAAAACCCCTTACCTTGCACTTTCCTTTAGTTGAGGATACGTTTAACCTTATATATGAATACTATAGTATGTTATTAAATTATACCAGAACCATATTAATATTTATAATATCATACATTATTCATTTATGACTTTATACTAACAATTTAATAATAACATCCGTGTTATATTAAAATTTTGGTTAATAATCTCATTCTTTATCGTACATGTTTTAACTTGTTACTCTTGATTGTATAACATAGATCATGATTTAAATACTTCAAGAATATAAAACATGATCTATATATCATATATATTTAAAATATAAATATGTATAATATACATATATATATGAAATGGAAAACACCGTTTATGGATACAGTAGTCCGTACGTACGAATAAACGCTGTTTATGTTTTCATCGGTATTGAACGGAAGTAAGTGAATAAGAAATATGTAAGTACATAAGTACATATATATATAAATACATATATCTCAAGTATCATTATTATGTCATATATTACATAATTATTAGTAATATATATTTTTATAATTTTCGATGAATGGTGAACTTGGAAATGAATCTCATCGCGTCGTGGAGACGGTAAACCGTACGTACGCACGAGTGAAAATATCATTATTTTGATATTAAAATAATATATAATTGGATGTTATATCATAAATTCAGAATCCTTATCATTTTATATTTATTATTTACATCAAATAAACATCTTTATTATACCCATCCAAATAATAATGTATTGAATAACAATTTCACCACGACGTGGAGACGGTAAGCCGTACGTACGCACGTATAGTGACATGTCATTCAAATGATGGATAGAATCCTGAATATGGATGTACCATATTTTAATAACATCATATTATATTGGAGATACTGGATTTATTATTTTAGAATAGAAATAACAAAGAAAGAATAAGTTGAAGAAGAAAGGAACTTGAAATAGGGTGGTGAAAACATTACCTCTTCTTCGGGTTCTTCCTTTTGATTTGATCAAAAGGGGTCCTTAGGTTGGCTTTATGATCAAAATAAGGCCTCTAGTTTGAAGTTAGTGCAGTTTAGAGAGCCTTTTTTCAGGGGTTGGCCGAACCAAAAGGCTTTGAATGTGTGAATAATTGGTTATAAGTTGGGTCCTTTTATAAGGGGGAGGAGGGGCTCTTTAGAAAAAACTTCACGTATTAATTTATAATAAATTCATATTAGGTTTATAATGGCTAAAAAGTTACTTATTAAAAGTATAATATGGGTGTGGGTCGAAATAATTTCAACCAATATATTTTAGATATGTTTGGATCATTATATTAACCTTATCTTTTAGTTTTAACTCTTGGTTAATTAATTTAACACTTACCATGTCACTTTGTATTTTTATAATATATAGTTAATAGATATACCATATAAATCCAAGAGACCCCTCAAGTGGTCCATTAATAATACACATGTCATGATATAAGTCTCTTTTCCGAACGTTAGATTTTTAGGCATTGAATATCAATTAATAATATAATATTTGTTTTGAAAACTATTTTTTTGTAAATTTTGACAATATTTAATAATTATTTTTTGGTAAAGTCTTAACAACATTATTACATCGAACCAAATTCATTTAATCAATTATAATATGTCATATTGACCTATTAAATTATTTTATGTCATCAAAACTTTCAAATTATATTTATTTTAACATTTATAATACTAATTATTTGATTCTTTCATTAATAAGAAAAATACTGCATCATTATTGTTTCATATATATTATTACTTATTCAATGTCTAAAAATTATAAATAAAATACCATTATGTAGGTAATCTTTTTATACTTATAATTAATATTTGTAATCGAAAATATAACATATATAACCCTATGTAAATTTTTTTTTGCTAAAATATATAAGCTTATGTCATTTTTGTATTTACTTTAACTTAATTAATATAAAGTGTCTCTATCACCTACAAGTGGCTCCATGGGGTCCCAAAATCAACCCAAAGATTCCCATGGTAAGAAATGTATCCACCAATAAGGTTAGGACACGTTTTTGGGCAATTTATTAATATTATAATATTATTTTTTAACCCTTATTTACCGGATTTACCCTTTAACCATGGTAAATAAAATATTTACCGAAGTAATTATTCAAAATGTCTAAAAATAAAAGTTACCTATTTATAAAATTTAGAGATCCTGATTCCAAATATGGAATCCATTTTTTCAAATTCAAAACACAGAAGTGCCAGAAATTAATTTAAAATTAATTCTCGCTGTCAAAACAAAAAGCGTGTTTTTAAGATATAATAACTATCAAAAGATTGATATTTTTTTATGTCCGGTTTAACTGTGAAATTATGACCAATGACCAAAATTGTATCAAATGATTAAAATATAATTTAAATATACTTTAAAACCACTAAAATTCATAATTTATCACTACTATTTATTTTGATTAAAAAAGTTGTTTTTAATAAAAATTTAGTAATTTTTAATATTCATCAAAACATAATAGTTATCCAAAATTTCACCCTAGGCTAAATTCGATATTCCAAATCCAAAAATGAAGTCCATTTTGAGAGATTAAATTTATAAAATTTAAAAATTGGGTATTACTATTCATAATGGCTACTTTGATTGGTTGTGGTGTGTGTTAGAACTCAAACATGCCTACAACACACGATACTGTATTATTCAAAGAGAAGCGTACCATGGAACCTTGGGGTGTTACATTGTAAATTTTTTGATTTCCCTATTCTAAAGTATAAATGTATTCAGTCAAATTGAATATATAAAATTATAAAATATTGGATTTAAAATGGGTTCACTATTAAAAGTTGGTAAAAGTGCATTTTTGAAAAATACTTCATTTATTTGAAAAAAAAATGAATTTGTTATTGAAATATGTCTAAGAAACTCATAATATAGATTCTAAAATTATAAGGATTATATAATGTTAAAAATTTAGTTAATACTATTTATAACCTCTTTTGAACGACTTGTTTGGTAAGTCATGGTGCGCTTGAACTCGGTGTTGCGTGTAGTGCAAGTTATTGAATTATTTTGAAGAAGTACATAATATGAAATCTTGGGATGTTACAATGATTTTTAAGAAGAATGACACATGAGAAAAATTAGTAAGAACATATACCAATTTTTTGGGTATCCTCCTTTGAGAAGAACCATAAGGCTTCTGGGATGGGTCTTTTATGACAGACAAAATATCATGATCATAGATTAGGATATTTGGAGAGTTTTTTTAGATATTGGTTACTCTAAAGGGATCACATGTTTAGGAAAATATATGATATGAGGTTCCCTTTTAGAATTGAGGTGAGTGACACACTTTTAATTATTAAGAATATTAAAATATAATAAATTCACTCCCATGGTAAAGTGGATGAAAAACCAAAATTAAAAGGTAATATAATTTTGGGTATAAATTAACTTTACCAATATGGTTTATACACGTTTTTTTGTTTATTTTAACACTTATCTCTTTAGTTTAACCCCTCGTTATCCCTTTTAACCTGACTGTAGTAATGAATTTTTACCTCGGTTACTTTTCATAATCAAAAAATAAAAAATTACATATTAAAAAATTTAAAATATTTGTTAAAAAAGATGAAACCATTTTATCTGATTTAGTTTATATAAGTGGAATAATGTTTTAAATTATGTAGTCAAAACTCAATGAAAACATTTTTAGAAAAAAATCCATTTTTAAGCATAAAACTGAATTAAATGTTATTAATTTACTTGTAAAAACCATTACATAAATGATAAAATATTTTATTTAATAGATTATACACAAAATTCATTTAAAAATTCACTAATTGTGATCAAATTCACTTATTAATATAAAAAAATTAGGCATTTAGAAATTTTTTTTTAAAAAACATCTCTTTATACATAAAAATAATTTTATATTAATTTATAACTAATTGACAGCCAATAATATCATTTTACACATGTTTAAAAAATAAATTTCCATAATTGAGTTTTTTACATTTATAACTTCCTATATAATATGTAGAAGATAACTATCACATTTAATAATAATATCTAAATATTATACTTTTCTTCGTTTAACTATAGTGTTTCATGTAAATAAACATATTAGATATAAGAATTATTTTTAATGAAATGTATAACAAAATATATGTTTTTTACAAAAAATTTATCAATGATTGGGTTTTATTTTTTTATTTATGGAATAATTTTTACAGGATATATTATTTTCAAAAACTCAAGGGGTATATTTTTAGAAAGTGTCTAGCAAACACTTTTTATAAAGATACTTCTATTAACATAAGATATCAAGCATTAATATATTGGTTTTCATTCTTATTTATTATTATTTTTATATTTATTTAGAATATCTATGTGTAATTATAGTAAATATAAATTTATTGGGTTAAAATTTGAATGATATAGTGATTTTATGGTCATCCTAAATGAGTTACAGACCATGCACCTCACTCTGTAGAATCTTAGAGGATTTCTCTACTAAATTCATTGTCTTGGGAAAATTTAATATCTATAAAATATTTTGAAAACCCTTACTTATTTTCAAAATTTCATTATTTTAGATTATATACTACTTTATTTATCTCATGTTAATTGTTTTATATGATTTAAATGATACTTATTTTAGAATGATATGATTTTTTGGTGTTATTTGATGTTTTATATTTCAGATATTTCATCGTATTTTTTTAATAAATTTTAATATTTTTATGAAACTTATATAGTTTTTTCACAATAAAGATTTCTTGTAAACCCTCATGAGGGAGGAGAGAATAACATTCCTTAATAATTTAATAAAATAATCATTTAAACTATCCATACTATTAAAAGGGAACTAAAATCTGACCAAGTTCAATATATAAATTAGGATTAAAAAACCTAGGAATAATACACATAATTTTAGATGTGTTAAATATCCCTAAGAAGTGGTGAAATTGTTAGAAATGATTTAATGAATCATTTATTTACTTGAAACTCTCTAGAAATTTATTGTAAAATGTTCTACCATTATACTTAAAGGCCCCATTCGTAATTAGAGGGAGTATATTTTCCATGAAAAAACACATGAGAATCTATCATAGATATCTATTAAATCCATGTGTATCCAATAATTGTATATTTATACTATGTGGTTTGTGTATGTTCTTATGCATTCAGAAGGGTAGCTATAGAATCAAAGTGTATGAAAATCTCTATATAGAAATAGTGTTTCTTTCCGTAAAGATCTTCACCAGTGAAACTATGAAAGATATGTGTATTTACCAGGATATTAGATATATAATGCCTTTGTTTGGACTACATTCTTATGAAATGGTTTTGAATTTGAATGTTATAGTGGAAATTGATCTAGAATTATTTTCAAGAACCAATTTATATTTTGACACCCGAGGTAGTAGTAGTAGTGGATTTATGTAAAACAATAGGATATACATGAGTTCATAATATAAAATACTAACAGTACCACGTAATCATATTATTTTACATCTTAAACATGCATAGGGAATCCATATCGTATAAATTATCTACAAAGAAATACTAGGTACTATGAGACTTTACTATAAGAAACTCTTAAGATTTTTCATTCATTTTTTCATCTATGTCATGATTAAGGGTTATGTAGTGTGAATTATCTAGAGAAGTATGGTATTGTTTCTTCAGTTCTGAGGGGATCCTAAATATTTTTCAATTCATAAAAAATAGTGGCACCCCATTCATTCAAATTTAGGGTTAGGGTTAATTCTTCACATGGTAAGAGTCAACTAAAAAAGACCCTTATATCAGTATTAAATATTTATAAAAACAATGATATAGCTAATCCATTATAATACACTAGGCTCCCGTTGATTTGTAGTTATACTAAACACTATTATAGGTATTATTATTATTCTGTCATCTATAGAAGATGAATTATTTGATATATTTCCTCTTATTATTTTATATCATATTAGGTTATGTATTTATTAAATATTCTGTGTGAACTGATATCCTATATGATACATATATGAAATCTATTGGGAAATAAAGATAAAGGTCTTAGATGTACCTCATGTATTCTAATGTTCATAAATGTTAAAATGGTGTAATTTACCTTTATTATTTATATAGACATATTCTATCTAATCCAGATAATGTATTTAATGATTCAATTAAAAGTTTTTATCAATTGATATCATCAAATGGTGAATTATATCTCTCCAAGAGGAAATACAATATTATTTCAAGATTAATGGGATCTCATTTCATGTTTGAAATAAATTATCTTTTAATGGTTAGTGATTTTTCATGCCAACTGATATTTATTTTTTTATGGGATTTGGTGATGGAATCTCAAGTGTTGAACATCTAATAGTGGTAAGGGATTTTCAGGAAATTTCATAAATGAATTATCTATATTACCACCAGAGTGGGAAGTTGAATATTCTATTTATCTTTACCAATATATCAATCATATCTATCTAACATTTTATTCCAGTTTACCATTATTCCCTTTATGAGGTCCCTACATATTAATCATAATACACTTGTTGGTCTCCGAGGAAAAGGAAACATAAGAAATGTGTAAACTTAGATGCTTAGTAAGGGTATGTGTAAAACAAAATATATCATGAAAAAGTAATTCATAAACAATATAGTATGGTAAATACTGATAAATAAATTCCATTTAAAAAATAACTTGATCACTAAGAATAATATGGAAAGAATAAATGATGATAAAATAATTACACAAAAATAATCACATGATCTTGAAGCTTATCCATGGGAATCATAGCTAATCAAATAATTCCATTGGCCTAAAAATCTAATCTAAAAATGAGGGATTGCATAATTTTAGACAACTTAATAATACCATAAAGTCCTAATGTGAAGGCATATTACAGAAATGGGAAGTCCCTCGACCAAATACCCATGTTAGTTTATTTTATTTGTCCTATCAATGAATCGAGGGGATCTAACGGGTCCCACCCATCACTTAATAATTCTAATGAATTCCTTATATGAAATTATATAAACATAATAAATGTAAACATTCATATGAAAAATCTATAATACGAATTGTTAATATTTTAAGAAATCAATAAATATAATCATAAACCATCTAAAGTAATATGGAGAATGGTATAAAAAAAGTACATCCCTATTCAAATTTTTTGTAAACCATTTTTAGAGATAAAATTTTTGATATCATTAAAGAATATTCCCATAGGAGTATATATAAAATGAGTGTTATTTTCCTTGATGAATTGAAATACCATAAAAATTCCATAAAAAATATTTTTGAGGAAGACATCCTTTTAACATTGAAAATCACTTTAAAAAAATAATGTTTTCAAAAATATTAGGTGTTTTTGAAAAAAAAAATCTAAAATTTTAAAAGAATATTAAAAAAAGAGTGGTCATGATGGAAAGTAATTATGCACATTCCATTAAAAACATTGTTTTATCACTATTGTAAAAAGGGTCAAAATGTACCTCAGTCTGAAACAATAAGAACAATCATTTCAAACCATTTTGTAAAAATTTGAACATTTGTAAAATATATTCTATAATTAATTTTGATAATGATTAAAATACGATTCAATATATTTTTATAAAAAATAGATATGGAAGAAAATGGTTTTTCGAACGAAGAGAAGAATAATGTCAGCTTTTATTAAAAAAACATTTATTAGTAATTTTAAGTACCAAAAAAATTGAAATGGAAATGTTACTTGAAAAATTATTGAATAAATAGATAATAAGAAAATTAATTAGCTTATTGAGAGATATATCATAATAATTCATCATCATAATCTTTATCATTAATAATCACAATAAACAGTACTGTCGTAATAGTAAAAACCTTAACAAATCACTAACTTTTAAATCATAACCCCCCTAAAACAAATAAAAAAATTAAAAATTAAATATCATGAAGATAAATAGATTCATTAGATAAAATATAAATGGTGTAATATATGCACCACACAAAATAAATAATTAGTTTATATGACATATGTCTCATGGAAGTAAAAGTGAGACAAGAAATTCTTACCAAATAGATGATCAACTTGATACATTTTTTAACCACCTATATAATAAATATAGATATATTATAGATATAATATATAATCATAATAACATATATCAGACCTTATATAATATTATTGTAAACTTTTATTTCCAGTTTACTAATAAATCTATGTTAAAAAATTTCTATTTCATGTAATAATTGCTTCATTTTTCATGAATGTTCTCGTTTTTTTGTAATGGTACATGTCATTTTATCTTGGATCCCTAATCTAAAAAATATTTAAAATTATAAAATTAACATATATATTCATTTTATAGGTATATATAATTTTCCAAGAATGTTTGAGGTAGAAAAATGAGTCACACCATCCATAGAGATGATATGATGTACGTATGGGTGACCGTTGTTTTCATTTTTATGATTGCTATTATGAAAAAGCTAAATGATAATTTACATTTAAAAAAATATTAATATAATATATAAATAATTTATCATTAAAAAATGTATCCATATTACCATTGAAGTTAAAATAAATTCACCAATGAATCACATCGCTCATTGGAGATAGTGGTCCACACGTACGAACGTGTGACACTATCATGTTCTAATAGATTGGAAGGTAATAAAATAGGTGTTATATTATAATTACCGAGGTATAATAATTTCATAAATAATATATATATATATATTAAATCCACAATTTTATCTAGTTGTAAGAGGTGGTGGTGGAGAACAAATTACATCAGTTCGTGAGGGGTAATTCATCATACACAAGACCAACTGTTCCATTTTCAATTTTATGGAAGAGGATATGGATAAAGGTTATTAAATTATCTTAATAAAATCTCATTATATGGTTTATATTGGTGTTTTTATTTAGGAATATATTATTAATATTTTATATATTTATAAGTAGAAATAAAATGAAAATTCATGGTTAAGAAATATACATCTTCTTAGGAAACCCTATTCATTTTTGCACATAAAACCTTCCTAAAATTAGATTATGATAAAAAATGGACTATAGGTCATGGTAATGGATGTATGGAAGGTATTTGGGTAGGTATTGGATAAAAAAATGGATTCTAATGTTTGAGGGGGGGAGAGGGGGTGTCCTTTTACAAGTGGGTGGAAGATCACACATGGAATTCTAAAAATAATATTTTATACCCACATGTTTCAAAGGAAAAAAGTCTCAAAAATGGGTCATTACAAAACATTAGATTATATAAGGTCAAAATTTGGTGATAAAATATGAATTTGACATGATTGATTTTCATTAAAACCCTTATATTTTTAGTTTAAACCATAGTAAACTCATTTTAACCTTAACCGCAATTATTTTTTTTTATTTTAAATATTCATTATTACTAAAAATTAAGTTGAAATTACTACAAAATATTAATTATCCTAATTTAGAAAATGGAATTCATTTAAACATATTCTATTCACATGACTGGAATAAATTAATCTAAAATTAAACCCCTATGTGTGATAAAAAAACAGTTTTCCAATGAAAAGGTTTTCATAAGTATATAACTTATTATATCAAAATTTAACATATAATATATTAATGTAGAATCCTAACCCAGATTCCTCTATAATGGTGCCCCGATCTCATTGGATACAAGGTATCAACCACGTATTCGCATACGCTAGATTCTTCCAAATAATAGCATGGGCATAAGGCGTGATTATGGGGAGAATATGCCCTCATGAAAGAGTAAACAATAACATAAATAACTAAGTATCATACATAGTAGAAAGTAAAAATGAATGTGGATTTATTAAGTAACTGAAATTGAACATTCTCTATCAATAAATGAATTATAGTAAAACCTCAAACAACTATGTTATACATTACAACATTGGTCATCCACTAGGACAACTTTATAGATACAAAATTAAAGAATAAACTGAAAGGAAAAGAACATGGATCTACTACTAACTTAGAGCTAGAACACATAACTAGTCTCCCAACATTGTTGAAAAAGACCAGCCTAATCCGGTACCTCGTGAGTATCCCACTCGAACATGCAACTATGGTCGTCACCCATATCCACCATGCAACTCCTTCTCAACATGAAATATAGACATAAATTCTACACGTACACCAAGTTGTATGTGTAGGGGTGATAAATAATATCAATAGGCCACCTTTAAAATTAACCAATAAATTTGGTACTATAAGTGTATAAAAAATTAAACTTCCCTACCTAGGTAATGAATAAATACAAATGAATAAACCAAATGTGAAACCACAGTTGATCCCAGGGTCTGTAATCCCGGCCAATTGGGAAAGTTCCACCATGGATGTCCATATATATATATATATATACATATACATGTATAGTCTCATAAATATACATATATACCTAAATATAATAATTAATGAGTGTGTGAATCTTGTAACATCAAACCACATCATCATTAAATCATTGGGTTCGTACGCCTGATCACCTAGACATCCTACAAAAGTGTATTGAGATTGATGTCATGCCACTCTTATAGTGTATCATTAAGTCGATCCCTGGGTCTATAGTCAAATTGACATATACCTACTTTCTCTAATTTTAGAGTTATATCTTTGGGAATGCTTTGTCACAGTAGGGGGATAATCATCTTACACTCAAGTTCAACCGTACTCACCTCCAATCACTAACAAGGATACTATACACTAACACACAATAATCTAAACTGGGACAACGTATACCGGCCGTCAATCCTATAAATATGGATATCATATAACTTTGGTTGATCCTATAAATAAGGATTCTAGGGACTACATCTAGTCATCCTATAAAGGTCATTAAGTCAGCCACTATGTTTAATAGGCTAGTACATCTCGCCCAATGTACGATCCCTTGGTCTCAGTCCATAGGTGGTCACAAAATTCAGATATTGTTTAATCCCAAAGGCTCTATACCAAGAGAATAACGATGATGAAAATATATAAACCTAGGATAGAAGTACTTACTAGACTAAGACGAAACCCACAGAAATCCATCATTACAGGAAGTTCTCACGATCTATCCTTAGGCCCTACTCCAGGTGCTCTCATAGTCTTATTGAAATTATATGCTGGTAGGATCAAGATGTACCCATTTTAATCCATCACTAGGGGAGCTCTCACAGTCTATCCCATATCTTTAACTGAAAATCTCGAAAATTCATCCATCCCAAGGTCTCTCATGGTCCGTTTTCAACCAAAATGGAAGCTCACATAGTCTACCTACTCAAAGGATCTCATGGTCCTTTGAAAACCAAAATGGAATCTCACATGGTCGTCCTACTCAAGGATTATTATCCAGATACCAGGAAGAACCTCTGGTCATGCAAAAAAAAATATCACAATATATATATATATAACTACTCTCAATAGAGAATTCGTATGTAGTAACTATGTGTATATCAGCAAGTATCACAAAATAGTCTGAATTAGAATCCGGATCCTAGGTAAGAACATCTGGGAATCCCAACAAGCAATAAAGATACTGGGGAGAACATTTGGGAATCCTGAATGAAATAAAGACACATAATTTTAAGCTCAATAACCACCAACTAGGATGAAACTTTGTTAAATATCGCCACATCATTAATAAACGTGTGAAAGATATAAAAAACGAGTGAGGGCGGATCAAATGACCAACCCATCACACAATCTATAGCCCCATGGGAAACCAGTTCGGCACGAGTTCTATAGTGACACCCAAACACCATCTCTATCCTAACCTGGCATACATCTTAGGGTCAGTCAAACAATGGAAAATTATTGCGTCCTTTAAGACAGACACTAAATAGGCATCCTACTCGAGATACAATAGGTCTACACACAAGTGAAGGAATCCTACATGGGATCCATAGTTGGAATGTAAGGAGGAATCTTACTCAAGATCCTATAACTTCAAGAAAAAAAATCATCCTATATGGGATACTTTATAAAAACTATTCTCATCACCTCTTAGGCAAGCAAGGCCCATCTCACAAGGGAGAAGTCCTCAAAGGAAGACCATAAAGTCATCAACCATTGGTGATTGGTCTCAGCTCATCCTCGATCAATGTTCCAAACTAGGTTGGTTAGAACACCCAACCAATCATTCTCTCTCAAGCCTCTATCAAGAGATTACTAAAAAAAATTAATGGAGGAAAATCACTTTCATTATGATAGAATCCCCAAAACACCATTTAGGAGTCCTTAGAACGCTCTATGGGTTTCTCCATTTCGATCTTTTCAAAAAAAAAAGTACTTTGAAAGGACTAAAATCGGGACCAATTCTGACACTGGGGTAAAAAACAAGAAATGACACTCGAAATGTACCAAGGGAGGTGGAAACGACATGTAGATTCCATACATGAAATGTACACTTAGATCTCCGCATGGGCGTTTACTCCCGCCAACCTGGGCATATAAAAGCCATAGGTACACTGTGTGTAAGGAGGGTACATGGTGTGTACCCATCATTGGTTACTTGCTTCTATCCCTAAAACGGCCATGTCATATAATGGGACAAGTCATGTAAATATACATGACGTGCTACCCTACACGGGGTTCGACTATGTACTCTACATGGTCATGTACCCCTATACGGGTTCACCTAGTCAGGTGCATGGCTACATGGTTGAGTACCAGAACACAACATATATGAACCTATACACAAAATGTACTCCCAAAAAATCATCTTTCTTGAATAGGAAGAACACACCATGTGTCACCTTGTACAACACACCATTTAACATGGTTTTCCTGAATGGAAAATCTTCAGATTTCTCAGAACATCCATTTTAACCCCTAAATCAAAAGATCAGGCCATTAGGGTCTAATAGTAAGATTAATAAGTTATTAGATTTATAAAATGTCAAATATAAATTGGTTTTGTGGCAAATAAAAAAACAGACCTAACTTTGGGAAGATACTACCAAAGCTTCATTTGATTTCACGTACCATGGTTACCACACATCGATCCAGCACATTGAGGACTTCGTGACGGTAAAACTCTTTCATTCAATATCTCTTAATTTATACCTCTCCCACAATTCATTCTCAATAGATCAGCATAGGAGGAGCCACAATATATGGTTGTGTGAAAAGGTGGAGGAAAGAAGTGAAAAGAATAATTAAATAAAAAAAGAAAAATATAAAAATAGGATTGGGCTGATCCTAGTTCCCATATCAGGTTTATCACTCCCCTAAGCTAAAATCCCACTTTCAAACTCAATGGAAGATATGTAATCTCAATCCAACACTATATTCAAATGTTATCACTGGATGATCTTGCATGAAAATTTTAATATTTAATTTATTAAATATTAATTATTAATTATTCTTCTTAAATTCAAATGGATTAGATTCAAATAAAATCTTCCCTGAGGGTAAACACAAAATTCCGGGACCAAAAAACAAGTCTTAAAAATTTTCCAATATCATTTTTAAGGTAAAAATACTATTTTACCCCACACAAGCATCTGAAAGAAATAAAGACAAATTCATGGTCAAAACTACAGTCTTAAAAAAAGGATCCATTTAATTAACTCGAATAAATTGTAATAAATAAAATATAAGTTACGTAATTTTTCTCTTAAAAAAATTTTAAAAATAGAAAATTAATTTTGAATTGTTTAACAAGAAAGACATATTTCAATAAAAATCAGTATTTTTCACTATTCATTGAAAATTTTATATTTTTAGAAAATTCCCAAACAATTACTATAATATTATTTAAAAATGATGATTTAAATTTTTAATTTAATTTTTTAAAATATATTTTCAAAATTTTGAAAAAAATAATTTCAAGATAAGTGTGAAAAAGGTGATGAAACTTCTTTTTAGAAAAAAATATAGTTTTTCAAAAAAATGTTTCTTTTTCTTACAAATGTTTTTTCTTTTTATATCTAAAAAATTGATAACCAATGAATTTTTTTATACATTCATTAACCAAACACTTTTCATAATTTAGTTAGTCAAATTCATACCCTCCAATTTATTGTCTAGTTGATAAATATCATATTAATTTATAATATTTTGATTGTATATCACAGTTCATTTAATCTCACTATTTCATTTAAGGCAAGATATTAAAGAAATAAAATTTAATTAAAGAGGATTTTTTTATAAAATTTTAGGGTTTTAAAACTACAATAATATAGTGATAAATTTCTCAACTCTAACCTTATGTTCATTTTTCTTCTCTATAGTGTAATGCCTACATAAATTCTGGGTATTAGCATAGTTTCCATTCCTTCCATTAGGTGGCATTTAAATTTAATGTACTATGATTATTAGGACATCAATTATACTATGAATATTAAATAAAATTATATTATTCCCTTGAATTTATTACAAATTTATATCAAATATTATATCCATTACCAAACAATTTCAAGAAATCCATTGGATTTTTCATAATGTTTTGTTTTCTAGATATATTATTCTAAATTCTAGTTCCTAAGGATTATTATAAACATGATCTAATAAAAAATATAATAAAAAAGGATATACAATCTCATAGTTTGTGGTTATTTATTATAGTGGTAAAATATATATTGATTTCAAAACATTATATCTATATGTTTAATAGCCTTAAGGAATTAGATACAAACCTGACCAATACATTACAACCGAAACACAAAGAAAAACATAAAAACACATTAATTGTTTTATTAATATAATATTAACATTTGACCAATGATTTCACCCTTCATGGTTTCCTAGGAAAATTTGTAATCAATATAAAGTATGAGATCATATTCTTAGTACAAGTCATACAATAGAATCTAACATGACATAACAATTTCAAAAATAATATATTCAGAATAAATAGTTAGATCAATACAAATATATTATAACATGAGCATAAAATAATAATTGGAAAACTAAAAATTGAAATAGATAATCACATGGATAATAATAATTAATAGTTACATAAATATGGAATGTATAATGCTAAATATCAGGACTATACTATCAAGTCCTTGTATTAAGATATTATACATAAAATGGAAGGTATACACATAATACCCAAGATAGTTTATCTAATGAGACATACTGATGCATCAAAGGGATATTAAATTCCAATATAATCCCATGACATAATAATTACAATACATACATGAAGTGCCCAGATCAGTGTGAATCACTGAGAGGGGGAGGGGGTGAATCAGTGATCCTTTAAAACTTTTTACTAATTGATTCTTAATCAATTAAACCTCTATGGTTTGTTAAGGCCTTGATCCACTCTTCTTGTATCTCTCAGCCTTTCCTCGAGTGATGCAGTAAATGTAAAGGCACTGGACACAAGGATTTACAAGGTTCGGCACCAAAGGCCTACGTCCTTGCCATGTTGGTTATACACCCCAACATGGTTTCTCCATTATAATCGGTTAGTATTACAATGGTCGATACAGAGTCCCACTGTATCTCTCCTGAGTCCCACAGGAGGGTCTTTATACTGCGTCCCACTGTGTTACCAGAGTCATACTGGCCTGCTCCAGAATCCCACTGAAGACTTCTTCCACCCTGAGTCTCACAGGGGGCTTCTCCTGGCTCCTCGAGTCACACAAGTAGCTCTTCATCACTTTAAACTTCTTCAAGTATCTTCAGCAGTCTGGGATAAAGACTGTTGGCCTTGCTCTGTACCTCTGCTCACTTGTGATGAACAGGTCTTCTCGTCTTGCTCAGGCTTTATCACCTTCTTCTAAGGATGACCTGGCTTCTCTCTTCAAGAATCTTCAACAGCCTCTGAAAAGGTCTGTTGGTCTTGCTCAAAACTTCTGATCACTTCAGTTGATCAAGGTCTTCTCAATTACTGAAAACTCAGGCAGCTGATGTCTTTAACTTCAGTCTGGCTTCAGTCTCACTTTACATCAACTTCATGCACTGAGTTCATGGCATCATAATATCTTCAAGATCTCCTGGTCTTGGACTCCTCAAATGCAAACAACCAGATTTGGCTTTGTTCACGTGTGCATGTGCATGCATGCATGCATGCACTCCTCTTCTTTCTTCTCTTGGTGCAATAAACCCTCAAAGGGTGTAGTCTCTTTAAGCACACACCTTATTTGAACTTCACACACTTAATTCAATTTGGTTACACACTTAGAAGTGTGTTATACTCTAGTGTGAGAGTCTCCTTCTTCTTCTCCTTCTTAGTGTGTACACACCACTTAGGCACACACTAAGGTTCAGCCTTCGCTTGTTTTGCACACACAACTTGTTCCACGTTTTGCACACACTTAAGCTTGGCCTACTCGTCTATTCTTGCACACACTTGGGCCGTAGGTGGTTCTTCAAGTTTGCATACACAAGGTTCTCCACTTTTCACACAACTAGGTGTGGTCTTTGGCCTTATTCACTTACACACACTTGGCTACGGCCTATTCCACTTGCACACACTTCCTCTCGACCTTTTTCACTTCACACACAATGTGTGGTCTTCTTAGCACTTGGCACACACTTAAATGGCCATAGGGTGTTCTTGTTCTTCAAAATGTGCACCCACATAAGGCAACGGCCTTCACTTGTTATTTTGCACAACCACCAAAGGCTACGGCCTTCACTCCACTAAGCACACACAAGGCAAACTCAATGGAGTCGCGCAAGGGGGTGTGTCCACTCTCAACACCCGCGCAAGTCCTTAGTGCAAGGGGTGGTCGCGCAAGGTGCATGAGCACCGCGGGGCGCGCAAGTGCAACACTCGCGGGCACTTCCTCCTGCCGCACAAGTATGCAGGCAGTGAGGGTGACAATCCTCGAGCGCGCAGATTCAAGCGGCTCGGGATCTTCCTGTCGCTCAAGATAGGCACGCAGGGGACTCCTTCAGGACCTCGGGTGGTCCCGAGAACTTCAGCCGCGCAAGTGGGTTGTGCGGGGCTTCTTCTTCGCGAGGCACAAGGGTGCTCTCACGGGACTCCGGGTTTTCAACCAAATATTCAGCAAGCAATCTCTGTGCTTCGGGCTCTCTTTATATAGGCAGAGAAATGCCTCAAAACATCTGCGTGGTTATAAATTCAAACTCCCGAATATCTCGGATTTTCAAGATTTTCCAAAATCTTGTTTCTCCTCTGTTTCATGCGGCTTAACTCATTTTTAATTTCCTCTACGTGCATGCTTCGTTGAATGTGTGCATGGCCTTTTTTTTAAACCCAATCCATGAAAAGCATCAACATCGAATGGCCTCGCACCTTCGGTTGCTTCGGCCGAACTTCAAATTCTCCTCTCGTTGAATGCAAGCCCACTTTTAAGCATGGATAGGTTCAGTGTGTCGAGACGATCCCAATGGACTCTTCGGCTTGATCGGAGATGGCCGGGAACTCGAATTTTTTCGTCGGGGAGGCCTCTGGTTCGAACGGAGCTCGCGGGTGGCAGCGACCTGGCTTGAGGTTGAGGATGGACGGGGAGCCATCGGATCGACGATTAGGATGGCTGTGATCAGAATGGGCCGCGGCGGATTAGATTTGCGGCCGAGATCTGGGGCGCGATCAATCGAGCGGCCAGGATGCGCTCCCGATGATTTTTCCGTGTCCCACATCGAAACGGAGCGTGGTATTTCCACGGCTTATCAACCTAGCGCTCCCCTCCTCCCGTCAATTGAACTTCTAACCTCCACGGTGCCGCCCCGCACCGTGTTCTCTCTGCGGGCGCGCTCTTGCGCCCACCCTCTGTCCTCGGGCGCGCGCTATGCGCCCTCTATGCACACTGACACTCTTGGGGGCACGCTCCTACGCCCCTGCCGCGCTCCTTCGGGCATGCCCCAAGCGCCCATGCGGTGTCTTCGGTGCGCCCTGCTGCCCTGGCTTGCCCCACGGAGTTCTCCCATGGGCGTGGTGCCCCTAGCGCCCATGCCTTGGGGTTTGAACCCTCAAGGTGCCTTGGCTGGCCATATTTTTTGGAAAAGGCATGGATAGTACTTTGTCAAATACAAAGTTCTCCTATGAGTATAAGCCAAATGCCAAGCCCTTCAAGCCTTCTTCCTCACTTTGTTCATTTGAGAATTCCTCTGTACTTATTCATGCTCTTCACTTAGGATATGGAATTCTCAAGGATCACTTCATCAATCGAACTCCTGAATCATTTATAATCTTCAATGTTCTTCATTGATCTAATCAGAGATCAATTGGAACTTCTTCAATTCACATGCACTAAGTGATAGTGCATGGACTTCTTCAGCTCACTTCATCCACTTAGAACATGTGAATGGATTATCTTCTAACTCCTCATGCATTGTCACTACAATGCATGGTCTTCTAATCATGTTCTGACTTTGTATCATCTTGATACAAGTTCTTTAAACTTAAAGATCAGCTCAACAATCGTCTGATGTAATGATGCTCCATCATCATTCATTCTTCAAGTGTTGTAACTTAGTATCATCTTGATACAAGTATTGAAACATTAAGATCAGTTCTACAATCGTCTGATATTAATAGAGAATGTTTCAACCACAACATCCTATGTCACTTAGTGAATCTCCTAAGTGACATGACTCTAAGTACCATGGCCATTCTCCTTCATCACCATCACCATCACATCCTTTTTCATTCACATCTTGACATTCCTTGACATCCATTCATTCCATGAAAACATCATCCCTCATTGACAACAAATGCAACACAGTGCATTTCAATCTCCCCCTTTGTATTTGTTGTCAATACACTACTTCTGCACATATGAATGGGTCAATATGTGTGCCAATATTTTCTCCCCTTATTGGAAATTAAATGCAAAGGTGTGGTGTGGTTCTCTTCAAAAATATATCTTCCTCCCTTCGAATAGCATCTTCTTGAAAAGCACTAAGAGAGGGATGATGTCACATGTTCTCTTTAGCAAAGAACCTTTAGAAAATCATCTCTAAGTCTACTTGGGCTAACCCGGTGTAGAAAATAAGAGTGATGTAACCAAGGAACTTAATGCTGTCCAAAATTCACTGTACATGTGAGATCATGCTTCAGGGGTTTGAAATTTTTCAGATATATCAATGAATTGCTAAATCCTGCACATACTTCACCAAACTCATTAGAAAGTTCAGGTGCACAAATAAATCTCCCCCTTTCAACCATTTGTCTTCAATCAATACTCCCCCTCAATTGTCATGATGAATACAATTAAGAAACAAGGGATGAAAGTATGATTGGAATACCTTCACTTTTCTCAAGATGATATTAAATCCCAAAATATCATATTCTCCAGATTGGCTCCCCCTCAAGGGGTGCACTCCATTCCTTCCAACCCATCCTCCAGCTGAGAATGATCATCATCTTCAATTCCCTGCAGTGTTAGCACATGTAAATACAAGTGATTAGGGAATAAGATGGAACCTCCTTGGTTTATCAATGTGAACAAAAAGGTTGAGAAGATTCTCTCAACCGAGATGTCCCATTTTCACCATTATTTACACTTTCACATTTGATCTTCAATGATGTTTGTTCTGGTGTGGATCTCAACACATCATCATGTGAAATCTTCTTCTTCCCTTTTGCCTTAGCAATTGCCAGAACATCATCTTCAGCTCTCTACAGATCTTTGGCAAGTTGCAACTAATTAGGCCATATGACTAACAAGTCATTTGGAAGTGAGGCCTCAGTTTTGGAAATTCCACATGGTTCTTTTGATACTGTTAAGCCACCTTTCTTAGGCAACTTATTTTCAACCAATCCCTTCTGCTTCTTCTGGATTGATTGTCTGTTTGAGTCCAGTCTGCCTCTATTGAATTCCATGGCTTGTCTACAAAGATCCATGGTATGACCTTTCTTTCCACAGTAGAAGAATGTCTTCTTGGTGGTCCTTCTGGATGCATCACCCTTCTTGGATTTAGACTCCAAGGACTTATTTTCCTTTTTCAAAACCTTCTTGGGAGCATCTTCAACATTCTTCTTGCTTCCCAAGGATTCTTTCTGAGCCAGGTTCTGTGATATTTTCTTCTTTTGAGCTCTGGATACAGTTGGAGATTGACATGTATCTTTTTGACCACTTTTTCAATCATCCTAGATGTTGTCAAGTAATCCAAATCTATTTGCAGTAAACAGATGTCTCTGGACCTGTGGATGCTGCTTCTTTTCCTCTGGCTTGATCCCCCTTGGCATGGGCTTGCTTTGTGCTTTGACATTCAGTGGATTGTACCAACAATCCTTTGCACAGTGCCCATACTTATTACAACACCAACACTGACCCACAAATCTTCACCGCTTGAGTCCTTCTGATTGTAGGGTACTTTTCTTGACTTGTTGTGCTGTTTCAGGAGAGCTCTCTTTCTTCATCTTCTTCATCCATACTTGATCAGTGTTATTCTTCCATCCTGTATTTTTTGTGGAAACACATTTAGAAACATTATCACAATATGGGATGGATGGTACCATCTTTTTAGAAGTTGTTGCCCTTTTATTAGAGGATGTCTTTCTTTTAGAATCATCCTGCTCAATGCATACTTGAGTAGCAACATTTCTCCTTTCAGATGACTGGGAGGCTTTGGCTTTGGGTGATTGTTGAGTTTTCAATATCACCTCTAGTTCTAAGCATTTCATGTTAAGGGAGTTCTTCTCATCCTAAACAGTTCTTAGCCTTCCTTCCCAATTTTCTTTCAGCTGTTCTAACTGGTCTTCATGCACCTTCTTCAATTCTAGCAATGAATTGTCAAGCTCCTTCACCATTTTGACTTTGTCTTCGAGTTGAGCATCTATGACATTCATTGACACTCTGTGCAATTTTTCCAGTGCATGGAAAACTTCTTTGACCATTGTTTTAAAGAATTCTTTCTCAGAAAAGCTTCTTTGCAATTCTTCAATAGTGTCTTCATATCATTCATTGCAAAGCGATACTGTTTCATCTTTAGCCTTCACCAGCTTTCTGAGAGTGTTGGTTATGCCAACCCTTTTAGCCAATTGGAATTCCAGAGAATTGCCTTCATCTTCTAGCTGTAATTTTTCTTCTTGAAGATCAAGGATGCCTGTATCTATACACATTGTCACTTCCTTGGGGACTGTCTTCTGAAGATATTTGATTGCATTTAGAAGATCATTGTTCCTTCCATCTTCATCACAGATAGAGCAGGCTTCATCAGAAGAATGATAAAAGGAATTGTCATCTGATGTGACTTTCACATTTCGTTCCATAGAAGGAGTTTCTCTGATTGCAACAACCTTCTTCTTCATCTTCTTTGCCTGTTTCTTCATTATGTTTTTCAGAGTCTTGGCAGATATCTCCATTTGAGGCTGTTCTTTCATTTCCTCAAATCTGCACTTTATAAAGACTCCCTTGGATCTTTTAGAGGTAACCTTCCCTTTGATACCAATTGAAGTGCCCAGATCAGTGTGAATCACTGAGAGGGGGAGGGGGTGAATCTGTGATCCTTTAAAACTTTTTACTAATTGATTCTTAATCAATCAAACCTCTATGGCTTGTTAAGGCCTCGATCCACTCTTCTTGTATCTCTCAGCCTTTCCTCGAGTGATGCAGTAAATGTAAAGGTGCTGGACACAAGGATTTACAAGGTTCGGCACCAAAGGCCTACGTCCTTGCCATGTTGGTTATACACCCCAACATGGTTTCTCCATTATAATCAGTTAGTATTTCAATGGTCGATACAGAGTCCCACTGTATCTCTCCTGAGTCCCACATGAGGGTCTTTATACTGTGTCCCACAGTGTTACCAGAGTCCTACTGGCCTGCTCCAGAATCCCACTGAAGACTTCTTCCACCCTGAGTCTCATAGGGGGCTTCTCCTGGCTCCTCGAGTCACACGAGTAGCTCTTATTCACTTTAAGCTTCTTCAAGTATCTTCAGCAGTCTGGGATAAAGACTGTTGGCCTTTCTCTGTACCTCTGCTCACTTGTGATGAACAGGTCATCTCGTCTTGCTCAGGCTTTATCACCTTCTTCTAAGGATGACCTGGCTTCTTTCTTCAAGAATCTTCAACAGCCTCTGAAAATGTCTGTTGGTCTTGCTCAAAACTTCTGATCACTTCAGTTGATCAGGGTCTTCTCAATTACTGAAAACTCAGGCAGCTGATGTCTTTAACTTCAGTCTGGCTTCAGTCTCACTTTACATCAACTTCATGCACAGAGTGCATGGCATCATAATATCTTCAAGATCTCCTGGTCTTGGACTCCTCAAATGCACACAACCAGATTTGGCTTTGTTCACGTGTGCATGTGCATGCATGCATGCATGCACTCCTCTTCTTTCTTCTCTTGGTGCAATAAACCCTCAAAGGGTGTAGTCTCTTTAAGAACACACCTTCTTTGAACTTCACACACTTAATTCAATTTGGTTACACACTTAGAAGTGTGTTATACTCTAGTGTGAGAGTCTCCTTCTTCTTCTCCTTCTTAGTGTGTACACACCACTTAGGCACACACTAAGGTTCAACCATCGCTGGTTTTGTACACACAACTTGTTCCACGTTTTGCACACACTTAAGCTTGGCCTACTCCTCTATTCTTGCACACACTTGGGCCGTAGGTGGTTCTTCAAGTTTTCATACACAAGGTTCTCCACTTTTCACACAACTAGGTGTGGTCTTTGGCCTTATTCACTTACACACACTTGGCTACGACCTATTCCACTTGCACACACTTCCTCTCGGCCTTTTTCACTTCACACACAATGTTTGGTCTTCTTAGCACTTGGCACACACTTAAATGGCCATAGGGTGTTCTTGTTCTTCAAAATGTGCACCCACATAAGGCAACGGCCTTCACTTGTTATTTTGCACAACCACCAAAGGCTACGGCCTTCACTCCACGAAGCACACACAAGGAAAACTCAAAGGAGTCGTGCAAGGGGGTGTGTCCACTCTCAACAGCCGCACAAGTCCTTAGTGAAAGGGGCAGTCGCGCAAGGTGCATGAGCACCGCGGGGCGCGCAAGTGCAACACCCGCAGGCACTTCCTCCTGCCGCACAAGTATGCGGGCAGTGAGGGTGCCAATCCTCGAGCGCGCAGATTCAAGCGGCTCGGGATCTTCCTGTCGCACAAGATAGGCACGCAGGGGACTCCTTCAGGACCTCGGGTGGTCCCGAGAACTTCAGCCGCACAAGTGGGTTATGCGGGGCTTCTTCTTCGCGAGGCACAAGGGTGCTCTCACGGGACTCCGGGTTTTCAACAAAATATTCAGCAAGCAATATTTGTGCTTCGGGCTCTCTTTATATAGGAAGAGAAACGCCTCAAAACATCCACGTGGTTATAAATTCAAACTCCCGAATATCTCGGGTTTTCAAGATTTTCCAAAATCTTGTTTCTCCTCTGTTTCACGCGGCTTAACTCATTTTTAATTTCCTCTACGTGCATGCTTCGTTGAACGTGTGCATGGCCTTTTTTTAAACCCAATCCATGCAAAGCATCAACATCGAATGGCCTCGCACCTTCAGTTGCTTTGGCCGAACCTCAAATTCTCCTCTCGTTGCATGCAAGCCTACTTTTAAGCATGGATAGGTTCAGTGCGTCGAGACGATCCCAATGGACTCTTCGGCTTGATCGGAGATGGTCGGGAACTCGAATTTTGTCATCGGGGAGGCCTCTGGTTCGAACGGAGCTCGCGGGTGGCAGCGTCCTGGCTTGAGGTTGAGGATGGACGGGGAGCCGTCGGATCGACGATTTGGACGGCTGCGATCAGAATGGGACGCGACGGATTAGATGTGCGTCCGAGATCTGGCGCGCGATCAATCGAGCGGCCAGGATGCGCTCCCGGTGATTTTTCTGCGTCCCACATCGAAACGGAGCACGGTTTTTCCGCGGCATATCAACCTAGCGCTCCCCTCCTCCCGTCAATTGAACTTCCAACCTCCACGGTGCCACCCCGCACCGTGTTCTCTCTGCGGGCGCGCTCTTGCGCCCACCCTCTATCCTCGGGCGCGCGCTATGCGCCCTCTATGCACACTGACGCTCTTGGGGGCACGCTCCTACGCCCCTACCGTGCTCCTTCAGGCGTGCCCCAGGCGCCCATGTGGTGTCTTGGGTGCGCCCTGCCGCCATGGCTTGCCCCACGGAGTTCCCCCATGGGCGTGGTGCCCCTAGCGCCCATGCCTTGGGGTTTGAACCCTCAAGGTGCCTTGTCTGGCCATATTTTTTGGCAAAGGCATGAATAGGACTTTGTCAAATACAAAGTTCTCCTATGAGTATAAGCCAAATGCCAAGACCTTCAAGCCTTCTTTCTCACTTTGTTCATTTGAGAATTCCTCTGTACTTCTTCATGCTCTTCACTTAGGATATGGAATTCTCAAGGATCACTTCATCAATCGAACTCCTGAATCATTTATAATCTTCAATGTTCTTCATTGATCTAATCAGAGATCATGGGCGTGGTGCCCCTAGCGCCCATGCCTTGGGGTTTGAACCCTCAAGGTGCCTTGGCTGGCCATATGTTTTGGCAAAGGCATGAATAGGACTTTGTCAAATACAAAGTTCTCCTATGAGTATAAGCCAAATGCCAAGCCCTTCAATCCTTCTTCCTCACTTTGTTCATTTGAGAATTCCTCTGTACTTCTTCATGATCTTCACTTAGGATATGGAATTCTCAAGGATCACTTCATCAATCGAACTCCTGAATCATTTATAATCTTCAATGTTCTTCATTGATCTAATCAGAGATCAATTGGAACTTCTTCAATTCACATGCACTAAGTGATAGTGCATGGACTTCTTCAGCTCACTTCATCCACTTAGAACATGTGAATGGATTATCTTCTAACTCCTCATGCATTTTCACTACAATTCATGGTCTTCTAATCATGTTTTGACTTTGTATCATCTTGATACAAGTTCTTTAAACTTAAAGATCAGCTCAACAATCGTCTGATGTAATGATGCTCCATCATCATTCATTCTTCAAGTGTTGTAACTTAGTATCATCTTGATACATGTATTGAAACATTAAGATCAGTTCTACAATCGTCTGATATTCATAGAGAATGTTTCAACCACAACATCCTATGTCACTTAGTGAATCTCCTAAGTGACATGCCTCTAAGTACCATGGCCATTCTCCTTCATCACCATCACCATCACATCCTTTGTCATTCACATCTTGACATTCCTTGACATCCATTCATTCCATGACAACATCATGCCTCATTGACAACAAATGCAACACAGTGCATTTCAATACATAACTTTAAAAAATGTCTAAACAATATATATAATAATGATTCTAAAGAAACCACTTATATAAAATAATCTAAGATGTTCAATAGTTATCCATATAGAAATAATAGATATATTAATTATCAATAATTTCCTTAAAATTAAATAAAAAGGATGTATTATATAACATAATTTTATCATATTAGAATTAGATGAAGGTTAAGGGAGAGAAAAAGTGAGTGATAGGGAATATAAAGAGAAGAAAGAAAAATACATGTTGTGTCCCTTTACAAACAACATATGGTAGGAACTAAAAATGGACAAAAGATTCAATGAGATATGTGTTAACTAAAAACTATAAGGAACATAGAAAGGTATATGTTCAAATAAATTTTAGATAATATATATATGTGGTGATATATAATGAGATAAACAATACTTTAAAAGAATGAATATTGTAAAAGCGACCCTTACATTTTTTCTCAACATACATTGGATTCCCTTAATACCTCATAAACGGTAAAACTAACTTTGTTAAGGGAAAATTAAATAGCCAATTTTTTTATTCCTTATATTATTGTCCAATTATTATCAAATATTTTTCCTTAGTTAGATTAATTATTCCAACGTTGAATCATAAAATACATTTCAATCCATAGTTCAACAAACCACTTCTATGTAAGTGTGATGAGGAAATAACTTATTCCACTAGTTTTATAAGCCTTATAAGTGTTAAGATATTGGTTTTAATTTCATTCCAAATTGATAAAAGTTACATGCTAAATAGATAGTCATTAATGTTTTGAGTTTATAAAACATATCTCAGCACTCTAATTTTTCTACGATTAAATGACGATTGTTGTTTATCTTTAAAGAATTTAGTATTATACTATATTAGAATTTAATAAACATTAAAATTATTTTAAATGGTTTATAATAACATAATTATAAATTAATCACTTTTTGTGATAATTTATGAAAAATGGTAATGAATACTTCCTGATTTACATATATGGAATAAACCTATAATAATGTGAACAACGTTTTTCAAAAATAAATATTAGTAATGAAACATAATAAATATATATATTTAATAAATATAAATAATATAATTTTACTAATTATTTAATGTTATTATACATATAGCTTAGATAGATATGTGGAAAGAGAAGGATTAAAATGAAATCAAAGAGATGAGATATTATTAAATTATATTTATGAAGCCCCCTTTAAACCCCCCCTTAAGGATTTTCATGATGGTATTTTAGGTGAACAAGATAATCCCCAACATGATAAGTATCCTTTATAGATATATTTTTTTATAGTTATTTCAATAAATAAATTTTTTACGTGAAAATAAATCAGTGGAGGTGAGATTTATTTATAGTTGAAATAGAGGGGGGTTTTGAATAAAATATTGATTAGATTGTTAATTTTATTCAATAATTTCAATCGAATCGATTCATGTGACTAATTATACTAACTAATACATATACGTATGAACCAAACTTATCTTACATAATTGATATTCCAATTAATAACTTTTTTAACTTATAATGAAAAATAGTGTATTTCAACATCCACCTCCATAATTAACTATTAATTAAATCATAAAAACATAACCATTATCTAAAATTTTCATGATGAATCCAAAAATGAATTCAATTTTACAAAAATAAATTTCTAAATGAGGAAATTTTTATATTTAAATCAATCATAAAAATATTGGTTTCATTAAATAATTTAAAACATATTTTACTAAAATTTCAAACTTATAATTACATTTTATTACCTTGACTGAGTCATTATTTTATGGTATTTTGAAACTTATAATTAATTATTTTATTCAATGTAAACATAGATTATAATTTTCGTTTATCCTAATGATCATTTTTCTAATATAAGTTACATGTTATTATATTGAAAACTCTAATACCATTCCAATGGTTACATTGTATATATACATCCTATAGATACATATTAATTTCTTCATTATTCATTCTCTTATTTTTTCATTCAATGTTATTTAAATATCTTCTATGAAATACAAATATTGTTTCAAATGTTTTTTTCTATTCCCATTATTGTTTGTGGATGTGGTATTTCAAGTATACTAAGAAATACTCGAATTTTATGTTTTGGTTATATTATTTAATTCATTTTATTATATCATTTAACTTTTTTTAATTTTTTGTAATATATTTATCCTTTGTATTTAATTTACTATAAAACATGTAGCAACTACACTATTTAATGTTACACTGTAATTACATTATAGTACTATGAGGAAAAAATGTTCTTAAGTTATAATGAAATATGTATTTATTATATAAAAATATAATTTCATACACAAGCCCCCTATAATAAGTGTTTAGTTAGAAATTTCTATAGAACTACCTTTAGGATTCTATCTTAAGATTGCAGAGGTGGTTTTTTGGGTAATAAAAGATCAGATATAATTATTATCTAGAATTTTATTCTCATTTTCACCTCTAGGTCTATATTTATACCTTTTGTAAGTAAACACATTCATTGAAAAGGAAGGTTTTATATTCATATTAATCTATGGGGTTAGGTGTTAATCATATTCATGTTCAAGAGAATTTAGTATCACCACCATATGTTTTAGTTGGGGATCTATAACTGTTCTCTTGACATGGAATCCACTTTCGGGTTATATAAAAATAACTGTTTATAGAAATTATTCATGGATCAACTGGGTTTTCTTTTTAATTTTAGGCTCATTCACCAGCATACGCTAAAATATTTTTTAATAAGGATGTTATAGAAGAGTATGAAAAATAGAATAATGAGATCATTCCTATTTTGAGTTCTTCATATGGAATAGAATATGATGGATCTTGGTCTTTAAAGGATTTGACCTATTAGGGAAAGATTCTATTGGAGTTTCCATGTTCATTAGATCTGGAATTTTATGAGGGGTGACTTCAATTAAATGATGCCTCCTTAGAGGAGGATATTATGTTAGTATTGATGGAAATTGACATGATGTCCCATGTAAATTCTTTGTCAAAAAAAATTAGTACATAAATATTTTGATGGTATTTATTTTCTAGTATAATTATAAGTAAAATTGGTTCTTATCCACTAAATAAAATAAAGTATCATGGCCAATTAGTTTTTACGAAAATGAATTCCGTAGATACGAGAAGAATATATGATGAGGGTTGACTTGGATCCTCTCGACCATATAGTTGAGATTTCAAACAATTTTTTTACATTGGAAGGGTTTAGAGGATGAGGATTTTATATTGTGAAGAGGTATGTAGAAGATAAAAAATCCTAATGTGGATCTTTTTAGTGTTTACAATATGGTCTAAACTAATTCATAAACATGTATTTAGTTTGAAATAGGTGAGTATTCAATTTATTCTATTAGGGAAGGTGGTGAGGCCACCATAAGAACCATGTATACTAATTATTATTAATTTTCATATTCAGATTAAATATAATGTGGATTATATTCCTTACTAAATTTTATTAATTTTGAAAATAAAACACTATCTTTAATAGCCATGTTGTTCTGATTCAAGAAAACTAGAACAATTGTAAAATTAACTTGTTTTTATAGATATAATTTGGTTTTGAAATTGTATACATAATAAGCCTAAAAATTAGCATTTTTAGATTTTTTATAAAAAATTATGATGGTGTATCCTGAATACTCACTATACCAACATAATATTATTTACTGATTATTTAGAACAAGGAGTTCTATTTAAAAATACTGTTTAAAAATTGTGATTTGTTAGTAAGAGTTATTATCTAGAGTGATATGTACATAATTAAGCTTGGTATAACACCATGGTTAGGGGGGATTGACCATAATTCTATTTCTATCCACTATGAAATGAGATATCATAATGTATTTTCTAATTTGGCTAGATAAGTTTTTAACAGATCAATGTTGGATAAAAAATTTCTTGACTTGCGATTTACTAGGGACTATTTTATATGAATAAATAAAAATAAAAAAGGGTTCATGTTTTGAGAAAGAATGATATATATATTTTTAACTTTCACGAGATTAATGTGTTCAATAATATTCATTTTTTCACTAACATGAATGTTTATCTAATCAACTAGTTTTAATTAGAGGGAGGAATGCAGAGGTTATCTCTCATCAATGGAGAGGTTCTCTCTCATACATTGGATAATTGCTCCGACGATCTGGTGCCATGATCAAAAGTTACATATGCAATTGTTGGCCATTTTGAAATGTTTCAAGCATGTGGTGCTGGGCGCAGTCCTGGTAAGAGAAATTCTGGCTTGGTGAATACATAACTAAACATAGATCTAAACTTAGAGGAGAAAGATGGGAATTTTTTTTCCTCCAAATGGTGGAAACTTGTGCTCTTATGTGAGGAGGGTTTGGAGATTATCAGGCAGGCTGAACGTTATTCAGCACTGGAATTTTCTACTGACGATATGGCACGGTTTGGATTAGATTCGTGTCGGTGGCGGTAATGGACTATAGCAGCGGTTTCGTCGATGGAACAAACGACACGACTACGTAGGTCAGCGATGGTATTGCCTCACCCAGTGGCGGTGATGGGATGCTGTCTGTGGGTGTGGTTTGGGATCCATACGGTGGTGTGAGATTCATTCCTCTGAGTTTATCCGATCTCTTCTGGAGGATGATGATAGTGTCCGCCCGACCTGTGAGACACGGGGTTCCGTTGGCGACCTCAGGATCCTTGTGGTGGGACCTTGATGGTCTGTTAGTTATAGGGGAGGATGGCATTGCAGGGGCTATTCTGGCCAGTGATGGGAGATCGTGGAGCGACTTGGGTTCCCACGATGGTGAAGCGCCGGCCGAGGTGACCTCAGTCAATGGGTATTTGGTTTCTTTATCTGGTGCTAGGGTTTTGTGACTGGGATCTAAGTTGCTGGAGAAGCTAGGCGAAGCTCGAGAGGATGATGATGTCCGCAGCATTGTTGGTGACCTTGTGAAGGCAGGGATGGATCGGGTAAATGCCATAAACCAAGGTTGGATTCTGGCCATACGAGGTGGGGCGTGGGAGAACCTCTGGTGACTAATTTCACTTGAGGAACCTCAAGATGCATTTGGTGGGAACAATGACTTCGGGGGGAGACGACCTTGGGATGAGTTTGGGAAATGGACAGGCGTTGCATACTCGAATGGATAGAGGGTGTTGGCCAAACTTTTGGTGTCGTTCATTAGCTGGCAGAGGATCTACGGAAAGGAACCTTTGGTTTACATAGGGATATGCATCTGGCATATGGTTGTGTGTACCTTTTGTTGGGCCTTTGGACTATGGGTGTGTTTTTTGGGATTTTTATCCGTGTTGTTTGCTTGATTTCTTGTATTTGGTGGTGTTTTTATACAACTTGAATCGTTTTTTTGTCTGCATTTTTATTTTATTTATTATATTTTTAGGGGTGATCATGCTCGGATCCTAAACTTTATTGGTAACTAGTTTTAATTATTGTTCTTATATATCAAACTATGAAGATAATATGTTTTTAGTAATTGTAGTCAGGGTATCACAATGATTTCTTTCAGAAGTTGGTTATTTCATCATGGCATGAGGCAACCTAGGATATCCTTTAACTAGTTTGTAATCAAAAAGTTATAAATCCTTTGAACATTTAGTGGATCAATTAGATCTAACATGAGTTATAAGTGATTAATTATTCATGACCCACCATTTAGTGATTTAGATTTTTTCTTATTCTGAAAAAAATTATCTTAATCTTATCAATGAGTTATTATTGTTTATATATTTTTTCTGTAATTTATTGATCAGTAGAAAATAATTTTTGTTTTCTTTCAATGGGATGGTCATTTAAACATCTTGGTATTATTAAATAAACTAGCCCTGACTAGGATTTTTGGTATATTTCCCTTACATTGAAAATTTATTATATACAGTTGAACTTACCACCGAATTATATTCCTAACCAGTTGAAATAACCAAGAATTTTATTTACCATATGTTCCTATTTAATATCAATATATCTATTTTAATATAATATATATTTTTATTTTCCTTAAGTATTTAATCCCTCATATAATGATTTAAAAAAGGAACAATAATTTAAAAATTATTTGGTTTTTGGAAGTGAAAATTCATACAAGACTATTTATCTACACTTGGATATCTTGGGACCTCCTACTATATCAATATCATATAAAAACAGATATCAAATTTGACTCAAAATTTTCTCCATTTTTAATAGTTTTTTACACTGATAAGATTCAATAGATCTACTTTTTATTCGACTTTATCCAACAACGAAAATAGACTACCTAAGATGTTGAAAAGAAGTAAATCTACAACAGCGGGTGTATAGAATCACCATTTTCAAGATAGAATAGCTTATCCTAAGAATATTTCAAATCTAAAATTATTTAAATCCAAAAAAATATTGAATGGAAAGAATTATTCAACCAAGTACAGAAAAATATTATCAAGAATCACATAATCCCTGATCAATTAGTAAAATAATTTTAGTTTAATAGATCATTGGATTTTCTAGAGAAGTAATACGTGATAAAATAAAGGGCTGATATAGAAATTTTTAGGCTGACATGAAAATAATGGTATAAGACCTTAATAATACCACACATATGAGTTGGTGAGAATTATAAGAATTTTTATACAGATCAGAATAATCATTTTTAGGTCACATAGTAATTATTGTTATTATATAGAAATACATTTTTGATAGTACCATTTATAGGCGAACAATATGGGTAATAATAAATTATTATAATGGTATTTTTATAGTATATTTTTCATATGAAATATGATGTCAACATTTTGTGGAATTAAGATAAATTCTTTTGGTATATTCTATATGTTCGTCAGATAATAAACATATATAAATTTATAATCATAAATATTGAAAAGGAATGTAAAATCCATTCAATATCCAAAAATATACATTATCTAAGGCTATTGTTCAGGGTTAGCGAAGTTATAGAATTAGTAGGTCAAGTTGAAGCTAGGAATGAAACATTAAAAGGAAGACCCATTAATAAGAAAAGAAAATAAATGACAATAAATTATATTATAGAGAGTCGAGGTTAGTAAAATGACCTATAAAAATTATATGGGTTATTTTATCATTTGAATGGTGAAATACTACTAAATTGTTTGGAAGATATATACCTTGAGGTAGAGGTGACAATTAAATGTATTAGAGAATATATTTTTGAATATTATGTTCAAGATGAATAAATTTAGGAAGAGGATAACGATGATGAATCAAATAGAGTGAAATATATTAGTGATGATACTCACAAAGAATAAAATCTACATATCCATCTGAAGAAGAATTAATTCAGATAACAATAATTAAATTGACTTTAATTATTGGGTTCACTGATATGTCAGTAGATTTTTCATGAACTCTTAAGTATTCTATGGGATATTACTCTAAAGATGATATAAAAATTAAAGGATAAAATTGTCATTTTCACTTATTTAGACAATAAAATAATGAAATATCCTTTATAAAAGATGCCCCATCACAACATGAAATTATTCCATCTTCTTAAAATTGATAGTTATATTATAATCTTATAAATTTATTAAGTCTATTTAGAAAGTTAGTAAAAAAATTCAATAATATCTCGAGGACAAAAATATTGTTTCAAATGGAATTTTATGAGTTTAAATGAATGGGAAAAAAATATATAAATTATTTCCTAATTTTGAGGTAGTTTATAAAGCTATATATATCTAAAATAGAGACCAACTATAATTGATTGATTTTTAATTAATAATTATTAAAACTATATCCCGTGTAGATGAATACTCTCTAATATCTGATGAGGATGAATAATACATAGAGTGAGTCCCTCTCCCACATATTATGTTACTCCATCTACTATAAAAGAATAAACCACACATAATATTGGATATAATAGTTCCTCAAACATAATTTATTGAAATGATATAATATAGAGATTTATCTGATGATGAACGTCTAATCCATGTTAAATAAAATATAGAACAAGATATTTTTTTCTACTAAAAAGGAATTAAATAAATTAATGTCCAAAAACTAGTAGTGCATTTGGAGCAAGTTATACACATGGTGGAAGGAACAATCAATACCATTGATGATTCACTCATAAAAGAATATGTAAAAATCCAAGAGTTTGATCATTGGGTTAGAGATAGAATTAACAGTATTACTATTTTGAGACTATTTTTTATTACGTGACATGATGAAATTATGGACAATGAACCTTCACAGTTTCCACCATCAAATAAAGATGAAGTAAGTCCTCTTGTAACATAATAATTCAGATCTCATTTTAGGGATTATGTGATATATAATATCACTGAACATGATACAATGTTGACTAATATATTTTTAGCTATAATAAATAATGGTATAATCATGATTGAGAAGAAGTTTTCTCTAATGATTTAACCTATAATTTTATGAAAATTGACATTTTAATTATAATAATTGGTAACTTTAAAAAGATTAATTAAATTTGAATAATATATAGAAATTAATAAATAATACTATAATAACTATTAGAAGTAAAGTGTGTGAGATTCCTTATGTTTCACCTGCACTGCAACCTACACCTATAATTGACATCGAGCAATTAAAAAGAGAGACTATTTTCAAAAATTTGTTGAATCACCCAATTAGTTTATCTACTATAAAAACATCATGGGTAACACCTATTATTCCAACATTTTTCTATATTATGTTAAGTCATGAAATTTTTTAGGTGGTCACATCACAAATAAAATATATAAAATATTATATCACCATTAAAGATGTGTTTAGAAATGAAATAATAATTCTTTTGTAGATATTTCTCAAAGATAATTCTATTATGATTAATTACCAATATACCAGAGTATATATAATGATATAAACATATATTGGTATAGATAAATCTATTAATTAATATATTTATTTAAAGAATAATGATATAGAACATTTGGTGATAACAATTCACGTAAAAATTATAAAAACTATGATATAAAAAGTAAAATAAATTTTCTGAGACACCATAAAAAAAAATTAATTTTCATTATATATATTGAGTAATAATGTAGAAAATTTAAATAGGTCTACAATAGTGGACAACCTGATTATATCTACATACAATGTTTTTATTGGATGAGAGAGGAGATACAAGGGTATAGAATATCCTGGCTCCCTTCATGGGGAGCTTCTAGCAGATAATGAGTCTTTTACTATATTACAATAACTTTGTATGTGAAGGAATTTCATGTTATATTTAATGATATATATTTTTCTTTTTAATGGTATATTCATCCTATCAATGGGTCATCAAGGTTGATTATATGGTTTTTATGATTAGAGTTGAATACATTGCTATACTTGAAAGAGTTATACCATTGGATTTACACAAATATAGGCCATATAATACAAATAATTATTGCATGGAAATGATATTTCCAATTAAAAATAAAACAATGAACGATAGGATAATAGTCCCACAATAATATCAGAGTCTACATCATCCTTACATCTCCCTACCCATCCATGAAATGTCTACATTATGCATAAGCCTTCAAAATTGGGGTTTCAGTAACCCCACTCATAGTTCTATAAATAGGTATTGGGTTGAGAAGTTCCACTCGATAGAAGTTATTGTGGAAGGATCTTGTATCCCTCATAAGAGTTTGGAGGTCCCTAATGAGAGGAAGTATTTTTAACTTGATTTCATTAGGGAAGGTGTATTTTTCAATGATCATTAACTATAGTATTGATGGTTTTCCTGGATTCCAATTTCCCAATTCCATCCCCTACATAAGAAAGAGATCCTCAATGGTAATCACCCATGCCATGAGAGGATACTCTTCAATGGTTCACCCCTTCATGTAACCCAAATCTCTTCCACTCTTTCTAGTAATTCTATTGATCCCTAAAGACATTGATTTCTTTAAGGATGATCCTTATCTACCGAAACCTCCATCATAGTTCATGAAAGAATCATGTATCCTGAACTACAAATTAGTGTCAGGATAATATACCAATGATATTAAATCTATGTTTTTGTAATTTATTTAATGAAACTAGGGGTTTTTATAATCACACAGTGGCGGTACTTCGTGATTATTGAATGTTTGTAATTAGTTTCTAAATTAATGATTAAATGATTTATGTGAATTCCATTAATCTTACTTTTTTTAAATAAATCCATCTATATATGCATAGATTTTCATTTTTCCTCTATATGAATCAGATTCTCCCATCTATACAACATGGTTTAGACTTCCTAGTCGACCAATCCCCTTCTAAAACCCATATATCCTCAAAATGATTAGAAATATGGAAGAATGTTATCTATTAATTGAACGAAGGATTAAAGAAACTTTTTATCTAGCCCCCCTATATATTTGTAGAGGATTATGTTTTGAATACTTACCCCAATTGTTTATGAATTGGAATTGAAGGTCACTTGGTGTACAAAGTAGAGGTATGTTATGAATCTTTGACATTGATCATTCACTATTGTAAATAGAAAGGGAATTCATCCTAGAGGTGTCATCAATGTATCTTTGATATTCATAAAGGTATCTGAGGGTAATACCTGGATGAGTACATATCTTTTCAAAAGGGATATATTGATTGGATAATTATCAGAAGAATTATTTTAGGTTCTTGTCCTATATTATGGGAGGAAGATTCTCCAATGGTGGGGATTTGGTTAGGTGATTCTAGTATGAAAAGTTATTTGAATCCTTTTTCTACTATGAATAATAATGAATCCTCAAAGTTATCATGGGAAAATATTTTTAGGAAGACACTTCTAGTAGTGGAATTTCCTTTAGGGATCATAAGAAGGATCTTTCCACAACACTATAGTGTCATGAATCATTCAGTTTTAAAGGTAATAATGAAACCCCTCATATTGATTTGAAGATGTTCTAAAATAATTTATACAAAAATTAAGTGACCCTAAAATGTATGTGGATTGTATTTTTAGTGCCTAAAATAATTTAGTTATGATGGAGAGGTGAGAAGATACAAGAGTTTTATTAAATGAACATGAGTAAAACAATTCTTAGATCATGGATCAATTAGTGGATAATACTTAGGTAAATAATCATGAAGAGGATTATTATAATATTAAAATTAAAATAAACTTCCAATTAATTGATTAGGATACCTATTATTTAGTTAAGATATTTAATCATTTTGGGAATATAGCTGATGATTCTTCAATAAATAATGAAAATATGTGATGAAAAGTAGTGGTTCCCAAATGGAAGTGGATGAAATTTTGGGGCATGCCTCAGAGCATAGACATACAATTGATTTTATATGATTACATGGGCCAAATAAATCCACCAACAAAGAAAAAGGAGTTGTTGATAAATTTTAGATTTTTTTGGATTGTAAAGAGGAAATAAAGGATGAATAGATTTTTTATAAGAAAAAATAGAAGAAACAAAAATTTGACTCAGCATTGTATTTTTTAAATTAAGGGAAGAAAACAAGGACAAAAAGGCCATTCAAAAATACATAAACCAATAATTAATGAATTATTAGGAATAATAATTGGCTCTAATAATCCTGTAAATTAACCCCAAAAAGTGGAAAATAAGTTAAATGTGTCTAGTAACTACATTATGGTAGAATAATAGAAGCATTATGAATGAAAATCTAATGACCCATGTCATAAGGAAATGGTTCGGACCCCTAAAGTTTAGGAAAAATGGTATTTCTTCCCCACTCACTTTTATAAGAAAACGGTAGACTACAATGAAATTTTTACTAGGGAATACATTAAAGAATATAATAATACAAATCAATTATTTATTGACTTGTATTAGGTGGATGATACAAAATTAAAGTGTAAAATAAATCCATATAGCCTAAAAGAATACCTCATACAATTTGTATACTCTTGATTGTATATTATTTTTCTATAATTGATTTTTAATATTTTTCCAATCAATGAATATATTATTCTATATTAATTTAGATTATATAACATTAAATGCCACATTAATATTCAATATGATCTTAACATTAGATAATTGAATTGTAAATACTGATATGACACACATAGATTGAAAATGGGTGATGACTATTGATGATTTTCACATGTTGTTGTGTCTATTTTATTATGCCACTTACCATTTATATTCCATAAAAATGTATTATAGGGATAATGGGTGTTTGAATTGAGGTATATACTCCATCCATATGGGTTCCCACTCAAACCATAAAGTGGATATATCCATCATAAAAAATATAATTTGAGATATCTTGAGTGCATTGAGATTATCCTTTACATTACATTTAATTATGTGATTACATATCTCAAAAATATCCCAATACACTTACGATGAAGTTATAAAAAAAATATGAATTTTATTGGGAACTTGAGGAACCTATGGGAACCAAGAAGAAATAAATCCATATATATATTAGAAACATGGGTGGAAGTCCCAAACATTTGTGAGGATATTCTTGGTTATCTTTTCCCATATACCTTTCCAGAAGTGGTGGTACAATGTTTCAATCGATGAAGAAACACAAAAAAAAAATCATTTTAAAGTGAGTCAAATGACCATTTTTTGTATTTTTGAGTTAGTAAGATATATACTTCTATAAATTATACAAACCATGAAACTCATTTTCTTCATTATATTATTATTATAGAAACTAACCCCCAGCCAACCTATTTTGAGTAAGTTTTTTCATAACTAATAAATCCACATTATCCAAAATTTTCTAGAAGATAAAGACTATAAATTTTTTTATCTTTTACAAATAACCATTGTCATCAAAATATGTTTAATGTGATGAAGGTTGTTTGATGTTACTCAAGACACTTGATTTTAGGGTCATTGATTTCAATCAAAGTTAACTTTTTTTAGATGATGTTCCACAACTATGAAGATTTATCACTATTTAGACATACTCCCATAAGGTAAGTGATCAGTAGGACATCTACATTGATGATTTGGGTTTTATAATATTTAAGTTATTAAAATGTTGCGTTCAACTCACCCATTTTTTGAGAATTATTTTCCAAAATAGGATTGTATTTTAAATTTAACATATGTCCACGAATCATTCTCAAATCGAAGTGTGGGACTAGTAACCACCATACCAGCTACATATCTAAACCATGAGTTTGTGTGAGACACTATATATATAAGGGGTTCTTCATATTTATTTTATTGGTCGGTTATGCTATGGTATAAAGTAATGTAGTTGGGAACAATGAAATTTACCACCACCTAAGGGGGTGGTTGATATTGAAAAGTTGGGATCAAACTCATGAGATGGGATTCCTACATATCCATATGAAGGAAGAAATACATAGGTAGTTTAGTTCCACTTAATGGGATATGTTGTATATTTTAAGGTAGTGTGACATGAACTAATGTAGTTCTTTGTATCGGAATTCAACAATTACCAGGTGATGTAAATTGTATGCTCATGAATTCAGCACCTATAGTGTGTTTGGATTAAAACTCATAGATACACCCTATGTATCTTATTTAATAGGAATCAAATAAACTTTTTCTTTAGTTTTCACACTGTAGTGTTAACTGATGAGACCAATATATGTAGTTTAATATCATGATGTAATGATACGTATGTGGTTAAAGGGGTGACAACAAAAGATTGAGTGAGAAATATCCAATGGTTTTATCTATTATTTTCATCCTATTAGTTATTAATGAGACTTGAGAAGGTTTGGTTGGGTGTTACAATTTTAATTAGGATTATCTTTATGTAGTCTGACAAAATGTTGTAAGGAACCCTATTCCATAAAAGGGTAATCAACACGATGTTGAGAAAGTCCTATGGATGAACTTCCCCATTTAGTTTATCTCGTTAGTTTGTAACTATATAAGTGAAGTTATAATTGTAGATTATAAATAATTGTAGGATTGGTTATATATGACTCATTTACCAGTAAAAGGAGTGAGATCATAAATGTGGTTTTGGTTAGAACTTACACTTATGGATGATTCACCTATATGAAATTTCACCTCATTTTTATTGGTAACAGGATGATGAATGGAGATGGGATTAACATGGGTTATTACCTTTTGAAGAAAAGTAGGGTGTATATAGGATTAGAGTCCCATGTATGTTTAGTTCACCAATGATCCATTGTGATGAAATCATTAGTAAGGATCTATTGGGGATTACACATGGTAGTATTCCCATGTATATTTAATTTATCAATACGTGTTAAGGAAACTTTTTCTATAAATGAGATAATAATAGGAGGCTAGGTAGGGATTAAACATGCTCTTCCATAAGATGTGTGACCTTTTTTGTGATTTATCTCAAGGAATGAGGAATTAAGAATTATATATATTAGGTGAACCATGTATATACAGATAACTCATTGAGTGAACAAAATGGGTCAATGGGATATATTAGTTGATTAGATACTGGATTTTGATTATCCATGATGATCATATGGAGATAGGGAAGGTTTTACTAGTTTCCTTGAGAGAGGGACCCTATTTATTAATGGAATACCAGATATTAATTACCCTAAGGAACCCATAATTATATATGAAAAATCATAGAATGACATTTTATCAATGGGAATGCATGATTGATGGGAAGAACATAGGTGTGTATAGCTTGATCATATATTTCAAGAGGCCATGAAAGAGATGTTGTTGAAATGGTGGTTTGGGAGCTTCTACTATGGAGTAAGAAATACGTGAATGTAACTTGGGTTGATTTAGCCATGGTGGATGACTTGAATAAAGAAAAAAGATGCAAGATATGTCTGGGTACTCATGACAGGGATTCTTTATAAAGGATACATTAGTAGAAGAAATGCTTTATGGGCTATTTTCATTTGGACTCTGAATCTCCATTAGAACCCACCATTTTATGTATCATGATGGTTTTATGATAATGGGTCATGATTTACATGCCTCATGGGTTAAATTGCATGCATTAAAGGGTTTATATGAGTTTTCCTTTACCATTTGTTTCTGGAGCACTCAATGAAGGATCATCATGAATGGGTTCACAATAAATACAAGAGGATGTAGAAATGAAAAGAATCCACATGGATGATGCCTTATAAAGTATACCCACTAGATAGATTGATGAAGGATTTCATAGATAAAAATTCCAAATGAGCCATTCTGATGAACTTCACAAAGAAGTATCATGGGCATGCTTTATGAAGGAGGCTCACAAGTTGGTTTCCTAGAAAATACTTGAATGTTTTCTTTATGAAGGAGCCTCATATATGTTTTTATTGAATGGTACTCTTATAATAATTTAATGAAGGGGAAACACTTACATACTTTTTTAGGAGCTTCATATACATGGTTCATGAATGATCTTCACGGGAATGATTTGGTAAGTATTCTCTCAGTTAGGCTCCAAAAAGGATACTTTAAATAGTTTCCCTTTTTGATCCCTATTAGTATATTACATGATGATTAATGATATGATTTATCAAAAGATGTTCTTTAGGAATTGTGGGATCGCTAAGGGATGTTCTATTTCCCAATGTGGAACGTTTTATATAAATGGGAATACCATCTACTTATAATGAATTATAGTTATTTATATAATGTCTTTGTAACCAAATAACTTGAGAAACCAGTTTGAAGAAGAGTTATGTGTTCAAATAAAATTATCTCAAACATAAAGAACATTTGAGACTATGTAGAGACCTATCAATAATCTAAAACAAAAATTCAACCATAGAGTTCATATGTGATAAAAATGATTTATATATATTAATGGGTTATCTAATCACAAATGGCGCCCACCCATGTAATTTATTTATAATCATAAATGATGTCAACAATGATAATTTAAGTAATGCAATCTAAACTACGATAAATATAAGTATATTTAAATTGGTTTTCCAAGATCTTAACTAGCTCAAAAAATATTTTCCTAGAAAAACAGGACCAGAAATATTTATCTTAAAGAGATTCCAAACTTGTTTTTAATTGTTATAATGCAGGTTCACTTATAAAACATGAATAATAATATAATAAACTTTGATAAGTTTCATATGCTATTAATATTTATTATAATGTAATCTACCATCCTAATTGAAAATTTAAAAAAAATCCAAGTGATGTGTTTAAGAATAGAATTGATTATTTTGGATGTCAAATTAATGTGAATAAGAATTTAAGGGAGGACACTTTTAATGAGTAATAGTATTTTAAGAAAAAATGACACAATTTTTGAGTTATGGACTTTACCATCCATTTTATTGATAAATTGATCAAAATGATAGATGTTGACCCTTCTACTGTATGGGGGAGCTCCAAATATATTATCAAGGAATCATTCCAAGAAATTTCCAACCTCCATATTTATGATGCAAACCTGTACTTATAGTGTTTAGAGTTAGTGTTGACCGTTTTCAAAAAGGAAATAAGTCACTAAGAAATTCCCACAGTACATAAGGATGTGTGTTTATTGAGAGAATGGGTGTTTTACTCATCACTTAACAAGACTTATTTCACAGTAAATGTGTCTCTTTAATATTTAATTCATTTTTATGAAATCCTTCATTGAAACAAGTCTGATTACCATAATTGAAATGATTGATTAAGAGCATGAATCAATGTGAACCTCAATAGATGTATTAGAGGGTTTTTATATTTCAATTAATTATGTTTGATTATGTTATGGTTTAATGATTCAAAATTAGGTGCTCTATAAATTATCACTATCTAGGAAGGAGGTTGGTCTTTTGGAGTTATGATTAGACCCACGAGAGGGGCTTCATATATGTACCAATAAAAGTAATTATAACTCATTTAATTTAGTGCACATAATGAGAAATGTCTTTCCTTTTAATGTAATGTGTCAAAGACCATTGTGGTTCATTTTCAGGTCATGAATCCATGTCCAAGTGAATTAACTTTTATGTTCATGAATATAGGTATGATGATTTTTCTTTAAAGGCCATATAACTGGGAATTTTTTATCTTATAGTTTATTATTGTATGATGGAGACCAGTTCTGAGAAGTTTAACATCATGTATAAAGTAATATAAACTATATAGTATAAAATAAATCATTTAGGAATACTAGAAAAAAGGTGCATGAAATGTTTAGTGTGGGTATTATATATTAGTATCACTCTATCATTTATCATGTTCATTACTAACTAAAAAAATAGGGTATGATTGGTTCATACAGCAAGTTGGAGGTGCATACATATAATCTGATCATCTATCTATTTGTAACAAGTCATGAATGCAATTTTGTGTTCATAATGAATATGGATATATTATGATGGTTTAGGGATTACTCTAGATAACTATCCCATTTGGAGGTATAAGTATATTCAAGTGAACTAGGGATATGATCATAAATGAGGAAATGATTGTGGATTATACCATGTTGAAGGACCATATACAGATCTATAGCTCATTGATGGGATACAATATGCTTGATAGGATACTTCATGGATATGAAATATAAATTTAGGGAATATATGATGGGAATCATGATACTAGGGAGGTTCTATCAATCACAAAATGATAGATCCTTAATTATAAAATTAATACATGTTTTTAGCATCATAAAAGTCCGATTGGTTATGGAGGAATTCATGGGAAGGATATTTTACAAGATGATTGATTCACATTAGCAAAAAAAAATACATTAATTTTAACACCTTTAGATTTTGAGAAATACATTTCTTCGAATAATGTTTATTTCTTCAATAACCTTTATTACATACAACACTGAGTTTTTACATACCATGAAAAACAATTAATATTATTATTTAAATATGTTTTTAGCACATATTTTTTAAACATGGTAGCATGAATAAGAATATTTTTTTTAATATTAAGTATAATGTTTTTAAGTTAAAATATTTATTGATCAAAAGTAATCAATTTTTAGTAAAGTCTTTATATGTTTTGAAAATATTATTTTCAAAAAAATGTTTTTATTGATTTTTGGTGAACAAATAATAAAATTAAATTTTGACAATTACAAAATTAATTTCAAAAAATAAACATAATTTTTAATTCTATGTGTCAAAATTATCTTAGGGATTTTTTTTGGTTTTTTTGAAGAGATTAATTTTTCAATGTATAGAAAAAAATATAGGTTCTTATTGAAATACACTTATTTCATTTAAAGAATGTATAAGGTCAGTTTTGTTATTAAATTGGTTTTAAATGAAATTAAATTCAATTACATATTTAATAATATAATTTCAGTGATTGGAATTTATTTTATAATGAAATTTGATAAAACAATTTTATATTTTAAACATTTTCATTTTGGAAAACCACATTATCATTATGTCTGTAGGTTTAATTTTTTAAATTTTCTTATCCATTTCAATATTGTAATATAGAAAAACAGACCCCATATATGGAAATATAAAAATTTATATTATATAATAAGTTAATCTAATTTTTTTACAAAATTAATATTAAAATATGTAAAAATTAATTAATGTGGTTAAGGTTAGAACGGGTTTACCAGGGGTTAAATTAAAAATATAAGGTTGAAAATGACCAAGAAACTCTTCCAAAATTTATTTTATGTAACTATTTTGACTTTATATCCACTAATATTTGATAATTTACCATATTGTATCTTTTTTTCATGTGAATAACATGGGTACACATTATTCTTTTCAAAATTTACAAGTTTGTCCTTTCCCCCACTTATTAAAGGCCACCCATCTCCTCCCCTCATCACAAATACAAAAATATTTTGTTAAAACTCTATGTACCAAAATTTATTCCTTAATTCTATATACACATCCCTTATTCCATATACTTATTGGTAAATCATCGTATGGAGGATTTAGGTATAAACATAAAGAGGTTATCAAAACAAGAAGTAAAATTATTGAACATGTGTTTTTGTTTTATTTATTCTTTCACCTCCTTCAAATATACTTCAAATACAATGATATAAAAAATATTATCAGCCATATAATAATAAGTTATTTTTTATATGTAATAACCCATATCCATATCCACATCCATCATATATGATACAAAACTATCACTCGTGTGTATGGTAAACTATCTCCACATGAACTGAGGTTATTCTTTTTCCATTACGACATATCATGAATGGATATAATGATGTGTATAATGTTTATATAATATATTTATGATATTATTTTACTCATAGAATCATATTAAAACACATAAATTCTTACCTTCCAACCTGTTATAAAACTATAATGTTGCATGTGTACACAACAGACTAATGCCTCACGAACCGATGTCATGTGTTTTTCAATTCTATTTTACTTGTATGGTAATAAATATATATTAAATACATATAAATTATATTTTAACATAATTATACATTTATTTTTATTATAACACATATAAATTCTTTGTTTCAATTCAATGGGGGGAATGATAATATTCTCTATTTGTACAATGGATTATCGCCACTCAAAGAGATGTGATTCGTCTTTCACTAACACTTTGTCTAGAAGGAAATTAGGGTATTTAATGAATATATATGATATATATGACATAAAAATTATTCTAAAATTTTAATATATTTTTTGAATTTCATTCTTTTCATTATTCGAGAAAATGGAAATAACATTCATCTATATGTATGACCTACCATCTCCATTAAAGTTTTTTTTTCATTTTCTATCCCTATATTTTAGGGAGTAATAAAAATAAATATTTAATGAATATACATGATATTAATAATTTGGTTAAAAATATATATATTATTTAACCATAATCATATTAATAGGATAGGAAATAAAAAATCAAAAAATACAAAAAACAGAGTAGTTGTTGCTCGAAACATGATTTTAACATATAATTATTAATAAATAGGTAAAAGAGGCCATAATAAAAGAATATATAGAATGATATATATATGTGGATAATTAATATATTTATAATAAAAATATATTTATTATAAAATATGTTCAAACATTTATAAAGGAATTCGACACTTAAGATAATGGTTTTAGGTCTAAACTCTTCTTTTTTAGAATATATATTATATTATACACCAATATTCTTCAATTAGATGTGTATAAATCCCCATTGAAATGATATATCACAAATATAATAATATTCAAAATATTTAATGTTTCTTTTTCTGTTATTCTATAATGGGGATAACAATTCAATAGTTAGCAAAGTATTAAGGGTTTGATGTTATGATCTCATTATTCATTAGTATTATTTATGATTATTATTTTAATGATGAAATATTATGATTATTATCACATGAATCTCATGAGTTTTCTTCTATTATAGTTATTCAATGACAAGAAATATTTTCCATTACTTTTCCACTTTTTATGTAATCATGATTCCAATGTAATGTTTTTTAAGGAAAACCAACTTTATTTCTATTTTCTATAAAAACCCTATTTTTTCAATATCCATGTTCTATATATATATATATTTATATATTTTTAAGGTTCCTATGGGATTTTTTGAAATTCAATTTTATCATTTTTTTAATTTTTAATTTGTTAAAAGGAATGTTCATGTAATTTTCAATATAATACCCATTTGGATTTCACCAAAAAATGTAAAAGGAATAATTTCTTTAATATGTATGAAATTTCCCACTGCCATGACCAATCGATTTTAATCTTCCTTTATGAATTTTAAATGTTATTTCCAATGAAAAAATATTTTGAAAATGTTTCATTTTTTAAAAAATATTTTAATGTTCGAAAGTGTATTTTCCGCAAGAATTTTTTTTATTTTATTTAAAAGATTAATTATAATTTTCAAGATTATTTCTAATCAAATGGATTTCAATAGTATCATATGAGTTTTTAAATTTTAAAAGGTGTTTTTCAAAGAAAATTTTATTTTCCTCAAGAAATGTCTAATGTGATTTTTCTTAAAGAATCATTTTCTCTCTAAGATTACATCTAATGATGTTAGTTATTTTTTAATTGGTTGTGATATAATTTTACCATCTTTATTCATTCTTAGTATAGTTTACGTTTATGATGAAACAATTTTTATAAAACCCATTTCTTTTTATGGGTTATGATATGATGAAATGTTTTTTAAAACTCATTTCTCTTCATGGGTTCTGATCTGATGAATGTTTTATAATCTCATGGCACTAGTATAAATGATTTTTATTATATGATGGGTGGGAATTATATCTAACTCTAATGAATTGGGTAATGAGTAATTTTATATGAGATTAAAGGGTACACTAGACGTTATCCAATTCCCCAAAGTGGGTACATAGGAGGTCATCCCAAGACTAAAGAACGTACAAGGGTTGTTAGCCCAAGCCTAACATGTAATGAGTTCCTTAATGGAGAGCTTTGAAATAAAATTTTCTATGTGAATGTGTATACCAAAAATCTATGTCTTATAGCAATGATATAATGTCATGTAACATGTCCTTTGATTATATTATGATTAATATCTTATGAATTTCCAAGAATTATTTTAGGACTCATGTTTTTGACCTAGGATATACAGGGCATAGTTTTCAAATTTCATTAATCATTTTATCATACCCATATGCTCATGTTATTTTGATATCACTCTTGTATACCCTTACTGAGAATATAATCTCACACATTTTTATATTTCCATTCCCCAGGATATGATGAATGGTATTGTAAATTATTTGTCTAAGAAGAATAATATTTATGATAAACATAGTCAGAGATGATATTACTCACTTATGTACTGGTTTTTATGTGTCTATGTTTTCAAAGGAACTATACCTAATGTATTTTAGAATAGATAATTATGATATGTAATAAATATTTTTCTATTAAGATGTAATATTTATGTAAGAGATGTTTGGATATCTTTATTTGGTATCATTAAAAGGTTTTTCTAAAAATTTCTAAACTAAGATGAGAAAACATATTTGAGAACCATAAAAATAAGATTAAGTATAATAAAATATTATGGATTTTTTTAGAATGATAAAAAGAGTTGTTTCCAAGAAATTACATACTTTTCTAGATACTACAAATGGATTTTACTCTAGTATAGAGGAACCTATGTGTAATAACATCGAAATGGTCGCATTGAGCTCAATTCAATAAAAAACATGGTGCATGACAACATGCCCTGCTGCACACATGGTTTAACACTCCCAGGGGATATAATTTGTAAATTCAAAAAATATTGACAAACCATCATGAATGATTTAAATTGATGACTACCACAAATTAACTCGATTAAATATAATAATTAATATATTCAATAGAAGTATTCATGATTTAGAAATCATATACATTATTCTATAGATTATGTTTCCTATCAACTATTATTAATGTTAATAAGACTATGTTTTTTGGTTTTGGTCAGTGTGTGGAGTCTAAAGGATCAATGTAAAAGATTAATGCAAGATGAAATGAATTTATTTTCCTCTGTTCCAAAAATATTTTATCAGAGTTGGATAGAAAAATCCTACCTCTAATCAAACAAAATATTCTTAGGATATTAATCATACTGAGCATCCAAATGAGTAAAAGAGAGAACAACATTTGGTTGAGTCCTTCATGAGGAAACAACCAAATTATATTAGTGTTTCTAAGGATCCACTAATTTATACATAATGTATTAGTACCTTTGAAAAGTGTTTTTACATTATATAGTATTTGGTGTATGAAAAATTCATTTTGGCCATCTATCATTTAAAAGGAGAGGCGGGTTAATGGTCGAATCTTATCAAGAATATAGTATTGTAAGATGAAATCGACTCAATGGAGTGGGATGAGTTTAAGAGATTAATTTTCTATAATAACATAACTTATATTATTTGTATTAAAATACGAAAGTAATTCCTTGAGCAGAAGAATAAGTATGATGAATCTTTTGGTAACTATGAGGATAATTTTACAAGGCATGTGAGATTCAATTATTTTATTATCATCAAACCCATATGTATGGTTGGTAGATTATTTAGTGGATTAAAAGAAATTATTCAAAGGGAATTATCCATAAGGTACTTCAGTATATATGAAAATAATAATTCATTATGCTATCAATATGGAAATTGAGAATAGAGTGACCTATCAATAATAATTTTTTTATAGGAAATGAAAATTTCAATTAAAAGTAAATTGAAAAAATCCTAGAGTGTATAAGTTGAGTTTTTTTATGGTTGTGTTATTGAGGAAAAAATGCATGAAGTTGTCTTATGGGGACTGATAAATGTTTTAAGTGTGTAACGAATGATATCAAGTGGATGAATACCAAAGTTATGGAATAAAGTTAACTAATGATATGAATAAATATAAATCTCTTTTGAATACACATCCCACACTTATGTGTTTCAAATTCAAGATTTTTGAGCATTATTCTAACATGTGACCAAATTTTAGGGTTGATGAAAATGATCAACATCTATAATATTCTAAGTTGAAGGATAAAAAAATATCATTCATTCACTATTTCAGATGAGGGGGTGTTATAACAACATGGTGAATGGTACACTAACCATCTACTCTAAAACTACTAATTTCTTTTTTGAATATGGATCTACCATCTATTTTATATTTGAATAATTTTCTAGGGGTATCAAAATACCAATTTAATGATTTAATTTTTAAATTAGAACTAAAAAATCCAAATTGCATAACGATCAAATCACATGATTATGATTACACTATGATAATGTTTTTGGGAATATACTATCTATAAATATTTTAATTTTTACTTTGGTTGAAGATGATGTTATATTTGGCATGGATTGACTTTCCATAAATAAATAAAACATCAATTTCTAAGGATGGGAAGTCAAATATTCTATTCCCAACCAACATATAATGGTCAATCATTATGAAGATAAATATAAATGTCTAATGGAAATTCAAATCCATTTGATGGGGTTTGATTCATATGCAATGCTGGTGGGGGGGTATCTCTGATGGTTGGGGGGAAATCAAAATTGATGGTATTCATATTGTAAGGGAGTTATTTTATGTCTTTCCAGAAGAGTTTTCTGATCTTCCACTGAATCATGTAGTTGAGTTCTCAAAAAATTTCCTACACTGTGCTTCACCTATTTCATATACACCATATAAAATGAATTAGATTGAGTTTCATTAATTAAAGGATCCACTCTGGGATAATGTTGATAAGGTATTCATTCAACCAAGTGTGTCACCATGGGGTGCACTTGTTATTTTTGTTAAAAATAAATATGGTTCTATGAGTCTTTGTATTTATTATCAATATCTAAACAATATCAATATCAAGAGAAGTATAATTTAACCCACATTTATGACTTGTTTGATCAACTACATTGAGATCAATACTTTTCTAGGATTTACCATCATTATAGATATCATAAATTGATGGTCAAGAAGGAGTGTATACCCAATATAAAATTACATATATGTTATAGACACTATGATAGTATAATAATGAGACTTGGTCTTACAAATTTCTTGACTATCTCATAGATTTAATGAATTGAGTATTTTGAGATTACCCTGACTAATTTATTGTAGTAGTTATAGATGACATTATAATTTATTCAAAGAGAATGTAAGAGCATGAATATAACTTGACTATTTTACAAAATACCCTAATTAAGGATCAATTTTCTGATAAATGTTTCATGAGTGAATTTTGGTTATTGGGTCATATAATCCCATGTAAGGGTATATTGGTAGACCCATAAAAGAAAAAAGTTATTGAATGCTAGCATGAAGAAACTATTATGCCTAAAATATATATTTTTCTTGGTTTAGATGAATATTATTGATGGTTTATGGAAAATGTTCCATGAATATATAATCCACATACAATGTTAACTTGGAAGGGAGCCAAGTTACATTGTATAGATAAAAGAGAGAAAAATTTCATTGGAATTAATAGAAGATTAGTTAGTGTAACCATGATTATAGTACCCTAGAGTAGAGAAGGGTTATTAGTCTATAGAAATGAATCGAATAAGGGATATGGATTGTTTCTTATGAAAAATTAAATGGTTTTAGATTATGCCACATTACTATTGAATTTTCATGAGAAATTTTACCTAACTCATGATTTAGAGTTTGTTGATGTTATTTATGAATTAAGGATATGGAGGAATTATATTTATAGGAAAATGTTTGATATATATATACATTGATCAAAAAAATTTAAAATATATGTTCACAAAGGAGGAGTTAAACATGCACTATATTGGGAATTTTGAGTTGATTAGAAATTATGAATTCATAATTAATTATAACCATGCGAATGAGAATAAGGTGGATGAGGATTTGAGTCGAAAAGATCATAATAGTTTATATATGATGAGGATCATAAAAGATTAATTATTTATGGATTTTCAAAGAATATATCTAGAAATCCTAAAGGAAGGGGAGAAATATTATATTTCAAAAATTAGTGTTCAGAAATATATACATGTGAAGATTAAAGTGGTAGAGACAGAAGATATAGAGCTACAAAAGAAAGTTAGAAATGGATATAAGTTTAACCATGATTATGACAGATTGATAAGGGTTAGGAACCATGTATGAGTTACATCCATACCAAATTTGAAGTATTTTATAGAACAAGATAATAATTATTCATTATCTATTCATCTTGTAAGTATAATGATATATAGATATTTGAATGAGTATTTATGGTAAGATGGAATGAAGAGAGATATCATAGAGCTTTTTTTGGGCACATGGTATGCTATAAAGTTAAGTTTATGAGACAAAATCCAAAGGGGATGTTACTACCATTACCCATACCAGAATGAAAATGGGAAAGAATTGACATTTATTTTTTCATTAGACTCCCTAATAAATCTAAACGGAATATTGTTATATGGGTCATAGTTTATTGAATTACAAAGTAAACACACATCAGTATAATTAGATGAGAATTATATCTTGATTGTATTTCAGAAGTATCCATTAAAGAAGAGGGAAGGTTGCATAGAGTACCACATTCCATTATATCTGATTAGGATCTAATGTCTCTGTCAATGTTCTGGAATAATATTGAGCATGCTCTTGACACATTGTTTAGTTTCATCATTGTGTACCATCCTCAAAAGATGATCTATTTTAGGAAAAAATTAAAACCCTATATGAAATATTAAGATCTTTTTATATAGATTTAAAATATCATTGGGTTCAAAAAAATCCTCTAGATGAATTTTAATACAACAATATCTATTACATGCTAATTTAGATAGATCCTTCTGAATACCTATATAGAAAGAAGTGTAAAAATTAAATTTTCTCGGATGATGTTAGAGGTAGAAATATATTGGGGCTTGAAATTGTTTTAAAAAAGGTATAGAAGGTTATATCCACTCAGTAGCTCAAAATGGAAGGAAAATGCAGATAGAAAGGGTATTCTAATAATCATTAGTGTGATATAGAATTTTAATTTTGTTAGAATGTTTTCAAATTAATATATCCACGTGAGAAGGTAATGATATTTGTAAATAAGTGAAAACTAATACCAAGGCATACTGATCAGTTTTAAATTATTGATCATATTGAGACCCTATATTATCACTTGGCACATTCACCAAACCTTCCTAATGTTCACGATGTGTTCCATATATCTCTCACGATGAAGTATATACCTAATCAATCACATTTACTGAACTCATAGGTCACAATATAGGAGAATAACATTTCATATGAATAAGAACTGGTGGATATTCTAGATCATGATGATAAATTTATATGAAAAAAAAGCACTCATATGGTCAAATTATTATGGCAAAGCCTCCAACTTGTGGAAGCTACATGCGAACCAGATGATGTATTGAGACAAATGTACCTTCAGTTTTTTGTACAATTTTTTTGAATTTCAAGGGATAAATTCATTTTAATGGGGTTGAAATCTAACCCTCCAAGATTTTATGAACAATATTTTTGATTAAATTTAATTTCTTTGATAGCATAAATTATACGCACACTGTGTTTTAATAAATGATCATATACTTTTAATATTATTATTTAAACATGTCCATTATTACCTATTTGTTAAAATTTGAATCACGAATAGGAATAAAAAAAATTAAATATGATATAAATTTTTTTATATAAATAAAACATATTCATAAAAGATTAGTCACTTTTTGGTAAATTCTATATATGTTTCTAAAATATTATTTTCAAAAAATTGGTGTTATTTATTTTTGTAAAAAATTAATAATTTGTTTTATAATTCTTGAAAATATTTTTCATTGAATAATATTTATTTTCGAAATTTGAATGTGAAAATTATCTTTGTGTATATTTTTCTCATTTTTCACAAAAGATTAATTTTTCAATGAAATGTGAAAATACCAGTTCTTATTGAAAAAAACTATTCATTTAATGAATGTATAAGGATAATTTTATTTTAAAATAGTAAAAAATGTAAAATCAGTTCAATAATATTTTTTCTAATCCAATTTTTTCTATTGTAATAAATTTATTATTTATTTTATTTAAATTCTTTTAAATCATTTTAATACTTTATCTCGGGAAAATTGCTTTGTCATCACATCTGTGAGTTTATTTGTAATTTAAAATTTTACAGTTATTTCAATTGAATTTAGAAATATAGATTCCATATTTTTAATGATAATAATAAAAATTATATAATATGTTAAACTTAATATTTGGTCAAAAATAATAGTAAAAATATTAAAACATAATTATTGTGTACACGGTTAAAACGAGTTTACTAGGAGTTAAACTAAAAGGATAAGTGGTAAAATGACCTGTAAATAGGTAAAAAACGAATTGTATAGATATATTTCAACCATATAACCCATAAAGATCAATAATATACCATTTTGGATATTTTTATCAAGTAAGGGGTGTGTCTACACTTTATTATTTTCAAAAATTCCATGTTAATCCTCTCCCCCTATTATAAAAGGCCAGGCCCTCCTATCTCCTCTTCACACTACCAAAAACCATTTGGATTGAGAAATACCCACCCAAATATCTTCTATAATTACCTATAAACTTATTATATTAATAATATTTATTTGGAATCCATTCTAAGAAGGATATACTTATAATATTTAAGAGTTCTTCCAAATAAGGGATAAAATTATAAAACATGGGTTTTCTATTTTATTGCATCTTACACCAACTTAAAATATTTTTAAAATATTATGATATAATAAATAAAATTATATACCATATAATCTGTAGTTATTAGGTTAATTTAATAACCTATATCCATCTCCACTTCTATCAAATGGGAAACAAAACCATCACTGATGTGTATGGCAAACTACAACCTTGCTAACCGATGTTATTCATTTTCTATCACGGCCTGTGAAGAATTGATATAAAGGTGGATTTAATAATTATGTAATTTATTAATTACATTATTATTTTTATGGAATTATAATATAATACCTAACTTATTACCTTCTAACATATTGTAAAACAATAATTTCACTCGTGTGTTTGGCAGACTACTACCTCACAAACTGATGTGATGTATTTTTTAATTATTTTTTACATTGATGGTAATAAGGATATATTAAAAATAAATATATTTTATTTTTAACATTATTATAATTATAAAATTATGATACCACATATACCTTTTTATAATCAATTCTTTGGGGGATAAGATAACGTCTTTCATGTGTACAACATACAACCACCTCACAAAGAGATGTGATTATTTTCACTAATGCGTCACTTGAAATGTAATTCGGGTAAATTTAATAAATTTATGTGATATATATGAAATAAAATTTATTATTTAATATTAATTTATTATATACCTTTTTTTCATTACATGTTATGAGAAAATGGAATCAACGTTCATGTGTACATACTTCTAACCATCTAAATGAATGATATATTTCTGTTTTATTATCTAACTTTTATGGATTATTATAAATAGGAATATAATGAAAATATAAGATATTTGTATCATTATTAATAATAATTAAATTATTTTAACATTGTAAAATTATTATGAACAAAAAAATAAATCATAACATTCTTGAAAAAACAAAACATTTTTTCCCATAATGTGATTTTAACATGGAATTGTTAATAGAAAGGTTATAAAATATCCCAGGAAAATAATATATGGTGTGATTTATAATGTTATTGTTATATAATAAATCTATAATAAACTTATATTTATTATATAGGAGGTTTAAATTTTCATGAAGGATGTCGAGACTTAAGGTAATGGATCATTGTCTGAATCATTCTTTTCCATGACATACATTATGTTACACACATATATTCTTTTATGATATGTATATACAACCAATTTTACATGTTATATCATGAATATATTTATATACATAATAAATAAGGTTTCTTGTTTTTTTAATTGTTCAATAGTTCTAATTATTCAAAAGTTATCTAAGTCGTAAGGGTTTGATATTATGATCACCTTGTTCATCGAGATTGTTTATTATTATGCTTTTGATGATTAAATATTATGATGCATCTCCCGATCAACCCATGAATTTTCATCTCTTATGGTTATTTGATGGGAATAAATATTTCCCTTCATTTTATTAATTTATGTACTAATGATTACAAAATAATATCTTTAAAGAAAAGAAACGTTTTTTAACTCTTTGGTCGAAAACCATTTTTTATTCTATATCAATGTTTTTCTAAAAATATTTTCCAAAATGGTTTAATGTTCCTTGGGGATTTTTTAAAGTGATTTTACCTTTTTCTTACTTTTTAATTTTTTTAAAGTATTTTTCATGTCACTCTAATAACATGAACCTTTTGGACATTATGAAAAATATTAAAGTAATCTTTGTTTTAACATGAACAAAATTTCCCACTATCATGGCCTCTCAATGTTTGAAAGCATAATTTATATGTTTTAAATAAACGTTTCAAATAAAAGAAATTTTTTAACATTTTTTTTGTTTTAAAATAGTTTTTTAGGGGAAATTATATTTCTATAATGAATTTTTTTGAAAGATTATTAAAGAATATATTATAAACATTCAAGGTTATTTTTAAAGAAAAATATTTTCAAAATATTTTAGGAATTTATAGTTTTATAATGTCATTTTAATTGGAATTTTATTTACCTCAAGAAAATTTTCAAGTTATTTTTCTTTAAAAAAAATTTATATCTGTGATGAAATATTTTGATAATACATAATCTATAATAGGGATGTGATCGAATTATAATATCATAATTCATTATTTTATTGTTTATTTTTATGATGATAAACTGTTTTTTAAACCCATTTATTTTTAACGGGTTATTATATGATGGAATATCTAATAAAACCCATTTCTTTTCATGGGTTATGATATAATAATTTTTTATCTTGTGGCATATATGTAAAATTTTCATTATGTGATGGGTGGGACTGGTGTCTACCTCTAATACATAGGGAAATGGTTATTGTTATATGATATCAAAGGGTACATTGTGGTTAACCCTATATTTAAATAAGGTACATAATAGTTTCTCTCAATCATGAACTAGGTACACAGGTGGTTATCCTAATCCTAACATGTTATGAATTTTTTAGTGGATAGCCTTTACATATGATATTCTATGATTTTTTATATTTTATAAATCTATGTCTCATGTTAATTTTATTCTCTCATGGATTCTGTTCATTGATTCCATTATGATTTAGGTCATATTTACTAACATGATTTATTCCATGAATCATGTTTATGACCTTTTTTTGTACGGTATGATCTCAAAATGATGTGATCTTGTGCTCATACCCATATGTTCGTGTTATGTTGATATCTCTCTTATTTACCATTACAGAGTATCTGATATCACCATTTATTATATTTCTTTTCCCCATGTTAGTATGATTGTTATTATCTACGATATGTCTAATAATGTTGCTAGTTCTGAAGAAATTAATGGGTGAGGATGTAGCTCACTTATGGAACATTTGTTTTTGTGTCCAATTTTCTAAAATCAGTAGACCTAAATAATTTTTGATTGGGTCATTATGATATGTAATGAATATTTATCTATTAATATTTAATATTTATGTATGATAATTTTGGGTCTCTATAATATTTAATGGGATGAATGTAGAATGGATGGATCCATGATCTTGTAAATCTAAAAATTTGGAGGGGGCCTTGTTTAAATGGAATTTTCAAGGCTTTGACTAGGGTGAAAGGAATCCAATGAGTTCATTTGGACTAATAAAACCAACATCAGTGCCCTAGGTAAAATAATGGATGTAAAGGTGGTTGAGTTACCCATCATAAGGGTTGTTAACAATGTGGGGGACTATGGGTTGAATCTTTCATCATAATTAACCCATGAGTAGAGGCAAAAATGTAATTTTGGAAGCCCTAATTTTTTATAAGATTGTAGATTTATATGATTGGGTGATGTTTTTTAAATAATTTAGGTTTTTTTACTAATGGTTCCTAAAGAGATTACATAAATATCTCTTTGAAATATACTTTTTCCGGATTAATTAAAAAACATAATTATGAAAGAGGCTTGATAATTTTCATATATAGGGAGGGAATTTCTAATTACTGTAAAGACCCGTAAATTTCAAGGAAATTTTTTTTTCTTAATTTTCTTTGGAATTTTACAAGAGCGTAGCTTCTGACGGCACCTAATTCTGAGGCCCGGTGTGCCCAGAATCATTTTCCGAAGTTTGGCTCAGGTACGTTCAGTAAACGGACGAGCGGGTTTTTCTAACTTTTGAATCGGTGCCCGGAATCGAATTCCGAGGGAAACGATGGAATCGCAGCGCCAGTAATTTCTTAGAAACGCCTCTTCCAGAGTTGCGTTTTCCCTGGTGTGGTTTTTAATTTTTGGGTTTTAAGTTATGAAATAAAATAAAATTGTGCGACAATTTTATTTTCATTTCAATTGAAACCACTTGAAAGCCACATAAAGCCACTTAAACTGAGTTGATGCGGATAGGGTACTATCCAAAAAAATATCCTACCCTCTTGGTAGGATATTTGTGGGGTGGGTCCTGCACGAGCCCATCGTTTCTTTTCTGCTAAGTAACGCACCCGAAAAAACTCATCTTTATGAAAGTCAACTGACGCGTTTTCTTAAATCCTTAACGCCCCAATTTAATTGGGCTGTTAAATTGTTAAAATTAATTAATTGAATTAATTGTTCGTTTCTTTTCTTTTGAAATTCAAACATGTCTTGTGCATTAATAAAATAAGATAACTCTTATTTTATTTTGGGTTGAAACTTATGGCGTGGAGAGGATTTGGAGGAAAGTGTTCTTCTTCGGTGAAGAACGTGAAGAACGCGAAGAACGCGAAGAACGCCGGCCTTCGACGAAAGGTGACGAAGAACGCCGAACTTGTGGAGATCAACGACGTGAAGCCTTATACCGCGACGCCAGCAGATCTCCCTTCGCGACGCTTCTTCCGCGACGATCCAACCCCGCGACAACCTTCGATCGACAACGACAAGATCATCGACGCGACGCCCTTCCGCGGTGCGATGATCACCTCTTTCCGTGACGACCTTGCATCCGACAGCGACGACGAGGTAGGGGTTGTTGTGAACTTTTCCTTTTTCCCGTGTTGTTTCCATTCAAGAATGAAGAACCCGATTCATAAACATTTTTTATTTCCTTAAAAAATTGTTTTCGGATATGTATTCATATGTTGAATATTGTTCCTCCCGTTGTTTATCACTAACGCGGAGGGTGCGGGCCAAACGAACACGGCCCGACAACCCTCCGTCGTTCTTCGTTATTGTGAAAATTTCACGGGCGACGACGGAACATGCCGCAACGGAAGTGTGATGGTTCCGCAGTGAAGAGCGAGTCCCGGGAGGAGCAGCGGCGCAGACGGGAACAGAATCGGACCACCGGAGCGACTTCGGGGGCCCGCGGAAGCCGCCGACGGCGCGGGTCGCCGGCGCGGCGGCGCCCCAGCGCGCCGCCGGACAAGGCCGCCGTGGCAGAAGCCGCGGCGGCGGCACTCGCAAACATGCGGCTGCGCGGGTCCAGCGCGCGCGGGACACGGCTAAAGCTATGTCCGCTCGCCAGGGAGACACCCCGTGGGTGTCGCGGGGGCGGCGGCTCCCCCCCCCCCCCCCCCGCGTCACTCGGGATGCGGCTTCAGCCGCGTCCGGCTGTCTGGCCGACACCCCGCGGGTGCCGCGGGGGTGTCACGCGGGGCGGCAGCTCCCCCCGCATCGGCCGCTCGGCTGAGCCTGGCCGGACCGGCCCTGGCCGAGCCAGACCAGTCCGACCAGGTCGGACAGGGTCGCACCGGGTCGGACCGGGTTCGGCCGACCTAGGGGGGGTCAGGCCGGGTCGGCCCGGGCCCGGACCCCCCGTCCCCGGACCCTTTTTGGTCAAATTCCCGTAACTTGAGCTACGGGCCTCCAAACGACGCGTCGTCAGCGGCAACGCGATCTTTGGATCGAGACGGTCGTTTCGGTATATTGCACTCTAGGTTTCAGAATACTTTGGGTTCGGCCGGTTTGGTTCGTACACGAAACTAACCGGGCCCTCGGAGCGGAAACGCTCATATCTTGAGCTATGGACGTCCGATTGACGTGCCTTAATCTTTGTTGAATTCCTCTAAGTGAGACAGATCTTTTGGCTTACTCAGCTCGAGGTTGGGATGCCGTCGGAGTGCGGTCGGGTTGGTTCGCTCACGAAACCAACCGGGCCCCTGAAACGAAAAAGCCAATAACTCACAGACCGGGCGTCCGATTGACGCGTCGTCTATCTCGTTGCTTTCCTCTTGATGAGACAGAACTTTTCGAATCCTCAGCCCGAGCTTTGGATGTATTTGGATAGTGGCCGGGTTGGATCGCACCGAAATCCAACCGGGCCCCTGGAACGGAAAAGCTGATACCTTTCAGACAGAACGTCTGTTTGACGAACCGTCAGCGGCATTGGTGATCTCGTTGAAAAACGGTCCCTAGGAGTATACCCTATGAGTGTTTCGGGTATAGTTGAGTTATGTCCAGATTGGTTCGCATACGAAACCAACCGGGCCCCGGGGACGAAAAGGCTAATAACTCATAGACCGGGCATCCGATTGACGCGCCGTCTATTGCGTTGAGACCCCTATGACGAGGTGGTCCTTTGAGATACTTCCTTGCGGGACATTGTGATACTTGGAGTATTGACCAGTAGCTCGTGGAGCGGACCCTCCCGGAGACGAGCGGGCGGAGTACGGAGACCGTGTAGCTGACTTAGACCCGATGACTGCGGATCGAATGACTCGGTGTGTTACAGATGTGTGCTTGGTTGTAGCGGCACATGGGAGCGCTTGGTTGTAGCGGCAGACCCGCGACAGAGGTGCACTTGGTTGTAGCGGCACATGGAAGCGCTTAGTTGTAGCGGCAGACCCATGAAAGAGGTGCGATTGGTTGTAGCGGCACATGGGAGCGCTTGGTTGTAGCGGCAGACCCACGACAGAGGTGCGCTTGGTTGTAGCGGCACATGGGAGCACTTGGTTGTAGCGGAAGACCCACGACAGAGGTGTGCTTGGTTGTAGAGGCACATGGGAGCTCTCGGTTGTAGTGGTAGACCCATGACAGAGGTGCGCTTGGTTGTAGCGGCACATGAGAGCGCTTGGTTGTAGCGGCAGACCCACGACAGAGGTGCACTTGGTTATAGCGGCACATGGGAGCGCTTGGTTGTAGCAGCTGGCCCGCGGTACTCGACATGAGGAGCACCTCAGTAGTCTTAGGTTAGTGAGCAGTACCTCGGAGTCGTGACAGGACCACTGTACACTCCAGAGATGGAGCTCTTCAGCAATTACGGTTTCGATAATGAAAATCCTGGTTTGAGCTGAGACTTTTGATCTTTGTGTTTACCTCATGATTGAGATGGGTCACTTGATAACTTAGGTATATGTATGGGCATATACCTGGGTAGTGGTTATCCGTTGATTTCACAATCCTTGTGTTTCCTCATGATTGAGATGGGTTACTTGATAACTTAGGTATATTTATGGGCATATATCTAAGTAGAGGTTATCTGTTGAGATCATCTTGTGGTTATCCTTGTTGGTTTAGTGAGACCTTGAGGGTCTCGGGGTCCCTACTGAGTATCGTTATACTCACCCCTGCACGGGCTATGCCTGCACCTCGTTGTGTTGGTTGCAGACGATGGGTAGTGCTGACGGAGGCCGAGTGTTCGAGGACTGGACGGTACCGGGAGGTGGACTACACGACGAGTCAGTACCCGGAGGTGGACTGCACGACGTGACGACTCACAGAGGAGTTTGACGGACGAGAGCGTGGAGGAGACTGTCTGTACCTACCCTTCAGGTAGGATCCGTGGTGGACGACCAGGAGCTGCGCCATCTGTACCTACCCTTCAGGTAGGATCCGAGGAGGACGACCCAGGAGATGCTTCCTTCTTCCAGATGTTTGTCTTTTTGCTGTTGTACCTTGTTCAGTTGTAGTTGTACTTTCTTTTGGGTTTGTATTCTGGCCCTTTAACTTTTCAGCTTTTCTTTTGTACTTAGTGTTTTGCTTCCGCTTGTACTCTATAGTGCTTGTTTTCTATTATAAAGGCAATGCCTTCCCAGTTATCAGGATTTTACACCTTTGGTGCTAGTCGCCAGCCCCTGGCCTATGGAAGGCGAGCTTGGGGTAGTCACGGCATGGGCCCTGAGGACGGGTCGTGACAATTACCAAGATTTTTATTAATAGAATTTCCCTTCTTATGAATATTTCATATAGTATAAAACACATAGAGAAACCAAAAAAACATTGTTTTCATAAATGAATATTGATAATTTAGTTCAAAACAATACCATTAAGAATGAAAAATAATATAGGAGTATGATAAATAGAAAATAAGATTATATTAACATGAAAGGTTGGATCTTTTCAATCTGGTAGAATGACCACAATCACGAACCAATATGTATAAATAAAACATAATGTTAATTATTAAAAATTCATTTTGAAAATGAAATTATATATAAACATGATATAAAATATATGTGAATGAATAATGAATGGTATAAGAGGTATTTATAGAAATAATGGACCCCAAATCACAGTTATAAATATGACTATTAAAATAGTAATCATACGTTTGAAATAATAACCTCATCATTAAGAATAGTAATACGACCATTTGATTAGAAACATCACCTATATAAATGCAAGATAATATTAAAGTATCTTATAAAATAAAAATATGATATATTTATGTCATGTTACAAGTAAATAATTAATTAAAAAATTATAAATTAAGTGTTGGTATTTTTTATAAAACAATTTTTTTACTTTCAATTTTATAATAAATATAATTATTTTAAAGAAAATTTATTTTTATTTAATGTATTCATAAATTCATATTAATTATTATTATAATGATAATATAATTTAATGACACTAAGTAATTATTTTTTGGGTCATAATGTCGATTTCAATATTAAAATCAGTATTTTTCGAATAAATGGTGAATTTATTTTAAAACTAAATTTATCAAATTTATAAAAATAAATTTATTTAAATGGATTACTTTGATTAAATCTAAACATTGAAAAAAGTTTTTGGAGAATTTTAGGTATTTTTCTGAAATATTTGATTTTTTTCGAAAAGTGAAATACGATAATTTACTTTATTTAACAATATAAGCCAAATACATGAATTTATGAGTCATAGATGATGTAAGAAATAATTATTTCAAACTCACACAAACAATTTACTATATATAGTCACAATAATCATTACTATTAATAGTATTGTACCAAAATAATAATATAAAAAATATAATTATATAAAACACCCCTCTCTTCTGCTTATAAGACAACCTCTCATCACCCATTTTTCTCACACTCTATATGCATTAGATCATGTAAAATATCTACTTAAAAGACACCTCCACACCCTACAAAATTCGATGTGATACTTGTATCAACAAAATTCTGATTCTAATTTCCTTATGGGGTACTTTAAGGATGTGATATTCAAGAGGTAACATTCCCTAAATACCTCTTTTAATTTCATTTCTTTTTCTACCTTATCCTCACCTCCTTCATCTAATATAGACTAATTACTCCAATATAATTTATATAATTAAATTTTATATTTATAATGGAATATATTCTATCATTATCCTTTATCATATACTTTTATTAAAATAAAAATGAAACAATTTTCTATGTTATGTCGGTTAACTGCATTCGTGGATGATGAGTTTTTGTTTTCCAATCATTCTTTCATGGAAGGTTTAAATTACATTATAATTATTCAAAATGTACTAATTATGAATATTATATGTGTTTTTATATTATGAAAATATTCTATATCCATAATAATAAATAAAATGAAACTAGTTTGAGACGGTCATAAAAAACCTCCAAAATAAACTAAACAATTATAATTAATGTTTTATTAAGTGAATCATCCACATATTAAAAAAATGATATGAAGGACCATTTAAAATTATTTAAGTTCATTAATACCATTTTATTTCACTTATAGAAATTAATTACCATTTTAAAACAACTTTTATAATTATAAACAAGTGAACCAACCATGAAAACATGAATCAAATGCTCCTCAAACTACAAAATATAACTTTATAACTCAAATAAATTGCCAAAAATTAATGTAATAAAATTATAATAAATATAAAATATGTGGAATAGGTTCATAATTAAATAATTAATTAATATAATTTGATTATGTAGGACATTAAATGCATGTGCATAACGCATTTAGACATAAGGTAATATATCTCTCTCAACCTCCATATTTTTTGTGAATACTATTTATCTTCCATTTACTCAATTTATCTCTTAATTATTCTTATATACTTTTCATATATTTTGTATATATATTCTAAAAATAAATATATATACCTAGTCAAAATTATTTTCAGGGAAAATACATTTTTAAATGTGTCCCTTCTCAATTCTTCTCAATAAGAAAACCTAACTAAAGGGAACTCCTCTATTTCTTATCCCATATAATGTATACTCTATAAAATTTTTTAATCCATCAATATTTTCTAAAATTACTCATTTAATCATCAAAAAATATTTTAGTTCATTTCTGGGTTCATGGAAATAAGTATTCCTTTATCCTCTTTAAGGAGTCATTATTTTTCCTAAAACCATGCTTAAGTGGAACATTTTCAATGTTACATAACCACTATTATTTATTTTTTTGCTTATTTTAGGCATTCTTATTCAGGTAATATTCTTATTTTTTCCATTATTAATGTCCATGAATTATTTAACTCCCTTTCTTCATGGATACAATAATGATATACCCTTTGGTTATACCTTATGAAATGATTATGAAACTCATTTCCTTCCATGGGTAACTTTTATTTTTGTTCATTATGATTGATTTAATTTTTTGGAACACATATTCATGTAGATTTTATGATGGGTTCATCTAGATAGTTCTCTAATGCATTAGGTAATATTATTTCTTATGAGATGTTATGTATGTGATTTGGGAGTAAACCTAATCTATTATGGGACTTTGTCCACCACGTGATATTGTGTTGAATGTTGGAATTGACTCATGTTTATGTCATGTTATTTGTTTCTTCCACTATCATATGTTTCCATTATCATATAACAACAAGTTCTATATGTTATAACTATATGTTTATTCATCATCCAATCCTTTTATCTTGTCATGTTATGCCTTCTGAATCTGGTTCTATGATTCATTTCCAAGATTTAATTCTTATTGGGAATCTTAGACCACACATTTTGAATATGTATTTCTTAGATTATCCTATCATGTTGTTTGTTCTAAGAGGGCTTTATAATATCATAATGGAGATACTAAAATGATGGTTTATTATAGATTCATGTATTGTAATTATATACCTAATCTTCCAAAGGAACTAGTCTTTTTGATCCTTGTTTTGTATTTAATTTATAATTTTGATTGAAATCATGTAATAATATGTGATAAATGGTAGGGTCACTATAGAATTTCTACAATGATATTTTATGATCTTCTCCCATTTATCTTACGTGAATTATAGAGTTACTTGAGAGATTTTTTCAAAATGTTTCATAGTAGAGACTCTTCATAAATGATTTTATTTTTATCTCAAATTTTATTATATAGAATAAAATTCATTCTCATTTTCCATTATTCTCATTTTTTGAATTTAATTATAGGTTTTTGTAGTCATATCACATAATCGTATTCCCCATAACTGATGGAAACAATATTAAAAATGAATTACCTAGCCACTAGGTACCACCAACTTATCTTCACAAAGAAAGAATGGAATGTGGCTACGAAGGATCACCATATCAAGGGACTAAAGTGTTTCGAAACTGTGAGAATATTACTCATTCATGAAGGATTATAGTTAAATTATACAAAGTGGGTCCTTACCATGAATGGTGAAACAAAGGCGTAAATGATTGACTTCTTTAAAAAGACCATATTTTATTCATTTTGAATTTTTATTTTCTATATTTTACTTCTATCCTCTATACTTTTTGGTCTCATATACATCAAGGTGATATCAACTATTTTGGGTTTCAAAAAATTCACCCTTCATAATTGTACTGAATTTTAATGAATAATATATACTTCATAGGTAAAAAATGTATCCCCCATATAATTTATACACATTGCGCATAAGGTCCTTAACATAAATATAGGTAAAAAAGTGGAACAATTTGTTACTTGGATACTTTTAAGAATATTTTCTCAATCATAAAAAACTCTTTTCCACCCCACATTATAATTTTATAAAAAATAATCTATTTAGAAATGAAACCCTTGATAAATAAACCAACTAATTTACCAAATAAGATTTATGATAATACATTCCTTCCATAATATTCTTATATGAACTCTGATGATTCACATATTTTATATATTGAGCCAACTCTGTATAAGTTCTATGATATATTTTACCTATTTTATTTTCTACTAATTTAATCTATTTGAGTCTTGAGATTTGAATGCTTTGGGACTTTATAGAAATAAATATAGAATAAATTACTCGATATTCCACTATGAGGAGAACATAGATGATCAACACCATTGAAGGTAGTTAATTCCTTTATTTCAACACATGATATTCAATTATATTATATCTAATGGGAGAAATCCATTAGAATATAATGTATTGGAAATGCTTGGCACATATAGATTTGGATTTTGATTAATTATCTCCTTCCTTCACCCTGACCATAGAATTAACCATCATAATCAGATAGATCAATTATGATGCCCCGAATATAGTTTTTATGTAATAAAACTATTGTATGGTTTTTTTACTTCATTAAATTTCCATACTGTCAAAACAAATACGTGAAAATAAACACAATACTTTCTTTAATTAATGAAACACAGAAAATGATTACATTGCTTCAAGGCTAAGAGAATCCAATTAAAAAAAATACCTACCAAGAGACCTATTATAATTATAGGGAGACCACCCAATACTACGGCTAGAACCAATAGATAGTGAATATCATTCAGGTCGATCACTATGAGGAATGTTATATCCATAATCTCAGTAGTCATGCTAAGCATCCGAGGAATGATGAGCACCATATCCACTAAGTTTTCTATAAGTTGAATAATCCAAAACATGTATTTATAAGGGTCTTTCTGTCCATTGAAAATATATATGATCATTATATTACTTTTAGGGAGATTGGAGTTTAAAATAATGTGAACGTTGTTATCTTGTTAAACTAAAATAATTTAATTAAAAATTTAAGATATATTGATGGAATATTTATAAAACCTATATAACTACCATAAGCATTTTAATTGTTTTTAAATGTTTCACATATCTTAAGTTTTCTCTTTAACATTATGGTTTTCAATTTAACAGCATATTTTATAAAACTTATTATGATTTAAAACATAGGTATGTATTTCAAATTATTTTCAAATGTTTCAAATATTTTAAATATCTTAGTATTATAATGATATTTTAAAGATGTTTTAAATTAATGGTAGTTGATTTTATAAATTAATATTCTATATAGTAATTACAAATATTCTTCTTTTTAAACATATCAAAATATGTTCTTACTAAGTGTTTTTTGGTATAAAGGCATCTTGAATGTCCTAAGAATTGGTGTACTTTAATCCTCCAAAGTTTAAATTAAGAAGGAATCATGTTTTATGAAATTAAAGATATTCTTTATTTAATTTTTTATTTGTAATATTCAGTTTTTTTATATGTTTATATGTTTTATTTGAAAGTTGGTTTATAAAAAAAGAAACCCTTTGGGCCAGCCATCTAGCTGGGTTGAAAGTGGCAGCTCGCACTACTACAGGAGTAGGCGTTAGTGCCTAGGGTCTTCATCCACATCACTGGCTAGCCGATGGACATGTCGGCGTGTGTGCGTGCGCACCTGAGGCACACAAAAGGGAACCAAAGCATTCCACCGTGTGGGGCGGCACGACAGGTGGGGCGGGCATAGAGCACGCCCACAGATCCTGGCATTGGGTGGTACTGGGAGGAAGAGGGAGTATTCTGAGCGATGTTTGAGAGCTCTGAGATTATAAAGTCAGAGTTGAGGCAACGTCGTTTTAATGTGGGATGACGTTTTTCTACTGGTATCTAATATGGGTCATCAGATCTTGCCGTGTGGATCCCAGACCATCCGATCAGTTCAGCTTTCGAACCCTCGTGACCAAATTTTATCCACTAAGTTTATATCAATTTTATGATCCATTAGGATCAAATCATGGCTATTCACATATTTTTAAAACACCACATCTCTCACAGCTGCCCAATCAAGTATGATCTAATCGTGACCATTCGTCCATTTTTTAATCTTGAATCTTTCATAGTCATCTGATCAACTCCCCGTTAGAACTCAACTATTCATCTTTTGTAAAACTCACCGATTCACCTCATCCGTTGGACCTTCTCTTTAGTTAATCTCGACTGCCCATTATTTTCCACACCTAAACCATATCCTACATATTTGTCTTCCTCCCGCATTCACTACACCAGTATCCATGATACTTTTTTTTTCTATTTATTCCAGACCCGTAATTAGTTGGCCCTCCATTCACTCATTTTCCACAAGACCGATGTGGTCAGCATTATTCTAAATTGAGGAGCCTCAGTTTTCTTGGAAGTTATATTAAAAAATATTGTATATTATTTATAAATATACCTCAATTTGAACCTGATGCATATGTGTTCTCCGCTCTCCTGTGCCTCCATCATGCTTCTCCCGATTCCTTGTCCTTCTTCAAACAAGGTAAAGGACTTAGTTTTTCTGGACTTGTTTTGGTTTAATATATATATACATATAATTATACAAATACAAATATATAAATACGGTCGAGTATAAGACCGAATTACTTCTTATATGATCGTGAATCTTTAGTCATAAATGTGTTCTTAATCCTTTAGAAAAAAAGTATTGAGATATTATGTGTTTGATAAATATATATGTACATATGTCCAAGTATATGTAAGTATTTATATGTATATGTTTCATAAGTAATCTTTTATAATTGATGGAACGTTTTGAAATTACTGAACCCATGTTTAACTAAGTGTCATTAAATGTTAGTGTAAGAACCTTCTTTATGCTATGTATATTCAGTTATACACACAAATATATATATATATATATCAATGTTTTCATAAACATAGATATGAGTTTTTTTGATAAATAAACCTTTTAAATTTTATATCACGACTTAAACACTAGGAACCATTGTTAATTAATATTCCCAAAATATTTAAGTCACATAAGTGTCATTGGATTTTTCGTGTAAACCCTTTTACACATTATTTATATTCGGTTATGTTTATATTTCTATCTATATATATATATTCATACATATAAAATTTGATCCTAAATCTTATTTAGATTTTCCAAGGATTTTTAAGAATGAATAACACATGTTGTTTTTGAAATATGAAAGGCTTATATGAAACAATTTAAAGATAAAATTATTTATATACATGCTTTGGTATAAATAAATTTTACAATACTCAATCCTAGATAATTTTGGACTTTTACCAAATAATATTTAGATGTAAATTTTTTTTATTAGTCACATATTTTCATAGGTTTTTAAATAGTATTAGTTATGGATTATTTTCATGATTTTCAATTCTTAACATTTTGTGTAAATAATTGAGAGTGCCATTTGATATATTAATCATTAGAATACAAGTAATGAATGTTTAGACAACTATGTGTTTAATACCCCACATGAAATACTTTTATTACCTTTAAATTGGTTATGCATATAATCCATATTGAATTTCTATTTTGTATTTTGTTTATTTTTTTAATAAGATATTAGAATTTATGGGGTATATTTTATGCGACAAACCTATATTTTATGTTCATTAGTTATTGTCACATGTTCTATAATATACCTATCATACGTGTCCTTTATTTTCAAAGCCTTTTAGTGGTTAGTTTGTCATTGACACTTATATTCATGACTCACCATGTTTATGTAAATGCTAAAGGATGTTATCAAACTCAAATGGCCTTTTATGGAATTAAGACCAAAATTATTCAAAGTGGTATGAGACACTTTGAATAATATGAAATGAGAAATTAAATTATTCAAAGTAGTATGGGTCACATTGAATAATATGAAATAAGAAACCAATTATTATGTGAAACTTGGAATGATAAGTGATGAGTAAATTGATTAATCAATATTGGTTGATGCATGTTGATTTAATCAAATGAGGAATGAATTGGACTTATTAAGTGTCGGGTGGGGACCACTATAGCCCCACAGTGCATCAATAGGTCTCCTGAGACAAAATAGACGTGGAATTGGATGAGGCCCTTCCAAAATTGATTCATGTTGTTGGCACGAGGCCTTGACAGATAGTTTATGGTCTTGGAACGAGGCCTTGACATAGTCCGGAATATGCACATCCCTCATCATGACTACGAAAATTAATTAACCAAGTGAATACTCAACTAGTAGAATATACTTATTTAAATAGATTATACTTAAAATAATCAGAAGAAGTAAATTCTTATGGCATAATTTTTATTCAGCACTCTAAGATTTTTCATCCAGTTTATGTTTTAAAGTTAGTGACAAAATAAATTGAAGTAATTATTTTATGGGAAACTCTGATCATGTATTACTCCCATTTTTAAACTCTGTACTTGAACATTCACACGTCAAACATAGTATATCTAAACAACTCCTTATTTATATGTTGCACACTATATATTTTGAATGATCATGGTTATGATTAGAACATGTTTCATTGTAACCCTGTTAGTATCTTTTTGAATTGTTCACTTGTCATTCATGGACAATATGTTATGTTAAGATTCTTGTGTTAAAACATTCATTAATAAAAAGTTTTATGAATAATTTTAAATGAATTTTCTTCAAAATGTTTTATTTGATATATTACCTTATTTTAAAACACCTTACAGGTCATTCTTATGCTCTCCCTATGTTTTTACATAAATTTTTAATGGTTTTAAAGATTTGAGTTACACTGATTAGTGGCAGCATTCAGGGAATTATTTTCTCTTCAGTTTTAAAGGAAATGTAAAAATTGTATCTAGTCCTCTAGGACCTAGATGAAAAAGATCCTCTTTAGTGGAACATGATGTATGAAAATATACTTTTCATTTCAAAAAAAAATTTCCACACAATGTCTTATATAAAACTACATTGGATCTCGGGCATTCTAGGACTGAGGAGGGACAGTTGGTATCATATGATTGGTTTAGAAAACCCTAAAAAATTAGACCTACATTAATAAACTTGTTCATGTCTTACTAAGTATATGGTTTCGTAAAATTTTTAGATATCATATGAATCATGATTTTTGTCTCTCCCAATGGAAATATTAGAAACTATAGTGGCAAAGTTGTGTTAAGAAGGCTATAAGATTTTTGAAAGCCTTCATTTTTTGTGTAAACACATTTTACATATATCTAATTCTTCTCAAATACTCCAACTTCAAAAAGGAAGAGGTTTCGAATATATTCTTATGAATAACGCTCAATTATTTTTCTATGAATGGCATGGGAACTACTTTGAGGGTTTATTTAAATACTTCACCCAAGCTGGGAATGCTTTATATTTGCAGTAAGTCTACGAGGCTTCCCTGGAGGGTGACCTCTGAGCAGTATACCAATGTCATATTTGGACCTACGGTCTCTGTGGTCGAGTTATGGACTTTGAATTACTTGATAATGAGACTACCTTTTTACATTATCGAAATCAAGTTCATACAAATGTCAATCAACATGATACTCGACATGATTTTCTAACACTGAACTTTAGATGTCAACATATAATTGATCCGAGCTACCTGTGCTGCATCTGGACCAAGGATATTGATGAGTTTGGAACCACCATAGGGATCCCTCAAATTAAGAATTGGGGAAATCACCAATATTGGTGAAACCTAAGAAGTGTCATTATAGAGGATATTGGGAAATCTATACTAGTGTTTGTGAGAGGGAGAAATCAGTTATGTAACACCTTTAGATTTATGAACATTGTATAAATGGATAATGTTATATATGATGTTTTAGTACTTTAACATTATTTTACAAATAATGTCTTAGTTTTAATATGATTATGTCTTACTAAGTAAAACATGTCCCATGAAATATTCAGATGGAATACATGAGTTCACCAACCAAACTCTTATATCCCCTACCAAATTACTAGAACATATAATTGTTGAGTCATGTCAGAGACATACCATCTTTTTTTGATCCTGTGTCTAACCTGTTAACACCTTTATCAAGTATCTAACAACCCAAATACCCTTTGACTTTATCAAGGGCTGATTCCTATATAATACCTCATTACATAAGTGCAACTTGATTTTTATGCCTAAAAAGGAAGCTACTAAAAAGGATTATTTTTCTGTTTTACCCTATATGAGGGTTATCTAACTGTAAAGAAGTTTTGAGAAGCTATAGAGGCAGGAGACACCTGCACAGCCTACATGTTCCAAGTTTTGAGTTATAGCAGGTATGGGAGGATTTATTACATCTGGTTTTTAGAAAATCAAGTCATCTGATTGGTTTATCAGAACCACATTCATTCTGATATCTCTGAACTCTACACCTCTGGTGCCACCCTTTTGAGGTCCTACTACTACCCACATGAGTTTAACTCGAGTAGTGAGAGGTGTATCTGGGAGAATAAAATTGCTGATTTTAAGAATTTTTTGGGGATTAATCTAACAAGAAGAACCTACCAAGAATGTCTCTAATGATGGTGGACCTGGTAAAGGGGGGACCTCAGGGGTGAAGTCTTTCTGGTTTTGCTGGTGTTTGTGTCGAAGTATTTTAGAATTATGTGGACACAATTATTTAAAGGGAGAATAATGTGATGACCTGAACTTATTTCTTATATAATAACACTATTTTATGGTTTTTACATAATTTAATTTCCATATTGTCAAAAAAATACTAGAAAATAAAAAAATTACTTTCTTTATTTAATGAAACACATAAAATGATTATATTGCTTGAAGGCTAAGAGAATCCAATTAACCAAAAATACCTACCAATAGACATTTTATAATTATAGGGAGACCATCCTATACAACATCTAGACCTAGTAGATAGTGAATATCATTCATGTTGATCACCCCAAAGAACATTATGGCCATAACCACAACAACTGTTCTAAGTATCAGATGAATGATGAGAACTATTTTCACCAAGTTTTCTAGATGTTGAATTACCCTAAACATGTATTTATAAGGGTATTTATGACTGTTGGAGATATATATTACCATTATTTTCCTTTTAGGGGATTGGAGTTTAAGATAATGTGATCATTGGTATCTTGTTAAACTAAAATAATTTAAGTAAATATTTAAGATATCTTGTAGGAATTTTCATAAAACCATTATAACTACCTTAATCATTTTCAATGTTTCGATATAATTCACATATCTTACATTTTATATTAAATATCATGGTTTTAAATTTAAGTGTACTATATAGAACTTACTATGATTTTAATCTTAGGTATGTATTTCAAATACTTTTCAAACATTTAAAATGATTTAAATATCCTTGTTTTATAATGATATTTTAGATATGTTTTAAATTAATGGCACTCGGTTTTATAAATTAATTGTATGTATAGTAATAATAAATATTATTATTTTTAAACATAACAAATGATGATATTACTAAGTGTTCTTAGGTATAAAAGCGTCTTGAATGTCCTAAGTATTTATGTACTTTAATCTTCCAAAGTGTAAATTAAGAAGAAATAATGTTTTATGAAATTGAAGTTATTTTGTATTTAACTGTTCATTTGAAATTTTCATTTTCATTTTATATGGTAATATTTTGTATTTGAAGCATGGTTTTTAAAAAATAGAAACCCTTTGGGCCAACCATCTAGATGGGACGAAGGAGGCATCTCGTGCTACTGCAGGAGTAGGCAGCCGAACCAAGGCCCTCCAGCCACAGCGCAGGCTAGCCCATGGGCGTTTAGGGATTTGTGTGTGTACGCCTGAGGAACTCATAAGGGAACCAGAGCATGCCACTGTGCGGGGTGGCATGATGGAAGGGGTGGCCACAGAGCGCACCTATAGAACACGACACAGGGTTGTACCGGGAGGGAGGAGGGAATTTCATGAGAAAAGGATGAGAGTTCCAATATTATAAAGATGGGGATTGGGTTGCTTTTTTTCGATGTGGGATGGTGTTTTTCAGTGGTTATCAGATTTTGGCTATCAGATATCGTAGCACGGATCATGGACCGTCCGATCTATTTAGCTATTGAACACCTACGGCCACGTCTTATCCGATGTGTTTTTATCAACTATATGATCCATCAGGATCTAATCACATCCATTCAAACCTTTTCAAAACATCACATCACTCAAATCTGTCCAATAATGTATGATCTAATCATGAATATTTGTCCATTTTTTTCTAAACCCTAAATCTTTCATAGCTGTCTGATCTACTCACCATCAGATCTCAACCGTTTATCTTTTGTAAAACCTACGGACGCACCTCAACTGTTGGACCTTCTCTTTAGTTAATCTCGACCATCCATTATTTTCTACACCTATACTGTAAACCGCTTCTTCTTCTTCCTCCCACGTGCACTGCACTAGTATCCATGATACTTTTCTTTTCTATTTATTCCACACCTGTGACTGGGTGGGCTTCCTTTCACTTGTTTTCAACAAGACCGATGTGGTCAGACTTATTCTAAACAAAGGATCCTAGGTTTCCTTGAAAGATTCATTGAAAAAGTATATTGTATATGATTTATAAATATTTCTCAATCTTTACCCAAACCCTATGGGTTCTCCACTCTCCACTGCCTCCATCAAGCTTCTCTCAACTCCTCCTCCTTCTTTGGACAAGGTTAGGACAAAGTTTGTCTTGCCTTGTTTCAGTTGGGATATGTATATATATATATAGATTTATACAGAAATACAAATATATTTATGGATGAGTATAAGATCCACTAACTTCTTCTATGATGGTGAATCTGTAGTCTTAAATTTATTCTTTATCCTTTACCAAACAAAGGCTTGGGATATTATGTGTTTGATATATATATATATATCAATGTATATGTATGTATATATATGTATTGTTTCAGAAGAAATCCTTTTATATTTAATGGCATGTTTTGAAATTAATGAACTCTTGTTTAACTAAGTGTCATTAAATATTGGTGTAAGACCCTAATGTATACTATGTATATTCAGTTATAAATATATAAATATATGTATATATATATATATCGATGTGTTTATAAACACACATATGATTTTGTTTAACAAATAATCTTTTTAAATTTTATATCAAGACTTAAACTCTAAGAACCTTTGTTAATTAACGTTCCCAAAATATTTAGGTGTCATAAGTGTCATTGGATTTTTGGTGTAAACCCTTTTACACATTATATATATTTGTTTACGTGTAAGTATCTATCTATATATATTAATACATATAAAATTTGATCCTCAATATTATTTAGATTTTCCAGGGATTGTTAATAATGAATAACATATGAAGTTTTTGAAATATTAAAGGCTTATAAGTAATGATTTAAGGATACAATCCTTTATATACATCCTTGGGTATAAATGAATTTTACAATACTCAATGCTAGATAATTTTTGACATTTTCCAAAAAATATTTAAATGTAAAATTTGAGTATAACTCACTTATTTTGATATGTTTTTAAAAGTTATTATTTATGATTGATTTTCATTATTCTCAAATCTTAACATTGTGTGAAAATAATTGAGAGTACCCTTATGATATGTTATACATGATCTTACAAGTAATGAATATTTAGACAAATATGTGTTTAATACCCCACATTAAATATTCCATTTACCTTTAAATTGGTTATGCATCCAATCCACGATGAATTTCCATTATGTATTTTGTTTATTTTTGTAATAAGATTTTAGAATTAATGGGTTATCATTTTATATGACAAAACTGTATTTTATGTGCTTTAGTTATTGTCACATGTGCTATAATCTTCCTATCGTACGTGTCATTTATTTCTTTATCCATGCAGTTGTTAGTATTTTTATTAACACTTATATGCATGAATCACTTTGTATATGTAAATTCTAAAGAATTTAGTCAAACTCAAATGGCCTTTTATGGAATTAAACAATAAATTATTCAAAGTTGTATAGGACTCATTGAATAACATGAAATGTGAAATTAAATTATTCAAAGTGGTATGGGACACTTTGAATAATTTGAAATAAGAAACCAAGTATTATGTGACACTTGGAATGATAAGTGATGAGTATCTTAATAAATCACCGTGGTTTGATGCACATTGATTCAAAGAAATGTGGAATGTATTTGACTTAGTAAGTGTTGGGTGGGGCATACAATAGCCCCTTAAAGCATCGGTAGAACTCATGAGACAAAATAGATTTGGAATTGGTCAAGGGCTTTCCCAAATTGATTTATGGTCTTGTCACGACGCCTTGACAGAGAGTTTATGGTCATGGCATGAGGCCTTGACACAGTCCGACATATGCACTTCGCTCATTATGACTATGAAATTTAATTAACCAAGTGAATATTTGACTATTAGAATATACTTTGTAAAGGAGATTGTACTTATGAGAATAAAAAGAAGAAAATTCTTATTCCATAATGTTTATTCTGCACTTAGAGATTTATTATCCAATTTATGTTTTGCATTTAGTGAGGAAAGAAATTGATGTTGTTATTTTATGCCCAACTCTGATCATGTATTACTCCCATGTATACATTTTGTACTTGCACATTCACACGTCACACATAGAATAGTTAAAATAAATCCTGATTTTTATGTTGTACACCATTTATTTTGTATTAACATGCTTATGATTGGAATATGTTTCATTGTAACCCTATTAGTATCTCAATGAAATGTTTACTTATCATTCTTGTACAATATATGATGTTTTGTTTCATGTGTTACAACTTTCATTAAGAAATAGATTTATGAATAATTTTTAAGGAATGTTTTCAAAAGGTTTTATTTAATATATTACCTTATTTTAAAACCCCTTACTGGGCATTCGTATGCTCAACCTACATTTTAACATAAATTTTATAGGTTTAGTAGAATTGAGTTACACTGATTGGTGGCAGTGTTTGTGGAATTATTTTCTCTTTTAGTTTCGAAGGATATTTAATAATTGTATATAGTTCTATAAGACCTAAAAAAAATAACCTCTTTAGTGGAACATGATGTGTGAAAATTATCTTTTCATTATATAATAAAATGTTCACACCATGACTTATGTAAAACCGCACTGGCTCTATGGAATTCTGGGGCCGAGGTGTGACATAAATCCAACATCTACATGAAAAATATGCTTCATTAAGGAAGAAAGTCATATAAAGGTCTATGTTCATAGATATCCCTCTTTGTATCAATATTAATGATGTATCATTTTTATACCAGAGAGAGTCATTTATTCATCTCTTTTGAAGATGTTTTCCACCAACAAGAGATGAGAGTGATAATCGATCTGGGATATTTATCACATAAGAGTATTCAATATAGATTGGGGTTGGCCCATATTAGTGAATTAGAAATATATAGAATATGTGTTGGTTCATAGGGTAGTAGGTATACACGAATATATCTAATTATCATATTCATTATCCCAAAACAATAAGAAAATCATCCAAAACATGTTTAGTAGGTGGATATGGTTAAAGAAAACATTCGTCTTGATGCATGAATATGGTTGGATAAGTCTCTTGGATGTCCATATTCTCAATGAGGATCTCATTTTGAGGTATATATTCATCAAATTCATTCCTATGAATTCTATATGGGATTCTGTTTAGAGGACCCATCTACTCATAAAGGACCTACCCTAGTAACACATGAATTCTATGGGTTAGGATCTTTACCCCCATATTGATTCACCTTTAAATATTTAGGATAATATATTCTTCTTGATAAATAATAGAGAACTATAGAGGAAGAGGCCATGGATTTTCCAAACCAGCAATACGTATAATATTTTGGGTACATACTATCCAACATTGGAGGAAGGAAGCTGTAATTACTGGAGTTTCGAGGCCACACCATAAATCAAATACCTAGTTTATCTATTGGGTCTTCTAGTTTATGTTCATCCATGCATATCTCCTCCCGATGCAAGTGTCATACACCAGGGTTTGGGTTGAGACCATTATAATAAATACACAACTCAAACTTAGGTGGGTTATTAATATGACGGTTCCAATATGGACTTAAATCTACCACCATATTCGACACATATGTAGGATAAAATCCCTATTCCAACTTTTCGGTTTTTTAGGTATTATGAGCTTGAATGTCAACCCAAATGGGGGAATATAAGTTTCTTAATAACTAAATAAACCCAAATGATTAGTTCATTCCCTTTCAATATAGAATTTTTGGAGTTACATCACTACCATTTGATGATTGAGATGTTTGGAACAGGCTATACATATACAATAAGATAATATTCATGAAATATTAGGTCCCAATCAATGCAATCAATGATAATGTTACTAGAATACACAAACATCATGCATACCTGAAATATTTGAGAGAGGGTGTCATGATGGTCGTGATCACTAGGGATATCATTTAGAATGGCCATGTACCTTTCATATCATAGAGGAAATTTCTCTATGTATAGAAAAAGTGTTCCATCCACATTAAATTATGAAATTTTATTTACACCCCATGGTGGGATGCAAATTCTAGATGATACTCCCATGAGAATATATGAGTTTTTATGTTACTCTCTCTTCAACCAATGTAACAGTCATGTTCCAATATAATATGATGTGGCTTGGAAACTATCATACCCCAACCAGAAGTTGGCTACTCAGGTTCCTCAATTAAAGGGTATACCAGCAATCAAGGGTTGGGAATAGAATACAGGGATGATATAAGAATAAATATATTATAAGATATTGTCACAAAGAAATAATAGAGTGGCCCATATATATAATAAATGTGTGTGGCATCTAGACACTCCTTGCTAAATGGGTGGGGCATCTATTCTTCTCATATCCACCACTGATGTTGTATTTGTATAATCATATAGGGAGTATTATTTTCTAGGTTTTATTTCCCCTATACATGATTTATGTGATTCACATAATATAGAAGAAGTTATTATTATATAATTTAGGCTACTGACCACACCTATTAAAATTTAGTATGAGAGCTAACCTAAATAAGGAGAGACTTATATCAGCTGACTTGAAGCCAAAGTCCATTTAATTAAAGGTGGAAACATTAATTCATGTTTGGATGACCCATAAAAAACTGATTTATTAATATTCTATAAAATATTTAGTAAGTGGTAATGAAGAAGAAAAGGATGGTAGAGTTATATGAAAAGATAGGGATGTATATTTTTTTAGGGAAGATCCATTTTAACTAGATGTAGAGGAACTGGTTTTAATGTTAGATGAGTTGCATTAGGATAGGGTTGACTTTGAGCTTAAAATGAACCATCATTAAGATTATTTTAAATATGCTTTATAATAAAATTATAATTCGTAATTCCTCTTGTATATGATGATAGAGAGTAAAAATTTATATTTAGAATGCTCTTCTACTATTTTCTTAATAATTTTTATCATGTTCATTATAGAATCTTTTTCTATTTCTCAATTTCACCAATTTATTTTATTATCAGTTTATATTAATATATTAAACCAACATAGGGTAAAATCCCCATGAAAAAATCTAGTTGAACATTGTCTCATAATTTACAAGGTAACTCATAATTACCAAATACTAGAGTCCATGGTTGATATGTATGAATAAATTCACTACCTTTTGAACACGTACACATGGAAAGATAAATGAGAGTCAAATATAGAGGCACTTATACAGTTCATTTAAAAATAATAAATTATATGAGGGAAAGGATTATAATATTTGTATTTCTTATTAACTTTTACTCTTAGTTGGATATTGGTGGGTTGAATATGGAGGCACATCTTCTATCACCTGAATCCAATTTTAGTTTATTAATGTATAATAGAGTTTAATTAATCAACATATTGAAAATAATAATGGGGAATTATAAAATGGGGATTCTAATTCATATAAGGCCACAAGAACCATAAAATTATACATTATTCCATTTTACATGAATCATCTAAACTAATATGTGAGGAACATTGGGTTTGTGTAACCTTTTACTAGGTCAATTGTCCCAGCGAGCAAAACAAAAAATTTTAAATTGTCAACTGGTTTACATTACAAGATTTATATCATTTAAATTTTCACACAAATGTTTCCAAAGCCATGATTAGGGAGAGGATTAATGAGATGGATCATATATTGTTCCCATGACACCCTATATGATTTTTCAACACAAACTTTTTGTGAAATTTTCATTTTTCAAATGTATAAAATGTTTTATTGTATATTCATGGTTCAAACCCAGTGATTGGAGACTCCACTATTTCATAGGATGAAATTTATGAGTTTTTCAACCTAGTGAGTACTATATCTATTTTATTTAGTAGTTTAATCTCATTTAAGTAAAACCATGGAGGTTAATGATTAATATTAGAAAATTTTTACCAAAATATGTGGGAGTATATATAACTTTTTAATGGTAAACCTCACATGAATTGATATCTATACTACTAACATAAAAAATATCATGGATATGTGCACACAGTTTAAGGTCATAGTGATGAGTCCATGGGTTTTTATGGTTTATGGGTCATATAACATTGGTTAAAAGATAATAAATACAATATAATAAGGTAATGTTAAGACCTTTGTGAATAGAGATCCAAAAAGTAATATTGTCCTCCTCATGGAGGGGTGTGATCTGATAACCCAAATGGATCTCAATTTCTTGGAGTGTAATAGAACCATTGAAAAAAAAATAAAAAAGTGAAATATTATTACTTGTGGTATTTGAATTAGGAAGTGATAAAATGGAACAAGCATACTGAGGATCCTTTTTCATCAAATTATTGTTATAGGTTCTACTCCAGTGTTTTTTTGGGTGCATGGGATTAGAGGACCACCTCTTTAAAGTAAAGAAATTCAACAGGTTACCAGGACATATATAGTGGGACATATATCATTACCAATAATTCGTGTCCTTTTAGAGTGAAATGAAATTTTTATAATAGACATTAAAAATTTATTTTTATTTAAAAACTCAAGTTAATAAGTGTGGTATATGAAAATAGTATATTAAATCTTAATTGTAAAACTGGGGTTTTGAACAAACCATGATGGGGATGTCATGGGATTTTGAAGGGGAGTAGAAATCGATGATGATCTACGAATGGGTCTGGGATAAAAGGATTAGATTCCACTAGGTATCTTTGGATAGCATGAATCAATACATATATAGATCTTATGCGGTTTTTTATGTATATTTTAATTATGAACATAGGAAAACATAATGGTTTATTCTGAAAATAGGACCATTTTAAAAGACATGACATGAATGAGGAGTACCCTTATAGTAGGATGGAGTGCGAAAAATATCTTCTAGATGGACCCATGAAAACATCTCTATGATTCACTATATATATTGAAATAATATAAATTATGGAATATATAGTTCTTGAAGGCTGTAGAGAGGATTGTATCAAATTATGGAGTTTTATTCTTCATAAAAAATGTATACTCAGGTATGAAGGGGTTACAAGAATAGTATTTCATGAACTCTATATGAAAATTGGTATTATATGTAACACACCGACCCCAGTTACCTAGAGTTGGTGCATTATTACATAACATTGGCATGATCACAAGAAAGATCATGTCTTGAAAGACCGATTAGTTTAGTAGCCTTGGAATGACTAGATACATTAATGAAGTTTTCATTACATCATAAAATGAAAACTACAACAGTATAGTTTCCATAGTCCACACTCTTATCCCCCATACAATCCCTGTTGGTCATTCCTAAATTACTTCTTCACATCCTGGGAAAAATAAAACATAGAAAATGGGTGATCTCAAATTCCCAGTAAGGATAACAATATAGCGGAAACTTTCATAAATAAGAATAAACATTTAAGGCAATGTATAACTAAAAAAAAAGCCTTTAAAACTTGAACTTCAACATAGTATGGAAAAAATAAAATGAAATAATTCCATTTACTTATTCACATGGATATTCTACTAATCGAATAATCACATGCAATATCAATAACAACTTTTATAATGATGGAATGTATAATGCCAGAATATCATAACCACATAGCCAAGGCCTCATGCCAAAACTACAAATAATATTTTTTCAAGGCCTTTTGCCAAGACACTAGTTTTTATCATGAGACCTACTGATGCATCGAGGAGCTATAGCAGGCTCCACCCATCACTTATTAAGTCCAATGCATTCCTCATATGAACATATTTAAACATAACATAAACATTCGTATTAAAACTAGCATACAAAATGTCAATACTTTCTTAATAAACCATGAATGGTATAAAAAAAATACATCCATAGTCAAACATATCACAAACCCATCAATAAAATATGGATGTTTTGTATCATAATAAATCAACTACTAATAAACTTAAAATCCATCAAAGGATGTTGACATAGATGAAATCAAAACTCTTTTTAGAAAAAATATCGCTTCCTATTTTGAAATCATTTAAGAGTCACATAATTATAAAATAAAACATTTATTTTGAAACTTTTTTTATAAGACTGTAAGGGAAGCTTTGATGATTTTATAATGGCATAAAATAGCCGCACCCGCCGTATAAGTTAAAAAAACATTCTTACCTTAATTCTGTCGAAAAGGTTAAAAAGAACAGTGTTTGGAAAACGACGGAAAGATTCTTTTATAAACCTCTTATAAAAAGTCAAAAAAAAGGTATAAATGACTTTTACCCATATTATTGTAAATATTAAAAATATTTTGAAGTACATTTTTAAGAAACATGGATGTGGATGATAAAGAAATCCCAGTAGATTGTTACGTATAAACAACCTCTGATAATGAAGAGATTGCGAAATAAACCCTTAACTTGTACTTTTCATTGGATGAGAGTAGTTTAACCTCCTATATAATGGTTAAATAATTGTTATTAAATTATACAATAATCATATACATTAATATGATATCATATATGATCCTTTAACATTGATTTGTTAATAATATCTTAGTATTATCGTTGTTTCGGGTGTTAACTTACTCGTTTTCTTTTATATGTTTTGTTACGTAAGCCATGTTTGTCATGGATAGGTTGTATATTATTCATATACATAATGATATAAAGTACTTAGATACTATTATTAATCATCAAATGAGAATTATACTTGAATTGATACGATGGGGGATGAATCTCATCGCGTTCGTGGAGACGGTAGTTCGTACGTACGCACGAGCGATAATATCATTTTTTTGATATTAAAATAATATATAATTTGATGTCATATCATATATAAAGAATCATTATCATGTTATATTTATTATTTACATGAATTACACATCATTATTATACCCATCCAAATAATAATTTATTAAATAACAGTTACACCACGACGTGGAGATGGTAAGCCGTATGTACGCACGTATGGTGTCATTTCATTCAAAGAGTAGATATAATACTGAATATGGTTGTAACATATTTATAATAACATCAATGTATATATAAGATACTGGAGTTATTATTTTAGAATGGGAATAACAAAGAATGAAGAAGCTGAAGAAGAAAGGAACTTGAAAGAGGGTGGTGAAAACATTACCTCTTCTTCGAGTTCTTCCTTTTGATTTGACCAAAAGGGCTCTTTAGGTTGGCTTTCTGATCAAAATAAGACCTCTAGATTGAATTGAGGGAAGTTGAGAGAGTATTTGGGTAGGGGTTGGACGAGCCAAAAAGCCTTTAATGTTTGAATTAGTTAGAAGGGGTAGTGCCCTTTTATAAGAGGGGTGAGGGGCACCTTTGGAAAAGCTAGAAATATTATTTTATAATAAATTCATATTCAGTTTCTAATTGCTCAAAAGTAAATTATTTAAAGGTTAAGGAGGGTATGGGACGAAAAAAACTCAACCAATATAATTTAGACTGGTTTGTGTCATTATATTAAGCTTAACTTTTAGTTTTAACTCTTAGTTAATTAGTTTCACTTTTACAATGTCTCTTTGTATTTTTATATTATATGGTTAATAAACATACTATATACATACAAGAGACCCCAAAGTGGTCCAGTAATGATAAACCTACCATGATATAAGTCTCTTGGCCGAACTGTATATTTTTAGGAATTGAATATCAATTAATAATATAATATTTGTTTTAAAAACTCTTTTATGTCAATTTTGACAGTATTTGGAAAATTGATTTTTGTGAAAATCATAACAGATTGATTACTTAAAAAAAGTTAATTAAATCAATACTAACATGTCATATTAACCTAGAAAATTATTTTAATTCATAAAAAGTCACAAATTATATTTATTTGGGTATTTATAATATCAATTATTGTAATTTTTCACTAATATGGTAATTACTGCATCATCATTGTGTCATAAATAAATTAAAATATATAATGTCTAAAAAGTATAAATAAAATATAATTATGTAGAAAATATTTTTATATTTCTAATGAATATTTAGAATAGAATTTATCTTATTTATAACCCTATATTAAAAATATTTTAGTAAATAAACCTTGATTTTAACTCTTTTAACTCTTCTTTGAATTAAATAATAATAAATGTCCTAATCTAATCCAAGTTGACCTAAATGATAATATTTTATTCCTAAGGTTGTTTTTGGTCAAGATAAACTTGTCCAATTGTATTATGACAGGTGTTACGGTAATATTAATATCATTTTATCTTTAATTACACTATTTACTTTTAACTATGGTAAATAAAAGTAAAAAGTTACTATTCACAAAAAAATATTTTCATCTCATTGGACCAAATTTTACTCCTTGATTTTATCCGTGTCTATCGGATTTTTGAAATTCCACTCACAGAAGCAGTAAAATTATGTTTTATGAAAAATTCAGTTTTTTATCTACCACTTAGTGGTTTCACTATTCATAAAAAAATGAAGTTTTTCAGAAAAATACCAAAAATTCACCCTAGGCTAATTTCGATATTCCGAATTAAAAAATGAAGTCCGTTTTGAAAAAATAAAATTTATTAATTTCAAAAAGTGGGTATTACTATTCATAATGGGTAGTTTGATTGGTTGTGGTGTGTTAGAACTCGATGTTGCGTACAACACACGCGATTGCATTATTCAACGAGAAGCGTACCGTAGAAGTTTGGGGTGTTACATTCTCCCCTCCAAATAATTTCATCCTCAAAATTTCTAGAATACTACCGCATGAAAAGGCTCGGGTGGTTCTTCATCATAACTTCCTCAGGTTCCCACATTGCCTCTTCCATCTTATGGTTTCTCCATAAGACTTTTACCAGACGAGTCGTCCGGTTTCTCAGTACTTGTTCTCTCGTATCAAGAATCTTGACGGGATCTTCGCAATAAGACAGATTGGGTTCCAGTTCTGATTCCTCATAGGTGAGTACATGTGGTGGGTAAGGCATGTATTTTCTCAACAGAGATACATGGAACACATCGTGAACTTTGGAGAGACTTGGAGGCATTGCCAATCGGTAAGCTACAACCCCAATTTGTTCTAGAATTTCGAAAGGTCCGATGTACCTGGGACTCAATTTACCTTTCTTACCAAAACGTATGACTCCCTTCCATGGAGATACCTTCAAGAAAACATGATCACCGACTTGAAATTCCAAATCCTTCCTTCGATTATCGGCATAGCTCTTCTACCTACTTTGAGCTTCTTTGATATGGTTTTGGATTACTTTCACCTTTTCCATCATTTCCTCCACCATTTCTAGGCCTACAAGTTTTCTTTCACCAATGTCATCCCAACAAGTTGGTGTGCGACATCTCTTTCCATATAACGCTTCATATAGTTCCATCTGAATACTCGAATATAAGCTATTGTTATAAGAAAATTCTACCATAGGTAAATATTGATCCCACATACCCTGAAAGTCAAGTGAGAAGGATCTCAACAAGTCATCTAAGGTTTGAATAGTCCGTTCTGATTGGCTATCTCTTTGAGGATGGTAGGCAGTGCTCAAATCATGTTCAGTATCCATGGTTTTCTAAATACTTTTCCATAATCTTGAAGTAAAATGGGGATCACGATCAGAAACAATCGATAGGGGTACTCCATGAAGTCTCAAAACTTCATTAATATATTGTCTTTCTAGCCGTTCAAGTGTTAAATCTTCCCTTATAGCAAGAAAATGTGCTGACTTGGTAAGACGATCAATAATGTCCCATATTGCATCATTCCTTCTAGGAGTTTCTGGTAGCACCATGTCATTGTCCATCGTAATATTGTCCCATTTCCACTCCGGTATGGGAAGAGGTTGCATGACTCCTCTAGGTTGTTGCCTTCCAGCTTTCACTTGTTGACAAACCATACATCTTGAAACAAAATCAGCAATCTCCCTCTTCATGTTGTCCCACCGAAAATGTTCCTTCAAATCTCTATACATTTTGGTGCTCCCAGGGTGTATAGAGAAATTGGAACTATGAGCATCATCCAGCAATTCCCTTTTTAGATCAGGTATATCGGGAACACAAAGTCTCTTCCCAAATTTCAAAATTCTATCTTCATATACAAAGTCTCTCAATCTCCCATCATTCACACCATTAATCTTCTTTTGAAACTCTTCATCACCAGTCTGAGAACTCTTTATCCTTTCTAGTAAATACGGTTTGGCAACCATTTGAAGAAGTATTAATGTTTCACCTTCCATGGTAATTCCCATATCCATCTTCACTAGATCCATGAAAATTTGATCCCTTTCAATTCTCATATTGTTCAAAACTCCATGATCTTTTCTACTCAAAGAATCTGCCACCTTGTTTGCATTCCTTGGGTGGTAGTGTATCGTGAAATCATAATCCTTAAGTAATTCAATCCATCTCCTTTGCCTCATGTTGAGTTCTCTTTGTGAGAAAATATACTTCAAACTCTTGTGATTAGTATAAATCTCACATTTTTCACCATAGATGTAGAGCCTCCATGTCTTCAAAGCAAAGATCACAGATGCTAAGTCGAGATCATGAGTAGGATAGTTTTGCTCATGAATTTTAAACTGTGGTGATGCATAGGCAATAACCCTATCATTCTGCATAAGGACACAACCATGTCCTTTCTTCGATGCATCACTATAAATAACGAACCAATCATTCCCCGATGGTAGAGTCAATATATGAGCATTGAATAATCTTCTCTTCAGTTCTTCGAAACATTCTTCACACTCTTTTGTACAAACAAATTTAACCCATTTACGTGTGATCTTTGTTAATAGGTTAGCCAACCGGACAAAATTATGGACGAAACGTTGATAATAACCTACTAAAACAATAAAACTACGTACCTCAGTTATACTTGTCGGTGAAAGACATTCATGGATTTCCTTGGACTTTGAAGGATCAACAGAGATTCCATTTTTAGAGACAATATGGCCAAGAAAAGAAATCTCATGAAGCTAGAATTCACACTTGATAAACTTCCCATATAATTCGTGTCTTCTCAGAGTCTTCAGGATAATGCGTAAGTGATTTTCATGATCTTCATAGCTTTTGGAGTATACCAAGATATCATCAATAAATACCACCTCAAATTCATCGAGATATTCATTGAAAACTCTATTCATCAGATCCATGAATACAGAGGGTGCATTAGTCAATCCAAAAGGCATTACTGTAATGTCGTAATGCTCGTTCCTGGTTCGAAATGCTGTCTTCGGAATGTCTTCCTTCTTCACAAACAACTGATGGTATCTAGATTTAAGGTCAATCTTTGAAAATTATTGAGCTCCATGCAGTTGGTCAAATAAATCATCAATGCAAGGAAGGTAATACTTGTTCTTTATTGTTATAGTTTTGATCTCTCTGTAGTCAATACATAACCTCATAGATCCATATTTCTTTTTAACAAAAAGAAAAGGGGTTCCCCATGGAGAAAAATACTAGGGCGAATAAATACTTTATTACTCAATTACTCTTGTTGTTTCTTTAGTTCAACTAATTCCACAGTGGCCATTCAATAAGGGGTCTTCGATATAGGCCTTGATCCAGGAACTAAATCAATGGAAAACTCAACTTCTCGTTCTGAAGGATGTCTAGGTAAATCTTCCGGAAACACATCTACATATTCTATCACAATAGGTACATCCTCTATTTGAACATTACTTTCCTCACCCACTGTAATTTCATTCTCTTCCTCCCCAATAATTTAATTTAGTTGAGTTACTGGGGGTGGATCTAGATAAGAATTAGGTGGTGATGATTCTGATCTAAAGATAAGGTGTTCCTTATCATCATCATAGAAAATCGTAACCTCCTTCTTCTTACAATAAATCTTCGCATATTGGTCCGAAAGCCAATCCATACCAAGGATTATATCAAACTCAATCGTAGGTTTGTTGATGAGATCAGCGGATAATGAACATTTATGTGATCTAATGGGGACTGATTCACAAAACATTGTTGCAATGATACTTTCCTTAGGAGTTTTAATTGAAAACTCCCTTGTCAAATAAAATTGGAAATATCTAATTTTCATAGAAAACTGGGAAGATATGAAACAATGCGATGATCCAGAATAAAATAATTCATTTTCCAAACATGAGGAAACCATTAAATTACCCGCCACCACATCTTTCAGAGCTTCTACCTCAGCAGTAGTGATAGCATAAGCTTGGTCTTGATCCCTTGGCCTTTTCTGGGTTAAGTTCCCCTGATGCTTAGGACATTCATTTGAATAATGTCCCATCTCCCTGCAATTGTAGCATTGGACATCGGTAGCTTCCTTCTTCCCCTTCCAATCATGAGCTTGGTGGCCTTTTTCACCACACTTGTAACAGAATCCCATTCCTTTTAATCAAGTATCGTGGTTTTTGTTCCCACATTTACCACAACATTGATATTCAACCTTTCCCTTCTTCCCCTTATTTCCATTCCCAGATTGATCAGAGGATCTCTTCTTCTCTTGCTTTGCTTTAAAGTGATAAGACATAGAGAAATCATTTTCTGTCTTGATAGCACATTAGACAATGTCTTCATACGACGAGAAGGATTGTGAAACTAATACTCGATGGAGAAATGGTTTTAACCCATCAAAGAAACGATCAATCTTAGTACTTGGGTTACGTATATAATCTTCAGTATACCTTGCTAACCTTGTAATGTTCGCCTCATATTTTGCGACATTCTCATCCTCCTTTTCTCTCAGACTCAGAAATTGCCTTTCCATATCTGTTGGATGGTCATGAGGAAAGTATTTTTCTAAAAGAAGATCTTTGAACTCCCTCTATTCCATATTTTATACTTCATCATCTTCCTTCATGTTTTCAATCAATGACCACCATTGATCAGCATCTCCGATGAGGCGGTAAACTACCATGATAACTTTTTCCCTTTCACTACTCCCCAATGCTTGAAATATTTTCTCTATGTAATTTATCCATCGCACACCTACTAATGGATTTGTACTCCCATTGAATGTTGGTGGTTGCTACCTCATGAATCGATCTAACATTGATCCTCCATGCTGTAGATCAGGGTGCTCTATACGGGTAAGGTTATTATTCATAACCTGAGTGAGTTGTCCCATTATGGTGATTAGTTGATCACCACCAGTTGAATCACCAGCTCTAATATAATTATCTTGAGCAGAAGGTCAATCCCTACATGGAGTGCGTGCATTGATACAGTTTCCCTTTCTTCCATTAGGTGCCATTTCTAAACAATGGCATAAACTAGATCAGTTTATGAATTAAAATACGTAATTCCATACTTATAAAAGTCTAAACATAAATTGAAGTATTTATGGATATAATCCATAATCATAAAAAAAATTCTTTGAGGAATTATATAATCATAAACCCTTTAGAATGATTTGTAAAGAAAATGAGAGTTATCCTAAGAATATCCCCCAGGAGTGTCATAAAAAAGAGTGCAGCAAGGCCCGTTGTCGTGCACCAGTTCCCGTTTGAGTCTACCTCAAAGCAGTGATTTCGGGTTTTACCACTAGGTACATCTGTTCCAGATCCGCCTCTACCTACTCATATCCAGACAGGGATGTATTTCTCAAAAACCTCATAAAATCTCTACAAAACCAAAATTCTATGAAGTTTTTCTATACTAATCCTCAAAGTACATCTTAAATCTATGTGCTCTAATCAGAGATTATCTAAATCTATCTTCCAAGGTTTGTACTAAGCTTCCTCTGATACCAAATGTAATGCCCCGACCCCAGTTACACAGAGTCGGTGCATTATTACATAACATTGGAATGATCACAAGAAAGATCAAGTATCGAAAGACCGATTAGTTTAGTAGCCTTGGAATAACTAGATACATTAATAAAGCTTTCATTAGATCATAAAATGAAAACTAAAACGATATAGACTCCATAGTCCACACTCTTATCCCCTCATACTATCCCTACAGCTCATTCATAAATTACTTCTTCACATCCTGGGAAAAAATAAAACATAGAAAAGGGGTGAGCTCAAATGCCTAGTAAGGATAACAATATAGTAGAAACTTTCATAAATAAGAATAAACATTTAAGGCAATGTATAACTAAAATAAAAGCCTTTAAAACTTGAACTTCAACATGGTAAGGAAAAAATAAAATGAAATGATTCCATTTAATTATTCCCATGGATATTCTACTAATCGAATAATCACATGAAATATCAATAACCACTTGTATAATGATGGAATGAATAATGCCAGACTATCATAACCACATAGCTAAGGCCTCGTGCCATGACTACAAATATGATTTTATCAAGGCCTTGTTCCAAGAGACTATTTTGTCTTATTATAACTACCAATGCATCGAGGAGCTATATCAGGCTCCACCCGTCACTTATTAAGTCCAATGCATTACTCATATGAACAGGTTTAAACATAACATAAACATTGGTATTAAAAATAGCATAAAAAATGTCAATACTTTCTTCATAAACCAGGAATGGTATAAAAATAACACATCCACAGTCAAACATATCATAAAACCATCAATACAATATGGAAGTTTTGTATCATAATAAATCAACTCCAAATAAACTTAAAATCCATCAAAAGATGTTGACATAGATGGAATCAAAACTCTATTTAGAGAAATATCTCTTCCTATTTTGAAATCATTTAAGAGTCACATAATTATAAAATAAAACATTTATTTTGAAAATTTTCTTATAAACTTGTTAGGTAATCTTCGAAGATTTTATAACGGAAGAAAATAGCCGCACCCTCCGTATAAGTCAAAAAAACATTCTTACCTTAATTCTGTCGAAAAGGTTAAAAATAACCTTGTTTGGAAAACGACGGAAAGATTACTTTATAAAACTCTTATAAAAAGTCAAAAAAGGGTATAAATGGCTTTAACCTATATTCTTGTAAATATTAAAAATGTTTTGAAATACATTTTTAAGAAACATGGATGTGGATGATAAAGAAATCCCAGTAGATTATTACGTATAAACAACCTTCGATAATGAAGATGTTGGGAAATATAACCTTACCTTCTACTTTTCCATAGATGAGGGTAGGTTAACCTCCTGTATAATGGTGAAATAATTGTTATTAAATTATACAATAATCATGTACATTAATATGATATCATATATGATCTTTTAATATTGAATTGTTAATAATATCTTAGTATTATCATTGTTTTAGGTGTTAACTTACTCATTTTATTTTATATGATTTGTTATGTAAGTCGTGTTTGACATAGATAGGTTGTATCTTATTCATATCCAGAATGATATCAAGTCCGTAGATACTATTATTAATCATCAAATGAGAATTATACTTGAATGCATATGATGGAGAATTAATCTCATCGCGTTCGTGGAGACGGTAGTCCGTACGTACGCAAGAGCGAGAATATCATTCTTTTGATATTAAAATAATATATAATTTGATGGTATATCATATATAAAGAATAATTATCATTTTATATTTATTATTTACATGAATTAAACATCATTATTATACCCGTAAAAATAATAATTTATTGAATAACAATACACCACGACGTGGAGACGGTAAGCCGTACAAACGCACGTATGGTGACATGTCATTCAAAGGATGGACAGAATAATGAACATGGTTGTACCATATTTATAAAAACATCATAGTATATATAATATACTGTAGTTATTATTTTATAATGGGAATAACAAAGAAAGAATAAATTTAAGAAGAAAGGAACTTGAAAGAGGGTGGTGAAAACATTACCTCTTCTTTGGGTTCTTCCTTTTGATTTGATCAAAAGGGCTTCTTAGGTTTGATTTCTGATCAAAATAAGGCCTCTAGGATGAAGTTGGGGATGCTGGGAGAGTATTTGGGTAGGGTTTGGCCGAGCCAAAATGCTTTTAATGTGTGAATTAGTGAGAAGTGGAAGTTCACTTTTATAAGAGGGGTGAGGGGCACCTTTCGAAAATCTAGAAATATTATTTTATAATAAATTTATATTTGGTTTATAATGGCTTAAAAGTAAATTATTTAAAGGTTAAAGTGGGGATGGGACGAAAAAAACTCAACCAATATAATTTAGACAGGTTTGGGTCATTTTATTAAGCTTATCTTTTAGTTTTAACTCTTAGTTAATTAGTTTCACTTTTAAAAAGTCTCTTTGTATTTTTATATTATATGGTTAATAAACTTACTATATACATCCAAGAGACCACAATGTGGTCCATTAATGATACACCTATCATGATATAAGTCTCTTGGCCGAACTGTAGATTTTTAGGAATTGAATATCAATTAATAATATAATATTTGTTTTAAAAACACTTTTATGTCAATTTTGACACTATTTGAAAAATTGATTTTTGTGAAACTCATAACAGAATTATTACTTAAAAAAAAGTTAATTAAAGCTATCCGAACATGTCCTATTAACCTATAAAATTAGTGTAATTCATAAAAAGTCAAAATTATATTTATTTGGGTGTTTATAATATCAATGATTTTAATTTTTCACTATTATGATAATTATTGCATCATCATTGTGTCATAAATAAATTAAATTATTTAATGTATAAAATTTATAAATAAAATATAATTATGTAGGAAATATTTTTATATTTCTAATGAATATTTAAAATTGAATTTATCTTATGTATAACACTATATTAAAAATATTTTAGTAAATAAACCTTGATTTTAACTCTTTTAACTCTTCTCTGAATTAAATTATAATAAATGTCCTAATCTAATCCAAGTGGACCTAAATGATAATATTTTATTCGTAAGGTTGTTTTTGGTCGATATACACTTTTCCAATTGAATTAGGACATGTGTTAGGGTAATATTAATATCATTTTTACCTTTAATTACCCTATTTACTTTTATCTGTGGTAAATAAAAGTAAAAAGTTTCTATTCACAAAAAATTATTTTCATCTCATTGGACAACATTTTACTCCTTGATATTAAACATGTCTCTCAGATTTTCTAAATTCCACTCACAGAAGTGGTAAAATTAAGATTTATGAAAAAATCAGTTTTTTAACTACCACTTAGTGGTTTCACTATTCATCAAAAAATGAAGTTTTTTAGAAAAATACCAAAAATTCACCCTAGGCTAATTTCGATATTCTGAATCCAAAAATGAAGTCCATTTTGAAAAATAAAATTTATAAATTTCAAAAATTCGGTATTACTATTCATAATGGCTAGTTTGATTGGTTGTGGTGTGTTAGAATTTGATGTTGCGTACAACACATGCTATTGCATTATTCAAAGAGAAGCGTACCGTAGAAGCTTGGGGTGTTACATAATATATTATTCGGTAGAATATATGTTCTTTGAATCTATATGATTAGTTGGATTATGGAATATTTAAATCATTCCTCAATAAATTTTCTACTAGAAATAATGGGATATGAAAAGCATGCCAAGTATGACTCTTGCCCAAATTATAAGGATGAGTTCCATGGAAGTATTATTAGGGGAACATGGGGTTATAAGACCTTCAACCCAGGAAAAAAACATGCCTCTGGATGATAGTTTGGATATACAACACATATATTATTACCAAATAGTGTTTTCTTTTTAAGATAAGAGAAAATCATTACCAATATCCATGAAAATATTATAATGATTCTAATTATGCTGTAATAAATTAGGTTGTATATATAAATAGATATTAAATAAGGGTTTATGGACCCTAAAGGTTACACCGCTTTGTATTTAATAGACTCTCGAGGTGAAGGGATATGACAAAATATTTCATGAGTATATGATTAGCTTAGTTGGATCATGTATTTCCTTTTAATAGGTGGCCTTTTCATGATAAAAATATACCTATGAAATCATTTAATATTATGTTTTGGGAAAAATAATATATCCACTAAAATTTTACTAGACCAGTGGGTCCTGTGAGCATGAAATTACTTCTTTTAGGGCCATGTTTCTAACCATAAATGTTTGGCTCATTTTCATTTTTATGCCCCAATGTTTTGCTAATCCATAAAAGGAAATTACATAATAAGAGGATACTTAAATTTTCTCCAGGACCTCCTTAATATGGTTTCTCCCCAATGCTCTTTTATGTATCATTTATTTTTTTGGTCTAAATTTTTCCTACCCATGGAAGGAAATAAATTAGTTATCAGTGAATAAAAATTTTATCTAGCCTCTCTTTATGTGTATTCATCCTGATCAGTCTTTATGTCTATTTGATTTTATTTTTATGTTAGTGAAATTTAAACTATAAAGATATAAATTTTAAGGTCATATAACATTTAACAATAGGGGATAAAGTTTATGGTTGTAAACAATTATCCAATAGTTTCTGATGTTTAAGTTTATATAAATTTAACAAGTAGTGAGGTGATATGTTAGGCGATAAGGGAAATATTGACCCAATATAAATGAGGTCTATAATTATGCACATAAAATTGGTATATAGGGATAGATAAAACTTTATATTAATGATATACCGACTACCAATGTAGAAAACCCCAACGGGGAGGAAACTGGATGTCTTTTTTTAATGGGAATCAATCCATTTTTAGTTTTTGATATCGATACATCATCATAGTATAAGATCTAATATGGAAACAAAAAACATGAATTAAAAATACTACACACTAGGGGAGGGGACTAAAATTAATGGAATTGTATGACTGATACACAGATGCGAGATCTAGGTTTCACTAAAAATATATAAACAATATGAATCAATCCATAAAAAGTTATTTGGGAAGAAATATTTCTATAGATCTAACTCATATATAGGGGGGTATAGTGATTACATCCTAAGCTAAGTTATTAAAGGTAAAAGAATTATATAAATCATGAATACAAAACACCAAGAAAATGTTGCTAATAATTACTTGAATTATACCATATTGTGAGCTTCAAAACAATATATCATACTCCTAGGTCTCTCACATGGCTGCATGTCATTTTAAAAAATTATGTTATAAAAATAATATTCTGTAAATAATTTAAGTGTTATACAGTGTGGATCATTTGTCATATTGTTTAATTTCATATGATTAAGAAATAAATTCTTTTCATTTTAAGGTCATAAAATGAGTAAATTTATATAAAGGGTTTTATAAAGATCTATTTTAGGGAAAAAATAAAAATTATTTTTTTTAATGTCGAGTTAGTGGGAAGAACTCAATTGGAACTAATGAATTCTTAAACACCAAGAGAAAGAGGGAGTTGGACAAATAAAAAATTTGTGGTTGAGTCCATGGTTGAAAACTTAGATATCATGATATATCTTATGAAAAACGAAATAAATTTACACCTTCTTCTAGTATGGGTGAATCTATATATATTAGAAAAATGTGGAAGGAGAATGTTATTATGTATTTATTCTTATGTTAGGATATTGTGATCAACTAGGAATGAATGAGTGAGAGTGTATGCCATTTGATTAATGTTAGTGGGGATTGTGGCTAGAACATGTCAAAATATCTTTTTATCACTATGTATCTTTATATAAAAATAATCAATCCATACATAATTCTATAATATTTCATATGTAACTTTGGTTCGAGATTGGAACTAGAAGAATCATCATTGTTGTACCCAATATGGGACATATGGTTATTTGTACATAGTTTCCTTATTTAGGGTTGATATAGAAAATTTTTCATGAATAATGACACCATAAAGTAAGGGAATTTAGATGAATGTGATATTTATAATTGGTTATGGGAGTAAAAATCCATGCATCACTTTCTATCAATAAGAAACAAGAATCAATCCATATGTAGTTCTTGGAAGAGAGTCATCTGTTATCCAGGATCATTCACAAGAGATAATGAAATTATTAATTTGTTGTGTAGGTTTTTTGTCAATCACTCTATGTGAATCAGTAAACCTATACACAACTAATTATAACAAAAATATAGAATATATGTATGTAAAGAAGGTCATAATAACAGACCACCCAAGAAGCTTGAGGCCTCTTTTGATTGAAAAACATATCTTAAAATTTAAGGTTATTAAAGTAAGTCATGTTCTAAAAAGCTTAAATTCATGCATTATGGAATATATGTCATTCATAATAACCTCATAAAATAAGGATAAATTATCATGAATTTTATATTTGTATGATGATTTATTTTATGCTTTGTTTTAATGCATTGAAAAAAGAACTTCATAAACATTTCTTGAAATTATGAAAAGTATTTATTGACAAATCACTCATTAGTGAAAGGAATTATATTATTTCTATACATTTTAATCAAGGAATAGGTTCTATTAAAGTAAACCTATTTATGGGAGAAGTTCATTCTAATTTTTACTCTATATTTAATGGTTTATTCCCAAGTATCATGAAAGTTATTTGTGACAACACCAATTCCCATTAGATAAATGGGTGAAGGTGAATACACTTTCGTAATTCTAATGCAACATGATTTTTCTAGATATTATGGTTGTGGAATGTGAAAAACATTTTCTAATAATTTTATTCTAACTCATCCATTTATATTTTAGATAGTTTACACTCAATCAATTGATTATATTTGGCAATTAAAAGTGATGTATGTTGATCTTTTATACGAGAGACTACATGTTTCCTATATATAAGTGATTCTGAGGTCACTTATCTGATCATATGGGTTGTAGTATACCAATCCCAGAAAGTATTTATGATTTTTTCAAGACTAGAAATTGAGTCTTTATACACTATATTTTAAAGTATATTAGAGATATTTTTATTAAAGGCCTATATCAATCTATTGGAAACTACATGATAAGAGGATGAATGATGGGACTAGATATTTTACTAATGATACAACCTTTTCAATTAAGAATCACATAATTTTTCCTATTATCAATAAATATTGTGTCAGTGACACAAAATTTGGTAATGATATTTGACTTCATGAAATTGATTATATCATTCCCGATGAATTCTATAAAGGGAACCATTTGAACCCATTTGGGTTAGAAATTTGTGCTAATAAGGATCAACATGAACTTATTAGATATACCATTAGTGTATAGAGCTATGATATCTATTCCAATATGATAATTGTGTAAGGATATATTCCAGTTTTAAATAATTTTAGTATATTATGGATGATGTTATCATGTATCTTAAAAGAATTTAATTTCATCATGAATTCCATTTGGTCCTATATCATCACTAGCCAATAATATCCGTGATACGTGATTTTATAGGTCATCTTGCATCTTAATAGGTGAGTCACACAAGAACCTACAAGAAAATAACACATAATATCAATTATCTCTCATAATTCAATGAATCTGATAAGGACTCCATAAAATCCAAATTTATAGAGTACTTTTCAAAAATTTGGAAATCATACAAGATAGAATTTGTTTTCTGAAGATGGATATTTCATATTGTCTTGAATTAGTGGGTGAATTATATTTTATAGGAATTTTATTATTGTATAAGTCCATCTAATTATGGTTTCAATGGACAAGGTAATTGTTTTTCTTTTTTTAATGATGAGTATCCTCATTGATATCTTCAATATCCTTATTGATCAATGGTATGGACACCCTTTGAAGTGAAATGAAAATAAAAATGTTATAATAGATTGTATCTTCTTGGGCTTTAACTATATTTACCAGAACATTTTCTTGGAAATTGTTTTAGTGAGGGATGGGTGATAGTGTATTTTCTAAGGGGAATTCCGAAATAACACATAATATATGTTCATGTAAGGGGATAAACTCATCATTCATGATGGAATATTTATCATTGACTATATTGATTACCAACTCTGAATTACCCTTGATAATTAATGTCTCTACAAATATCTGTTGGGATAAATATATTTGTATGATGTGGGAATGGTATACATCTTCATTTTTTATGTGTCACTATAAGTACAATAAAGGGTATCAAAACAATTATTTTAATGGGGATATGAAAAACATTCCATATATTACTTAGTTTAGCTTTATGTTTTCTATTCATCTACCTGTTATGCTATTAAAGGTTTCATTTATGTATATATCCCATGATTGGCAGGATTGACAGATAGATAAAACTTCATTATTGGGGAGTTCTATTTTTAGTACAGCCTTGTCTGAAATAGGGTGTGATGAAAGAACATTTCTTAGTATTTTCACTTATATTTCCTTATAATACACAAATAGGATTTCAAATTATATTAAAATAATTCCCACAATTCAAAATTCCCAGTTAACATTGGTTAACTAAGGATGTGTTTGAGTGGATCAGCACAAGGGACAAGGTGGACCCCACGGTGCTGTAAAAAATACCTCAACTTATGTACTGTTAATATAATTACATGGATGTTCTTTTCAGTGTCAGAATATCAAGTCTCATCATCAAATATTTTCCTAATGAGAAAATAAAATATATTATCCTCACTAGTATCATTCCTATAATCATGGTGGGAAGTAAGTGATTACTCTAGGGTGTCCACATAGAGTATGAAATTTTTTCCTTCTATAGAGGACATCGTGACCATTGGTTATAGAATATACAACTTGGATAAGTAACTAATTTTTTCAACTCTTCATCATCTATATAAAGGGAATAAACATTCCAAAAATGATATCTAGGAACATTTGATAGATAAATACATTCTTAATGTCCTCTAAAAACATTAAGTATTCAAAGAAGATATATATCATGTATCTCCTTGGTCTTATTAGGATCGACTATGACGTTGCAATGAAATACATTGAAGCTATGTAATTTACATTTTGGTACTCCAAAATTGAATTTCACAGGGTTTATATTGATGATGTATTTCCCAATTTATACCAAAATACATTAGGAATATAAATATGTTAACAAAATTGTTGAGATTTAACTTTTATATCATCAATATATCATTCCAAGGTTTTCCCTAAAATAAATTGGAAATATTGTGCATGGGGTGTTGGTATGTTGTACCAACATTCTTGAAAGAAATGGAAATTACATGGTAATAATATATCACTTGGGGATACCATAAAGAAGTGGCCTCCTCATATCTGGCGGATATTCAAATTTGGTTGTTTCTGTAATTTCTATATATTACATAGATATCCTAAAAGATATTGGTTGTATCTATTAGTAATTATATTATTAGGACTTGGAAATAATCCTTTTGGAAATTAGGATTAGATCCCTTATATTTATTTAGAATTATTTTTATTTTTCTTGAATCAGTGTGATGCTTATGATTCACTTTAAGTATTGAAATGCCAGAATGAAATTGGCCTTGATGAACATATCATATTTTATATCTAGTTTATAAATAAGGGTTGGTTATATTATTTATTCAATATTTTATATCTGTGTTGGTCATCCAATGAACCTAAAATATGGGTGGCCACCTAAAAATTGAACCTTGGAAAATATGTATAATTTCTTGAAAATACCTCTTAATGTTGTTTAAAAAGAGAGATATACATGTCCAATTCCATAGGGGTCCTAGTGACACTGATCAATGTATGTCATATATCTTACTTAAAATCTAGATTAACCTATCTAAATAATAGATGGTGGTATGAACACCATCCTCATGTCTTGGAGGATCGTCATTGAGCTCTTCCTCTTCTTCTTCACTATTTTAAATGGTAGAAGGTAGACATAAATCTTGGGTTCAATAGGATAATGCATGGGAATTATTGTTCTTATCCAAATGAAATCCTTCAGTTGAATCAATGGGTAAATATGATGTAATTGAAACCATGAGAACATGGGAGGATGTACCTAAATCACATGTTATTATTCTTATATGGTTCATATATTGTTAATTGTAGATCCTTAGCTATGTTTTCAGAGTACCAACTAGACCATCACTCATGTAAAGGTGCTATGGGGAATGACTAATTGACAAATATTGTACAGTGGTATTTTTCTCTATTGGTGAATAATGATCTATGAGATGTTCACATGACTATAATATAATAGGTAAGTGATTTGAGTATTTATATCATTTTAAAACACAACCACTTTAATTTAATGATTTATATTTATCACCAAAATTCGATTCATGATCAATACAAAATTTTGATTAATTTTGATCCATAAATTGATATGGGAGATTATAGTTCATTAGGGTTAGTAATATGAATGGAATTATTTTCCACCCCCCACTTTCCAACCCTTTTGACTAATTTTTAATTTATAAACTGAGATTGATTTGACTCAAGTGGGGAACTATCACTATATAATACCTCTAATTTCTAATCAATAGTGTACTTTAGGAATTACTAATATTGTAATGAAAATAATATGTGGAATGAACATCCTAAAAAGTCTTTATAGTTAATTTCATGATATACATCCATGGATTTCTAGTAAAAAATCTGGTCCTTGAATTGGATTTGGTGCTTAATATTTAAGATAGTTCTCAACTAACTCTTTTCATATCCATATATTGTTTGGATGTAAGGGGGAAATTAGCTCCACTATATCAATAGTTCATGAGGTTTTATATAAGTATGAGATTTATCTTAAAACCATTATCAACCAGGTCTCCATGGGTATCAATATCATTGATCTTGTAGATATATATAGGTCTATAAAGTGTCCCATTATGGTAACTTCCAAATGATGTTCTGTAAAATAAATAAATGGATGAATTTTTTTAGAGATGGTCTTAGTGAGATATATATCAATGACAACAACCTATGTCTTGGACTCTTGGGGTATTGGGAATGATTTAATGAAGGCTTTATGACCCTCCTATTATATATGGAGGGCATTCAAACTATGTGGGGTTGCTTAAAAAAATAAAAAGATGCTTCAAAATGTTATATTTCCAGATTTGGGGAAAGTGATTCATATTGTGAAGTTTCTATATTACATGAGGGTTAGGATCCAGATGTGAAATTGGTTCTAGATCATTCCCTTGAGTGAAATCGGGGGAAATTTTCATGGATTATGGTGTGGGGTTAATCCTATATCCCACATCACAACATGGCCTGGACAACTATTTGTTTTCCAGTTGGTCTTCTAATATACCTATCTTCAAAAAATTGTGGGATGATTCATGATTAGATTAATGTTATTTTATATATTTTTGTGTTCCTTTCTCTAATTTTCTACTATGTATATGCCCTTTGAAACTCGGCATTCATCGCATTAGTGTACACCACAAATTTTTCTTCCCTAGACTCCTGGGCCTTTGTGATCACCACCTTTGTTATTGGTTTGGAACCTAGGTATATCAGATTTTTCTCCACTAGTTAATGTGTTAGTCAAGTGGATGTTATTTAATGATCCATATTGTAAATCCATATTAAATAATGGTAATGTTTTGTGGGGTCATTCTCATCTTCCCTAGGATGGCGATATGAATTCCAGAATAATTTGGAATGGCTTAGTTACTAGTAAGTGATCTTCTTCCAATTCTTTCTCTTACAGATACTGGGTTCATCCACTCTTAGAAGAATATAATGATGAATATTTAATATTATTCTTTATAGAATTTATTATATTCACAAATAGATTATTTAATTACACCCAAATTATAGTTTTTTTCTTTAATGATTGATTTTTCTGTTATCCAGTCCCCATACTTATGTACTATCCTGGTTGTAAATTCTTACAACTCTTTATATCCTTTTGGTAGACTAGTAGAGACATATGTCACATGTATATGGGGTTTACCCAACATGATTTATTTACATCCAATCATCCTCAGGTGTACATCCTTGATGGTGAAGCATACTTCAATGTTATTCCCTAATATCAAGTGGATGGGGTAGTAGTCTATGTGGTCATTCAGAGAAACTCATAGGGTCTCTTAACCTTTAGTAGTTTTCCAATTACATCCCTAGGGAGGCTATAAAGAACCCCTAAACTTTTTATTTTATCCAAAAATAATTATTTTGTGTCATTTTAAATTTTCATGCCTATTCCCCTTATTTCCAATGGATGACAGTTCTTCTAATGGTGTTATTCAAGAAGTGGTGTCATATGATATTGCTTTTTTGGGGAGTTCTAGCTACAATCAGTGCTATTTTGAGCATGACATTCATAGTATTTTCAGTAATGGGATTATATCTTTATATTAATTAATTCACATGATGCATGTTCTTAGAGAACTAGATATCATCTTTTAGTCTTTTTATGATTACTAAAAACTCCCAAAAACTAACAGGTTGATTCAAGGGAATTAGAGTTATTCATCACCCATCTAATAAATTTTATATTCATATATCTAATCATATCTCTTTCAAAAAAATTATATTCAAATATTGGTTTAGGCCTTTCCACTAGGTGATGAGGTACAAAAACTTATATTTTTTCACTACATTTAATTATCTAAGTCAAGGATAATTATCATCCTCAACATTGATTTTAATTGAAAAGGGAACCAATATTGAATATATTCATAATTGGGGATAATCTCCTCTAGTATATTACTATACAATTCCAAATTTTCTCCATTAGGGGTTTTCCAAAAACACTTAATCATTATTGCCTCTTATTACTCCAAAGTTCCGGTCATGGGGATTTATTGGGATGTGATGCCCATGAGATTATACTATGGATCCCCCATGCCATTGATTATTTTTAATATGGGGTTCTCAAATTTAGGTGTGTTGGATTAAATCCCACCCATTCAAGGTATTGTTTCCTCTGTGTCTTCACTGGTGCACATCACCCATTTATAGCTTCCAATCTAGAGGAAAAAGAGTCATTGTGGGTGTTCTAGAAGGACTTTGGCTTGGTTTGATGCTTGATTAGAAGTAGCGAATAGAACATGATTGGTTTGAATCACATGTTCTTATTATTAGTTTTTAAAATATGTCAAACTAGTGTATATTTCTTGGAAAGGTGAGGGTTACTACCATTTATAAGGATGTTTCTAGTAATCTGTGGAAATCATGGTTAATTAGATCAATTCTATAAGCCTTAATCTGTCCATATGACTATATTCTACCCTCATTGGTCTGGTTGTTTCTTATTTTTGAGTTGGGATAACAAGAGAAGATATATTGGTCATTACATAGGAGATTCACTCATCATGTATATTGACTCTCGGTAATTCAACATTGATTCAGTCCAGATTCTCTATGATCTTATATTTATTAATCTGATCATCATCACAGAGAGGCCAAAAATATTCCGGTGTTAGATGGGATGTTTCTAAGACTTTGTCCTTATCCTTTTCCAATATTAATTGAGTAGTTGGTTGATATTTTTTATAGGAACATCCAGATCTTGGGTATACCTCTTATTCTAGGTACACACACCTTCTTTATGTTTTTTTGATGTAGACCACATTTTAGATAGTTTCCTCTTCATAAAATTCTTCCACACCAACGGCATGCTCCATGGTACCTAAGAGACTATCATATAAAATATTTAACAACACAAATCATTCATAATGGATCAAATATTTATTATATTTTAAATGGATATATCATCATTTGAGTATCCATCAAGGGAAAAATCATAATGCTACTTCATATTGTATTTCTTGGTTGGTTGTTTTAGAATATAAAACATGTGGGGATTAAAGTTCCCTCATTAATTCACCCCTGGAAGTGGTTTATGGATGGTGATCTTTAGGGAGTTTCTGCTAACATTCATTGAGCCTATACTTAATGATGGATATGAATCAAACATCAACAGAAAAAATAAAGGTTCTTGATATAAATCCATACCCAATCTATAACAAACTAAATTACATAGTCTTATGGGAGGTAATAATGCACTCATACCTATGGGTTTAGGTTAATGTTTCTCTTCTACCATAATTTCATTGATCCACTATTGATTTGATGATCCTAGGGGCTATGGTGGTCGTAAATAATCCTCTTTCTCCACAGAATAGTTTTGTTTTTTAGTTCCTTTGAGGTTGATTTTATCACATCATTTTTAGCTATTTGGGTTTCTATTCATGAATAAAAAAAATATTTAACATGTTTTGGATGAGATATGCTTTTTATAGAGGTTTTATCTATGATAGAGGTTTTATTTTACTCATAAGAGAGGCATGTTTGATCTTACTTATAGTTTGGTGAATATTCCTATCAATGGATATATCCCAATGAGTCCAAATATCCTAAGCTTTAACAATGGTTCTATTTATTTGAAAAACAAAATGGAACATGCAGACCCAGAAGATGATATTCATATTAACATAATGGCATTATAAGTTATTTTTTGAAACAAATCTTGCTGATATATGAGTGAGGTAAAATATAGAGACTTGTATTCACTCTACCCTAGGATATCATTGTTATATGGGGTGTTGGTGATCATATAGAGGAGTGAATATATATTTTTTAGGCAAATATACTAGATAATGATGTGAAATATTCTAATATTAGAGTTCAAGGAAACTAAATTAGAATCCAAGTCAACACTATTGAAAATCTCATTTATATCCTTGGTGTGTTTTGTAACAGAGTCTGGATGTTTTTATAGTCACTAAAAATTTTATATTTAATATGGGGAATGTATTAATATTTAAATGGCTATATAATTTGATACTATAGAGTGAATGTAGTGAAGATCCTAACAGATAGTCTATTATTTTCCAATTCTTTCCACATGACCACACATTTATCTTTATCCAATTCAATGAATTACTCAGATTAATCTAACCATAATGATTATTTATAGTATTAGTTTTCATTAGAATTAGTTTAAATTACAATCTTCTCAGTTTCATTGAATAGTACACAATTCCATGAAGGAATATATTATAACCATTTACTCAAACTGCTTCTTGACTAGGATTACATATCATTGATTAACAACATGTCACATGTTATCTCTGTCCTTTACCTATTGATTTCCTCTGAATGTGAGGGAAAATTAAGAATGTATTAATTATTGATAAGACCTTTACAATAAGTACCATATATTGGGCCTCTAAGATTTATGATTTTTGATTATAAATCATCCGGTGGACCACCACATAGGGTGTTTTATTTCTCAAAGGGAGGATCCTTGTGACATACAACTAGGAGAGGACCTCATGGGTTATCATTATGGTTCCCATACGAAAAATCTCTATGTTCACTAATTATTAATAAGTTATCAAGAAGAGATCCTCCTTACCTATTAATATTCATACTATGGGGAGGAAAATTGAAAATATTATCTTGAGGAGGGACTTTATGAATGATATTCATATTATCATGGAGAAGAACTCTATAAAAGTTATTGCAGGGAGGACCTCTAGAGTTTATGATCATGGTACCTTGGGGAGAACCTTTGAAACTATATCTTCATTTTATTATATATTTATAGATGAATTATTTTGAGGATATTATTGAATTCTTTTGATGTTGATGAAGAATATCAGTGTCTATAGGAGAATGGATCAACTTCTAGATTTCGAATTTCCATTAATGATACATTCTTATAGACATTATTGGATGGATGACTGGGGTTAAAAACATAATTATAACTCGGGGCTAACAGTGTGGATGATGACCCTTATAGGGAAATCATTCGTAAGCGACTCCTCAATTAACATTAGAAAAGGTTGAAGATCTTTCTAGATAGAAGTAGGTATATAAGCCAACTCTGTTGTTGTTGTAGGAATATAACAACAATCTTTCTAGATGAGAGTAGAGATATGAGCCTAATCATCTATTTCTATTGGAATATGTAAATGTCTATTATGGATGAGAGGAAATATATGAGTTTGTTACTAGATTTCTAATGAAATATGCTAAAGAGCGTTACGAATGGAATCAATTAGATAACCCTGCTATTAGGTTTTAATTGGTGTTGGAATATGATACTGATATTTATTTTTTAATTGAATATAACAATTTTATTCCTTGGTGAATGTAGAGATATGTTCCTTCTCTTAAATCAACATTGAGGTATGATTTTATGATTTTTGGGTGTGGTATGTGTCACAACCCCACCATGGAAGCCCATGTTTTTATTCCATTCTCAGACCTGCGACTCTGGGTAGAGTCGGGTTTGGGTCTGGGTTTGAATTTTTGAATCTTTAATGTTTTTGGTGGGTCTCGGGCCAGTGCGTAGTCACCGTACTGCTAGCGGTCACCACACATTTTGTCCTAGTGGGTGCGCGGTCACCGCACATTCGGTCCGATCATGCGTTCAGACCTGTTGAATGCGCGGTTTTCCACCTGTTTAGATAAATAATAAAATTAAATGAATAAATTAAATTAAAAAGAATTTTATAAAACGTTTAAAACTAATAATAATAAAAATAATTTATAATATTGTTATTATTATTATTGTTATTGTTATTATTATTATTATCATTATCATTATTATTATTATTACTATTATTATTAATATTTTCATTTACCTATTATTTTATTGCAATGCCCCGACCCCAGTTACCCAGAGTCAGTGCATTATTTTAATACATTGGCATGATTACAAGGAATCAAGTCCCGAAGGACCGATTAGTTTAGCAGTCTTAGAAAACATATTACATACATGAATGTCACATTTCACTTTAAGACATACCAAAATAAATAAATAATCTTTACGAACTCCATTATTCCCTTGGCTTAACCCTACATATCAATCACAATACACTTCTTGGAATCCTGGGAAAAATAAAACATAGAAAGGGGTGAGCTCAAATGCTCAGTATGTGTAAGCAATATAGCATAAACTTTCATAAATAAGCATAAACATTTAAGGAAATGTATAACTAAAATAAAATCCTTTTAAACTTGAATTTCAGAATAATATGGCAAAAATAAAATGAAATAATTCCATTTACTTATTCACATGGATATTATTCTAGTCGAATAATCACATGCAATATCACTAACCACTTTTAATAATGATAGAATGCATAATGTCGGACTATCATAACCACGTATCCAAGGCCTCTTGCCAAGACTACAAATTATATTTTGTCAAGTCCACGTGCCAAAACACTAGTTTGTCTCATGAGACTTACAGATGCGTCGAGGAGCTATAGCGGGCTCCACCTGTCACTTATTTAGTCCAATTCATTCCTCATATGAACATGTTTAAACATAACATAAACATTCGTATTAAAACTTTCATATGAAATGTCAATACTTTCCCCATAAACCATGAATGGTATAAAAATAACACTTCCACAGTCAAAAATATCACAAAACCTTCAACACAATATGTATGATTTGTATCATGATAAATCAACTTCAAAACAAGTTCAAAATCCATTAAAGAATTTTGACATAGATTAAAATGATTTGTAAAACACTTTGAGAGAAATACCCCTTTTTCGTGAAAACATTTAAAAGTAACACAATTTAGAAAAGAATTCATTTAAAGACATTTTTGAATAAAATTGTCCCATACCGCTTTGAAACTTTTGAAAGGAATTATCATTTTAAAAACATTCATGTCTATATAAATAAATCCTTAAAAACCATTTTTAAGACATAGACATTAATGAGAAAGATTTAGAAAATAAATATTTAAAACATTTGAGATGATGTTTTAGTAAAAAAAAGTCCCTTAAAAGAATCCCTCTGAATACTCTTTCATAAAACATGGGCATGGATAATAAATATGTCCCAGTAGATACTTACGTAAAAAAAACCTTGGATAATAAAGAGATTGTGAAATTAACCCTTACCAATTTGGTAACTTACGAAACATACACCCCATGAAATAGGTATCATACAATGAATATGTAAATACACATAAATTAAAGAGTATTACACAATTAATACAATTATAGGCAGTACATACAACACACAAAAGGTAATAGTGGTAATATGGCATGAATCTCACCGGAATAAGGAGTGAGATGAAAACCCCTTACCTTGCACTTTCCTTTAGTCGAGGGTACGTTTAACCTCCTGTACGAAGATCGTATTATGTTATTAAATTATAACAGAACCATATTAATATTTATGATATCATACATGATTCATTTATGATTTTATACTTCCCATTTGATAATAATTTCCATGTTAAATTAACATTTCGGGTAATAATCGCTTTCTTTATCTTATGTGTTTTAACTTGTTACTCTTGATTGTATCACTTAGATCCTGATTTAAATACTTATAGAATATAAAAGATGATAAATATATCATATATATTTAGAATATAAATATGTATAATAGACATATATATGAAATGGAAAACACTGTTTATGGAGACGGTAGTCCGTACGTACGCATAAATGTTGTTTCTGGTTTCATATAGTATTGAATGGATGTAAGTGAATAAGATATATGTATGTACATAAATAATTATATATATATATATATCCAGTAGCATTATTATTTCATATATTACATACTTATTAGTAATATATATTTTTATAATCGTCAATGAAGGTGAACTTGGAAATGAATCTCATCGCGTCGTGGAGACGGTAATCCGTACGTACACACGAGAGAAAATATCATTCTTTTGATATTAAAATAATAAATAATTGGACGGTATATCATATGAACAGAATCCTTATAATTTTATATTTATTATTTTCATCAAATACACATCATTATTATACCCATCCAAATAATAATGTATTGAATAACAATTACACTACGACGTGGAGACACTAAGCCGTACGTACGCACGTATGGTGACATGTCATTCAAAGGATGGATAGAATACTGAATATGGTTGTACCATATTTATAATAACATCACAGTATATAGTAGATACTGGAGTTATTATTTTAGAATAGAAATAACAAATAAATAGGAAGTTGAAGGAGAAAGGTACTTGAAAGAGGGTGGGGAAAACATTACCTCTTCTTCGGGTTGTTTCTTTTGATTTGACCAAAAGGGCTCCTTAAGTTGGCCTTTTGATCAAAATAAGTCCTCTAAGTTTAAGTGAGGGAAGTTGAGAGAGTATTTGGTTAGGTTCTGGCTGATCCAAAAGGATTTTATGGTGTGAAGAATTGGTTAGAAGTTGGGTCCTTTTATAAGGGGGAGGAGGGGCTCTTTAAGAAAAACTTAAAGTATTAATTTATAATAAATTCATATTCAGTTTATATTGGCCCAAAAGTGGATTATTCAGATTCTATGGTGGGGATGGGTCTAAATATTTTCAACCAATAGATTTTAGACTGGTTTGGGTCATTATATTAACCTTATCTTTTAGTTTTAACTCTTAGTTAATTAGATTGACATTTACCATGTCACTTTGTATTTTTATATTATATAGTTAATAAACATACTATATACATCCAAGAGACTCCAAAGAGATCCATTAATGATACACCAATTATGATAAAAGTCCTTTGGCCTATCCTTTGATTTTTAGGAATAGGATATAAATTAATAATATAATATTTGTTTTAAAAACTCATTTATGTCAATTTTGATACTACACAATAATTGATTTTTGTCAAAGTCTTAACAACTTTATTAATTCAAACCAAATTCATTTGAGAAATACTAACATGAAATATTAACCAATAAAATTATTTTATGTCATCAAAACGTTGAAATTATATTTATTTTAACATTTAATAAATATTATTTGATTCTATCATTAATATGGAAAATACTGCATCATTACTGTGATATATGTATTTTTACTTTTTCAATGTCTAAAAATAATAAATAAAATACCATTATGTAGGAAATAGATTTAGATTTCCAATGAATTTTTATAATTTAAAATATAACATATATAACCCTATGTAAAACGTTTTTTTCTAAAATATATAATCTTATGTAATTTTTGTATTTACTTTAACTTAATTAATATAAAGTGTCCCTATCACCTACAAGTGGCTTTATGGGGTCCCAAAATCGACCAAAATATTCCCAAGGTCATACATGTATCCACCAATAAGGTTAGGACACATTTTAGGGTAATTTAGTATTATTATTATATTATTTTTTACCCTTATTTACCGGATTTAGCCTTTAATCATGGTAAATAAAATATTTGCCGAAGTAATTATTCAAAATTTCTAAAAATAAAAGTTAACTATTTACTCAATATCGATATCCTGATTCCATATATGGATCCCATTTTTCCAAATTCAATAAACATAAGTGGCAGAAATGAATTTAAAATTAATTCCCGTTGTCAAAACAAAAAACGTGTTTTTAAGATATAATTACTATCAAAAGATTGACACTTGATTATGTCCAGTTTAATTGTGAAATTATGTCCAATGAAAAAAATTGTATTAAATTGTAAAAATATATTATAACTATACTTTAAAACCACTCAAATTCATAATTTATCACTATTAATTATTTTTATTAAAAAGGTTTTTTTAACTAAAATGTAGTAATTTTCACTATTCATCAAAATATAAAAGTTATCCGAAAAGTACAAAAATTTCACCCTAGGCTAAATTAGATATTCCAAATGAAAAAATGAAGTCCATTTTAAGAGATAAAATTTATAAAATTTCAAAAATTAGGTATTACTATTCATGACGGCTAGTTTTATTGGTTGTATTGTGTGTTAGAACTCGAAGATGCGTACAACACACGCTACTGTATTATTCAAAGAGAAGCGTATCATTGAATCATGGGGTGTTAAATTGTCAATTTTCGTTGCCCCATTCTAAATAATAAATTTATTTAGCCAAATTGAATATATAAAAGTTTAGAATATTGGATTTAAAAAGGGTTCACTATTAGAAGTTGGTAAAATTGCATTTTTTGAAAAATAATTCTTTTATCTGAAAAAATGAATTTGTTCTTATATCATGTCTAAGATACTCATAATATGGATTCTAAAATTATAAGGATTATATAATGTACAAAATTATGTTAATACTATTCATAACCACTTTTGAATGGCTTTATTGGTAAGTCATGGTGCGCTTGAACTTAGTGTTGCATGTATTGCAAGTTATTGAATTATTTTGAAGAAGTAACATAGTATGAAATCATGGGGTGTTACATTCTTCCCTCCATCAATAAATTGTGTCCTCGCAATTTGATATCGTTCTTCAAAAATAAAGGATGAAAATAGAAAATATCTTTGTGGGAAAACCCACATCGTAAATTTGGTTAATAAAATTTAGTCTTAATAAGAGGAAAAGAGAAATGAAAGGGTCACCACCAAATTATGATCTTGATTAGCAGAACATTGGTGGTAATTAGAGATATATAAATAGAAGAAAAACGTAAATATTTATAGGTAGTTATTGAGGTCATCAATCACCAACATGTTTAAAATTGAGGTCCTTAAATTCATCAATCTATAATGATTTAAGATACCATCGGTTCAACAAATCATAAGTTATTAGGATAACACATTTTTGGTTTTAAGATCCCTTCAATAAATTATAAGAATTAATTTCATCATAGAATAAGAGGAGAAGGAAAATATATACTTGACAAGTAGAGTTCCATCTTTTAATTAATTTCTACTACAAACTCATATTTCACTCTAAAAGATAATAGAACTTAAAAAAATATTCTATTTGTCCTATTCATTTGGGGATAAAAAAATGAATTTAAAATTCATCTACTAGACCTTCTTAAAATAAACTACATTATTTAATCCAGGACATCTCATGGGCCAGTTGTAGGTGATACACCCTTTTCACCCTTCGGTTGCTGGTTCAAGTCTCGCGGCCATATCGGTCATGACGGGTTACCGCCCAACCTCCGAGTTGTCCTTTTATGACAATCCAAAAATAATCTCAAACTAGAATTATCAAAAATACTTCCGTCCAAACTCAAATTCCAAAATTTATAACGAAGGTAAACACAATGAAGATCCGTTTTCCGCGTAATAACATGTGAACACCTTCACCATGTATTCTTTTAAAACACTGAAACATCCTGAATTACCATAAAACCTTATTGATTACATTCATGATCCCTTATTCCTTATAGAATAATGGATATACTCCTTCTATCCAAAAATGTTGTAAACTCCAACAATCATGGGAAAATAAATCATTAATCAGTTTCAAGGTTGTCAAGAATATCCAATATAATTTATTCAAATCAACCATCTCTTATTCTAAAATCACTACCTCATTATCAGAACAATATTATGTTTTATCATTCTATAAACCATATATTTTCCAAAAATTTTACCTGCTATTAAGACACCTTTCTTGGTTGCACACAATCTCAAGTCCTTAATGAAATAGTACTGCAGTACAATCCTTATATACTCCATAATTATTATAATAAGTACATTGTTGATACAGCACTCAAATGACATAATTCTCTAATAACAACATAAGAACTCTAGTAATTCCACCTAATCTATGGTAGCATCTTAACTTGATTATTATCCAATAGCATCATTTGGGGCATACTCTGATGATTTGGACATTGGTTCGCGTATTGTCTCAACTCTTTGCAGATGAATCATTGTACATTTGAAACCTTCTTCTTACCCTTACAGTCACATACATGGTGTCCTTTTTCTCTACACTTATAACAAACTCCCATTCCTTTCAGGCAAGTTCCAGGGTGTTTCTTCCCACAATTATCACATATGGGAAAATTCTTCTTTTCCCTCTTCACTTTATCCATCTTTCTCTCTTCCATCCTTTTCTTCTCTTGCTTCCATTCAAAGCCATAGGGCTCAGTAAACTATTTACTTATCTTATAAACACATGATATTATTTCTTCATATGATGATAATACGTGGGAGACTATTTCCCTTCTAAATGATGGATTAATGCCATGAAAGATATGATCCTTCTTATTCTTTAGATAATACGTATTACTGGAGTTCACATTCCTTCTACTGGGTGCCATTTCTATACAATAGCATAAACAATGTCAGTTTATAAATTGCATTGAATAACTCCATACTTGGAAAATACCTAATGCAAATTGAACAGTTTATGGATATAATCCATAATCATAAAAAATGTTTTCTTTGAGTAAGTATATACTCATGATCCCTTCATAATGGTTTGTAAAGAAAATGAGAATTATCCTAAGCATATCCCCCAGGAGTATCGTAACCAAGAGTGCAGCAAGTCCCGTTGTTGTGCACCAGTTCCCATTTGAGTATAGCTCAAAGTAGTGTTTTCGGGTTTTACCCCTAGGTACATCTATGCCAGAGCCGCCTCTACCTGCTAGTATCCAGACAAGGATGTATTTCTTGGAAAACAAACAAAATCTCTACAATACCAAAATTCTAGGAAGTTCATCTATACTAATCCTCAAAGTCTATCTTAGGGCTATGTTCTTTAATTAGAATTTATCTAAATCTAGTTTCCAAGGTTATTGCTAAACTTACTCTGATACCAAATGTAATGCCCCGACCCCAGTTACCCAGAGTCGATGCATTATTTTAATACATTGGCATGATTACAAGGAATCAAGTCCCGAAGGACCAATTAGTTTAGCAGTGTTGGAAAAAAGATTACATACATGAATGTTTCATTTCAGTTTAAGACATACAAAACAACATAAATAATCATTATGAACGCCATTATTCCCTTATATTAACCCTTCATATCAATCAAAATACACTTCTTAGAATCCTAGAAAAAATAAAACATAGATGGGGTGAGCTCAAAGGCTTAATAAGGGTAAGCAATACAGAGGAAACTTTCATAAATAAGCATAAACATTTAAGGAAATGTATAACTAAAACAAAAGCCTTTTAAAATTGAATTTCAGAATAATATAGCAAAAATAAAATGAAATAATTCCATTTACTTTTTCACATGGATATTCTAATAGTCGAATAATCACATGTAATATCCCTAACCACTTTCATAATGATGGAATGCATAATTCCAGACTATTATAACCATGTAGCCAAGGCCTCGTGCGAAGACTACAAATAAGATTTTGTGAAGGCCTCGTGCCAAGACACTAGTTTGTCTCATGAGACCTACCGATGCATCGAGGAGCTATAGCGGGCTCTACCTGTCACTTATTAAGTCAAATTCATTCCTCATATGAACAGGTTTAAACATAACATAAACATTCGTATTAAAACTAGAATACGAAATTTCAATAATCTATCCATATACCATGAATGGTATAAAAATAACACATCCACAGTAAAACATATCACAAAACCTTCAACACAATATGTAATATTTTTATCATTATAAATCAACTTAAAAGCAAGTTTAAAATCTATTAAATAATTTCTGACATAGATTAAAATGATTTGTAAAACTTTTTGAGAAAAATACCCGTTTTCATGAAAACATTTAAAAGTAAAACAATTTAGAAAATAAGTCATTTAAAGAATTTTTTTAATCAAAGTGTCCCATACTACTTTGAATCTTTTGAAAGGAATTAACATTTTAAAAACATTCATGTCCATATAAATAAATCCTTACAAACCATTTTGAAGACATGGACAGTAATGAGAATGATTTAGAAGAATAAATATTTAAAACATTTGAGATGATGTTTTAGTAAAAAAATTTCCTTAATATAATCCCTCTCAATACTCTTTCATAAAACATGGATATGGATAATAAATATATCCCAGTAAATACTTATGTAAAAACAACCTCGGATAATAAAGAGATTGTGAAATTAACCCTTACCAATTTGCTAACTTACAAAACATACACCCCATGAAAGAGGTATCATACAATGAATATGTAAATACAAATAAATTAAAGTTTATTACACAAAGAATATGATTATAGGAAGTATATACACCACACAAAAGGTAATAGTGTCAATATGGCATGAATCTCACGGGAATAAGGAGTGAGATGAAAACCCCTTATCATGCACTTTCCTTTAGTTGAGGGTATGTTTAACCTCCTATATGAAGATTATAATATGTTATTTAATTATACCAGAACCATATTAATATGTGTTATATCATTCATGATTCATTTATGATTTTATACTACCCATTTAATAATAATTTCCATGTTAAATTAACATTTTGGGTAATAATCGCTTTCTTTACCGTATGTGTTTTAACTTGTTACTCTTGATTGTATCACTTAGATCATGATTTAAATACTTCCATAATATAATACATGATAAATATATCATATATATTTAGAATATAAATATGTATAATAGAAATATATATGAAATGGAAAACACCGTTTATGGATACGGTAGTCCGTACATAAGCATAAATGATGTTTCTTGTATTCATATAGTATTAAACGGAAGTAAGTGAATAAGATATATGTAAGTAAATAAATACTTATATATATAAATATAAATATATATATATATCTAGTAGAATTATTATGTCATATATTACATACTTATTATTAATATATATTTTTATAATCGTCGATGAATGGTGAACTTTGAAATGAATCTCATCGCGTCGTAGAGACGGTAATTCATACGTACGCACGAGCGAAAATATCATTCTTTTGATATTAAAATAATATATAATTGGATGGTATATCATATATAAAGAATCATTATAATGTTACATTTTATTATTTACATCAAATACACAACATTATTATACCCATCCAAATAATAATGTATGGAATAACAATTACACCATGACTTGGAGACGATAAGCTGTACGTACGCACGTATGGTGACATGTAATTCAAAGGATGGATAGAATAATGAATATGGTTGTAACATATTTATAATAACATCACATTATATAGGAGATACTGGAGATATTATTTTAGAATAGAAATAACAAATAAAGAAGAAGTTGAAGGAGAAAGGAACTTGAATGAGGGTGGTGAAAACATTACCTCTTTTTCGGATTCTTCCTTTTGATTTGATCAAATGGGATCCATAGGTTGGCTTTCTGATCAAACTAAGGTCTCTAATTTTAATTTAGGGATGTTGAGAGAGTATTTAGTTAGGGTTTGGCCGATCCAAAAGGCTTTGAAGGTGTGAAAAATTGGATAGAAGTCGGGTCCTTTTAAAAGGGGGAGGAGGGGCTCTTTAGAAAAAACATAAACTATTAATTTATAATAAATTCATATTCATTTTATAATGTCTCCAAAGTAGATTATTCAAATTATAAGATAGGTATGGGTCTAAATATTTTCAACCAATAGATTTTAGATAGGTTTGGATCATTATATTAACCTTATCTTTTAGTTTTAACTCTTAGTTAGTTAGATTGACATTTACCATGTCACTTTGTATTTTAATATTATATAGTTAATAAACATACTATATACATCCAATAGACCCCTAACTGGTCCATTAATGATAATAAAATAATGATAAAATTCCTTTTGTGGAATCTTATATTTTTAGGAATAGAATATAAATTAATAATATAATATTTGTTTTAAAAACTCATTTATGTCAATTTTGATAATACCCAATAATTGATTTTTTAAAGTCTTATCAATAGTATTAATTAGAAAAAAAATCATTTAAGCAATCCTAACATGGAATATTAGCCAATAAAATTCGTTTATGTCATCAAAACATTGAAATTATATTAATTTTAACATTAATAAAACCAATTATTTGATTATTTCATTAATAAGGAAAATAATGTATCATTATTGTGTCATATATATTTTTACATTTTCAATATCTAAAAATTATAAATAAAATAAAATTATGTAGAAAATATTTTTAGATTTATAATGAAAATTTATAATAAAAAATATAACATATATAACCTTATGTAAAAATTGTTTTTCTAAAAGATATAAGCTTATGTCATTTTTGTATTTACTTTAACTTAATTAATATAAAGTGTCGCTATCACCTACAAGTGGCTCCATGGGGTCCCAAAATCGACCCAAAGATTCCCATGGTCGGACATGTATCCAAAAATAAAACAAGGATACATTTTAGGGTAATTTATTATTATTATTATATTATTTTTCCCCTTATTTACCGGATTTACCCTTTAACCATGATAAATAAAATATTTACCAAAGTAATTATTTAAAATATCTAAAAATAAAATGTACCTATTTAAAAAAAATTACATCCTGCTTCCAAATGTGGAATCCATTTTTCCAAATTCAAAACATTGAAGTGGCAGAAATTAATTTAAAATTAATTCCCGCTGTCAAAACAAAAGGCGTGTTTTTAAGATATAATAACTATCAAAAGATTGACACTTTTTTATTTCCAGTTTAATTGTGAAATTATGTCCAATGAAAAAAATTGTATTAAATGGTAAAAATATATTGTGAGTGTACTTTAAAACCACTCAAATTCATAATTTATCACTATTATTTATTTTGATTAAAAATGTTGTTTTTAATTAAAATTTAGTAATTTTCACTATTCCTCAAAATATAAAAGTTATCCGAAAAGTATCAAAATTTCACCCTAGGCTAAATTCGATTTTCCAAATCCAAAAATGAAGGCCATTTTGAGAGATAAAATTTATAAAATTTCAAAAACTAGGTATTATTATTCATAACGGCTAGTTTGATTGCTTGTCGTGTGTGTTAGAACTCGAAGTTGCGTACAACACATGCTAATGTATTATTCAAAGAGAAGCGTACCGTAGAATCTTGGGGTGTTATATTGTAAATTTTTGATTCCCCATTCTAAAGAATAAATTTATTTAGTCAAATTCAATATATAAAAGATTCAAATATTGGATTTAAAAATGGTTCACTATTAAAAGTTGGTAAAAGTGCATTTTTTGAAAAATACTTCTTTTATCTGGAAAAATGAATTTCTTCTTAAATCATGTCTATAAAACTTATAATATGGATTCCAAAATTATAAAGATTAAATAAAGTTAAAAATTTAGTTAATACTATTCATAACCTCTTTTTAACGGCTTGTTTGGTAAGTCATGGTGCGCTTGAACTCGGTGTTGTGTGTAGTCTAAGTTATTGAATTATTTTGAAGAAATAACATAGTATGAAATCTTGGGGTGTTAAATTATTTTATTTTTTTTTATTTTATTCTTTCTTCCTCTTTCTTATCTTTTTTTTCTTCTCTCTCTTTTGTTTGGTTGTTCCACACAGCTTCTCCCCTGCCACTTTTTTCTAGATGTGGTCTCCTACCTAGCACACCCCTCCTTCTTCTCCTTGCGCACCAATAGCAGCCTGGCCCTTTCCTTCTTTCCTGTCGCAAGTAGAAAGCCTGCATCGCCACACCCTCCTGCTTCACCGCACAATGCCCCAGTTCCCTTCTGCTTCGCCACACAGCACCCTGGGTCTCCCTTGTCCGCTGAGCCCTGCGCTCCTGCAGCTCCAGCCGCGTCACCCCCCATGTAGTGCCTCCCTGCTAAATCCAGCCGCCCATATGTTCTATCCGGCCCCTCCTCGCCTGCAGCCCGCATCCCAGCCTGCCATCACCCACCACCTCCTTCCTTCTCTTCTGCCTCACCCACTTCTCAGCCTACGGTAACCCAGCACCTCTTGCGTTCCCACTATCTGACCTCCTCCTGCCACACCCTCCTCTTGTAGGGCCTTATGTATCCCACGCCCTTTCCCCGGCCTGCACCACCTCATGTCGCGACACCCTACAGTGGCCCATTGGCCTGCATGACACCACAAAACACCCCTCTTCTCCTCTTCCTACACAACAGCACTCATCTACCCTCGTCCTCCCACAGACAGTCTGTATCGCTCGCCGCCAGCCCTCCTGGAGCGCTCTGGTGCCCCAGTGCAGCCTCCTGCCCTCTCCACCACACCCTCTGCAGCCCCCCTGTTGTGATCCAGCCGCCATCCCGGCTCACCCGGGACCCCGTGCTACCCCTGTCTTGCACACACCAGCACCAGCGGCACTTCCTCTCCTATGCTCGAGCAGCCCGCTGACGACCTGCCCTCCTCGGACATCCCTGCTCTAGCCGATCAGCAGCCGGCAACCCTCCCCCTTGTTGCGCCGCCTTGCACCGCAGCTGCCCGACACCTCGGTTCCTATCCGCCTCACCCGTGTGCTTCCCGCTACTGCCCGAATCACTAACACCCTGCCCATGTGCCATGTCACATCGCCGTTGTCCAGTGGCCCTTTCCATACCCCCTGGTTGGACCACATCCAGCCACACAGATGCCTTCCATTGTTTCGGTGCAACGCCCTCCGGCGGTCCGTTTCCCGTCGCAACCACCCCGTTGGAACATATTTATTTTATGATCTGTTTGATATTTTTATTTGAAATATATATATATATACATAGATACATATATATATTTACCCTGGTTTGATTAGAATTTTTATTAATTAAATTTTATTTGGGTTTCATTCACTTTCTAGGACCTGTGCGGGGCATTTCCGAGTGAGCGCCATCATCGCACTTTGTTTTGGAGTTTTCTTCGTTGTCATGCTTCAGTTTCAAAGTGAGGGTTTCTTCCCGCCGCTTGGTTTCACATACATTAATTGGTGTTTTTGTTTGTGTTTTGAGTTTTTAGTGTTTTTTTACAGTGTGTTGGAACTTACTTTGTGGTGTCGGATGTGTGTCTTCCTTTTCATCTCGGCCTCGAGTTAGGTCCCCCACTGCACTCGCTTTTAAATTTAGAATTTATTAATTACTTTATGTTTTATTAAATTTAATAAATTCTAAATAATATAATATAATTAATTTTTATATGATTATTTGGGGTAAAAGGAACCGTTTATTTTATACGCGACACTTGAAATATTTTCATGATGAGCGAACACCCAGTAGTGAATGAATTCCAGCCTGGACATTAAACATAATTCACAGAATTTCAAATGTGGATTGGGTTTTAAAGACAAATGATTTCATCTGAACAAGTGTTTCAGGTTTTCTTGAGAAATGAGGTTTTTCTTTAAAGTTGGTGAAGGCCCGTTTGGCACATTAATGAAATAAATAATTTTGGAATGACTCATTTTGGGGTTACTAATGGGTGATCCTTGGTGTGTGTTGATTGTGGGAGTTTTTTGTTTTATTTTTGCATCGTGGCTGATTGATTTACATTGTGGATGCACCCCTTTTTATTTCAAGTGTTGACATGGCAACCTCACAAAGTGAGTGAATCTTCTGAGAATGATTGCTACACTAGTTTAAATTACGCACTGGCTAGTGTCCCCATAGTAGGGGAATAATGAGTTATTGCTGCTATGGGGATTGGGTCCCTTGGTTAGGCCATGTAGGGATATACCGAGAGGTAGGTAATTATGATGTCATCGTGTTAGGGCATGCCTTCAAGATGAGTCACATGTATAGTACGTTCTGGATTGTTCACGATCTCCTAGGTTTCACTCATGTTTCCTTTACTGTTTATGTGTATGTGGAAGATGATTAAGAGTTCTAGTTCGGTTGCTGGCCCCTATGTGCCACTCTTTCCATTTCCCTTGGTGTGTGTTGTGTATTATGTGTTTTGTGTATTATGTGTGATTTTTTCCTTTTTGGATAATGACTGAAGTTTGGATTTCTAAATGGTTCGAAGAATTTTTTTTAAATGAAATATATATATTCTTTTCAAACGTTAAACTGGTTTTGAATAAAAAGGGAAATGGATTGATACTTGTTTTAGAAATGAAAGCGTGTTTGAAAACTAATATTTTATATAATTTACTTCAATCTGGGAATTAGTAAATTCTTTATTTAAAGGTAGTGATTTGAAAATAGATATCGGGCTAGCCTAATAAGTTTTAAAACTCATGACTATAGTTCTTTTCTCTTTTTAGGGTCTGTTTAGGCCACATCATGGGTGTGTTCGCCTTGGGAGACATTTGGTAGTGAGTTGGAGAGTGACCCATGAGGTCACACAGAGATAATGGTTGTCTCTTTCAGTTAGTTTATTTTTCTTTTGTTCTTGTTTAGTTACTTTACTCTGTTTATTTATTTTGAGCTACTCTATTTTATTTCTTATTTATTTATTTGTTTAGATGGGAGAAATCATTCTCTCAGCCTCTGTTGATGCCCTGACAGTTGTCGCCAGCCCGGGAGGATCGGGAATGCCTCTCAAGCCATGTCACGGACCGGCTTGGGTGACCGGTTCAGGGTCGACCCAGGTTGGTTTGTGAAAAAATGGTATCAGAGGAGGTCTTCCCTTAGTGGACCTCACATTTTAGAGTTCCCTTTGTCACTTGGGATGTCCAGTAGATAGAGATTAGGACTGCAGGGGCTCATGAGGTCGGTTACGGGTTGGTGCCTGATCACCACCGCTCCCGTCGAGACCTGAGTTACCAGTGTTAGTCTAGGATTTTAGTCACTTTCCCTTGGTCTTTTCGGATTGAGGGATGACAGTGGATGCGAATCGGTTCACCTTGCGGCCTCACATGGGGTGGTGACCCATGTGGAGTCCAAGTGTCTAGCTCAAGGTCCTCTTAGTGTTATTCTTTACATGGGGCATGGCTCACCACCATGTCACCGGGTCAGACATATGTACTAGTTTATCATTCCATTGGGTTATTACTCCTTGTGTTTTGTTTTAGTCTCAGATGACTTGAGTGTGTGTTAAAAGTGAAATTGGTTTTTAAATAGAAAATTGTTTCTTCCAAATTGTTTTAGAAACTACTAAAGTAGTTTTTTAATGAGATGGTGTATCGGTTTGAAAAACTTGTTATGGGTTAGGATTTGGTAAGGAGAAGAATTTTTTAAACCTTGGAACTCCTTATGGAGGGTCACACGTGCATGGGTATGTATGGAAAGTGTGTGGGGCACTTGTTCACAGAAGATGTGTGCGGTATTAAATAAACACACATGTTATAGTTCATAAGGTTCCATAGGTGAGTTTTAAAAATTGTAAAGAAATAATGGTTTTTGAAAAGTGATTTATGATTGTGTTGTATATGTTTGGCTTATGGGCCTATTGCCCTTGGCTTATGTTGTTTCTTTGATTGAGTTTTGGCTTGATGCCCGTTTCGATGGTGTTTTTCATATTCTTATGAGTGTGATACCCAGAAAACCTCCCAAAGTTGTCAATGAGTTATGCTCAGTTATCAGTTCCATTTGCATGTTTCTTTCTTATCGAGGTAGTCGAAGTCTGTTACAGGTGGTTGTATTGTTATGAAAGATAGTGTGTCTTTGGGTTGTTGGGAACTCCCAGGGTAGTTAAGGTTCGTACCATAGTAGATTTACTTTATGGTTCAGTTTTGGACTAGTAAAGATGAAATTTATTATCATCGTTAGAGTTTTGGGCGTGATTAACGGTGGTCGACTTCTGCGAAGGTTCCCCACCTGGCAAGGAATGCGGGCCAGTGGAACCTATCTCCAAGAAATCATCTTCTTCGGTACCGGCTCCTAGTTCGTTGTACCACTCTCTCATGCACCACTAGTATGGCCTATTCGGACATTCTATGTCTTCATGTTATATCCTTTGGAAAATGTATGACCATCATGGTTTTTTTAATCATCGAACGGAAGGAGTTAGAGACCAAAAGATGAAAATGACTGACAGTGAGGAAGGAGATGCTTCAGATATCAGGGCCCTAGCCACATGTCTCGGGGTGAAGTTCGCGCACAGTCAAGAGTTGTTGAGGGTGTGTGGAACCTTAGGGTAGATAATGTCTTCGACTTTGGAATGGAAATATCCAAAATATCCGTTGTTCTATCATCATCTCTGTCAGAATCTCATCTTTGTTGTGGTGGCATGATGAGCTCGTTCCCCCACAATCCAGACAATCTTAAATTCTCTCAGTGTGGTTCATAAGTTTTTTGGTCTCTCTGAATGGTGTGGGCCCATGAATAAACAGACATGTTCAATTTTTTAGTTGGCCCTAGCTGTGTTTGATAGGGAAATGTTTTTTTCGTGAAGTTGATGGGAGGTGTTGAGTTAATTTCTCACCCTCAAGTTTCTGGATTGTTCGGTGTCAAGATTTATGTCAAAGTCTTAGGTGTGTTTTCCAGTCCATGTGGGGAAAATGAATGAGTTTGGTTATAAAGTTCCCACATTTCCCCCCCCCCCCATGGGGGGGGGGGTTGTTTGGGTTTCAAGTATTTTTGTATTAGTGAATTATTGTGGTGGGGAGAACCCTCTCATGTTCTCCACTCAATATCGGGTAGTGATTTTTCTTGAATTTGTTAGGTGTGAAATTTTTTGGGAATGGTTACCTCGAATCTCTCAGTTCTCTATGATTTTGTCTGTGAATGAACTCAAGTTGTGTCAACTGTTGGCTTGGTAACTTTTTGAGGGCAGAATGTGTCTGTGGTGGGGAGAGTTGTCACACCCTGACAACGGACGCCCACGTTTTTATTCTTTTCTCAGTCCCGCAACTCTGGGTAGAGTCGATATTAGGTACGGGTATGAATTTTTGATGCTTTAATGTTTTTGGTGGGTCTCGGGCCAGTGCATAATCACTGCACTACTAGCAGTCACCGTGCATTTGGTTCGGGTGGGTGCGTGGTCACCACGCATTCGGTCCGATCATGTGTTTGGACCTAGTGAGTGCGTGGTTACCCACCTATTTAGATAAATGATATAATTAAATGAATAAACTAAATTGAAAGAATTTTATAAAATGATTAATAATAATAACAACAACAATAATTTATAATAATAATATTATTATTATTATTATTGTTGTTATTATTATTATTATTATTATCATTATTATAATTATTACTATTATTATTATTATCATTTACCTTTTATTTTATTTTATTTATTTTTATTTTCTACTTTCTTCCTCTTTCTTATCTATTTTTTCTTCTCATTATTTTGTTTGGTTATTCCACACGGCTTCTCCTCTCCCCTTTTTTTTCGGATCTGGTCTCTTGCCTAGCGCACCCCTCCTTATTATCCTCTCACACCAACAGCAGCCTTACCCCTTCCTCCTTCCCTTCCATGAGCATGAAGAACGCATTGCCACACCCTCCTGTTTCTCCACACAGCACCTCGGTTCTCCCCTATCCACTGAGCCATGCGCTTCTGCAGCGCCAGCCACGCCACCCTCCATTGCAACACCTCCCTGCTCAATCTAGCCACCCATATGTTCTGTCTGGTGCCTCCTCGCCTGAAGCCCACGTCCCGGCCTACCATCACCTAGGATATCCTTCTTTCTCCGCTGCCTCACCCGCGTCCTGGCCTGTCGTCACCTAGCACCTCCTCCTGTCGTGGCACCATACAGCAGCCCCTTGTCCTGCAGGATGCTGCACATCACCCTTCTTCTCCACTTCCTACATAGCAGTGCCCACACTCCCTTGTACGCCCACTTTCAGTCCGCATCGCTAGCCACCAACCCTCCTAGACCGATCTAGTCCCCAAGTGCTGCCTTCTGCCCTCTCCACCGCACCCTACTCAGTCCCCCTATTGCGATCCTGCCGCCATCCCTGCTCACCTGGGACCCTGTGCCACCCCATCCTTGCACACACCAGCACAAACGGTGCTACCTCGCCTATTCTCGAGTAGCCCACCGATGACCTACCCACCTCGTACCTCCCTCCTCCAGTCGATCGGTAGTAAGGAGCCCTCCCCCTTGTAGTGCCACCTTATACAGAAGCTCCCCCACTCCCATCCGCCTCACCCGCATGCTGCCCGCTGCTGCCCGGATCACTCACACCCTGCCCATCAGCCGCCTCACATTGCCGTTGTCTAGTGTCCTTTTCTGCACCCCCTGGTCGAACCGCGTCTACCCACGTGGACACCTTCCACTGTTCCGTGTGACGCCCTCTTGCGGTCTATTTCTAGTCACGACCCCCCCCCCCCCCCCGTTTGTACCTATTTCATTTATTCTCTGTTTGATATTTTTATTTGATATATATATATATATTCTGGTTTGATTAGAATTTTTATTAATTAAAATTTTTTTGGGTCAGGTTCGCTTTTTAGGACCTGCCTAGGGCATTTCGGAGTGAGCGCCATCACTGCGATTTGTTTCTGAGTTTGCGTCATCATCGCGCTTCAATTTCGAGGTGAGGTTTTCTTCCTGCCTCATGGTTTCACATACTTTAATTGGTTTTTTTTTGTGTTTTGGGTTATTAGTGTTTTGTTTACAGTACGTTGGACCTTACTCTGTGGTGTCGGACGTGCATCTTCCTTTTCATCTTAGTATCGAGGTAGGCCCCCCACTGCACTCACTTTTAAATTTAGAATTTATTAATTGCTTGATTTTTTATTATTTTTAATAAATTGGAAATAATAAAATATAATTAATTTTTATATGATTATTTGGTGTAAAAATATCCATTTATTTTATACAGGGCACTTGAAATATTTTTATGATGAGTGGACACCGAGTAGTGAAATAATTCTTGTTTGGAATTTAAACATAATTCATGGAATTTCAAATGTTGTTCTGGTTTTAAAGAAAAATGATTTCTTTTGAACAAGTGTTTTGGGTTCTCTTGAGAAATGAGGTTTTTCATTAAAGATGGTGAAGGCTTGTTTGGCACTTTAATGAAATAAATTATTTTGAAAAAACTCATTTTGGGGCAACTAAGGGGTGATCTTTGGTGTGTGTTGATTGCATGAGTTGTGTGTGATATATGTGCATCGTGACTGATTGATTTACATTGTAGAAACACCCCTATTTTATGTATGTGTTGACATGGGAACCTACCATAGTGATTGAATCCTCTGAGAACGATTGTTGTACTAGTTTAGATTACACACTGGCTAGTGGTCCCATAACAGGGGAATACTGAGTTATTGCTGCTATGTGGCTTGGGCCCCTCGGTTAGGCCATGTAGGGCTATGATGAGCGTTAGGGCGTTATGATGTCATCGAGTTAGGGAATGACTTCAGGATGAGTCACATGTATATTATGTTCTGAATTTTTCATGATCTCCTAGGTTTGAACCATGTTTCCTTTAGTGTTTATTTGTATGTTGCAGACGATTGAGAGGTCTAGTTCAGTTGTCGGCCCCTGTGTGCCACTCTTTCCATTGCCCTTGGTTTATGTTGTGTATTATGTGTGATTTTCCTTTTTGGCTAATGACTGAAGTTTAGATTAGTAAATGGTTCACAAGAAAAGGTTTTAAAAAGAAATATACAATTTTTTTTCAAATATTAAACATGTTTTTAAATAAAAAAGGGAAATGGATTGATACTTTATTTAGAAATGAAAGTCTGTGTGAAAACTAATATTTTATATAATTTAGTACAAACCTGGAATTAGTTAATTCTTTATTTAAAGTTAGTTCTTTGGGAATAAATATTGGGCTAGCCTACTGAGTTTTAATACTCACGCCCATAGTTCTTTTCTGTTTTTAGTGTTTGTATAGGCTATAGCATGGGTGCGTTCACCTTGGGCAACGTTTGGTCGTGAGTTGGAGAGTGACCCGTGAGGTCACACGAAGATAGTGGTTGTCTCTTTCGGTCAGTTTCTTTTTTATTCTCTTCTTGTTTAGTTACATTAATTTGTTTATTTATTTTGTGCTACTCAGTTTTATTTCTGCTTTATGTATTTATTTTTATGGGTTAAATCGTTCCATTATCCTATATTGATGCCCTGGTGCTTCTCTCCATCCTAGGAGGATCGGGAACGCCTCTCGGGCCATGTCGCGGACCGACCTAGGTGACCGGATCCGGGTTGACCCGGGTTGGTTTGTGACAGTAAGGTATATGATCATGCTCTTTAGTATTTATTAGGTTACATCATCGAGCTTCATAGGTAAAATAATTAATATTATCCTTATCCTCGGTTTCCTTCAGGATATTCTTGAGGGCTTCATAGGTGCTATTAAGGATAAGATAATGCACTTCAGTTACTATTATAATATTCCAATGGGATTCATGATTTTTTTATGACAAGGGATATAATATTTTTCTTCACATACTGTCAGAATATACCAAAAAGATTCATGGTTATATGTGGTAATAGATCTATAATCATGTTCCAATAAATCTATGCTCTGTATTTCTTAGTGATACTTTCTATTTGGTGAAATGGTGTAGATAAATACTTCTAATATAATAGATATAGTATTCTTAGCATATTTAAGAGAGTACAAGTATGTGTATCATTGATGAAAATTGCGGGTGGTGCGAGCCCTCTTGGGAATATCATATGTAGTTTTAATGAAATAGTCAACATCTTTTTTCCATCTCCCTAATTTAAGGGAGGAAGGTACTTTCAGGCTATATGGATAGACTTATGAAGTGTTTGGTGATGGAAATATGTAGAACAATATTATTAGTGACCCTTTTTTTATAGTATGGACTATGGGGATTCATCTTATGTAGGCTTTCACAAGTCACCACCAAAGTTAGTATGAAGTCATTGATTTGGTACTCAATGACCAGAGAATTCAACAAATACTTCTAGATTCACTAGGAATGTGAAATAAATACATTGGTGTTCAAAGACCATGACCATTATAGTAGAAAAGTCATAAGACTATCACATCCTCCTATTGTGCACAACAACGTAAGGTTCCTAGTTGATACTACAATCTTTTCTATGGATCATGAAATTCAATGATTAATTTTTTCTTTCCATTTTCATTGAAGGGAGTTTCATAAAGATAAAATATCCATAACAATATTTTAATGAAAATTTAATGAAAAATAATGTAAAATTGATCCCTTTTATAGGTAAAGGATTTATATAATGTTAACTATTCTATTTCCATCATGGCCTTTCACCCACGATAGTTGGAGTTGGAGTGAACTTTATTCCAAAATGAAGGAATCCCCTTGGTCATTCTATTTTCGCTTATATTGTTATTTTATCGAGCATATGGGAGGTCGGATTATGCTACAATATGCTTTATTTCCTATCCAGAAACTCTTATATAAATTTAAAACATATTTGTAAATACTTGAAAATAAAGAAACTAGTTACCATTTTAAAAATGATTTCTTAATAATATAAATTGAGATAAAAATAATCAGGTATCAAAGGTTGATTATGTTATGGTTTAAAGACACATAATTAGATGATATGATTTTTTTCAATGTTTAGGGGTGATTGGGATTGTGGATTTGGGATCAGGCCCATGATAAGGGATTCCAATGTATCCCTACAAGAGGAATGAAAACCCATGAAGTTCAGTGAAACTTAATTGGGAACGCCATATATTTTAAGGTTGTGTGAAAAAGACTACGGTTTTGATTTTTAAGGCCATTCAACTATGACCCAGTAATGTTCCTTTTATGATCATGCATCATGGTATGATGATATGATTATTAGGGTTAAACAACCAATACTATGGTTCATTAATTTTAGGGTCATAATTAATACTTTTTATTATTTTAACACCCTATCGAATGGACTATGAACTATGCATTTTAAATTCATGTATCTGTAACTTCAATGAGAAAGGTGCATAAAAATAGTTAGTGGGAAACTTACACATGAAATAACATTTCTAGTTTATCATGTTCATTGGTAACTAAAAAATACAATGTATTATTATGGATTAAAACATATAGAATCCCCATTTAAGAAATATTACTTCATATATATGGTTAATAATATGTGGAAGTAATACTAGAATCATGTGGAATATGTCGCAATGAGAATGGGTTAGGGATTACACAAGATTAGAGGCCCATTTGGGGGTATATTCCTCAAAGTGTAGGCATTGGATAAGGAAATTAGGGAGGGTATGGTTGGATATTATATCAAATATATGGAAATTATATAGATTTTTTTCTCGTTGGGTAGACCAAAGTTGCCTATATATAATAATAAATTCCATTAAATCTAGCTTGGGGCACATTGGATGTGCATCGCGATCCATGGGAGATTTTATCAATAACCTAACAATAAAAATACTAATTTTCAATGGAGATACATAATTTCTAATTTCATGGAAGTCCCATAAATTGGGGAGGAATTCCAAGAAGGTATCTATTATAGAATTCATGACTCCAATTATCAATGGAATACAAGATCGAATGGGATAACTCTAGCATACACAAATTCTTGATCATATAAACTTGGTTTCTTTGTAAGGGGCATTGCTTAATCACACCACAACCATAAAATAAATTTAATAAGATGAACTCCTCTTCATTAAGAAACATAGAAACTAGGCAAGGAAAGATAGTGAACTATAAGTTCACACACCCAAATTTATAATCCATAATTCTAAAGGACATAGAGGATGCTATTTAACTCCATTCAATCATATGTTTTTACATATTAACATTAGGGGTGTGGTTAGAAAACATTATTTTCCTATTCAATTTACTAATAATTTATTTATCCTAGAATTTTACTCCTAGTAAAAAATCATGTAGTCTTATTAATATCATCTTTGGAAAAATAGAAAAGATATTTTGAAGAAACTCCAGAAGAATTTGTATATGAAATTACTTACACTAATGGGTATATATTGACATGACCCGTCCCATGGGAGCCCATTCCAGGACTACCCCAAATACCACCTTCCATAGGCCAGGGGATGGCGACTAGCACCGAATGGAATACTCCATAAAATGGGAAGGCATTGCCTTTAATCCTGAACAAACACATGGTCCAAGAACACAACAAGAAGAAAATGTGAAGTAAATTACTGTAGTAAAAGAGTGTTGAAAGTAAAATGGTCCGGAATACAAGTCCAACTATAATGGTCCAAGTAAAACTGAATATACAATACAACTTAAAGAAAAGGGAAAACAACTACCAGATTGTCCTCGGAGGTTCCTACATGAAGGGTAGGTACATGTCGCTTTCTCAGTACTCTACATCTGTCTGTCTCCTTCGAGTCACATCATGATAAATGGTCCACCTCCATGCACTGTCCAGTCCTAGATCCCTTAGCCTCAATCAATGTTGTATGTCATATGAACCAGACACAACAAGGTGTGGGAAAATCCCATGTAGGGGTGAGTATAACAACACTCAGTAGGGACCCCAAGACCCATGTAGTTATCCTAGAGTTCCACAAAGTAAAAACCACAAACCAAGACATCAACTCTATTTAGGTATATTCCCATAAATACACCTATGTTATCACGATATACTCATCTCATACCTAAGAGAAGGACACCACATAGGCAACACCATGAAGGTAGAAGTACCACACAAGTAACACCACGAAGATAGTACCATGAAGGTAAAAGTACTACACTGGTATCAACACGAAGATAATACCACAAATGTAAAAGTACCACACAGGTATCACCAAGAATATAGTACAACAAAGGTAAAAAAAAATACCACATATTTATCACCATGAGGATTGTACCATAGAGGTAAAAGTACCACACATGTATCACCATGAATATAGTACGAAAAAGGTAAAAAGAATCACACAGGTATCACCACGATGATAGTACCATGAAGGTAAAAGTACCACAAAGGTATCACCACGATGGTAAAATAATTATTTCAAATAGAGTCTCATCTTAAAGTAGGTTTCTGGTGAAGTATAGTTGTATAGATGATTAGTCGCGAAGCTAGATCATCTTATTCTTTCAAGAGGTACTACTACTAATTATATGGAGTCTGACCCACATTGGATCAATAGGTACTAACCCTCACAATGAACCACATAGGATCTGACCCAAATAGGATCGGTATATGCTGACCCACATAGGATCAATGAGCGCTGACACACAGAGGATCTATAACGACCCATACTTTACATACATTGTTAATACTTCAAAATTGAAGCACACTTATTACAACATATGACAAAACCACAAAGGACCGTATAGGTATAGTGTCTTTAGAAACTGGGAAACATAAACAACTGGTTCATAAGTCTTCTACAGTGTCTCCCATTTATTTCATCATATCTAGGGTCCCTTTTAGCATATTCTACTTAATATCCATCTTCCTGGCCTGGGGAAAAGAAAACATAAAAGGGTGAGCTCAAATGCTCAGCAAGGGCAAATAAAGGAAATAAAAATCATATCATATCTTTATGAAAATCAAAACCTACAAAAGAGATCATAATATCTTAACATGGAATAAATCATAGAAGTGAAAATGAGATCCCCATAATCATAACATAAAACTTGAAACTTTGTGGCATGCACACATAATCATGGAAAATCATTTCTTGTTAGTCATGACTCATTGCCAAGACTATCTTAGTGGACAAAGTCCCTTTCTGAACCGAGTTCACTCCTCGTTTCAGTCCTGTATCACTGAACCGAAATAACCTTCCGTTCCAGCCATGTCTATCTCATGAGATATAAAATATTTACCCAATGCATTGGAGGGAGATATAGGTCCCACCCATCTTATAATGAATCCTTTCTTATGTGTGCCACATAATCATAAAACATACATCATCGCATAACACATGTAACAAAAATGGGATTCTTGAAACATCATGACATCATAAATAAATTAATATAAGATAAAGGAATTCATAAAAATAATTCCATCACAACATGATCAAATCAATGTAATAATAGGGATAAAAATAGAACCCTTTATTATCTTAGATGGAAAATAATTTTGATAAAACTCTTGAACTCCATTCCTGAGGAAAATATCCTTTCTTCTTCAAAATTTTTTTTCCTTTCTTAACATGTTATACAACTTTAAAATAAAAGAAGTTGATTAAAAATAAACTTGAAAACTTGTAAAGGAAGATTCTTGTAAACAATGTTTTAAAAATACATTCATGCCGTATAAGTTAAAAAGAAAACATTCTTCTCGTACTTTTGTCGGAAAAGTCAAAAAGTACCTCGTACAAAAAAAACGACAAAAGATTCCTTTCATATTCTTTACTAAAACTCACCGAAGGGTAAAATTAGATTTAAACTATTGTAAGTGGATGGAAACAATATTATATATTTAGGGAACATGGATGTGGATGATAAAATACACCCCAGTAAATGCCAAAGTAAATACAATCTCGTATAAAAATGAGATTGCGATATTTCCCTTACCTTAATTCCAATTTTCTTTGTACGTGTCCGAAGCTCCTGTATAATGGTTTAAATAATGTTATTGACTTATTAAAGAATCATACATATTGATATGATATCATATATGGTCATATTCTTAGCTTCTTGTTAGTAATATTTCATTGTTACTTGTTACTCGGGTCTTTATTGCCTTTTGTTCTTATGCGTGTTTTGCCGAATACATTCTTATTCTTCTTTGAAGTTTATAGATACCTTATATCCAGAATGGTATTAGTGTAACATATATCATATTTATTCATTCAATTCATTTATATAATTACTATGTAATGATGATCATGTAGAACGAGTCGCATCACATCGTGGAGACGGTATTCCGTACGTACGCACGAGTGATGATATCGTTCCTATGATCGTGGAACTGTATTGGAGTATATATATATTATTTCAGTATCAATATTACTTTATAATAATCATAAATAGTTACTCATTACACCATTATACCCATCCTTGTAAAGTGATGGTGGAAAAATAGATTACACCACGGCGTGGAGACGGTATTCCGTACGTACGCACGCGCGGTGATTTCTTTTTCCGTAGGATGGATAGATTGTGAAATAGGGTTGTTTAATACTTATAATAACATATCAGTATATGAGTAATACTGATGTTATTACTTCATAATGAAACAACCTAAGAAGAAGAAGTGGAAGAAGAAATAAAGATGAAAGAATTGGTAACGGTAATTACCTCTTCTTTGAAGCGCCTCTTTGAGACCTCCTCTTAGGGCACTAAAATTGGTATTTGAGGAAGACCAGAACCTCTAGGATGTTTCTAGGGAAGTGGAGAAGGGAAAATGGCAGGGGTTGGCCGAGCTTGAGTGCTCAAATTGGTTTGAGGAGGAGGGGGAGGAGGTTCCCTTTTATAAGGGAGGAGAGGGGCACCTTAGGAATATCTCAAAATATTATTTTATATTAAAGTCAAAATCGGTTTATAATGGCTCCAAAGGCTCTTATTTAGAAGATAAGGTGGGGATGGGTCGAAATCCTATCAACCAATAAGATTTAGACAAGTTTAGGGAATTATTTTAACCTTATCAATTAGATTTAACTCTAAGTTAAATAATTTAACTTTTACCATGTCTTTTTGTTTTCTTTTACTATATGGTTAATAAACTTACTATAACATGCCAAACGAACCCCAAATTGTTTATTATTAATATATATATCCTTATCTAAGTCATTTGGCCGAACCTTAGATTTTTAGGAATAAAATAACAATTAATAATATAATATTTGATTTAAAAACTATTTTGTGTCAATTTTGACACTATTTGATATATGATTTTTGTGAAAGTCATAACAGAATTATATGTTCGAACCAAGTTGATTAAATCAACATTAATATATCATAGTAACCTAGAAAATTAGTGTAATTCATAAAAAGTCTTAAATTACATTTATTTTGGTATTTATATTATCAATTATGTCAATATTTCATTAATAAGATAATTACTGCATCATCTTTGTGTCATAAATAAATTAAATTATTTGATGTCTAAAAATTACAAATAAAATACCATCATGTAGGAAATCTTTTTATCTTTATAATTAATATTTACAATCGAATTTATCTTATGTATAACCCCATATTATAAATGATTTACTTATTAAACTTTGATTTTAACTATTTTAACCCTTCTTTAAATAAATTAATAATAAATGTCCTAATCTAATCCAAGTGGGCCTAAATGGTCATATTTTATTCCTAAGTTTGTTTTTGGTCGAATTATACTTGTCCAATAGAATTAGGACATGTGTTAGGGTAATAGTAATATCATATTTACCCTTAGTTACCCTATTTACTATTAACCGCGGTAAAAAAAGTAAAAAGTTACTATTCACCAAAAAATTATTTTCATCTCATTGAACCACATTTTAGTCCTTGATATTAACCGTGTCTCTCGGATTTTCGAAATTCCATTCACAGAAGCGGTAAAATTAAGTTTTATGCAAAATTCAGTTTTTAACCTACCACTTAGTGGTTTCACTATTCATCAAAAATTGAAAGTTTTCAGAAAAATACCAAAATTTCACCCTAGGCTAATTTCGATATTCTGAGTCCAAAAATGAAGTCCATTTTGAAAAATAAAATTTATAACATTTCAAAAAGTGGTTATTACTATTCATAACGGCTAGTTTTAATAGCATATTGTTGTTTAGTGAAACTCGGTATTGCGTACGACGCAAGCTATCGAGGAAGGTCGCGATTGCGTGTAAAGCAAGCCAAGAAAGTGTTGTGTAGAAAAAGATCCCTTTGATGATTTATATAACATAAAAGTCTCGGGTGTTACATTCTACCCCCCTTAAAAAGAATTTCGCCCTCGAAATTCGTCACTTTGTAACAAACAGATGAGGATACTTCTCCCTCATCATATCCTCAAGCTCCCATGTAGCTTCTTCAAGTTGGTGGTTCCTCCATAAAACTTTCACCAAGCGAGTGGTCTTGTTTCGTAGGACTTTTTCACTACGATCCAGAATCTCTATCGGCTGTTCTTCATAAGAAAGATCTTGCTCCAGCGGTACAACTTCTGAGCTGAGTACATGTGAAGGATCTGGTATGTACTTTCTCAGGAGAGATACATGGAACACATCGTGAACTTGAGAGAGATTCGGTGGAAGCGCCAATCGGTAAGCTACCTTCCCAACACGATCCAGTATTTCGAAAGGACCGATATATCTAGGGCTCAACTTCCCCTTCTTTCCAAACCTCATAACCCTCTTCCAGGGAGATATTCATAAGAACACTTTATCACCCACTTCAAACTCTAGGTCTTTTCTTCGGTTGTCGGCATAACTTTTCTGTCGACTCTGGGCTGCTCTTATGTGTTGTTGAATAGATCTGACCTTTTCTGCCATTTCATCAACGAGATCAGGTCCTAATAGCTTTCTTTCCCCAACTTCATCCCAGCAAGTTGGAGTCCTGTATTTCTTTCCATAGAGAGCTTCATAAGGAGCCATCTGAATACTGGAGTGAAAGCTATTATTATAAGAAAATTCCACCAAAGGTAGGTGTTGATCCCAACCTCCTTTGAAATCCATAGAGCAAGCTCTCAACATATCTTCTAGGGTTTGAATTGTTCTCTCAGACTGACCGTCTATCTGGGGATGATAAGCAGTGCTGAAACTCAACTCTGTATCCAGAGTATTCTGAAGACTTCGCCAGAACATCGAGGTAAATCTCGGATCCCGATTAGATATAATAGAAAGTGGTACTCCATGCAATCTTACCACTTCCTTTACATATATCCTGGCAAGCTGATCTAGAGAGAAATCCTCTCTAATAGGAATGAAGTGTGCAGACTTTGTAAGACGATCAACTATGACCCAGATAGCATTATTGCCTTTGGATGTTTTAGGAAGTCCTGTGACAAAGTCCATAGTGATGTTTTCCCATTTCCATTCGGGTATGGGTAATGGTTGTAACATCCCCTTAGAATTCTGTCTCTCAGCTTTAACTTGTTGACAAACCAAGCATCGAGAGACATATTCAGCAACATCTCTTTTCATGCCATCCCACCAGAAGTACTCTTTCAGGTCCCTATACATCTTCGTGCTTCTAGGATGAATAGAGAATGAAGAACTATGAGCCTCATCCAGCAGCTCCTTCTTTAATTTGGGGATGGGAGGAACACAAACCCGATTCCTGAACTTTATTATCCCATCACAATCAAGGTTGAATTCAGGAACATTTCTCACCTTCTTTTGTAACTCGACATCTTCTTTCTGTGCCTCTTTAATCTTCACATGTATAGATGGTTGAACATTCATTTGAGAAAGATAAGATTTTTCCCCTTCCATTATAATTCCAAGATCCATCCTTTGTAAATCCATAAATATTGGATCTTTTGTGATCCTCATCATGGATAAACTAGCACGGTCTTGTCGACTTAATGCATCTTCCACCTTGTTTGCTTTCCCAGGGTGGTAATGGATTGAGCAGTCATAATCCTTAATTAGCTCCAACCATCTTCTTTGACGCATATTCAGCTCCTTTTGTGTGAAAATATACTTTAAACTTTTATGATCAGTATAAATATCACACCTTTCACCATAAAGGTAATGCCTCCAAATCTTTAATGCAAAGATTACCGCAGCCAACTCCAAATCATGTGTTGGGTAATTTTGCTCATGGATTTTCAACTGTCGTGAGGCATAAGCTATCACCATATCATTTTTCATAAGAACACACCCCAATCCCTTCTTGGATGCATCACTGTAGATCACAAACCTTTCTCCACTACAAGGCAGTGTGAGCACAGGTGCACTGGATAACCTTCCTTTCAACTCCTTGAAATTCTCTTCACATTCCTCTGTCTAGACAAACTTAACTCCTTTCCGAGTCAACTTGGTGAGTGGATTAGATAATCGTGAAAAATCTTTTACAAAACGTCGATAATATCCAGCCAAACCAAGAAAACTTCGGATCTCAGTTACTGTTGTTGGTCTCGACCATCTTTCGATAACCTCTGTTTTTGCTGGATCCACAGATATCCCCTCTTTTGAGATTATATGACCCAAAAATGCAACTTTTTGAAGCCAAAATTCACACTTGGTAAATTTGGCATAAAGCTTCTCCTTTCTCAGGGTCATCAATATAATTCTCAAGTGATCTTCATGCTCTTCCTTGCTCTTTGAATAGACAAGAATATCGTCTATAAAGACTACCACAAATTGATCAAGATAGTCTCTAAAGACTCTATTCATTAGATCCATGAAGATAGCAGGGGCATTAGTAAGACCAAATGGCATCACTATAAATTCATAGTGTCCATACCTTGTACGGAAAGCCGTCTTTGGTATATCCTCCCTTTTGACCCTTAATTGATGATACCCTGAACGAAGATCAATCTTGGAAAAGTATTGAGCTCCGCGTAGTTGGTCAAATAAGTCATCAATGCATGGGAGAGGATATTTGTTCTTGATAGTGATATTGTTAAGTTCTCGATAATCAATGCAGAGTCTCATTGATCCATCTTTCTTCTTAACAAATAGAACAGGTGCTCCCCAAGGTGACGCACTAGGGCGTATGAATCCCTTATCAAGATTCTCTTGGAGTTGCTTCTTCAATTCCTGCAACTCAATTGGGGCCATTCTATAAGGTGTCTTTGAAATAGGCAAAGCACCCGGTACGAGTTCTATTGAAAACTCAACTTCACAATTTGGTGGAAGACCCGGTAATTCCTCCGGAAAGACATCATCAAACTCCCGTACAATGGGCATATTCTTAATCGTGAGTTTCTCACCAACCATTTGAGATAAATAACCTTCATTTAGTGGAATCAATACCCATAAGATGGAAGAAATTTTCACTGGAAGGTTATGTTTATCCTTGCATTGATATACGATCGTAGATTGATCTGGAATATGAAATGTGACTTCCCTTCTTTGGCAATTGATATGAGCTCCATGTAGGGAAAGCCAATCCATGCCAAGAAGCACATCAAATTCCACTAAAGGAAGGATCAGAAGATTTGCAGGAAGTACTTTCCCACAAACTTCGATCGGAGAAGAATTATAAACTTTTGATGCGACTGTTGTTCCATTAGGTGTTGTCACAGCTAACTCAACATCTAATTGTTGAGGTAATACGGTGATACCCTTAGAAAATTCTTTAGAAATAAAAGAGTGGGTGGATCCAGAATCAAATAAAACATTTGCTACTTTAGAGTGGATGGTAAGTGTACCTTTCACCACTTCGTTATCGTACTCCACATCGCTGATAGAAATTGCATGTGACTTTCCTTTGTCTTTAGCCTTAATATTTTTTTGACGTCGACCATCATCATCAACCCTTGGATTTGGGCATTGATTGGAATAATGCCCCATCTCCTTGCACTTGAAACATTGAAGTGTAGTAGGTTCATTCTGTGTATCCCTTCCTTTGTTTGCGTCATTAGACATCTTCTTCCCATTATCACGGCATTCAAATGCCCGATGACCTTCCTTTCCACATTTAAAACATTTACTTGTCCCTTTAAGACAACTCCCTCCATGTTTCTTTCCACACTTTGAGCATAAGGGAAAGTTCATCTTCTTTTCAGTGTGCTCTTTAGAGTTTCCTTTGAATTTCATCTTCCTCTTCTTATCAAACCCATGCGACTGATGGGTTACTCCAATCTCCATCTCGACTTTGAGAGCACATCGAATGATTTCCTCGTAGCTATTGAAGTCCCTTATGGTTAACGCCCTTCGAAGACTTGGTTTTAAGCCACTAAAGAATCGATCGATCTTACTCTCAGGTTGGATAATAATACCAGAAGCGTACCTTGCAAGTCTTGTAAAATTTGCTTCACAGGTACCAACAGATTCATCATACCTTTGCTTCAGTTCAAGAAACTCTTTCTCCATCTTTGTTTGGAGAATACGAGGGAAGTACTTATTGAAAAATAAGTTCTTGAACTCGTCCCATTCCATAGACTCAATTTCATCCCTTTGCCTCGTATTCTTAATAAGATTCCACCATTGATCAGCATATCCTTCCAAACGATACACTGCTAGGATGACTTTATCATGTTCAGAACATTGAAGAACTGAAAATATCTTTTCAGTAGTACTAATCCATTGTTCAGCAACTAATGGATCAGTAGACCCACTGAAAGAAGGTGGACGCTGTCTCATGAAGGATTCAACAGAATGTTGCTCCTTCCTTTGCTCGTTTGGAAGTCTTGCATGATTCCTAGCTTGAGAAAGTTGTGTGAGCATGGCTACAAGATTTTTCATTCCATATCACATATCGTTTGGTTGCTCAGGGGGACAATCATTGCATTGCCCATCGCATTCCTCATTAACATGGTTCCTTCAGGTTCCAGCCATTGACTAAAACCAAGAAGAATAGTGTGAGCAACACTAATTATAATAGGAAAACCACATAATTCAAGAATAAAATTTTCATGCTTAAGGTCTTATCCTAGGGTATTCAAGGACATTTCTAAAACACTAAGATTGTGTTCTATGCTTAGACATATCCTTAGGGTTCTTACTAAGGATTTCACATCATAGTTTCCAAAGGTTGACTATAACCTCCCTCTGATACCAACTATAACGACCCATACTTTACATACATTGTTAATACTTCAAAATTGAAGCACACTTATTACAACATATGACAAAACCACAAAGGACCGTATAGGTATAGTGTCTTTAGAAACTGGGAAACATAAACAACTGGTTCATAAGTCTTCTACAGTGTCTCCCATTTATTTCATCATATCTAGGGTCCCTTTTAGCATATTCTACTTAATATCCAACTTCCTGGCCTGGGGAAAAGAAAACATAAAAGGGTGAGCTCAAATTCTCAGCAAAGGCAAATAAAGGAAATAAAAATCATATCATATCTTTATGAAAATCAAAACCTGCAAAAGAGATCATAATATCTTAACATGGAATAAATCATAGAAGTGAAAATGAGATCCCCATAATCATAACATAAAACTTGAAACTTTGTGGCATGCACACATAATCATGGAAAATCATTTCTTGTTAGTCATGACTCATTGCCAAGACTATCTTAGTGGACAAATTCCCTTTCTGAACCGAGTTCACTCCTCGTTTCAGTCCTGTATCACTGAACCGAAATAACCTTCCGTTCCAGCCATGTCTATCTCATGAGATATAAAATCTTTACCCAATGCATTGGAGGGAGATATAGGTCCCACCCATCTTATAATGAATCCTTTCTTATGTGTGCCACATAATCATAAAACATACATCATCGCATAACACATGTAACAAAAATGGGATTCTTGAAACATCATGACATCATAAATCAATTTATATAAGATAAAGGAATTCATAAAAATAATTCCATCACAACATGATCAAATCAATGTAATAATAGGGATAAAAATAGAACCCTTTATTATCTTAGATGGAAAATAATTTTGATAAAACTCTTGAACTCCATTCTTGAGGAAAATATCCTTTCTTCTTCAAAAACATTTTTCCTTTCTTAACATGTTATACAACTTTAAAATAAAAGAAGTTGATTAAAAATAAACTTGAAAACATGTAAAGGAAGATTCTTGTAAACAATGTTTTAAAAATACGTTCATTCCGTATAAGTTAAAAAGAAAACATTCTTCTCGTACTTTTGTCGGAAAAGTCAAAAAGTACCTCGTACAAAAAAAATGACAAAAGATTCCTTTCATATTCTTTAATAAAACTCACCGAAGGGTAAAATTAGATTTAAACTATTGTAAGTGGATGGAAACAATGTTATATATTTAGGGAACATGGATGTGGATGATAAAATACACCCCAGTAAATGCCAAAGTAAAAACAATCTCGGATAAAAATGAGATTGCGATATTTCCCTTACCTTAAGTCCAATTTGCTTTGTACGTGTCCGAAGCTCCTGTATAATGGTTTAAATAATGTTATTGACTTATTCCAGAATCATACATATTGATATGATATCATATATGGTCATATTCTTAGCTTCTTGTTAGTAATATTTCATTGTTACTTGTTACTCGGGTCTTTATTGCCTTTTGTTCTTATGCGTGTTTTGCCGAATACATTCTTATTCTTCTTTTAAGGTTATAGATACCTTATATCCAGAATGGTATTAGTGTAACATATATCATATTTATTCATTCAATTCATTTATATAATTACTATGTAATGATGATCATGTAGAACGAGTCGCATCACATCGTGGAGACGGTATTCCGTACGTACGCACGAGTGATGATATCGTTCCTATGATCATGGAACTGTATTGGAGTATATATATATTATTTCAGTATCAATATTACTTTATAATAATCATAAATAGTTACTCATTACACCATTATACCCATCCTTGTAAAGTGATGGTGGAAAAATAGATTACACCACGGCGTGGAGACGGTATTCCGTACGTACGCACGCGCGGTGATTTCTTTTTCCGTAGGATGGATAGATTGTGAAATAGGGTTGTTTCATACTTATAATAACATATAATTATATGAGTAATACTGATGTTATTACTTCATAATGAAACAACCTAAGAAGAAGAAGTGGAAGAAGAAATAAAGATGAAAGAATTGGTAACGGTAATTACCTCTTCTTTGAAGCGCCTCTTTGAGAACTCCTCTTAGGGCACTAAAATTGGTCTTTGAGGAAGACCATAACCTCTAGGATGTTTCTAGGGAAGTGGAGAAGGGAAAATGGCAGGGTTTGGCCGAGCTTGAGTGCTCAAATTGGTGTGAGGAGGAGGGGGAGGAGGAGGTGCCCTTTTATAAGGGAGGAGAGGGGCACCTTAGGAATATCTCAAAATATTATTTTATATTAAAGTCAAAATCGGTTTATAATGGCTCCAAAGGGTCTTATTTTGAAGATAAGGTGGGGATGGGTCGAAATCCTATCAACCAATAAGATTTAGACAAGTTTAGGGTATTATTTTAACCTTATCAATTAGATTTAACTCTAAGTTAAATAATTTAACTTTTACCATGTCTTTTTGTTTTCTTTTACTATATGGTTAATAAACTTACTATAACATGCCAAACGAACCCCAAATTGTTTATTATTAATATATATATCCTTATCTAAGTCATTTTGCAGAACCTTAGATTTTTAGGAATAAAATAACAATTAATAATATAATATTTGATTTAAAAACTATTTTGTGTCAATTTTGACACTATTTGATATATGATTTTTGTGAAAGTCATAACAGAATTATATGTTCTAACCAAGTTGATTAAATCAACATTAATATATCATAGTAACCTAGAAAATTAGTGGAATTCATAAAAAGTCTTAAATTACATTTATTTTGGTATTTATATTTTCAATTATGTCAATATTTCATTAATAAGATAATTACTGCATCATCTTTGTGTCATAAATAAATTAAATTATTTGATTTCTAAAAATTACAAATAAATTACCATCATGTAGGAAATATTGTTAGCTTTCTAATGAATATTTACAATCGAATTTATCTTATGTATAACCCCATATTATAAATGATTTACTTATTAAACTTTGATTTTAACTATTTTAACCCTTCTTTAAATAAATTAATAATAAATGTCCTAATCTAATCCAAGTGGGCCTAAATGGTCATATTTTATTCCTAAGTTTGTTTTTGGTCGAATTACACTTGTCCAATATAATTAGTACATGTGTTAGGGTAATAGTCATATCATATTTACCCTTAGTTACCCTATTTACTATTAACCGCGGTAAAAAAAGTAAAAAGTTACTATTCACCAAAAAATTATTTTCATCCCATTGAACCACATTTTAGTCCTTGATATTGACCGTGTCTCTCGGATTTTCGAAATTCCATTCACAGAAGCGGTAAAATTAAGTTTTATGTAAAATTCAGTTTTTAACCTACCACTTAGTGGTTTCACTATTCATCAAAAATTGAAAGTTTTCAGAAAAATACCAAAATTTCACCCTAGGCTAATTTTGATATTCTGAGTCCAAAAATGAAGTCCATTTTGAAAAATAAAATTTATAACATTTCAAAAAGTGGTTATTACTATTCATAACGGCTAGTTTTAATAGCATATTGTTGTTTAGTGAAACTCGGTATTGCGTACGACGCAAGCTATCGAGGAAGGTCGCGATTGCGTGTAAAGCAAGCCAAGAAAGTGTTGTGTAGAAAAAGATCCCTTTGATGATTTATATAACATAAAAGTCTCGGGTGTTACAGGATCAGTATGTGATAACCCACACAGGATTGCTGAGCGCTGACCCACAGAAGATCTGACCTACACAGGATTGATATGCACCGAACCAGACATGATCGTTGAGAACTAACCCACATAGGATCTATAGATACTAACCCCTCTCAATGACCCGCATAGGATCTGACCCACCCATAGTCGATAGGTAACTAACCTCCATATTATCTGTCTCCAACCTCTGCCTCACTACCAACCACTGGATTCCCACTCGTAGAACATTTGGGAGAACCACTCCTCAAGACATAGGTCATACCTAAAACACCAATAAGTTACATGAATAAGTATCCCAATGGTTCATCACGTCATGAGGGACCCAACGCAATACACAGCACGTCAATCGGACACCCGGTCTGTTAGTTATTAGCATTTTCACTCCGAGTGCCCAGTTGGATTTGGGGTTCGTTCCAACTCGGATGCACTCCAACTTTATCCAAAACTCAAGTGAAGTATAACAAAAAGTTTCTTCTCAATCTAAGTACTCTGGTGTCATAGAAGGTTCATCAAATGGACGCCCGGTTCCCAAGATTCGGCCATAATGGCGTATCTGGGTCTAATTGGGACCGAGTCCGGTCTGACCTAGCCCGACTCGGCCCGGACTGCTGCAGGCACTGCCCAGTGGTACAGCCCACAATTGGGTGGACTGCTATAGTAGGGTCTGCCCTAGCTGACGCCCAGGAAGGAGGCACCTCCCAAGTCACCCTAACGGCCAAAGGGCCGTTTGATTTTTTTGGAAGCCGGACCAGCCGGAGCGGGTCCTCCTCAGTGCACCACAGCTGGCGGGTTCGCCAGCCGGTCCTCCTCCTCCCAGCAGTGTGACGGCACCGTTGTCCTCTACGTCTGGACGGGTTTTGACCGTACTTTAGCCTCTTCCGCGGCCAAGCGGCCATGACCTCCTACTCCACCGGTGGCGTGGACACGTGCCACCCTCCTTCCTCACGGTCGGCCAGGTGTCGGCTGCAGCCTTTTTCTGTGAGCCATTGCGGATTCGTTCCAAGCCCGAAAATTATGTCGTTTTCATATTAATGATCCTCGGGATGAGGTCTCAACATCCATACATCGCGATCAATAAAACAATGTGTTTCCAGCATCATTATATATTTGGCATTGATGAACACAAAAAGAACACGCAAAGAACAAAAGATAAAGGGGAAAGGTATATATGCGGGATGATGGCCATGTTTTTTTGGCCATTGTGTTTGTGATTTCAAAATATGAAGAATAAAATAAAAATATTTAATCATACTTCAATTTAAAACCCCTACCTCAACTGTCTGTTGGAGATGTCATGAGGAGGAAGATGAGGTCGTTGATGGGGACGCCGGTGTTCGTCGCTCCCGCAACACATTTCTGATCCGGGCTCATGTGTCATCCACATTCCTCATTGAGGATGGTTCTTTGTTGGAGGATTCTCCAGCCCAGGCCCCCTCTCCCTTTCATCAATGGGAATAAAACCCAAAAAAATAGTTAATAAAATAACTCTTCATTAAAAATTTGGTCATTAATTCAAGATTAATATATCCTATTAATTTAAGAGAAAAGTTGTTACACATTTTTTGTAACTAGGAATTCAATGCCCAGAATTTAATGCCCAACCACCCTCATGTGGTCCCCACCTTTATGATTCAAATGAGTGGTTTTAAAAGTAAAATAAATGTTAATTATTTTATTTTATTATCTGTCCAACCCTCCCACGAATATCCGAAAAACTAAATCCTACCCCCAACCTACCATGGTGGAGGTAGAGGTCTTTTTAAGTGAATATCAACACTGTGAGTTCAACAGTGTCCTCAGATTTCAACTCATATCACCGGTTCAAAAGTTACAAAATGCCGCTCGCGTACTTACTGAATATACATGAAAAAAAGTTCAGATAATTGGTAAGAGTCACCCTTGACTTGCGGCGGTCGAGGTTAGGCTCTGCCCAAGTGAAACATGCCCCAACGAACCCAAAAATACTATCAGATATCAAATATGAGTTTCAGTTTACAAGTTATTGATTTTACAATAAAATAATTTTCACTTTATTATTTTATTTATGGCCAAAAACTAACATTCACAAGTGACCCATTCTGGCCAACGTTAGTATCTTCCTAAAGAAAGCATACCCTCTCGAGTTTAGTGGTGGTCTCATCATTTTAATCCCAATTACCATTAGTGAGTTATAAGAATTTGAAAAATAAAATAACTTTGTTTAATTATTTTATTTATGGTTATACCATCTTTAGGTTTTCTCACAGGAGGCCCGTGATAACAAAACAAAAGTCACACCTTGGGGTAAACACGCCATCTTAAGCGTAACGGTGCCCTCATATTTTTGATCTGAGTAGCCTTTTAAGAGTTATTCCACTTTTTTAGGAAAACTACTTACATGCGCTAATTGAAGCTTAAAAAAACTTTGACGGATCATTCCGGGCACTCCGGGCCTCAGAATCGTCTTCCGTCATATTTAACGGTCTCGAAATAATTTGGTATAATTAAAAAAATTATATGGAATTTCTGGGACATTACATTCTCCCCACCAAATGTATTTAGGTCCCCTAATGCCACAACATAGACTAAGGAAACAAATGGGGGTACTGAGCATGGATCTAAGCCTCCAGCTTCAATGTATTCTCTTGGAGGTTCCTGTTTAGCTAGCGAATGCACACCAGAGGTATTGAAAGCTTGCAAAGGACTTGCTTCTGCCAATCCTCAATCTCTACTGGAACCTCCGTAAACATCGCCCCATCGTCTAAGTCTATCTCACCATGGTCGATGATTTGAGAAGGGTCATGCACGTATATTTTTAGCTGGGACACGTGAAAGAAGCTGTGCACCCACTCCAACTATGGTGTTAGTGCCAAGAGGTATGCTACCTTTCTTATCCTCTAATGTATCAGAAATAGTCCAATAAACCTCAGTGATAACTTTCTGCCTCGGCCAAATATCTGTAGTCCCTATCGAGGGGAGACTCGCAAGGAAACATGGTCCCCCCTCCTGGAACTCCAAAGGTCTTCGTCTCTTGTTGGCATAAGACTTCTGCTAGCTTTGTGCAGTCCTCATTTACTGATAAGTGAGACAACGGGATAATAACTCAGCCACTGCTTTCTTCATATTGGGCCACCATTACTGATGTAGGAGTTCCTGGTAGATCTTTGCCACTCTAGGATGTACCGATAGAGGGGACATATGGAAATCCTTCAATACTTCCTCTTGTAGCACCTCTGGTATGATAGTTCATCCTCTGAAGAGGCTGACGTGCTCCCCACCTTTAGAAAATCCATCAGGTGCTAGCCCGTGGATATCTGAGCACATCGAGCCTCCCAATCATTGTTCCCAAGATTCACCTCCCTGAATCACTGATGGATTGGGGGAGTGACTGTTAGAGACTGAAGATAAGGTACTCCATCTTGACCCACATTGGATATCCGCAAAGCGGCTAGCTGTGTTGTCACCTCACTCAGCAACAATATACTAGATCACTTACAGAGCGCATATTCTACTACGTTCCCCTTCCTAGGGGTATAGACTATCTCAAAATCATAGTACTGGAGAAACTCTAGACACTCTTGTTGGGAACTGAAAACTCAAAATTCCGGCTTCCACGAGGGTAGGGATGGCCGACCCAATCGTGATCGGCTACAACCTCATTTTCATGAGTTTGTCATGTACTGCCTGGGTTTCCTTTTTCACTGACCAAGGAAAATATCATTCCATTATTGTAGGTAAACCAAAACCATTTTTCCTAATACAGTAAATATGAGTATGAACTGTGGATGTCTAGTCCATACCCAAACTAACGTCATAAGGCCTCGATGATTCCACCAAGAGGTTCCAACCGAAACTCTCACCTCAAGGGTCAGATCAGACCATCAGCGTAAGTGTGATTATCGAGTCTCCTCCCAAAGGTATCACCAGCCGTGAGGGTCAAGTCAACATCTTAACTGGAAACTCTAGATCTTGGACATGATTCGTGGAAGGAAGAAGTTATTGGTACATATGTCTATTAATGCGACTTCTAGTAGTGGACACATACCATACATCGAATCATTACTAGAGCCCTTGGGTCGCACTCCTTGGCCATATTCACCTACTCCCTTCCCCTATCTTCCATCTCCCTGAGCCTGGTGGGGACCACAAATGGGGGGTGATTGTAACATGTCCAAATGTACACCACCTCATGCTGCTCTCCTAGCTCTGCTTCCACATCTACAACCCTTCAGATTCATCTATACCTAACACTTCTTCTTCCTAAAACATTATTAAACGCCCAAGTCTCAGAGACCAGCTCCAGTTCCTGCTTTCCAACTAGTAACATTCACTGGTTGTATCCGCTCAGCCAAAGAACATTCAACCACAAAAGTTCTCTCTAGCACCCTAACAGAGGTAGGAATGCATAGAGGAATAGTGATAGCTTGGACGTCCTTAAACACACCGCGCTCGGAAGTTTGAGCCCTGAAGAACTAATCGTATAGTATTATTCGAGTACCAGGAATGATCAGTATGCCTCGATAAATACTCATCTACTAACATGTCATTTTTTGGAAGTTCAAGAAGCTCTAGAGAACTATCTTCCACATCCTCAAGCCAATCCTCAGCCACCTGTGAGTCGGGATCACTACAGAACCTGAAGGATATTTGGTGCTGAAACTCATGTAAGGAACAAAGACTAAATGTGGCCTCTACCGGTACCACTGGTTGTAACTAATTCCAAAAAGGTAGTGATATATCTGAAAAACTACCCGAAGGTACTACCTTGGGAAACAACCCACGTACTGTGGCCTCATCACTATGCGGACCATCTTCGTGGACACTCAATGGAAAAGACTAGAAGCTAAGATCACCATCTACTCTAGCGATTTCTATACTAGGAAGAAAACTCTAGCCACAGTCTTCAGCCAGTTCTTAGCTTCCTGGGAATCCTCCTACCTCGAAAACTCAAAGGCCTCTACCACCAGAACTCGTGCAACATGCATAGTCGGTGTGCATCCTCTACTAGTGGGGTTGGTGATAATGCTCATCCAAAAGGTAGTGGTGTTGCTGGTACACCACCTGAAGGTGCTAATTTTGTGAGAGGGATCTACACTGAGGCCTCAATGCTTGGTGGGCCATCATTGTATACTCTCTCGGGAATCCTAGCTGGCTATCTAGATGGCGACATCCTGATAAGGAACAAGTTCTCCAAAATCATTATGATATAACTAGTGAGCTGACTCAAGAGATCAAAAAGAAAACTTTTCAAAATACACGCAATCAGTGTTTCCGTGCGCTGAGTTGGAAATCAGAATTCGGGGTCTTGGGGTATGGATACGCCGATAGATGCACCAACACTGGACTCCCCGAACTGAAAACCACACTCATAACACTTAACACTATTACTTCACATGAAAGATCAGAGTCCAATTTCTTAAGTAGATTCGAACTCCACTGATACCACTTTGTCATGACCCATCCCCTGGGACCTGTGTTGTGACTACCCAAGTCTGCCTTCTACAGGACAGGGGCTGACGAATAGCACCGAAAGGCATACTCCCTAAAACGGGAAGGCATTGCCTTTAATCCTGGACAATCACAAGGTCCAAAAACACCACAAGAAGAAACTAAGAAGTAAACTGCTATAGTAAAAGAGGGATGAGAGTAAAAGGGTCTGGAATATAAGCCCAACTGTAAAGGTACAAGTACAACCGAAAATACAATACAACTAAAAGAAAAAGGAAAATATCTAATGGGTCATCCTCCGAGGTTCTTATCGGAAGGGTAGGTATAGATCTCCACCTCCTAACTCCATGTATGCCTATCTCCACCACATCAAATCACACTGAATGGTCCACCTCTGTGAACCATCCAGTCCTAGCTTCCTCAATCTCAATCAATGTTTTATGTAGTCTGCACCAGAAACAACAAGGTGTGGGTGAAGCTCATGAAGTGGTGAGTATAACAAATCTTATTAGGGACCCCAAGACCCCCATAGGTCTCCTACAGTTACAAAAAGGAAAATACACAAATCATGACATCAACTCTACTTAGGTATATGTCCATAAGTTATCAAGATATACTCATCTCATACATGAGAGAAGGACACCACATAGGTAACACCACGAAGGTAGAAGTACCACACAGGTAATACCACAAAGATAGTACCATGAAGGTAAAAGTACCACAGTGGTATCACCATGAAGATAGTACCATGAAGGTTAAAGTACCACACATGTAAATCCACGAAGATAATACCACGATGGTAAAAAGTACCACATAGTTATCACCACGAAGATAGTACCATGGAAATAAAAGTACCACCCAAGTATCACCACAAAGATAGTACCACGAAGGTAAAAGGTACCAAAAAGGTATCACCACGAAGATAGTACCCCAAAGGTAAAAGTACCACACATGTATCACCATGAAGGTAAAAGACTTAGTTCAAATAGAGTCTCAGTTCAAACCAGGTTTTTAGGGAAGTATAGAAGTACAGATGATTAGTCCGTAAGCTAGATCATCTTATTATGTCAAGTGGTACTGTTGATGATTATACAGAGTCTGACCCACATAGGATGGATACGTATTAACCCCTGCTATGACCGACACCAGATCTAACCCACACAGAATCAGTATGCATAGACCCACACTAGATCTATGAGCGTTGGCCCATACAGGATCTGACCCACACAGGATCGGTATGCGCTGACCCACACAGGATCACTAAGCACTGACCCACACAGGATATGACCTACACAGGATTGGTATGTGCTGACCCACATAGGATCACTGAGCACTGACCCAAAATATATCTATTTTTACTAACCCCCATAATGACCCACACAGGATCTGACCCGCCCAGAGTAGATTGGTAACTAACCTTTGTATTATCCGTCTCCAACCTCCGCCTCACTACCAGCCACTGGATTCCCTTTCATAGAAAGTTCTAGAGAAACACTCTTCAAGACATCATTCGTACTTAAAACACCATGAAGTTCCATAAACATGTATCCAAAAGGTCCGTCACATCATCAAGAACCCACCACAATAGATGGCGCGTCAATTGGATGCCCAGTTTGTATGTTACTAGCATTTCTGCTCTAAGGGCCTGGTTGGATTTGGGGTTTGATCCAACCCAAATGTACTCAAAATTTATCATGAACTCAAGTAAAGTATACCAAAAAGGTTTGTCTCGATCCATGGATTTTGATGCTGCAGATAGTTCGCCAAACGGATGCCCAATTCTCAAGATATGGCTACAAAGGCGGTACTAGTTTGGCCCAGGTCCGGTCTGACCTGATTGGACCGACCCAGCCCGACCCGAACTGGGCCAACATGACCCGGTCTGGGTCCCGCCCAGTTGGCCTGGGCCACGGCGGGCCTGACCTGCAGGGCGCATCCCGATGGCACAGCTTGCCGAGGCGGCCTACGATGTGGCCCGCGGTTGGGTGGACCGCTGTGGCGGGGTCCACCCTAGCTGACACCTGAGACGGAGGCACCTCCCATGTCACCCAAACAACCAAAGGTCCGTTAGGTATTTTTTGGAAGTGGGACCCACCGATGCGGGTCCTGCTCGGTGTGCCACAACTGGCCGATCGCCGGCTAATCCTCCTCCTCGTTGCGGCGCGACGGCACCACGGTCCTCCACAGCTGGCTGGGTACTAGGCGACCTTCAGCCTCTACCATGACCAAGATGTCGCGACCTCCTACTCCACCAGTGGTGTGGACCTACGCTACCCTCCTTCCTCGCAACCGGCCAGGTTCCGACCACAAAATTCTTCCGCGAGCCCTCACAACTTCATTCCATGCCCAAAAATTATTTCATTCCCTTATTCACGATCCTCGGGTCGAAGGCTTCGCATCCATATATCGCGCTCAACAAAACATTGTGTTTCTAGCATCATTAAATATTTAGCATTGATGAACGGATGAAGAATGTGAGAAGAACAAAAGATAAAGGTGAAAGGTATATGTGTGGGATGATGATCATGTTTATTTGGCTATCGTCGTTGTGATTCCAAAATATTATTAATCAACAAAAAAAATTTAACCATACATCAATTTTAAACCCCTACCTCAATCGTCCGTTGGAGATGACGTGAGGAGAAATATGAGGTCATTGAAGGGGACACCAGTGTTCATCGCTCCCACAACATGTTTCTGATCCGGTCTCATGCATTTTACTCGTTCTTCATTGGGGGGTGGTTCTTCGTTGCAAGATTCTACAGCCTAGGCCTCCTCTCCATTTCACCAAAAGGAATACAACCCACAAGAAGAGTTAATAAAATTATTCTTCATTAACAAGTTTAGTCATTAATTCATGATTAATGTATTCTATTAATTTAAGAGAAAATTTGTTACACATTTTTTGTAACCAAGCTTTTAATGCCCAACATTAAATACCCAACCACCCTCATGTGGTCCCCACCTTTATGATTCAAATGGGAGGTTTTAAAAATAAAATAAAAGCTAATTTCGTTATTTTATTATTTTTCCATCCCTCCCACAAAAATCCAAAAAACTAAACCCTACACTCAACCTACCGCATTGAAGGTGAATGTATCATTAAGCTAATATCGGAACTACAAGTTCAACGGTGTCCTCACATTTCAATTCTGAGAACCAGTTCAAAATTTATAAAATGAAACTCACGTGTTTACTAAACATACCCAAAAAACGTTCAGAAAATTATTAACAGTCACCCTCACCCCGCGTAGGTCGAGTTTTGGATTTGCCTAAGTGAAGTACACCCCAAAGAACCAAACAATACTCTAATATTTTCAATCTGAGTTACCATTTAAAAGATATGGGTTTTACAATAAAATAATTGTCACTTTATTATTTTATTTAAGGCCAAAAACTAACTTTCATTGGTGGCCCGCGCCGACCAATGTTAGTATCCTTTTAAGGAAAGCATACCCTCATAAGTTCAGCAGTAGTCTTGAATTTTTAATTTGAGTTACCATTTGTGAGTTATAATCATTTGAAAAATAAAATAATTTTTTTTAATAATTTTATTTTTTGTTATGCCATTTTCGGGTTTTCTTATAGGAGGCTCGCGCTGACTAAAATTAAGTCGCATCTAGGGTAAACATGCCATCCTGAGTGCAACGGTGCCCTCATATTTTTAATCTGAGTAACCATTTAAGAGTTATTCCACTTTTTAGGAAAACTACTTATGTATGCTAATTGATGCTTAAAAAAACATCCACGGTTCATTCCGGGCACTCCGTGCCTCGGAATTGCACGCCATCAGATTCCCCATTCTCAAAATAATTCATTATAATTAATAAAATTTATACAGAATTTCTAAGACATTAGATATATTATAAAAGATTCATGGAGCAATATTTTTGTAATTAGAACATTAACGGTGGTATATGATGATATCGTAATAGATTCACCTCTAAAAAAGACTTTCACATCCTCTAAACCCTATAAGTGGTTAAATTCACAAGAAATACTCATAAAGGACTCCGTGAAGTCATCCAGATCAGATTCCCTTTTAGGTTTAAGACCCTTAAAAACATTGATAATCTTTATATCATCTATGATTCCATTTATAGTTCTTTTGTCCAATGGTATGGTGATATGTTTTATGATAGATAATAATGGGTTATTATCATTCACACTTGGGTAACAGCTGTTAGTGGGGACCATTAAACATGATATTAGTTATTTGTAGTTTTAGACCCCCAATAGATGGATAATGTTTGCATAATTTGAGAATCCACAATTCTATATCTTTATATTGTGGTTTCCCATATATCTTAATTACATGGTGTACTCATAGATATGGATGATATTCTTACCACCTTCTTCCAACCAAGGATATATAACTTATTATCTTTCTAATAATTCATCTCTAATGAGAAATTTTTATAACTAATTACGTTTGAAGGAAAGGTTTGTTAATAAATCATATTCCTATCTAATTTTTAGGTTATGGTACATCTATAAAATTTCATTGGATAGAAACTTTTTAGAAATGGAGGTAAAGTGTTCAGATTTTTTCAACATTGATAGAACCCCATTAAAAAATTTTATATTTTTTTAAGTAAATTTCCATGATGGGTTTTGGATAGGGATTTTCTCAGATCCTACCAACTACTATTTATTGTTGGGTTCCTTTTATTACAGTTATATGAATCCGAATGGGGCCCTTTCTCTGGGATATAATTTTAGTTTTAGATGAAATAAGGAATTAATGAAAAGAATCTATGACAAATGGTTGAAAAAAAATTTAGGGAAAAGGGAAAGACCATGATGGATGGAAAATAAAATATCTATTTTTAACTAAATTATTCAAAAGATTATTTTTAAACAATAGGTTTTCTTATCACCTACAAAACTAGGTTAAATAAGTAAGTTTTAAAAATTGAAATAATTTAATTCTTTTACGGACTTCCTATGAAGATGCAGTCACATTTATTTTCCATGTTTTTAAGGATACTATTCAGGTTAACACCAATGACATGTGGGAGGGTATCTGGGATCAAATATGAGAGTTATTATCATAAATAACCTCTTTCTTATATATCACATTTATCATAGATGATTGGGAAGTACATTATTGATGAAAGAGAGGAAAAATAAAGGCTTGTTTTTTTGGATGATTATTTGACCATAACAATCTAACAGTTCACTTTATATAAGATCTAAATGAGGTTGTTTCATGTGATAACATGAATAAAATATCTCATAATTTTTTTAGAAATCATTGGGCATTAACTAGGTTTTATTTTAGTTTAATGACCCTTATACTTGGAACACTGGGCTTTTTTACTTCTTTAATAATATTTCCAATCTTAGTTAGGAATATAATTCCCCATGTCCTTTGGATAATTAAATAAATATTAGATACAATGTATTTTAAGATTCTATGGTTTTTTAATTACAAACATTATGGTTTGGTATGGAAAGATTTCCATGAGTGGGTGAGTGGTGGATCTAATAGAAATTCCACTAGGATTTAATTATTCTATTTATACCAATGATTTCATATTTCAATGATTAATCAATGATATATGAGACTTAAATAACACTTATACAAGGATATGAAGGTAGATTATGAGTCCCCTTATCCAATGAGGCATGATGGAACTCCCCATAGGTAATTCGTTGGTAGATGGGTTGATAGAGGTGGCCATCCATAAGTTATTACTCAATGTCAGATTTCTAGCTAGAGAATCAGTAGAAGGAAAATGATTTCTTTCAGTAGAAACTAGATAGGCACATGTCATAGATGTGTTGGGGAAACTTATGTGACAATTATTTTCTAGGAATTCCCTTTAGAAGTAGGAATTGGGTTAGAGTTCTTGGAAATTTTAAAAATTATTATTATAAAATTTAGGACAATGGTATTTTCTATCTATATTATTGGAGTAAGAAATAAGGAGTTATCCAAAGACTATTGCAGGGAATGACTGCCTATTTAGAGAACAAAATATGATCATGTTATACCATTTGATGTTTAAAAAAACATGATTCAATATCATTGATATCATAAATCTATGCGTGTCATAAATGATATGACGATCAAAAAAATGCGAAACATGTAAACCATGAATTATATTTATGTGCGTAAATATAAATATCCTCATAATAATTTGGATAGATTACCCATTTAACACTTATGGGGTAGGTAAAATGGACTATAGAGACTGAGTAATATTTTAATGAGTGAGAGGCATTTAGAGGGGTTCTCAAGTGGAAACTAGAGAGGCGAGGAAACCAAAGAAGAGGATATTGATAATTGTTGGATGTTAAAGGTGGAACCATGGTAGAAGGGCGTTTTAAATAATATTTTCTATTTTTTGACATCATAACCTTGAATCATTCACTCAAAGAAAAATTCCAAATTTGATTTGTATATATTATTTTTCCAAAATTATAGATCCCGATCAACACTAAGATGAATATGAAGAGGAATTAATTTGGATAAATCTATATCAATGTAGATCCTTTTCATAAAAGTTTATTACATAAAAAATATTACCTTACTTATATAAAAGAATCATTGGAGAATATTTATTTTTTACTCTAACGATTATAAAATTATGAAATGGAAGGAGAGGAATTAGGAGGATTAGAAAAAAAGTTCAGTGGGGTGTCACTTATTTCATTAAAATATATGGACCAATGAACATATGTTATACTTTTCTTCTCAATAAAAGTAGACGACCGCGAAAAAGAACTACATAAATATTACATTACTAAAATATATATTTTTAATAATATATGATCTTGGATAGATATATTTTCCAGAGAATAAAGGCCCCATGAAGAGTTAATATAGGTTTCAAAAGCTATGAGAATTGACTGATCTACTCCAAATTTAGTGATAAGGGTCCACCTCTAATAATTGATGGTCGAATAAAATCTCAAGGTAGGACGGGGAAGCATTGTATCTCATTTAATGTATGTATTCATGATGTCTTTTATAAAAACCATTTCATTTATATAAATTTTTCTTAACTCTTTTTTCTCTTAAATTAATTAAATATTTCCATTTTCACATAGCATGATCATATTGATATTATACACACCATGAATTACTTTCATTACTCAATAATGAGTTTTCTTATTTTTGTATCCTATATTTAGGATTTTCATAATTTTGAAGAAATGATTAGGATGTAATTATATATATTTTCACTACTGTAAAATTCATTATGTATCAATTTTAATAATTTTTATCTTAAAATGTAATGTTTTTGAATCAACAAAAGGGGGATATTGTTGATCTAATATCAATAATTTCTTTATTTTAGTAGTTCAAAAATCATAATGATTTTGAGTTTAATATATTTGATCTATGTTAAGAAGTAATGTATTATATTTTAAGGATATTATAACCATTTGGTGTAAGAATGAAAAAGTGTCTCTTAATTTGTTCAAATGATTCGGACTACAGATGCAAATATTAAAAAACCTACTTTTTAAAAAGAAATTAATGAAAAACTCTCTAATATGAATTCAAATAATAAAAATTATATTCAAATAAATGGATACTTCTTTGGTTTATTTATTATTTATCATCTATGTCATATAGAAACATCTATAGAGTTGTGTTAATAATTGTTGAATTATTTTCATGATTTTTTTCTTAGGGATGCATTTGTATAAAACCTTTTTTACTTGTACATATTTTTTTATATTTTTTGTTATATAATATAATTAATATGATATTTACTCAATTCATCATTTTATTATTTATTTTCCATTAATTTTTGGAATAGGTTCTATAGAGTGTAAATACATCAACCCAATCTATGTTGTAGACTTAGCTATAGATTATAAAACAACCCTTTGTATAATAGAGTTTTTTGATGAGTATTGAAAAATATAAGAGATGATTAGGGTTACACTTATACCTGAACCTATTATTTAAATGTATTAATCCTTTCACAACATTTATATTATCTACTAAAGTATTTTTATTATTGTTGTAATGTCACATTTTTTCTTCTATCTAATCATAAAAAAAAATTTAGGGAAACTATTTTTGTTGAATAATTATTTTAAAATTTTTTAATCCTACTTCTATTAACATTAAAATAGAATTTATTTTGTAACACATCGATATTTGAAAATAAGAACACTATGTTAGGTAGTGTATAAGACTTGCAACACCATGCCTAAATGGACCATGATATACTACTTAAGTGTGAAAAGTTATAACCTAACAATTACAATTTTCATCATGATTGGGAATAGATTGTTTTTGAAAATTATGTATAAATATTTTATATGATGTAAATATATTGGTAAATAATGACTCAATTTTAGTAAAGTCTTTATATGCTTTAAAAATATATTTTTCATCAAAAATGTTTTATTAATTCATCTGAGAAAATAGAACATTTAATTTATTTGAATTTTAAAAATTATAATATAAAAAAGTAAAATAATTTCTGAAAGCATCATTTATAAATTAAATTTGGCTAAAAATTTGGAATGTTTCAGAAAAGGTTCATTTTTAGTGAATAGTAAAAAATAGTGCTTTTTGGTAAACATGTAATTTAATTTCAATAAATTAATTAAATTAAAAGTATCTTTACATTTTTTTTTATTTCCAAGTTAATTAATTTTAACTTATATTATATATTATCTAATTAATTAAATTTTAATAATAAATTGACCATATTTTTGTATAAGATTATTTTTAGGCTTAAAAACACATTCTCCTTGGAGCTATTATTAAGTGCATAATGTTTCTCCAATTTAAATAATTAAATTAATAGTTTATAATGAATAATCTTAATATAATTGACATTATATGTTTATAAAAATATAAATTGAAATCCATATAATGATTATTACTGGTCATATTGTTAATGAAAAATCATATTATGCTTGAAAAATTCTTTTTTAGAAAAAGGTTTTTTCATAGCTATTGCATGTTTGTTTTTAAATTAAATTATGCCCCTTTTTAGTTATAGTTTAAAAAATAGATTAAATATTTTTCAGAGATATAATTAATATTATATAATATTTTATACATAATTTTTTTTGTAATAATGGATTGTAAAAACATAAATAATAGTTACTGTAGTTATAGTTAAATCACTGTTTTATGTCTTACTTGATCTTATTTTAAAAATAGTTTTCCAAACATTTAAATTTTTTATTTTACAAATTATATTTAACAATTATAATTGGTGAGTATAATTTATAAAATATTTCTCATTTTATGTAAGGTTTTAATGAAAAATTACCCAAGTTAAAAAGTTGTTATTGTTGTGAAAACTAAAATGGTAAAAATAAGTAATAATGGAGGGAAATAGAATTAAATGACTAAAAATATTTATTTTTATTGTGGTTAAGGTATTTATTGATATTAATTTCTCTCTACTTGTTTATATATATATATATATTTGATGCATTTGTGTTGAGATTGGATTTCCATTATTGAATAGTTTTGGGTTTTTACAGAAATGCCTCTTCTTCTACATTATAAGTAGAAATTGGCCATCATGTCTTCACACCTCTAAAGCCATATAGATCAACCAATAAATACAAAAAAATATTTTTCCCAAAAACAATTATTCACTTTATTTAGGGTTTCTTCTTTCAAAAAGACCATCCCTAAGGTCCTTATTAAAGGATATCGAGGTGGTTTTTTTAAGAAATGGTAATCTTCATCACCAAGGTCCTTCTTTTTAACATCTTCTTTTACAACTTTAAAATATATATTAATAATTAAAATTTATAAACGAAAGTATATAAAATATAATCATATTTTATTATACCTATGAAATAATATTTTTCCATTTAATTCTCCATAAAATAAGAAATAAAGCTACCACTTATGTTTATTACGGACTACCGCCTCACGAACTGATGTAATTTTTCTCCATCACTGAATCACATGAACTGAAATGATTGTGAAAATAATAGATATATATGACACTAATATATCACCAAATCACTGATTATAACATTATTTCTATTTTGGTAAACTAATATAGCATATACATCCTTACCCTTTCGGCCACTGAAGAAATGATAATGTTTCCCACGCATACTTGAAGACTATCGTCTCCATGAAATAATGTGATTCATTTTTCAATTTAGAACTTCAAAAATGATACTTAAAAATCTATCAACTGAATAAATATTATATTAATAACATTAATATCATTTTTGATATTATATAACAATATCATATTCTTAATAATATGAACTTCCACTACAAAATATGCATGATGAAACAAACTAGATAACTCCCAAAAATATTGTAATAATGAAATGTTACTAACAAATGGGCGATAAAATGTTATATTAAGATAATATATGATATTAAAAATATTATTTTGGTATTTTTATAAATTTATAACATGTTTTAAACCATTATAACAAAGGATAAATCACATTAAACTAGAAAAAAATGTGATGTAAGAAACATCGTCTCAATTTCCCCTCATTAAGGATTATTTTAATTTTATACACATAATTTACTTTTTATAGTATATATTTTTAAAATATTACATGTAATATCATTATTATTTTCTCATTTATTTTATTTTATTTTTTATTTTAATTATTACATCTAAATGGATTTAACATGAAAGTTACCAAGTGGTATGAAATTTCATAATTCAATTTCATTTTATTGGGTTATATTATTTCTTCATTATATTTGATGTTCATAGATTATCTGTATAATGAAATTTTATTATTATATGTTTTATTTTCAAATTTTCATAGGGATCTAATTTTTGATACATATAATGATTTCATATTTTAATCCACATTTCAATGTTATGATCTTCATAATAGATTTCATCCTAATTTCCACTCAATTAAGACATATTTTTTTACAATGCACTTATTTATTTTTAGGAGATGTATCAACTAAAATTTTTTTAATTTATATCATGAGTATAATTATATTTATGGAATTTAGTTTTTCATTTGAAGTTTTTTTATTCATTGGGTTATGATTCAAAATTTTCCAAATTGGTAAGGGTTTATGCGATAATCTCATTTTAGTCTTGGTTAATTATTCTTGAATTCCAATTAAAGAAAATTATTTTATCATTTTATAATAATAACCTTTCATTTTTTTGTGTTTCTTCATGAATGTTTCAATTAATGGAAAAATTTACTTAATTTGTTTTCTTAAAATGATTGAGAAAATGTTTTTATGAAAATATAAATTTATTTCTTTTTTATTTGAAAATAAATTTTCTTACATATACATAATTCCCTTAAATTTTTTAAATAACATTTTTGGTATCCTCAAATGATTTATTAAATAAATTTTTCCAATGTTATAATTTTTAAAACATGTTTTACAATGAATCATCAAGTCACTTTTCAAACAATGAACTTTTTTACTTTTTGAAAAAGTGTGATATGAATGTTTTGTACTTTTACAACATAAATGGGATTTAGCAATATCATGCACCCTCAAAAAACTTATTCATCCTATAAATGATCATAAAGTTATTTTCAAAAAACAATCCTAATATGTTAAAAAATTATAGTTTTTAAATGTAATTTTTTTAAAAGGTCCCTTGACCAAAAGGCCATGGATAATATTCATAAAAGAAAATAATGTTACAATAGACGAAAACGTGAGGACTTATTACAATAAGCCTCATAATGAGGGAGAAGGACCAGAGGAAGCGAATCTAACTAGGCAAGAGGCTTACCAACTCCCATATTAGCGAGGCCATCCACAACCACATTCTCCTCCCGATAAACATGATTGCTGATGAAGTTAAGACTCATAAGGTTCTCCATACATTCCATCAACTTTGCAGCAAGCATCTAAGAGATATGATGCTCACCATTTTTTATGGCCTAAAAAAGAGTTCTAGAGTCACTTTCCAGCCATATATTATTCCAACCATTCATTTTAGCAAATGAGACAACAAGAATTATTCCAAGAATCTCCGCCTCAAGTGAGCTAGTCACACCGAAATTTCCATAAAAACATCCCATAATAGAGTCATCATACCTCATGAAAACCACACCAAACCCTGCTTGTCCTGGATTCCCCTTTTCTACCCCATCTGTCTTCACCTTAATCCAATACAGTACAAGAGGCAACCAAAACAGTTCAAAAGTCCCCAATAAAAGTTAGAAATTTCTCTGAACACCCAAATTTTTCAGCACAATAAAATCATGAATATTGTTGTCGCAATACCCCATGTCAGTGATGTACATATCTCTTATAGTGTAAAAAATATTCTTTGTGACCAACTTCACATAGCAGCCTTTTCCCCAAAAAATTCATACATTTTGTTTCCCCCATATTTCCTATAAACATTCAACTACAGCCACACAAAGAAGAGCGCATACCTATGGTGATAACTTGGTGAAAGAGAAGAATCAATGGGGAGCTTGCAGGCCTGAAAATTGAAGACCAACTAGCTCAAAATCCTCCAGGACCTCCTTCCAAATGGACGAGGCCATTGCACAACTAAGAAAAAGATGCTCTGCATCCTCCCTATGCTGGTGACACATAGGTGATATGATGTAATGATACCATCCATATTCTTTATCTGGATGTTTTAATATTATTTTAACCAATGATATTATTGTAATTCACTTTCATAAATAATTTTGTAGTAATTAACATTCTCTTAAAACAATCACTTTCTTGTTATCATTGCACATTTAATTTCTCATAAATATCCATCTTCTTTATATCATGGATATGATTTTTACCAAAATCATATAACATTTTTTTACAAAAGGTTTTTTATTATGAAATTTAATATATTCACTATGGAAAATTTTGATAAATAAGTATTCTTTTCTAAATATATATTTTTATTGGTAAATAATATTATTTATAACCTAAATTTGTCTTTCAATATATGATGAAATCATTGAAAATTCAGTTATGGGTGGGGCCCAAAATTATATAGCCCCTCAATGCATTGACAAGTATCTTAAAAAAATTAGTAATCTACCATTAAATGGGGTTTTGGTGTATAATTATACATTGATTAAACTTTCATGGAAGAAGGCATTCACTATATAGATATCATGAGGCCAAAGATAATGAAGTTAAATATTAAAAACTTCCTTTAATGAGAATTTAGTATTTTTTATCCAAGATATTATTTATTTGATATTATACATAGATTCATACTTATACACATGTTATTTATTAAATGGCATGTATTTTCAGTTATTTACATTTCTATATTGATAATGTCTTATTTATTCATGATATTTTCCACTACACACATACCATTAAGGAACATATAGTCTCACCCATTTATAATGATTCCCGTCCATAGGATGTCAGGATGTGTATTATGATTTATATATGTGGATATAATAAATATAATAATAGTGTTATCATAGGAATTACTAAGTTTCATTTTATGTTTTAAAATATATTGTGAGTTTCAAGTATGTATCTAGTTTTACAATACTACCAAAACATTATGTTTTTTGGGATGTTATCACATGTATCTGGTACCAAATTAATAAATTATCCACAAACACTAGGATACTAGGGTTGCGGTATTTACCATTGTCATTAGAGAAAGTATTTTAGAATCCTTGGGAACTTGATTTTGGATAACAAGAATTATTGAATATATCCATATGATCACAATTGAAGATAAGTCTATGTATTGAATAAAATCCTATGGTTTGGAAAGGAAGATATTATGTGGTTTATATAGAAATAATTCATATTATATGTTATGGAAGTGCATATGGATTTTTAAAAGTTTTACCTAGGGGTAACAACATTTAAGGGTGGATTGGAATTTTATTTGATCATCACCTAGTGCACAACAATGGATCTTTCTACACACATGGTTTAACACTTCCATGAGATACAATTTAGTTAATTCAAATTTTCCATATAAATAATTATGATAAATTAAAGAATGAGATCTATATAAACCTATGATATTTAATTGTAATATGTAATAAACAAAAATCATTTTTGGATTATAAATTTTTTTATCATATGTTTAAGTGTAAAGATTCCTCTTCTGGTAGTTCATATGGTAAGAATATGACATGATTAAAGATATTTTGGGGATAACATTTATTGTAATAAAAAAATTTAGATTAGTAAAAATTTTATTTAAAAGTATATTTGAGAAATTTTGTTTTAATATTTTAATGTCAAAATTATAAAGGTATCTATAAATTTAAGGGTTTAAATGATCATTTATGTTAATGTAAAATATTTCAATATATATTATTTTATTTTTTTGGGAAGAAATAATTTCTATAAGAAAACTTAATATTAAAAAAGATATTTGACTGTTATTTTTTTTTTTGAGGATATTCATCATATTTTTTGGAATTTTGTGGGAATTAAAATAATATAGTTGTACAATAAGATCGAATCACATATCGGGAGACTACCCATCGAATTCACCAATTTCACACGTATTGAACTCACAACTGAAGGGAGACAAGTGTCATGTTACTACCAAGTGCCTACATGATTTCCATTTTAATATGAAACTATTTTTAAATATGAATTTAAATACATAAACTAAGGATTTATAGTCATATAGCTAATGAAAGATCATTTTTTCTATGAAAAATGCATTTATGAAAAACTAATTTTCATCAAGATTGTGGGTTTATTATTAAATTAAATTATACCAATTATGGGAATTGAATTTTATAAAATGGACTAAATATTTTTGAAGAAAATAATTAATATTCTTTAATATGGTTCATTTAATTTTTTTCATAATGAATAGTAAAAATAGTTAAAATTAATTAATGGGCTTGAGGTTAAAATGGGGGTTTTCATGTTGCATTTTCTTCTATAAAAATTAATTCTCCACAAAGATATATTTTTTTTGATAAATTTTATTTCATATTTATTATAATTGGGCCCAAATTATCTAATAAGAATAATTTAATTTTGTTATTAAAGAATAAATTAAATCGGTTAAAAAACAAGTTACTATGGTAAAAAATAAAATTATAAAATAAAATAAACATATAGGTAAAGAGAATGACATGTTTGAAACATTTTTTGAATCATGGAGGTGTGTGTAGACTATAACTTCCCTATAGTATATTATCTAGTAATTCTGGTGGTACTTGGGTTGATATTATCTTCCAATTATAGAATAGTTTTGAGTATTTACACAAATTTCACTCCTCCTAAATTATAAAAAGCCACCCCTCCCCTCATATCTTTTCACATCTCAAGAAAATTATCTTGACAAAAAACTAGAAAAAGAACTCCCACAAACCCTTACCCACTTATTAGATGTGTTGGTATTATAAAATCACCAACCCTATGGTTCTTAACAAGATATCCAAATGAGATCCATTATGCAGTAAAAAAAATTCCCATTCAAATGCATTTTTAGCCTAAAAATAAAGGTATACAAAAATCCAGTATAATTGTTGTTAAATTGTAAATAATTTGATTACATATAACATAATTAATATTTTTGATGCATTTAAATGAAGTTAAAATAATTAAAATTATTTTAAAGTCCATAATTGTATGAAAGAAATTACAGTTTTATAAAAAGCATTATTCTTCACAATTCAATGAAAATTTAATCATTTCAGAGAAAATAAAAAAAATCACCCTATTTTAATTTTGACATTATTATTTCAATAAATATTTTTTCTAAAAAATATAATTTCAAAAATTTGAATAAAATTTGAATATTATTTTATTACACAAATAAATACAAACATTTTTGAAGAAATATATATTTTTGAAGCATACAGTGACTAAAAAATTGAGTCCCTATCTACAAATATATTTTCTTCATCAAAAATATTTTTATATAATTTTAAAAAAATGGTTATTCATATTCATACATCCACTTTTAATGTCTATTACATAACTATCACATTTAAATATTATAACATGGCTTTTTAGCCCTGGTGTTGTGTGTCGAGTATGTTATCGAACATGGAGTTTTTTTAAAAGGATCGAGTGGTTACGATGTGTGCTTCCATTAATCATGTACCTCTAAACTATCAACACATGATTTACCACCTCTAAAATTTTCATTAACCCATCTATATTCACAATCACCCCAATAATAGGTTTAATTCCATTATCAAATTTCTGTACTATGGTGATCTCATTCCCTTACAATGTTGGCAAGAAGCATAGAAAATAAATAAGCAAAAATGTGACATCCATGAATGACTTTAATCCATGCACATGGTTCATTATCAAAAATGGCTTTTCTATGCCCAAAATATTAGGGAATGCATACTCAAAAAACGTCACCAAAAAAATTATTCTTTGTCACCACTCATTCCTACCAGTATGTATATGAATTTATTACCAATGTTTTACTAGTACCCTAATCATAAACAACACTAACTTCACCCTCAACCCTGTTTGAATCTCAATTTTGATAAAATATCATATAGACAAGAACAATAAAATAATTTTCATTCTATTCTCCACCATATCCCTAAAATAATTGATGATTATACTACTAGAATTCTCTCATCAAATAGGATATGGATTACTAGGCTCCTAGATCTGCTCAATTAATTCTTTTAATAAACCATACAAGAGTTTCCCTAAATGATATTATTAAACCACTTCCCTAAAATCTCTATCAATTGTTCTTAAATTTCCTACCTCAAAACCATCACCTGTTTCTGATTATCAACTCCACCATCAGGGGCCCTATCTATGAAATTCATTGAGTATACCATATCATCACACTCCTAACACACCATTGGAATATGTGTAGGTAGAATAAAACTAATAACCAAGTTTCATTATCCATAGATATAGAAAATTAAAAATATCTCAAATAAGGAAATCAATAAAATGTAGATAATCTCAGTAGCCAATAAAATTTTATACCCACACCAAGATCCCATAGAATCTAGCCACACCAACCTAAATACCGGTATCTAAGTCAAGAACCATACACACAAGATCCAAATATCTAATATATCCAAAAACCATCATCATAGATTTAACTATTTATAATTCCACCAAGAATACATATTGAAAACCAATATTTTTGTTACTGTTTACAATTTGAACAACCAAACCCATTTATAGAACCTGAATAGAAATCATAAGCAAGAACACAAATTTCATGTGATTTTTATCCGCCTAAAAGATATATTAGTACCAAATAATACCTCTAAGACCAAGTGTAGAAAACATAAATCAATAATAATAAAGAATAACATTTAAAAAAGTAAAATAACACATTTTTGATAATGAAAACCGAAAACACTACAATGTTTCCCATAAATACTTGAAATAAAAATCAAAAATAGGCGGGTTAGTAATATAATAATATGTTTATCCCATGTCCCAACATGTTACTAAACATATATATAAATTCCCCCAAATAACAATAATACATATTCATTACCACATCTTAAAAAACATTCCTTGATTCCACTTTATAGAATACCTGACCCATATCAGTTGAATGAAACTCAATCTAGATAACAACTAAACCCAACTATGTCTTCACATAAAAGAAAGGCTACTAAATAGTGGTGATTATTTTATTATAACCATGGGGATACTATAAACCCTAAAATAAAATAAAATTAAAGTGGAATAAAATCAATGAAATCTAAAACATGAAAAAATATAAAAAGACAATAAATAAGATACCTTGTGCTATATAACAACATATGTCTACAAAGTTAAAAAAGGGTAAATAGGATCACCCATTGAAATCATATATACATGTTCAGATGTAAAAAAATAATCGCTTACATATCATCAATAATCCACATGATTCTAGCCTAAAATAAACCATTGTACTCAAACTCCACTTTTCTCTATACTTTGTACCCATTCCCTTTACTACATCAAGAACAATAAAGTCTACATGTGTCCCAAAGGAATTTTCCAAGGTATTAGTATGAACATAGTAGGAAACCACCAATGATGTATTATTTAACTATATAGTAAAACATTTTGAATAATTATCTTTAAATAGAAAATAAAATATTAAAAAAATAAATTTTCTTTTTTTTTAGAATAAATATTCTGTATCATATAGAAAATATTATTTTTGAGTTATTGGAAATAAACAAAGGGCTTAGCGTGAAATAACCCTAAGAGGAAGAAGAATCAAGGTGTGAAAATAAATAACCCACATAAAAAACTTGAACTACTAGTCTTAAAACCCTTAAACGAACTTGATCTGTTGAACTTGAGGGTCACTTATTTATTCTATTGAACAATATAATCATTAAAGTATATTGATATATTTTTGTATGAATGCATAAATAAATATTATCATGAGTATTTAATTAATTCACCTTCACTAGGATAAATACAATGAGCATGCATCAACATTTTTCCAAGTAAAAAAATCAATACTAAGCACAGTTATTATAATGTTTTAAGCTTTTTCACTCCTCACCCCGGCTCACTTACATGCAATGTTTAGGGGAAACCCACTACTTCCCAATGGAAACTCCCTCAAATGTTATTTCATTGACTCACTTCTTATTGAGGGAGTAATATTAATAGTTTCTATAAATGTTGGCCCCTTCTGCTGTAACTCTGAATGCATCTTCAATTAATGTAGATGCCCATACGTAGTTCTATTGTGATTCTTATTCACCTCTATGAAAACACTGTGATACAAATACCTTAATTATTTTATAGAATTTTTCTAGATCAATATATAATTTAATTTTGACACATTAAAATCCTTCTTTATCATTGAAATGATATCCATTGGATTCCAATAAATTATTCTATATTTTAAAGTCCCACTCTTCGAATACAAGCTTGTTCTTCCTTTCATGGAATTCAATCATTCAAGAATACATATGATCCTATATTTCTATTCTCCTATATTTTTATAGATATATAAGATATTCACAACGATTCTCTCTTTAATTTAGAATTCATGATCAACCATTATAAAAAATAAATCATGGGAGAATAAATCTCTACTTGTTACACCTTATTTGGGATATTAAAACTACCCATTATGAACCAAAAATTTCATCGATTATTTTCTCCATAATTTCTGATAAATAACCACTCGTATAATATTATAAATTCAACTAATAAATCCCCATAAAAGTATTACTGAATATCTATCTACATGAAGATATTGTGTTTTATGGTGTAACCTATTACTTTTCGTATATAATACGTAGTGGTCAGCTCTACCATGGTGAATCCTTCAATTACTCAATCTTCATTCTATCATGGACTTACATACTGCGTCATGGATAATTTTAGTTGACTAGATCCTCATTTTTTTAAAATAACTAATCTACTAATGCAAACATAATCTCATATATAATATTATATAATTGTTTGTATTAGTGGAGATGATGCATCACAACCATTTCTATTGTGGCATAGACACCGCAAATGTTCAAGTGATATAAAAATTACTATTAATACACCTATTCACTATAATGAACATGAATACAAAATATCTTGGGAACTCCACATACCACATCATATGATTCTCTTGTATTTATGTAGATTGTAATGCCCCGACCCCAGCTACCTAGAGTCGGTGCATTACTTCGTAACATTGGCATGATCACAAAAGATCAAGTCTCGAAAGACCGATTAGTTTAGTAGCCTTGGAAACACTAGATACATTCATAAGTCTTACATTACATCATAAAGTGAAAAACTAATAACAAAGCCTTAATAGTCCACACTCATATCCTCTTCTGACTATCCCTGCAGGTCATTCCTAAAATACTTCTTCACATACTGTAAAATATTAAAACATTGAAAGGGGTGAGCTCAGATGCTCAGTAAGGATAACAATATTGCGGAAGCTTTCATAAATAAACATTGACATTTAAGGCAATGTATAACTAAAACAAAATACTTTTAAACATGAACTTCAACAAAATATGGCAAAAGTAAAATGAGATAATGCCATTTACTTATTCGCATGGATATTCTACTGGTCGAATAATCACATGCAATATCAATAACCACTTTCATAATGATGGAATGCATAATGCCAGACATTCTGAAACATTTTGTCAAGGCCTCATCCAAGACGTCTAAAATGATTAAGGCCTCGGCCAAAACTATAAATCAAATTGGGAAAGGGCCTCGGCCAATTCCACGTCTAGTTGTCTCATGAGACCTACCGATGCATCAAGGAGCTATAGCGGGCTCCACCCATCACGTATTAAGTCCAATGCATTCCTCATATGAATAGGTTTAAACATATCATAAACCATAACATAATCGTATCACATAAAACATGGATAAATGAAACATAACATTTCCACATTTCAATCACAAGATATCAATGCAACACATTGATATAATAAAAATGCTTTCAAAACCATTTTCAATACCAGAATAAAAGAAAGTTAAAACTTTGTATTTATTTTTTCATTAAATAAAAACGTGATGGCTTATAGAGGAATCTGAAACTCAAATAATGGTCACGGCGGCGGAGACGTCGTTGTCGCCGCATAAGTACGGAAAGAAAAACATTCCCTTTTTTTCGTTTAGTAAAACACTTCGTATAAAAATGATTCCTTTTGAATAAACTTAAAAGTCAAAGGGGTTTATACACCGTATAAAAGAAAGTTGTGTATAAAACCAAATATGCCTCAATGAAAGGGGGTTGAGACAAAGTCCTTAAAAAGATCATTTTTTTAAAAAAATAAAGTACATCTATAATGTGTATTCACTATAATTACACATTAATAAAGCACAAATACAATATAGGACATAATAATATCATTACATAATTTGAAAGTAGGAGATTAACCCAAAGAATGGAAATTGGGTTAAGAAGTTCCCTTACCTTGTGTACGACTTGATTCGACCATTCTTTAACCTCCTGAATAATAAAATAGAGTTAATATCTACCATTTTCAATTTCATTATCCTTTTTATATCACATATTACAATGTTATGAATATTATGTAATTATTTAAGTTAATAACGGTCGTTTTGTCGATTTTTCGTACTTGAGTCAACAATAAACTTCTTATAATTACAAGTTGTTTATGTGGTAGAATATCAATTATCTCCAGAATTATATTCATGATTTATATTTCATATATATCATATATATCTAGTATATACATTCATTCATAATATTACGTAACATTTAGAGGTAAGAAATGAAATGCACCGTTCATGGAGACGGTAAGCCGTACGTACGCATGAATGCTACTTTCATTTCTATTTCGTATTTAATGGAATGAAATCATAATTATATAAAGTTGTAATATAGTTCCAGTATAATATCATATATAATATCATTTACTCCATCCTTTATACATCCCACATATGGCATTAACAATTCACATCACTTTGAGGGGGCGGTAGTCCGAACTTCCTAAAATGAAATTATCGCGTTTACCCATAATGGAAATCATAAATTATGCCATAAATGAGAAATACAGAAGCATAAGGAAAACATAAAAATATTATATATCATATATAAATATATTTACATCTTAATGGAAACCTTTTAAGGTGTTATATGAGTGTTGAACAATCATCGTTTCGTGAGGCAGAAATTCGCCATCCACAGAAACAGTATGTTCTTTAACCATTAGATGTAGGTGTGTGTAAGTGTAGCTCGAATAATTCTTATAAAAACATCCTAGTATATTGAGTATACTGGTGTTGTTAAAAAATAAATGAATAAAAATATTTTATGGGGTTGGATAAGAAGAATAAAACAAAATAACATAAGAGAAGACATTACCTTAAAATCGGGTAACTCTTTTGATTTGAGTCAAAGGCTTTCTTGGGAAGCGTTCTGCCCAATGTGAGGCTTCTAGGAGTAATAGGGGGATGTTGGGAGAGTATTTGGGCAGAGTTCGGCTGAGCCAAATGGCTTGAAAGTGTGAATGAGGTCGTATAGGTGGGGGCCTTTTATAAGAGGAGAGGAGGGGCTCTTTTGGAAAGATTAAAATGTTACATTATTTTGAAATGATTTTCGGATTCTAAATGTCCCACAATGATATATTTCTAGGATAAGGTGATAAAGGTTCGAAATATGCTCATCTAATAGGTTTTTTACAAGTGTAAGCCTTAGATATTACATTATCTTTTCATTTTATTTAAATCGTTAATTAATGAGGTAAACGCTGCATCATCATTGTCTCATGAAAAATTTAATTTATTTAATGTCTAAAAATTCTAAAACAATAACCATAATGTATGAAATCTTTTTATCTTTCCAATGAATATTTATGGTCAAAAATATGACTTGTATAACCCCATTTAAAAATTGTTTTAGTAAAATAACTCATGTTTGTGACATTTTTATTTTAACATTAAATAAAATGTTTTTAATGTCATTTTCCCACCCAATTGGCTCCATGGGGTCCCCAAGATGACCCATGGATTTTATTGGTCGGCCATGGCACATCTAATGAGGGTAGAACATGTGTCAAGATCATATCATATTATTAAAACTTTATTTTTACCTTAAACTACACTAATTACCTCTAATCGCGATTAAGAACTTAAAAGTTACTATTCACCAAAAATTATTTTAATCTCATTGAACCAAATTTTACTTCTTAATGACAACCATGTATGTCGGATTTTTGAAAATCAAAACACAGAAGTGGTAATATATCATTTAAACGAAAAATCAGTTATTTAACTACCACTTAGTGGTTTCACTATTCATTAAAAATTAAAGTTTTTCAGAACAATGCCAAAATTTCACCCTAAGCTATAATTGATTTTCCGAATTCAAAAATGATGTCTATTTTATAAAATTACAAACATATATGTTGCATTAATTAATTTTATAATTAATTCCCGCTGTCACAACAAATAGCGTGTTTTTAAGAAACAATTTATATCAAAATATTGGCAATTTTTTATGTCCAATTTCAATGTTAAATTAATTCTAATGACCATGTTGGATAAAATGGTAAAAATATATTCTAATTATACTTTAAAACCACTAAATAGTATAATTTTTCACTATAAATTATTTTGATTAAAAAATTTGTTTTTAAGTATTTTTCACTATTCATAAAAAATTAGAAGTTCTTAGAAAAATACCATAAATTCTACATAGGCTAATTTTGATATTCCGAATCCAAAAATGAAGTCCATTTTGAAATATAAAATTTCCATAATTTAAAAAAGTGGTTATTACTATTCATAATGGCTACTTTGATTAGTCGCGGTGTTTTAGAACTCGAAGTTGCGTACAATGCAAGCTATTGCATTATTGAATGAGAAGCGTATCATAGAAGCTCGGGGTGTAACATTCTCCCCTCCTTCAATAAATTGCATCCTTGCAATTTGAAAATTTTCTTTGAAAATAAAATGTTGAAAATAGAAAATACCTTTGTGGACAACCCACATCGGAAATAAGATTAATAAAATTTAACCTTAATAAGAGGGAAAGGGAAATGAAAAAGTCACCACCCATTTATGATCTCGATTAAAAGAACATTGGTGTAAATTAGAGACATATAATTGGAGGGAAAACGTAAATATTTGTAGGGAGTGATTGAGGTCATCAATCACAATCAACTGTCAAATTGAGGGCCTCAAAGCCTTCAATCTATGTTGATTTAAAATATCATAAGTTCAACAATACATAAGGTATTAGGATAACACATTTTTTTGTTTTAATATCCCCTTACTAAAGTTTAAGAATTAATTTATTCATTTAATAAGAGATAGGTATCTATATATTTATTCTTTACAATTAGAGTTTCAACCTTCAACTCATCTTTCACTCAAAAAGATAATAGAACTCAAAAATATTATACTTATCCTAATTGTATAAGGTTCCAAATGTTAACACATACCATTTAGATTAGTAAAACTATTTTGTAATAACCAGGGACTTCCTGTAGGCTAGTGATAGGAAATAAATGCATGTCGCACTATGGTTGTGGGTTCGATTCCTGCAGCTTTGTTCGACGCGACGGGTTATGCCCCACCCTACAGGTTGTCCTTTTCCTAAAACTATAGTATTATAATATTCCAAAAATAATCTTCATAAATTTTTTAACCTTAAACAATACTATCCAAAGATCAACTTAATCCACTCCAACCTTTATAGTTATCCAAAATACCTCTGTCCAGACTTTCTCTAAAAGGTCTCTTAATTCCAAAAACAATTTATTAGATTCCCCAAACAATGTAAAGTTTCTCTTATTGTCACATACTAAAAATATAATTACCTTCATCATATTAAAACCTTACTAAATTCAACAAGTACTGTAGTACAATCCTTAAATATATATATCACATTATTCTAATAACCAGAATATAATCCATGAGTCCAAAAGCACCAATACATTAGTTATTCTGCTTCAACTGTAGTAACAGCATAAGATTGTCCTTGATCCCTTGGACTTTTCTGAGGTCAGTGTTTCCTGACGCTTAGGACATTCATTTGCATAATGCCTCATTTCCCTACAATTGTAGCATTCAACATTGATAGCCTCTTTCTTTCCCTTGAAATCACGCGCCTGGTGACCTTTTTCTCCACATTTATAACAAACTCCCATTCCTTTTAGGCAAGTACCAGGGTGATTCTTCCCACAATTATCACATAATGGAAAATCCTTCTTTCCCTTTTTCCCTTTATCTGTCTCTTGTTCCACCGTTCTCTTCTTCTCTTGATTTACTTTTTTGTCATAAGACTTAGAGAATTCCTTTTCTGTCTTGATAGCACATGAGACAATATCTTCGTATGTTGAGAAAGATTGTGATACTAAAGCTCTACGGAGAAATGGTTTTAACCCATCAAAGAAATGATCAATCTTACCTCTTGGGTTACGTATATAATCTGCAGCATACCTCGCCAACCTTGTAAAGTTGGCCTCATACTTTGCGATATTCTCATCCTCCTTTTGTCTCAGACTCAGAAATTGCCTTTCCATATCCGCTCGATGGTCTCGAGGAAAGTATTTTTCTAAGAACAGCTCTTTGAACTCCTGTCATTCCATGTTTGTTAATTCATCATCTTCCTTTGTGTTTTGAATTAGTGACCACCATTGATCGGCATCTCCAGTGAGGTGGTAAACTGCCATGACAACTTTCTCCCTTTCACTACTCACCAAGGCATGGAATATTTTCTCAAAGGAATTTATCCATTGCTCAGCTACTATAGGATTTGTACTCCCATTGAAGGTTGGTGGTTGTTGCCTCATGAAATGGTCTAGCATTGATCCTCCACATTGCGGATCAGGGTGCTTCATACGAGTAAGGTTATTATTCATAACCTGCGTGAGTTGTCCCAATACGGTGAGAAGCTGATCAGCACTAGTTGTATCACTAGTTCCACCGTAATTATCTTGAGCAGGAGGGCAATCCCTACACGGAGTGCGTGCATTGATACGGTTTCCATTCCTTCCACTAGGCACCATTTCAAAACAATGGCATAAACTAGATTAGTTTATGAAATAAAATACATAATTCCATATTTGTAAAACACTTTACATAAATTGAACTATTTATGGATATAATCCATAATCATAAAAAGAAATGTTTTCTTTGAAGAAGTATATACTCATAACCCTTCATAGTGGTTTGTAAAGAAAATGAGAATTATCCTAAGCATATCCCCTGGGAGTGTCGTAACCAAGAGTGTAGCAAGGCCCGTTGTCGTGCACCGGTTCCCGTTCGAGTCTACCTCAAAGCGGTGTTTTCGGGTTTTACCCCTAGGTACATCTGTGCTAGAGCCGCCTCTACCTGCTCGTATCCAGACAGGGATGTATTTCTCGGAAAACTCACAACATCTCTACAATACTAAAATTCTAGGATGTTCTTCTATACTAATCCTCAAATTCTATCTTCGGGCTATGTGCTCTAATCAGAGTTTATCTAAATCTAGCTTCCAAGGTTAGTACTAAACTTCCTCTGATACCAACTGTAATGCCCCGACCCCAGCTACCTAGAGTCGGTGCATTACTTCGTAACATTGGCATGATCACAAAAGATCAAGTCTCGAAAGACTGATTAGTTTAGTAGCCTTGGAAACACTAGTTACATTCATAAGTCTTACATTACATCATAAAGTGAAAAACTAATAACAAAGTCTTCATTGTCCACACTCATATCCTCTTCTGACTATCCCTGCAGGTCATTCCTAAAATACTTCTTCACATCCTGTAAAATATTAAAACATTGAAAGGGGTGATCTCAGATGCTCAGTAAGGATAACAATATTGCGGAAGCTTTCATAAATAAACATTAACATTTAAGGAAATGTATAACTAAAACAAAAGACTTTTAAACATGAACATAAACATAATATGGAAAATGTAAAATGAGATAATTCCATTTACTTATTCACATGGATATTCTACTAGTCGAATAATTACATGCAATATCAATAACCACTTTCATAATGATGGAATGCATAATGCCAGACATTCTGAAACATTTTGTCAAGGCCTCGGCCAAGACGTCTAAAATGATTAAGGCCTCGGCCAAAACCATAAATCAAATTGGGAAAGGTCCTCGGCCAATTCCACGTCTAGTTGTCTCATGAGACCTACCGATGCATCGAGGAGCTATAGCGGGCTCCACCCGTCACTTATTAAGTCCAATGCATTCCTCGTATGAATAGGTTTAAACATATCATAAACCATAACATAATCGTATCACATAAAACATGGATAAAGGAAACATAACATTTCCACATTTCAATCACAAGATATCAATGCAACACAGTGATATAATAAAAAATTATTTCAAAACCATTTTCAATACCAGAATAAAAGAATGTTAAAACTTTGTATTTATTTTTTCATTAAAAAATGTGATGGCTTTTAGAGGAAGTTGAAACTCAAATAATGGTCACGGTGGTGGAGACGTCGTTGTCGCCGCATAAGTACGGAAAGAAAAACTTTCCCTTTTTGTCGTTTAGTAAAACGCTTCATATAAAAAAGATTTCTTTTGAATAAACGTAAAAGTCAAATGGGTTTATACACCGTATAAAAGAAAGTTGTGTATAAAACCAAATATGCCTCAATGAAAGGGGATTGAGACGAATTCCTTAAAATGATCATTTTTTTAAAAAATAAAGTAAATATATAATGTGTATTCACTATAAGTACACATAAATAAAGTACAAATACAAGATAGGACATAATAATATCATGACATAATTTGAAAGTAGGAGATTAACCCAAAGAATGGAAATTGGGTTAAGAAGTTCCCTTACCTTGTGTCCGACTTGATTCGACCGTTCTTTAACCTCCTGAATAATAAACTAGAGTTAATATCTACCATTTTCAATTTCATTATCTTTTTTATATCACTTATTACAATGTTATGAATATTATGTAACTATTTAAGTTAATAATGGTCGTTTTGTCGATTTTTGGTACTTGAGTCAACAATAAACTACTTATAATTACAAGTTGTTTATGTGGTAGAATATCCATTATCTCCAGAATTATATTCATGATTTATATTTCATATATATCATATATATCCATTATATACATTCATTCATAATATTACGTAACATTTAGAGGTAAGAAATGAAATGCACCGTTCATGGAGACGGTAAGCCGTACGTACCCATGAATGCTACTTTCTTTTCAATTTCGTATTTAATGGAATAAAATCATAATTACATAAAGGTATAATATAGTTCCAGTATAATATCACATATAATATCATTTACTCCATCCTTTATACATCCCACATATGGCATTAACGATTCACATCACTTTGAGGGGGCGGTAGTCCGCTCTTCCTAAAATGAAATTATCGCGTTTACCCATAATGGAAATCATAAAGTATTCCATAAATGAGAAATACAAAAGAATAAGGAAAACATAAACATATTATATATCATATATAAATATAGTGACATCTTAATTTCCACCTTTGAATGTGTTATATGAGTGTTGAACAATCATCGTTTCATGAGGTAGAAATTCACTATCCACAGAAACAGTATGTTCTTTATCCATTAGATGTAGGTGTGTGTAAGTGTAGCTAGAATTCTTCTTATAACAACATCCTAGTATATTTAGGATACTGGTTTTGTTACAAAAGAAATGAATAAAAAGATTTTATGGGGTTGGAGAAGAAAAAAAAACAAAATAACATAAGAGAAGACATTACCTTAAAATCGGGTAACTCTTTTGATTTGAGCCAAAACAATCCTTGGGAAGAGTTCTGCCCAAGGTTAGGCTTCTAGTAGTAAGAGGGGGAAGTTGGGAGAGTATTTGGGCAGATTTTGGCCGAGCCAAATGGCTTGAAAGTGTGAATGAGGTGGTAGAGGTGGGGGCCTTTTATAAGAGGAGAGGAGGGGCTCTTTTAGAAAGATTAAAATGCTACATTATTTTGAAATTCTTTTCGGATTATAAAGGTCCCACAATGATATATTTCGAGGATAAGGTGATAAGGGTTCGAAATATTCTCATACAATAGGTTTTTGACAAGTGTAAGCCTTAGATATTACATTATCTTTTCATTTTATTTAAATCGTTAATTAATGAGGTAAACGCTGCATCATCATTGTGTCATAAAAAATTTAATTTATTTAATGTCTAAAAATTCTAAAAAAATAACCATAATGTCGGAAATCGTTTTAGATTTCCAATTAATATTTATGGTCAAAAATATGACTTTTATAACCCCATTTAAAATTTTTTTAGTAAAATAACTCATGTTTGTGACATTTTTATTTTAACATTAAATAAAATGTTTTTAATGTCATTTTCCCACCAAAGTGGCTCCATGAGGTCCACAAGTTGACCCATGGATTGTATTGTTCGGCCATGTCACATCCAATGAGGGTAGGACATGTGTCAAGCTCATCTCATATTATTAAAACTTTATTTTTACCTTAAACTACTCTAATTACCTCTAATCGCGATTAAGAACTTAAAAGTTTCTATTCACCAAAAATTATTTTAATCTCATTGAACCACATTTTACTTCTTAATGACAACCATGTATGTCGGATTTTTGAAAATCAAAACACAGAAGTGGTAATATTTCATTTAAACGAAAAATCAGTTATTTAACTACCACTTAGTGGTTTCACTATTCATCAAAAATTGAAGTTTTTCAGAACAATGCCAAAATTTCACCCTAAGCTGTAATTGATATTCCGAATTCAAAAATGATGTCTATTTTACAAAATTTAAAACATATATGTTGCATTAATTAATTTTATAATTAATTCCCGCTGTCACAACAAATAGCGTGTTTTTAAGAAACAATTTATATCAAAAGATTGGCAATTGTTTATGTCCAATTTCAATGTTAAATTAATTATAATGACCACCATTGGATAAAATGGTAAAAATATATTCTAATTATACTTTAAAACCACTAAATAGTATAATTTATCACTATAAATTATTTTTATTAAAAAAGTTGTTTTTAAGTATTTTTCACTATTTATAAAAAATTAGAAGTTCTCAGAAAAATACCAAAAATTCTACATAGGCTAATTTCGATATTCCGAATCCAAAAATTAAGTCCATTTTGAATTATAAAATTTATATAATTTTAAAAAGTGGTTATTACTATTCATAACGGCTACTTTGATTAGTTGCGGTGTTTTAGAACTCGAAGTTGCGTACAATGCAAGCTATTGCATTATTGAATGAGAAGTGTATCATGGAAGCTCGGGGTGTTACATAGATTATAAGAAACGTAACATCCTAGACTTACCAGTTGTGAGTAACAAGGTCTTCTCTTAGCCTCTTCTATGTAGTGTCACTACAACATAGGCCACTAAATCTCTGATTTTTACCATAAATGAAAACCACTTATTCAATATTCACATATGTTCCCACAAGTGTGACCTTATATATGAAAGTATCCTTGATGACTATATGGCTATCCAACCTTTAGAGTTCACCCCACATATGTAGGGTAGAGGGCGTCTTGGATAGGAAATCAATGTAATCCTTCTCTTTTTCATCCTTCATGTTTATTATATAAAAAAATCAACAAAAAACTATTGTCATTGTGATAGTAACATAAATAATCTTAAAAATTTTCTATGTAACATATTTTTTATGATGTTGATCATGATCTGTGGCATGGGGTACCCTCTAGTATCCTTTAATTATTTATATCGTTTGGAATTGTCAACTTATATAGTCCTCACATTATTAAATATTCAACATGAATAGCTACAAAGGTTGTTATAAAAACATACCTTTGAAATCATCAATTAGATCAATCAATCTCCCTATAAACACTTTAACTCTTTGGGAGTCTTCAACATGTGTTACGAATAATGCTATTTTCAACCAATATTCCCTTATTTACTAAGATTCTAACACACATCATGGTTATTAAACATTACTATCAATATTTTCAACAACCTTGGATATTATGAATATCAAAAACCTAGATAAAACTTATCATTTACAACCTTGACCCACCTTTATGTCCACATATCAAACTTTAATCTGTTGGGATTTCTAACAACATTCCCCTTTGTAATATATTGACAATAAACAAAATACTTTTACTCCCCCTTATTAAATTCATCCCTGTAATTATTATATCCCCCTTTAGGATATATTATTCTCCATAATATATATTCCCTCCATTATTTTCAATGAAATACAAATAGTCTTATGAATTCCAAGGGTCTTCCAATCTTCCTGTTGGTGATATAGGGATACATTGTTCTTCCTTCTCCCCCACATTTTATGGAACATTATCTTAAAATTATCTCCACATAAATATAGGAAAATATTACACTAAATATATACTCCCCTTGAATATAACTTCTCTAGTTGAAAATATTTTATCCCCTATCAGAAAAAAAATTCATTTTTAGCATCAAACACACATTGATTATCCAAATCCTTTAAAATGTCATTTTACCTAATCTAATATCCTTCCATGAAGTATTTTTTCACAAGATATTGAATATGTTTATTTACCAATTTTCACTTAATATGTGAATTGATACTATAATCGAACTAAGATGGATCTCAATGTTAGAAACACGAGATATTACAGATAGTAATAAGAATGTTAATATCACTCATGAATACCACAATTCACAAAAAACATCTATATAAATTCCACTTCTATGAAAACAAACTTGTGATCTTAATCAGTTACCACCAAATTATTAGCACATAAAATTAATATACTAGGTTGGGAGAAGCAAACCACATGATGAATTAATTAATACCAATTGATAAAAATTTTAAACCACATGTTTCAATAGAATTTCAATTTAAAAAAATGATAAAAATTGAACTCCATGTCATTCAAGAAATTATAAGCCTAAAAATCTTCTTATACAAATTAATAGTGTTTTTTGTTTTGAAAAAAATCACCCTAACACATTTACTCTTGAATTGTTTTAAATAACTTATGGGTGTACAAAAAGGGGAACATATTCTGCTTCTTTATATATTTATTATGCTCTATCCACTAGTTCTTTTTTAATACAACAATCCTTGTGATTTTTGCTCACAATAATTCTTGCACTTTTCAAGAAAAACCACCCATGGATCATATCCAACCTAACCATTCACCTCTTAATAAAACATTTAGATGCAATAAATCATATTGGGAGAGGTGTTCCACAATATTCCATAACTTGAGGAATATGGTTTGTAATGATAAAAAATCACATTGAATTATATCTTTTATTCCCCCCTTTTTATGTTTCTGTAATGGAATATAATGAAATTAGCAATTTATTCATCATAACATATATGTGTATGACTAAACATCATTTTTAATGTGTCTATATTCTTTGATAATTATTATACACTTTTTTTTAGGTATTTTAATATTTTCATTCTTCATTTTCTTGGGAATTTCAAAAATTATGGAATTTATCATGCATTGAAAATGTAGCTTTGGGGTTGTATAAATAATGGATCTCATTATTATCTTTCTTCTATATTGGATCTTTATCTTTTTCCAATTATATGTTTGTGTTTAAACACTTTGGGAAACCACTTTCTTGGTGTCCAAAACATCCATCAAGGAATACATATTATTTTGTGGAGTTAACTTCACATTGTCTTCCACATTTTCACTAATGTAAAAAACTATTATTTTCTCTTCTATGTTTTCCATATTTTCCTCTAATAGAATTTTTGTGAGTGCCTGTATTTTGGTGCTCCATGCAACCTTTCTTTAGGCTCATTTTCATTATTGAAAACAATAAACCACATTTCCAGCTTAATTTAACTTCTTCTGGGATAAGAATTATCTTTGTATGTCATATGTGTAGAGTGTGTTTGTATGTATTATTTAACCCTCCATTAAATTCTCAAATTGAAATACCTTTCCATATAAACAAGTTTAGATGTAATGAAACGTTTTCTATAACAATGACTCATTCTTTTTGTTATATTTAATCGAAATGTTGGAACTACTATAGTACTTCTAAAAACGTGGGGATTATTAAATTTGAAACTTCTAATCATGATCTTCCAAAATATCTACAAGGAATGTAATTTAGTGATTTTTTATTTTTTGGAATGAAAATTCTATATTTTTATTTTAAACAATATTTAATTCTTGATTTAATATGTATATTACTTTTCATTACATCACAAATCGTGAGAGATTTTCAAAGGGTATTTGTCATCTATATAGTGGTTTTAATCCTATCCACATTGTATCTTATCTTCCTATACATTTCAACTAGTTTTGCAGCCAATTTGTTTAAATTTCAGCTGTAATATCTCAAATACCATATTATTTCTTCAAATTGTGCTCTTAGTGATAGAGAACTTTCCTCTTATTACTTTTACGTGGCCATTTTTTAGTCTCATTGGAAATATATTCCAAAGAATCAAAATATTCTTCCATATTTATTTCCACTTTATCCATACTGAAATTATGGTCCACTTATTAATTATTTTAAAAAAATTACATGGAAAAAATGTCAATCATTATAAAGAACAATTTATGCATTTTACTCTATCAGTTTTCTTTGTTATTGAATAATATGTTCTTAGCATATAAACTTGGCATTGTAACAATTTCATCACCATAATAATATGTTATTTTTTATTATGAAATATACCCTAAGATTTCACATCCCTTTTCCACATCACAGTTTGAATAAGAGATAACATTACGTTCAAACTTCCCCTTAGATGGATAACATAACTTTTGTGATAAATTATCCTTATTTTTCTTCTTATTGCCTTTTTTCAAAAGGAACTTCCCATTAGGCCTTTATTTTCTTCCAAACAAATCATCTATTTTTATCCAAATGATTTTGGATAACATATAATGATTCAAATTTTTTTGAAATTCTTCTCAGAGTGCCTCCATTAGTTCCTATTTTACTTAAGCATAAATTGAAATGTTTATTTGATCTCTTTCAAAGATAACTCTATGTCATCTTAACAGAACAATTACATATTCTACCACTTGTTATGAAACTATGAGAAAATATTCTATGAACCAAATAGCCTCATTTACCATGTTCAAAAATTTAATACTATTATAGAAAGGTTGCATCATGGTGGATTCCATTTTTCTTCTTTAAAAACATCAACTCATGTTAGAGAAATAATATGTCCAAAATTAGTGCTCCCTCTGATGCCACTAATTGGAAATAAATATGTGACCTAGCATGAGATCATCCAAAGAGTGGGGGTGGGGGTGAATTCATGTATTAAAAGGACATAACACGTAAAAAAACATAAACCTTTAATCTCAACACAATTAAAGGATCCTGACCCCCCAAGAATAAGGGTCACCTTGTTATACTTTTAACATGATATTCTAAACATTTATTGATCTGTTTTGTTATAATTGATTAATCTAACCAAAAACATGATTATTTACTAGGTTAAATCTTATTAAGATAAATCCATAGAACAAGCATCATCATTGTGACAAGAACCAAAATCACTACGAATCTCACTCTGTACAAAGGTTTGGGCTTAGTCACTCCTCACCTAGGCTCACTACCTTAAAATGTTTAGAGAAAACTCACTAATTCCCAATGGTAACTCCATAAAACATTCTTTTATTCACTCCCTACTAATGGAACGAATCATATTCCATGTTTACATATATATATATGACTTTTTTAGAATCACAAAATATATCATTAAATAAGGATGATGCCCAAATGTAGTTCTACTGGGCTGTTTCTCCTCTTTGAAACACCTTAATTCAACTACTATAATAATTTTATATAATTCATATGGTATAATAGTCTCTAGTTTTATCATAAAATCCTTCTTGGACATTGGAATAATATATAATGGAATCTAACTCAATATTCAAAAATTTATAGTACCTCTCATATAAAAAAGATTATTATCCATTTCATGGATTTAAGATGTTCAAGAAATAATTTGTTCTTTAATCTCTATTTTATTTTTTAGTTTCCGGATATGAAATATTTTCATATATATTATCTATTTAATTGGGCCATAATTATATTACATTATAAATATTAAATAGTCCAATTCTTTTTTTGGTATTTCTAAAAAGTGACTTTATGGTTTAGGGTTAAAATCACATTTAAATATTAAAATACAGTAACACAAGATTTCAAAATTAAAATTAAAAATTTAAAAGGTAACCAAACACTTTGATCCCAAAAAATCCACCACAAGCCATGGGATATTGAACCACAAGCCATGCACACCCTGACAGTTAGTCACAATCATCGTATCTAGTTCACTAGAAATAACCCACCAACCATCATACCACAATAAGAATCACATCAACACATCACGTCAAGTAAAAAAAATTATCCAAGAAGATTATCCCTCATTAAATCTCTAATAAAAAACTATCATAAAAAACATTGGTCACCTCATGAACCTCTAAAACAAATAGATTCCAACACACATCTTCTTCTTCACCTTTATGCATCCTTATTATCACAAACCTTGACCAACATTATTATAATTAAACGGGACCAAAATTATTTTCAACATCCATGAGAATTATTTTTGTAAAAAAATACAACATCAATATTTTGGGATTTCCAAGATGATATTTACTAAATAATTAAATTTAATCTTCCTGAATTTTGATGAAAATTCATTAATTGTTTTTATGATTTCCATGAAATGGGTAGAAATCTTATATAAATGCATGGTATTGGTTTGTGAAATGCATGTATAAATTTATCCTAATGTGCAAGGTCATCTAAAGGATGTTCATAGGATATGAAAGATATAATACCATTACCACTAGGATGAAAGGATCCAAGTTCTCAATGATACATAAGAAATACAAATTCATATAAGAGAAATTCAGGATTATATAAAAATTGATATAGGAAATATGTATAATATTTAATATTTAACTCCACAGATGCACTAATACATATGGAAAATTTGATTTATAAGAAAGTGAAATTACCTATATGAATAATTTTCTACATAGATATAGAATTATTTTGTTAAAAACAAGAATAGATCCACCATCATATTATCAATATATAAAATTCATCTTTAAAATATACATTATATGTTCCACATGCATCAAACATGGTAGAAAAGGGTATTTTTTTATTCATGTAGCATGTAAAATTATGTTAATAATATGATTATGATTCTATGTTACTTAAATCTATGTAAAAACATAGAAAAAGGTTATTATTGAATATAATAAACCAATGAAGAATCTCTAAGACCACTATATTGTAAAATCTTTTGTGTTGATCATCTCTATGTGGGTCTCATCCATGAATAGTGTGGACCACACAATTTTTTTTATATAAATTCATTACTCTCCCCATTGTAAAGGGTTGAAAAAATAACCTTCATTATTGAATCAAGTAACATAAGGCTTACTACTTTAATTAATTTATTTATTTTTATTTATGTGTTTTAATAAAATATTTTCTTATTATATCTCACAAATTCTTCTTCTTCTTCATTACTCTCTTTATTTCACCCAAAATTTGTCTCTATAAATCCTCCATGGAAGATTAATGCATAATTTATTTTATCCTTGAGTATGTTTTGTTTTTCCAGAGTTCAATACTATCATTTTTATATTTTTTTAATAATTTTTCCTAGTGGTTTGTGAGCTCACAGGGATGAGTATTGGTGATTATCATTATTAATTCTTAAAGATTTAGACCACTCTATCCTATAAACCATATCATCCACCTCATATAATTTTAACAACCCTTCAAACACTATATATGGGATTGGATGAAAGTTTATAAACATATAGTGGACTCAATTTTTTTTGTATGCGATATACACTTGATTGATGTGTTCACTCCCCGACCATTATAAAGAGGTTTGAGCTTTAAATTCATGGGATATCTTCCATGTGAGTTTAATTTTCCTATATTTATAGAAGTAGAAAAGTGATTGAATCATAATGAGTTGGTTATTGAAATAAATTTCAATCAATAATAAAGAAAATTAGTACATCATAGTTACCAAATAATCATTCCCCCTTTCCATTAACATTTATATAGTTTTCTTTTATTTCTTTTCTTTCCTTTGTTTCTCTTATTTTATGCGACCAGACAATAAAATAAACAACACATATTTAATTTTTTAAACGGTTTAAAAATAATAATATTTTTTAATTTAATTATGATTGTGAGTGATTAGAAAGGATCATTGATAGAAAAAATTTGGTCAGTAACATTGAAACACTCTTAAGAATTAGATTCTAATGTGGTACCACTCCCTTCGATAAGGTATAGTGAACCACTTTTTAGTGTTTTATACATGGATATGGGTAAACATATAGATGTTATTAAATGAAATTATAAACACCTCATTGTTTTTTGATAATTTAATTTTTTTCAAAAATGAAACTATTGTTCAGATCACCATCTTTTAAAAAAGAATATGTTGTCAAATTTTTAATATTGTTGTGGGGAGTTCAATGTTCAAATTATGGAGAGTCAGTGTTCTTAGTGATCATTAAGGATATTAAAGAACCCCTAAAACTACCAATTATATAATCCTTTTATTAGGATGTTGTTGAGTTTTAGGATTTATTCTTGTAGGTCCATTAAATTATTTATGAATAACAACAAGAGATAACATATACAATATTTGATAATGAAATCATAGAGCTAGAATCTATAATTCACAACCCTTCTCTCCCACATAATTTTACAAACCTCACAGTCGAATTATGAGAAGGAAAAAACATAAATGTGATCAATTAATTGTAGTGGACTTAAACATATAATCTATTTTCTTTGATGGTCCCTCGTTTTCAATGTCTAATCACCATCCATCTTTTTCCTTTGTAAAATCGGTTCTTGTTCATTCACTAGAAGATGATGATGATTATGATTAAGTGTCCAAAAATTAGGAAATAATGGTATTGTAATTTTATAATGAAAGTATTGATGAGGTGGTGAGTGAGGAATAACAGATCAAGGAGCATGTGGTAATTCAACTACCAACTTAATAACATCATGTACAGTTCCGAGAGGAGGAAACCACACATTTTAAAATTCATCCCCTTTTCCTTCCCCCTCTATTTATTCTTAGTTATATTCTTTTCACATTCTTTAATGTGGGTATTTTTATTTTCCTATAGTCTTTCCAACATTTGGTGTCTACTCAGAGGCCTCATAATAAAAAGAGTATAGGGGTTCCTAACACAAAAACCCAATCCACCATTGGATTAAGGATAATAAACTGGTACATCCAAACTAAAGTAAATAGAAATCCAGTACCCAATTTGGGCTTACACTAATAAATTTACTTTTTACCCTATCTCTGTCATATTATTTTTCTTTAATAAAATTCCTAGGTTTTTGGTATTTTTTATTGTTTAAAAAGGGAGAAATTATGGTCTAAAATCTTTTTCCCCAAAAAATGTTTTTATTTCTTCATCACACCGATTTCTCATTGCCCATATTTTCAGATCTTCTAAAAATTAAACAGGGTAGTGAAATACATGCACGGAAGAATTTATAACCTATTATATGGATTTTTACATTTTTTATATTAATTTTTCTTTTCCTTTTTATATATAAAAGGTTTTTAATGATTTTATCTACATGAATAAATTTTAGTATTGTGTTATCTAAGATATATAATTCATTTATGAAAACATAAAATTTGATATTTTATAATTAATAATTGAATTTAATTGAAAGATGATTTACACAAACCATAATTTGAGTAGAATGTATTGGATTAAGAAACATATTTTTGAGTGGATCAAATTCTAAATATATATAGAAATTCAAAAAGATATGAATAAAAAATAAATTATATTAATTTTTTATAATTGGAGAAATTTGAGAAATTAGAATAATTTTTTTTTCTCAAAATAACTACATGAAGAGTGTGTGTTTTTGTTAGGAAAATGAAATCCATTAATAATGTGTCAGATATATTTTTATTGTCATGTTTCTAAAACTTACATCCTTTAAAATACTATTAAAAATTGTGTATGGGGATGCCATATTTTTGGAATTACCAGTTCTAGATTAATCTTAGTCACTAAATAAGTGATATAACCCCAAATAGATTAAATAAAATTTGAGTGAATAAGTTCTTGGTTATGGATATTGATGGAATGGAAGGAGAATAATAAAATTGAATGAACAATAGGAAAATGTATTTGTCTAATAAGTTTCAACATGATGGATATGTGTTTATAAAAATAAAAAGCAACCTTAAAGCATGACTAAGAGGGAAATGAAAATGTAAATGAATATTAATATATAAATTTACATAAATCCATAAAAATCAATATTAATTTTATTTTGATTTATCAAGGCATTACTTATAATCAAGTTGAATATATATGTTAACATTTTTTCCTTGAGGGAAAGGTATAATTAAATTGTGGGAAAATTTATCAACCAAAATTTTTTATATTTTTAATAGGTATTTTAGTACAGTTAATATGACTATTATATTATAATACATTAAATAAATAAATCTTAATTTTATGAAATCTATATTGTTTTCAATATGAACATAGCATTTTTTTGTTTTGTAGCTTACTTCATTGTTTGTGGTTAAATGTTAATGGTAAAATATAAAAATTCATATTTTATGATTTTCTAGGAAAATAGTAAAAATTTAACTATGTGCATGGTAACGGTTTGTAAAATATTTTTATAAATAGTGAAAATACATAGGGTCAACTATGGGGATTTATAGGGTACTATATATTTACTTCCTTTTTCAATAAGATAGAATGTGTTATGTTTTATATGATATGTAAGGAATACTACTAGATAGGTAAGGAATTTAGGAGGACATGTAATATCTATGTGGAAAATTTTCATGATAAATCATATTTAACTCTAAAAATTTCATACTATGAATGTAAAATTAATTTGTGATAGAATAGAAATTGACCATTTGTAAGATTTTATACATATCCAAAGTTTAATTAAGCCAAAATATGAATTGTTACTCTATAAGATAAACTAAAGATAAATCCCATTATTCGCATATTATTTCAATGTGTTTTATGTATCATTAATTATACAAAATGTGATATTTTTTATTAGGATAAATGGAATAATTGGGTAATAAGATAAATTGTGATTTAAATTTTATTCAATTAATAAACAATGTGGAGAATATATTTTAGGGGAATATAAATAAATGAGGTGAAATCATGAAGTACACTACCTAGAGGAATTCCCTCATGTGAAAATTTATACATAGATCCCATCAAATAATAGTGAATAACTCACCATTTACTAAAGGAAAAAAAACATACATTATCCATTATAGTGGTTAAAAAACATTTCCTTTTTTCATCTAGTAGAATAGGGTTTCATACGTTCATTTATTTATCTTATTTCATTGATTCATTTAGTACAATATTTTCATATAGTAGATCATAGGATTTTATTATTACCCCACTTTATTTTTTTACCCTAATGTGACCTATTAAAAATCCTCTATGGAGGATTAATAACAAAGGGATTTCATCCCTATATATTTTTAGGTGTTATAGAGTTCTATAAATTATTTTTGAAATAATTCTATTAATTTTATGAGTGGGTGGTGGGATCATGCAGATGATGTTTGGGGATTTACATTCTAAATTCTCACAGTCGACACTAAATCAAATATCTCTCCATATCTTCTCTGTCTCTTCCTTAAATCAATACTTCAAATTATGTATTTTCATATGTTCATTGATTAAATATGCTACGATGTAGCTGAATGCTTAAGGGATCTTATACACTAGATTGATGTGTTTACCCCCTTTTATTCTGAAGTTGGTGCTTAAAATTATTTAGAGATATTCCATGTGTATTGAGTTAGGAAAAATATTTCTAGGTGGAGTATTCCATGAATGATATTTATATAGTTATTGAAACAAATAAAAATTACTAAGAAACAATAATGGATTCTATAGAGACCCTTGGATTGTTCCCCTTTCTTGTTAAAATTTGTGTAATTTAATTCCATTAATACATTTTATACCATAACACACTTAAATAAATATCAAACTATTTACTTATTTTAACATATTAGAAACACTAAAAATAATAAATAAGTTGATATGGATTTTGAGTGACTGGAAAGGATCTTTATGAGATGACAATAAGGTCAGTACCCTTACTACAGTATTAGGAATTAAATTTTTAATTGATATGATACCCTTTGGAAAGGTGAGAAGCTTCAATGGCCATATATAATATCTATATACATGTGAGTATATGAAATGTTAAACACATTATATCTAATAAAACAATAATAACATGATCCACACCGAACATTACTATCAATGGGATATCTCCTTTATATGTTTTAGTGAATTCTATTGTGGGATAATGTACTAAGAGACTTCCATTCCGTAATTACCCTTGGTATTACAACCACTTCTATAACACACAATATTAAAATCCCACTCAAAATCAAAAAAAAATATTTCCTATACATATTCAATTATTCCCCAATGGAACATCCTTATACTATTCCCCAAGTTCTATTATTAACTGATTTCTATTCCAACCAACAACTTAATCGCTTGTTAGTAACCAATCAAGGAGAGAATTTGCTCCAAATGGACGATCTCAATCACTGCCCATATCTAGTTACCATACATATGGAATATCCCTTCTCTATGTTTGTAATATTCATTATCACCCTAAGTCTCTTACATAGGTAGGATAGTCCCTCATAAATTTTGGTCTTCAAAACCTATTGGGAACTTTCAAGTATGTACATCATTATAATGATTTCAAATACATGGTGATATTAATAATAATAAAAAAATATCCACAAAATGCTGATTAATAGACTCCACCCAAATAAAGTGTTATCACCACCCAAACCTTATCAACAAACCATGCATCCCCATCATCAGTGAGCAATACACCCACATTGTACTGACATCTCCCACACCACCAATAACTATAAACCATATCAAACTCAAGACTGCCTAGCTATAAAATTTTTGAAAGCATGAATTTTTAAACAATACATTAGTCTAATAACATTTACGATTTTTTATGTTTCGTAAGGAATTATTCTTGTAAGGTGTGTGTACTTGTGAGAAAAATGGATATCGAGTGATCTCTATTTTGAAATCACCATGCTTCCTTGATACTAAAGTAGATACCTAGATATTATGGTTCATGGAATGAAATTGTTAGGTTTGATGAGATTTTATTCCCACCATGAATCCTTATCATTGTAAAGTGGATGGTTTGTGGTTGATATGTGAATTAATAACGAGTCAATTTATACATTGGGACTATGTTTGTAATGATTCAATATCAGTTGGGTGAGTGACATCTCATTTTGTATAACTTAATAGAAATAAATAAATAAATTATATTATGATAAATATTTAACATTTAAAAAATATTTTTTATGGAATTGGAATTTCCAGTAATTAGTTAGGTAAATGCGGACTTTCTTATAGATTTTGGATAAGTGGGTACATTCTACTGGAACATGGAAAATAGGGAGTTATGTTGTTTTCAAGGAGAAAAATATATTTATAAACTATTTTGAAATCAATTATATGATTTTATATTTTCCATTATATGTGGGTTTTTAAATTAATGTAGACTAATATATTTAATATATTGGTTTTTTAAGTGATCTTAATTACACACAATCTTCGTAAAAAATGTATTTGATTTATCATTATCAATTGAATTTATATGAATATAAATAGTAATGATAGAAAAAATATTATAATGATATTGAAAATATTAATGAGTTTACACTTGCTTCCTATATATGACATTCAGTGTATATATAGATATGATTGGTCCTGTTTTTGGGAAATGTACAATATCTTCATTAGTTAGTGGAATGTTATAGGTCAAAGTTGAGGATTTGGAATGAGGAGTTGATGGTTAAGGTCTTGAGTTATATTATTTGTTTTGTATCATCATATTTCCTTGACACATTCATCAATCTTCCATGGGAGCCACCACCATCTGGTAACCATGGATGAAACCCTAGCCTCACTGAACAAACAGGGATCCATGATGCAAGGTCCTTCACTGTTATCATCACGTTTCGTGTTCTTTATGTTGAAGCATACACCTCTGATCATATTGACCACAAAAAATTCCATCATCTAGGTTTATCAGTGATTTCATTCTCAAATGAAGAGGTACATATTATCTCTATAGATCATTGTTTTTCTGTGGTTGGTAAATTTACAAAACGTCGACCCTCTTTGGTATTTCTTCGAAAAACCCTAGGAAGAATAGGATTCACATATTTCTATATCGTATAAGTGAACTCTTTTCATGATATTTTTTATTTATGAGGATGATTACAATAGTCTTTGGACTAATGGTTCGTGGTCTTTGGGTGTTCTTACATTAATGTTTTTAAATGTTCACCAGATTTCAATGTTGATGTTGAACCTCATATCATTCTTATCTAGCTTGGATTCCCTGGATTTCCTAGGTATATTTTCAACCAGAATTCTTAATTTTCAATTGATGGACTCTTCGGTCATCCTCTCAAGATTGATTCTAATACATTAAACCTATCACGACTCTCAGTTTCAAGGATATGCACTAAAATTTACATTTCTAAACTATTTCCATCATGGATTTAGATTCAAAATGTGGATAATGGGTTTATACAAGATGTGGTCTTTGAAAATGTTCCAGGAATTTTTAAAAAATGACTAAGAATTAGCCATACTATAAATGTATTTGAGATTAAAAGTAATCCTCATTTCCCCCTTCCCCACTTCATGTAGATTTGGGTAGAAAAGGATGCTATAAAAGATACCCCTACAACCCAGGTATATATTCATAATGATAACACTAACATTTTGAGCCCCAAGGATGCTTCAAATCCTCAATATGGAAACCTCTATAATGCTTCGATTTTTCAGAGCCCCAAGAACTCTAAAGATAAAAAACAAATTACTCACATCCATGAAGGTCATGGGGGTGAATGATGCTATGAAATTAGATTATGATGAATCTTTTAAGAAGAACATAAATGATCTTGCCAACTGGATGATTACATATTAAATTCTAGAGTTAGAAAAGGAAAAAAGAAATGGTTGACCATGACTGATTCATCAATATGAGTTCCAAAAAAATATTGAAATGTAGTTACAAAGCTAATATTGTGAGGAAAATTCTTTCGTGCTCTTTAGCATTAAATATTAATGAAAAAAATTATTTACCTCCACAACCAACCCTACAAAAAATTTGTCTACGTCCTCATATTCAGATGATTATTTTGACATAGAAACTTCATCAAGTGACGATAAAGAAAATGATCAAAATTATAGGGATTATTATCATATAAAAGATAAATTAGAGTTTCCAAAGGATCTTGATTCTTTGAGGGAGGATAATGAAACAACTACCTTTAGACAATATAAAAATGGTGACATACATGATGAAATTTATCTTGATATCAGAAAAATGATGTTTATTATTTTTGTTGAGAAATTTAAGAAGGAAAAAAACTTCAAATTCAATTATATTCCTTGGAAATGAGTTATGGATTGAGGTTTTCTTGAACTTTGTTGGGCTCTCTCTCTATCAATTTTTCTAAATGTTTTTTCACTGACTTTCAATAAGATTGGATTACTTCTCAATTATTTGGTGTTGTTACTATTTCATAAAAGCCCATATGAAATCCTTAAATCTTCATTTTCATGTAGTTGGTTTACCTCAATTTCCAACTAGTATAATTTTACCAGTGGCGATTGGATCTTTGTTGTGTTATCTTTTTGTTTCTACCCTGATGATGAAGGAAGGCTTGAAGCACCATTAAAAAAACTAAAGGATGCGCAGTGTATCAATATCACTGGACAGATTTTTGAGCAAGTTGTTGCTGGTGGTGGTCTCTATGTTTTTGACTTTGATGACTAATTGGAAGATCTCATGGAACAAGCCATGAAAGTTTGGTTTTGAACTAGAATTTCTCCTCTGCACCTGTTTCAAGACCTACCATGATGTTTTGGGACTATTTTTGAGTTTCTTATGGTAGATATCTTGGTCTCAGATGGATCCCTTTGGACAGCTGATTATCAATCTTCAGTTTATTATTCTGGCCTTTTTTCATTACAATGTCTGAACATTTTTGGGTTCTCCTGCTTTCATGTGGTGCTTTGTTTTATTATGTCGTTACTGCTATTTTTTATTGGAGAAATTATTTTTCAAAGATTTTATACTACTTCACACCATAATCTATATGTTATACATCTATGGGAATGATGATTATTCAAGAACTACATCAACATTGGCTTACAACATGAAGATATGTGATACTCTCTAGCTGCTTCAATTTTAGTGTTTGTTGTCATTCATTGCTGGCCTTCTCTTGTTATGCTCTCTAAATTCTTTGTTGCTGCAAGTACATTTCACCTTGTGTAAACTCTTTTTACCATTCTTTTTCTTAATAAATATTGGGTTGTGGGTTGGGTTACAAACTCATGCTCAATATTTTTATCTCATCATACATTCTTGTTCATTTTCCATTGATGTTATATATTTAAAGAAAATTTTATTTTTTTTGAAATTTATATTTACAATATGAATTTCAAATAAAAAGGGTTATATATTTATATATTTAATTTTATTTATATCATTTTAGGGAAAATAATTATATTATGATTTATTTTTTCTTTAACATTAGTTTTTAGCCTCTAATGATTGTGAAGAAAACTTGTTGACATGTGGTGATTTTTCTCTGGTTTCAAGAATCGGGTATTTATGTTAGGATGTTACAAAAATGTGGTAGTAATTATTTTTTAAGTTTATTATTGAGAATTCATTATATGAATATATTATAGGATAGTTGGAAATAAACTTTTAATTATAATATTTTATAATCATCTATTATGTGAACCAATTTGTGTTACTATTAAGTTTATGTATAAGGTATAGTAGATGATTAACTCCTTAGGTATTTATATTTTATCCAAGTTAATACATTATGGGTTAGAAGGAGTAAAATTTCATACATTATATGATAACTGTTAAAAAGTGCATCACATTACCATGGTGATGAAATAAAGGAATTTCTTACATGATAATTTTCATTCCATAAATCTAATTTATTAATGTTAATAAAAAGTATTTTTTTATTAGATGTCATAAAAACTTAATTAAATTTTTAATGTGGTGGGAAATGATATTTTCCAAAAAAAAGTTGAATGAAATAAACGTTTCATAGTATAAAATAAAATTTGGTTATAAATATTTTTTGAAAAATTATGTATGTTTTATTAAATTCACTTTTATATTATTAAATCACGATGCGTGAAAGAGTTCCTTTTAGAATATTTTGAGGAGTTTTGGAAATTTGATTATTATATTTTCAACTTGTGTGCATGATATTATTTGATATTAAAGATTTTATCTGGGAAACTAATATGGATTGGTCGATGAAGATTTTTCAAATATCAAAATTTTTAAGATGTATATAATATCATTTAGAGATATTTTTAAACAAGAGTAAATATAATAACTGTTAGGAAAATCAACTATATATTCATGGTTTTATGAACTCTAATGACCTCAAGGGTTAGATTTACATTGAATTTACTTATTGTTTTTTAAATAGTGGGAGTTGGTGTGAGAAACTACTTTTAACAAAGATCATGACTGAGATGGTTTCCAAAAGATCATTAATTACTAGTTTTTTTTTAAGAGTTAAATTTTTTAAAGATTTTAAATTTATGGATTTTGAGTAAATTATCATATCTATATAGAGAATCTGTTTAATATTTATTATCTTTTATAATACGTTTTAGAGTTTGTGGTGAATAAAAAACTTTAAGTTATAGAGGTTTGAGATAAAACTATGATAAAAGATATAATTGATGATTATTTTACTAAAATTACCTACTTACACATATTGTAACATATTGTTACTATTTTTTGGTACTCTTTGACCCCTATTTTGAGAATATAAACTTGAAACATTATCTTCCACTATTTATGTGGAATAATCATTCCCACCATTATCTTGTATGATTCCATGTGCTATTCGAAAAATCCTGAGGATTGGTAATGCCCTTTGGGTCATGTCTGTGTCTGCTCGGTAATTAGGATACTAGGGTATCCACGCCGTCCCATGAAAAAACGGTTTCAAAGGTGTAGGATAAGCATATTTCCTTGATGCTAGTATGTTGTTGTGTAATCGTTTTGGGAAATAGGTGGTATTTATGATCATATTTATAACCATCTATCAATGTAATGAGCCTTAAGTCGCCTTGGGTGCTTTGGAATGTTGTATTGAGGATTTTTTCTACTTTTACCTGATTTTTATTAGGATATATTGAATTCAAAATCTTGTTTACTTGTCTTATGGGATTAATTTACTTGTCTCTCTTTTTTAGTGTCTATCTGAGTAAATTTTATAACGTCTTCAATGTTTTCTACTAATGATGTGTATAACCAGCCTCTAAGAAGTTTTTTGAATCGGATCTAAGAGTATGATGCTAATGAATCACAATAAGAAAATCCACTCCTGGAATGTAATTTGGATGAGGTTTTTTTGTGTGTTTTCCAACATCTAGGATAGGAACTAAAACATTTTCTCATATTGGATTTAGTTGTGGAACCTTAGAGGGATGAATTTAGGATTTATTCTCATTAATTACTTCACCAGAATCCACTAATGTTCCAAGTCTCTAATGATCTTCAGGAGGCTTAATATTAGTTGAGAAGGGTGGAATATTTATTTGAGTTCTTGAAGATGTGTGATTTTATCAAGGTGAAATATAATAACTAAAATCTAGATGGACACAGCATGAGATGGTGTGACACCATGGTAATAGAGAAGAATTATGAGGGATTATATTGGAATGATTTTAATTCAATTTTCACAAACCAGGTCTAACCAAATTAGATGGTTTTGACCCATAATATAGAGTTTTTTAAACTCAAATAGGATGATAACACTGTGATAGAATATGAAATTATGTTTTCTGAGCTTGGTAATTTCTCTCTACAGATTGTATCAAATGAAAATATGAAGACTCAATGGTTTGAGATGGGAATCCACGATAACATTTGTTTCTCATGTTTTCTTACTGAATATCCATTCATATGCAGATGTGATGGTTATATATTTGATGGTTGAGATGGACGTAGCAAGAAAGTGAGGTTTTATGGGAGTCCATTTTCTTCATAGTGTTAGTACTATGAGTTACCATAAAAGGAAGAGGAAGCATAATGATTCTCATATAGGATCATGATATAAGGGTTCTTCTAGACGTCATGTTGTTCCTGGAAGGGGCCCATTGAATTTATTCTAGTGTGGAAAGCATGGGAACTCTAAAATGATTTTCACTAAGGGAACCATGGTATGTTGTTCATGCTAACACTTGGGTTAATTACATATGTTGTGTAATGAATAATATACTACCCGCACTGGAATGGGATCATCTTATCCAAAATGTATTTCGGTGCATTTAGATGATTTATGGACTAAGGGGTTCTAGAACTAGGCATCAAGAACAATGCTTCATCACACAATGGAAGAGTCTATATAGGAAGTAAATATGATTCTAGTAACCATAATATATACCATCAATATATCATTGTCATTAGTGAAAACTTTATTTGATACGGGTTCATCTAATTCATTTATATCAACCCGTTTTGTGAATCTTCTTAATCTTCATACGAATCCTTATCTTATGATATCGATATTACTGTACCCCTTAGAATGAAGAGAGATCATGTTCTCTATTGTCCTTCTTGTGTCATATCTTTATTATAGATTGATATTTCTAGGTATTTTTTGTTTCTTCACATGAAATATCTTGATATCATCGTCATGATTTTTTGGATAAATTATAATAGATCCTTAATTTACAGATATATTAATAAATCCTTAATTGAAAGATATTTATGGAGGTTCTCCATTACTGCACAAGATGCATTTTTTATATATTTTATAGAGAATGGAACCCATTTTTGAGTATATCCAAACCTTATTTTCTAGAGTTATGGAATGTAATATATGTGTTCATTTTTTTCCTGGAGGGAGAATCTTTTATTGAAGACCTCTCTGCAGTTGTCATCTAGTTTCTTGAATTTTTTTTATTTATGACGTCTTTGGTCTACCACCGATAAGGGTGGTAGATTTTTATATAAATTTAGTATTGGGTACCCATATGGTATATACAATTTCTTAATACATGTAACCATATGAAATGATATAGCTAACGACTAAATTAGATGATCTTTTTCATAAAGGATATATATATTCCCAAGTGTGTCACCATGGGAATCACCTGTTCTCTTTGCTAAGAAAACTAATGGGTCACTTCAACTTTGTGATGATTACCCAAAAAGAATGTGATGTGTGGTAATGTAAAAGAGTTTTTTTCATGGATTGATATGGATCCTTGGTTTAATTCTCACTTTTGTAGAGGCATTCGGGTGGCACTGGGATCATAGGTTCATTTAAGTAAAATATACCCACCATAGTCACATGACAATATAGAAAGATTTATAAATATTTTTAAGGATATACTTTGGGACTGTGTTTTTGAATTTTGTGGAGCTTGGGATGGTTGATTTTTCTTATACCAATAGACCCTATTATGTGATTAGTTTGTATCCTTTTTAGGCCGTGTATAGTCGACCTTATAAATATCTATTCTTCTGGCCAAATAGTTGAGAATGTTCTTTAGTTAGAATGATCATGGTTCATGAGATGAATAAAATGATCTATTTGATTCATCAGATAATTTTAATGGAACATATCTGATGTAAGGCACATGTTAATCGTCATCGTAGGCAATTGTAATTTTAAGTAGGTGACCATGTGTTCATGAATGTTTCACACATTTGGGTAATCAATAGCTTGGGAGGCCAGGGAAACATACTCCTCATTTGGTGGGAACTTTTTAGGTTTTTGGGTAGGTGGGGAAAACAGATTACGATTTTTCACTTCTTCAACATTTTACATTGGTACATAACGTTTTTCATGTATCACAATAGTGAAAGTATCTTTTTGATCCATCCATGTTTTGAGCTAGAGTGATCTTTACATCGAGCCAGATTTATCAATTACTGAAAATATAGTCTGGATAGTTGATTCTGATACAAAGTTACTTAATGGGAGGATGATGCATTTGTTTTGAGTGCTATGGAATCACATTTCTAAAACTCATGAGACTTGGTGGACAAATGTAATGATGAGAGATGAGTGACATCATCTTTCTATTATAGAGACTTCTTAGATGGATTTTTGGGGACAACAATTTTCTATGGTTGGGAGGGTGTATCACTATATTAATATTTTCAGGTACTCTTGGACCTCTATGTTCATCATGTTTTGGTTTGGTGTCATGAAGGGGTGATTTGATAAAATTTTTGAATATTTTGGAAGTATCATGAGTTGTCTATGATTTTCCCAAATAGTTCAACAAGCTAGTGAAAATAGTGAAAATCCAGGTAGTGAGGGTTTTCATGGTTGGAACATAGTTTGAAAACTTTTGTACACACCTAGTGAAATCTAGGCCTCTTTAGAGGGGTTCATGGTTTGGGTGCATAGTTGGAAAAACTGTGTAGCCCTACCCATCTAACCGTGCACACATGGTTTAATTTCTCCAAAAAAACATTTACTGGTCCACAAACCCTATTTTGGACCCATGATCATCCCTAACTCTTAATATTCATTTTGAAAAGATTAGAGGGATCTCAAGGAAACCATTTTTTTCTTCAAAACCCCTTATAAATTGGACTGAAGTATGGAAAATTTTGTTCAATCCTTTCTCGGTAATAATTATCCAATAATTCCTTCTCTCCTGCTTTATTCATCTATCCTTATAAGTTTTTATAGACCTTTGTGCTATTGGAGGTTCTAATATCCATTGTTTTCTATATTGAATATATGTTCTATTCTCATATCATTATTTTCAATATTCTTTGTTGTAGTTTCCTGTTGATGGTGTTATGAGACATGATATCTTTTCATTTGTAGGTGGTTTTGTTTATGATTGGAAAATTAATTTTACCCTAAATTTCAGGATTTAAATAAAATTTATTTTAAATGTATTATGAAAAAACCCAATTCAAAGTGAATAGGGATTTCAATTTTCTTTGGAATGAAATTTGGGGAAACCAACCAATTTAAATGAATTGGGATGTGATTTTACAACTTGAAGGAAATTATGAAATTAAATTTTGGAATTAAATTCTAAAATTGATTTAAAAATTGTATTTGATAAAAGTGAATTAATTTTTTTGAAAATAACCATGGTTGGATTTATCCTATATAAGGAATGAATTTATTAAAACATGATTTTTGTTTTTAAATAGAAATTGACATATTGAAATAAAAACCGAATTTATCATATTTTGAATAGTTTTGAGATAAATTGACCATTATTGATTGTTTTTGGAGATCATGAAATCATATTTTGTTAGTGAGTTATTTGGTAAAACACTGTATTGAAGAATTACCTCTCTAACAAAACATAGTAAAACATATCACATCCCTGATTAGATGATGATAACAATACTTTTACCCATGTATAAGGGACATGTGAACACATATTCCTATTATAAATTCATCTTTGTTAGGACCCCATAACCTGGAACTATCACACCTCTTAGAAGATGACTACGTCTATTGTTGTGATTATTTATATATATTTCCTTTTTTTATACAATTTTATTTATGCCTTGTTAATTTATATAAATGGTTTTATCTATAATTTTCTTTTATCTGTTGATTGAGATGCTTCTATCAATTTAAATGTAATTCATGATTTGTTTTAAATATTTATTTATACTCCCATGCCTATTTATTTTAAACTAAATGATTTAGTTGTTTAATTAATGTGACAATTTTTATGGAATCTATGGTGAGAACCTACTATGATATTATCTCAAACCCTACCAATGCCTTTCAGTTGTTTATAGATTATCTCCCACCAAGTTCAAGAAAAGGGAAAGCACCACTTAGAGGTTTGTCCTAGTTTTTGATCATGGGATTAGAGTGCTTTGTTTATTGGGAATTGGGTTGTTATCTAGTATCTTATTGTACATTGTAGTATTACTTCGGGTTTATATAACCTTTTGACCTCTTATACTGTTTACATTGTGGTTTTTTTAGAATATTATCTTTTAATTGTTTCTTCTTCTGTTTATGTGGATAAATTGTTCTACCCTTTATCTTGTATGATGCTAGGTGATAGTCACCAACCCATGGGGATTAGGATCACCCTTCATGGCATGCTAATGTTGGCTTGGTTATTTGGGTACTAGGGTTTCCAAGAAGATTCATGACACATAGATTGTTAATAGGACAATTGTTATAAAGTAAAAAATATTATTCATTCTAAATATGAACCCTTTTTTAAATTATTCACATAAAGGGATATACTCATTTAGTGGTCATAAAATGAAACAAAAAATGATTTTGAGTAAAATTAATGGAATATTATTATAACTCTTCCCAAGGTAGGATTCCACCAATTTAATTTCATTATGGTGAAGTGGGATATCTAAAATCATAGTGTTAAATCATAACCCTTCTATTATTATATTTTGGGAATGTGGAATATCAGAATAACTATTATAAGATATTATCATAGATGATAAGTAGTGGTGCATACAACCTAGTGCAGGGATCAAGGATGTAGATTAATGGGATTGGTTAGACTATATTTGAAAATTATGGAAGAGTAGTAAGGCATATTCAGAGTGATAGGTATAGTGACTCTACCCTTTTACACATATTATTACATGATTTAGGCATAATTATCCATGAAATAAAAACCATGGATTGAAATGTCTTGTGTCATTGGAAAACTAGGTACATAACTAAAAATCACAAAAGAAAAAAAAAATTATTTAATATCCAAAATGATCTCATAACTTCTTTTGAGATCTTAAATTTGTATAGCATATCCTAGAGAATACATGAACAATGGGATGATCTAAAAAACCCGATAATAGAATATCAAAGGAATAAATCAAAGCACATGTGTTAGAAGGAATAACATATTGAAATAAAAAGGCATGTAATGTCAATAAACATATGGAATCATAACATATTTAACATAGGATCATGTAATAATTTTAACATAGTAATGTGGTAGTAATAAATAACATGACATAAACATGAGTCAAGGATTACAACTATGACTATATCACTTGGTGTAAAATGTACCATAAATTAATCTGGTTTAATCGATGCCCCAACATGATGTCTCATCTGATTAATCATTAACCAATGAATTTTAGTTCTATCTGGGTGTATCCAACATAACATTTTTATGAATACACGTTCCACATGAAGAATTAAACATAAGAAAATAAACATAATGGTTACCCTTGGAATGAAATAGGTATCATAATCATGTCATAAGGCATAAGAAAATGGAATATCATAATGGTGTCCATGAAAGAATAAATTTAAATCATGAATGTACATTCATAATGGAAAATAATATTATATAATGATAAATTATGTAAAAATTCATTGAAAACATGTAAAAAATAGTGTTTGGTAAAATATAGAATTAATCCAATTTAGTGGTGTATTAGAGAAATTTTAAAGGATTATTCAGTGAAGAAAAAATGAATAATTATTTTTCCTAAAGAAAAAAAAGAAATAATATAGAACGTCATGATAAAATTGTGATTTTAGAAACATATTTATTACTTCAAATAGATTATGGAGTGTAATTTAAATGGAGTAAGAAATTTGGAAGTTCCCTTTAATCGGGATTTCTTTTTGGATGGATTTGTGAAGGAAACCTTTTAAAACATATTTTTTCCAATAAAATACACAATAATTAAGATTTGTACATATATTTGGAACATAAACATAGTATTTATGAGGATTAAATATGAATAATTAAGCATTATATTGGATTAAAGCGGAAGAAATCATAACTCGAAGGAGAAAAATAAGGGACTTAAGGGAATCTCTTACCTTATGTACGAATGTGTTATGTACTTGTACTTAATGTCATGGATAATCAAATTGGATTCATTAATAATTTAATTAATAACCAATTCAACGTATATTTGATTTAACAAAATTTTATTATGTTTATTTATGGTCATTTCGATGAGTTTTAATGTTTAATTTCAATATTTCAATAGTGTTTATTTCTTGATTTTATTATTGGTTTCCTTTAGTATAATTATAGGAGTTCAAGTAAAATGGAAGAAAAAATAGAAGTAGAATTAAATGATATTAAAATTATTATATATTTTTTAGTGGTCACATTAATCATTTTGTTTTAATATATGACAACAATTCAATATATTAAATGTTAATGAAAATAATTAGTTTATTTTGGTGGGTTTTCATTCATTACGAACTAGTTTGGTTTATTATCTAATATATATATATATATATATATATATATTAGTATTAGTTCCAAAAAATAAAAAAAATTATATAAATATTTAAATTTATTTTAACAATTAAAATGGTTTTATGACCATCCATGAAGGTGGTATTGGAAAACGATAACTGGTAGTCCATGAAGGCGGTGAATCGGCACCACAAAGATGATGATTTCATTTTTATAATATAATGAGAAGAGAAATGATTTTATTATTTATATTCCATTAAAATAATAACATTACCTTATATATATATGATACTAGATTAATCATAAAAATTTGGAATGTGGAAGAAATGATGAGGAAGAAGAAAGAAGTTTTTTTAAACGTGAAATGTGGAGGATTTTACCTCTTATATAACATCTTCTTGAGAACCTCCTTAGGAAACTAAGGTTTGGTATTTTATTAAAATAAATATATTTTAGTAATGGGTAACATTATTTGGAAGGTAATTGGTAAGAATTTACACAATAATAATGGCTTTGAAGGTGTAAGGAGAAGGGGTGGTATTTATAGTGGGAGGAGAGGCCTGTTTTTGATTATTTTATTCATTTGTCTATTATTTTTATTCAAGACTATCGGAAGTGTTGATTACATAGAATAAATAAAGTAACTAGTGCAAGTGAGTTATAACTAATGATAATGTACATCATCCATTAATCAAATATTAATCCGAATATTCATTTATTTGTATATAATGTTAAATATCATAAATTATTGTATTTCACTATTCACAAAAAAATCAACTATTTTAGAAAAACTCAAAAAATTAACCCTAATTATTTTTTGATGTGTAGTTTTCATAAAGTTACTACATTTCAGATAAATAATTTAGGAATATTAGAGATTTTATTTTTCATTAAAATAATATTTTATTTGAAATATAACAATTATAATATTATAAACGATTTTATGACACTTTTAAAAATTGTTTAAGTATTATAAAATTATCTTATAATCATAAAAAAAATATTTATTTATTAATATGTTTTTTCAAAATATCTTTTATTTTTCATAAATATATTAATTATATAGTTGTAAATGAACACTTATGTTTTTTCAAAAATTCCAACACTAAGCTTATTATTTTGAAAACATTTGTTTTCTCATTCCGTGATATAAATATATCTTATTTTCATTTATAAGATACCTAAAATTTCATTATACTTTAATAGATTATGTCACTATTATGTTGGTTAGATTACTTTTCTTAATGGTCATGTAACTATTCCAATGATCATGTTATTATTCCATTGGTATAGGTTCATTGATTTCATGAAATACCTCTTATTTCATTCATTTTTAATTTTTAATTTTTGTATTGTGTTTTATATGTGATTTAATATTATTTACACTATATTAAATAATTATAATATGGAAATTTCAATTGATAAAATTCTAGGTTGTTACATTCTTCCCCCCTTATTAAATTTATCCTTCAAAATTTTATTTTACATTCTATGTTGACAAATGTTGAGGGTACTTCACATATTTTACTCCATTAAGTAAAAATAAAAAATAAAACAATGTAGGGATTAAATTCAGATCTAATGAGAATATAAAAAATAAAATTTGAAAATATATGGATAAAAAATTAAATGAAATGTATATCCTAACTTGTGATTTCTTAAAATTCAATCAAGGTTATCCATGGTGATAAAACTATCTCAGGGGTTCAAACTCAGATTTTATATTCATAATCCCCAGAAAATAACTAGAACTCACTATGATTCAAACTATATATAATCTATCATTTTAAAAAAATTATTACATTATATTAAGAAAAATTGACCATCAATTACAAACCAATGATCATATTGTCTAGTGTCTTTGGAAGTCTAGGTAAATATTAAAAAGAATAACAAAAAAATATTTTTTTAAATATTTATAATTAGATCCTATCAACATTTGAGATGTTATATCTTCATAGGATAACCTAAGGAATAAATGCACATATATATGAACTATAAATCATAGTAAGGGTATAATAAAGGATTAATGCATAACACATGGGTTTGAAGGCATAACAAGATGACATAAAAATGTATGGAACATGAATAAAAATATATAATAATAACACATAAGAGATGGGATCATGTAATAATGTCCAGAATTTTTTTTTGTATCAATATATAACATGAGATAAACACGAGGCAAGGCTAACTTCCAAGACTATATGACATGGTGAACAAAGTCCCATAATAGAATCAGGTTTACTCCCTATCCCAAATTGGAATCTCATGAGAGTAAACACTGCCAAATGAATTTGAGTGATATCATGGCACATTCATCATAACATGTTCATGAATATGTGTTCCACAATAATAATCTAACATATGGTAATAAATATAAATGTTACCCATGGAATGAAATGGGTATCTTAATCATGTCATAAGGCATAACTAAACAAAATATCATAATTGCTTCCACAAAATAATAGATTTTCTTCTTGATTGGACATACATAATAGAAAATAAGAATATATATTGATAAATTATGTCAACATGAAGTGAAAATATTTAAAACTTGTGTTTAAGAAACATTAGCAATGAGCCACTTTAGGGTAGTTTTATGGAAAATATAATACAGTCTTTAGAGAGAAGAAAGGAATAAATGTTTGCATAAAACAAAAAAGTGAAATAAGATAGTACAACAAGATAAAAATAGTGATTTTAGAAAAAAAAAATTGTGGCTTAAAATAAATTATTTAGTGTTCTTGAAAAGGAGTATGAAATATGGATGTTCCCTTTAATCCATCTTACTTTTTTGAAGGATTTTAGAAGGGGGCCTTTTAAAACATATATTTCTGCAAAAAAGAATTAAAAATTGAGATTGGCACATCTATTTGGAATATAAAAAAATAATATAGGAGTATTACATACTAATAATTAATAATTTCATGTTGGTAAAGAGAGAGAAAGAGAGAGAGAATGTGAGAGAGATATCTCACCCCGAAGGAAAAAATGAAGGTTTAGAGAGAATCCATTACCTTATGTTCAAAAGTGTTATGCACTTATACTCAATGTCCCGGATTATCAAATTAGATTTATTAATAATTTAATTCAAAGCATCTATATCATATATTTTATTTATTACAATTTTATTAAGTTCATTTTTTGTCATTTTGATTAGTTATAATGTTTTTATTTTATTATTTCAGGAGATTTTGTTTCCTAATTTTATGATCAATTATATTCTGTAGAATTATGGGTGTTCTTATAAAATTGAAGAAAAACTACAGAATTTGAATGATATTATATTAAAATACTTACATAATTTTAAATGGTACCATATATCATTTTGTTTTCAGATATGATAATGATTCATTGGATAAATCATTAATTAAAATCATTAGTTTATTTTGGAGGTGTATGGATCATAATGAAATTATTTTATTGTATTATTTAATGATATGTATATATATTAGTTCTCAAACATATAAAATGTTTTTAAATAAATTTTAAAATCTCTTTTAGCCAATATAATGGTTTTATGACTAGGCATAGGAGTACTTTTAAAAGAAAACTCATTGTTCATGAAGGGGGTGAATCTACACCTCACGAATGATGATTTCATTTCTAGAATAAAAGGATAATAGAATTGAATTGATGATTGATATTCCATTAACACAATAAAATTCATGTATATATATTATATATTATTTATAATGTAACTTTGGATTGTGGAGGAATGGATTATGCAGAATAAATAAGTATTTTAAAATAGAAAGGTTGAGGATTTTTCCTCTTGTATAACTTCTCATTCAGATCCTCCTTGAGGCACTATGGTTTGGTTTTTGGTTGAGACTAGAAGCTCCTGGACATGGGAAAGAGTCTTGTTAAGGGAATTTGGTTTAATTTTGAAACTCTTCAAGGCTTTGGAGGTCTGTGGAGATGGGGTGTTGTGGGGTGGTACTTATAGTGGGAGGATATGCGTGTTTCTGATTATTTTATTCATTTGTTTATTATTTTTTCTCAAGAATATCAATAGTTTTGATTCCCATGAATAGATACAGTAGCAAGTGAATATGTTTTCTAAATAATGGTATCTTATATAATCCATTTCACAAACATAACTCAAAAATTAATTTATTTACTTGTAATGTTAAATACTATAAATTACAGTATTTAACAATTCACCAAAAATTCATCTATTTTAAAATCTCAAAAATTCTCCCAATTTTTTTGACATGTAGATTTCAAAAATGGAATCCATTTTATGAAAAAAATCCAAAATATGAGAAATATAATTTTTAATAAAAGGCATTATTTATTCAAAAAATGATGATATTAATATTAGAACAAATTTTAGGACCCTTTAAAAATTCAATTAAGGTTGTATAAAATTTCTTTACGATCATAAGACAATAAAATTTTAATTAATTAATCAAATTTGTGAAACTAAATTTCCCTTTAAATAATTATATTAATTATAAAATTGTAAATAAAATTTTATGTTTTACAAGGAACCAACAATTATGTAATCATTTTTATAACTTTTATTTTCATATACCATGATATAAATATGTCATATTTTCATTTATTAGATACATAAATTTTATTTATACTTTAATAGATGAGGTTACTATTCTATTGGATGGATTATTATTCCTAACGAACATATTACTATTCAAATGGTCATGTTACTATTCCATCAGAATAGGTTCCTTAATTTCGTGAAATATATCCTATTTTATTCATTCTTCTTTTATAAAGTTTGTATTGTGTTATCCATATTATTTCATTGGATTTATAATATATCAAATATTTATAAGAATGGGATTTCTATTGATAGAATTTTGGGTCATTACAAGAGGTCTATACCATAAATTAGTAAATTTAATCACCTTATAGTGAATAATATACTAAAGGAGGAAAACACATATTTATAAACTTTTATGTAGAGATGTATCATGATTATATATTCTATAATTATTTTTAGAATTTTTTGATACCGATGAAACGTATTTATTTATCTATGCATGATTGGTTGACTTACTAGGGTTATGTCCACTGAGTGAAATGAATTAGAAAGGGATTCATTATCCATCATACATGATTATTATTGGTAACAAAGAAATTTAATGGGACTCATAAGTCCATGAATAGAAAATTATTTATTTGTTATTACGATGGATAAAATATTAAATTCATTCCTGAAATTGAATTTTATATCCATGTAGTTCATTTTTATGGTTATAAATAAGACTATTCAAATGTTTAAGTTAATTTTGAATATTTATGTGAGTTTGGTGTGACCAGTGACTCTATATTAAATAAATTATTGAGTGAAATTCTCAGATCAATAAAAGGTTGTTGGAAACCTACACTTATAGTTGTTCTAATTTGGTATCTATATATTTTCATAGATGATTTTTCTATATTACAACGGATTAGAGAAGTGATATTTTTCATTAACCTAATGTAAAAATTTATTCTTATTTCTCAACAATATTATCATATAGAACTAATATAATTAAAAGAGTTGGAGGTGCAGTTTGTTGAGATTTAGTATAAAGGATTCATTCAAGTGATTTTTTCTCAATGGTTTGCACAAGTTTTATTTTTCAATAATTCTTTAATGTAGAGGATATCCCAAAGATTCATTTTCACTTCAAATCTCTTTATTATGAGTTTTTTTTCATGTCCTTATGTTTTACCAATGTACCTAAAATTTTCAAGGATTAAGTGAATCCAATTTTCCATAGCAATTAGAAAACCTGTGGGTTTTATTTACGGATTAATTCATTTTATAATCTAGATCAAAGAATAAACATGATTATACATAAGCATATATTAAATGTAATATTCATAAAATGTCATTTTTTAATTCATGAAGTGATATTTTTAAGACATTTTATTTAGTAAAATAAAATAAAAAAAGACATAGAAAAGGTAAAATTGTTGATATATTAATGAAGACCCAAATTTTATTTAAAATATAGAATTTAAATGTTTTACATTTAATTTCAAATTTTTATTTTGGATTTTTTTATATTGTATTTTCCCATCATAGCTTTGACATATAATGTAGTTATGTTTGATTGGAAAGTGAAGTACTAGGAAAGATTAAAGGAAATAAAGAATAAAGTTACTTCAGATCCAATTTTAATTCCCCTTAGACTATAATTTGTTATAAAGTATAATATGAAAAATCAAGATTAGTTTTTTAGTGTGTTATAACTCAAAAAATAAATTGTATGCCATAAAGTTATGGGATTTAGATACACAATGAGATGAATTTCCATCTATATGAAAAACATTAGCTAATATCATTTATTCCTTGAATAGTTCTATGAATTTTCATTTTGGCGTCTTATATTTAGTATACATGAATCATAAAAGTTTGAATTATACTTATTTTCCATGTTATCTAAATATGAGGTAGTATAAGGGTGGTTTATCTTCATACATTTTTATTTTTATCTTTTTTATATACCAATACAAGATAATATACATGAAGATCATTTTTGTAGAACAACTACACCTCAAGGTTTGAATGTGATTAGGGAGTAGTAAAATTTAAAGGTATTGTAGTATACCTTTAAAAGGATATTGGGGAAATATGGTTTTTTATCTCTATTACTTTTTTGACATCCATGTTGATGAAAAAGTGAATGGGAATAGTTTGTATGATTATGAATACCGATGGAAAAGAATTTCATTAAATCATAGGGAGATTAGGGATAGATGGTTCATTGTACTAGATTCATTCTATTATTTTATAGGACACAATGTGGTTTCAATAGAGGTATTGAATAGTGTTATAAAAAAATTCACCATTAAACTTGTGCAATGAATACCAGAGTTACCATGATGTATCTAGAAATAAGAAAACAATTCTAGTGGGTGGAAAAGAAGAATAATGTTGAAAAAATTGTTTCCTAATATTTTATTTTTCAATTGTTATATGTGAAGATTAAATGATCAATATCATGGTTTCCTGCACTAACCTTTCTGATATGGAAACAAGAAGATATTTTAATAGATCTTTTTATTGGGATTCTAATGTTACCACACATCACGATAATGTTTTTTAGTTAAATATAAACTCTTTAAATAAGTTCATTTATTTCTAATTAAATAATAAAAATTAATTTAAATCCATACTATGATTTATGTAAATAAATTTAATGTAATTCATAAATATATGAAGTCTAATTTTTGTATAGAGATCCTAAGATTACATTTATATTTATCAAGGGACTAAAAAATTATATAAAAACACATTTTTGGATGGGTATGACTTACCACCCGTGTATATATGAAACAATTAGTCAGTTACATTTTTAATATATTCTCTGAGTATGTGTTCTTAAATTTGGGTAGTATTAAGAATAAAATTTATCATTTTTGATATTGGCATATAGTAATACATATTAATTAATAATATATGTGGATCCATTTTAATAATTCAATGTTGAACCATGTTAGTCACCAATATGTTGGATTGTGACCAGGGAGTGAACTTTCAGGGGTTCTATTATGGTGAACAAGATTAAATTTATTTATAAGTGTGTGGTTTTAGGTCAAAGTTAAAATACACCTTAAAATTATTTTTTATTTCCTTTGAAATATGATTTCAAATAATATAAAATTCTGAAAGTCTCACTAGTGATGGGATATTGTATCATAGAGAATAAATGAATATGAATTTATTGATAAAAAGATCATTTTGATATCATTAAGTATATTGGTGATATATTAATTTTGGTTGGAATTGATAAAAGAAATATTATTGATTTTTAACTTTATTTATGTTTTAAATTCAAGTAATATATAATAAATGAAAAAAATGTTTTGATTAATGCGATTATTGAGTTATAATAAGATGTATGTTATTTTGATAGACATGTTTTGATTATGTATAATAGAGAAATCAATATCAAAGGATTGATTATTTATTTTGGTTATAGTTTTAGGAATTATTGTGATGAATTAAGAAGAAATTTGAGAGAGAGAGAGAGGGAGAATCCCATATGTGGCTATAGTGGCTGAAACATTTTCTGTGATAAATTTAAACAATAAAATTTTTTAGGCTAGAATTTATATGGATGGTAAAATTACAAAATTTCTGTTTTTATTTTTATTTAATTTATGTGTAGAATGAATTTAGTTTATTTATTTAATTGGGATTCCCATGAGAAATTTACTACTATAATAATAAATTTTTGTTATTTAATTTTGAGATATTTTTATGACTTGTGATTAATTATATTTTATTTTATTGTACAACTATGCGAAAAATATATTATATTTTTGATATGGGATATAGAATTTGAATTTACTATTGTTACTTATGTGGAATTTGATAAATTTGGGATAAGTGTCATAAGTTGTCTTAAAATTGACTATGGTGAAAATTATTATTGAGTTAATGGAGTTATGAAAGAAGGAATTAAAATATGAATGAGAGATAAAGAGAGAAAAAAAATGAAAATTGAGGAGGGTGGGGTCAAATCTTGACTGAAAAATATATGAATTTTGGATGTGAATAAAAGTAGGAAATAGATTAAACATATTATAAATAGACGGATTTTTTTTGTTATCAACTTTAATCTCTATCAATATTTTCCATTGATGTTATATGTTTTTATAGAAGGTGATCAATAGTCATAGATTCAATAATTTTATTATGTTATTTCAAATATATTATTTTATATAATGTTAAATGAATTATTTTGAATATTATATGTTGTGCCAATGAATTATTACTATTAGTTTGGATATTCTCACATTTGAGGTATTAAATTATGTTTATAGGGATTTGGAATTGGAACAATGAAAAGTGGCAGAGAGGTTATGAAATATATTTTTTTTATCATTTTAAAATTTTCTATCTAAACGTAGTGATATTGAGTTACACAAGGGCCATATCGAGTTGCATGATATCCATTTTACTCATTGCAGGTTGTGTTAATTAATGTAGTGAGTTCCATGATGTCCATTTCAAAATGTAATGGGTTGTACTATTAGAGTATTAGTCTAGTGATAAATGTAAATAATTAATTAAAAATTCATTTAAATGAAATATCTTATACATTAGTCAATGTACTCTCATTTAGAGAATATTTTTACAAAAATATTATCTTTAGAAAATAATAATTTGATACTTTATAGATAATATATGAATTTTCATATGGGTTGGTTCCTTGAATAATTTCTATGGATTAACAAATTTATTTATTTTTAATTGATTTTTTATGACTGTGAAAATGTTCAATTATCAGTTTTCTATAAGGATTCTTGATTTTAATTGGAATATTTAATCTGTAAAAAATGTATTTTTTAAAAAATACTCTAAGGAATAATTTTTTTTGAAAAAATATTTTAACATGATTTATTTTGAAATTATTAAATAGTGTGTGAATGTGTGTGAACAGAAATTTTTAGTGACCACTATTTGAAAACATCCATGTCTCTTTTCTAGCAGAGTATACAATGAGAGAGGGGATGGTTTAAAGTTTATATATAAATAAATTATTAGTTTTTTTCCTTAATATGAGTGACAAAATAATAAATCTAATCCAGCTAGTCTATTGATCTATCGGTTAGGGTAGCTAGTTAGTGTTTAAATGATCGATTGGATTATGATCTATGTTTTTCATTATAAGATTGTATTTTTAAAGAATGAGGGATTTCTAATTATGAATTGGTAAAATGGATATTTTTAGTGTAATTTTAAAATATAGGGAGTTTTTAGTAGAATCTAGAAAAATCGTCAAGTTTTAAAAATGATATTTTGAAGGAAAAAATGTGGTTTAATTTTTTTTAAATCAATAATATGATTTTATGTTTTCTTAAAGGCATGTTATTTGAAATTAATAAAAATGTATGGATTTTATAATTTGGTTTTGGATAGTGCACTGATTAATAAATGTTTTGTTTACCAAACTATTTAATTTAAAATTATTGATTAGATTTTTCATCATAAAATCTCCTGGTTGGATATATTTTGGTTTTATAAGAGAAATAACAATGAGTTTATACCTACCTTCTATATGTTTGATTATATTCAAATGGATACATGATTGGTCATAATGTATGAAAATTGAAAACATTGTTCCTTACCAAAAATGAGACTAGGATCCATGTTTTTCATATGAAGGGAGGATTTTGTGTCTTGGTTATTAAATCACTTTATTTATTTTGTATAAAAAAATTTATTGTTTGTTTTTATTTGAAATTTGGTTTTTAAATTCAATTCCTATGATATTGAATTTATATATTAATGAATGTGTTTTATGAAAATAGTTATTTCATACAAATTAATTTATGTATTTTCATTTATGTATTTTGATTTAAAATAATCCCTAAATAGTTTATTTTATCTCATAATAGTAGTTTCTTGTATGTAGTTACAATAGAGTGTTATTGAGCCTATGTATTGGTGTATCTCATATCATGGGAATTTTTTATTCAAGTTCAGTTACTTTATGAGTCAATATATTTTTTATTATAAAATAATTATACAAAAAATGGGATAAAATTACTTTTCATTTTATTCTATTTAGGTATAATAATAAAGGTTGTGAATATTTATTATTTAATCCGTAATGGAGACTGATTGATCATTTCTAAGGGACATCCTTTCTTAATATAGTTATACCTCTTTTAATATCATTTATATAAAAATAATGTTCCATGAATGATTTGTTTTGTTAATTCTATAGAAAATGAATATAACATTTTTTGTCTATAAGGATTATTTAAATTATTATAGCTAATGGTTTTAAAAGGTATATTTAAATGTTATCATCAAAAGCTTCTAGAGACTAACATTGCTGGTAAAATGGAATTCTTCTTAATCTTAGTAGTTAAGATTATTTAATACAGTTTTAGAGTCTATTATCTTAATAAATATAACTTTTTATAAGATTTATATATGACCAATTAAGATGAACTACATGGTAACATTCATAAAAAACAATATGAAAAACATCATGGTAGAATTCTTAATAACATTCAAAGTATCCTTGTTCAAATAGAATAACTACACTTGTACTTTGAAAAGGAAATTATACATTATAAAAACACAATAACTTGAACTATTATATATAGAAACACGTGATCCTCATAAATTTAATAATATACTTCATTATCTTAAAATCATAGATATTTCCTAAAAATATATTTTCTTCTTGATGCACCTTATTGTTTTCATATTATTTCTGTGTGTTTTTTATGTAAAAAGTTAGATAAAACTAGATATAAGTTTTTATATGGTTAAAATTATTTATTTCTTTATTATGGATGATTTTTTTATAGGTGTTACAGAAAAATAAATTAATTAGAGATACTATTGATAAAAAAGAATCAAAAAAGTGTGTAAGTAATAATAACACATCACATACTTTTTGGAGAAACGTGACTTGGATGGCTGGAGTACAAGACGATGTTACCAATCAAGTATAACACATTGTGTGCGTAAGAACCCAATATTTTACTCTTTTTTCTCTATATATAAGAATAATAATCAAAATTATGTTATATATGCAGCCCTGAACTAAAGATATACCAAAAAATATATTATTTAGATAAAAAAATATGACTTAAATCTATTTATAAAATTAGATGGTATTACTTTGTGTAACAAAATTATGAATTATATATATAATTTATTTTTAAAAAAAATTAGTTCATTTTGTGCATAAAAATATATTTTACTAATGTTTTTATTTTAATACTATATACTATTTATTAAAGAAAGTGAAATATATTATTATAAAATTATTATGATAGTGAAATATAATATTAATTCATTATTTCATGTTTTATAATTTTTTATAGAAATTAACAATAAAGAGATTTTCTTATAAAAATGAATTTAATTAAATTTTATAGTTTTATTTAATAGAAAAATTCCAAAATTAATGAAAATGAATTTTAATAAATTTAAAATATTTTTATATTCATCATGAAAATTTTATCTTAGATAATTTTTTTGTATTTTTATGAAAAGATTTATTTTCAATTGAATAGTGAAATATTTTATTACTAATATAGTGACTTCTGTAACAAAATTAGAACTTATGTGTAAATTTTAAATTTATAAAACCTTTTTAAAGATAAAATATATATTATATAAAATATATTGTAAATTTTAAAATATTTATTTTAGTTTAAAAATATATTTTTAATATTTTAAAACTTAATTTACGCTATTTTATTTAACTATTTTTATTATATTATAAATTTGTTATACTTAAATTCGCTTTTATCACTTTTAGAAAGTGAATCATAAAAATGGATTTCATATTAATAATTATAATATCCAAATTATTTAACATGTTCCGTATTATTTTTATGCATTAAATAATGAACTGAAAGAGTAAAACCTTATTACCAAGATAAAAAACCAAAGCATATCATGGGTTAATAAAGGTGTAAAGGTATAAAATATTGAAGGGAAATTTTCTAATTGATTATTTTAGGTGTGTACTGATAAAAACATATATATAAAACATTATGACATGTTTTTAATCATTATTTACTTGTGAACCATGTGCACAGTTTACATTATGATTAAATTTTTATGCAATATCCATTCTCGCCCATTATAAAATTTTCCTATCACCACCACATCATTCCCAATATGAATTTATGTTTCCTCTTGAATCACTACTATATTTCTGACCCCTATAACCCTATTACAGTTAATTTTTCTTCTAATTATAAAAATTGGGACTAATCCCCCCGATTTCATAGAGTCCTCAAAGGGAAAACTGAAGCACCAAATGTGAGTACTAATCATTCACTACATCTTTTCTCATTTATATTAATTTTTTCAAATCTATATTTCTCATTTTTATATGATTAAATAAGTATTTTTTGGTATAAAATATGCTTTTATTATATTTTAATAACCATTAACCACTTTACCCCTTTTAATAAAGAGAAAAAAACATCATTTGTCTATTTTTGTGGACTATCATCTCCATGATGTAAGATATCTCATTTTTCATATAATTTCATTATTATTTATCAAAATTACCTAAAATATGATTAAAACCTTATAAAATTTAAATATTGTCATTTTATTCTGTTCTAATAATATTGTTCCAAAATAATCCACTTTCATAATCATACTCACTTATCAATTGTAGTGTGTTCTTGTTTGGGTCTGTCCAACCACCTACATGAAAAATGTTATAAAATAATATCATGGATTACTATGAGAACACAAATTTTGATAATAAATGATAAAAATGTAAATAATTATTTAATTTTTATTATGAAACTATAATGTTATTATTCAACTCATTAATTTAGATTTTAACATTCATTCATTGTAAATAATTAAAACAAGATCATCATCGATTTCATATTTAAGGATTTTTACAATAACTCCCATATTATGAAACTATAACATTATAAATAAATCTATAGATTCAATTATATTAAATTCAATGATATGGTAATGGTTAAATTTTGGAAAAGAATAAAAAACCCTATAATTACAAAACCTGTTAATAAATATCTTAACAAGTCATAGTTGATATTGAAAATAGATAACAGCTAACTAATATTAATATAAAGTGTAATTGTTATTAATTTTTATAAATGGTTTTAACTAGTAATATGATTCTTAAATAGGATATTGTGATAGTTATGTTTGTAATAAAAATGATTCAAGTTCTGTAATGGAAGTAAGTAATTAATTTATGGTTTTCTTTGTCTCAATTTCAATTCCATGAGACAAGATCTACTCTACACATCATGATTTTATATATAGTGTTTAAAATTACCATTTGATATGTTATATTATGAAATTTTGTATATCCATTATCATTTACATTAAATTTTTTCATATATCATTAATTTTGTTTTTTAAATGATACTCAAATTGTTAGGTCTTCGTTTCTAAAAATAACATCAAATGATGTTTATTTTTTAATATCAATGGTTCCATTTCTTAAACCTTTCGATAATGAGTAATAATTTCATTTTTTATTCCTTGGTTTTTAAATTTACTATTAAAATATTATTTCTCATTGATTGATATTTATTTTCATGTGTTTATTATAAGGGAAACCATACCCATGTCTTCTTTTCATTCATAAAAATCTCTTTTACATTTCTATATTAAATGGATGATTTTACTAAGTTCTAGAGCCGTGACTCAATAATTTATTAAGGCCATTTAGTACTAATTTTACTTTAATTAAAATGTTATAAATATTATTTTTAACATTTTTTATATTGTTCGTTTTCATCAAAGTGTGGAATGAATCACTTTTTTAAATTTTCCATATAAACACATCTGTATACCACTTTTGAATTTTATATTAAACATACTATAGATATTTTAAATATTTATTTATTAAATTATTATTTTCCTTATTTTATAAAATATTTATATAATTATTTTCACATGGGACAAGGATATTTTTTATTTCCAAACCATTTTTTCTAAATTCTCCAAAAAAAAATTTCATCTGTAAACATCTTCTAAAATATTCCATGCTTGATCGAGGATATTTTTCAAATGCTACTATCCTACTTATTTATTTAGATGTCTTATAAATTGTTATTTTTTACTAAAGGAATGTTCTATCACTTACTTTTCTTTAAAAACCAACCACTATGATTAATAATACATTTTATTCTAATTTTATTTCTAAATTAATTCTTTTTATTCAATTTAGTTTATTTAATGGTGTATACCTCTATTCCATACATTTATGAGTGATGGAATTATTTACATAACCATATAAACTTTATCTATACTATGTAAATACCATATTATTCAGGGAATCGTATTTACCCAGTTTATTATTTAGTATCAATAGATACCCATTTATATACCATGGGTTTAGCTAGTTTAAAGATAGAATTAAGAATGTTGTCCATAGAATATTTCATCTTAAAGGTAATTTATATCCATTTTTTTCTCTGGTTTCTTAAGGATATGATAATGATTGATTTTATGTAGAACATGTGTGCACAGATGATAATGAGTGTGGTTCAACACCTATATCTAATGCATTGGTTATGTTTGATATATCATGAGATGTTAGTGTGAGGACATAACAGTTTTGTTTAAAGATTAATTTTCTTAATTAGTTTGTTCACATTTGAATGCATAGAAATAATTAGTTTATTAATAAATGTATGTGCATAAATAATTTTCTGAAAAGGCTTCATATACCAATGATTGTTAAAAATTTATAAATTAATATTCTTTTTATGATATGTTATATTGTTTGTTTATGCCTCTTGCCTAATATATTCTACACTTATATGTTTTTCATTCGTGATTTGGGGTTATTTTTTATGCTTCTACATTGGGTTATTATTTTTTCCTATTTGATATGAGAAAATTCCATGATATGTTATTATGATATTCTAGGCCTTATTCAATGAATTATGATCTTTTATTTATTGGGAATGAATCTTGTTTGAACCAGATTTTACCCACATTCCCAAATTAGTCTTAGTTATGGCCTTTGATTTTTATAACATTTGATTTCTCTTATAGATCATCTGAGCTTACCCCTTTCTAAATGTTTTATTTCCCAAGAATATAGATAAAAATAATACACTTAATGTGTCTATAAGATTATATTTTATAGAGAGTATTTGGGAGATGTTGGATATTTTTTATTTATTAATCATTTTATATATAGTGGGAAAATATCCATTTTTCAAAAAAGTCGCATGCTTTTTAATTAATTTTTGCTTATAATTTTCCAAAAATATAAACCAAAATAAAGTTGGGAATTTTTTGTAATGAAATATTTTCCTTATGTCATTTAATTATGAGCTTCTCACAACCATGGGATATCATAGTATATAATAATTCACAAGCTATGAATATTTATTATAGAATCCTTTACAGTTGAAATTTTTACTCCATACCATTTATATTGGTGGTTCAGGTCATGTAATAACACCAATCGACACGTACCATGTAAAATTTCCATATTTGAAATGAATCTCACCAATTGATAAAGAAAATTAAAAATTTTCTATTGACCAGAGAACATTGTATAATCTTTTGTGCACACCATGTAATTTTATTTTCATACAAAAACAGGTGTTCTACTCAGATTTTTAACTCCTCGTAGAGAGGGGAGGTTTTTACACTATACCAACTCAAACCCTAAAAATTTAGGTGATTAAGGTTTTGTTTTATTTTTTTTTATTTTTAACTTTGTATCCTGCCATTTTCTCTTATACATTTTTGGGTTTGACTTTTTTATCAATTACTTCTTCCCATTCATGGTCATTAGCTTCTAAAATGAGGATTTTTGGGTTTTAAATATGATTATGGGTGTACTGTAATATACCCATTCTAGTTTGTTTATTCATATTGAGTTTTTCATTTTATAAAATCATTGATGAATTAAATTACAAATTCATTGGTTTTATTTTATTTATCCATGGATGATATAATTATAAGTAACCAAAGGAACTATAGTGGGTGAACCCATAATAATTTTTTGATATCGTTTCCACTAATTTTTTGTTTTATGATAAAAAATGTTTTAAATAAATTACTCATTGGATCAAGGAATAATGAATTCATGAATGATACCACACATTATGAGATTAAGGAAAAATGAAATAATTTAATCACCCTGGTAAATAAATTTCATAAATAATTTTATGTGCATAAATATTTTTTATATAATACACTTGAGTCTAAAATGAAACCCCAACACATTATTCATCTGAATTTATTTTCATTATGGTTTTGTTTATCCATTTTATTTCTTTTATTTATGTTTTTTATTTTTATTATATTTTCCTCAACTACTTTCATCACATGAATAATCATCCAAACTCGATGACTAGTGACTATAACAATTCAATTCATGTAGGTTTGATTCTAACACTCCACATATATAGTATAGTGAGTAAAATCAATATTTTTACCCTATAATGGGTGTAGTCGGATTATGGAACCATTTACAAAGATGGGGAATCAACAATAGTTTTTTTGAAAGAAGGGTTAATCTATTTTTTAAAAAAATTATATTATATTATTTATCTTAGTTTCCTTACTCTAACACCCAAATGGATGTTAATCCCATTGAACGATAATATGACTTGTATAGAGATACTATTAATCTATATGATGAAATGGTGGTATACTCATATCTAACTGAGTACCACTAATATATGTATTATAATATACAATGTGAGTAATAACAATGTATGTTATATAACTAACCACATTTTGTACTAGATTCTCCTCTTAAATAAAATTTAAATGAATAGTTATTATTGATGATGAATATTATCCCTAAATACTAGTTGGAAAAATTTAAAAGGATGGAAAGACTTTGAATATTTCTTAGAAGGGTATTAGAGATAATAAATATCATGGAAAATATAGAAAATTATGAAAATATTTTCCTTTCATAGTTTCATGTGAGGAAATATTTTATGAGATGGGCACTGACTATTCAATTTTTTGTATAAAAAATAATTTTCATGTTTTCAAATTAAAAATAAGAAAACATTATTCTATGATAATACTAAAAGTAAACATATCTTAAATTTTTAAACACTAGTTGATTTGTTATATCATTTGAAATAAATTTTTTATAATTATTTGGTAAATATGGTGGGTATATGAAGCAATTTAGGAGAAATAATAAAATTTTTATTCACTAATATCAATCCATTAATGCATATCAACTTATAACCAAAGGCTGATGGATTAAATGATGTAAGTAGAAGAAACATGGGTTAAGATTTGATGATTTTTTTATGTAGATTTAGGCTACTATAAGCTACCTACTTACCCTCCCAATGAATAAAAAATTAATTTTATGATTTTGGTACCCAACACTTATAGTGGTTCAATGAAAAGAAGCAACATCTAACTTTAGAATATGGGTGTTTTAACTCTCTGGTCGAGAAAAACATCATTAAAAATTCAGTTCATATGAGGCAACCTAGATTCGTATTCTTCTGCCTTTTTATTTTCTCTTTTCAATAGTTCTACAATGTATAGTTATGACATTCAATGTTGTGTACCTATATTTCTTCATATTTCCTATTTTCTATTTAAATCATTATATATATGTAATATTATACGAATATACATTGTGTATATGTTTACATACTGTATGTATATATATACCTCCAAATTCGTGTGTATGTGTGTGTATTATAATAAAATTTATAATATATGTAAAAAATTATTTTGCAAATGAACATGAATGAAGCTAGTAACAGTGGAATGATCATCTATGGACATCCAAGATAACATCCTGATAGATCCATCTATACCAATCGTCGATATAGGTATCATTATATTTCCTATATATTTGTATAACTCAACAATTGATATTTTAATTAATATTACTAACTATAATATAACAAATTTAAAAATGATTATGGGGTTGGATTGACTCATAGGGTCTCACCCTAGGTCCCAAAGTGCCAGTTTTGATTCTATTCATCCAGACCAATTTCATCATTTTTTCTCCAAATAAAACCATACACTACATGATTCAAATTATTACAAGTTTATGTTTATATAAATAATAAAATACCTAAAAAATGGAAAATTCTATAATTTAATTTTTTTTCCTGTGGTTGTCAATGATCAGTGGTATTGTACTAGTTTCCAGTTCAAACCCCACCATAAGCATGAATAAAAACATTCTTCCTCATTTTTATATCTAAAAAATTGAATGTAATATATATCTATGTGAAATATGTATATATATATATAATATATAAATATATATAAACAAAATTAAAATATTACACTATATGTCATAATATCTTAAAACATTGTGTAGTATTGGATAAATCAAAATGACGACACATCCCTTGGACCAAAACCATGTTCCCTTTATCCCCCGTATCATTTTGTCTCGAAGAAGACAATATGAACATTATCTAATCCAAGATTTTATGGATTTTTTTTCTTCAAATCACATAAAACTATTTCCTCAATTAAGTTAAGTGATTTTAAAAAACTCATTTGATTTTTTTATAATTCTTTTATAGGGAAGTTAAGGGACTGGGTTCATTTAAAAAAATAGAAGTACATGGGAATACAAGAATAAGACATGATGCATACTTATATATATTGGAATACTCATTATTTTTAAATCACATAGTGAATGTGTTTAGTTGACTTTGTGTACTTTTTACATCTACCAAGATAGAAGCACGTCATACCAAGATGTTAGGCAACTCAAGAAATCATTTACCAATACACAACATGAATATTATTTATTCGTAATGTACTCAGTAACCGTCCAAGGATCGCATTCCATTTAACATTATTACACATCCTAGGCTATATTTTCAAATTCATTTCATATAGTAGTTGTACCATAATCATATAATTAATAATATTAGTTACACATGAGGCTGAGGCATAAATGTAGAGTATACTAGTTGATTTTATTTCTAATTTACACATTGTGTGCTCTATAACTACACAATGGGAACTTTGTAAATACTAATTTATCTACTTTTTTATTTTCTATTATTTTCATATTTTCATTTATTTTTCTTTTCATTAGATGTTGAGATATGAGGATCACTTTATTTCAAGTGATAAACTCCCTTCCACTTCATTAATAGATTAGTATCCCATACTATAGAGAGTCTACATGTAGTCTACAGAGGAGAGGATAATGGGTAACCTACTAAGGTCATTGTCTTAAGCACCAATGGTGATTCCTCCTAAGGTGAATTAATCAACCCTTATATAAGTATCAACCTTAGAATCACTATATAGTGTAGTAGAAACAGCACCATTTCCACCCCCACCAGCCTACAAAACATTAAAATAATCAACTTTAGTGGTATGGGAATGTACCAGACCACCTACATCAAATTAGGATAATAATCCTTCTCTATAGATTATATATGATTCCCAAATATCTACCATTGACTAACAATGATGATTCTTATGTCTTAAAAAAATATATGCTACCAATTTCTAAATAAAATAAATCATTATTGGTTTAGAATCATAGATGAGATTAAGGATGTTTTTTCCAAACTCATATACTCAATGTTCTTTATATTAGAACTCTAATATTTACTTATTTGTTTTTAGATTATGAAACAACCTTGAAGTTTTATTCTGCATCATACTGAGTGAATCCAAGTGATATTGATAAGTTGATAAATTTATTCTGTGGAGGCCTACTACTCTCTCATTTCATAGGAGAGTTTGGCTGAGGGTGTGGTTTTTACCCACATCCCACAACCCACCCCTTGTTTCCACATTTACTCACTCAAAAAAAACACCATCTAGTTATTGTATATTGAGGTAATTTTTTTTCTTTATGTTATTTATGATATCACCTTATAGAAGAATAACTAGGTCATATCACCCACCTTCTACCTCATCCACCATAACTTTAGTAACATCTTGTTTCATCAGTATAATGATGAGGTATTTTTCTCTATGAGAGATATAAAGATCTTTTATAATGTATTTAGGCAGTACTACCACTGAACATTCATAATTTTGACCTCTTGTTTCCATTCCATGTCCATTGGACACAAATAAAACCTAAACTATTTATTTTACGCCACTCGATTGGAGCACCACAAAGTTGTTTTTGATCCCTAAAATCCTCATGACCTAATAGGTTATCATTATTACGTTTATTATATCATTCTTATATTCATGGTGATAGTACAAAGGTCAAGGATCACATATGACCTCATCCATGAGAACCTATATCCTCATCCATAACACCTCATGACCTCCCTTGGGTAATTTTAAAAACAATTAATGAAATTAACTACCTATTCAGGTGAATAATATTGGTATTTTGTGTGAATTAGGATTAGGTTTATTTGAAGTGTCGACATACTACATTTTTTGTGGTTTTAATAGCACAAAACCACTCTATGAGTTTGGAGATAATTATGCTACTTTAGGGTTTTGGTTTTATTTACTTATATTGTTTATTAAATGGTCTTTATTGGTGATATGGGTGGTCATGGACTCGAAGGTGGTTAGTACAAGATTAGAATTGAATTATAGACCTACATTTGTGGTATATGGGATTAACATTAAAAAGACTATTTTTATTTGGGTGATTTTATATACTTACACTGTCATTATTAAATCTTATTATATGTTTAATGACTTGTGTGATTCCTTAATAGATTGGGAAGACTTTTGTTAGCCTAGTAGTAAATATGGGGTCTATATAATGGGAAAATATTCCATGGTGGTTTCTTGGTTGAATGAGTTTCAGTGTCCCTCTTTATTATTTTCTTATTTATAAGCATTGGATTTTAAAAAAAATTATTTAATTTTCAAAATTTTCTTCAAAAAATGGTTTAAATTAAAATTGGTGTTTCTAGGAAAATGGGTGATTTAAGAGGTGAGATCAGAAAATGGATTTCAAACCATTTATTGGATTTACATAAAAATTATTTGAAGGTATTTTTACTAAGATCCTAGTGTGAGTAAGATAGAATGTTATTCCATTTGAAATAGTTTTAAAAGAGAATTTTGACTTGTTATCTAAAGGAATCATGAGAGTCTTGGTTGATTTGTTTTGTGTTGATTGAACTCCTATGGGAAGAGACATATTATTTAAACCCTGAGTTCTTTATATGTTCCCGGAAGAGACTCATTTTTCACCTTGTATGAAATTATATTATTACTACATATATTTTCCGATCTAGGAACTGAATGACATGTGATTTTGAGGCTTGGTGTGCCTGAAATAATGTTTTATAAAATTATTAAGTATTTTTATACTATGCATGTGACAGAAATAAGATATCTCTAAAATAGTTGCACGGATCAGAAATATGAGGCCATAATTGAGTCAGGAGTATGGGTTTACCCTATATGGGACATAACTTTGGTTGGTGTAGGCCTTCAATATAAAATTCCATGGAGGACATAACCGTAATAAAATAATTGAATTGAATTATTTTACCTCAGTCGTCAAATCAAATAACATTTGCATGGGGGCTCCGATTTAAATTCTAACACCGTTGTTGAGTTCAGAATGTGGGGTTACACTTCTATGCGACATAAAATGATTTGGTACAAGAGGTTCGGATTCTGCAAGAATTATAAGTCTCATATAAATAGGAGTTTAGAAAAATGACATAGAGTTAGATCATTCCTCTCATAGATGATGGAGCTCTAGTCATCAGATTATGACAGCGATTCGATGTATGAATTTCATCGTATCATGATAAAAATGAAGACACTAGTAGATCAGAGCATAGTAGACACAATGGAATATCCAAAATCGAGGTAGGATTACTATTTTGGATTTTATAGCTCCCTGATTGAAATTTCGTTGTTGAAAATCATGTTTGTTTTAATTCGCTGCTTTGAAATCTGTTTTTGATGAATAAACTAACAAATACCATTTTCTGATTCAATTTCTAGAATCCTTTCCTTCATGTTCTTTTCCATTCATCAACAACTACTTTTCTTCATACTCAAAAAAATTTGATCTTGGAGAGAGGAACATATCACTGAAGCTCTCGACACGAGGATTCCAAATCTATGCTCATATTTGAGTTTCAGGAACCAAAGGAGGCATAACAGAAAGCGGAAGATCTTCGAATATTTTGTCCCCTCAAAATGTAGATAATTCTTTGAGCAGAGACCACCGCAGTGAAGATAAAGATCCAAGGATCCTAGATCAGGTTTTGAAATAATTTTATGACCACTGGAGTGGTTCCTGTGGTTCGATGAAGGTGGATGTGGAGTGGGTTTGTCAAGGCACAACTCTGACTAAGTGGAGGCATGACAGGTTCGGAAGATGGTGTGGCAGTCCGCAACGGCAGCGCAGCGGGCTCCAGGCAGAGGTGCTGGCAGAGTGCTACGTTACGACATGTAGATGCGGTCGGAGTGGGATGGCGGTGGTGGTAGTTGGCTTGCCATGGGAACGCCCCAGGGGTTCAAGAAAAAAATAAAATATTATTATTATTATTAAAACTTTTAAACACCTATCACTTCCCCGTACGGAGTCCAATTTATGTGTTGTTAGCAACAATGCACCCCTAACTTTGATGCTGTATTTTGATGAACAACCTTGAGAAACTTTCACTAACTTGTAGACTGGGTCAATAAAACACCTTAAAAATATAAATGTTATTAATATTATTTTCTAAACTTTGTTACGAAGGTAACACCAACATGGAGAATCCGATTAACATGTCATCTCAGTAACATGATCCCTCCTTTGAGGCGAACCATTTGAATCTAGTTTGAGAATTTTATGTTTTGGGATTGAGGATCAGTGGAATGAAATGTCCAATAATAATAATAATAATAATAATAATATATTTATTATTATTTTGAAATTCTTTTATCACACGTATCTTCTGCATCCAATGTCTAATTGATGCACTTTCAATGGTATTGTGACATTAATATTAAGGTGGATGTTTTATGAATGATTTCAAGAACTTAAATAGAAATCAAGTTGTGGGACCCATGAGGCCTATTTGGGGTGTTTATAGTGAAATATAGCTTCTTCACTGGTTATCCATTTTGGAAAAATGAATATCCAATCACATGTTCAATTCTAAGTGTATCTCAATGGAACAATCTTTCTGATGTGCTTTGGGATTGTGGTGTGGGTCACATGAAGCATCGTTGATGTGCAATGCTATGAAATGAAATTTCATCACCCAAAGTCCAATTCAAGAGAATGAATTTTTGATCCTGTGCATTCATCCACAAGGATCGTGATAGTGTGATCCATTGGATTATCTGGTCCATCTGAAGAGGCATTTCAATATAATTACATTTGTCCCTTTGGATCAATCAATAAGCATCGTGCGCTTGTCAACATTTTAGGCCAGAGGTGCATGTACTCTGGGAGTACGCTAGAATGCCAAGGGGGTACTTATTAATAGTTTAGTACCTGAGTATTGTTGGGTACCTGGTCAGGCGATGACGCAGGACCACACATCACGTGGGTCCCACATGCTCCGTGTACCACACTATGCATCTTCCACCTCTCACATTTTTATCTTTTGGACTCAGATATTGGCATGTGACTAACCTACTATGAGTGTTTTTTTATATAGAATGTGATGGTGTCCTCCATAGTGTATTTTTAGATACGATGTGAGATGTTCAATATGTGACACATATTCAGGTGATGTTTGATGATGTTAGTGATCCAGCACTGGCATATCATTGCTTTCAGTGATGTACCATTCAGTAGGGATGTCCAATGTAGTTCCTCAATACCTTATGAGTTGAACTCCCCTACTGGGTATGGAATGGGTCTTTGATATCCTAGAGTGGAATCCTCTAATGGCAATGGTGTGGGTCCTCTATGACTACTCTGGGAGTGGAATCTTTTCGATGCCCCTAGGCATGGGTATTCTACAATAGTAAGAGTAGAATCCCCAATTGGCCTGGGCATGGTTCCTCTATCAGATACTTCTAAGTGTAATCCCACCAATGCACTAGTGTGAGGGTCCTCAATGAACAAGAGTGGAAACCCCATGATGCATCAGGGTGTGAGTCCTGCGTGATGAATATTAGAGTAGAATCCCTCTAACACACTAGGTTTTGGGTCCTCATATTATTTATTAATCTTTCTAGTTATTGATAAGTGATGATATCTAATTTGATACTAATTTAGACTCACAATTAAGAGGGTATATTTACTCCACTGAGATTCATCCTTGTGATGCAACCTAAAATTGTGTGGGCGAGTCAGTGCTGCCCAAAGTGCATAGTTTCATGGTGTGCTTATTGGATCCCCTTTCACTCATAGTTTAGGGCGACTATGAGGGGTGCTAGGAATCATTGGTGGTTACTTATGGAACTATTTTCCACTCTTCATCCTAGGTTGAGTTGTGATATGGATATCCCCTTACTCTCTCATTTGGGATTTCTATTTGAGAACATATATATTTATCCTATTTAAACACCAACTCCTCGGGTTTTGGTTACTCTCCTTCCAAGAGAGGTGAATACACACAAGGTGTGCCGCGTTATTTTCGTGTCTAACTTCTATTGATTGGAAAATCCTACTCTATTACTATATATAGAGAGTACTCGATGATAATTTCATCTTATCACCATTTCTAGATCCATGTGTTTAGAATGATTTTACATCACTGTCTTATTGGATTGAGTTATACTCTTTTACTGTACCTTATTTTATATACCCTCCCATATTTAGAAAATATTTTTATTCTCCCTTCATCCTTCAGTGTATCCTACTGAATATTCTTATACTCACCCCTTCTTGTGATTTTCCCACACATGTTGTTCCCCTACAGATGATAGACTAGTAGATCATGACATTAGAGTATGTTAGGGATACACTATGTTTAGACCACGTGTGGTGGTCGTATCTTGGGATACATGATAGGGGATCTCTTTGTTGTTATACATATCCACTTGTTTTTGGGTTATGTCACTTTTGTGGTTGGATGTGTATTTTCCCCCATTTTCCTTTCAATTTAATTTTATATATTTGTACTATTTAGAGGTTGATGCATATTTTCAGTTTATATATTATAGTGTTGTATCTTTTCCTTTTTCCCCTACACTTTTTCATTGTGTTGGTTGTGTGCATGTGTACAGGTTTATAGGCATGGTCCTTCCTGAGATTGTTGTGCATTTGGCTCCAGTCGCCATCCCCTGGCCTATGGATATGGGATTGGGGTAGATGAGACTTGAGCCCCTATGTGGGTTAGGTCATGAAAAAGAGTTATCTAAGGTGTTTTGAGCCTTGGGATGTTGTTAAGACATTTCACTATAGAGGTATTGGTTGGGTTAAGGAAAATAGTGTCAACGTGTCTCAAGTGAGGCTCTCAGTCTAGGGAGTGTAGTAATGGTGTGGAAGCTAAAGTAGCTATTCACTAAGACCATGATTACACACTTGTCAACTTGGATCACTAAAACATTTGTCATAGGGATATTTCGTACTTGTATCATATAGGATTGAGTATTTGAATGTCCTTATTAAGTCAGCTCTGCATTTTTTTTTATATATGTATGTTATTTGACTATAGTACTCCTTGATGTATTCCGGATTCCTCCACAATGAAAAAAATCTAGGATACTAGCTCTAGTTCAGGACAATGATTCTGTGAGTGATGAGGCCTTATATTAGGATCCATTATATGACCCCCTTCCTCCTGGTTAATAGGTAATGGCACCTCTAACTGTTTAGTAGAAGAAAATCACATCATAACAGGTTAAGAACGTGGACAATGTTTTCCCACTCTGCGTGTTCTAGTGTCAGAGATAATTGAGGTTTTTTGGTGTTCCATATCTTCAGGAAGTATAGTATTGGATAGAGTCATAGGTCTAACTTTTCAATCTTGTTCGGACACCGACAGATCAAATGGTGGCTTTGAAAACCAGTCTTTTACATGGAGTGTCTAGATGTTAGTGGAGATTGGTTACACAGATGCATGGGAGTTGGTACTCTTGTGGGATGAATACTAGTAGCTATTCCCAAAGGGGTACTACCCCTCATTCTTGCACATGATTCAAATTCAGGACCTCCTCTAGTTTCAGTAGGGAGGGATAACAGTGGACGATTATGTGAATATGTTCACAGACATGACATGGTACTCTTGGGACATGCTCCGTGATGGCTACTTCAAAGCATAGATGTTTTAATAGGGACTCCACAGAGATATCCATGTCATCGTAGTTCCCTTGTGCATCCCCACCTATGTCAGGGTGTTTTAGCGGGCACTGGTGACACATATATTTCTGTCCGTGGAATGCAAGTTAGCTAGTTTTGGTCGCGGGAAAATCAAAGATGATATCGCAGATAGAAAAATATTGTTGGCAGGGCCTCAACATAGAATGTATTCCCATGATCAAACTTAGTCACATGGTCTAGGACATCAAAGAGCACTGGGGAATCCCAAGGACGAATGATGTTATTCTTGTCATGAGATAGGTTACATGGCATGAGACTACCTGACCAGATGTTTTTAGATTACAGGTATATAGTAAATGAATTGCTACTACAGTGATGATTTCATGATTAGGGATCTTCCAAGTGGGTATAGGGTGGTCCATGGGGAGGTGGTTCTAAAAGAGGATTAGGAGGAGTTGGGGTTAGTGGATGATGTTGTGAAATCATTCCACCATCATGTGGAAGCACACATCAGGCTCCTGGATCTGGTGGTTGAGGCCATAAGAAGTTTCATTTTATGGATTTCTACGATGCTGCAGAGGTTGAGATGATAATAAGTACTCTTTTCTCCCTAATTATTGCATGAGGTTTTACCAGGGTGACATGGGGCGTAGGTGTAACCCTATGTCGATGTTTTTCAATGTATCTTTGAATGCATGAGGAATCAGGGTCCTTCTACCACCAAGACACATTTTTTTATGTGATAAAAACTATGAGGGAGAGTTTGTACCTCCAAAAGGGAATAGTATTGAGGTTTGGTGGATGAGTCCCTCTGACTTGTGCATTTATGGAAGGGTTTTGCAGTGGGGTGTCAGAATAGGTCCTAGCCTCACCAGTGGAGTTTTTCTATTCGACCTACTTTTTATTGGAATGCCACTAGTGGGTTTGAAAAAGTTTCTAGTTTGGGATTACACTTATTCCAAGAGTGGAAAAGATGTGTGAGGTATTCTACGTGCATCCTATTTCTAGACTCTTGCGGTTGGATGAATTTACTCACCAGCCCATTTTGTTCGTACCTTTACATGCTCAATGTCACCCTTAATATAACAATTATCAATTACATGTTGAGGTTACAAAGCCCCCATGAACAGGACAACATGACTCACTACCTAGTGCCAACAAAATTAGTCTTCTCTCTAATAATTTGGAGTTGCTACCTCCTGGGAGAACACTTTGTGGTTTACTCCGGCCACTTGAGTCTCAGGTAAGTCTTCTCCTAGATAGACTTCAACTTGAGGTGGAAAAACTGGTCAAAATTCCCATAGGAATATGACTTTGAGATAGTCTATACTCTAAAAAAGGGAAACATTGAAGAATATACCCTTATCAAGATGTCTTAGGATCTCCTAGAGTGGGAAGATCCAGAATAGTTAGATTCCCTACAACTGACCCTAGTGGAGTTGGAGGGCACAATTTTTCTTCAGTCAATTGTTCCCACTTCATTGGTTCAAGATCATATGAAAGAGTCCAAGTTGTGAGACATTAATTGTGTTCTCTTGAGTGACATAGATATCCATAGGTGACCCACCATAAAGATTTTCTAATGGAGGGAATCAAAATATCTTGATCCAAGGACAAAAGTGGAACCAGTTATGATGTTGGAGTTCCACACTTATCCCTTAGTTGTACATCCTGGTGTAGAGAAGATGTACATCCTAGTGTGGAGAATATGTACATGGATCATTAGTGAAATTTTTGGTGGTTTGGAATGAGAAGAAGAGGAGCTGAGTTCGTCCCATGTTTCCTCACTTATCTATGGGTAAAGGCTGACCACCATGTTCCGATGGGTTGTGGAGCCTCTTGAAATCCCATAGTGGAGTTGCGATGAAATATCCATGAATATCATAATAGGTATTCCATGCCTAAATAAGGTCCATGATTCCAACTTGATGATATTAGATCTACCCAAGAAGTAATCACACTTTATAGATTTTAGGTATAAGAGATCGGTGGAGTGATTGCGATAGTTGTACGTTTGAGAGATCATCTGCCTTGGTTGGGTACCCTCGGCGTTTGTCTCTGATCATGAAACGTAGAATACATCACTATCCAGGAGAGGACTGTAGGAGGCTTTCGGGATCTAGTCGAGGATGAGTACATCCTTTCACCCTAAAAAAGTGGGAAGACCGAGCGTGTTATCTAGGTGTTGGAGGATATGTTGTGGGCTTGCAATTTGGTTTTTGATTTGGAAGCTAAGTTACCCCTGAGGTCCTTCGGGCCATTCAAGATCATGGTGGGGGTTGGAAAGGTCATTTTACACCATGACCTGCCCAAAGAGTTGGAAAAAGTGAAAGATGTTTTCTATGAGACAGAGATGGGGATATGTGTGCATGTTTTCCAATGCACATCATCGATGAGAGTGAACCTTATGAGGATAGACCATCCACTTTGTTCACATGCTAATGAAGCATGGAAATGTGAAAGAGTGTTTCTGGGAGAGGGATAGCTAGTTGGGATCTTAGTATATTGAGTTTTCTCCCATGTTTTGATTTTTGGGGATGAAAATATTGAAATGGGGAATGATGTAGAGACATGGTTTTCACCTTGTAAGACTTTAGAATATTACTGCATATATTTCTTGAGCTAGGATCTGATCAGCATGTGATTTCGAGGCCTGATGTTCCCAGAATAATTTTTTATAAAATTATTATATATTCTAATAGTATTAATGTGACAAAATTGTAAATCTCTCAAAATATTTCTCAGATCATAAATCTAAGGCCATAGTTGAGTCTAAAGCATGGTGTTTACCCTAGGCATATATAAATTTTGTTCGCACAGAACATCAATAGAAAACACCAAAAAAAATGTTACCATAATAAAATCATTGAATTAAATTATTTTATCTCAGTTTTAGAGTCAAATAACATTTGAACAAGGACTTGAATTGGAAATATTAGACCACTTTTGAGTTTTTAATGTAGCGTTTTACACAAGTGTGACATAAAATGATAGTGCATGGAAGGTTCAGATTCCACGACCACTTACTGTCTCTTATAAATAGATGTTTAGAGAAATGAGTTAGAGATAGCTCATTTCTCTCTTGGATGGAAAATATCTAGCAATATAATACAAACGGCGATTTAACATTCAAATTTCATCGAATCATGATGAAAAAGCAGATGTTAGTAGATCAGAGAACAACAGACACAATGGCGGATCTAAAATTGATGTAGGATTACTATTTTCGATTTTGAAGCTCTCCGATTGAAATTTCATTATCAAAACTCATTTCTTTTTGAATTCACTACTTTGGAATCCTTCGTTGATGAAAAAACTAACATCTTCAATCATCTGATTTATTTTATAAAAGCCCATTCTTCTCATTCTTCATATTTCATCGAAGATAAATTTTTGTTAGGCCTAAAAGAAATATGATCTTGGAGCGAGGCACATATATGTGAAGCTATTAACATGATAATCCCCAATATATACTTAGATTCGATTTTAGGGTGTCATAGGAGGCTTGGTGGTGTGAGGAAGATCGAAAAACTCTTCGTCATGTCAAAACGTAGATGATTATTTGATCGGAGATCACAACAGTTTAGATCGGGATCCGAGGATCCTAGATATAGTCTCGAAATAATTTTCTTACCAACAGAGTGGTTTCAGTGGTACACATAAGGTGGTTGAAGCATGGGTCTGGTAGGGCGCGACTCTAGAACAGTGGTAGAGTGGCAGGTCCGGCAGGCGGTACGACATGTTTCAGGTAGAGGCGGCTGGAGTGGGACAACAGTAGGGGAATGCGATCGGCTGGATGAACCCTCTATGGGTTTAGGAAAATAAATGATAGAAAACAAAACAAAATAAAATAATAATAATAATACTATTTCTTTGTTATTATTTAAACTATTTATCACCCATAACTTCCATGTGCAATGTCCAATTCATGCACTGTCAACAGCAATGAAACCCTAACTTTGATACGGTATTTTTAAGAAAAACATTGATTACTATTCATAAACATGTTTATTTTGTCAATAAAACACCTTCAAAATAATAATATTATTATTATTATAATTTTCTAAACATTTAATTGAACATAAAACCTACATGGAGCATTTGATTAATGTACTGTATATGGTAATGTGATCCTTGCTTCACGGCAGGCCTTTTGAAGCCAGTTTGAGATCATTATGTTTCGGTAATGAGTCTCGGTGGTATGAAACATTCAATAATATTAATAATAACATATTTATTATTATTTTTAGATTCTTATATATGACATATCTCATTTATCTGATGTCCGATTAACACGTCGTTAGTGGCGTTACGACATTGGAATTGAGGTGGATGTTTCATGAATGACTTTTAGCACCTAAACTGAAATCATGAAATGGGACCCATGAGGCTCGTTTGGGGAATTTATGGAGAAATGTATCTTATTTACTAGGTATTTATTTTGGATGAATGAACATCCAATCCCGTGTTCTTTTAAAAGAGTGTCATAATGGCGCAATCTGTTTGATGTGTTTCCAGATCGTAGTGTGGGTCCCATGAAGCATCGTTCATGCGCAATGCTGTGAAATGCAGTTTCTTAACTACAAGTCTAATTTGTGTGAATGATTAGACAATCTTTTACATTTTTCTACAAAGATCATGATATTGTGATCCTCTTGATTATGAAGGGACATTTGAAGAGGCATGCCAGTAGAATTACGATTTCTCCCTACGGATAAAAAAAATGAACATCATGTGCTCGTCATACTTTTGGGATAGAGGTTCCATGCACTAGTGAGTATGTAGAGATGCCTAGGGGGATTCATTCATAGTTTAGTACCTGATTATGGCTGGTTTCACATTCAGGTGATGAGGCACGATCAAACATCTTATGGGCCCCACATGGTCTGTGTACCACACTATGAATCTTCTACCTCTCGTATCACCTTCTTTGCGACTCAGATTTTGGCATACGACCAACCTATCTTGAGTTTTTTCTTCATAAAACATGACGGTTCCCTCTATAGTGGATTTCGATAAATGATCCAAGAAGTTCTGAATGTGACATCTATTCAGGTGTTGCCTGATGATTGTAGTGATTAGGCACTAGCATATCAGTGCTTTCCAAAAGGTATCATCTAGAAAAGATGGACACTTGATACCTTCAGAGTGGAACACCCCTAGCTAGTATGGAATGGTTCCTCAATGACCTATAGTGAAACCCCCCATCGACGTGGGTGTGGGTCCTCTACGACTACTATGAGAGTGTAATCTCCCTGACGCACCAGGGCGGGGGTCCTTTAAGACCATAAGAGTGGATTCCCCCCATCATCATGGGTGTGGATCCTCTATCAACTACTATCCAGTGGAATCCTTCTGACGCATTAGGGAGAGGGTAATCGATGAATAAGAGTGGAATCCTTCAGATACATCATGGTGTGGGTCCTCTACGATGACTATTAGAGTGAAATCCTACTAACACACTAGGGTGTGGGTCATCTACTTTAGGAATAATCTTTCCCGATATGGATCTATGACAAGACATATTTAAATTCCACTTTGCACTCAGAAGTATGAGGGGAACTTTCCCCACTGAGATGCATCCTTGTGACCTGACCTAAAACTTTAAGGGTGAGTTAGTGCTGACCAAAGTGGATAGTACCAAAATTTGATGATTTGACACTCTTTGACTCATTGATAAGGTAATATATGTGGGATGATGGGAATCATTGGTGGTTACTTATTGAAGAATTGGATACTCTTATTCCTGGTCTGAGTTAGGAGATGTAGATCTCTTAATCTATTGTTTGGGCATATTTAGTTGAACACACACGCAAACACACACACATATATATATATCATTATTTAGTACCCAATTCATGGGATTAGGTTTCTATCTTTCTAGGAGAGGAAAATGCACGTGGGGTATGTCATAGGATTTCTTTGTCTAGCTTATCATGGTTGGATGAATCTACTCTCTAATTATAGGTAGCAAAGAATCGATGAGAAGTTCATCTTCTAACTATTTCTAGCTCATTGTGTTTTAGATGAGTTTACATCACTACCTTTTTGGGTTGAGATTCAATATTTATTTGTACCATATTCTATCTACTTTCCCCCTCTTCAGTACATCTTTTTCTTCCCCCTTGAGCCTTTGGGGCATCCTATTATGTATTTTTATACTCACACATGTTTAGTCTTTTCCCACACATGGTGTTCCCCTGCAGAAGACCAATAGTTTTATCATGACATCAATGGAGCTTAGGGATACGAGGTTCTTGGACCACATGCACTAATCATATCATAAGATCCAGGATTGGGGCTCTCTTAGCTATTTTACTATTCCACTTGTTGCTGGGTTGTGGAACTTTTCTTGTTGGGTGTTTATTTTTCCCCTTTTTCATTTCAACTTAATTTTTTTTACATGTACTGTTTAGAGGTCAATGAATATTTTTATTTAATATATAAGAATTTTGTATCTTTTCCTTTTTCCCATGCACTTCTTTTATTGAGTTGGTTGTGTGCATGTGTACAGGTTCTTATGCAACGACCTCCATAAAATTGTTGTGCCTTTGGTGCTAGTCACCACCCAGGCCTATGGTGGTGAAATTGGGGTAGTTGTGGCTCGATCCCTAGTGTGGTTTGGGTCGTTACATTCCCCTTGATTTGATTTCATATTGTTCTTATTGTTTAATGTTATTTTATAGGTTTTCATGTCTTGTAGTGATGATTTTTTTTGTTATTAAAATGTCTGGTGAGTTAGAATTTGTATAAAAGGACCCTTATAGGGTTGAGTTGGGTGTTGAGATGTGCTGATATATTGGGAAAATTCCTATGAAACTAAAACCATATGATGAGATTGAGAGTTTTGAGATGTGTTACACACCCAAGTTATTATTTATTGTATGTGCTGACTGTGTTCTCATGATAGGCGATCAACTTGATAAATGAGAGGGTTCCTGAGGCCTCACCTTGAGTGATGAGGCTTACATTGATATAGTTGATGATTACATTGGTGATAAAACTTGTGTCATGGAATAACCCAAGTGAGAGGGTTGGGTCATGATTTGATGAGAGATAAAGAATTTAAAACCTATATTTGAGTGATAAGAAAGTGTGTTGGGATTTAGAAGTTGTAAATACCTTGATCCATAAGGTAGTGGGTAAAGGTCTTGGATGAATCATACTTTGTGTCTTAGTGTATGGTATAGGTTATTAGGTATGAAAAGAAACCCAACCATATATCATTGGTTATAGGTATGACATGTTATGGAACCATACTGTACATATTTGGATATCATTCTAGCTTGGTATTGATCCCTACCCTACATCTTCATTTATGGTCAGGTTATGGTATGGTGTGACCAACTTCCATCCAAAATAGATCCAAAGAATATATGATCATGCATAATATTAGCATGGATTCCACTTGAAAACATGAATTAGATATTAATATGTGAAATTCATGTTATGTTTATGGACGGGTGTGTTGCATAACCATGAGACATAACATATATTTATTTTATGGACATCAAGTTGATTATTGTATCAGTCTGTTTGGTCAATGAATTAAAAATTCATACTGATCCACTAGAGTACCCCCTACCCGTTTGAATGACAGGGGTTCCAATTTAGATGGGTTACCATCCTATTTTATTTTAAGACATGGGTAATTCTTATATCTTAACACATGATACGATTCCATAAGGGTATTGATTCAATACATATGGATGGAAGATTGTGTCAGTTTCTCCTGTGGCTAGTGTAGTTTATTTTTTTATTTATCAATCAACATGTATTTTATCAAGTTTTATTTCCATATACAGTGTCCACTTTGTTGTTTATTACTATATGTTCTAGTATGTTATGGTTATTTGTCGTATATATTGATTTACTATATTCCATTCTAGACTATAGGGCCTATGGGGAGCACTGCTTTATGTATATATGTCTCCGGGATGTTTGTTATATAGATGAGATAGGATGAAATTTTTATAGATTTAGGCTTTATCCTTATATATTATTTTAGAATAAATAATATCCAAGTGACTTTTTAGTTACATTCCACTATCCATCATCCTTGGTCATATGGGTAAAAGAATTTGATGAAATGTGATAATGTTTTCCTGGTTGAAGTTTGAGTGTTACATATCGGGGGTTACAAATTATATTACAGAATATTTTGGTATGGGGTAGATTAGTAATTAGAAAATTTATGTTTTCAGTACTTTGGAGGTATACTACCTACCTTCATATCCAATATGATATCAATTTAATTCCATATTTCAATGGGATGTCTCGTGTTGGGACTATACACTTTAGTATGTCTGAGGTACTGATTTGGATAGAAAATCCCAATGTTGGATGGATGATGATTTAAATGAGATATAGGAATTGGATGTTATCCAATGAGTTTTACATGCATCATTATTTTAGTATGAATAGATTAATCTACATGGGCTTATAAGCAGTGTTGTTTCGCACATGGTTTTTTTAGAATCCAAAATTATTTGAAGCAATATATGTCCTAATTTATATTTTATTTTATAATATATTATAATTGGTGGTTATATTAATATGAATATGAGTTGATTTTTTGATTAATTTTGATCATTTTAGTTTGTAAATATAGGGTAATTATTTTATGTATTTAATAATTTTGGGAAAAAATGGGTATGAAAGTAAACTAATTTGGTGGAATGAGGTGTTCATAAAATTATTTTTTATTTTAGATTTATCTGAAATTGGTCATAGAACCCATGATTTAGAAATTGTTTGGTATTTTTTAGGTTTTGAAAAAATTAAATAAAATTAACCTTGAAACTACATTTATAATTGGTGTTTGAAATGGGATTAGTTATCAATAAAATACTAGCTAGCCTAGCGATTTTTCTTTTTTTAATGAATTCCCTTGAATGAGAGTGGTTTATTTGATAATATAGTTGTGATTATGTGAGTGTAAAATTATTTTAAAGATTATTTGAAATAACTTACTTGTACTTACATAAATATTCTATTTTTTATTTTCTATTTTGGCTGGGAGTTACCTGAATTCTTGAATTGTGTACTCTTCTTGTGTTCTATATTTTGTTAGATACTTATAAGTGAGTTCGGTTGGTGTAATTGCCTTTATTGGTGTGGTTCATGAAAATTATCGTACACTATAATACATACATGAATTTATTTACATTGTATGACAAGAAGATACCTATGTTTTGACTAGTGTATTTAGTTGGTATGTCGTGGTTGTTTTAGTAGATCTTTTTATGGAGGGGTTGTGGATGGATATAGATTTTTGGCCTGAGTAGATATATTTGAGTTGGTGGGTATTGGGTTTGGACCCTTTGATGTGTGTTTCAATGGGTCTATGGTTATGATAGGTTAATTTTTTTACTGAATGAATTCTCTAGTTGGTATCACCCCTAGACAAAACCAATCATTGATAGTAAAGTCTTATGGTGGAGATTTTTATAATCCCTGGGAGGATTCTATTTTTTTACACTTCAATGTTTTGTGATCGACTGGTGTTGAAGAATATTTTCTACGTATTTAGTGACCTTAATTTCATGTTTGTCTCTAGAGAATGATTGGGGTGGTCATGTCCTATCATAACATTCAATGATGTACTTGACATAGACCAAAGATCCCGTGTTTTGGATCACTGAAACGAAAATCATTTTACTCCTATTATATGGATCTTTGAATAGGTCACATGATTTTTTACACATATTCTAGAAGGTTTATTGGTATTGTGAAATCAATTAGTGTATGGTTTATCTTATAGCATGATCAGAGAGTGAGTTCGATTTATTGGACCAGTGATCAAGTAGAATACATTGATAGTTTGGTTTGTAATTAAATATTGTTGTTTAGATGGTTCTTTGATGACTTATAATATTAAGTTATTGTAATTTGATGGTGTAGTGCTGATACAATATTACAGTGAGTGACAGAAATCATTTTTTGGGAGTTAGTCAAGGGAGGGAAAACCAATTCATGGCGCACAAAAATGATTCTTTATGGTTGAATAAACATTAATAGAATTTTTTGTGTGTCATTAGACATGTTTTAAGTATTAGAGAAATATTTTGGAGGAAAATACAATGTATACAGGGTCGTTGTTTTGTGATCTATAGTAGAAATGCATTGGAAATCCAGATATAGGATGTAGTGAATTGATAATGAATTAAATACTGACGTAGGTATGGTTTTACATTGAAAATAATACATTATATTCTCATGGATTAATATAATTATGGTGGGGATTTTGTAATTATTTTAATCATTACTGGTTTTCAAATTCAAAGGATATTTCTGTTTTTTTCCCTCAAAGTAAGGGACATACCATGGACTTAAATATAAATTTTAAATTTGAGTTTTTAGACATCACAAAGTGGTGTCTTTTATGTGAAACTTGGAACATATTGTTGCTTGATTGTTTGGGTGATCATTGAAAATTAGTCTGGGTGGCCATGTAGCTGAATCGTTAGCTACTAGCAATGTATGATGGTGCAACATTGGGTGTTGTGTTGAGATTCCCCATGACCATGAAGGGTAAATTCACAACCATAAGGGGTTGTATCATGTAGGTTATGCAGGGAATATCTCTACACATTAGTTTTGGGGCTTAAAATGTAGATGGATTTGTAGAGTATATGCCCCTTGAAGTAGCTTTAGGGGCCATGCTGTAATGGGGAGGCCTAAGGGTTGGGCGCTCCACCCTAAAAGTTATGTTGTAAACCAGAGGCCACACTGAAATTTGGAAATATTCTAATGAAGGTAGTTTTTTGTGTATCTTGGGAGGCCACACCATATATTAGGAGGAGGAGGCTATAGGGGAGACCCTGCCTCATGGGGGAAAACGATGATATAGTTTATGAGGCTACCCTATAAGGAAACCTTGCAGGGATTCCTATACCAAAACCATAAAGGGTTTTTCTTAAGCTGGTTGCCTTAAGGAGGTGGGAGGGAGGTGGTTTATGATATGGATCCTTGATATGTGCTTCATTTGGATGCTAGGGAGGTCCCTTGTGTTGTAACTTGAGGGGCTTCCCGACATTGGGCCCCTCTTACTTTTAGGGGATGTTATGAATTTCCCTATGGGTTTCTATTTGAAACCTCACTAGGTTATCCAATTTCAACCATGCATCTGAGGGGTTAATATTACTCTAAATATATATTCATAAACTTTCTTTTCATCCTTTTATCTTGTTGTTTTGGGATTTTTTTCATCACTCTAATTCAAGGTAAGATCACAAACTCTCTTATCGTTGTTATTTCTCCAAAATCTCCCTGATTTTTTGGTTCAACATTATAGGGATTTGGGGAGACAATTTCACCAAATCATTGTGAAACCATCCTAATTCATGGGGATTTCATGTTAGGTATGTATAGGATGTCTCTTAAAGAGGAAATCAATCCTTTATTTATCATTTACTATAAGGTATGATGTTTGGTGAGTTTCTTTTGTGGTTTTGGCTATTTTGATTGAAATCTTACATTTATTCATATACCTAATTTAGGTATTTTTTGGAATATAATCGTGTTTGTGTTAATGGTGGACCGCCCCCCATTTCTCATGGTTTTGGTAGAAAAGAGGTTGTCCAGTTAGTTTCAAATCAATTATGCTAATTTGGGTTTGCAGTTTTAGTTATTTAATATATTAATTAAATTTTCTTTATCAATGATATAGGTGACACAAAACATAGAGGAGGTCATTACGAGCTATGAATGGGACTATGGAGGTCCTTTATATGAAAATATTATTTTTATGTATTTTTTTTATGGAAAATGTAGTTTATTAGTTTTTATCATTCAGAATATATAGTCTAGTGTTCCATTTTATTATATGATGCATTATTTATTTATTATTATTTTCAATAATCTATTATGGTTGATGATTTATATATATATAGATTTGTTACATTTCATTTTGGACTGTGGTGGATCATTGGGCCTCTTCTTTATATTTTTTTGGTTTTTGGGATGTCTATTATATAGATGAGACATACTTAATTTTTTGGTATATCTAAGGATGAACACAATGCCATGTTTTAGAGGGAATAAACTCACCATTAATATTTATGAACTCACCAATAATGGACAGACTTTGAAATATAGTGAGTCATGCTAGTGGTCAAGTGATAATCCCATCTTGGAATCCATTTGTGCATTCCAGGTCAGGAATTACCGTTATTATAGAAATTTCCTCTTCTAAGGACCACTAGTTACTTCTTCTAAAATTAATCTTTTATATATGTATATGTATATGTATATGTATATGTATATGTATATGTATTTATATATGTTAATTTGTCTCTTAATGTGTTGACTAGATTTCATGTATATTTATTTTCCTTTACATCGATAATCAATTATTTTTACTCGATGTCATCACAAACATGTATCTCCTAAGAAAAATTTCTACCCTTTTTTGATATTTTCCACATAGGAGGAATTTATATACATTTCCATTTTACTTTAATTAGTTATTAAATTAATTCATCAAATTTCCAATAGTTTTCCATGTTTTGTATCTTATCATTTATCATGCTTAGTTTATCCCATAGAATTTACTTTTCAAAATTAACTATGTGGGAAGATACCTCAATTCTGAACTGGTTGTATGACATTAACTAACCTAGGAAATATTTTTAATTAGTTGAACTTTTTTTAAATGTTAGAAAATATTGTTTAATCATGACTATATATAATAAAATCATAGGTTTAATTTGAAAAGTTACATCCTAATTCTAGTTTTACTTTTGTTTTGTAATGATTATTGATATGATTATTATTCTTAATATTAATTAATTCATTTTTTATAGACTAAATATTTGTATTCAATAAATGACTTGATTGACCATTACATTTTTTTCACCATTCTAAAGAGGTACTTTGATTCTTTTTATAAAAATCATTATTAATTTTTTTCTTGACTAATTCTTCTATTATACATGACTACTGAAACATCATAGTTTTTATCATCAAACACTCAATATTTCCATTCAAAATAAAATTTTTGAGTCAAATAATTGATTTATTCTTAACACATTTGATCATTATACCTATTATAAGTTTGATCTTTTTAATGACCTTATAGTCAACAAATTTCTCTAATAGGAAGCCACATTACATTCCAGAATATCCAACCTACCCTAATTCATTTGTATCATTCCATTCTTATTGATTTTATCTTTAATGAAATATATTGGTGTTTCATTGTAATTCTTGATGAATATTTCATGGTTTGAGTATGGGGGAAGAATCTTGTTCATTTATGTAGAATAGTTCAAAAACAATCAGCCATTTTTGTTAAATATTTTTTAATATAAAAAAAACAAAAAAAAACATATTATGTAAAAATTTATTTCATTGTATTCATGTATTGTTTTTTTAATCAAATGAGAAATTGGAGAAGGAGTTAGAGTTGATGTTACATTAATGGATGTTGAAGGAAGAGATTAAGTTTAAAGGAAATCACTTTAATATCATTCTTTATATTTAATGAATATAACCACTTTTTCTCAAGCCCCTAGGTTTAATATTTACATCATTTCACACTAATGGATACCATAAAATTCATTATAAATTTAATGAATGTCTGCATTGATTTTTAGGGTTAATTTATAATTTTTTATTCAGATTACTTATAGGCCTATGTATAGAGTGCATATTATTTTTATTGAGCATCACATAAATTAAATGACCTTGTGTCATATGTGAAATATATTTCTAGGAAAGTCAGACCATATATGGTATGTATATTAAAAATAGTGAAATAATATGAATGCAGTAGATAACTGTCTTGAATTTGAATCATATATGAGGCATGATTTTCATGATTTGAATTGAATAAGTTATGTGGTTTTGAAATTCATAGTAAAGAATTTATGTTTATATGTATAATTAATTAAAATTTTCTCAAGTAATATTATTGATTCTTTTTTATTTTATGTTTATGTTTCACTTGAGTTAATTAAATTGATAATATGTGTGAATACTTGAGGCAGTAGATTTGTGTATCTTATCTATGTGTTCATTATAGATTGAAAGGAAAAATAATACTAGATATATGTTTTTTATATGGATTAAATGCTTCATTTAGGTATTAATGGATGATTTTTTAATATATAATAATTCCTGAGTAAAATAAATGCTTGTTTGAAAAAGGTATGTGTTTGGAATAAAAGTAATATATACATACAATGTATTTTTTTAAGACTCATAACTCAGCTTTCTGGAGTACATGGCCAAGTTATCGATTGAGAATAAAACACATTGTAGACTAATGTTCACATCATGTATGTTCATTATGAAATATGTTGTTGGAGAAATTAGTAATACCACTATGTATCATTGACCTACACATCATGAAATATCACCAATTGGAAAACACTGTGTAAACATCTAATGGTAGGCACATGAAACTCACCAACATGTTGAAAAAAGTAAAAAGTTACAGTTTACTAGAGGGACTGTCCTCTTATTTTTCAATTTTCCACATTGATGAGAGGGGTTTCCTCTACCAACTAGACCCCCAAATATACAGGTGTTTAATTTTGATTTACTTTTGTTTCCTTCTTGTATTATTTCTTCTTTTTAAGTATTATTGTATACATGGGTGTGGTTTTGTTTTTTATCATTTTTTTCCTATATATGGTTGTGAGAGGAAAAAGTGGAGGTATTAGGGTTTTAATATGATTATAGTTTCATTATAATAAACCAATTTCTATCCATTTCTTTATATTGTGTTTTTTATTTTATAATTTATTTACGGAATTAAATTTCAAATTCACAAGTTTTTTTGTATGGATGTAAGAATGATATAATTATGGAAAACCAATAGAATTATTATGAGTAAACCCATGACAAATGACTGATCCCATTATCATAATTTTTCAGTGTTTTTGATAAAACCATATTTTTAAAGAACATAATCAAAAGGGAAATGTACAAAGACAAATATAATGTAATCTGTAGTTATATGAAAATTAAATGTTAGTATAAGTGAATCCCCTTGGTAAATTAATTTCGTAAATATTTTAAATTTATAAAGGATAAATTTTATTAAATATAGTGAATGAAATTGATACACTGACACGTTCTTCTCTTGCATTTCTTTTTTTTTTGATTTTATTTTCATTTAGTTATTTATTTCATTTATTTTCTCCTCACCAATATTCATAACCTCAATAGTAATCTAATAATATTTTATTTATAACTATAAATATTACATCCCAATGGCTTTAACCTAAATACCCTACATCTATAGTAGAGTTATGGAAATAAATTTATGTGCCTCACAATGGGTGAATTCACCTAAAGTGATAATTTGTTTATTTTATATTTGCTCCATTATTCTTCATACTCACTAAATTATGAAATCAGAAGATTTAATTGATCCCCAATAGAAGCTCTGAGAAAAAATATGAAATTTAAACTTTTAGTAAAAAGGTTTCCCATTAATTAAAATAAAACATTTTGAAAATTACAACTAATATTGAAATTCTAGCAACAAAAATTTTTAATAGATAATTTGTTTCACATAGTGGTCTATTTAGGTATTTTAGGTTCCAATTCCAAGGTAGGCCTGTATTTTCTATAAATTAATTATCCCCTTAATTTCTATCAATAGAACAAATTTAGGGAGTGAAGAGATCATAAGAAGTAATGGAGTTTCAGTTTTGGTAGGATGTTGACCCTTCTAACCAATATTATTTCTAAACATTCACTGTGGTATATCACTTATAATTTATATTTTAATTATTATTATTTTTTTAATAAATATGTTATATTTTATTTATTATGTGGTGATTTTTTTGAATGACAAACATTTTTACTTTATATCCCTGTAGTGGTTCCACGTGGGTACTCTAATTGATAAAGGCAAGTCACTAGCCTTCTTTGATAACGTTTGTGGGTGCCACCACTACTATAATTTTGTATTGGATAACTGATTTTTCCATGAGAATGAAAAAATATTCGAATAAACCGTCAAACAATAGAATAACCAGTCACCCCAATTATAGAGACCCACATGTTGTTGGATCATGAATTTATTATTATTATTTTTAATGAATTGTATATTTGTATATTCACCTGAGGTGGAGATAGATTATGGGTGTGGGTAACCACACCATGAAGAAGATAATGATTTTTTCAAGATGAAACCCACAAAATATTTGTTTCTATTTTTATTTAATTAAATCCATTTAATGGAGTTCAATAAGATTAATATATATATTTCAAAGAAAATTTTCATCACATAAAGGGGGGTTAAATAACATCAAACCTATTATACGAGAGTGTTCTAAGTGTAAAAAAATAAAACATGGTTCCTCGTAGGAAATTTATCTAATGAATGTTTCCATCCCTATAAGTAAAAATCTAAAATGAAACTAAAATATAGAGATACGTATTTATGAAAATGGGGAACCAGACTAGGTAGCTGTGTTTGTAGTAAATTATGATGATAATATCAAGGCCAATATGGGATGAAAACCCACGAGTAACCCAAATATGAAAGTCTATCCAGAATTGATTTCAATCCATGGTGTGTGTCTGTATGATTCACTCAACCAAGAACAAAGATCCCATTCTTGTTCCAAATTTCTTTCCTCATATGCCTATCCTAGGTTAGTTCAATATCTAGTATTTATATCTTAGTTTATCATAATGGATTGTTATGGGCATCTCATTTGAGGAGATTTGAAGTCCATTAATGACTATTCCTAATTTATTTATTTTTTATTTTTTTTGTATTATATTATTTTATGTAAACATAGGAAAATTTGAAATGAGAATGTGAATGAAAATATAATACTGAACTTCATATGAAAAGAAAAATAGAATGATTTTTTGTTAGATAACAAAGATCTTGGTTCTAGGATTGTTTAATTTTTTTCCTTTATCGCTAAATATTTTTATTTAAATTCTAATTGAAAATTCATCCCATTGTACATGAATTTATTCCCTTAACAAAGTGTTTGAAATTCCTGAAGGATGAGAGATTTATTACTCATATTAAATATCAACTCCTCTAATATCAAAATATTATAAACACCACTTTATATAATGTTATACCTTATAAGAATAAGCTGGATCATATGTTGTTTCATCCCTTAAGAACCCTTAACTCCACCATATGAAGAGTTTTTCTTAGAGAAGGGAGGAAAAGATGATTTTGTAGAGAATAGATACGATTTTAAGAGTCATGACATAGTGTATGATCAAAACAATCATACACGTCTCTCTAATTCACCACAAAAAATATAAAACATTAATAATTAAAGCCTATTAATTTGGGAAAGCCATGAAAACATAATCCAAGGCCAAGACTCAGGTCATTCACTCACCAATGTGAGTATAAGAGATAATTTCGTTATATATATATATACAAGGAGATAAATAATTAAATAAGAAACACAGAAATTAAAAATATGGAATTTAAATTTCATGGAAATGAAATTAAATCTAGAATCAAACAAGCACTAGTAGAATACTAACCTATACCAACGGTTTGGAACCGTTGGTATAGGCCTCCAAACCGTTGGTATAGCCTATACCAACGGTTTGGAGAACCGTTGCGAAGTAAGCCGTTGGGATAGGTCTATACCAACGGTTTTCCCAAAACCGTTGGTATAGACCTATCCCAACGGTTTACAAAACCGTTGGTATAAGTAATATGAAAATCTATTCCAACGGATATAAAACCGTTGGTAAATGTATTTCAAAAAAAAACATGTGCTGGGATTTGATCCCACGACCCCTTTTTTATAATCGAACGACTTAACCACTAAGCTAACATCACTTTTGTAAACATAATTTCATAAATATATATATGTATTATCATAATTATTTAAAATTTAGATTTATATACTGTTCTCGGGTAGCAGACCTGGAAGAAATGAAAGAATCTATCCAAACGGTTCTCAAAACCGTTGGGATAGACCTATCCCAACGGTTCTCAAAACTGTTGGGATAGGTGGAAATTTCCAGGGGTGAATGTTGAATTTGGGGCTGAGTTTTCCCAACGGTTCTCTCAAACCGTTGGGAAAGGGGCCTCAAAACACCCCTTTCCCAACGGTTCTCCCAAACCGTTGGGAAAGGGGGGGGGGGGTCATTCCCAACGGTTTGCGAGAACCGTTGGGAAAGGGGTGTTTTGAGGCCCCTTTCCCAACGGTTCTCCCAAACCGTTGGGAAAGACCCCCCCCCCCCCTTTCCCAACGGTTTGGGAGAACCGTTGGGAAAGGGTGTATATAAGTGTTGGGAAAGATCCGATTTCCAGTAGTGAAGAAACCCTAAATAGAACCCTATAACCCATCACAATAGCCAATACCTAAAACCTTTATCATCAAAAATATTGTAAAACCTATGTATTTATATGCATTGAACCCCCATGATCATGTGTTCATATCTCCGTATAACCTTGAAGTCATATATTCAATACATTTTTTAGTTTTTCAAATACAATACAAATATATATGGTTATGGTATTCTTCAAATTTTTATGAATTGTTTTTGAATTTATTGATAAAAATATATTCATGTCATGAATCATTATTAATTCCATAAATCATGTGGTTTAATATTTTTTATTTTTGGGGAAACCTAATGTAAATGGTATTCATGGTGTGAACTCATCCTTCCTCATGTTGGGTTTTATACAGGGGATATTTTCTTCATGAATGGCTTCTACATATTCATTTTAGCACCAAATTTGTAAAAATGAGTTTTTTATGGTCATCTATAGAAATTACAACGGTGTAAAATCAACTGTAATGGTGTATCATTCAAATAGTAATGACCCTTACACAATCTATAAGAAAATTAATTTAATTTTATGTAGAAATTGATAAAAATCTCTAACCCTTATATAGAGAAGGATTAATCTAAATTTGAATATATGAATTCCTAGTTACCCTTATATAACATTATAGGAATATTACACAGTATTTGAAAAGAGAATATTACCATTATGCATCTCTTTAAAACTAGTATGTGCCTTTATGTTTCCCCTTCTTAACTTCATGCATCTATCAAATTTCCTTTACATAGAGGTTCTAGAGGTGCCTATACCTTGACACAAAGTTTGAAATCCACATGTTATATATAAAAAATGGCATTCACTGCACTTGATTATCTCTTATTACTTTTACACAACTCATTGAAGTCCATCAATACCATTACATATCTCCAAAAAAGTCCCCATATGTAAAGGTAGAGCATATTTTACTATTACACAGCCATTAGGCAATCTGTATGGGTAAAAATACATCATATTTTTAATTCAATTTTCACTTATTGCATCTCAAATTAATTATAAAATGAAAATAACCCACTTTTAAATAAATATTTTAATTTATGTAGAAAATTATAACATCATTAATATATATCCTAAAAATTCAAAAAGATTTGCATAAAAAATGTGTATAAATTCCCACAGTCTTTCACATAGAAATTATACATTCAAATATCAATAATATATGAACATTTAGACCATAGTGTACTTTAGTATTTTATATATATATATATATATATCCCATTATACACTTTTTATAGTTATATCAACATAGTGAGGTTATTAAATCCATTTGATACCCTTTTAAAAAAGATTTGGTAATTTTAAATTTTAAATATTGAATTTTATGATGTCTTACATCATGAAAATTTTTAGATTACCATTATACTTATTTTTTAATCTAGATCACAATAATGAATCCATTTATGTAACTTAGATATATTGATATAATCTTTGGTGTAAAATAAATATTTTTTATTAATTAGAACATGTATAGTTTGGGGAAATTTATGGTGATGATAATTCCAAAGGATATCTGAATGGAATCTTTGATCAATAATACCATGATTACACCCAAAAAATTATGATTAAATGAATAATGATAGATTTATGACATTATAAGTCTCATCATATAATGAAAATGTTTTAAAATCTTTTATGCACAATTTATATATCACTTCAAACATCTATGACCGGTAATATAGTTATGAATTTTAGTTTACTAACAAATTTACCATGTTTTCTATATTCTTTAATACTTATAAAAAATGTCCTTGAAGTGTACTTTCATAATCAGTGGAATACATAAATTGTTTCTTCATGTATCTATAATTTGATAACTAATTTTGAAAGGAATATAATTCATAATTTCATCGTATTGAACAATCCAATTGATTGTAATGATGACCCAATTAGCTCTAACATCCCATGATGATAGAAAAATAAGGGGAATTCCTATCGATCAAAATGGTTATCTAGAGTGAAAATTCTCATGAAACGTATTTTTAGAGTATTTAATGTTTATAATATTGATTATGTATTATCTTCTGGCCATTGAAATGATATAAGGGGATATAGATTGTGGATCGAATTCCTAGAGATGTAAATGACGATAATAATAATATTATTTTTTCCAATTGGATAATTTTGATGACCATGATAAGAAAAAAAAATCCTATAGGATGTGTATTTATAAATTGAATGATATTTCATCTCCTTATAAATTTTATATTATTTTAGTAACAATTCAATAATTAACCAATGGCTCCTGTTTCTCTTATATAGAACCTATAACTAGGATATGACATTTAGTAGACATCTATAAATATGAGATAGTTTCTGAATTTTTATGGCATTCTATGATTATATTTCTCTATAGTGTATGAACCTCTATCATATGGAAATTATATTTTGGGTAATTCTCTTCTACCACTGTTGTTGGTACAATGTGATTCTATTCAAACTAGAACATGGATGTTTAATATAATATTTCATGACATTAGTCTATGAATTTTTAAATCATTCATGATAGGTTTATGATATCCACTTATGTGACATTATTTCCAACATTGTGAAATCCCATAGTTTTCCAAGGAAGTTTGATGTCCAAGGGAATAGTGTGTATAGGGCCCATTTTAGTGTTTATATCCTACAAAAAAAATTATTTGGTGAGTGGCAGTTTATGGCGAGCTTTGGTATGATTTCAAAATTGTTTTAAAATATTATTTCATTGGTTTTGAGATTCCTATGATGGGATAAACTCATATTTGATGTTGATGGGTTTTTAAAAATCAAAGAACCCTTATTCAATATAGATTATGTTAATGGAAATCATAAAACCAAGGTCACCATGCTATGAAAAATTGAAACCATGTATAAAAAATTGAAAACATGTACCAAACACTAATGAATTATAAAACAAAAATCATCAATCATAGTGATTGATGAAAATCCATAAAAAGAAACCAACTGGGTTCCACCTACATGGTGCATCCATGGAAAAACATAATCACCCTACATTTTTATGGGACTCTCTTTCATGTGATGATATGGTATTATCTCTTGTGGTAATGGAAAAGAAGGAAAATAGTTATGGAGGAATCGAATGAATGATCTCCCACTAGATATAATATTATCTCAATGTCTGGAGATTCTTTATATAGGCCTCAAGACACTCCTTTATCATTTATGGAATTTATTGAATCATTTCATATTGGTATAGTAATTCTATCCATTTACAACATCTGTAATAATTTTTCCATGCACATAACAATTAATTATTATTGATCTCCCATACATGTCATCTTAAAAAATTTAATAAATTAAATCTATTTATGAAAAATTATAAAATGGTAAAAATTAACATTAAAATTCTATACTAAATAATTGAATTTCTTATGTATAGTACTATATAATTAAATAAATTAAAATATACTTATGTGTTGAGCAATATATTGTTTTCAACAATTCATGTTAATTTTATTTAAAGGGGGAGATTATTGAAAATAATACCCTGTTTATTTATGATAATTTTCATGATCACAAATACCCTTAGTTATTTTCTAATGATTTTATTTAGTATTGTGCAGGAATTTATTAATTTATTTTACTCTTGAAATAACAAGAATTTATCACATATTCGGAATCTGCTTTAGCGCATTCTGGAATAACTGTTCATATCTTACATAGATAAATATAGCACGGAATCTGCTTTAGCATGTTCTGGAATCACTGTTCATACCCTACATGGATAAACATAGCATAAGGATGAAAATCATGTAGAGTTTTTGAGATAAGATAAATGTATGGTTAAATAACCATATGTTTTCAGCAAAGTATGGAAGAAGAACCTTACGTTAGGAAGGAACCTTACGTTGTGGTTATCATCAAAGTATGGAAGGAGAAACGTACGTAAATTCTAAACGTTACGTTTGTTTCTCAAAAGTATGGTTCATCAACATTACTTTTGTAATCAACCTTGTCTTCTTGATAATTATGGATCAAGTAAAAGTATGGATCTTTTACCGAACATTTGAGTGTTGAAGAAAAAGCATGGATGATCAACCCTACATTTGTGTTCAACCTTACGTTGTCAACCATAAGTTTTCAACCTTACGTTGTTAACCTTACGTTTGAAGACTGTGTTATTAACCATAAGTTTTGAGGCCACGGCATCAGCCTTACGTTTGGCGTCGGAAATTTTTGACAGACGATATTTATGTGCATCGATCCATAAGCTGATTTCAGGGCGGATTTCAAGCCGGATTTAAAGTCATTTTTAAAGTACGACTTTGACTGATTAAAACCCATTTTATTAATTGATTTAAGATTGAATTAAAAGGTGATTTTTATGTCGAGTCTTAAGAGAAGTTATGACCTCTCTGTAAATTCAAATTTTTGAATATCACGAATTAGAAGGTGACTTTTATGGATCTAAATGTGCAGGAGATATGCTCAGCTTTATTATATATGTTCTCTCTGAAACACTAGGTATAGGAATATGTATATGTGATCAATTTTTTTTAATAGTGGAAAACAGAGACTACAGAAATTCACGATTGATCTGCTGATTCAAAAAGGAGCGTCAAAGCTTTGTTATTTCAAGAAGAAGGATATTTATAGAAGATTCACCTGTTCTACATTGAATATCTACTATGGATCTACTACTTCTTAAGTTGTAAACTATATCTCGATATCTACTGCAACTGGATCAACTCAGAACTGCTTCATCTTAAAGATCAATATTTCTAGAGACTTCAATCCATCTGCTGTAAATTGCATTCCGTTTTAATTGTGAAGATCAACTGGAAAATTTCATTCTAAAATTATTTTTATTCTTGAGTAACTATCTTCTTCTTCTAAGATGTGTAGGTTCATGATTGAACTAGAAGGCTTTGTTTTTTATTGGATTGTAAAGGTGTCAACTGCTTGTACTCATTTGTTAATCATTCTATGGAAAAGAGGACCATATAGTGAAAATCATCAAGCTTGAGGAGTTGAGCGTTGGTGGAGTGGACCAGGGGCCTTCTGTTCCCTGAACCACTATACATCTTTGTGTTCTTGATTTTACTTATTCCGCTGCATGATCAAATCTGATAAAGTATAAAGGAAAAAACTCGTTCAAGAAAAGAGTTATCGAAAAATTGAAAAAGTCACAATTAACCCCCCCTCTTGTGTATAATATGTAGATTCAGATCCAACAATTGGTATCAGAGGTGGAGCTTCTGACAGACCCTTAGCAAGCTAGAAGCATTTAAGGATTATACAACAGAGCATCATGACTGATACAAGAGAGGGGATGTTGATGGTCAGAGCACCATATTTTAATGGAGACAACTGTGGTTGTTGGAAATCACGCATGATAATATATTTGAGAAACCTTGGATATAGAGTCTATTCAAAGATTTTGACTCCTTATGAAATTCCTGAAAATCCTGAGACATGGAGTACTACTATAGAGGCATAGTACGATATGCACTCGAAGGCTATGAATGCAATTATCTGCAGTCTAAGACCAGATGAATTTAATAGAGTATCTCAGTACCCGACAACATATGAGATGTGGCAAACAATAGTCATGGCATATGAAGGAACAGAAAATGTGAGAAAAATGAGATATGCAACTGCCAAATTAAAATTTGATAATTTCAGAATTGTTGAAGGTGAGAGCTTTACCCAAATGAATGGGAGGCTGACAAAAATTGTCAATAACATAATAGCTTTAGGAGAACCTGTAACGCAGGCTGATCAAGCATTAAAATTACTAAGAGTACTTCATACACGATGGAATTGTATTTCTGCTGTAATCAGACAATCAACACCTGTGAAAGATCTAACTATGAGAAAGTTGACTGGTACACCGATTATATATGAAGCTGAAATGCAAGATGAGGCTAATAAACATAAAGTGCTTATCAAAAGAGAAGATACTTCCTTGAAGGTAACTTCACAACAAAAGAATAGAAATATGAAGAACAAAGAATTCAAAGCTAAATCAGAAAGCTCTGACTCATCTAACTCAGATGAAGAACTGGATCAGTTAGCCAAAAAATTTAGAAAATTCTATAGTAATAAAAGAGGATTCAAAAAATCCTTTAAGGGAGATAATAAGGAAGTAAGATGTTATGAATGCAAAAAGATGGGACATATCAGACCAGATTGCTCACAATTAAAGCATGAAAAGAAGAAGAAATTCTTCAAAAGAAATGACTTTGAGCAGAAAGACAAGAAAGCTATGAAAGCCACTTGGAGTGTATTTGAAGACTCTAGTAGCTCTTCTGAATCAAGCTCATAGAAATAAGAAGTCAATATAAAAGAAAACATGTACTTTATGGAAGAAATTGATGAGGTAAACTCATATTACTCCTCTAAATCAAATTCTGAATCAAGCTACACAAATGAAAAACTTGCATCTTACTGCAATATGCTTGAAGAAAGATATGAATCACTATTTAAGAAACATAAGTCACTAAAAATATACATAAATCCATTTTAGATGAAAGAGATACAATGCTGAAACAATATAAGGAATTAACTGATAAATAAAATTTGATTAACACTAACTATATTAATTTTGATACAAGAATAAAAACACTGCAGGATGAATTATAATCTTACAAACATGCTACTTTGGTTTTTACAAAAGGAGAGAATTTATTAAATAAAATTCTTGGAAAAAATGTCATTAAAAATGATAGGTTTGGAATTGGTAGTAAAGGAGAACAACCAAAGCAATATAAAAATTATTTTGTTCCTAGCTCTAAAAAGTATAATTGTAATTTTTGTGGGACAAAGGTACATGTAGCTAAAAATTGTTTCTTAAGAAAACCTCAAATTTGTGGTATTAAGAAAGCCTATGTTTTTAAAGACATGTATGATTCAGCTAATTTTAAAAGAAAAAAGAAAATATGGAAACCCAAATCATTGCTAGCTAACACCCCTGGACCCAACAAAATATGGGTACCAAAGAAATTTGTTTGAATGTTTTTGCAGGTAGCAGGTCACCAGAGAAAAAAAGATATATGGTATATAGACATTGGCTACTCAAGACATATGAGTGGAAAATCATTGAAGTTTTCTTCACTCACTCAAAAGGAAGGAGGACTTGTCACATTTGGTGACAATGCCAAAGGAAAAATCATTGGCATTGTAACTGTTGGAGATCCAAGAACGGTCTCAATCAACAACGTATTTTATGTACAAGGACTAAAACACAATCTGATAAGTATCTCTCAACTTTGTGATGACGGATATACTGTTGATTTTACTAAAAATTGTTGTACTGTTTCTAAAGATAAACTGTTTAAATTTAAAGCACCAAGAACTGAAAATGTCTATACTTTGGATTTAAATTCCTTATGTAAACAGTAATTAAATTTCTTGACTACTAAAGAAAGTGAATCCTGGATCTAAAATAGAAGACTTGGTCATTGCAATGTATATGTTTTACATAAGTTATCTAAGACACATTTAGTTTCTGATTTACCTAGTATCAAATTTGAAAGTGACAGGTTTTATGATGCATGTCAACTTGGAAAGCAACACAAATCATCCTTCAAATCTGTTATTAAGGTTGCTCCATCTAAAGCTCTAGAACTTATTCATATGGATTTTTTTGGATCTTCAAGAGTAGAAATATTATCTATTAAATTATATTTATATGTTTTAGTTGATGACTATTCAAGTTTTAAATGGATTTTCTTCTTGAAATTAAAAAATGAAGCTTTTACTTTATTTGAATGTTTTTGAAAATCTATTCAAAATGAAAAAGGGTTCAATATAATATCATTGAGAAGTGATCATGGTGGAGAATTTGAGAATCTATAATTTAATTCCTTTTGCTCAAATATGGATATTAAACACACATTCTCTGCACCAAGAACACCTCAACAAAATTGGATTTTAGAAAGAAGAAATAGAACTATTCAATAAATGGCTAGAACTATTTTAAATGAATATAGCCTACCTATATATTTCTGGACAGAAGATGTGAATACAGTTTGTTATATAATTAATAGAGTTTTAATTAGACCTATTTTGAAAAAGTCACCCAATGAACTATGGAATAATAGAAAACCAAAAGTAAATTACATAAATGTTTTTGGATGCAAGGATTACATCTTAAACACCAAGAATAATCTTGGTAAGTTCGATCCAAAATCTGATGAAGGTAATTTCTTAGGATATTCTGCTACCTCCAAAGCTTATAGAGTTTATAATAAGAAGTCAAGGATTGTTGAAGAATCAGTTCATGTGAAATTTGATGAATCTGATCCTATTGAGAAAGGGAAAGAACAAATGGATGAACTTGTCTCTAATGATAACATCAGACCTGAGAATTTAAGGAATTATTTTGGAAATGATATAATAGAAATTCAGTCTAGTTCAGAGAAACATGATACTGAAGAACCTTTAAATACATTACCCAAACAGTCTAGAACCCAAAATAATCACCCTTTAGAAACTGTAATAGGTAGCCTAGAAATTGGTGTTCAAACTAGAAGAAACTTAGTAAACCTAGTGGAATTCTCTACCTTTCTATCTCAACAAGAACCCAAGACTATAGAAGAAGCTTTAGATGATGAAATCTGGATAATAGCAATACAAGATGAATTAAACCAGTTTAAAAGAAATGTATTTTGGGAATTAGTGGAAAGACCTAAGAATTATCCTATAATAGGAACCAAATGGGTCTTTAGAAAGAAACAGGATGACTAAGGCATAATAACTAGAAATAAAGAAATATTAATAGGTAAAGAATATAATCAAGAAGAAGGAATAGACTATGATGAGGCTTTTGAACCTATAGCTAGTTTAGAAGCCATTATAATCCTTTTAGCCTATGCATCTTATATGAATTTTAAATTATTTCATATGGATGTTAAATCTGCCTTTTTAAATGGTTATTTAGTGGAGGAAGTTTATGTTGAGCAACCTCCTAGTTTTGAAAACTCTTAAAAACATGATTCTGTTTTTAAACTTACTAAATATCTTTATGGGCTTAAACAAGCACCTAGATCTTGGTATGAAAGATTAAGTTCTTTTCTTTTGAAAAATGATTTTATTGTTGGAATGGGAGACCCAACACTCTTTAAGAAAACTGTGAAAAATAATGCTTTATTGGGTCAAATTTATGTTGATGGTGTAATCTTTGGATCAACTAATAAAACTCTTTGTCATGAATTTTCAAAATTAATGCAAGAAGAATTTGAAATGAGTATGATGGGAGAATTAAATTTTTTCTTGGGTCTTAAAATATTTGAAAACAATTTTGGAAATGTTTTAAATCAAAGCAAATGCATTACTGATTTACTTAAGAAATTTGGACATGAAAACCGGAAGCCATTTACAACACCTATGTGTACTAATATAAAACTTGATTTGGATGAAACTGGGAGATTAGTAACAACAAGTTATATAGAGGTATTATTGGTAGCTTGTTAAATCTTACTGCTAGCAAACCAGATATAATGTATTCATTATGTCTTTGTGCTAGATTTCAATCAAATCCTAAAGAATCCTATCTAACTGCTGTTAAAAGATGTTTTAGATATTTAAAAGGAACTATTTTTCAATCCCTTCTTTATCCTAAAACATCTGATTTCAATTTGATTTCATATTCAGATACTAACTTTGGAAGATGTATATTAGATAGAAAAATTACATCAGGTACATGTCACTTTTTAGGAAAGTCTTTAGTATCATGGTCTAGTAAGAAACAACATTCAGTTGCCCTGTCAATAGCTGTGGCAGAATATGTTTCTGCTGGAAGTTGATGTGCACAAGTATTGTGGATGAAAAACATTCTTATGGATTTTGGATTGAATTTTAATAATACACCTATTTTATGTGATAATACAAGTGAAATTAATATTTCAAAAAATCCTATTAGTCATTCTAGAACTAAGCACATTGATATAAGGCATCACTTTTTAAGAGATCATGTCATTAAAAATAATATATTTTTAGAATTTCTAAATACTAAAATTCAATTAGCAGATATTTTTACTAAACCACTTCCCACTGCAGGGTTTGATTTTATTAAGGCGGATCTAGGTTTATTTAATTTTAAATAATTTTTATTCATATTTACTTTTATTTATTTATGTAAATTTTATTTTGTTTATTGAATATTGTTTATGATTTTCTTTCTTTCGCCATATGCAAACATTATTTGTTTTAAATATATGTAATGATTAGTGATTACACGGGAATCAAGGCTGTCAGAGCCTTTTCGACTTCTAAACCTTTTCACTTCTATTGAAACCCTTTCGAAATCCAAAAATCGCACTTTTTATCCTAAACCATAACCTTTGAACCTCTAAAACCCTAACCTTCAAAACTTTAGAGACTCTCGAAGAAATGGTAAGGACTAAAAGAGCCAGTAAAGCCGAGCCAAGAAATTACAAGTGACAATGCACTGAGGGAAGAAAAATCTTACAGGGCAAGGTAATCGATCTCGACTGGTTATTTCAGAAAAATCTGTTGTTGAAGAAAGCGCTGTCGTTTCAGAATCTTGAACAGATGTTCAACAGTGAAAATACGGAATTTCTGTATGAAGTAGAACTTCAATACTTCTCAAATCTGTACAGTTTAGTCTGGGATATACTGAGGACAGTATGATGGCTAAAATAGAGGATAGGGATTTCTCAATTTTTTCAGTTGAGATTAGTCAGATTCTCAACTGCCCTCATGAGGGACTTTTTCATTTCGATTTGAAAAATATTGGATATTCTGTGCATAAATCTGAAGACATCATCTCTTTTCTTTTTGGTACTAAGACAATAATGAAAATTTTTGTCAAGGATTTAGAGCCTGATCAGAAGATTTTGGTCAAATTTATTCAGACTGGAATAGCTCCATGGATAGAAGAAATGGAAAACATTTTTTACCCAGATATGTATATAATGTTTCTTTTGTAAAGCGATATTAAGTTAAACTTTCCAAGATACATGATAAGTTATCTCAGATACTTCTGTCAAAGCGAGGCCCGAATGAATTTCTACCCTTTTGGTCGATTTATTTATAAACTATTGTTTATGAAAGACATGGTGAGATTAGTGGATGTGTAGAGACCCAAAGCTTAACGTACATGGACATTACATTATTTTTTCGGAATACTTAGTACATAACAAAAACACCCGCACAAGGACCGTAATAGTTTAGAGTCATTGGAAACTCGGAATATAATCTTCTAATCATGGTGAAAGATCTTCAACATCTCCCATAAATATCTTCCTTTATTTTTACCTAAAACCTTTCTTTATATCCTGGGGAAAAGAAAACATAAAAGGGTGAGCTCAAATGCGCAGTAAGAGTAAACAAAAGAAATATTAATCACATCATATTCATAAGAACATAACATTTTGGAAATCTTAACCTGCAAAACAGATCATAATATCATAACATGGGATAAATCATAGTAGTGAAATGTAATCCCAATAATCATAACTTAAAACATGAAACTTTGTGGCATACAAAAATAATCATAGAGAATCATATCTTATTAGTCAAGACTCATTGCCAAGACTATCTTAGTGGACAAAGTCCATTTCCGAACCAAGTTCATTCCTCATTTCAGTCCAGTTTCACTGAACCGGTATAACCTGCCGTTCCAGCCATGTCTATCTCATGAGATATAAAATCTTTACCCAATGCATTGGAGAGATATATAGGTCCCACCCATCTCATAATGATACCATTATTATGTGTTCCACAAAATCCTAAATCATACATCATTGCATAACCCATGTAATAAAAATGGGATTCTTAAACAACATGACATCATAAAACAATTCATATAAGATAAAGGAATTCGTAAAAATAATTCCATCACAACATAATGAAATCAATGTAATAATAGGGATAGAAATAGAACCCTATATTATCTAATATGGAAAATAATTTTGAAAAAAACACTTGAACTCCATTCTTGAGGAAAATATCCTTTCTACTTCAAAAACATTTTCCTCTCTTAACATGTCATACAATTTTAAACTAAAAGAAGTTGATTAAAAATAAACTTGAAAAATTGTAAAGGAATCTTCTTGGAAATAATTTTTTAAAAATCCATTCATGATGTATAAGTTAAAAAAACATTCTTCTCGTACTTTTTTTGGAAGAGTCAAAAAGTACCTCGTACGAAAAACGATAAAAGATTCCTTTCATATCTTTTACTAAAAACTCACCGAAGGGTAAAATTGGATTTAAACAATTATAGGTGGATGGAAATAATATTACATATTGAGGAAACATGGATGTGGATGATAAAATACACCCAGTAAATTTCAAAGTCTAAACAAACTTGGATAAAAATGATATTGTGATATTTCCCTTACCTTAGGTCTGATTTGCTTCGTATGTGTCCGAACCTCCTCTTCTTTGAAACGCTTCTTTGAGACCTCCTTTTAGGGAACTAAAATTGGTCTTTGAAGAAGAGCAGGACCTCTAGGATGTCTCTAGGGAATTGGAGAGAAGAAATTGGTAGGGTTTGGCCGATCTTGAAGGCTCAATGTGGTGTGACGAATAGAGGGAGGAGATGCCCTTTTATAAGGGAGGAGAGGGGTACCTTTGGAATAACTAAAGATATTATTTTATTATAAAGTCATATTCAGTTTTAAATAGCTCCAAATTGATTTATTTCGAAGCTAAGGTGGGGTTGGGTTGAAATCCTCTCATCCAATATAATTTAGACATGTTTAGGTTCCTATTTTAACCTTATCATTTATATTTAACTTTAAGTTAGATAATTTTACTTTTACTATGTCTTTTTGTGTTCTTACACTATAAGGTTAATAAACTTACTATAACAAGCTAAAAAGAACCCCAAGTTATTTATTATTAATATATATAACCTTATCTAATTCATTTGGCCGAATCTTAGATTTTTATGAATAAAATAACAATTAATAATATAGTATTTGTTTTAAAAACTATTTTATGTCAATTTTGACACTATTTAGTAATTGATTTTTGTGAAAATCATAACAGAATGATTAATTCGAAAAAAGATAATTTAATCAATACTAACATGTCATATTGACCTAGAAAATTAGTGTAATTCATAAAAAGTCTCAAATTACATTTATTTGGGTATTTATAACATCAATTATGTCAATATTTCATTAATAAGATAATTACTTCATCATCGTTGTGTCATAAATAAATTAACTTATTAAAAGTCTAAAAATTACAAATAAAATATCATTATGTAGGAAATATATTTATCTTTCTAATGAATATTTATAGTCTAATTTATCTTATGTATAACCCTATATTAAAAATTATCTACTTATTAAACTTTGATTTTATCTATTTTAACCCTTCTTTAAATAAATTAATAATAAATGTCCTAATCTAATCCAAGTGGGCCTAAATGGTCATATTTTATCCCTAAGGTTCTTTTTGGTTGAATTACACTTATCCAATAGAATTAGGACATGTTTTAGGGTAATAATAATATCATTTTTACCCTTAATTATCCTATTTACTTTTAACCATGGTAAATAAAAGTAAAAAGTTACTATTCAAAAAATATGATTTTCATCTCATTGAACCACATTTTAGTCCTTGATATTAACCGTGTCTCTCAGATTTTCTAAATTCCACTCACAGAAGCGGTAAAATTAAGTTTTATGAAAAATTCAATTTTTTAACTACCACTTTGTGGTTTCACTATTCATCAAAAAATAAAAGTTTCCAGAAAAATACCAAAAATTAGACCTAAGATATATAGGATACTATGAACTCAAAAATGATTTCTATTTTACCAAATTCAAAACATATCAGTTAGATTAATTAATTTAAAATTTATTTCCCGTCGTCAAAACAAATAGCGTGTTCTTAAGAGATAATAACTATCAAAAGATTGACACTTGTTTATGTCTGGTTTAAATGTGAAATTACATCCAATGACCAAAATTGTATTAAATTGTAAAAATATATTCTAAATATACTTTAAAACCACTCAAATTAATAATTTATCACTATTAATTATTTTGATCAAAAAGGTTGTTTTTAATTAAAATTTAGTAATTTTCACTATTCATCAGAAAATGAATGTTATCCAAAAAGTACCAAAATTTCACCCTAAGCTAATTTCGAAATTCCGAATCCAAAAATGAAGTCCATTTTGAAAAATAAAATTTATAAAATTTCAAAAAGTGGTTATTACTATTCATAACAGCTAGTTTTAATAATATTTTAATAGCATATCGTTGTTTAGTGAAACTCGGTATTGCGTACTACACACCCTATCGAGGAAGGTCGCGATTGTGTGTAATGCAAGGCAAGTCAAAGATCAGTGTTGTGCAAGCTCGTTTTGGTGTAGCATACAACACAAGAAATTAATTAAATTAAAAAGAATATTTTTCATAAAATCACGGGGTGTTACATTCTACCCCCCCCCCCCTTAAAATGAATTTCGCCCTTGAAATTCGTCGGGGTTATAAATGGTTTTCTACTCGAAAGTTTATTTAATAGAAACCCACATCGTAAAAAAGAATACCAAAACCAATATTTAAAAACAAAAGTATGAAACGTAATGGTTGCCCAAATAAACTAATCACTGGGTTTCCACATAGGTGGAAATATGGATATAGAAGAGAAATCTAACCATCATGTTCTGATGGAGAGTGGTAGAGAACATGGCTATGGAAAAGCCAGCAATCACAAAGCCATAAATTTGTGACGATCTAAAGTACCATCTGATTCATCAGATATAAGAGTACTAGGACAAAATTTTTGGTTTTCAAGATCATTTCCCTAAAGTTGATGAAATTGGAATTAGAAGAAATACTTTCGTGATTTTGGTATAGTCTCACCGTTGGTCGTTCTTTGGACAATTTCCACTTCATCTCTTAAATAAATGAAGTTGAATTTTTCATTCGTGATGTGTTAGTAGAACATGTGATAGAATGATGGGTCATTCCATCTATCTCAAATAAAAGGTTAGAAAAGTTATCAAAAAATACATAACTCCATCTATAGTGAGATTAATAATATATGGTTCCTAAAATGGAATAAAACTTCATATATCATATTTATTAATATAATAAAACTCGTTTCTACTAAACAGGGAATTCCTGTAGGCTAGTGGTAGGCGATAAAGGTCAGTCGCACTTCGGTTGTGGGTTCAATTCCCACAGCCTTGTCCGACGCGATGGGCTGTCGCCCGTCCTGCAGGTTGTCCTTTTTCTAAAACTACATTACTATAACATCCAATAAATAATATCGAAAAAGGTTCTATCCTTAGACAATACTAACTTATGTCCAACATATTCCATTCCAATCTTTGGGCTTATTTATAATAATACTGTCTAATCTCATATTATAGTGAAGACGATAACCAAAGAGTTCATACAACTAGCATGTTAATACCATTTTTGATCCCCATATATCATGAGATATGTCTTGTTGGTCACATTCCAAACATTCGAAGGCCTTAATCATGTATTCTCTTGAAAATAAAATGAATACCCATTAAACCTTATTGAAAACATGAGTGTTGTTAAAAGTTAACTCTTTCCACATACCAAAATCCTCAAAATTCTATATACTCAAACCATGATATCACTTAGTCCTTATATCAATCATGAGCTCATGAATACTGTCAAACATTTCATTTTCTCGTTTTCCCTTCATTATGCACATATTATCTTTTTTTCCAAAAATATCTCAATCACATTCCATGGTTACCAGTACCATTAAAAACCACAATAGAACAATACATAAATATTCCAATATTCCATGATACTATATACAACATTATTTTGGAATCCCATTACATAAACACTTAATTATTCCACCACATCGTTGTCATATTCAACATCGCCAATAGTGATCGCATTTTACTTCCCTTTGTCATTTGCCTTAAGTGGTTGCTCATGTCGATCATCACTAACCCTTGGATTAGGTAATTTATTAGCATAATACCCCATTTCCTTTCACTTGAAGCATTGAAGTTTTGTTGGTGCGTTTTCTGCAGTCTTTTCTTTATTCACATCAATAGAAACCCTTTTTCCATTACTTCGACACTCAGCTACTCGATGACCTTCTTTTCCACACTTAAAACATTTTATAGTCCCTTTAAGACAATATCTACCATGCTTCTTTCCACACTTTGAGCATAAGGAAACATTCATCTTCTTTTCACCATTATTCTAAGATTTCTCCTTGAACTCCATCTTTCGTTTCTTGTCAAAACTATGAGATGGATAAGTAACACCAACTTCCATTTCTACCTTGATAGCACAATGAAAAATTTCTTCATAGCTACTGAATTCTCTTATAGCTAATGCCCTTCTAAGATTTGGTTTCAAGCCACTGAAGAATCGATCAACTTTACTTTCGGGTTGGATGATAAATCCAGATGCATACCTTGCAAGCCTTGTAAAATTAGCTTCACATATACCACCAGATTCAACATCCTTTTGATTTAGTTCAAGAAACTCCTTCTCCATATTTGTTCGAAGAATACAAGGGAATTACTTATTGAAAAATAAGTTCTTGAACTCGTCCCATTACATGGACTCAATTTCATCTCTTGGCCTCATATTCTTGATAAGATTCCACCATTTATCAGCATCACCTTCCAAAAGATACACTGCTAAGATGAATTTATCATGTTCAAATCATTGAAGAACTGAAAATATCTTTTCAGTAGTACTGATCCATTGTTCAACAACAAGTGGATCAGAAGACCCACTGAAAGAAGGTGGATGTTGCCTCATGAAGGACTCAATACAATATTGTTCCCTTCTCTGCTCATTTAAAAGTCTATAATGATTCATAGCTTGTGTAAGTATAGCAATAAGATTTTGCACTCCATCTCCCATAACATTTGTTTGTTCAGGAGTACAATCATTGCATTGTCCATTACATTGATCAACACGGTTCCTTCGGGTTCCAGCCATCATCTAATACCCAAAAAGAATAGTGTGAGAGGCAAACATCATGCTAGGGAAAACAACATAATAAAGGGGGAGTACCTTCAATATCTAACATCTTAGGTTAAATTCTAAGATCGTTACTGTAGTTCTAGGACTATATCCTATATGTATACTTAACCTTAGGTATATCCCTAGACATACCTTAGAAATATCTCTAGGGATCTCACTAAAGTTCCCGAATCATAGTTTCCAGAGGTTGACTAAACCTTTCCTCTGATACCAACTGTAGAGACCCAAAGCTTAACGTATATGGACATTACATTATTTTTGCATAATACTTAGTACATAACAAAAACACACACACAAGGACCGTAATAGTATAGTGTCTTTGGAAACTCGGAATATAATCTTGTAATCATGGTGAAATATTTTCAACCTCTACCATAAAGATATTCCTTTATTTTTACCTAAAACCTTTCTTTATATCCTGGGGAAAAGAAAACATAAAAGGGTGAGCTCAAATGCTCAGTAAGGGTAAACAAAAGAAATATCAATCACATCATATTCATAAGAACATAACATTTTGGAAATCTTAACCTGCAAAAGAGATCATAATATAATAACATAGGATAAATCATAGTAGTGAAATGTAATCCCAATAATCATAACTTAAAACATGAAGCTTTGTTCCATACACACATAATCATAGAGAATCATTTCTTTTTAGTCAAGACTCACTGCCAATAATATCTTAGTGGACAAATTCCAATTCTGAACCGAGTTCATTCCTCGTTTCAGTCATGTTTCACTGAACCGGTTTAACCTTCTGTTCCAGCCATGTCTATCTCATGAGATATAAAATCTTTACCCAATGCATTGGAGGGAGATATAGGTCCCAACCATCTCATAATGATACCATTCTTATGTGTGCCACAAAATCATAAATCATACATCATTGCATAACCCATGTAATAAAAATGAGATTCTTAAACAACATGACATCATAAAACAATTCATATAAGATAAAGGAATTCGTAAAAATAATTCCATCACAACATAATAAAATCAATGTAATAATAGGGATAGAAACAGAACCCTATATTATCATAGATGGAAAATAATTTTGAAAAAAAACACTTGAACTCCATTCTTGAGGAAATTATCATTTATACTTCAAAAACATTTTCCTTTCTTAACATGTCATACAATTTTAAACTAAAAGAAGATGATTAAAAAAAACTTCAAAACTTGTAAAGAAATATTCTTGGAAATAATTTTTTAAAAATCCATTCATGCCATATAAGTTAAAAAACATTCTTCTCATACTTTTATTCGAAAAGTCAAAAAGTACCTCGTATGAAAAACGATAAAAGATTCCTTTCATATCTTTTACTAAAAACTCACCGAAGAGTAAAATTGGATTTAAAAAATTGTAGGTGGATGGAAATAATATTACATATTGAGGAAACATGGATTTTGATGATAAAATACACCCCATTAACTTTCAAAGTATAAACAATCTCGGATAAAAATGAGATTGTGATATTTCCCTTACCTTAGGTCTAATTTGCTTTGTAAGTGTCCGAACCTCCTCTTCTTTGAAGCGCTTCTTTGAGACATCCTTTTAGGGCACTAAAATTGGTCTTTGAAGAATACCAGTACCACTAGGATGTCTCTAGGGAATTTGAGAGAAGAAATCGGTAGGGTTTGGCCGATATTGAAGGCTCAATATGGTGTGAGGAAGAGAGGGAGGAGATGCCCTTTTATAAGGGAGGAGAGGGGCACCTTTGGAATAACTAAAAATATTATATTATTATAAAGTCATATTCGGTTTTAAATAGCTCCAAATTGATATATTTCGATGCTAAGGTGGGTTTGGGTCGGAATACTCTCATCCAATTTAATTTAGACATGTTTAGGTTCCTATTTTAAACTTATCATTTATATTTAACTTTATGTTAGATAATTTTACTTTCACCTTGTCTTTTTGTGTTCTTACACTATAAGGTTAATAAACTTACTATAACAAGCAAAAAGAACCCCAAGTTTTTTATTATTAATATATATAACCTTATCTAATTCATTTGGCCGATCCTTAGATTTTTAGGAATAAAATAACAATTAATAATATAATATTTGTTTTAAAAACTATTTTATGTCAATTTTGACACTATTTAGTAATTGATTTTTGTAAAAATCATAACAGAATGATTAATTCAAAAAAAGTTAATTAAATCAATACTAACATGTCATATTAACCTAGAAAATTATTGGAATTCATAAAAAGTCTCAAATTACATTTATTTGGGTATTTATAACATCAATTATTTCAATATTTCATTAATAAGATAATTACTTCATCATCTTTGTGTCATAAATAAATTAACTTATTTAAAGTCTAAAAATTACAAATAAAATATCATTATGTAGGAAATATTTTTATCTTTCTAATGAATACTTATAGTCGAATTTATCTTATGTATAACCCTATATTAAAAATTATCTACTTATTAAACATTGATTTTATCTATTTTAACCCTTCTTTAAATAAATTAATAATAAATGTCTTAATCTAATCCATGTGGGCCTAAATGGTCATATTTTATTCCTAAGGTTTTTTTGGTCTAATTACACTTAACCAATAGAATTAGGACATGTGTTAGGGTAATAATAATATAATTTTTACCCTTAATTATCCTATTTACTTTTAACCGTGGTAAATAAAAGTAAAAAGATACTATTCACCAAATATTATTTTCATCTCATTGAACCACATTTTAGTCCTTGATATTAACCGTGTCTCTCGGATTTTCGAAATTCCACTCACATAAGCGGTAAAATTAAGTTTTATGAAAAATTCAATTTTTTAACTACCACTTAGTGGTTTCACTATTCATCAAAAAATGAAAGTGTTTAGAAAAATACCAAAAATTAGACCTAAGATATATAGGATACTACGAACTCAAATATTATGTCTATTTTACTAAATTCAAAACATATCAGTTGAATTAATTAATTTAAAAATTAATTCTCGTCGTCAAAACAAATAGTGTGTTCTTAAGAGATAATAACTATCAAAAGATTGACACTTGTTTATGTCTGGTTTAAATGTAAAATTACATCCAATGACCAAAATTGTATTAAATTGTAAAAATATATTCTAAATATACTTTCAAACCACACAAATTAATAATTTATCACTATTAATTATTTTGATTAAAAAGGATGTTTTTAATTAAAATTTAGTAATTTTCACTATTCATCAGAAAATGAAAGTTATCCGAAAAGTACCAAAATTTCACCCTAAGATAATTTCGATATTCCGAATCCAAAAATGAAGTCCATTTTGAAAAATAAAGTTTACAAAATTTCAAAAAGTGGTTATTACTATTCATAACATCTAGTTTTAATAATATTTTAATAGCATATCATTGTTTAGTGAAACTCGGTATTACGTACTACACATACTATCGAGGAAGGTCGTGATTTCGTGTAATGCAAGACAAGTCAAGGATGTGTGTTGTGCAAGCTCCTTTTGGTGTAGCGTACAAAACAAGACATTAATGAAATTAAAAAGAATATTTTTCATAAAATCTCGGGGTGTTACAGGATGCTCGAGTTAACTGTCATCACAGGAATACGTTTAATGCTTAAACTTTCAGGAAAGTTGGATATTTCTATAGCACAATTAAAGGAAAACTTTTTCCAGTAGGTGCAGAGGAAGACTCAGAGAGTTCTCAGGCTCAACCTTCTCTGTCTAAGGAGGGACAAGATTAATCCAGAGTCAGCAATATAGCAAGAAGGATTCGCTTTGGAGTGGAAGATGTTGAGGAAGACAGAAGTCAGGAGGGACTTCAATCAAAAATAAAGAGACTAGTAAATGAGGAAGTCACTTCCCCTGCTTTGGAAACAGCCGCAGAAGCTTTATTTACTTATTCTTTTGTAAGGGAAGTTGTTGATGATAAGCCCATGGAAGATGTTACTGAAAGAACAACACCATTAGAGGGATCATGAATTCTAGAAGAAGCTCAAAGGGAGAATCAGGAATATATTGTAGCTGATGTTGAAGTTGCACATAAACAGGAACAAGAGATAGAGGCAGTACCTGGTGAAGAAGTGGTCAGACCTCAGGAAACTTCTGAAAATATTATTCTTGAAATTCCAGTAGAAGACAAAGATGCAGATGAATGTGATGAGCATGCTTCTGAAGCTCAAACAGATGTACTTCAAGAAGATTTTTCTATGGAGGAGTATGAAAACTCTAAGGAAAAATTCGTGTACTAACCTTCTCAGAACAAATAAAAAGAAAAATCTAATGCTGAATCATTGCCTTTCGTACTGCTACATCAACCTGAGAATGTGAATCAAGCACAGGGTGCATCTAATTCAAGGAAATAAGAAGTTGATGAACTGTACAGAAAGGTATCTCAGTTGGAATCTGAGAATGTTTCTCTGAGAAATTCCTTAGACTTAGAATATTTGAAGTTTCAAAAGCTGAAGGAGTGTACAATTTCAAGGCAAGAAGTTGAAATGTTTAAAGAGGATATGCAGACTGCTATTACACAATTGAAATCTGAAATGGTTATGATGTCAGATTTATCAGATCTAAAGTTGTTTATGGAGAACCAATTTCTATCAGTTGCAAATAATGCTGTTAGTGGATCTGGTACTTCACCTGATTTAATCAGAAGGTTTCAGGCTATCACAGCTGCGTTGAGAAACATGAATGACAGGATACAAGATCTTCAATGTAACATTGCTCCTTTGTTAGTGTTGTTGTACAATCAGAATTTCTTAGTGGATCAACTGACATCTAGTGAGTCATCGATCAGAATTCTATTAGATCAGTTATCAGAGAATCTGTCAATATTTGTTGAAAAAGAGGAAAGGATGCATGAGTTTTTTAGAGTCAATTTAATTGAGGATATTCATATAACTCAAGATAACATGGATCTCATTATCAATCTTGGATATGGGATGATGAAGAGACTTCAGGAACATTTTATAGAAATCAAGTCTGCAATCCAGAGGAGATACACCATGTTGCCTATCTTTCCCAAACATTGATTCCTGTGTATAACATTGTCATGTATATATTTCTATTTTTTTAATGAAAATTTCCTTCATTGTTTATTTTTTTCATTCTTTATTTGTTTTAATGACTTTATTTTTAATATGTCAGTACTCCAGATTTAATTATTGATAAACAGTTCATAATAGCATTTACTAACAGTTCAGTGCATTATTAAAAGTGTTAAAATCCATGATTTTTCGTTCTTTATGATATCACAAAAGGGGGAGAATTTGGATAAACACAACATCAAAACCTCAAAATTTTATTTATGGGGAAACTTAAATGATAAATTTGAATTTATAATTATCTTTTTGGTGGAGAAGTTTTTATTTAAAACATTATAACGAATTTTGAAAGTTAATTTTATTTAAATAATTTTAATTATTTTATGGGTTTTGTGATCATAAAAAATGGGGAGATTGTTGAGAAAAATATTGTTTTCAACAATACATGTTAATGTTATTTAAAGTGGGATATTGTTGAAAATAATACTCTGCCTCTTTATGATAATTTTGATGCTCACAAACACCCTTAGTTATTTTCTAATTATTTTATTTAGTATTGTGCATGAATTTATTAATTTATTTTACTCTTGAAATAATGAGAATTTATTACTTATTTGGAATCTACTTTAGTGCATTTTAGAATCACTGTTCATATATTACGTAGATAAATATAGCACAGAATCTTCTTTAGCGTGTTATGGAATCACTGTTCATACCATACGTGGATAAACGTAGAGTAAGGATGAAAAGCATGTATAATTTTTGAGATAATTGAAAAGTATGGTTAAACAATCATAATTTTCAGAAAAGTATGGAAGAAGAACCTTACATTAGGAAAGAGCCTTACGTTTTGGTTATCAGTAAAGTATGGAAGGAGAACCGTACATAAATTCTAAACATTATGTTTTTTTCTCAAAATTATGGTTCATCAACATTACTTTTGTAATCAACCATACGTTCTTGAAAAGTATGGATCAAGTAAAAGTATGGATCTTCTACCGAACGTTTGAGTTTTGAAGAAAAAGTATGGATGATCAACCCTACGTTTGTGTTCAACCTTACGTTTTCAACCTTATGTTTTCAACCTTACGTTGTTAACCTTACATTTGAAGACTATGTTATTAACCCTATGTTTTGAGGCCACGTCATCAACCTTACGTTTGGAGTCAGAAATGTTTGACAGACGATATTTATGTACAGTGATTAGTAAGCTGATTTCTGGGCAGATTTCAAGCTGGATTTAAAGTCTCTTTTAATGTAAGACTTTGAATGATTCAAAGTCATTTTATTAATGTATTTAAGATCGAATTAAATGGAGCTTTTTATGCCGAGTCTTAAGGGAAGTTACGACCTCTCTGTAAATTCAAATTTTTGAATATCGTGAATTAGAAGGATACATTTATGGATCTAAATGTGTAGGAGATATGCTCAACTTTATTATATATGTTCTCTCTGAAACACCAGCTATAAAAATATATATGTGTGATATATTTTTTTTAAAAAGTGGAAAACAGAGACTGTGGAAATTCACGATTGATCTGACGATTCAAAAAGGGGCGTCAAAGCTCTGTTCTTTCAAGAATAAGGAACTTGATAGAAGATTCACCTGTTCTACATCGAATATCTACTGTGGATCTACTACTGCTGAAGTTGTGAACTATATCTCTATATCTTCTGCAACTGGATCAACTTAGAACTGCTTCATCTTGAAGATCAATATTTTTAGAGAATTCGATCCATCTACTTTCAATTTCATTCTGTTTCAATTATGAAGATCAACTAGAAAATTTCTTTCTGAAATTATTTTTATTCTTGAGTAACCAGCTTCTCGTTCTAAGCAGTGTAGTTTTGTGTTTGAACCAAAAGGCTTTGTTTTGCCTTGTATTGTAAAGGTGTGAACTACCTGTAATCAGTTGTGAATCGGTCTGTGGAAAAGAGGACCAGATAGTGAAAATCATAAAGCTCGTGGAGTTGAGCATTGGTGGAGTGGACTAGGGGCCTTCTGTTCCGCGACCAATTATACATTTTTGTGTTCTTGATTTTACTTATTCCCTTGCATGATCAAATCTGATAAAGTATAAAGGACACAACTCGTTCAAGAAAATAGTTATTGAAAAATTGCAAAAGACACAATTCAACCCCCTCTTGTGTATAATATATAGATTCAGATCCAACATTATGTTGTCTATTATGACTAGACAATGACATTGTCTAATGATATTTATAATTTATAAGAAATGATATCTCTGAAAGGGATAAAATATTTCTTTTTAATTTTGGATGTCATGTCGTATGGTAAACCTTATATCATATCATATAATATATCCTAAAATATGTCATATTTATAAAAAAATTTGGGAATATATTCATCAAAATTTCTTACTCTAAATCCCCATTAACATTGTTCAATTTAAAATTATATTATATCATATAGAATAACTGATAAAATTATACAAAAAAATCCTTTGGGATATCTTTCAAAAAACTTTTTGAAATCTATAAAAAAACACTACCTTGTATCATTTCAAATAAAATACCTCATGAATATCCATCTAAACATCCTTTAAGATAAAATCTAAAATATTATTAATAGAAACTCTCTAAGTTTCATAAAACATAACACCCATTTTTTCAATATTATATTATGACCCCATTGACCTATTGTGATTATAATAAATATTTAATATTTAATTTATAAATGGATACAAAAAATTCCTCTATAATATAATCAATGTTATTCACCCAATAGTTTAATATCACATGAACCCTATCAGAAACGAATATATATATACATAATTATGTACACTATAGGTATCATATAAAATTATTCATAATTATATAGTCCCTCAATCAAGAACTTTGATGGATCCTGCATCATAATGTATTAATCCCATATAGAAACCACATACATGCCCTATACTATTAATATAAAACCATAATATCAATGAATAAATCTCATTTCGTTCAACTAATAATATGAACACATCAAACACCCCTAATAAAATTTAATAAACATATCAGATATGTATTATATTTGTTTAACCATACACTTCCTTAGCCTATATTTATTTATGGCCTAAATGAAATACTTTTCATACAAGAGGACAATGTTGTCTTGGTTAAGCCTCAACTGATGATATGATTTGTAATATACCCACCCATCCCCTCAATTATCTAATTATAAATGTTTTTATAAGAAAGGTATAAAATTATATAGTTTTTCATGCTATTTGTTTTCTTTCCTTTAGTACCTTAATTCAATATGAAGCACAAACCCTCAGCATATTGAAGATATAGTGTTTGATCGGCTATATGGTAAACATTGAGGTTAATCTAGTGCATAAAAATATTTTTGTTCCTAGTAATGATATTCAACATCTCCACATGAAATATTATCAATGCTAAAATTATTAGATAATCACAAACTATTATATTCCATAAAAACATCTATTATGGTTAACTTTGTTTTTTTACTTTGATATGTCATTTATCATTTAACTTTAAAAATTATATGTATCTAATGTGAATGAATAATAAAGTAGAGATAATTTCTTATTACATGCTATATTTCATATTAATAAACTCATTTAATAATATCAAGAAACATTATATATTCACATTTCTAATCATATCCTATTTTATAGACCACTAAATCAACCTAATATTTATTGTACTTCTATGATTTTTTAAAAACTCAATACATATCTATGTAATTCATGCCACATATATATATGTCACTCTTTGATAAAACCATTGACTAAAAATATTTTTTGGGTATCATCTTTGAAAAAATATATTGTAAAATATGGTGAAAACTAGAAATTATATTATTTATGATAAATTCCTTGAAAATAATATTCAAACTACTTTACATTATGTCATCAAATGTTATGATGTTATTTAATTTTGTTTTTTTATGTATAATTTTTTCTATGTTCATCACCATCATCATTCATATAACTTTTCTATCAAAAACTCCCCATCATATTATATCATGATATTCACATTGTTATAAAAATTAAATGTAACTTTTTTATATTTCTCTTTACCAACATAAACTAAAATTTTTTAACACCATAACAGAAAGTTACTTTGAATTTTTTTTTTTTAGACATTTATTTATTTAAATGATCATCATTAAGACCAAATATACTCCTACTATCCTCATAAAAAATACATTCTATTCAGATTATCATGCACAGGTTTAAACACTCCATTATGTTACTAAATAATTATTTTCCCCTTAAATTGGAATATTTTACAAATAAATTACATTATCTATATCATATGGGATATTATATGTGTTGAGAGAAATATTATTAAAATAAGTTTTCATTATATTTAAAATTTTATTGGTGGGTGGTGGTATTATATCCCTCATATTTTAATAAATATCATGGAAAAATATTTTTCTAGGATAATAATCCTATTTCCCAAATGTTATTTCCAAGTATGGTATGGAATTTATGAATCATAAACTCTATGCTTAAAATTATCTTGTATTATTTATAAAATATCACTTTAAAAACTTATTTTATAAAATAAGTGAACTATTATAACTTTACATGTCCCTAATGTTAAGTGTTTTATTTTTATGAAAAATGACACTCAATATTATTTTAAGTGGATTTAATATCACTGTATTATCTTATGTTATTACCATTTATGTATGAATGGTTATAATAATGTATTTTTTTCCTCATTATTACTTCGAATAAATCAATATGTTTAGACCAATGTGATGTATATGTCTTTACAGAACTAAATAACCTACTAGGGTTATGAAAGAAGAAAAATAAATCAGTCATCATACCTATAATTTGAAAACTTAAATACAAGTAAGATAATTTATAGAAGAATATTGACAGTTGAAATTAAATTATACATCTATTCCAAAAATAATAAATATTTCCATATATAACAATGAAAGTAATTATATAAAATAAATGAAAAATTCACAAATCTATACATGAGATAATGTTTTTGTGTAATTAGTAAATAATTGAATTACAAGAACATTAAAATATAACCAAGAATATTGAAAATTAATAATTAAATAAATATAAACACTTTATATCTATTTCAAAGATAAACCCTGTCAAATTATTTCATATATCGTATTTACGTTAAATATATAATATGAAATTAAATATAATAATTTTTATTACACGTATTTTCTGTAAAAAAAGTTACATAATATAAATATCTTATATTCAATAGTGTTTAATCCTTTATAAAATCAATTGTCAAAAAAACTGTTGATACGGTTGTAATAATTTTCCAAATAACACCTTTAATTTGAAAAATTAAAATTATAAAATTATAAACAATTCATTGTTTAAAATAAACTCCATTATATTTAACCATATTTTTCAATTTATATACACTTTATAAAATTGAATTATAATTTAAATATAAACACTTTTTATCCAATTCTGAATTCATTCTATATAAATTAAAATGTTATTTAATATTAATAATTGATATTATAGAATATTTATTTATTATTTATTATATTCACACTATAAATTATTTAAAACTCTATAATTAATAAATTTATCATATAATTTAAAACTATGAAAAACCTAAATACACTTTTTTATAATTTATAAATAATTTATAAATTAAATATTTAAATTCCAAATTAAAATTTTTAAAAATTTAAATTTCTTATATGTTATATTTAACGATATACCATATATAATTATCTATGATATGGTATTGTTTATTATTATTGGGTCTAATAACATACAATTGATTCTGGGGAGCCATCAATTACATTTTAAGACTGATATTCACACCCCGCGATATAACCTTTAGTGGTAGGGGAATCATATTTTACGATATAAAAAATACCATAAAAAAGATGTGAGGCTCTATTTTACACAATGCATGAAAATATATCTTCCAATATGATTCCAAATATATTATTCTATGATATAATAAAACTAAGGGATTTCTATCACTGTATATCATATTTAATTTCTTATTAGATGATAATATCATAGCTTATAATACAATATATCATAAAACAATAATTATATATCACACATTTTGATATCCCATATAATAAGGTTACACCCAATCTGGTTCCTATATTTTTTTCATAAGATCATATAAAAAATCATAAAATCCAAAATTTTCTAAATTTAAACTTGATTTCAAGAATCAAGAATAAAAATAAATCACTAATATCATTGATGAGTTTCCAATGATTTAACAAAACATATTCAACAAAGTAGAAGATAATATAAATTAATACCCAATATCACCATGATATGAATATAATAAATCAATCATAAAAAATAAAGAACATGTACGTTGCATCGATGGTAGCGATAATAACAATCTTATATCATAGTGCGTACTAATGATAGCAAAGAAGAAACAAATGATATCATTCATCCATGGGGTATTTGTGATTTAACTAAGTCACCCATAATTTGAAAATAACCATAACTAACACCATCATATAATAAAATATCTTAAGGAAAAAATGAAATTGGAAGAGAGATATTGAATAATCAGAAAGAATAGCTCACACGAGATCAAAGAATATATAAATAGATTTTCATTATTTTTATAGGTATCATGACACTCTCCATCGTTGTTTATAATTTACTCAAAAATACATTATTTTAGACAAATACCATCAAATTACAACATTTTTAAACATTAATCCATTCAATAAAGATTTATGTACACTTTTTGTCCCCTTCATTTCATCTTATGAAATATTTTTTATGGAGTTTTGGGGTTCGGTCAAGCTCATGCCTGTAATAATGGATCCCCTTGAGCATGATGCTTCACTATTTGTTCTGACTTGTACTGTTCTCACTTAACCAGAAAGATGTTTTATTTGAAAAATACAAAAAAATAGTTTGGTGGTATAAAATATTTTTATTTTTTTTATGCCCTAAATTATTTTTCTGGGGGGTATTGAAAATTGAGTTATTTACTATATATCATGATTTCGAATGTTTAGATTATCATTCAGGCATGATACCAAATTTATCATTTACTATAAGTTGGGATTTCATAGTGTGTTATTTCCATTTCTTCTATATAGAATCTAATATTGTGTTATACTTATAGATGCATATATATATATATATATATGAATTTATAGAAAATTATGAATGTCATAGAGTAGGTGATATTTTCCAGTATAGGTGGTTTTATAGAGTCCATTTGAGATATCTTATTATAGATGTTAATATATGTTATTCTTAAAGTTTACATTATGTTTTAATTTATGGAAATTTTTATGTTTTTTCTAAATATTTCGTTACATTAATAATTATTATGGTACAATATTTTTGTATTATTGTTTTCATGCTTATGATACATTATATATCATAAATTTCTTTTTATATTTATTCCAAGTTGATTCTATAAATAGAGTATGCATTGGTGATTTGAATCTCTAGTGTTACAAGTAGCATGGTTGAATGTATAACATTACATATATATTCTATTTTGAAGCTAATTACCACCTCTTTACTATCAAAGGTAGTTTTAGGGAGGTACATTTTTTCTTATCACTAATCTGGGAAAGTATTTATTGGGATTGATGTTTATATTAAGCTCATGTAATAAATTTTTTTGGGGAAAATTAGTTTTAAAATTATTGAGGAATCTAATAATATTTTTTCAAACTAGGGAACCCCATAATAGGGTTTAGTGACTTAATCATTCCTCTTTAAAGATAAAAAATATATGTTTAATGATTTAATTTTGTAAATAAATTTTTATGGTATTGTTAGGTTGAAACATTCATCATATATTAATTAGTTATTTTTTGACATACATTGGAACATGTGATATGGTAGCTACTCTAGGATTGAAAACTGAATGAAATTTCATCCATAACATCTAAATAAATTATTATCACTAAATAAAAAAATATTATATATTATAATTTTTAAATATGTGACATATCATTATGTAAAAACTCAAGGTGACATTATTAGTCACGTATTAACTAGTCTATACCTATCCATTAACCTCTCATGATAGATCTTGAGGGTGATTCAAACATCCTACATGGTATATAGTATAAGAGATAAAACCTTTTATAATACCAAGGATGAATCCACAGTGAAGGACAAGAAAAACATTATTTTTGATATTATATACTTGTTGCAGTTCTTAATACTACAATGATTTTAGGATATGACTAATACTATGAAATTGATCCTTGTATTTATGAGATTTTTATGATACCCCACCATTGTGAACAAATATGGGGTATTGAGATTTATTTTTATGATGAACTTGTTTTAGGGTTTATAAAAATGTAGAAATAGTTATATTTTGGATTCGAAGAAATTTTTTATTATCTCAAATGTTCAATAATTTTATTATTATATATGTTTGTCCTAAAATTTAATTTTGGATAGATTACAATAGTTATGTGATTTTATATATAATTTCACGACAATCATATATCATGACTATTAAATTGAGGACTTGTTATATATTCTAAAAAGGATTAGTTATAAGATTTAAAGTGATCATTAATTTAATATTATATTATTAGGGGATATATAAAATAATATTTCAAAACTTTTTTTACATCAAGGTGTTATGAAGATGAAATAGATAACACATTACCTTAGTGGAGTAGATATTTTTGTTATAATGGTATCCATGTTGTGTTATGGAAAATTTATCAAGAACCGTTGAACATTAGCATCATCATAAATTATAATGTAGGAGGCTAGGAATGTGATGTTCTAATGTGATATACGACATGAATATTAAATATATATGTGACTGGATGACTAGTATTTCTTTATTATTTATTGAATCATTATCCCTAGAGTATATCACTTTGAATTTGAGATACCATATTTTGATATCTATAGGTAGTGCATAGTGATATTCACTAGGGTTATAGAGTGGGGTGGATAATTTCTACACTCTAGACTTCCAACACAATATAGTATCAAATTTTATTTTAAATATATATATATATATATATATATATATATATCCCATTCTTGATATTATAGTTAATTGATATTTGTACCACACTTGTTTCGTTCTAATTCTGATTGACATTATTTGAACCAAAAATTATAGTGGTTGTATTAGAATGAGATGTATGATTAAAGAATAATATAAAATACATCTAACAAAAAAATATTTATATTTTCAAGGAGAAAATTTTATATAAATAATTTAGTTCAATAAAAATGTACATCATCATTACCACTTAAATTTTATTATGTAGATAAAATGACAAATCCAGGATCATGGATGTATGAAGTAGTGGTGCACAAGGGAATCCCCATGAATTATATTTATATAACTAGGGTAAATGAATTATAATTTATGAAAAAAGAGATTATTTTTAGGATTACCTTTATATATATTATCATGAACTTCTTTGTTACCCTCCTACCAGGTTTGTTGAATTAAGGTATTATTTTCTATAAATCTTCTATAGACCCAAATAAAAATCAAATTGGACCAATGAAACAGATATCTTCCAAAAAATAATTTACAGATGATGTAGGAATCTAAATCTATGGTCTCTAGGATAACATTATACACCAACCATATGAGAAGTAATATAGGGAAATTTATGGACTCTATAATGAGTGAATTATTTTCCTCATAAAAATCATTATGCTCGGGATTTTATATAATAATATTATCTATATATCCTCTATATGTGTTCGATTAAATGATATAATATTACAAATTGAAATAAATTAGTTACGATTATGAACTCTAGATATTTATTTTTCATAATATATTCTCTCTAACTATACATATTACTAATTAAAAGTTAATATGAGATACGATTTAGTTTTTTCATAGTATAATTTTCTTGATTTGACATGTGTTTTCCCATGGCTTAGGGTAAATAGTTATGGTAATTTAATTATGACTAATTCTATCCACTTAAATAATCGGGTTTTGTGTACCCTAAATATAATTTACCTTTTTATTAGGACGGTTTGAAGAGTCTGGAGTGAGATAATTTAGTGAATCATTCATCGTGTAATATATATGACCTATTAGATAGTAACTTCTACGGAATTAGAAAAAATGAGCTAGAAATTATCTATAAAGAACCATTATTAAAATAAAAAAACAATTTTATTAGAATTATAATTCTAAGCATCAATATATTTCAATTTTTTTATGTAGTGGTGATTGTAGATATAGTTAGTATACTAAGATGAAAGTTTGAAAGACAATATGGTCATTTTTCCCTTATAGTGAGAGTTGTAATCATTACTATGATCATCTCAAGCTGATATTATAAATTAGCATTAGGATACATAGTTTTATATTATTATTTTATTTCATTATGAGAAAATATTATTTAACGAAGGTAATTATTTAGTAATGATCAATGGAAGAATGTTCTGGGTGATGATACTATTTAATTACATTATCAATGAAAATGTTAAATTCATTATGTGATGCAAAAATTTTAATTAAAAATATTATTCTTGGGATATGAAATTTTATGAAATTGGATCATCCTTATTATCATGATTATGAATGATCTAATAAGATGATTGAGTAGTTAGAAACCATTCAACTTGCTGTGGGAAACAAGGGTGATTTCCATTGATTGAGGTTAATATTAATGGATGTTATGCCTTCCATCAAGCATCATAAAATCAACTAGTTAAATTGGTTTAAGGTATGATGTGATTAGATAGTCTCATATGATATCCTTATATTTTATCTTTACCTGTATGGATTTTAAATTTTCCCCAAGGGATGAGTTCTGATATTGGTTGAGTTTTTGAAGCAAAGTGCCCCATGAGTTTTAAACATCCTAGATAGTGATACACCAAAATTATATGTGGTTATATTAAGTTATTTGATGAAAATATTATTCAATAGATATATAAGGTGTAATAATATTTATATCTTGATTCATTATTTTTTATCTGGTGATGAATAGGATGTTATATTCTAAATAACCATTGAATAAATCATTGATTTATCCCACTTTAGATTTAGTATTATATTTTGATGAGATTTTGAATTTATAAAATATTTTTTTTCAAAGGTTAATTACTATGTCTATGTGATCACTAATTTAATTTATCAATCCACCCACTTCATATATATTTTTATGCTATGTTCCATGGGATGTATTGTATAATTGTGCATTGCTAAAATTGTTTTATTTCATGAGATTATAATATAGAATATTTATGGTCAAGATTCTTATTTAAGATCTCAATTATGGAAAAGATATTAAAGGTAATTGGGACTCAAATATGATTTATTATGATGTTTTATTCTAAATAAAATTTCTAAACAGATTATATTATTCTTATGATCATGGATTCAAACAAAACATTCATATTGTATTTTATATGAAAATTTCATGATATAATGGAATTTAAGGGTTTTGGGGGAATTTTCCTTGACTGATATTTAAATCTATTTTAGGGATTATACAACTAATTTCATTTTTGATGAGTATAAATGAGGTGAAATACCATTTATCACTACCACTATAGATGGATGGATGATTTAAATATTAAATAATTCATCGATTAAAATGTTATTGTGTGGGAAATCACATGTCTCCTGATAATGTGTGTGGGATATATATATATATATATATATATATATATATTTGCGTTATTATTATTTAAGTGGTCATTAGAACTACCAATTATATCAAATTATTTGACCATATATCATTCCTTCTATATTATACAGAAGTTGTTGTTTAAATGGAATGTTTTTTATATATATTTACTTTTCCCTATTTATTATGCCTTGTTTATTCATTGATTTCCCTAAAACCTTACCCTTACTGAGCATATGACGTCACCCCTATCTTAAATTTTATTTTACCTTGGGTACCAAGTGGTATTTTGCAGTTGATACATAGTGATATTCTAATGGGTTCAAGGGAATTATTAAATACATTTTTTTTGTATTTTATGGTTTACAATATAATGTTAATTTAATTTATATTTCTAGTTTATCAATACTACTAATGTATTTGGTCCTTTTGGATATGATTATTTTTATCTTATTCCAATATAATAAATTAGACATAATATTTGGGATACTAGTGGTATGGAACTATATTTGGTATAAGAGTATGTTTAGAAGAAATATTGGAAACAAAATTTAGGAAAACATTGATTATGGATCATTAACCTATAGGATATGTATAGAAGAACAATATAATGTTTCGGTAAGGTATATATAATGTTTATATGTTGAAAATACATTCCATTATATATACTACAAGTGGATGTGGTTTTAGAAATGATGCTAACATGGGTCATAACTCCAAAAAGTGTGCATTGGGATTGACTCGATCATAACTCGGTGCATGAAAACATTCCTTAATACACATGTTTTTTAATACTCATAAGGGAAATTATATTAACAATATAATCTTTATTTAAATCCCACTATAAAGGAATTGAAAATATAGATATCTCAAAAGAAACCATGTTTATTATTATATGATAATCTATGCATAATTTTTTCAATTTATGTTATGTATTTCACTAGGTTTGGGATTATACATTGGGTTTCATAATGATATAAACTAATCTAGTTTAGGCCATCATTTTGAAATGGTCCTTATAAGAAGGAATGGTAACCACATCAAATCATGTAATAAAAAAAGTAAGAATTACCATTTCTTTGATTTGATAAATTTAATATTTCAAAGGAACTAGTCTCCTAAACATTCTTTTCATATAAGGACATATTATCATCTTCTAAAAATATTGGGAAATAATTCCTTATGAATTACGGATTCAAAGGGTATTAAGAGAAGAATAGGATGATAGTGAAAAAAAGCATAAATGTATAATTGAAAAAAAATGTTTCCATAGATGTGATAATTGTGAAATAAAAAAACCTGGTACTTACATACAATGAATGTGATTTTTCTACAAGTGTAAAGATAAAGGCCACCATGATCCTTATTGAATGGGAATGAAAAAGTTCTCCAATGTACCCTGCTTACACTATATGTATTCAGGTAACTACACAAATTAATTCCCCATGAATCAAACTAATATACATAAAATGTAGCTAATGGATCATGGTTAAGCTTATGAAATTTACACAGATGAAGTGAAAGGACAAGTGTGACTGTGTTTAGATTCATGAATTATGTCATATGAGTATTTCCTCAACAATATCCTTATTATAGTAATTATATAATTTATAAGGATTTTATAATAGTACTCACCCATTAATGATTTGAATGTTTATGTTTAATGGTAAAGATGACCAATAAAAATTATTTAGTGGAAAGATAAACATATTGGAAAACACAAGATTGAGGGAATGATAACCCTTAATATCTTCCTGATGTTGTGATAATGATTTTGGGATAAAGATATGGTTTATATGGATAAATTAAATTGGATAGTACTAACTACCTTGGTATTTATTAATGATTTTTTGGCAAAGTAGTTTATGAGATCATTGATCGAGTTTACATAATTTTTGGTTTAAGTAATACAATAAATAATAAGAGTTTTTCTTAATTAATAATAAAGCACAAAAGTTTTGAATAAGGATTAATGGTAAATAGTATTTATAACATGTTTAAAGAGTTAACATGATGAAGGTATTCACACATTTGGTATGTAATAATTAAGGGATACTTCAAATTGTTTGGGGGATGAATGAGATGTTAATTTTGGAAATTCAGTGACCCTCTTTCTATATGTTTGGATCATAATAGTTATGAAAGGTCATAATGAAAAACATTTATGAGTTTCTTTATGTTGATGTTTTAATGAGGCCTTATTGATTAATGTACTACTTCTATATAAAGAGATTTTTGCATATTGGATAACTTTTTCTGACCATATTTTTTTAGAATATATTTAGAGATAAATTTAAAGAGTTCACAATCATTTATAGATCTTACAATTTGTTAAATGTCAATTTTAGTGATTCAAGCATAAAAAATCTTTTTGGATATTCATTTCATAGAGTAAGGGATGAATTTAGAATTTATTAAAGCACAACCAAAGGATAAAATTGTGATTATGAAATAGAAACATATCATGTAAGTATATTTCCTTATATTCCTCAACAGTAAAATAGTTCCTCAACTTCTAGAAAATGATATTAGACCAAAAAAAGTATCCTGTTAAAGTAATATATTATGAATCAGATGGTTTTTAAAATCATATTATATTTATGGTTTTGAGGTCCTCAACATTCCATTCATCATTCACTTTCTTGTCATCATTGACCTTAACCGCTCTCAATAATTATTTAATATTTTGTTCCATGTTCATATCATTACGTTCCACCAATGTTCTCCTAATTCGAATCATATTTATGCCTTATTTTGTATGATATTTTCACATACCATTTATCTATTATTAAGAGGTTGTTTTATTAACACTTTTATGATGTGTTATTTTTAAAAAGGGTAATGATAAATACTAAACCCTTGATTATAGATATCAGGTTTAGATTGTGATGTCGCAATTTATTTAAGGAGGGGAGAATATGACACATAAAAGTTTGAAAATTAAATCAATGTATTTTACAGCATGTATAATACACAACACAATTAATAAAATAAATATAACACCCTAAGACTCTATGATATATTTATATTCAAATAAATCCAATTTATTCAATAGTTTTTATTACACAAAACGCTATGTTTTTACTTGTGTTACACACAATTCTAATATTAAACAAAACATGACATATTATTAAAATATTATTATTTTATATTTTAGTTATCAACTAGAAGTTGGAATTGTGGTTATGAATATAACTAACTTTGTTATGAAAATTATGGTTCTATATTTACTATGAATAAAATAAAAATCATTTCAAAAAATGATGTTTTATATGAGAAAATGTATTTTTTTCTATAAGACGGTTTATTCACACATTAAGAACGAAGTATGAAATTATTTTTTATTGATTTTAGATGAATTTTTTGAAAAAATAAAAATAATTTTTAAAATAAAAATATCAAAATTAGCTTCAGGTTAATCTTTTGGTTTTTTATCAAAGGATCAAATTTTTAATGGATTGTGAAAGTACTAAAACTTAATCAAAATTTGACTTTTTGTTTAAATTATTTATAACAAATAATTATTTGATAAATTACTTTTATTTTAATATTAGATCAAGTATATATCATTTAAGCCAATTTATCTCATTATAATCATTTTTATATTTAATTTTTATATAAAGACATTGAAACTTTTGAACATTTTCTCTTCACAAACCTATTTTTCATGTGTTTCTGGGATTAATTTTAAATTTCATTTTCACAATTATGTGAATTTAATTTGATAAAATGGATAACTTTTTTTTAATAATGTTAATTTATATTTTCTAATAAGGTAAACATAATTTTTTTTAAAAAATATTATTGAAAATAGTTAAAAATGAATTATAACGATTAAGGTTAAAATGAGATTTTTCACATTACATGTGTTTTTGTTAAAATTATATTTCCACAAAAAAAAGATTTTTTTTAATAATTTGGATTTAAAATTTAGAATTACTATGTATAAATTATCTAATACAAATAATTTTATTTTGGGATTAAAGGATAAATTACCTTGATTTAAAAAAACATATTTCCCTGGTGAAAATAAAAATGGTAAAAGAGAGTAAAACTTATATGATAAGGAATAAAATGTTTAAAAACATTATGGTGGAAGGGTGGATTGACCATATAATCTATACCCTCATTTGGTTTAAAAATATTGAATCTACATTCGGTTATAATGACTATCATAATAAGACCCATGTTGAGGCTCGATCCATAACTACCCCAATCCCACCTCCACTGGTCAGGGGGTGGAAACAAGTGCCGAAGACACATCTAAACTCAAGGAGGCATTTACCAAAGTACTTATATGCACACACATAGATAAATATACAAAAAATTAAAAAGGGAAATAAATGGAAGATGTGATAGTTCTATAAATAAACCAAACATGCAAGGACCTCAAAACAGTATAAATTACAGTATTGTAAACTGAGAAGAAAAGGGAAAAAATACTTGCCCAATTAGAAATATATACCATTTTGATGGAGAATTGGAAAATAAAATCATATAATATAGCCCATATTTTAGATCATAAGTTATAACTACTGTATGCAATCCATACACCCCATATTCCTTTACTCCTCTAAAGCCACAATTGACTTGTCCACTCTATGTAAAAGACATGACACTTTCTACGTGAAACCCATGTAGGCGTGAGTTTATACATACCTAGTAGAATTACCCAAATATGTTTAATGGGGAGAAGTAAGATATACAATATAAAATGGAAGTTATAGATAAAAAAGGTACAATGAAATGGTATATCTCAACCCAAAAACAGAGTGAATGTAAACCCTTTCAAACACAAGGAGCTCAAAATAGTGAGAATATGAACTTCTCATTGAGTATTTTCTACCTATAGCGAGAGAGTGGAATCATCCTTCCATGAGAGTCTAAAACATAATGAACATGGTATACCCTATGCATCTTTGCCACTACTGGAAGAAGAGTAACCAAAACCCTAGGAGTGGGTATCAATGAAGGATACATGTATATATGCTTAGTCAAAGAATCCCAGAAGAGAGAGTAACAGAATATCCATTTCACAACTCAACCCAAGAAGAAGAGTATCCAAAAGTTATAATGTAAGTCCATCTACAATGCCCATCATCTCACACATCATCCTTGGAAACATAAGTCAAAGGTACTTAATCACCACACCTTGATACTATCCACTTTAGGCAGCACTAAATCAACTGCACAGTTTTAGGTCGCATCATAAGTATGCGACATGGTGGGGAAAGTGTGTCTCTTATTTAAGAGCCAAAATTTATTTCAAACCACATGGTATCACTATTATAGACATTCGAGGTTTTAAAACTTATAGGTAAGTATCATATGCCCTTGTACAACATGAGGTTCTTACTCTGATAGTCTCTGAGGAACTCCACTCCCCAACCCAGTAGGAGGGTTATGCTCTAGAATTTCATTAGGGAACACAATTGCCCATTCCTATTGGAGGGAAATCCTAGTGAGTCATAATGAAACTCCATATCTGAGCCCTAATAGGTGGTTATGCCTAGAATATGTCATTGAGGAATGCCACAACCCAACCCTGTTGAAGGGTAAGCATGAAATGTTGAGAAACATTTCTGGTCAGTCCTACTAGAGGGTAAATTAGAAATATCATTGGGGAATTTTATTGCCCAATCCTGCAGGACGGTAATCCTAGTACTATCTTCAGTGAACTCCACTACCCATCCATATTGGAGGGTTACGATCAGGATTATCTGATTATTTTTTAGGATCGTTTCCCTCATCGAGTGTCTCCTTAGTGAATTCCAAACATGGAACATTTCACATCATATCTCAAACGAATCTTCTTATAGAACTGTCATGTTATACATGAAATAAAAAATTAGGATAGGCTAATTGTGGTACAAAATCGATCTTCAAATGATGGAGATATGGATTTTCAAATTTCGGTCAAAAGAACTCAAGGGGAACACAACATGTGATGGGACCCACATGATGTGTGGTCCCACTTCACATCCTTGACATGTCCCTATTCAGTATACCGATCTCGATCGTGTATGGATGCACATTGTATAGGTGTACTACAAAGTGTGTCCCACCGATTCAAGGACATATCTGTGTATTCTGGTTATGTTCTTGTACCAGACCCAATGTTTGTGTATGAGAACCCATTTCCCTATTCACAAACACCATGTCAGTGTTGTCGTTCCCAAGGTTTGGTGAACCGAGGATGGGGTACACAGTATGTGAGGTATGACTACACATCATTTAATCCTTATCTTTTCCCAATCTCTATCATCACCACTGAAGGAGGATAAACACCATGTGTTCTTCACTATACACAACATATACTTGAGATTTTTCTAGAAACTTCATATTATTCCAGATATCATTATACACTTAAAATATGGTCAAACCACCATAGTTATTTCCTTGAATATGACAAAAAATTGTGGATCTAACTGAAAAATTCAAATTTCTTTCATTGGTTATCGTAAATTGTCTCCATTCCTTAAGAAGGGTTTGGCCATGAATTTTTCATGACATTGTGGATTTTTTCATCATGAACATGGAGCTGGAAAACTAAATCAGTCATCCTTTCCTTGAAATATACATATATCTATTCTATGTTCTCAAAACCATTAATAATATATTGATCCTTTGTGTATTTGGGTGAACTATCGATCTTGTGTCAACCGATAATTGTGGAAATAGGAAACATAGGGGTCCCAACGATGAGGAACACAAATAATTATGGCAGTGAAGAAAAAAATAGTTTAAAAATCATCAAACAAGCGTTCTTGGCCAGCGATCAATAACTGGGATCCGAGGTTAGAAAATAGAAGAATTAAATCAATGTTTTAGTTCTTCTTCACATGCATAGATTGCAACAAGGGATCAGATCAAAGAATAACAATCGATCCAATACAAAATTTAATTAAAGGCGTAAAACCACAAAATTTGTGCCCTAACTCTATTTTTGATCATTCTCTAATGAAGAAAATTCTCATTAAATAATATAATCAGAGTTGATACTTTTGTTGTACTTCGATTCATGTTTATCCAAGGGTTTATTTTCGTTTGTATTGATTCTCCATATAGAAGAGGGGAGGATAGCTTCACCGATGAATGTGAATTATGAGGCAACCCTGACCAAATTCTATTAGCGATATATTTATAATATCATTTTAGGGTAAATTATAATTTATTAATTTTTAAAATTAATTGATTTATTCATGTAAACGTACCGCCAAAGAGAAAAGGGTCATAATATCCTTCACAGACTTATTTTATATTGCTCCTAGGGTAAATGACATGTTGCTAACCCAACCGTGGTCTCATATTTTTCATCTTATCAACAATTTAAGGGTAACAACATTTTCATTAATTATCGACACATTTGAATTATAAAATATACATAATGTTTTTGGAAAATAAATTATGATCACATGAGGACTCAAAATTTTACTTCATCTTAGTTCATAACTTTAGAAATATTTTAAAGTCTTCCAAGGAAAAAACCGAGCCTATTCATAATTCCCTCATTAAATATATTTGTCTTGAAAAAGATAAACTATGAAAATAACTCAGAATACCGAGACAACATCTTTCTTTCCTACTCTCGGGAACTCTCTTGCATGTTTCCATGCTACCATAGCATGTAAACTAGTTGGATGATAGTTCCCCATAAGGTTCTATCATGTCAGTCCTTGATCACCATCGAGTGCTCTGTAATGTTGGATCCATCCTCAATGAACAGATCACCCATTTTAATGATGTCTGTTGGATCATGCATGTAACACTTCAACTGCGATACATGTAAGACATTGTGAACCCCCTCTATTTTTGTGGGTATGGTGAGGCGGTATACAAACTCACCAACTCCCTTCACAATATTTAATGGCCCAATAAACCTTGATGATAAATTTCCCCCTGACAAAACCTCTGAATTCCACATCATTGGGAGACTCTCAGGAAAACAAAGTCTCCCCAATCAAACTCCAAGGGTCGATGATGATGAGATGTGTAGGATTTTTATCTACTATGGTCCATCCTCATCAAATCACAGATGACCTAAACTTTCTCCTCTATTTCCTACACTATCTCTTTGGCTTATAATAGATGAATCACCAATATATATCTGGCATAAAAGTGACCTATAGGGTCTCCCATATGGGGTCTAAAAGGTGACATGAAGATGGTAGAGTGGTAGTTTTTGTTTTACAAAACTCTAACAAGGGAAGGTGATCTTCCGAGCTCCAAACAAAGTCCAAAACATAATCCCTCATCATATCATCCAGAACATAGATATTTTTCCATGTATACCCATTTTTTTGGGGGTGAAAGGTTTTACTCATCCACATATAGGACCTGAATTACTTTTAAATTCCTATCCAAAATCATGATGTAAACCGTGTGTTTTGTTTGGATAAAATCGTCAAGGGTACCCTATGAAAGAGAATGATCTCCTTCACATTCAACTTCCCCAAAGTCTCAACTAAAATCAACTCCCTAATTGAAGGGAAGTGTGAAAAAATTGGGAGTCGTTCAAATATTGAGAAGATGGCATTATGGTCCTTCGATGTGCATGGAAGCCCTATGATGAAGTCTATCGATATTTTATCCCATTTCCAATCTAGAATCTCATGGGGTTGCAATAGACCTACCAGACCTTGGTGCTCAAACATCACTTACTGATAGGTGAGGCAATGAGAGATGAGCACATCTTTGCTTCATCAAATGTTGGACTACCAAAACTACCATTGAAGATATATTTTCATCTACCTCACATCGGGATGTATAGCTGGGGAAGAAGTGTGTGACTCTTGAATCACCTCCTACCGTAACATGGTTGGAACCATTTTTCATCCTTAAAAAAAGTTGTTGTGATTCAATCCTTCATAATATTTATCTGTTGTTTCTCCTATGGGTAACTGATCATGAAATACCTCACTGTTGATGCCTCATATGTGAGACTCTATCACACTCTCACGGAGCGAAGGAGTCAACACCATTGACTGAAGAAAATATGTACCCTCTTGCTCCACCAGGGTTAGTTATAGGGAAGCTAACTGATCTGATGCTTCTAGCACTTGTAAATCCTAGAACGTCCTACTAAGTCCATTTAATATAACATTTACCTTCAATTAAGTATGTAATTTTATTAAGTTGTAGTCCAACTAGAACTCCAACCAATGTTGATGATCAGGTTTAGGTCCCTCTGAGTGAAGATGTACCTAAGACTCTGGTGATCTAATTAAACCGAAACAGTGCTCTCCAAGTTGTTATTGTCTCCACATCCTCCAGGTGAAGACAACCACTACAAACTCCAGGTTTTGATTCACATAGTTCTACTCATGGGGTATCAACTAGATCAACCCATATGTGATAAATTCTTTCTGCTACATCAACACGTAATTAATACTATCTCATAAGACATAGTAAAATAATATGAACTCCACACCTACCTTTGGTAGTCTCAACACTAGATCACTCGTCAGCCTATGTTTACCTCTTTAAAGGCCCTCTAACACTGCTCAGATGTGGTAAAAAGTTGTCCCTTCTATGCCAAGGTAGTCAATGGGTCTTCGATTTTGATGATGTCTTCCATGAACCTCATGTAGCACCCTACCAATCCAAGGAAGCTCCACACCTCTGATACATTATTTGGTGGATCCTAAGAATGAACTGCCTCAATACTTACTAGATCTATGGATAAACATTTTTTAGAAATGAAATTCCCTAGTAATTGAACCTCATGTATCTAGAACATGAACTTTGAGATATTTCAATAAAATTGGTGCTCTCGAAGAAAATCAAGAACCATCCTCAAGTGCTCTATATGCTCATCTATTTTAGATTATACGAGTATATAATCGATGAAGACAACCACAAACCAGAATATATATGACTCTAAGACCAGGTTCATCAAATCCATAAAGTTTTTAGAGGATTTTTTCACACTAAAAGGCATCACTAGGAACCTGTAGTCTCCATAGTGACATCAGAATAAAGACTTTGGAATATCAATCTCGTGAACCTGCAAATGGTGGTAACCAAACCTGTGATAAGTCAAGGAGAACCATCCCCCACCTGATGACTGATCTAAGAGGTCATCAAACCTCAACAAGGGGTAATTTTTCTTTATCAAGGAATGGTTCAGGTGATGATAATCTATGAAAAGTCATAAACTCTCATCATCCTTTTTCAAAAAAAAATGGATATGCCTAGGGGGACACACTAGGTATGATGAAACCTTTTTCATGAAGGTCCTCGAACTAAAACAATAGCTCTTGGATATTGGTAGGTGACATCCTACATTTTACAAAAGATTCTTTTGTAGTACCTGGATGAATGTTAGGGAAAAAATCCATTTCTCACCTCTAATTTCCTTGGGGAAGAGGTCTATATAATCATCCACAACTGAAAGAACCCAGATTCATGGAGATTAATTTATTTAAAGTCATAGAAATGTCAACTAATTGGTGATATGTTACAAACTTATACTCACAACATTGACCTACCCTGGTAGGAGATCTATTTTGTTGGAAAAGGTGAATCTCATCCCATCATCGTGCATGCATCTGAACAGTCTACGGTGAAAGTAAGTCTTGGCTCGAAACATGGAAATAAATTCCATAACCAAGGTGATGTCATATGATTCTATCCTGATGACCAATAGGTACAACAAGAATCTCTCCCAATCAAGTGATAGCTCACACTACAGGTAGATAAAAGATAAAGAATAATTTCCCCCTGTTGGAACCCAAAGACGAAGCTATTGTGATAGAATCACTACTAGGAGGTCTAGATCTTACACTAGGAGCCAAGAGATAAAGTAATGACTATAACATTTTTATACTACTTCAGATACAAGAGTAGAATAAACACATATCATACCTTTAATCATTTGAAGTGTTGTGGGATCATAGACACAAAAAGCCTATAATTCCCTATGACCCCGATCGCCAGCTCCCTGAGACTGAAGTGGGATAACTGTTTATGGTTGTGGAAGGAAATCATAGTGTCGGCATCCGCCTAAAAATCCCCCTACTCCAATGCAAGTTCTACCTCATTGGGGACCACCATGTCCCGCATGGTAGATCCCTAATAATGGCATTGTCTCTACCAGGGTGGTCCATTAGCTATCTACATAGGCTACTCAACATGTTCGGCCGAATAGTCTCATTCCATGTGACCACATCCACAAAAATTAAATCACCACCCCTCTTTAGGTTTCTCTGGTCCTTTGTGTTGTATCTTCCCCATAGGACCATGGTCCTAGGCCTGCTCTAAGAAGGGTCTCATATTCAGAGATATTTGGCACCTGCAAGCTACAGTAGATGACTCATCTCTGTTGTGCCCACTCCCAAATCCATCTACTTGGTGTCCCTCTAATAGAATTATTTTTTTCACTATTTCCTACTCCATCACCCCGTCATAGTTGGTGATGCACAAGGTCACTACGATGGCTCAGATCACTCTGTGGAGTCCCCACTCAAACTCCCATGATTAGATGTAACCATCACAGATCCTGTTGAGAGCGTTCCATGTAAGTTATGTGAACCTAGATGCATACTCAACTACTATCATCCCACAATTTTAAAGCTCAATAATATCATCGATCCAAACTATAAGTATGAAGGAGGAGTAGTACTCCTCATGGAATAACTGTTGGATGTCATCCCACGATAGTTTCGACCCCTCGTGAATCTATGTAACCAGGCTCCACCAATGCCCAACCCCTCCATAAGAAATGCTGGTTTCTAATTACATCATATAATTTGTTGTTGTCTAGATAATATTGAATATGTGCACCACTGATTCTATACAATCTTGCGATGTCCGAGGATCTAGATATTCACAGAACATCAGCAATCTCTGATGTTGGAATTCACAGAGTGCGCTCTGCCTACACATGTCTTAAACACACTTTTCTGGGATTAATGACTACTCAATAGGTGTTGGTGATTCTATTCATCCCCTTAGGTTTTGGTGATTCTATTCATCCCCCTAGGTGGTGGTGTTTCATTTTGGACCCCAAATTGATGCCTTATCTCTCATTGTGCCGTCATTATGGACTAGAGCTGGAATCCTGGGTGGTTGTCATCGTGGATCCATCTTGAAAGTTATCAAGGAGTACCAAAATCAGATGAGAATATATATATATATATATATATCAACAATAATTGGGAGAATTCATAATAAGGATAGTCAAATACTCATTACTATATGATCCATGTACCATTAATCCCTATATAAATGTCTTCTCATGCCGAGTAGACAAGCATGTTGTGAGGCTCCTAGTGAATGGCTATGTCTTCTGTGACACCATCACTGGATTCCCTAACCCAAGATCCACACAAAATACATGTTGACATTATTTACCTAAACCCACATAATCTTCTTTAATGGGATACGTTCGAACAACATCCAAAGGAATGAACTTTCTCTGATACCAATCTTTCACAACCAGACCCAAGCTGGGGCTCGAACCACAACTACCCCTAGCCTGCGTATTTAGTATAGTGGTGACGATAATCACCAAAGGAACAACTAAACACAAGGATGACTTTTCAAATATACATGTACACACACACACATCTAACACAATGATAAATTATAGAGGTATGGAATTGGAATATGCAACACTGCTATAAATTAACCAAACATGCATGGACCACTATACAGTACAAAGTACAATACTGTAAATTAAATATAAAAGGTTAAAAATACATATCTAACGATAAATTTGTCCAACCATGATAAAAAACTAGAAAAGTAGAACAACTGAGAGATCCCATTTTCCTAGATCCCAAGATATGACCACCAAACACAGTCCAATCACATAGTATTCCTAATCTCCTTTAAATTCATGATCGACCTTTATGCTATCAACAAAAGACATGACATATGTTGGGAGAATCCCATGCAAGGATGAGTATATACATACCCAGTAGAACACCCTAAAAAGGGTGAAAGAGGAGAAATAAGATATGCAATAGAAAAGGGAAGACAAAGATAGAATAATTTATAGTGAAAGTGTACACCTCAACCCAATAAGAGAGTGAAAGTAAACTCATCCAAACACAAGGAGCTTGACACGGTGGGAAGATCAACTTCTTGTGAGTATTTCATACTGATATTTGATGATCAGACTCATACAAAAAGATAATATAGACATTAAAAGCATGTGGATACCCCATGAGGTTTCACCTCTATTGGAATAAGAGTAACTAAAACCCAATGATAGGGTACCAAAAAAGTATATATATATATATATATTCTCAGTCAAGGAAGTCCAAAAAAGATAGTAAGGGGATATCCATATCATTACATAGTCCAAGAAGAAGAGTAGCTAACCATTCCATGGTAAGTCTATAAAAAATGCCCTATATCCCATGCATATTCCTTAAACACATAAGTCTAAAGAACTCAATCACCACACCTTGATACGTTCTGATTTGGGTGGAACTGAATTGCCTACAAGGTTTTAGGTCACGTCACAAAAACACATCTCTGTGAGGAATGTTCCCCTATTCCTTAAGAGTGTGAGGTTACATCAAACCATGTATCATCACTATTCCACACAGTTGAGGTGACAAAAATTCAATGTAAAGATCCCATGAGGTGATGAGATAGGAGGGTCATACTCTGATTGTCCTCGAGTAAGTCCACTGCCCAGCCCAACTAGAGTGTTATGGTTGAGATTGTCTTTGGAGAATTCCATTTCCCATTCCTAATAGAGGGAAAGCCAAGTGAATCATAAGGGAACTCCATTTCCCATCCCGATGTGCTGGTTATGCCTAGAATTTGTCATTAGGGAATGCCACTACCCAATGCTACTGGAGGGTAAGCCTAGAACAATCATCAGGAATGCCACTTCTCAACCCTGTTGAAGGGTAAGCCCAAAGCATCGAGGAACTCCACTACCCAATCCTACTGGAGGGTAAATCCAAAAGATCATCAAAGAATGACACATCATGACCCTTCTAGAGGGTAAGATAACCACTATATTTGGGGAACCCTACTATCCAACCTTTTATAAGGTTACGCTTGGGATTCCCTGATGATTTTTTATGATCGCTCCCATCAACGAGTCTCAAATTAGTGCATTCCAAATACAGAACACATGACATAGTGTCTCAATATATATTTTTGAGGTAATCATCACATTATACATAGAAAAAACATAGGATAGACTACTCTCAGGAAAAAAATCCAAGATCAAACAATAGAGATATAGATGTTTGAATATCACTTTGAATAGATCAATGGGGACATGATGTGTGCTCCTACTTCTTTTCCTAGTCACGTATCTGGCCAGTACATGTGTCCTATCTATGTAGGGTTATATGTCTTGTAGGTGGACTACACAATATCTCCCACCCATATGGGGACCATGCCATCTCAACTGGTCGTGTCCATGTACCGAACCCTGTGTATGTGTACCAAAACACCATGTTTGTGTGGTTAGCCACATGGGTGGGCCAACTATAGAAGTGGTACGTGATGTGTGAGGTAAGACTACACACCATGTCATCATTTTATTTTCCAAAACCCTAGTGTTACCACTGAGAGAGGATACACATCGTGTATTCTTCATTGTACATGAAAAGTTGTCATGAGTTTTCAAGAAACTTCAGAGTTTTCTAGATTTCATCTTTTTCTTCAAATCCAATCAAACAACCTTAGATATTTCCATGAATATGTCAACAATTTGTTGATCTTATTGAAGAAGATGGATTTCGATCATTGATCAACACCAATCACCACCATTCATTAACAAGGGTTTAGATGTGTGTGTCACATGCCATCATGGATTAGTTCATTGTGATCATGGAGTTTAACAACCAGATTAGTCATCCCCACCTTGAAACCATTGAAGAACTATGCTCAGTTCAATAACTGTTAATGATTTGTCGATCCACCGTGTATCTGTGTCCCCTATCGAGCTCGAGTATCTATGTATTTTTCTAAAAGAGAAATATGCATGTTCTCAAGGAGAATTGACTGAATAATTTTGTGATAAAATAACCAAAAAAGTTTTTAAACATCACTAGACAAGTGTTCTTAGACAATGATCATGAATAGAGATCCGAGCTTAGAAAACAAAATAATTAAATCAATGTTTCTATTCTTGGGCACATGTAAGGTTTTCAATAAGGCTATAGATCTATGATTAACTATTGATCCACTCAAACATTTAATCTGAGACATAAATTCACCAAATATGAGTCCTACCTATATTTTGTATAGTTCATTTTTAAAGAACGCACTTTCCACAGATTAAGTAAGATCTTATGCATTTGTTTCGCATCAATTTGCACTAATCCATGGATTTTTCATCATTCATATAAATTCACTAAAGGGAGGATGGGAGGATAGATTATATAGTGAATTTGAATTATGATCAAACCCCATCCAAATTTGGTTAATGATATATTTACAATATCATTTTATGTCATGTTATAAATAAATAATTAAATTAATTAATTAATTTTCTTAAATGCACCGCCAATGAGGGAAGGGTCCAAACGTCCCATGCCGACTTATTTTATGTAATTAATTGGGTAAAAATGGAATTCTTAATCCAACCAATGTATTAGATTTTTGATATGATCAAACATTTAATATTTGTTCAATTTTATTTAATTAACCACATGCACACAATATTAAATATACATAATATTTTTATAAAATTAATTCTTAGCACATCGGGCCTCAAGATCACACATTATCTCAAAACATAGATATAAAAATATATTTAGAAATATATTAATGTCTTACAAGGGGAAATGGATCTCTACGATGAGCTCACATTATTGAATACTTTTGGGTATTTAAAAAAATGACACTCTTCTATTATTATAATAGGGGACTCAGACACCCCCACTTCTTCACCCCTCTCAATCCATTTTGATATATTTAACCATAAAATAATTACCTCCCAATTTTCATCCACTAATCATATAAGACTTAGTTTGGTAAAAAATCCATCTTAGGAAGGATTTTGGTCTAAACCCAAGGAGGTTACCCGAAGAAGAGGTAATTTTATTCAATATTCATTTTCATTTGATTTATTCTACACCTTTATAAATTATTATGAAACTATGTTTCTATAATAAAAGTAGTATAATTAATTTATTTATATGTTTTTATGTTTTTATCATCACCTATAACTGTACCCACGTCCATCTAATGGGTTATAAAATCATCATTGTTGTGTTCATTGGACTACCAGCTCGTGAAACAATGTCATTATTTTTTCCATTACCACATCTGATGGGTGGGTAAAATTATGGATCTAAAGTATATATATGTTATTTGTAAAATAATTACACATCTTGGGTAATTATATAATATATAAATTTTTTATTTCTATTCCTTAGGTGATAGGGTAACATATATCTTGTGTACAGTATACTACCGCCTCATGAGGTGATATGATATGTCTTTCAATAATTCTTAACATGGAAGGTCATAAGGTTAAATTATTTATTATATATGATATATATAAAATAATTATGATATTCATGATATAATTATAGTTATTAAAATATAATATGTCATATCATTTCATATCTTTTCACTCACATAAAGATGATTACATCGTTTGTGTACGTGTGGAATCCCGCATTCATGAAGTGATGTGACTCAATTTTCATCATAAAAACTCCTAGATGATATATATAAGTGTATTTAAAGAAAAAATATATTATTTATGATATTATGATCATTAAATAAAGATAAAATACTATTTACTTCCTTTCTATATTTATTTTGGATAGATGGAAATGTTACTGTTTCATACGTACAACCAACCATCTCCAAGATCATAATGTACTTCATTTTCCAAAACCATCTTTCATGGTTGGCTATAAAAGTATAAATAATATATAAATAGAAAAAAAATTCTTTTTTAGTATTTTGTATATATTTTAACTATAATATTTATGCATGAAAAGTTACTTTCCTGACAAAACAAGCATGAGAGAACAAGGAAATTAACACTCAAAAAATGTAAATAATGAACACTAATTAATGAATGGGTGATAAGATTCTATAAAAGTAACATATATGATATTATAGATGTTAATTTGATTCGTTTATAAGTTAATAACATCATTAAATCCACTATATTATAGGTTAAAGCACATTAAACCAAATGTAATCATGAGGTATGGATTTCTCATCTCACATTTACTTCCCTGAAACATAACCCATATTCAGCCCTAAATTCTTCTGTGTGGGATATATACTTACCTTTTGTATATTATATCATGAACTAATTTAGCTTAATGTTATTTAATATTTCATTTAATGTTATATATTTTTGGGTCTATTGATAAAAAAATTTAAAAAATAGTACGGTATTATTTTACAATCACATCATTATTTAGGATTGTTTTTTAACTCTCCCTTTAGGGAATTATTCAATATTTATATATTAAAATCAATTATTTTTATTTAAATATTTTAATTAATGTATATTTTCATGTAATAGTACCATTTTATCACTCATCGGTACTTAAAATTATTTATAAAATGTTTTTTATAAAATCTGATATTATTTATCCATAGTCAAAAATCCTTTTTCATGAAAACCAATTATTTCTAAAAATGATATCAAAAGTGTTCTTAAAAATTTCAAAACAATTTATTAAAGACATTACAACCCAATTTTTAAAGTTTTTCTATTTTTTTCAAAAGGAATAGTCATGTTGTTTCCAAAAAAATTATTATTTTTCTTTCACCAAAGATGTGAAAAGAATTTTTGTTTTAACATATTCAACATGTAAAAAATTTCCTTCATTCATGACAAAAAATGTTTTATATATTCTATTATATGTTTTGGAGGTTATTTTAAACTAAATTTTTTTTAAAAATGTTTTGTTATTTTTTAGTTTTAAAAGTTTATTTTCGAAATTAAATGTTTATTGTTATCAAGAATGTTTGTAAGGATATTTGCATTGTTTTTATATTCATCAATGATAACAAAACAATATTTTACCGATGATCCAATGTGGATATTTTTTATTTAAAAAATATTTATTATTTATTCGGATGATTTATGATCAATTTAATTTAGTATATAAAATTTTTATTACCAGTCACCATTTTGCACTGAATGCTTTATGAATATGTTTATTGTTTGAGGTTAGTATTAATGTTTCATAAGTCAATTTTCAAATAAGAAGGTTTATTTTGATTAAATTTTACCCATTATATATGAGGAATTAATTAGACTATGTACGTGATAAGAGTGGCCTAGTATAACCCCTCGATGCATTGGTATGTCAAATGAGACAAAATAGATATAGTTTTGGTCGAAGACATACCCATTTATATAGATATCTTGGAACAAGCCTCCATGGTATTTGATGTGTTGAGACAATACTCAATAGTATTGGATGTATTGGAACAATCCTAGATGGTATTAGATGTGTCAGAACAAGCATCAAAGGCATGTTTTAGATATTTTTCATTATTCATTCCATAATTATGAATTTAATTATTGATGTTCCATGATATTATTAAAGTATTTGGAATATCAGTGGTAAATTTTCAAGATCATGTGACTAATTATATAGAATTATTTGATCATCTTTTATTCTTAAAATATTAAGAAAATTTTATTTATTGAATAGAATGTGTTTCAATTATTTACCTGTTCATATTAAATATGCCTTATTTATTCAAATATTTCAATATACGCTTACTCTTATGAGGAATCTAAGCTCACCCCATTATTCAATTTTATTTTCCATAGGATACCAAGAAGTGTTTTATGATTCACATGTTGTGATAAAATAAGGGTAATAATGGAATTATCAAATAATATTATTTTTTTATTTTATGTATTAAAATATAATATCAATTTTATGTATGTATCTTCTAAACCATCAATTATAAACTATTTTTTCATTTGATATGTGATTTAATGTGTCTTACGATAAGGTAATATTGTTGAAACCATCTTTGGGATGCAGGGTTTGGGGGATTATAATTAGTATTAGAGGAGTTTTAACATAAACCAATGAAACCAGATTTTGGAAAACATATATTAGGTATAATAACCCTATTATAGACACTGAAGATAAGTATAAAATAGCATCCTAATGTGTTTTAAGTTATATATTAGGTGGTTTATCATGGAAATAGGTCCATGTCAAGATTATACAAGTGGGTGTGGTTCTGAAATATAAATTAATATTGGTAATAAAATCAAAAATGAAACCTTGATTTTGACCCGATCATCTCTAGGTTCACAAAAATTGGACTCACTATATACATTCTTTTAAACTCTTGGTAGATATTCTTAGGATAATTCAAATTTTAATTATATACCATGAAGTAGGGTTTTAAAATAGAAATATCCCAATGAAACGATGTTTATGATTATAATATTAGCTACGTATAAAAGTTTCAATTTACGTTAAGTATTTCACCTGTTTTGGGATATTAAATTATGTTTCATAATTATAAAATAAAATATATTATATTATATAATTTAGAAATGGAACCTAGGAAAAGGAATGAAAACTATATAAATGCACATAATCCATAGAGTAAGAATCATCAATACCTTTATGGGATTAAGCCAATATTTGTGGGGTAACTATCCTCCCAAACATTATCATCATATAAGTATATAATATCTTGTGATAACAAGAAAGAGAAATAATTCTCTAAGAATTATGGTTTTAATGGTAATACAGTAAAAAAGTTGATATTAGGGAAAAATGAATTAAGGGAAGATGGGAGAGAAGGATTTTTCCCATATGGGATAATTGTGGAAAGAAACAACCTAGAACTTTTTTAAAGGGAATGGAAGTTTTCTAAAAGTTTATAGATAAAGGATACTATGAACATGAATGGAAGGTTAATAAAATGGTTTTCATTTTCCAATGTTTCCACTATAATGATATGAGTGACAACCTATGTGAATTCCCCATTTGTCAAAGGAATATACCTCAAAATTGATAATGGATTATCATGAATCTTATGCTATTACAACAGATGAAGTGGAATGATTATTTTGATTGCGTTTGGATTCCAAAATTATTAAATCTATATATTTTTTCATTGATATCCTCATTATTAAAATTATGAAATGTGTAAGGATTTCACTATAGTAATAATTATTTAATGATTTGAAAGCGTATGTTGAGTGATTTTGAGGAATAAGAAAAATAATTTAGTGGAAAAATGAACTTCTTGGAAAATTCATGATTGGGGGAATGATAACATTTAATATGTTCCTAATGTTGAGATAAATATGTTTGGATAAAGAGATAATTAATAAGGATAATTTAAATTATATAGTATAGACTACCATGGGATATATTAATGGTTTGATGAAATAGTTGTTTTTTTCAATCATTTATTTATTTTATAGATTTTTTTATTTAAGAATCACATTAAATAATTTTCATTTTACATAATGAATTGGGAATAAAGAATTATTTTCAGTATGGTTTTATAGTAACTCATTTTATTACCATGTTACAAGATAATACATCATGAAGGTATTGACATGTTTGGTATGTGAAAATTTGTAGAAACATCATGTTGTTGGGGGGATTAATAGTATGTTCATTTTTGAAGTTAAGTGGACTCATTTATAATGTTTTGTATCTTAATCAATTGGATGGGTCATAAGGATTACCATTTATGAGATAATTTAAGTTTGAATTTGGAATAGGTTTAGATATTAATGTATTACTTCACCTAAAAAATTATGAATATTGGATTACATGATCTACCCATATTAACTTTGTAAAATTGTTAGAGATATGTGGAAATACTTGTCAATATTTTTTGGATCTTAAAATCCATTAAAATTTAATTGTATTGCTTTAGGAAAGAAATTCATTTTTAGATATCCATATCATGGAGTAAGGGATGAATTGAAAATCTACTAAATCATTACAAAATTATGAATTCTTTTTATTAAATAGATATGTATCAAGTAAGTATATTTCAATATATTCTTATATAGTTAAATAATTCTTCATAATTAGATAAAGGGTCTTAAAAAATGTTATTTTATTATAATCATATATTATGAATCAGATGGACTTTTAAACAACAACAGATTTATGGTTCTGAGGTCAGTAACATTCTATTGATCATTCATTTCCTTATGATCAATTAAATCAATAAATATCTATAATTATTTATAATTTTATTCCACGACCATATCTACCCTTTCCACTAATGTTCTCATACTTTGAAACTTAGTTATGTGTTATTCCATAAGAACTTTGTACATAGAATTTTACACTTATTAAGTCGATGTTTTATTTTCCGTTTTATGAGGTGAGGTTTTCGATATTGGTAATTCGAAATACCAGACCCTTCATTACCGATATCATGTTAAAATTTTTAGGATTCAATGTATTTAAGGAGGGGAGAACATAACACACTAAAATTTTAAAATAAGAACATTGTAATAGATACAATGTATGAAAAAAAAGTATTGGAACAAAATATAACACCTTGATATTCTATAATATATTTATATTTAAATATATTTAATCTCTTCAACAACATTTATTACACGCAAAAATAATTTTATCTTATGTTATACACAACATAGATTTTAAACGAAACATGATATGTTATTAAAAATAATTATTCAATATAATATTTATAAACTATACATTGTAAATGTAGGTATGAATAAAAATAACTAAATTATTAAAATTATGGTTTATATTGGCTAGAAGTAAAATAATAATTAATTAAAACAAAACGAAATTTGTTCTGAAAACTATTTTTTTAATATAGTTTAGTTACCCTTTGTGAACATGATTTAAAATTATAGTATAACAATTTTAGAATATATATTTGTGAAAATAAATGTAATTTTTTAAATTATAATATCAAAAAAATCTCAGGGGGGGTTTTTATTCTTCTGAAAGGTCTAATTTATTGATAAAGAGAGAAAATAATGATTTTTAACTGAAAAATACATTTCCATTTAAATTATTTATAATTAAAAATTATATTTTTAATTTGTTTCAAAGTTAAATTAGTTCAATTTTATATCAATTAGTCAAATTTATTTCATTTTAATCATTTTAATATTGACTTTTCAAATAAAAACGTTGTATACTTTTAAACATTTTCGCTTTGAAAACACATTTTCTCATCCCGTCTGTGGGATTAATTTTAAATTAAATATTTAATATTTTGTGAACTGAATTTTCTAAAATTAATTAAATATAAGTAATTAGAATAATTTATATTACATAATATTTTCAACTTAATTTTTTACCATAATTATTTTTTATGATAGTTAAAAATTAACTATCTTGATAAAGGTTAATTTAGGGGTTTTTTCATTTGTTGTGCTTACGTTAAAATTAATTTTAAAAACAACATATAATTTTTATTTAATAAATATGATATATTATTTATAGTCATTAGGTATAAATTATGTTATATTTATCATTTTAATTTAGTCTTAAAGGATAAATTACCTTGTTTAAAAATATATGTTACCATGGTGAAAATTAAAATAGTTAAAGAAATTATAACACAAAGGCTAGGTAATGAAATTTTTAAAAAAATTGTAGTAGAAATTTTTATGGGTCATATAAAAAATAAACTCCATTATATATGAATTATAGAGATACATGTGTTGATAATGAACTCAAATTATTGAATACTTTTTGGTGTTTTCAAAAATGTCACTCCTCCAAAATTTTAAAAGGGAACTTACTCCCCTTATTTATTCACACAAACCAGGATATTTTTCTCAAGAGAACCTAAAAAAATAAAATATCAACTTCCATACCATGATATTATAATACTTATTCTGGTAATAAATCTAACCTATGTATTATTTTAGTTTAAACCTAGAGACTTTAACTGAATAAGTTGTAACATTCTTTAATGAGCATATTTATTTTATTACTTCCTGTACCTCCTTCAATAATTATTAAACCAATATTAGATAATAATCTCAATATCATCCTTATAATTATATTTTTTTTATGTTAATTTCATGACCCACAACCATCCCCACTTCCATCAAATGGGTTATGAAGTCATCATTCATGTGTACGACAGACTACCCCTTATGAACAAATGTTGTTTATTTTTCTATTACCACCTCTCATAGTGGGGTTTGATGATGGATTTAAAGTATATATATGATATTTGTAACATAATTATAACTATGTATTATTAAATAATATATAAATTTTTTACATTCCCTTACATATGGGTTATGATATCATCTTTTAACTGTATGGCTAACTACCGCCTCACAGGGCAATGTGATTTTCCTTTCCCTAATGCTTAACATGGAAGTTGATAAGGATAATGTTAATGATTATATTTGATATAAATGAAATAATATTTATATTTATGACATATTTATCTTGGTTAAAAGATAATATTTCCTTTTATTTCTTATCTATTCCATGACTTAAAGATAATAATACTGTTAGTGTATGTGAGAACCACCACCATAATGAAGTGTTGTGGCACTCTTTTCATCACCACACAACATGGATTACACGTATAAGTATATTTATAAAAATAATATGGTATTTATCAAATTTTTATCATTATTTAATGATAAAATATTACTTACATCCTGTCAATAATGATTTTTGAAAAATGGAAACATTACTCACGTGTACGTGTGACCTACCATCCCTACGATCGTAACATTCATCATTTATCAAACCCATATTTTATGATTGGTATTAAAATAATAATTAATTAATTAATATTATAATAATTTAAAAATTATTATTCTGGAGATTATGTAACTATATAATATATGTAAGAACTGGATCCTTTACGAAAAAACAAGGATGAGAAAACATGGAAATTAACACCCAAAAAATGAAAATAATGAAAGATTATCAATTAATAGGTGATAAGATGTTATAAAAGGATAATATTTGAAATTCAAAATATCAATATTCTTTTTTTATCATTTGAAAATATTTTTAAAACCTCTATAAATATGTTTAAATCATCTTCAACCAAAAATAAGCATGAGGTAAGGGTTTCTCGTCTCTATTTTATATCCATGAGAAATGTGCCATATTCGCCCTAATTTATTTTGTGTTGTGTATATAATTAGCTTCTGTATTTTACATCATGAATTATTTTATCTTCATGGTATTTAATGTTTCATTTAATGTTATTTCATTCCTGGGGCTTATGATACAAAAGTAACCAAAGTGGTAAAGGTTTATTTCACAAACTCATCATTATTCAATATTACTTTTTGTTTAAGTCTCCTATGATTGAATTATTAGATATTTTTATTTTAAAATAAATTTATTTTATTATCCTTTTTTATTCATTATCATTTTCATGTAATGGTTTAAATTTATTCTCTTTTATACATATAATTATTTAGAAAATATTTTTAAAAAAAATATGATTTTATTTATCTCATTGGTCAAAATCCATTTTTCATCATAACCAATTTATTTTAAAAATGTTTGAAAAAATGTAATTAAAATTTTCTAAATATTTTATTAAAGAAAATATTTCCCAATTTTAAAATTTTATAATTTTTTAAATGGAATCATCAAGTCATTTTCAAAAAAAATTCTGGTTGGATTTTGCTGAAAATGTAAAATGAATATTTGTTTTAACATACTCAGGATAATAAGAGTTTCCTTTGATCATGACCAATCAATTTTTGAAATATTTATTTATAATTTCAGTGGTTATTTACAAATAAAATTTCTTTTTAAATTTTTTTGAACATATTTTTCAAACGGTTATTTTTATATTGAAGAGAATATTTTCATCAAGTATGTTTTAAAGACGTTTTATGGTATTTTTATTCATAAATGTAATCAACCCTTCATTTTACATATGATTCACTTGGGATTTGTCATATTGATATCATACATATAACTTATTTGGATGCTTTATGATCCATTTAATTGATGATGGACAATTTTATTTCCATTCATTATTTTACTCAGAAGGTTTTATGATTTTCTTTTGATTGGGGGCATGTTTTAAAATTTTGTATATTAGTTGTTCAATACAAATATTTATATTGATTATGATTCACCCCTTTCATATTAGTAATGCATTGAACTTTTCATGTGATTGGAGTGGTTTTCTATAACCCCTTGATGCATTGATAGGTCTCATGACACCAAATATATATGATTTAGGTTGAGGACATACCCATTTATATATCGCTATAGGAAAAATAATTTCCAATAATTGATGTTCTAGAATAAGACTTTATAGTGTTAGATATCTAGGAACAAGACTTGATGGTATTAGATGTCTTCTAACAAGGATCAATAATATGTTTTAGATGTCCAACATTACACATTCCATCATTATGAATTTAGTTATTGATATTCCATGTGATTATTTAAATAGTTTGAATATCTATGGTCAAGTTTCAAGATCATTGTATTATTTATATGGAATGATTTGACCATATTTTATCCCTTTGATATTATGATACTGTTTTTTATTAAATGACAAATTTTTTATTTATTTTTCATTCCACATTAATAATTTATTAATTATTTATAGCTTTCGAAGTATGCATACCCTTACTGAGCCTCTTAATTCACCCCTTTCTTATATTTAATTTTCCCTAGGACTCTAGGATGTATTTTTTGATTGATATACAGGTATACACTAAGGTGAATCATTTCATTATAAAAGAATATTCTTATTTATTTTATGATTTAAAATGTTATTTGAATTTTAATAATGTATGTATTTTACCATGACTAGTAAAATCTTTGTCCCTTTAGGATGTGATTCCTTATATCTGATACTAATATAACAATGTATAAACTGGATCTTGGATACTAAGGTAGTGGCACTATAATTACTATACAAGAAAATAAAACAAAGTGTTCAATGGCTTGACTTGGAAACATAATTATACATTTACCATGATATGTTTTGAAAATGGATCTTTGGTTAATCGTTTGATGAATTTTACCCTAGAAGTTATGAATACAGGTACATCCTTAGTTTTGTTACAAAATTCAGTGCAGTAAAATTTTATAGAAATGTATAAGAAAGCTTTGAATGAAAATCCTGATTTTTATGAAAAGGTATAATCTATTTAGAAGGGTTTATATATTTAGTTTAAGGTTCACATGTAAGATTTTATCATATTTGTAAAAATATTATGCATGCCTTGTGATACCCAATTGAAGAAAGAGTTATTGAATGAAGCTCATAGTTCTATTTTTTTTAATTCATCCATTGAGTACTAATATTTAAAGATACCTCAGGGTGTATTTCTGGTGTGATGGTTTGAAATGATATAATGAAAATTTTACCATGAAATGTTTTACTTGTTTATAGGTTAAATCAAAATGATAATTACCAAATGGAATTATTAAACTTCTTACTATGTTGGAGTGGAAATTAGAAAACATATCCATTTATTTCATGATGGGATTTTTAAATACATATTGATGTAAAAATGATATTTTAGGAATTTTTTTTCAATTAAATATCTCTTCTAACTTCCTTCCCATGAAAGAAACTATGAAATTGAATTATCTATCTCGATTGTATTCAAAGGAGATAGGCATGTTACCTGGAGTTCCTCTATTCATTGTATTAGACTGTGATCATAGGTTTTTATTAAATTTAACAAATGACCATCCGAAGATGACAGGCGTAGAATTAAATTTCAGAATAACCATTAATTATTAAAAAAATGGTTAGTATGTGGAAATTATTAAGAAAGTGGAAGATATTCCTTATTAATATTCGATGAAATATAAGGGAATTTAGGATAAATATCATTCTTTGGATGAATTTTGTTATAATAGATTTTTTTTAATATCCATATAGAACATTTTAATGAATTACATAGAAAATGGTATCAGAAGATATATTTTTTGTTGATATAGGATAATGGAAGTTGATGAGGCCATATATGGAAGAGGAAATGGCTAAGAAGTTGTAGTTTCTTTAGTAGCATATGATCATGGCTCATAAAATCCAGATATGTTTTGTTGATAACTGAAGGAAAAGGATTATTTTTTAGGTATGTAATGACACCTTGATATTTTATTGAACCGTTTTTTGAAAAAATTTATTTTATTTAATTCCATTCATTTCACACTATACTATTTAAAACATTCATTGTACACTACAGCAAGATAATTTTTCACTACATGCAACATCAAGTTCTTACAAAAAATTCTTTTATTGTTATATTTCATTAAGTGAGATAGTTATAACCTATAAATTAACATAGTAATATGAATAATATTAACTATTATTTAAATATTATTTTTTATATATTTATATAAATAAAAAATTTTGATAATAAAACTTTTAATTTTTTTAAAGTCGTTATTTTTTTACAAATATAATTTTCAATATTGAACCGCTTTTTATGTCCTTATGTGAGAAATAATAAAATTAAATTTAGAAAATTTTATAAAATTAATTTGATAAAATAAATATCATTTTTTGAATTATGAATGTCAAAATTATCTTTGGATGAAGATTATTTATTTTTCTAAAAAATCTTCATTTTTTGAATGAATAGTGATATATACGGGATTTTAATTTAAAACTAATTTTTCATCTAATTTATTTATATAGATAAATTATATTTTAATTTGGTTTTAATGTTTACTGAGATTAAATTTACCTAAATTAATCCAATTTAGGTAATTTTAAACAATTTCACATTGAAATTGGATATAAAAAACCCATTCTTTTTATTTTTTTACAAAAAAAATCTAATTATCACGATATATCTATTGGATTAATTTTAAATTAATTTATGACAGTAATATGATTATAATTTGGAAAAATAGATTCCATATTTGGATTCAGAATAATTTATAATTTTAAATAAGGTTAACATATTTTTTGACACAAAATATTAGTGAATGTGATTAAAATAAATTGATGCGATTAAGAGTAAAACTAGCTTAACAAATGACTAAACCATAATCATAAGGCCAAAAATGGAATATAAACTTGTAAAACATATATTGGATGTATAAATCTAGACCCTATATTCCTTTTTGTTTAATTTTGATCATTATTGGATACATTTTTTATATAAAAAATGTTGGTGGAATTCCCTTTTAAAATATTTACAGAAATGTCAATCCTCATCCACAATAAATAGGAACTCACCCCTACCACTTATTCACACCATAAATCCATTTGTAATGGAAAAACATTGAATAAATATCCTAAAAATCCCTAAATTCATTATTAAATCTTCACTTTCTGCATAAATTCATACTAGTAATCCATTCAGTGCAAACCATAAAGGGTTACCCAAAGAAGATGTAACATATTTCCCCAAGATCATTCATTTTATTTTCATTCTAAACCCCCTAAAATATTATTATTAATTGAATATATAATAAAATAAGTATCATAGATATACTTATATTTTATTTTTATTTTTTTTTACCAACACTTATGCACATTTCCATCTAAAGGGTTACGAACTTACTTTTCTTGTGCATGGTGAACTATCACCTCACAAAAAGATGTTGTTCATTTTTTCATTACCACATCTCAAAATTGAGAATTATGTTGGAAAATATTATTTTATAAGAAATATATTATATTTTGGATGCATTTATTCTTCGTTACTTATCATATAAAACATACCTTCTAGCTTTCTGTTTTGTGTAAAAACGATAATTTTGTTTGCGGAAGTGTGGACTACCACCTCCTCAAATCGATGTGATTCATTGAAAATATACATAGAATATATTAAGGATGGTTTCAGTAAACATATATGATATATATGGGATAATAACTTAACTAAAATTATTGATATACATATATCCATATATTTCATTTATTTTCTCTATTTTATCATGATAATTAAACGAAAACAACATTTGTGTGTATGTGTGGCCTACCGTCTCCAAGAATAGTGCATTCTATTTCACATATATATAAATAATATATTATTATCAACACATATTAACCAAATATACATGATATTATTATCATTTTTAACATTCTACAAATCATTATACATGTATGAGGAAAAAACATTAACAAATTAAGACACATGAGAAGAATAAAGAGGATATTACCTGAAATGTAACCTTAACATGGTACTGTTAATTAGAGGATGATATAAATCCATGTATATTATTAAATATAATAATATTTTTGTGTAATTGTTTTATAATAAACTTGTATTTATTATACATAATGTTTTTACGAGTAACAAGAGAGTCAAAACATAAACTAAGGGGATTTTTTCCTCACTTTTATTTCTATGTGATTTATTCCTTATTCACCACTAGTTTATTTTGTGATTTGTATATACTACCCAATAATATATTTTATTATTATTATACTTAAATATGTGATAATATACATATCCATAATTTCATATCTCTTTCAATGGGTTTATTTTCAAAAAGATACCAAATCAGTAAAGTATATTTTTGTCAATTTTCATTATTTGAGACACGAGTTGGGTATTAAGAAAAATTTTCAAAAAATAAATTAAAAATAAATTTTATCTCATTTTCATGTAAAAAGTACTTTTGAAATGTTTTCTGGTTTCAAAATAATCTTTTATAAGTTTCCAAAGAGTTTTCAATGAAATTTTTTTCAAAATATTTTCTATAATTCTTTATAAGTTGTCAAGTTTATTTTAAAAAATGGTTTTCAAATAGTTTTATTTTTTAAAAATTATTTTTCAAATAATAATATTTTATTTAATAAATGTTTTCAAAAGATATTTCAAAATTATTTTCCATATAATATGATATTTTTTGGTTTTACTCATGCATTCCGAGGGAAATGATCCAAAGGTTCCATTCATATTCATTCTTTGAATGGTTTTTGTTATAATGGCATGTTATTTATAAAACATGCTTCCCCTTAATATTTTACATGTTTATGAAACCAATTTCTTCTTTTCTAGTTTTATGTCTATGAAACCTACATTATTTCATGTGTTATGATTTTGATGAAATGATTTTGAATCAAGTCTATTTTTTCTATAGTTTATGATGTGATTACTTGTTTATGATACCCATTTCATTTTATGGGTTATTATATGATTTTTAATATCCTTTTTCACAAATATGTATCATTCCATTATGAGATGGGTGTGACCCATATCTCCCTTCACTGCATTGGGTAAAGATTTATATCTCATGAGATAATGATGGGATTCAAGTCGATGGGATTTATCCACTATAGAAGATGGAGAAACATGATCCCTTACAAGTAAAAGACTGTAACTAAGTATGGTGGTGTGTCCTTCCCAATAGGCGTAGTCCCCATGAAATTCAATAATAAGTTTTATAAATTCACCATAACTTATAGGAAATGATATTAAATGTTTATGTGTCTTCCATTATTCCATGTCTTATTCCTATGTTATGATTTCATGGATCATGCTCTTGATTCCCTTAGGATTCATGTCTTATGTACTTCCAATAATTATTCCATGATTTAAATTTATGATCATTGATATGTAGGGTGTGATCTCAAAATTTTATGATCACATTCTCATACCATTATGGTGATTTTTATGATTACATTTCTTTCTTGTTTACCCTTCCTGAACATCAGAGATCACCAATTTTTATATTTCCTTCCCTAGGTTATGAAGATATATATTAAGTATGATGTTTCCATGAAGTGTTATAGTGATGAAGAACCTAGTGGGAGACAATTTTTCTCACTTATGTACAAGTTTTTATGTTTCCATGTTTCCAAAGGCACTAGTTTAATATGGCCTTTGGGCGTATATTTGAATATTTTATTAACTATTTTGTAAAAGTTTTATAATGTTAATGTTTGGAATAAAGGTATCTATAGTTATTATATGATAAAAATATTAGTTAAACTTTGGAAACTAGGATTATAAAAACATAGAGATAAATTTAAGAACATGTATAACGAAAATTCTAAAGATACAGATAAGTATAAGAAAATGTATTATAATTATGGAAAATTATAGAGAGAGTGGTTTTTGAGAAATAAATCATTGTCTAGATTCTACAAGTGGATTTTGTTCTGATATAGATGTCTCTAGGCGTATGAAATCCAACAAGTTGTGTCAATCCTGACTCGATTGTAACATGGTACACGATAATGGACCTTACTGCACACCTCATTTGACACTCCCATGGAATATGCTTTGGGAATTCAAAAATAATTCCTAACTCATAATGAATTATTTAAAAATAAGATGGATATGAATAAACATGGATCAACCTAGGGTGTCATAGATTGAATAATGGGTCATAATTCAGACATACTATAAGTGGTTTCACATGATTATGTGGTTCATCAATATGAAAACTATTTCTTACTCTTTGTCTTTTAGTTTTATTCAATGGATAGAACCTAAAGAAACCACATTATTCATGATTACAATAGTTAATGAAATGACTTTCCTTATAATAATCTAAATTCTATGGGATATGGAATGAAAAATCTCATTGTTATTCTCATCCAACTTTTACAAGCTGTGAATCATGCGGAGCTTCAAAACAAGAAAAGGGGAGAACAATGTTTTGTTTTTTCCTTCATTAGGAAATATCCACATTCCATCAGCAGGTCTTTAAATCAACTTGTTTTTGAACACTGGGTCAGTTCCACTTAAATTATACTCTTCGTTCTCTAGTGTTCATAACATGAAAAAGTCAGTTTGGCTATTTATTGGTTAGAAGGTGAAACATGCCTGTGGTTGCCTCTAATCATGAATATGAGAATTAAAGATGAAATTCAATCCATGGATTAGGAAAAGTTCAAGAATATTTTCTTTAATAATTAATTTCCTCTAGTTCTTTATACGAAGATGGAAAATGAGTTTGTTGATTTGAAGATAAATTGTGATTAATCCATTGGTACCTATGAGAATAATTTCACAAGACTTATGAGGTACACATTATAAATTATCATCCAGCCTGAAATTAATGTTGATGGGTTCATTATTGTCTTAAAGACATGTCTTAGAAGTGGATTGACAAAAGATAGTTTTGTAGCTATTAAGATATTGTACATTGTGAAATCAAAGATGAAATGGAGGTTGGAGTTATAAATGAATCTCATAGTTTTAACATGATAAAAAGATAGAGTTAAAAAGAAAATCTAAAAACCCTAGAGAGAAAAAAGTTGAGCCTTAATTTATGCTCTAAGTGTGGAAATATGAATGGAGGTAATTGTCTTATGGGGTCTAGTATTTTTTTATGTCTAAGGGAAATCTATCAAGAAACTTATTTCCGCACTAATGGTAAGAAGTTGGCTAATGATGAAATAGAGGAAAATTTACATAGATTGTATCTCCCAAACTTCAATGCCTCATGTATAAGGATGATTGGAATTATGCTAACTAGTTCTCAAACCCACAGTATAGTGTTGATGATCAGCTTTAGAAACCTCTTAAAATATAGGAAAATGGGAAATGTTATTTGATCACTATTTATGAAGAGGGGTGAAAAAACCACCTGGTGAATGGTAAACATACCATCGACTCTAGAACTATTAATTTCTTATTCGATTCTAGATATACCAACTCTTTAATATCTAAGTAATTTTATAAGGGTATAAATATTCTACCCAAATGATTATATGTTGAATTAAAAATACAAAAACCTAATGATATAATGGTTGCATCTCAAGTCTATGATTCCTCTCTGATTGATATTTTTGGGAATATAATTGAAAATATTTCAAATATTCACATATTTTATTTTGATGTCATCTTAGGTATGGATTGGTTTTATCTACATAAATACCACATCAATGTTTGAGTAAAATAATATTTGTTTTATATTTTAAACCATGCTAATATTGAATATCAATGTGAGGATATGTATGAACTTCTTATGGAGATTACATATAGTGAATGTTTCTTAATTATCATTCATAAAGCATTTTTATCTAAAATGGTTGGGGAGAAAATTGGAATCAATTATATTGTATTTTTTTGGGACTTTGTGGATGTCATTATAGAAGAGTTTCCTATCCTTAAATAAATGTGAAGTTGAGTTGTCAATATATCTCATACCAAGTTCCACACCATTTTTAAATACTCTTTATAGAATGGCCCCAATTGAGATGTAGGATTTGAATAAGAAACTCCAAGGAAACCTTGATAACAGATTTATCTTGACAATTTTGTCACATTAGGGTTCACCTGTTGTTTTTGTGAAAATGAATTATGGATCAATGAAACATTTCATTGATTATAGGGAGTTAAACAATTTCATGATCAAGAACATGTATCCTCTTCCATATTTTGATGAACTTTTTACCAACTTTATGGAGCTCAATACCTTCCGAAGAATTATCTTCATTATGGATATCATTAATCGAGGTTTATTAAAGAGGATATACCCAAGAAAACATTCCTGATCAGATATGGACTCTTTGAGTATATAAGGATGCATTTCAGTCTTACTAATTCCCCTTGTATCTTCATGGATTTGATGAATAGAGTCTATAGATATTACGTCTATCGATTTGTGGCACTTCTTATAGATGATATTATAATCTATTCATAGGGAATGGAAGAGCATGAAGACTACTTGAGGGTTAAAATGAAGAACCCACGAAAATAGAAGTTGTATGAAAAATTAACCAAGTGTGAATTTTGGTTACAAAATATTTCATTTTTTGGTCCATATAATCAAAATAGATTTTGTATAAGTAGATCCTTCAACGATATACAGTATTAAATGTTTACCTTGACCAACCATGGTGAATAGGATATATAGTTATCTTGGTCTAAATTTATATTATTAATAGTTTTGTTTGAGACTTTATCATGAATATATAATTCTATGACCAAGTTAATTCGGAAGGGATCCAAGTTCCTTTAGATATATGAATGTATAGAATGTCAGGACCCGTCCTCGGGGCCCGTACCGTGACTACCCCAAGCCCGCCTTCCATAGGCCAGGGGCTGGCGACTAGCACCAAAGGCGTAAATCCCGATAACTGGGAAGGCATTGCCTTTATAAATGAAAACAAGCACCACAGAGTAATCAAGAGGAAAAAGTAAACACTAAGTACAAGAGAAGTGCTGAAAAGTAAATGGGCCAGAATACAAACCCAAAAGAAAGTACAACTACAACTGAACGAAAGTACAAAAGAAAAAGGAAACAGCTGGAAGAAGGAAGCATCTCCTGGGTCGTCCTCCTCGGATCCTACCTGAAGGGTAGGTATATATAGCGCAGCTCCTGGATCGTCCGCCACGGATCCTACCAGAAGGGTAGGTACAGATAGCCTCCTCAACGCTCTCGCCCTTCAACCACCTCTGTGTGTCGTCTTGCCATGAAGTCCTCCTCCAGATACTGACTCGTCATGTGGTCCACCTCCGGGTACCGTCCAGTCCTCAAACACTCAGCCTCTGTCAGCACTGCCCGTCGTCTGCAACCAACACAACGAGGTGCGGGCATATCCCGTGTAGGGGTGAGTATAACGATACTCAGTATGGACCCCGAGACCCTCAAGGTCTCTCTAAAACCAACAAGGATAACCACAAAGAAGATCTCCACAGATAACCTCTACTTAGGTATATACCCATACATATACCTAAGTTATCAAGTAACCCATCTCAATCATGAGGAAACACAAGGATCATGAAATCAACAGATAACCACTACCTAGGTATATGCCCATACATATACCTAAGTTATCAAGTGACCCATCTCAATCATGAGGTAAACACAAAGGTCAAAAGTCTTAGCTCAAACCAGGATTTTCATTATCGAAACTGTAACTGCTGAAGAGCTCCGTCTCTGGAGTGTACAGTGGTCCTGTCACGACTCCGAGGAACTGCTCACTAACCTAAGACTGCTGAGGTACTCCTCCTGTCGAGTACCGCGATTCATCCACCCAAACACAGTAGTGCTTCCCGCTGAGGTATGTCACCCAAACACAGTAGTGCACACCCCCTAGTAGCCTGCTGAGGTACTCTCCGGACGAGTACCGCGGGTCTGCACTGTCACACAGGTAGTGCTCCGTCCGCCATGGGTATGCACCTCACAAGTAGTGCTCTGTCCACTGGTCTAGTCGACTCACTCCAAGTCGAGTCGGTCAAGAAGTCGTCAGGTCTCAGTCAGCTACACGGTCTCCATACTTCACACGCTCGTCTCTGGGAGGGTTCACTCCATGAGCTACAGGTCGATACTCCAAGTATCTCAAAGTCCTGTGAAGAAGTATCTCAAAGGACTGCCTCGTCATAGGGGTCTCAACGCAATAGACGGCGCGTCAATCGGACGCCCGGTCTGTGAGTTACTAGCCTTTTCGTCCCAGGGGCCCGGTTGGTTTCGTGTGCGAACCAACCTGTCTGTATCTCAACTGTGCCCTGAACTCTCATAGGGTATGCTCATAGGGACCGTTTCTCAACGTGATCACCAACACCGCTGACGGTTCGCCAAACGGACGTCTGGTCTGAAAGATATCAGCTACTCCGTTCCTGGGGCCCGGTTGTATTTCGGGTACAATCCAACCCGGCCGTATCTCAACTACATCCAAAACTCGGGTGAAGTATGCCAAAAGCTCCGTCTCAACAAGAGTAAAACAACGTGACAGACGGCGCGTCAATCGGACGCCCGGTCTGTGAGTTATTGGCTTTCTCGTTCCAGGGGCCCGGTTGGTTTCGTGAGCGAACCAACCCGACCGCACTCCGACGACATCCAAACCTCGAGCGGAGTAATCCAAAAGATCCGTCTCACTTAGAGGAATCCATCAAAGTTGACGGCACGTCAATCAGACGTCCGAAGCTCAAGATATAAGCGTTTCTTCTCCGAGTGCCCAGTTGGTTTTGTATCCGAACCAACCCGTCCGAACCCAAAGTAATCCGAAACCTTGAGTGCAATATAACAAAACGACCGTCTCGATCCAAGGATCGCGTTTTCGCTGACGGCGAGTCGTTTAGAGGCTCATACCTCAAGTTACGGTCTTTTGACCTAAAGTGGTCCGAAAACGGGGGGTCTGGGCCCGGGCCGACCCGGCCCGATCCCCCCTGGGTCGGCCCGAACCGGGTCCGACCCGGCTGAGCCTGACCCATCCCGGCCGGCGTGGCTCAGCCAGCGCGGCCGAGCAGACACCGCGGGCGGGGTGCGCGGCTCCCCCGCCCTTCGCCGCTAATTGAGGTCGGCGGCGAACCGTCGGCCGCCTCCCTTCCGGCGGCTCGCCGCTGTCGCCTTCCGCGGACCACCGGACGTGCTCTGGTGGTCAGTTTCTCCTGTCGTCTTCACCTATGGTCCTCCCGGGACCCGACCTTCACTGCGGAGGCCTCAAAATTACCTTGAGGCCTCATTTGTCATCGCTCGTCAATCCGCACATCAAAAACGAAACGCACCGTCTTCGTGGTTCTCCAGCGCGGCGCGTTGGCGCCGCGGCCCGACTCCGTCCGCGGATGTCTTCGGGTTCCTTAGACGCGGCGCGACGTTGTCACGTCCTTGTTCTTCTTTTCACGGCGCGGCGCGACGGAACCGCGCATTTTCTTGTCGCATGATTCCGCGTGGTGCGACGGCACCACGCCTTTCCCGTTTCAATCCACAAGGAACCAACATGAAAAAAAAGGAGGGTCGGCCGTGTTTGTGCGGTCCGGCCCCCTCGCGTTATTCGATAACAATTGGTTTTAAAATCCATGTAGATCGTCAAGGTAATAATCACGAACAAATCAAATAATAATCCTCAACATAAATCTGCATGAACGAACAATCCGCGGATCAACCTGGAATTGGTTGGTCCGTGCTCATCGTTCTTTTCTCAAAAGATAATAGAACACCAAAAATAAAAAACCAACTCGCAACATAATCTTTGCGAATCAAATTAATGTTTATTTGATCCGCGTTCTTTGATTTAGAAGGAAGTAGCATGTGGTTCATTAATATTTCATAAACAATTCCCTACCTTGGGTATAAGCCGATCGGAAGGAGGCGTCGTCGTTCGAGGTTCGTCGCGGTATGGCGTCGCGAGGATGACAACGTCGAAGGGGGACGTCGGCATTCATCTGACTCAAGGGAAGGCGAAGCCGTCGTCGCTTGCTACCCAATTCCGCTTTCGAGCTTGTTCGTCGATCCGTTCACGATGAAGGGGAAGAAGAAGATCCGTTGTAGAGTCTCACCGCGGAAGGGGAGAAATTCCGTGGAATGAAAATGAGCGTTCTTCGTCAGTGGTGGCGCGTTCTTCATTTTCTTCGCGAAGGAGGAGGAGGAGAGGAAAACTCAGCGCAACGCTTCCCAACCCCAAAATAAAATGAGGCTAAGGCCTTATTTTATTGTTTTCCGCCAACGATTTCAAAATTCAAATGACGTAACCCTCACAATTAATTTCAAAGAATTAATTGTAAAACTTAACTGTCCAATTAAATAGAGGCGTTAAGAAATTAAGGAAACGCGTCGGTTGACTTTGTTTAATAGGGGGTGCGGGTGCGTTACTTAAGAAGAAAAGAAACGGTGGGGCTTGTGTAGGTCCCACCTCAAAAATATCCTCCCAAGTGGGTAGGATATTTTGAATTGCACCCTATCCGCTTCAACCTAGCTTAAGTATCTTAAAGTGGTCTTTAAGCAGCTTTAAGTGAAATGAAATAAAATTGTCGTACAACTTTATTTTTATTTCTTAACATAAACCCTAAAAATTAAAAAGCACAAACGAGCAAACGCAACTCAGAAAGAGGCGTTTCTAAGCAAAAACTAGTGCTGCGATTCCATCGGTGCCCTCGGAATTCGATTCCGAGCACCAGTTCAAAAGTTAGAAAAACCCGCTCGTTCGTTCACTAAACGTACCTGAGCCAAACTTCGGAAACTGATTCTGGGCACTCCGGGCCTCGGAATCAAGTTCCATCAGAAACCGAATTCTTGTAAAATCCCAAATAAAATTTAGAAAAAATTTCCCTTGACTTTTACGGGTATTTACATAGAAATTTTCAAGGAATTAAAGAGAGCTTTACTTAATGCACCTATTCTTACATTACCCTAAAGTGGATAAAAGTTTTTAATCTATAGTGTTCTGTCCAAGAGGGTATCGGGATGTGTTCTTCTGTAGAATAAGATGGTTAGCTCTTATGCCTCCCGATAGTTGATGATCCAAGATAAAAATTTCCTAACTCATTATTGGGAGTTAAAAGTGGTAATATTTTCATTAAAGATATGGGGGCATTATCTTTTTGTAGAAAAGTGTGATATATATACAGATCATAATAGTATGAAATAAATATTCCCATATAAAGAGTTAAAAATGTTCAAGAGAAGATAATTAGAGATGATAAAGTATTATGATTTCTTTATACATTACGAGCCTACGAAATTGGTCAAGGTGGTAGATAAACAAAATCAAAAGGAGCATGAAATCATATCCTTGATGAGGATCACAAAAGACCCAATTTTTCTAGGTTTTCGAAGAATGGATATAGAAAACTTGAAAGAAGGGGAAAATATTATCTTTGTTAGCTGAATGTTCATATCTTTATATATGTGTAGATCAAAGAGGTGAAAACATAATATATAGAGCTACAAAAAAAGTTAGAGACTTTCAATTGTTTAACCTTGATTAGGATGGAATGTTAATGTTCAAGAACCATGTATGTGTTGAATCCATACTAGATTTGAGGGAGCTGTTAGAGAAAACTCATAGTTCTTAATTTTTTATTTATCCTAGAAGTATGAAAATGTATGGATACATAAAAGGATACTTTTGGTGGGATGTCCTGAAGAGGGATATCAAGGAGTTTGTATCTAGGTTCTTGGTATCCCTCCAATTTAAGGATGAAATAAAGAAAGTACAAGGAGATATCGAATCCATTACCGATATAATAATTGAAATATTAGAACAATAATGTGTATTTGTTTATTGGACTCCCCAAAACATCTAAAGGTTTTAATGTTAAATGGATGGTATTCAATTTTCTTACTATGGAAGCACACTTCATCGCTATCAGAAAATACTTCTCTCTAGATCATCTTTCTTGAATCTATATTATGGAAGTGATAAGTTTTCATGGAGTACCAAATTATATTGTATCAGATCTGGATATGTGATTTGCCTCAATGTCTTGAGGAAGTGTTCATAAATCACTTCATATAGAGTTGAGTTTCATCATAGTTTTTCATCCTCTGAAGGATTGTTAGTCTTAAAGAAAAAATAAAACCATAGAGGATATAATGAGAACTAGATCATTGGATTTCAAAGGTTTTTGGGATAAACACATTCCACTAGTTGAGTTTTCCTAAAATAACATCTTTCACTATGTAATTTAGTTATCACATTATAAAACCATCTATTTAAATAATATAGCTCCACTATTCTAGGATAAAGTTGGATAATGAAACTATTAGGAAAAGTGATAGCTCAAGAAATGACCGAGAAGGTTAGAACTATTCACTAGAATATCGAGTTAGCACAAAGTCGATAGAAAATTTCTTTTGATAACTACATATGTGATCTTGAATTTAAAGTTGGTGAGATGGTGTTTCTAAAAATCTCTCCCTTGATGAAGGATATGTGGTTATAGAAGTAATCCCAATTTATATTAGTCACATTGAGATTATTAATTGTATTGGAACAATAACCTATGTATTTGAACATACTCTAAATATCACTTATGTCCATGATTCGTTCAATGTATCTTCATGAGGAAGTGCATACCTTACCCATCAATAATTCAAACATTCATTATATGTTACACCAAGATAAACTTGTGCTACACGCAACACCAAGTTTCTGGAAAAAATAATTTTATTATTATAAATATTTAAATAATATAGATATAAAATATTTGTTAACTTATCAATATTTACAGTAATTACTAATTTTTAAATGTTATCTATAATGGTTTTATATAAATAAAACATTTAATATTGGTAAAGTCTTTATATGTTTGAAAAAACTTTTTTCTCAAATGTATGTCTTAATATGTCATTATTTAAACAATAATAACATTAATGTTATACACTTTTTGAAATTTAATTTTAAAAAATAATCATTTTTAATTCATAATGTCAAAAATATATTATGTTAAATTTTAGGCATTTTAAAAAAACCATCATTTTTGGATGAATAGTGAAAATAGTGATTTTAAATTGAAAACTTCTTTTTCATAAAATTTATTTATATAGTAAAATAATATTTTAATTCTGTTTAAAAGTGTAATGATATTAAACACAATTTATTTAATCTAATATAGGACATTGGAACTAATTTAAAATTGAAATTGGATATCACAACATTAAAACTTTTGATCCTTTTTGCTAAAAAACCTGCTGTCGCGACATGACTATGAGATTAATTTTAAATTAATTTCATTCACATATGTTATTAAAATTTGTAAAAATTAATTCCATATTTGAAATAAAAATAATTTCTAATTTCTAATAATTTCAACTTTTTTTTTGACCAAATATATTAGTGAAAGGGATTGAAATTAATTACAGTATTTTGGATAAAAAATACCATAAGAATGTACTCAATGTTAATCATACGGCACAAAATAACCTAGAAAAATTACAAAGACCATCAGATATACATATTTTTATGATATCAGAACTTGGATTTTATTCGGACCATTTTATGATCCATGTTTTATGGGAAAACATTTGTGGAATTCCATTTTAAAAAAATTACAAAAATACCACTTCACCTCCAATATAAAAAGGCACTCACCCATCCCTCTTATTCACACCAATAAAGCCTTATTTCATGGAATAAATATACATAAATAACCTCAATAAACCCATACCGTAATCCTAGAAGACTTATTTTGGGTAGAAAATAATCCATTGAATCCCTTTGACGAAAACCCAATGGAGTTACCCAAACAAGAGGTAACATCCATCCTCAAGAACTTTCGTTTTATTTTCATAATACAACCCCTAAAATATTATTATTTATTGATTATATAATAACATAAGTATCATTATTATACTAATATTTTTTATTCTATGGGTTCTACCTACTCTTATTTGAACTTCCATTTAATGGGTAATGAACTTACTATTCTTGTGTACGATAAACTATCGCCTCATGAGAAGATGTTGTTTATTTATTCCATTACCACCAATCATGGTTGAGAATTATGAGGTAAAATATATTATTATATGATCTATATAAAATTTATGATGTATTTATTCTTACTTAATTATTATATAACACATACCTTCATGCTTTCCATTTCGTGTAAAATGATAATTTCATTTTGGGAAGTGTGGATTGCCGCCTCCTAAAAGCGATGTGATATTTCCACACTCAACATGGAATGTATTTAAGATGGTTTCATTAAGAATATATGATATATATGAAATAATAATTCTAATATAATTAGTATATATAAAAATATTTCAATTACATTATTTATTTAAATATGATAATTAAACATAAATATAGTCCATGCATTTGTAAGACCTATTGTATCCATGAATGGTGTATTTTATTTCACATTTAATTATTTTATATATTATTATAAATACATATACACTGAATATGAATGATATTTATATCATGTTTTACATTTTGGAAGTCCTGATATATGTATGAGGAATTAAAATATAACAAATTAAGACACATACGAAGAAAAAAGTGGATATGACCCGAAACATAACCTTAATGTTGAAGTGTTAACAAGAGGGTGATATAATTTCTAGTATTATATATAACAATATTGTTTGGTAAAATCATTATAATAAACATATATTTATTATATATGAGTTTTTTATGAAAACAATGAGAGTCAAGACATAAGGTAAGGGGATTTGTAGTTTCATTTTTATTTCTGTGAGATGTGGGCCTTATTCACCACTCATTTATTTTTTATAGTGTATATACTGACCATGAATATATTATATGATTAATATCATTATATTTATGGGAACTTAAATATCCATTTTATGATCTCTCTTTTATTGGTTTTATGTTTCAAAGTTTACAAAATCGATAAAGTAGTTATGTCTCAATTTTCCTTCTTTGCGTTAGATTCCATGAATTTCAAAAAAAACTACCGTTTCAAAAAAAATGTTTTTAAAGATTATGGGTAATATTATTTTCAAGGAAAAAATGTTTTATAAATATTTTATGTTTTGAAAATATTCTTTCATAATTTTTCAAATTGTTTTCAATGAAATGGTTTTGAAAATGTCTTCAAGAATTATTTATATGTTTTCAAGATTATTTTCAAATAAAATGGTTTTCAAAAAGTTTTATTTTTAAAAAATTATATAAAAAATAATAAAGGATATTTTATTCATGATTTTTTTTAAGAAAAATTAAAAATTATTTTCTATTTATGATGAAATCCATTTGTGCTACTCATTGTGTTTTGGGGAAATGATCCAATGGTAGGGGATGGATACACTCCACCCTAGACCTCTACTCTTCCTCAGTCACTTTCCCTCGACTCCACCACTCTAGGGTTTCTAGCCAAAACTGTCTCTATTCATGGGTTCTTAACTCAGTTATTCATCTTCAGCTTTCTTTGTACCTTTCATGTATTCTCTTAGGGTTTATCCTCATGCTTTCTTACAGGGATGGCATACACTTGTTAATCCCTTGATTCTACCCCACAATGGGGCACCCACAAAGGTGCAACGATTTTAATCTAGGATGTTACTACCATGCACTGACCTTATATTTCATTGTAACTCTACACGTCAGATATAGAGTGATCGAATCAAATTGGTTTTGGGTTTGAGGTTCAGTGGATGTGCGTCTACTCAGTGTCATCCCCATTTCCCCCCATATTTTTTTTGATTAATTTCATGTTGTGTTTCATCCTTGGTTTTTCTGGGTTCTATCCCCATTTTCCACTTACTTGTGATCCCTCTAGGGTTTCATCCTCATTTTTCATCTTTATTCTATGATTTAATTTCACTATCATTTTGTGTGTTTGTTGGGTTTTTTAATGTCTCTTTTGGGTTTTTTGGTGGCTATCTGCATTGGGAGTCTGAAGGTGAGTTTTGTTGAGGTCAATTTACACCCACACTACCTTGGATCTAGGTCTCCTCCACTCTCTCTATATTGGATTTGTGTGGTTGTTATCCCAATTCACTGGGAGGTGAGTTCAAGTAGTATCTGGAATCTCGTGGTGGATTCACCCTCGTGGGATCTAGAAGGGTGGTGTTGTTTTCTTCGTTGGATTTATGCATTGATCTGAGTGATTTTTTTAGTTGTACTTCTTAGACATCATCAGTTGAGGTATATTGTGGTCGTTAGGTGGATCAATAGTTCTACATGGATCGATTCTCTTCGAGGGTGATTATTGATGGTGATTGAGGGTTTTGGTGGACGTTTCAGACATCATAGGCATGTTTACAAGATTATTTCTGATAGTGTTGGTATGTCTGGGTGTTCTTTCAATGAAGACTATTTTCTTGGTTCCTCTAATGGCCTTAAACAGTGGTGTAACAGGAAATATGATTATAATGGCTTCATTTCATCTTCGATGGTGATGGATTTATCTGGTTATCTTCTCTACTAGGGTGGTCGGTGACGTGAATTGGCATGTCTATGGTTTTAGGTTCAAAGTGAATTGTTTTCATGGTTTTAGTATGGCATGTGATAGAAGGTTGTACATGACTTTCATTATGCGGTTTGAGGAAAATATTGGTTTGAGACTCGTTGTGTCTTTGTAGTTTCAAATTTTCTTGAATTTGGAATTTGAACCTTGTTTCTGGAATGTGGTGTGTAATAGTTTCTTAGTGGAAGTTTAAAATACTTCATTTTTCATATTTTAGGTTTCCACTTAAAAAAATTAAATTAAAAATGGATTTGGGAAATGATGCAATTCCTCCATTCATATTCTTTCTCTGAATAATTTTTGTTTTGATGGAATAGTGTTTATGAAACTGGTTATCTTTCATAGGTTACATGGTTATAAAACTCATTTAATCTTCACAGGTTGCATGTCTATGAAACCCAATTATTTTTATATGTTATACATTTCATGAAAATATTATAAAACTTGTATATTTTTTCCAAAGTTATGATATTATTACACATTTATGATATACATTTCATTTCATGGGTTAAGATATGATTTCTTATGACCTTCTAGCACACTTATGTATGATTCCATTATGAGATGGGTGGGACCTATATATGTCTCCAATACATTTCATAAATATGTATATATCATGATATAATGATGGTATTCATGTCGAAGGGATTGATCCACTATGAAATATGGGGAAACCCAATCGACTATGAGAATATGGGGAAACATGATCCACTATGGGAAGAAGAGGATACCTAATCCTTATAACTGAAGGACTATGGATAGGGATGGTGGTGTGTTCCACCCTATAGGTGTCGTCCCATTGAAGTTCCTTAATGAGTTTTGGAAGTATGAAATGACTTATAGAGAATGATATTACATGTTTATGAGACTTCCATAATTCCATGTCTTATTTCTAAGTTATGCATTCTTGGATCATGCTCTTGATTACTTTATGATTCATTTCTTATGAACTGTAAATCCTTATTCCATGATTTATGTTTATGATCTTTGATATGTCGGGTATGATTTTTTAATGTTATGATCACATTCTCATACACTAATTCCCATTTTTATCCTTACATATCTCTCTTGTTTACCATTACTAAGCATCTAAACTCACCTCATTTTATGTTTACCTCCCTAGGCTATGAATATATATATATTTAGTATGATGTGTCTAAGATGGGTGTTACCCATGAAGAACCTGGTGGGAGATAATTTCTCTCACATACGTTCATGTGTTTATGTTTCCATATTTCCAAATGAAATATTCTTATATAGACTTTGGGTGTATGTTTTTGTAATGTATTATGTATTTCTCAAATTTTATGTAATGTTAATGTATGAAAACCAATGGTCTCTATATAGGTGTCTATGTTTTTCATAAATAATATCCATAAATAAGTGTTAAACATTTTGGTAAAAATGGGAAGTTGTGTATATGGTTTTGTGGACCATATGCAATTCTAGATAAAGATGGATCAGTTTCCTACCAAATGGATTAGCCTTTGAGTTTTTCCTAGTTATACAACCTATTTCTTATTTCAATGTTCAGAAAATACGTTCTAGATTCATCTCAATTATTGAGCCCTAGAGTAGTTTAGTTGAATGAGTAAATATCTTATTAGGAAAAAAATTATCATATTATTGATCGTAGATATAATGTATAGTTCAATAAGTTAATTCACTAGGTTATGTTTGTATAAGAAAATTCATATGGTTGAAGAAACAAAATTGGAATTTAAAAATTATATTAAGGAAAGATATACCCACTTGTTTAAGATGTGAATAAAATTGGGAAGATGAAATTTCAAAAAGAAGGTAGAATGAAACAACCCAGGTAATGATATAAAAAATCACTTTCATGTTTATTAATATGAATTATATAGTTATAATTATTATTATAATATTCTGTAATTATTAAATCAAAATGGAATTAGCTTAATTAATCTCCTTTAATATAAGGTTTTATTTAAAAATTTAATTTCTAATTTATTGAATTTTAATTTTAAAATTTTCATATCATTTTTCTAATAAAAATATCATAATTAACATTGGGTGAAATAATGATTTTTTTGTGAATAATGAAATACACATATTTTTTTAAAAAATTATTTATTTTCAATAATTTATATAATTTAAAAGATGAATTGTTATTTAGATATGGTTTAATGTAAAATAACTATTACTTTTCTACATTTAATCAACTAAATTACTTTATAATCATCATAATATTATATTGTAATTTTTGTTTAATTTGTGTTTTAAAAAATGGGTTTTTTTGGAGACTATTTTAAATTTCGTAATGTTTCTATATTTAAATTATTGTAAAAATACCTAATGAAGAGTTATTTAAATGATATATATATTATATTAGTAAATATTATTTGAAATTTATTTAATTATTATTACTAATTATATAATTAATATGAACTCTTCTTTTTCTTCAAATATACACTTCTTGAAAACACACTTTTTCATCACGTCAATGGGTTTAAATTTAAATAAACTTTTCCAAATTATGTGAATTTAATTCAATAAAAAGTATTTAAATTTTTGAATCATAATAATTTATATTATATAATAAGGCCAACTTAATTTTTTACTATAATTTATAGTGAAAACAATAGAAATTAATTATTGTAGTTAAGGAAAAAACGGTTTTACCAGGGTGTTAAACTACAAACAAAAGGGTTAAAATGACCAAACAACTATTATAAATTTTATTTTATGGATATATTTTGACCTTAAAATGTTTAATTATAGATAATTGTCTATTTTAAATATTTTTTCATTAAAGTATTTGGGTAAACCAATTTTCTTTAATAAATTACATGTGTGTCTCTCTTTTACTTATATAATGACACCATAATTACTATCCTATTCAAAAATTAAAGGCCCTTTGGATTACATAAAACCTATCCAAATAACTTCCTCAATTACATACTCACAACCTATATCTCTATTTTTGGTCATAAAGCTATCCTAAAAAGGCTTGTGGTGCTAACTTATAAAGGTTTCCTGAAGAAGAGGTAACATGATTCAGCGAGCAACGTGATTTTATTTCTTCTTTGACATATTTATGATCTACTTAAATTATGATAATATAATAAAAAATATTATTAATTTATTAATATTTTTTATTTTAATTACAAAAACTATACCCGTATCCTCTTCAATGATATGAGAAAAAATCACCATTCATATGTATGGTGAACTACGGCCTCGCGAACTGATTTCATTCATTTTTTATCATTGTATCACACAACTTGTTATAATGATGTATTTAAAAAATATATATGTATATATTTTATTTTTAAAATAATTATAATCCTTAAATTATTATATCACATATAACTTCATATTTTCCATTCTGTTGGGGATATAATAACATCACTCGTGCATACGAAGAGCAACCACCTAACGAAATGATGTGATTCATTTTTCACCAACACTTTACCTAGAAGGTAATAAAGATAATGTTAATTAATATATTATATATATTATATCAATATGATATTAATTAAATATTTATCATTATGAAATGATAATACATCATTTTATTTCTTTCCTTTCTATTCCCTGAGATATGATTATGTCGTTTTTGCATACATGTGGACTATCAAACCCACTTAGTGACGTGACTATTTTCTCATCATTGCATCACATGTATGATATATTTATATATATATAAAATAAAGAACATTCTTTTTATGAAATGATGATAATTATGGAAAGATAATATAATACTTATATTCTTTCTATAATATTTTTTGAAAAATGGAAATGTTACTCTTGTTTACGTTTGAAAAACTGTCTCGATGATTATAACATAGTCATTTTTAATAACTATTATTCATGGTTTTTTTAAGAATAAATGTTGTAAAAAATGATAATTATGTCATTATTATTTTTCTGGATAATTTCCTATAATTAATACTTTGAAAAATGGTTAACCTATAAATATAATTTTTTTATATATAATCTGATTACCATCAAAACATATGAAGTGAGCTTAAATAATAAAATACTTGTGTGTATAATGGTAAGATATAAAATAAAATGAATAATGAAATTCAAAATAGTTCTTTATAAAGTAAATAATTAACATAATTTATTATTTAGGAGGTTGAATAATATATATGATGGGTCATACTCAATGTAAGAGATTTCATCTCATTTTTTATTCATTGAGGAATATTTTGATTTTATGATCCTATAATATTTTTTGAGGTGTATGTAAATCTCATTTGACATTTAATATCAAGAATTTATATATCCTTACATAATTTAATGTTTTCAATTTTTATTCACTAATAGGGATTATAATTCCATTATTTCCAATGTTGTAAGGTAATTTTCTTTAAAATATAATCATTTAATGTTTTCTTTAAAACAACCTTTCTATTTCATCTATATGGTTTAAAAATTATTGTATGAATGTAATTATATTGAAATGAGTGTTTTATAGTGTTATTTTTTCCATAATTTCAATTTTTTAAAAGTGAATCCTTATAAATAATTTAAGACTTTACTTATAAATGAAAAAATAATTTTCTATTTTAATATATGTGAGGACAATGAATTTTCCCACTACGATAACCATTATTTGATTTTAGGATTCCTTTATATGATTTTATGTTTTCTTTAAAGAAAAATATATTTTCCTTTTTTGGATATTTTGGTATGGGAAATTATTTTTTAGTGTAAAGTGGTATTTTGGTTTTGAATATTATTTAAAAATGTATTTTTATATATGAAATCGATTTGTACATGAGATTAAAATAGTATTAAAAAAGTTTTATTATGAAAATGTTAAATAAAAAAAATTCAAGATTTGGTACTTTCTAATTCTATGAGAAATGGGTGATCCTAATATGGTTTATACGATGGGTTCACTGAGACAACATTAGCTGAGATTGATATAGATAATATAATGGGTGTGTCAAAATAGAGCCAGGTGATCTCAATAGAGATTATATGATGAGTGATCCCAGATAGTGCCATAATGCATTGGGTAATGTTAATTTTCATTATAGGAAGTAAGGAGAGAGTTATTAGAGGGTTTCTTCTATGGATTTAACTAGTCTCTAGTTATTGAGGACACGTGTTTAAAATAGGGTATAAATAGGATGGTGTATGTTACCAAAAAGGGCATTGATTTTTTTTATATGGGTTTTAATGATATTATTTGAGAAAAAAGTATTTTTATTGTCATTTTAAAATGGTATATTTTATCCGATCAAGTAATATTGAGATAAGGATAATTTTTTTATGTGTTTTCATTTTTTCACTAGACTAAAAGTGTTATCTTATTTATATGTCCCTTACTATGATTTTTTATTTTTATCACACATTTTAGATTTTATTTTTACAGGTTTTAAGGAGGTTAGGGGAATGGAATAATTCAAATTGGAAGTTGTAAAGATTTATCATGAAAAAAATAATTTTTTAATTAAATTATTTTATATTGTGAATAAAACCGATACTGATTGATAGTTAATATTTTTTATTGTATGGTTTTTCAATGTCTGAGTTATAACTTAATTATATAAAACTATAAAGCTAAAAATATCCTCAAATGTAAGTGAATAAATTATTTACATAAAACTCAAGATTATGTTATATTTAAGGATTTACCATTACATAAAAGTGGGAAAATAGTGTATATAGGATATGGTTTGCTGAATAATTTCCTCAAAATCACATTTATCGATATTTTTATGATATTTTACTACTTTACCTCTTAATTTATGATTTTTAACTTTTTTTAATTTTATTCCTGTAACTTAATTTTACCATGGTGACTTATTTTTATACAATAAAATGAAATTGATCGTACAACCTAATTTTTAGAAACTAATTAAAAAAACCAATTTTATTATCTTTAGTTTCTAAAATTTATAGATATTAATTTTAATACAAGAATGCATAAAGAATTAATGTAATTTTGTTTCAAATATAAGTATTTAATGCATAAAATTAATTTATTCGTATTCCTTTTCCTTACAATAACAGTTATATAGATGTTAATTTATTATATAAATATATATTAATATTAAATATAATTAAAATCACTCATTAGTAGTGATTAATTTAGTTTATTAGGATAAAAAATTATATTACACACATAATAACAATTCATTGAAAAATATCACTTCTTTTTGCATTAAATGAATTTATTTATATTTATCCCCAATTAATAGTCATTCCATGAATGTTAATTCATTTTTTTAATGTCGATAATAAATATATTTATTTAAATTTTACAATATAAATTTGATAAAATTATCTTTTAAATAAGAATATACAATATATTATATATCATGGTTTTTAAATAAATAATATTTTTTTGGATGTGAATAATTAAAATGGTATTCCTCATCTTTACTTAAAACTTTCTAGGATGTTATTTATTTTAATTAAAAATCATTCATTTTTATCAATACAATGTTATCGACATCATTATTTGAGAGTAATAATTTTTGAACAAGTTATTAATTTATAAAAACATTTTTTTTGGAAGAAAATATATTTTAAAAAATGACTAAATATATTTTTATTCCATAATTAACTTATTTATAAATAAAATTCACATTTTATAACATCTAATTAATTCTTATTTACAATAATTGCATACCAAAATTTTCATACTGGTTAGATGTTTTCAAGTATTATATCACGAAACTATATATACTTTAACAACAATCATATAATTCTTATATGACACCCCTTACATGTTATATATTCATTTTGTTTAACATAAAAATTTATATTTCTCATTCATATAGATATTGTAGAGACCCTAATATTGATGTACATGAACATTACATTACTTATGCGGAATACATAGTACATAACAAAAACACACACACAAGGACCGTAATAGTTTAGTGTCTTTGGAAACTCGGAATATAATCTTCTAATCGTGGGGAAAGATCTTCAACATCTACCATAAAGATCTTCCCCCTTTTTTTCTTACCTACAACATTTCTTTATATCCTGGGGAAAATAAAATATAAAAGGGGTGAGCTCAAATGCCCAGTAAGAGTAACCATATAGAACATAAAACAATCCATAAACATTTGAATGCAAAAACTTGAACATAAAATCTAAACATCAAAATATTTAGCAAAGACATGAATCTTGGAAGTACATAAGGAATATATCATAATGGAACATCAATCATGATAAAATAACATGGGAATAAAACATGTAATTGTGCCAACCATTCAACACTTGTTATGATTTCTATAGTAGCCAAGGCATTGCTGCCAAGACCATCTTAGTGGACAAAGTCCCTTTCTGAATCCAGTTCACTCTCGTTTCAGTCATGTAACACTGAACCAGATTAACTTACCGTTCCAGCCATGTCTATCTCACAAGATATAAATCTTTACTGAATGCATTGGAGGGAGATATAGGTCCCACCCATCTCATAATGAAATCATTCTTACATGTGCCACAACATTAACATAAATCATTCATCATAACCCAAAGAATAAAAATGGGTTTCATAAACATCATCCCATCATAACATAATCCATATAAAACAAATGGATATCATTTCATCATAAGAAAAGTGAATCCATGTAAATCATATAGACATTATAATTGAAACATACACATAAGAAATAATTTCATTTTAGATGGAAAATGGTTTTGATAAAACACTTGAAATGAGTTCTTGAGGAAAATATCCTTTCTTCTTCAAAATCAATTTCTTTTCACAAAACATCATGAAATTTTAAAAGAAAAATATTTTTTTGAAAATAGTCATGAAATATTTTGGAGGAAGATTCATGAAAATAAGGCTTTATAAAACCGTAAAAATCTGTTCATGCCGTATAAGTTAAAAAACATTCTTCTCGTACTTTTGTCGCAAAAGTCAAAAAAGTACCTCATAACATAAATAAAAGAAATATTAATTACATACCATGTAGTAAAATTAAAAAATGGGTAAAAAGGAAATTAAACATACATGAAAAAACTATTATAAAACATGTACATGGGTGATATAAATAACCCCAGTAAATACTTACGAATAAGCAATCTCGGATAAAAATGAGATTTGAAAAATTATCCCTTACCTTATGTCTGATATGCTTCCTATGTATCCGAACCTCCTGTATAATGATTTAAATAATGTCATTGACTTATTACATAATCATATTCATTGTTATGATATCATATATTGTTCATTTATGACTTTATATTACCCGTTCTTTTGTAAATTCATGTTAATGTAGGGTTTTGGGTAAAATCGATTCATTTATGGTCCGTGATTTGACTTGTAATTATTCATATGATTACATAGATCATGATTAATTAATTCCAGAATATAAAAAATGATTTATATATAATATATATTCAGAATATAAATATATATAATAGATCAATAAATTTAATGAAATACACCGTTCATGGAGACGGTAGGTCATACATACGCATGAACGCTGTTTTCGTTTCCTTATTGAGTATAATGGAATTAAGTATATGACATACATATATATATATACATAAATCCAGTAGCTTTATAATGTCATATATTTCATTATTATTGCTTATATATACTTTATAATCATTTTTTAATGGTTATCATGGAGAATGAATCTCATCGCGTCGTGGAGACGGTAGTCCGTACGTACGCACGAGCGATGATATTGTTTCCATAATTATTGAATTGAATTAGAGTGGATGATACAATATATAAGAATCATTGTGATGTTATAATAACTATTTATAGTTATTCTTTACACCATTATACCCATCCAAGTAAGGTGGTATTGGAAAAACAGATTACACCACGGCGTGGAGATAGTATTTCGTACGTACGCACGCGTGGTGATTTCGTCTTCTGTAGGATGGATAGAAGGTGAAATGTGGTTGTTTCATACTTATAATAAAATATTATTATATGAGTGATACTTATTTTATTACTTCATAATGAAACAACTAAAGAATAATAAGTGGAATAAGAAATAAAGTTGAAAGAATCGGTGACGAACTTTACCTCTTATTTGAAGCGCCTCTTTGAGACCTCCTCTTAGGGCACTAAAATTTGTCTTTGAAGAAGACCAGGACCTATAGGATGTTTCTAGGGAAGTGTAGAAGAGAATTTGGTAGGGTTTGGCCGAGCTAGAAGGCTCAATGTGGTGTGAGGAAGAGAGGAAGGAGGTCCCCTTTTATAAGGGAGGAGAGGGGCACCTTTGGAAAAACTAAAAATATTATTTAATTATAAAGTCATATTCGGTTTTAAATAGCTAGAAATTGATTTATTTAAGAGGTAATGTGGGGATGGGTCTAAATAATCTCATCAAATAGAATTTTGACAAGTTTAGGTTACTATTTTAACCTTATCATTATGATTTAACTTTAAGTTAGATAATTTTACTTTTACCGTGTCTTTTTGTGTTATTACACTATAAGGTTAATAAACATACTATAACAAGCCAAAAGAACCCCAAGTTATTTATTATTAATCTATATAACCTTATATAAGTCATTTTTTCGATCCATAGATTTTTAGGAATAAAATAACAATTATTAATATAATATTTGTTTTAAAAACAATTTTATGTCAATTTTGACACAATTTGGTAATTGATTTTTGTAAAAATCATAACAGAAATATTAGTTCGAAAAAAGTTACTTAAATCAATAATAACATGTCATAGTAACCTATAAAATTGTTTTAATGCATATAAAGTCTCAAATTACATTTATTTGGATATTTATAACATCAATTATGTCAATATTTCATTAATAGGATAATTACTGAATCATCTTTGTGTCATAAATAAATTACATTATTTAATGTCTAAAAATTATAAATAAAATACCATTATGTATTAAATATTTTCATATTTCTAATTAATATTTATAGTTGAATTTATCTTATGTATAACGCTATATTAAAAATGATTTACTTATTAAACATTGATTTTACCTATTTTAACCCTTCTTTAAATAAATTAATATTAAATGTCCTAATCTAATCCAAGTGGGCCTAAATGGTCATCTTTTATTAACAAGGTTGTTTTGGGTCGAATTAAACTTATCCAATAGAATTAGTACATGTGTTAGGGTAATAATAATATCATTTTTACCCTTAATTGCCCTATTTACTTTTAACAGTGGGAAAAAAAGTAAAAAGATACTATTCAACAAAAAATAATTTTCATCTCATTGAACCAAATTTAACTTACTGAAATCAACCATGTCTCTCAGATTTTTTAAATTCCATTCACAAAAGTGGTAAAATTATTTTTTATGTAAATTTGCAAATTTTCCCAGGAGGTGGGTAAAAGACGGTCAAAAGTTCAATAAAATTTTTATATATCTAAAATTATTATAAAATGACTCCAATGAATTACATTAAACTTATATAGGTATTATGTATCAATTTTTACCTAAAATAAACATAAATTAAATAAATAATTATTTAAATAAAAAGTCGGGTTTTAAATAGTAACCTAGTGTTTTCACTATTCATCAAAAATTGAATGTTTTCAGAAAAATACCAAAATTTCACCATAGGCTAATTTCGATTTTCTGAATCCAAAAATGATGTCCATTTTGAAAGATAAAATTTATAAAATTTCAAAAAGTGGGTATTACTATTCATAATGGCTAGTTCTAATAATATTTTAATAATATATCATTGTTTAGTAAAACCCGGTATTGCGTACAACACACGCTATCGAGGAAGGTCGCGATTTCGTGTAATGCAATCCAAGTCAGGGTTGCGTGTTGTGCAAGACTCCTTTGTTGTTTCTTTATAACAAAATCCTACCATTTTTCATTTATACATTGAATATATATATATATATATACACTCAATGTTGCATAGAATGACTATTATCAAACAAACTTGAAATTGTGTATAACACAATCTAAGAAAAGTGTTGCGTATACTGCACGCTAATACGGTGTTGCGTAAAGCACAAGAAAATATTGTTGTAGCATAAAACACATGATATCAAATAAATTAAAAAGAATACATATCATAAAATATCGAGTTATTACATTCTACCCCCCTTAAAATGAATTTCGCCCTCGAAATTCATCGGGGTTATACATGGTTTTCTACTTGAAAGTTTCTTTAATTGAAACCCACATCGTAAAATGAAATACCAAAACTTGTCTTTAAAAACTAAAGTATGAAACGTAATGGTTACCCAAATTAACTAATCACTGGGTTTCCACATAGGAGAACATAGGTGAAAATATGGATATGGAAGAGAAATCTAACTGTCATGTTCAGATGGAGAGTGGTAGAGAACATGGCTCTGAAAAATCCAACAATCACAAAGCCATAAATTTTTGATTATCTAGGGTACCATCTGATTTATCGTATATAAGGGCACTTGGACAACATTTTTGGTTTTCAAGATCATTTCCCAAAAGTTTAATAATTTGAATTAGAATAAATACTTACTTTATTTTGGTACAATATCACTTTTGTTTGTGCTTTGAAAAATTTCCACTTCATCTCTTCAATAAAATAAGTTGAATTTGTTATTCGTGAAGTGTTAACAGCTCATGTGATAGAATGATGGGTCATTCCATCTTTTTCAAACAAAAGGTTATCAAAACTTATCAAATATACATAAGTCCATCTATGGTGAGGTTAATCGTATACAATTCCAAAAATGAACTTATAATTCATATATCATACCGCGTAATAAAATAGAACTTGTTTCTACTAACCAGGGACTTCCTGTAGGACATTGGTAGGTGATAAATCCAGTCACACTTCAGTTGTGGGTTTGATTCCCACAGCCTTGTCTGACGCGATGGGTTGTCGCCCTTTCTGTAGGTTGTCCTTTTTCTAAAACTATATTACTATAAAATCCCATCAATAATATCGAAAAAAGTTCTATCCATAAACAATACTAACTTATGTCCAACATAATCCATTCCAATCTTTAGGCTTATCTAAAATACTTCGGTCCAAGCTCATAGTATAAAGAAAATGATTACATGAAATTTCACATAACAATCATGTGAATGCCATCATTTATCCCCCATATATCATAAGATATATATTGTTGGTCAAATTAAAAACATTTGAATACCTTAATCATGTATTCTCTTGAAGAATGAATACTCATTTAACCTTAGTGAAAACATGAATTTAGTTAATAGTTAACACTTTCCACATACCAAAATCCTCAAAATTATATATACTTAAACCATGATATCACTTAGACCTTATATCAATCATGAGCTCATGAATACAATCAAACATCTCATTATCTTCATATCCCTTCATTATGTGCATATCATCTGCTTTCCAAAATATTTGAATCACTTTTAATGGTTACCGGTACCATTCAACATATACTTTAAAATACTTTAGGAAAAACAATAGTGTAACAATCCTTAGATGATTCTTTATTCCATAGTACCATACATTATTATTTATAAACATACAATCATTCCACTAACTTCTTAAAACACTGACAGAGAGTCATCATTTATTTCATCTCATATTTCATTTGTAGTCTTGTCATCATCATCCACATAAATACTACTCATGTGACCATGCTGATTCTCTTCATGAGATTTTCCCTTAGGTCATTGGTTTTCATAATTCCCATACATTCCATATTTAAAACATCTAATCATTGTTGATATTATAGCAATACCATTATCCTTTTCCATGGTGTTAACTGAACCTTTTCCTTTGCACTTATTGGATTTGTGTTCTTCTTTTCCACACCCAAAGCATCTTCCAGATCCTTTGAAACAATCTCCCTAATGCCTCTTCCCACATGATTTACATGAGGGAAATTTAACTTTCTTTCCTCTATGATCATCATGAAACTCCATCTTTCTATTATTATCTGAGTTGAGAAACTTACCAAAGTTGAAATTATTGATCATATTATGAGATTTATGATTAGGCATAATAACGATGTTTGGACTTCCAGATCTCGTTTCATTTGGTTGCTCATGATGAATATCATTCCATTGTCCGCTATATCCTCCATTATCGTGAATCTTCCAGTTTCCAACCATTTTCTAAAACCCAAAAAGAATGGTCTGAGAGGAAAAAATCATACTAGGGAAAACAACATAGTAAAGGGGGAGTACCCTCAATATCTAACATCTTAGGTTAAATTCTAAAATTGTTACCTAGTTATAGGACTATATCCTATACGTATACTTATCCTTAGGGACATCCCTAGACATACCTTAGATATATCTCGAGGGATCACACTAACGTTTTCGCATCCTAGTTTCCAAAGGTTGACTAAACCTTTCCTCTGATACCAACTGTAGAGACCCTAAGCTTGACGTACATGGAAATTACATTACTTATGCAGAATACTTAGTACATAACAAAAACACACACACAAGGACTGTAATAGTTCAGTGTCTTTGGAAACTCTGAATATAATCTTCTAATCGTGGTGAATGATCTTCAACATATCCCATAAAGATCATACCACTTTTTTTCTTACCTAAAACCTTTCTTTATATCCCGGGAAAAAGAAAACATAAAAGGGGAGAGCTCAAATGCAAATTAAGGGTAAACATAGAGAACATAAAACAATCCATAAACATTTGAATGCAAAAACTTGAACATAAAATCTAAACATCAAAATCTTTAGCAAAGACATGAATCTTGGAAGTACGTAAGGAATATATCATAATGGAACATCAATCATGATAAAATATCATGGGAATAAAACATGTAATTGTGGAAACCATTCAACACCTGTTATGATTTCCATAATAGCCAAGGTATTTCTGCCAAGATCGTCTTAGTGGACAAAGTCCCTTTCTGAATCAAGTTCACTCTCGTTTCAGTCCGGTAACACTGAACCGTATTAACTTACCATTCCATCCATGTCTATATCATGAGATATAAATCTTTACCCAATGCATTGGAGGGAGATATAGGTCCCACCCATCTCATAATGAAATCATTCTTAGTTGTGCCACAACATAAACATAAATCATTCATCATAACCCAAAGAATAAAAATGGGTTTCGTAAACATCATCCCATCATAACATAATCCATATAAAACAAATGGATATCATTTCATCATATGAAAAGTGAAACAATGTAAATCATAGAGACTTTATACTTGAAACATACACATATGAAATAATTTCATTTTAGATGGAAAATGGTTTTGATAAAACACATGAAATGAATTCTTGAGGAAAATATCCTTTCTTCTTCAAAATCAATTTCTTTTCACAAAACGTCATGAAGTTTTAAAAGAAAAAGATTTTTTTGAAAATAGTCATGAAATATTTTGGAGGAATCTTCATGAAAATAAGGCTTTATAAAACCGTAAAAATCTGTTCTTTCCGTATAATTTAAAAAAACATTCTTCTCGTACTTTTGCCGGAAAAGTCAAAAAAGTACCTTATAACGTAAATAAAAGAAAGATTCCTTACATACCATGTAGAAAAAGTCAAAAATGGGTAAAAAGGACTTTAAAAATACATGAAAACACTTTTATAAAACATGAGCATGGATGATATAAATAACCCCAGTAAATACTTACGAATAAGCAATCTCGGATAAAAATGAGATTTGCAAAATTATCCCTTACCTTATGTCTGATATGCTTCCTATGTATCCGAACCTCCTGTATAATGATTTAAATAATGTCATTGACTTATTACATAATCATATTCATTGTTATGATATCATATATGGTTCATTTATGACTTTATATTACCCGTTCTTTTGTAAATTCATGTTAATGTAGCGTTTTGGGTAAAATCGATTCATTTATGGTCCGTGATTTGACTTGTAATTATTCATATGATTACATAGATCATGATTAAGTAATTCCAAAATATAAAACATGATTTATATATAATATATATTCAGAATATACATATATATAATAGATCAATAAATGGAATGAAATACATCGTTCATGGAGACGGTAGGTCGTACGTACGCATGAATGTTGTTTTCGTTTCCTTATTGAGTATAATGGAATTAAGTAGATGGAATACATATATATATACATAAATCCAGTAGCTTTATAATTTCATATATTTCATTATTATTGCTTATATATACTTTGTAATCATTCTGTAATGGTTAACATGGAGAATGAATCTCATCGCGTCGTGGAGACGGTAGTCCGTACGTACGCACGTGCGATGATATCGTTTCCATAATTATTGAATTGGATTGGATGATACAATATATCAGAATCAGTATGATGTTATAATAACTAACTATATTTATTCTTTACACCATTATACCCATCCAAGTAAGGTGGTATTGGAAAAACAGATTACACCACGGCGTGGAGACGGTATTCCGTACGTACGCATGCGCGGTGATTTCTTTTTCCGTAGGATGGATAGAAGGTGAAATGGGGTTGTTTCATAAATATAATAAAATATCAGTATATTAGTGATAATGATGTTATTACTTCACAATGAAACAACTAAAGAAGAAGAAGTGGAAAAAGAAATAAAGTTGAAAGAATCGGTAACGGACTTTAGCTCTTCTTCGAAGCGCCTCTTTGAGACCTCCTCTTAGGGAATTAAAATTAGTCTTTGAATAAGACCAGGACCTATAGAATGTTTCTAGGGAAGTGGAGAAGAGAATTTGGTAGGGGTTGGCCGAGCTTGAAATCTCAAAGTGGTGTGAGGAAGAGAGGGAGGAGGTGCCCTTTTATAAGGGAGGAGAGAGGCACCTTTGGAAAAACTAAAAATATTATTTAATTATAAAGTAATATTCGGTTTTAAATAGCTCTAAATTGATTTATTTCAAAGATAAGGTGGGTAAGGGTCGAAACACTCTCATCCAAAAGAATTTGGACTAGTTTAGGTTACTATTTTAACCTTATCATGTAGATTTAACTTTATGTTAGATAATTTTACTTTTACCGTGTCTTTTTGTGTTCTTACAATAGAAGGTTAATAAACATACTATAACAATCCAAAATAACCCCAAGTTTTTTATTATTAATCTATACAACCTTATCTAAGTCATTTCGCCGAACCTTATATTTTTAAGAATAAAATAACAATTAATAATATAATATTTGTTTTAAAACTATTTTATGCCAATTTTGACACTATTTGGTAATTTATTTTTGTGAAAATCATAACAGAAATATTAGTTTGAAAAAAGTTTCTTAAATCAATAATAAAATGTCATATTAACCAATAAAATTGTTGGAATTCATAATAAGTCTTATATTACATTTATTTGGGTATTTATAACATCAATTATGTCAATATTTCATTAATAAGATAATTACTACATCATCTTTGTGTCATAAATAAATTAAATTATTTAATGTCTAAAAATTATAAATAAAATAAAATTATTTAGGAAATATTTTTATATTTATAATTAATATTTATATTCTAATTTATCTTATGTATAACCCTATATGAAAAATTATTTACTTATTAAACTTTGATTTTACCTATTTTAACCCTTTTTTAAATAAATTAATATTAAATGTCCTAATATAATCCATGTGGGCCTAAATGGTCATATTTTATTCTTAAGGCTGTTCTTGGTCGAATTACACTTATCCAATATAATTAGGACATGTTTTAGGTTAATAATAATATCATTTTTACCCTTAATTACCAAATTTACTTTTAACCATGGTAAAAAAAAGTAAAAAGCTACTATTCACCAAAAATTATTTTCATCTCATTGAACCACATTTTACTTACTGACATCAACCATGTCTCTCAGATTTTTGAAATTCCATTCACAAAAGCGGTGAAATTACGTTTTATGTAAATTTGCAAATTCTCCTAGGAGGTGGGTAAAAGACGGTCAAAAGTTCAATAAAATTTTTATATATATAAAATTATTATAAAATGACTATAATGAATTACATTGAACTTATATAGGTATTATGTATCAATGTTGACATAAAATTAATTTAAATAAAATAAATAATTATTTAAATAAAAAGTCGGGTTTTAAATAGTAACAAAGTGTTTTCACTATTCATCAAAAATTGAAAGTTTTCGGAAAAATACCAAAATTTCACCCTAGGCTAATTTTGATTTTCCAAATCCAAAAATGAAGTCCATTTTGAAAGATAAAATTTATAAAATTTCAAAAAGTGGGTATTACTATTCATAACGGCTAGTGCTAATAATATTTTAATAATATATCGTTGTTTAGTAAAACCCGGTATTATGTACAACACACACTATCGAGGAAGGTCGTGATTGCGTGTAATGCAAACCAAGTTAGGGTTGCGTGTTGTACAATAATCCTTTGTTGTTTTGTTAAAACAGAATCCAACCATTTTTCATTTATACATTGAATATATAAATATATATATATATATACTCAATATTGCGTAGAATGACTATTATCAAACGAACTTGAAATTGTGTGTAACACAATCTAAGAATAGGGTTGTGTATACTCCATTCTAATACGGTGTTGCGTAAAGAACAAGAAAATTTTTTTGTAGCATAAAACACGTGACATCAAATAAATTAAAAAGAATACTTATCATAAAATATCGGGTTGTTACAGATATAATTTGGATTGTACAACATGCCTACCCATTTAATGATGTTATTTATCATTGTAAGAATATTATCACTAATAGTGATTCACACGGGATGATCCAGGTGATTTTCAAATTGTAAAGATTGTATTAATTTTAATTTGTTTTCCATTTTAAATATTTACACAATTAAAGGTTTTAATTATACATGTTATTTAATTTTTAATGGTATGGAATACTTTTCATCACATACTTCTGCAGTAATGTTTCATTATGATTGAGTAATTTTTTTATTATGATTCAAGTTTTTAATGAATTTTTTTCTCTTAATTTTATATTTAATATAAAAAATAAAAAAAACGTAATGAAAGGAAATTAATTTCATAATTAAATTTCTGAAATTACATTGCCCCTAAATAAATTACATCAACAAAATTTTATTAATCATGCACTAATGAAAATAACTCAGGGTATCAACAAAATAAAAAATAGTAAAGATATTATTTATAATGTTATATTTAACTAATTATCGTAGGTAATACTAGGAAAATAATATTTTAAATTATGACACAAATATATTGTTTCTTTAATTAGTCATAACCAGTTATTCCTAATTTTCCTCATTGGTTAGTTATAAGGAATAATAATCTCTATATACATATCCTTGATAATATCAATTTCATAGCCCTATTTAAAACCCAATATTAAGAAAAAAATGCTTATACAGATTTTTTATAAAATCTTATTAAATAAAAATAATCCAAAATATGAATAAAAAATATCTACCCACATATGTCATTTTATATGAAACCATTATTTCAACCTATGATAATTTAGTTCAACTATGATATAATTGGATTATCCTATAACACTTTTAATTTTTAATAGGTTTCCATAATTTTTTTGGCTATTAGTAACAATAATATAATCCCCCAAATAACTAAACCATAATTTTATATCCACAATAATGACTAAATCATAAAATTATATATTTTATACCAACTCTATAATTTTAATAAAATATCTTATAATTAAATATGGCATGTTATAATCCAATAGTTTAGTTTCCTTGGATATTATAAATATAAAGGTATTATTTCAAACTTTTTTTTCAATATCACATCTAAAATTCAGCACACATAACTTCTAAACATTTTAAAATATGTAATTCAACGATAAAATGTGTATAATAAGAAGGTGTGAGATTAAATGCTTAGTATGTTAAAAAGTTTCAATTATTTATTAAATATTTGTTCATAATAATTTGTTAAAACAAGTACATAAGAGAAAAAAATTATTAAAATGATCATTGTATGAAAATATATAATCATAAGAAATCATCGAACAACATAGATCTTAGTATGGGAACATAGGGCCACAAAATGATCACTATAGAAGTAAAAAACATAAACCATGGAGTTGAATCATGTAACGATATTTGGAACTAATAAAATATGACCTTTTAATGTGGAAAAAACATAATCAAGAAATTATAACATATGTTAGGGCTAAACACTATGAAAATCAAAACATAGTGTATCGAGTATCATCGCCCGCCACCCATAACATATTGGATCAAACATCACTACCTACATCACATACTAGATAAAGAATCATTACCCATGTACGAGTATCTATCCAACTTGGTTTAGGATTTATAAAGATATATTTGAATGTAATTAAATATAAAAACTAAATATATATTTTTTTCTGATGTGCGTGGATATGGTGCCCATTTATATATCATCTCGACTATCACATTTATAAATACTCATTCCTTAATGAAGAAATGTAATTATCATGGAATGTGGAATAATATTGTAAAATTGTGGATATAGGATATTTTTATTTCATGTTCTTCATCTACATATTTATTTATAATTTTTTTAAAAAAAATTGGACATTACCATTTAATTTAACCTGTTAACTACATCTTATCTTTCTTGTGGTAACTCAGCCTTTACCATAGTATCTTATTTTTATAAATAGAAAATCAATTTAAATTATTAGGTATTTTGGTAAATTTTATTCAAAAATTTAAATCCAATTTATTAGTTTTAATTTATTAACACGATACAAGTTAAATTTCATATAATAATACATAAGGATGATTTGTTTTTGAAAAAATGCATTTATGAGCATAAAATAATTTTTTTCCTTATTCCTTTCCACATAATAACCATACAATAAATTTTAATTAATTATATATATTACCAATATATTTATGTGAATTCATTCATTAGTAGTGATTAATTAAATATAATAATATAAAAAACGAAATACAAATTTAAAACCAATTCCTTGAAAATAAGTATTTTTAACATTTAATGTAATTGTTATTATTTATAGCGATTTAATAAAAATTAAATGAATGTTATTTCTTTATATACATATATATATTTAAACAATAAATTTCATTAAATTTATTACTTCAAATAAGTGAAAATTTATTTTTAAATAAAAACTTGTAATATATAATAAAAGAATGTTTTTAAATAAATAAAATTTCTTTAGCCCTAAATAATTAAATAACTATTCCTTATAGTTACATGAATATTTAATGGATTTTAATAATTCATCATAATAATCAGTCATTTTTATCAATCCATTTTATCTAAATCATTCCATAAAAGTAATTTTTTAAAAATCAAATATATTTTTAAAAAAATTATTTAGAATAGAATATAATTTCAAAACATAATTAGTATCCTTCCTTTCCATTCCAAAATAATTTAATTTATTTCTAATAAATTTTAAAATTAAAATTTATATTTTTCAATCATATAAATCATTTTTATGTATATTAACTACATATGAGTTATTATAAACTTTTTGAATGTTTACTATTATAATACAAAATGGATGCATACCCATTAATACTAGGAATATAATATATATATTACCCCCATTATATCTTACAGATTACTTCCATCCAAACATTTCCATGCACATATCTCATTCATATAGAGTTAATTTAGATTTAACAATATCCTTTCTAATTCTATGATGTCCTTTCTTGTTATAGGTCCAATATAACTAACAGTGATTCTCATGGAAGAATATGATATAGTGGATTTCCTAGTTGTGTCTATATTATTCCTTTATATTTATTGTCCCATTTAAATTAATCATCTTTTAAGGAATTCAATCATAAATGATATTTAATAGTCTATGGTATTAAATACTTTACATAATGTGATTTATTGTAATATTTCATAATGATAGAATAAATCATTTTTATTTTGATTTATGTAGCGTATGAATTATTTTTAGTTAATATTAATGTCTCTATAAAGAATAAAATAGGCAATATAGAGAAATAAAATGCTCAATTAAATCTAGGATTTCACAAATATGGAATATTCTTTGACTTTGTGGGGATAGTAATGAAGGAAACAAGATTATTCCATTGGATAGATTAGAGTTGTTACATGATGATGTTGATAAAATAATTTAAATTTTGAGAATAAAATGAAATTATGTTGATGTCTAATTTCCATGGTGATTTTGTTCAATTTCATTGATGATTTTATAATATACCACCACTTGATGATCTTCCTAAATAATCACTCATAATGGGATATTAATTCTTGTGGAAATATATAGATATTAGATTACCATAGTGTTTGGGTAGTCCCCTGTTATTATATATCTTAACACTGCACCATTTTCCATCTTCTAACACATTTTTTTTGGGTGTTCCATTTATAACACAAGGCTTTAACCATTGTGATTCTCTATTGTTTGATAGAAATTTTTATAACATATCATTGAATGACATGGGTATTTTACATAAAAAATATTTTATGATGGATTTATAACACACATTAATATAATCCCAGTTTTACATTTTGAGTCCCCTTATTTTTTAGTAACATTATTCGTTTGATATGAGTGTAGCTAGTTTGGGTTCTATTGTTTATGTGTTTTTCCTCTAAATATTTATTTATAGAGTAATTACTTATGGGGAGATTGAGTCTAGATATATAGATGAGATAAATTCTTACAAGATTACAGTTTTGATATTCATATGATGAGTTAAAATTTTAGTTAAAATACAACCTAGATTATCCCCTGATGGTATTGGGTAGTTAGTTAATAAATATATTATGATTTCAAATTATTTATTTATTATACATGAATAATCATGACATTAACACTGGTTAGTAAAATGGATACTATATTGGGTTGTTCTAATCCCGTTCATATGAGTATTTTTCTAATAACCTACCCATTTCTTTTAATATGTATTAATTATTTATAAGTCTATAAAGGCTATAGATTTAATGATTTTTATCATTATTGGTGGTCCCATGGAGGTCATTTTAGATTCCTTAGAAATGACGTCACATTTAGTTTTCAAGTTATTTATATTGAAATATATTTTACAGACGTATTTAGATTTTATCTCAGTATTATATTTCATTCAAATTTTTTATTATATGAGTTTTTTCTACATAATTTCTGTGGTATCATATATGAAAAAAAATATTTTCTTACAATTTTCATGTTAGTTATGTACACATTGAATACATTGATGTCTTGTATATGATTTATTATAGGTTTAATGGGATATTTCCTCCCATTATGTATGTATTCTATCGTAGTGTTGGTCAATATGACTTTCAATATGGTAAAATATAGAAAATATTAATTTAACAGTGATTTCCAAAATGACCACTAGATAATTAATAAAAACTTCCACAATGGTTTCAAAACCCACTGCAAAATATGGTTTTAAATTATTTTCAATCATTTTTAGTAGCAGTATTTACAAACCACCACTAAGAAATGTCTAAATATTATTGGATGATAATATTTAAACTTACATTCACCGTATATTGTAAATATATCAATTTGGGGCACTTAATCATGAAAAAATGATTATATTAATTAAATACGTTAAAAAATTGCATGGGTGATCCTCTCCAATTTATAAATGGACACCACCCTTCTTATTTTCCTCACACTTCATGAGCCATGAGACATAACCAATCCATACAAAAATATCTTTCAAACCTTGTTCCACATGACCTATATGATCCAATTTCATGGATGGACCATACTAAAATTCTTATAGTGTAAGCCAAATTTGCTTTTCTAAAGAAAAATAAGAAGCATAACTATTAACCTACTGCATTCATTTTATTTCCACTTCTACTTCCTTAAAATATTCAATAACCATTGTCAATTAAAAGAATAATTATATTTATTATTTTTAAATGTAATTATTATGATGAAATATCCCTTGTTCACTTCCTTCCCTTCCTATTGAATATTAAAACATCGCTTGTCTGTACTTATGGCCTCTCACCTCCATGCATCCGAACCATTCATTTTTCATCCCATATTTACATATATTGTTAAAAAAATTTATTTAATGAATATATATAGAATATTAATGGATATATAAATTTAATATATCATTTATATTATTACCCTTCTATGTAATGGTAAATAATAAATTCATTCATGCGTATGTGTAGACTACCAGCTTCATGAAGTTATGTGAATCATCTCTCATTTTTTTCTTTTCAAAAAATATTAAAATTTTGAATTTTCTGTAAAAATATGACAATTAGGTCATTATTAATAATAGTTATATAATGAAATTATGACCAGGATCTAAGGACCGAAAATACCATACCAAGACATTTATAAAAAGATGTGATAGTTAACACCTTAGATGATAATGTCTATAAAGAATTGTTAAGAATGGGGGATCTAATATTATAAGTGAATGATATATGATATTATAACTATATATATGGTTAAATTATATATTTATAATGAAAATAAACTTATTATCTAGTATTTTAAGAGTGTATATGAAAAAAGATGGATTTGAGGTATGATATTTTTTATAGATTTTCATTTTTATTGGGGTTGTTTATGATAAGATGTACTTTTGGAAAATTATGTGACCTCAATATTTTAAACCTTATCAACTTTATTTTCCACTAGTTATTTTTCAGATTACATATTTATATTATTTTTCTTATCTTATTATATCAAGAATTAGTAAGTAAGTGATACATAACAAACTTTCTTTTGGTAGTCTTATTTTGATGTTTTTGTTCTAATGCTTTTTTTTCTTGGTTCCTATTAACTATAAAATATTATGAAGAATGTTTTTACTATTATTTAATTATTTATTAAAGTCATTTTAACACATGTTTGGAATTCTATAAAAACAATTACATAACGTCCCTCATCCCAAGACCTTAGACTGATGTTGAGACCAGTGGGATGATGTTGTACCTCAGGTGTGCCACCCCATGTGTTAGAGGCTTCTAACATGAAACACAGATCTATGGTGGTATAATGGGGGGATTTTACCCAGTTATCAGCATACATGAAACATAAAAAAACATAAAACCACAAATTCCAACCAAATAAAATTGTAACTAGGCATGCATAAAAGTGATAAGGATAATCCAAAATAAACATGTCATAACGAATGAAATGTATACAGTAAGTGAGTGGAAATCATTAGAAAATACCAAAATAGAGAAAATAAGAAATCATTGAAAATGTTCTCAAGTTATGGCCTAGTCCAAACACCCATTTATTGTCCTTGCATCACAATGACAATGATTCTTCTTTTCCCAGTACCCATTCCTTTGGAAAACTATAATTTTCTTGTGTAAAAAAATTGTTATGGCGTCCTGAGAAGGGTGTGAGTACAACTAAGTAAGCAACCAAAAATAGAGTCCTAAAAACAAATAGTATAATAATTGATCACACTGTAGTTTCTAAGTAATACAATTACTTTTTCGACCATTTCAATTTTGAAAAAAAATGAAAAAACACAAATCTCAGGATTTTGATATACCTTGGGAATGCTATATTCCTTCATCATCTAGTGCTAGGGTGACTTTAAACACATACTGATGATTATTCCATCCCATCTCTTAACGAGTGTAATATTCTCATCCCTATCCAAACAACCAAACAATGAGGGTAACATAACAGTACCTAGGGTCCCAACATCTACATAGGGGCCATGTTCATCCTTAGTTTGACCATCAATCGGCATCCACCCATGGGATTTATAAAACCGAATATTATCCATAAACTAGCATCCACCAAGGGGCTATGTTCACTTATGGTATAACCATAAACCACCATCCAACATGTGTGTTTGTTCACCCCAGGGATTACCATCATAACCAATACAAAATAAATAAGGTATAAGGGATTATTAAACAATTCCATTTAATTCATAACCAAATGATACTAAAGATAGGGCCAAATCCATTAATAAATTTCATTTATTACCAATAAAAAAACATTGATCCCATTTTAAATTTAATTCATCTAAAAAACTTTTATAACCATTCAAAAACTACAATTTATTATCATATACCTCTTAGGTCCATTATAAGGATTATTTTTTCATGTTTAAGTTACAAACATTTAATAATAATAGAAAAAACTAATTCTATCAAAAAAATAATTTTATAATTCCATAATAATTTTTAGGAAAAGAAACATAGGGATTAGAAATTCCAATTTCAAAATAATCAATGATTTTGAAATTTAATTTCATAGTCTTTAACCAAAACATAAATTTACTTTCAATCATTTAAACCATATTTATTAATCTCATAAAACCATTGAATTTTACCATAAATAAAATCCTCTTACAAGATGCCATAAGAATCTAAATATCTATATATAGGGTCATTAGATCAGTTAAGGTAATTAATTTTTTATCACCCCCCTATTGGTTTCAATACATCATAAATGAGGTCATTTAAGAATAAAACACACCACATAAGCATTTACATTGATCTAGGTCATTACATTGAATAGATGGTAAGACACACCACACAAGAACTTTCATTAATATAAAAAGAATATAGTTCATGTCCATGGATCACCAACCTTTACCTTAGAATAATCAACACACTCGATATTAGAGATACATTCAATTGAAAAAAAAAGAGAAAAACAAATAATGAGAAAAATTCCCTAAAAATATGTTATATTAGCTAACAATATTTACAGAAAACCAAACATCCAAATAAATAAGAAGATGGAGCTAATGGACTCTTAATCATACCTTGATCTCACCAACACCGTATAAAAAGGTGAAATCGGACAAGGGATTGGGGAGATACCAACATGGGAAGTGATATTGTAGAGGAGGGTGTGCATAGGGATATGAGGTTGAAATCGGTGATTTAAAGGAGTGGGTTTGTGTCATAAAATTGTTTGGTCAAAATAGTTAAAAAAGGCTTTTTACAAATTCATAGTTTTGAAAATAATTTCCCAACCATGACATCAACACTTCCCTAAACACTCCACCTCACACTATTAGATGGAATGGTATAAAAACAATTCACCAACCATGAAAATCTTCTATAGAATCCTCTTCAATAATACACACAGATTTTCTATAAATTTATGTAAACCAAGCACTAAGCTCGAGAACCAATCCTCCATACACAATTTCTCATGAATTTCACATGGTTCAAAATTAAAAATGTGTTAACCATTACACTCAATCATGAACTATAGGATTTGAACAAAAAATTCTCTCATTTAATGGTATTGGATGGTTTATTATAATCGTATGAACTAGAGTTTACTCCCAGATAAGAGTTATCCAAAAATACTAAAACAATCTTTAATCTCCCAAGACCTACCTGAGTTCCTGATGTGCCACTCTGGCCTGAAAATATCTCCATAAAAATACATTTAAGATAATATAACCCTCATATTCTAAAACTAAAACTCAATTTTAAGATCGTATTATCCATTAAATGAAAGTTAAAATCCCCCCTTTAAATTTAAAATTATTCATACACATAGGGTGTTAAAAAATCCCCACTATAGCACATATCACCCCTAGGAAGTATGTGCATTCATCTAAATAGTCATGTTCTAAAACTGATTTCTCAATGTGATTCTAGATCCTAACTTGAATCTAATGCATATAAACAATTGAAACACAATACATTGATTTTATTGATTTCTAAAACACCAAGATTATTCTTTATTAGGCCCATAAACCATGAGACATCGAGTTGTTTCCATCCATGAAATCAGGTAGCCTATGGTGCTCTATACTATAAAACCTAACCCTTGGTGGCCCAATACAGTATTTGAAAACACGTACCTCTTAGATTAAGTTCCATAACACAATCTCAATGATCCATGATTCCGATAATTCAGTTTCCAAAACACCATGCCCAAAAATAATGAAAACACAAGTACCCCTCTATGTTTCAGATTCCATTCCAATTCATACAGGTCTTAGTAAATCAAGATATATATTTCACATAATAGATCATTATTAAAAGATCTGTGAATTCCTAAAGCATTGTAGTTGTATCCAATATGCCAAGCTCAATGTGGCTATAAACTCACTTCGTCATATTCTAAATAGTAATAAATGCCAGACATCCTCTTGTTGACCCACCCCATAATGATTGAATACCCCATTGATACATCACTAATATAGTAAATCAATAAGTATAAAACCCATAGATACCCCATGGTCATCTATACAAATCCATTAATTACCATACCAAAATTTCAATGACATTACCTAGTTGAACCATCAACTATCCCTATAAACCAACGCTAAAGAGCATGTTTTGACGTGTTGCAGGCCCAAATCATGTTCCTATCACCTCAAACTGTCACAACCTAAAACTAACACTCAAAACCCTTCAGATATCATATTGAAGTCTCCCTATGGAATTCATGAAAAATTCATTAAAATCGACCTAATTTATTCAATAGACTCAAATAAACATAATGGAAATGCAAGAGATAACCTCATGCAACCATGATCCCCCTCAATTGAGGGTCATGCTCCCAAGACCAACATCATGCTACCAAATATAGGAATGTACTCATTGTCACATCAAATAACCATTTCTGGATAACCATAGATCATGATCAGTCAATAACTGAATATGATGGCTAGATAGGTCTAAGAATGCTCCACCCTAAACATCAAAATGAAAGGAAAACCAACACCTACTACCTAATAATAGGGAAATCACACCAGGGTTTTCACCAAAATACACATTGAAATCTAGGGCCAAACATTAAAATAGATTATTCCAGGCCCCATGCCATCTTTTTCAACCATTATCGCTCCAAGATCACTAACCCAAATAGGTATTATTGATACCACCCCCATGTCACTTTTCACTATTACATTAGAAGGTTCCATATAGCCATATTGAATCGTATTTTTCAATTACCATATCATGTATATAGTTAGTTATGCATGATGTACACATACCAAAATAGTGTTTATATTTCTACATTCACTATTTACATCATAATTTCCATAGATTTTCTGTTGTATGAAAAGGTTATAATAGTTCCATGATTACAAGTACAACCTAGAGATACTATAAAAACAATCTTAAACATATGTTTTATGGTCTAGATACAAAATACTATGTAGACACAGATTATGATTGACTATTTGGTGTAGGGGGCTCATAAGCATTGATTCTTTTTCTCATGAAGATCTCACTTGGTGTTCTCGGGATGATGATAATGTGAGGAATGGAAAACTTATAGGACCACTATATCATTCAGGTTTCATTGGCTTTCCCTATATAAAAACATGTGTATTGTTCTCTTAAATTGAGATAATTATTGGTGTATACAATTTGATCACCAAATATGATGAAAGGGAAAAACCACGACATTTATGTCATTATTAAGGAGTGTTTGTTGCAAGAATATTTGGTTATATGACATTGGTTTAATGATCAGGATAGACTTTTAATCTTTCTTGATATAGAAGTGATGTCTTGGGACTAGTTGATCAAGATATTAGTACCTTTACAAAATACATGGCTATGATAGAATTAGGACATCATATCTAGCTATATCAACAAAAAATATTCCATTAATGTATGATAATAGAAGCTGTACATCTTGTTTTATGAAATATCATGACACAATGATATTATATTTCATAGTGTTTGTTCATAGGAAGGTCATTGTTGTTACGAATATTCACTATCTCTTTAGGTTACTTGATGGGTTGTTAAACTCTGCTCTTACTCTATGAATATTATACACTTTCCTCCTGATAAGGGAATAAAGGGTCACACAGAATATCATATTCAAGAGTTTACCATATTCAGATGAATAAGAGAATACAACATGTTGGGGCCCACCATGGTGTTCGAGATATGTCCATGAATAATTTATCTCCAATAAATAAGTAAATTTATAATTATTTGATCATAGAATAATTTTATATGAATTTATTTATTAAAAGTATTCATAAAGTATTATGTGAATTCATGGAAAATATTATACCATCAAAAATTATTTTTATATTCAAGGATCATTTAATATTGTTGGACTTATGGGTTGATTTAATGATTTGGTTTTATCACATAATATTTTTTTTATTACAACTAGGTGATAAAAAATAATTTATGTTTGGGATATAGTTAATTCGTCATAATGTTTTATTTATTAATTATTTAATAGGAGTAACTTATATAGGGGCTAGGGATTCTTTTTTGGGTAAATAACTTCCACTATATAAGTAGGAGGGAGTTCATTATGTGGGTATTATTCATAGCCATGATTTTGATAGCACATATCTATTCCTTTAATTTAAGAAAGGGGAATATATTTTCCATGCATTGGATCTTTGATTTCTTTCATGGATTTAAGGGTTAATATTTTTATGATCATTGTGATGTAGAAGGATTCATTTGAGCTCTTCACTAACAATAGTAATTTTACTATCGATGATCATGTTGACTCTTAATGTGTGAGTGGATTATCTAGAGGCGTCCAATTTAAGATCAACTGAAAAACTATCACCAATTTCATTCTGAATTTGAATGCACCATCCATTGGAAGGAGTTATCCTATTGGTTTAATTTTTTCTCTAATACATTTAGATGGGGTCCTTAGACCTATACTAGGGATCAAATCACTGGAGAGGAAAAAGATTCATCACCCTAATGATGAAAAATTATAAATCCCCATGCCAACAGCTTCTACTATGTTCGCTGTTACAAGACCATGGAATTAGAGTGATTTTATGAATTTTCATAGGCAAAAAAAATTATTTAAATTAATCCAAGTAATTTATTTTGGTCCCAATGGATCTGAGTGCACATCGTTCCATTTTAGATGGTCAAGTTACGAACATCCAAAAAATTTAATATGGATTGTTCATGGGTTTTTATATGTATAAAAGTTTAATAAAATATTTTTATATATGAATTATTTTTATCCAATTCCATTGGATGGTAGAGATTCTGGTCACCCACATCTTTCTTCTATGTTCTGGAAAGATTTGGTTTGTCAAAATGGTACCATTTGGTAAGACTTTCTTCCACATTCTTGTGGAATTTGTTTTGTTTAATAATTATTAAATGATAATTGTATCCATTTTTATTTACTGGATAATCAACCAAAACATCAAAAGGGGGAAGTGTTTAACGGTAAAAAATCTAATGATAAACTGAATGGGGAAAGGGTGGGTGGGGTGTTTTCTAAAGAAGACAAAAAAATTAAAAAAATGGAATACAATTTGGGGTGGTTTGATGGAGGAAAATTTTGTTATTAAAAAAACATTATCCTAAACCCTAATCTTCCTAATGAAGATTCTTGGATAGCCCTGCCTAGCACAAAACACCATGGCCACCTCCCAGAATAGATTTTGACCACTCCTCCTCGCTAGTCCGCCACTTATATGGCCGCTCAATCACCCTCTAAAATCACCACTTAGAAACTAATCACTAAAAATGAATCTCCCCAAACACACTACACCACAAAAAGACAAGGCTTGAGAAGCCACTACAATCATCATCATCGATGACCCACCACATCATCCCTTATCATGTGAACCATTGTGATCTGGAAACCCAAAATGACTATTACACCCATTGACTTCCACCCTAGTTGCACGAACACTACACACACTCATGTACACCTTGTGATCCCCCCCATGTTGGCACCCACACGGATTTTAAACCCCACTCCAATGAATCTAATCCTAGTCATGATCTAGATTGTCCCAATTGGGCTTTCCATTGGCCTCTAGTGGGTTGGGTCTGTTCGTCATGGAAATGGATAGTGTCGGTATAGAATAATTGGGACACACTACACTGGTCTTTACAGCACAGAAAATGGTTTGGGTAGGGTCTACCCAACCTGGAATCGCTATGCCCGGGTTCTAACCAGCTCAGAATGGGCCTGTTTGGATTCTTCCCAACCCGAAATAGTCTTAGGTAGAAAATCGGACCTCTTGAAATATTATAAATAATTTAAAAAAAGTTATATTTTTGGGATTAAAATAATAATAATATTAATATTTTACAATATAATTTAATTTTGATATATAATGAAAATATATTATTAATTTAAGTTTTAAATTGAAATAAAATTAATTACATTGACTAAATGAAATAAAAATTAGTTGAATTAAAATAGTAAATTTAATATATTTAAGTTCCCTAAATATAAATTTATTGAATTTTTCTATAATGAAATTATTTTACCCATTTGATGGTCTTGAGAATTGACTTACCACTATTTTTCATAGTTTAATTTTATTTAATTAATTACGAAAATTGTGTTCAATTCTTGTAATATTAAATTTGTTTTATGAAAATATGCTCATCATCTATTTTTATTGATTTATATAAGGGTATGAATGTACATTAGTTTATATTTATTCATTTTTTTCTTCCTAAGACCCCCTCACCTACACATGAGTGCATTTGTTTAATGATGACGATGTTGTAATATGTAGACTACACCAAATGAGATGTGAAAATTCTAGTCCGATGTGTGAGCTACAATACATTCCAAAACCTAACATAGGTATTATACACTATTTGGTCAAAGTTGATGCATTAAATATAATTGGATTAAACAATATCAAAATATCAAGATTGGTTGTGCAGTTTATTTAATTTATGAATTGTTTATTATTGCTTTTTGAATTTTCATCCTAGTGCGATGAAATAAAATAATATACTAAAATGAAAAGATTAAATATATTAATTACAAGATGACCAATTTTTCATTTAATAAATATTTAGTTGTGATTGTGATTATATAGTACATGCATATTAGATATAAAATTATGTCATTCATCAAGTAATAATAAAAACTCTTAAGGTAATACTACATCAGAAGCACCATATATTGTTTGAATTTTAACAAAACTGGATTTATGGAGTGCTTATCAGCTCTAGTTGAGGGTACCTCATAAAGCTGTGGAGTTCTTTTGATAGTGAATATTTGACTTAAATAAATATGGATTATAAAATTGTCTATAGATCTCTTGTTTCATCTTTAGAGTAAAATCATTGATTAAATCAAGTTTATGATTTCAAGAAGCTGGGTGTTCACTCAAAAAATCAAGTTTCCACATGTTTATAAAATTTTCCAGTAAAACACCTAAATTGTAACTCTATAAGTAGTGGTTTAGACATATATTGGACTATATTGAATGGTTTTAGGGACCTTTTCCACCAAAATATTCTTGAGACTTAGTATTCGAAATCTAGTTGTGAAAGTAACTAGTGTTCACTAAAATAGTGTGAGAAACTTATTGATTTAATTAATCAGTAATATCAAATCGATAATAAATATAAAATTAATATTATTATTGTGTATATTTTTTAGGAAATCAAAAATAATACCATTGATAAACTTATATCCATATTGTATAATAATCATGGCTTCATCCCAAAAAATTCCTAAGCATCGTATATACAAATGTGCATTATACTACAGTTTGAAAGAAAATTACAAGTGTTGGAGTCCCCATTATCTGTTTTGAATCCTTAAAAAGCTAGTGATGATAAGAAATATTCTTATAGGAGGCACATGGATAGAACATTTTATTTTATATCATAAATTTAACATCAATGTCTAAGGTGTTTCAAATGAAACATAAGGTCAATGATGTATGTACCAGGTTGTCTCATCTCTATATTGATTTCAATAAGAAAATGAAATGATAAATCATCGAGATAATGATCAAACTGGTCACTTATATATTGATAGATGGAACTGAAGTTCTTTATAATGTTCTCAGGATGATAAATTAAAATAAACGACAAGAGAAATTAGGATTCAAGACAAAAGAAAAACCATTAGTTCAACTCATTCTCTCATACCTGCCACACAGTTTATCTAGTTTTTTATGAGTATTCAAACAAATAATGTGGAGTAACTTGTTTGATATATTTTTTTAATGGAATATAAATAAGATTAAAATTTAATGAAATATAAAAATTTAATTATTAATGTTAATAAATATATAGGAAAGGTGAACAGGCTAACTAAAAGTAAAATGGAAAAAAGAACATTCGTAAAATCATTTTATAAATAAATAGGGAGAGATCATTGAATATGAGTGTATTTTCCTAACATGTGTCCATATAGTTTACTATAATAGAAACTACAATGAATTAAAAAAGAAGAAATAAAAATATTCCACATTATTTAAATTCATAATAAAATAAAATATTTCATATATGTTCCTTGGGCATTACATACAATTGGTCTTTACACATTTGTTTCTAAATACAGGGCTAAAGGATGTTAATAAACATTACTAGATGTCAAGGTTTTTTCTCTAATTGGGTAAGAAAGGGTGATTACTACAACATTAGTGAGAAACAAATGATTTCATTTAAAAGTTAATGGTTAATGTAAAACTATAATTTTGTGATGAATGACACCATAACAATTATGAAGGAATATTTTTTATGTTATTTCATTAAAAACCAATTTTTACTTATTGTATTAATCTGGTGAAATATATGATTAATTTAAAATTTAAGATGTTAATAAGTAGATTATTGAAGATAATTATCTATCTAGAAAACATAATTAGTTCTTAAGGATATAACCAGTATGGTATTAGACTCTTTGGAGTTTAATAGATTTGGTGTTCTACACACATTTACATACATAGTTTTTACAAAGAACCATTATAAATTATGTTATGACATAAAGCATTTGAAATTATTTCTACTTGTGATAGAGAAATATTCTTTGGAGAAGATAGCTGTAAATATTCTTCATAATGTTTAATTAAGTGTTTTAAGGAAATTAAAAATGATGTATGGTAAATAAATGGTCAGAAGATATTAGTTGGTTCATACCCTCCTTCTAAGGAATATCTTGACCAAGCATACATAAATCCCAAAGTGTAATGTGAATTTATTACTAATATCATTTATTTATTAAAATCAAATTCATGATGCTAGTAAAGCTATGATCTGTGGTGAGTCTTACATGAAAAAATTGATTCATAAAATGTAGTTTTGCATTGAAATAAGTTTCAAGATCTTTGAATATTTATATGGAAGGAATTTTTTCTATGTTCTTGTAAGTGGTTTGTGAGATCACTAGTGTATTAAAAGTAATATAAGTTTGATAATATATAGAAAACAATTATTGGTCTTATCATTTTTCAATACTCAAATAAATTCAATTCTATAGAGATAGACTGAATGTAAAAACCTAAGTTATAGGGAATATGAACAATTGAGGTATCGATAAAAATTTATTAAACCTATTCAATAGTATATATAATGAAAAGTTATTACTAAAAAAAGTTGGAACAATTTGAGAGAGAATTTTTATAGGTGTCGCAGGACATAAATTTCTCTAAGAATACATGCATGGGAAAAGGAGGAGATTAATGGGAAAGTTTAGTTATATTTGCTTCTGTGATAGATCAATCATATATTATGTTATATATAGAAAATATGATATTTATAACTTAAGTTGTATGGTAGGTAGATATTAGTTATAAACTAGAGACTTGCAGAAGATGAAGTTAGAACCATCCAATTATACTTTAGGGTGTATAATTCATTTGTTCATGGTACATCGAGAGGAAATATCCACTATTTTAAGGAAGAAACCCAATATTCCATGGATAAATATGATATAAAAATATAGTTAGGCTATTCTAATGTGAATTAAAATATCATTAAATCCATTGGTGTCCATATATATAAACAACTGAGCGCATTGTATCTATTTATATTGTTATAGAAGTATTGTATAATATGAAATGAGTTATTCCAAATCGTGAAATCACAACAAGTAAGTGGTGTTTTATAATAATATAAATTAGGATAATATTAATACCAAAACTATCCAAGATTTCATGTTTATGATAGTGGAAAAAATAAATATACCGGTTTTTATCATTTGTAAAGGAATCATACTCAAGGAGATAATTTTACAAATAGCAGAGTTGCCATGCATCGAAGATGTAGTAAACCTAAATAATAAATCTAAAACTTAGTATAAATATGATCTTATAATGAAATATGTAATAATGTTAGTTAGAAAGTTTTATCATGATTAAGTTAGAATGTTGTAATACTGTTTTCTCTATACCAAACTAGAATAGTATTAATTGAATTTTCATATCATCTAAAGAGTTAGTTATGCATGATGTACACTTATGATAATATTATTGATATTTTTGGGACCATTATTTATATTTTAATGGAAATAGATTATTTCTCATACCAAATGTTATATAGGTTCAAGTATATAATTTTAACCTCATGATAATATAATAGTAATCTTAAAAATATGTTCTATGGTATTGATACGTCATAGTAATGGGATACAGAAGAGTTTTGATGATCTAGTGCTCGAGGATCATAATCACTCAGACTTAATCTCATAGAGATCAGAACAAGGGATCTCAAGTAGATGAGATCATGAATAATGACCCATAATGGTGATGACATAATATGTGAGTCCCGATTTGTGAGATATCATGAGAAAAAAGATATTATATTACAAAGTGTGTGTTTGTAAACAAATTTTCATTATTATAACTATTTCTTATCTCATTATGGGCCTTGATGGGTTCCTAAACTCTTCCATTGGACAGTGAATAATATTCACTACTATTATGATAAGGTCCTAGAGAGTTATACACAATAACGTATTCAAGAGTCTTCATATTCTGATGAATATGAGATTAGGACCTGGTGGGGCCCACCACAGTGTCACAGATTTTTCTAGGAATAATAGATCACCAAAAAATATTTTTTTCCATTATTATTAGAGTATATAATAATTGGATTGGAATTTATTTAATAAAATTATTCACATAGTATAATGTGAATACATAGAGAAATATGATAATAACGAATATCATTTTAATATTCAGGATTCATTTCATATTGTGGGAATTATGAATCGAGTTAATGACTCAGTTTAATCACATAATATATATATTATATATTATTATTAGGTGAATAAACTAATAATATTTATAATTATTTTATTTTATAATAACCACCCATCTGTCTCTTATTTATTGAGTGTTTTTTGTATGATGGATGGGGAACCCTTTTAGGGTAATTAACTTCCACTATATAAGTAGGAGGAAGTTCATTATATGGGTACTATTCATACCCATGATTTTGATAGATCCTCCCTCCTTCTAAAGACATATATGATAGATACGGATCCCATCCAATAATTTGATTGTTGATGTCCTTTATCCATCAAAGGGATGAGATGATGGTGAACTTCATGATGTCGAAGGATTCATTAGATCCCTACAAAAGTACCCAAAATTCAATGATTGAAATTCACACCGATTATGAAAGTTTTTGTGGATGATATATAAGGGTTCTACCACAAATCCTTCATGTAATGATAATTGATGTCAAGATTCAGTTGAATTTTCAATCGATTCTAATGAGGTAACCATTCTATTCAGTTTTTTTAGTTTTGATAAATTCAAATGGGATCCTGAGAACTATACTGGGGCTCAAATCACTGGAGAAGAAAAAGATTCACCATTCTAAAGATAAAAAATTTAAAATACATGGCCTATAGACATCTATTTTTATCCATGGTAATAAATATTATGATCCATTCTATCACACATGGCACATCAATAAATGATGGAATGATTGAGTTTCAACATTAGATCGACCATATCACCACACCGAATTCACGAACTTTCTCTTTCTAACTGCTGAAACACTATAATTATACTTAGAGGACATAGGGGTCCCTACCAAAATGTCCCTAATCAAAACCACATCAGTTCTTGATCAACACACATGATTTATTAATTATTTATCATCACCATATATCCTCCAATACAAAATATAATAAACAGGATATTTAAAGTCTAATATGTCAGTGCCTCCAATATTTCATAAATGTCTACTAAGTGTAAGAAATTGTGTAACCCAAAAAAATGATCAAAAACAAAATATTTATTTCTCATTTATCTAGGACTCATTTGTAATTCCCAATATAGTTTCTAGGTCTTTCATTCATGACAGTCTCACTAAGAAAAGAGAACCCATAACACTTTTAAAAATAATAGGAATCTCACTGATACAAATTTTTTTTTCAAGAACAGTCAAAATATGAGTTTCATTATAAAAATATATTTGGATTTTATAATTCCCTCACTATTTTCCCAAATTTTAATCTTGAGTTGATTGGGTGAGGAAGCTAAATGTTCAAGGCCATGGAAACTGTATGTGTTACAGAACCATTGGCTATCATGGATCATTTCATCTTAAGAGTGTTCTTGTTCAAAGGAACATCATGTTTAAACAACTTCATAGTCACAAGTACCTCCCCACTTGTTTTGAAGTTCACAAAGAATTTAATATTCCAAAAACCACACATCCCCAAGCATATCATGTTCTATGGTTTCAAAAAGGCACTCAACCATTCATTTCTCTCTATCTAAATCTACAAACCACAAATCTCACTAACCTCCCCACAAAAAAACTACACTACAGAGTTAACAGAACTTGGCATCCAAATGAGCCTTACCCTTATAAAACTAGTCAGAATACTAAATTAACATTCACAAAAGTGCTTCTTCCCAAACTCAAAGGGAGTATAATAGGCCTATAAAAAATACCAAGCTTCACCTATCATGTAAAAATACCCAAAACAAATACATATTCCCCTACCTCATATACTCATAAGAACACATAAACTCATCTAAACCCTCTTTGGAGTCACTCTTGAAGGACACATGACATCAAATCTAGATCTATATTCATTCTTAAGAAGGCCACTAAGATTTCCTTCCTAGAAAAAAATCATGACTCATATAAGTCACAAATATTAGGATAAAACTCACACTCATTACAAGGTTATACATCATAAAACATTCCAAACACCACAATTAGGTCTCTCGTAGAGATATGATTCTACTCTAACCTACACACTCCCATTCCATGTATAAACCACCATGTTACACACAATGCCAACACATCATGTTATAGGTCAACTTCCCAAGAAACATCACATAAATCAATTTCTACCATAACACCAACTACATATACATTGTGTCAATAGTGATTACCAATTAATTATAAGTTATATATGCATGGTTCACCATCTTACACGTTTTTAATTTTCATAAACCATAATTACCAAACATAATCTTTGTTAAATGAAATTCAAGGTATTAGTAATATAGGAAAACACATTATAAGTTCTACATGTCATTTTACTTAGTTGGATTCAAGTGAATACCAAAACAATTCATTCTATAAAATACATTTAACCATTTACTTTAACCAAATAATTTCTCAGGTGAGGATCGATTAAATAATATTGTAAAAACATGTTATAGAGTAAAAAAACATTTTATGATATAATTTAAATTTTATTTATCTTATGCCCCATAATAATAAATCAAAAAAAATAGGTCTTTTTTCCTTTTAAGGAGAAGATAAGTATTATTTCTCTATACACTTATACAGAAGCATCATATAAATGTTTTCATACACTTGAAATAATATTCCTATGTCATGTTCTAGAAAATAATCATAGGAAATGATGCACTTGAATATTACATGATTGATATGAAGTGTAAACACACGATATCACTCCATACCAGATATAAATATGAAATCCTAAAAACTGATAACAACAAAAATAAATTCCCTTAACCCAAGTGAAACCAGATCAACCATAACAACAACAAAACAAGAAAAAAATACAATCCTTGGAATCCTGAGTGACCATCGTATATGGGTTCACCATTACCTAGAACAGGTTCAATACAATGTTCCAAAACACCCCTATTTACCTATCTATCGTTCCTAAATAGTAGTAAAAAATAAAAAAAAATCTAATATTGGTTTCTAATGACATGCCACCCGAACCATGGACTAGTTCATGGATAGGTAGAACAAGCATATTACTTATCTACATATCATAGCATTTCAGATGATACTAACTAATATTATAGTCCTATTATGGTATATTTGAGATAGTATACCATCTTATCAGAGTGAATTAAGAGTTAAAAAAATAACTTATACTGAAATGATAATAATTTAAGAAGAAATGTGTGAATATTTGGACAGAAATACAATATCAAACAATCTATAATGAATGAAATGTATACAATATCTTCAAGGAAGTCGTAAAAAAATATCAAAAACACAAAAACTATGAAAACTATGAAAATGGTCATGAGTCCAAGCAATATCATAGCTCCCCTACTCTATCCTAACTATCCAACAACCGTGATTCCTCCTTTTACCAAACCCATAATTATATACAATTAGCATTTTATCAGGTAGAAATGTTTCATAGAGGTTTGGAAAAGGTATGATAATAACTCTGTATGTCTCTACCAATGACATACCTAAAAAAGCTGTCTAATAATAGTTCTTGTAGAAGTTCTTGTGTAAAAGAATTAAAAGTCCATTAATTTAACAACTCGAACAAATAAAAATTAAAAAAACATTCATGGGTGATGGATTCGCCCTGATAATGGTACATACATTATTTTTCCAGTGATGAGGTGTCTCTAATAATGTCATGATTACCATCGCAACCTATATCCTATTGGGGGTAATATAACCATCTTGGACCATGAACCAAATCCATGTGGTAATATACCCACACCTAGGGCACCAATTTCAACCCAGAGGCCATGTTCACCTAGGGTTTAACTGTTAACTATTGTCCACCCAAGGGTTTTTCTCACCCTATGCTTAACCATTCCACCTCCAACCACCATGGGGCCTTGTTCACCCTAGGATTAACCATCCTATAGTGTTCAAACCTAGTTTATTCCCATCCCAAGTTTAACAGTCAACCCATTTCCACTCAATAGGGTATTCTGTTTGAGTTTGACCATTATAACGAAGACAACGAAATCATGTCATAAGGCCTCATTTAACCATTACTTCCAATGATTATCATAATGAAACCAATGAAACATTGAAATCCATTTACTAATTTCATTACATAACATTTTCTACAATGATATAATTTCAAAATTTAATGTAAAAAACAATTTACTAACCATAGAATGTCATCCAATTATATCATAAACCCATCGGGTCATTTAAATTCCCTAGTTTACAATTTCTAGGGAAAAAATTTTAATTATCACAGAACCAACGAACTCCATTAATAAAAATGCTCTCAATATTCCACAATTCATTTTTAGTAAAAACACCACATGGTATGGAAATAAATTTCCACAGTTATAAATGATTATGAAATCCCATCTCACTATCATAGATGAAAATATAAATTTCCTTTTAAATTTTAATCCCATTTTATAAATTTCATGAAACAATATAATTTTCTATAACTTCATATTTCATTACAATACATCGAAGAATTTTCAATTTCTGTATCCAAGGTCATTAGTTATGGTAAGGGAATCTATTTAAAATCACACTCTATATTGGTGTCAATACATATTAAAGGATAGAATTTAACAAGGAAATGACCAAGATAATGATTTACCTTTTGTTATTCCAATACATGAAAAGTCCATCATGACACACCACACACACATGTAATAATACAAAAAGTCTATGGGTTAATTATAAACACCATCTACCATGACATTATAAGTGTCAACATTATAGGTATTTTCCCTTGGTTTTGCCTAATATATATGAAACATGATAAGAAGAAAAAATATTTGAAAATATGTTATATTAGTGAAAACCTATCAGAAATAACCAAATAGTGAAAGAAATAAGAAGGTGGAGATACAATATTCTTACCCTTGCCTTTGGATCCCCAATGCCTCATAAGGAAGTGAAATCATAAAATAAATAGAGGATATCCCATCATGGGAAGAGAGGGAGGAGATAAAGGCACGCATTTGTATTCTATGTTGAAGTGAAGGAGACAAAGGATGGGATTTGAGTTGTAAAATCATATGGGTAAAAAGGTAAAAATATAATTTTTAAGGGGTTCATGATTTGGCTGAATGATATTCCATAATATCCACTAAAATTGTGATAAAAACATCCCCAAATATTCTATCCCCCATGTTTGGGCCACGCATTTTAACAAACTGTGTTCACACCATGAAAATTGGCTTTACAATCCTATATAATAAGATTCATCATTTTTCTGTAACCACACACCAAGACTTAGACAAAATCCACCTCACACAGTTTCCTTACATGTCTTCATAGTTTATAATAAACTATTATCTAACCATGAAACTCTACCATATGATATAGAATTTGAACCGAAATATCTACCACATAAGGGTAACCTAAAAATTTGATCCAAACCATGTGGCCCAAAACTTTCACATAATGATGAGTTCTATGAATTGAAAAAAACACAACATGAATCTCTTGAGACTTATCTATGTAGTCAATTCACTGACCCTCCAAACTTCTCAAAAAAACATCTATTTATGAATCTATAATCCTCAGATTATGAAAACAAAACATGATTTTAAAAACATATCATCAACCAAACAAAAGTTAAAATTCCTTCATGAAATTTAAACTTATCCATTCACATGCGGTATTAAAGTTTAAAAGGAATATTTTTTCTTTTCCATAAATTGGTTATTTTTTACTAATGGTGTAAAATAAATAAAATTATGTTACACTACAATAATAGCTTTTACTACCATCAAGACTACTCTTTTATTTGAAACATCATTTACATGATTTTATGGTTATTATTGGTTGGAGTGAGTAACTCAAGAGGGGGTGAATGGAGTTCTGAATAAAAATTACTATAAATAAGTAGACTAAGATAATAAAAAACCCATTTACAAATAAACTTGACAATTAATAAAAATAGTAGGTGGATATAAGATCTACCCTATTAAAGGTTTTCTTAAAGAATGATTAAGTCTCTATTAAAATATTGATTTTAAATACCATATCCTTTTAAATAAATTTACTTAGAAAAAAGAAAATATCAACACTAGTAATGATTAATTATCAATGCCATCAAATTTTTTATAGTTATAACGAAAAAACAAGGATATAATAGCAAAAAAATATAAAGATGTAGTAAATTAAACAAGAGGTTCGATATGAAGGTCAGAAAAAATACTTTACACTTGGAAAGCACATTCTACCAAGAATATTATAAATATAATGCAATAAATCCCATCCAATATTATGTATACAGTCAGCAGAAACAAGTTTTCTAATATAAAAGGGCCCTTGCATAGTTATTCGTGTGATTTATGAATAGCACAATCCACACATGGACCTCTCCCATAAACACAATGGGAAAAATATTGAGAAATAAGAGAATAATTAGAATTCTCTAGGAATGTTCAAGAGATAGTGTGTGTTGGATAATAGAAAAATAGAACACATCTTAAATTTAAAATAGACAAAAAAATAACAATCTAAAAATCTAAATCTGATTTGTTCTTTATGTTTGTAGTTCTAAGATCAACATTTTTGAGAATTTTGTGATTTGTTCAAGAAAATTAAAGAAGAAGAGATGACCATAGAAATATATAGGTTTGTTTTAGTTGATCAATGTCTGATGTCTCAATAAATCTCCTTAATGGGTTCAATGTTTTTGTTTCATTGATCTTTAGAGAATGTAAATCAGCATGTTTTTGAGAATTCAAAAATTCAATCACACAATTCACTATAGGTTCTTTTCTTCAGTAATAGAACATATCAGATTTCTTTAGTATATTTAGTTATTAACCTAAGAAAGATATCCTTTGTGAGTATATAGTAGTATCAGTTGGAGGAGATCCACTATCCTCAAACTATCCAAGAATATATTTATCCATTTTATCTATTCATGCCAAAGTCCTTGAACAATAATTGTAATAAGAATTAGGTGGTGACTCACATATGGAAGTGAATCTACTAATGGTAATGGTGAATCATCTCTATTGGTCGCTCATCCTAGAAATATCCCACCTTAGTGGTAATAGTTAAAACCGTCTAGAGGTATCTCATCTTGGTGGTAATGGTGACTCTCATCTAGTGGTAGCTCATCCTGGAAGTAGTGGTGACTCCCATCCAATGGTGACATTCCATAATACTTATTATAAATATCATAAAAGTAGTTGTATCATGTAAAATTTTATCATACAAATTTTTCAAAATTATTACCAAAAGAATTATTGTTTTTCATTGAGTTTCAAACCCAATACATACAAGGAAGTGCCAACATTCTCCCCCTTTGTGATGATCATAATACATGGAATTTTATAAATCATGTACTAAATGAGTAAACATGAATAATCTAAGATATATTTGAGTATAAAGAATATTTTTACTAATATAAAACTAAATTACCAATTTATCTCCCACTTTGATATTATGAAATATTAAAAATAGTTGTTAATTTTAAAGTGAAAATAGAGGAGAAAAAGGAGTTTGTGTTATCTATGTGATATGAGAACAAAAAGATAAGAATGAAAGGGAAATAAAAATGATACTTATAAAAAACAACATCAAAATAGATTCACTTTGTAGAAGATGGGGGATGATTAACATTCTCCTTCCCTTTGTCTGGTGCTCTATCTCTATCACCGTCATGTGATGAGACTGTAGAAGTTTATGCTTGAGAAATGGTTGTAATAGATGGTAGTGTGGTACAATGAGGTAGTGTCTCTTAGAAAATTACATTCTTGAGTTTTATGATATCTTCAACTGGTGAAAAACTGATAGGATGATAAATTTAATGCATAAGAATGTATGACTGATTAATTAGAGTAGGCATATACTGAACAAAGTCTATAGATGTGGTTGAAAGAATTATTGAAATAATTATTTCTTAAATAGAAATTATAGTGGTTTGGTGGACATGAAGGATGGGTTTATGAGATTTATTATATATATAATTTTTGAACATTCAATTTCTATTACATTAAAGATGATTTATTTATCATCCATAAATCTGTGAAGAGCTGGTGTGAGAACCTTTAGTTAACACACCTGTTAATTGAAGTCTCTTTTCACTGGCGGTATCTTCAAGTTCTTGACAATATATTTGAAATTATTAGATATTTTATGATTGTTATAGATCTTTGAAATGTATTACTTGATAATATTATTTATGACTTCCTCATCTTGTTTAATATCTACAACATATCCTCTTATGTACTCAATGGTATGTTCTCCATGAAGATGTATCTTCCAAATTTTATCTTCTTGAGTGCTGACAACACACATTTAATTTATGATTTATTATCTGATTATCTATTACAACAGATCCTTATCATATTGTACTAGATAAGGAGGAGGTAAAGGTGAAGGAGGGGAAATATTATACATACTATCCATCTTTTGAGAGAGATAATTCATAAACTCTGAAAGAGAGGATGTTAGACCCTCTAATTTATTTCTAAAACATTCAACTAATTTTTGCCATGGTATTATTTTAAAATTACATTCCATGAACATGAAACAATATTCAAGGATAGATAAGTAATATCACTAATTCAACCAAATACCGATAAGATTATTTATTGAGACGAGTAGTTTGTGATGGTTGAAAGTTCAACACATGAGTAATGTCTAAAACCAAATTCTTCCTCAAAGTGTCCAAATTATAATTAATAATCCTCCCAAAATAATTCTAATCATCTTGAGTCACTAAATAAGAAGTTAAATTTGGTAAACATTTATTTTGTTGGTTTCCATGGGGATAAAATGTTGTAACTCTCGATTTGGATCGATTTGATCTACTAGGTATCCTTTTCTTCTAAGAAAGTTATCAGGATCATCATATGATTCTGTATAAGTATGCCCAAGTCTAAAAAACCCTGGACACATTTCCCATTCTTAATACGAGATAACTAAATATCTTATATATAGAAGTATGGGTGAGTCTTTAGGAACTTTAGAACATTGACCAATTTCCGTTGTTGAGGGCACATGTGTTTTCTGTTGCAGTTGCAAGTTGACTGTCTATAGAGACTGATCCACTAGAACTTACTGATTAATAGGAATGGTAGTCAAATACCCCTCAATGATAGCTGTAATAACTTCTATTTTATTGGTTTCCATTTTTTCTTCTTATGATACATCCATTTGGTCATCCAAATTTATAGTTTTATCCCCCTCATTTTCAACTTCCATACATTGTATTGGAACTGTTAGAACATCGTGCATCTTGGTATCCCTTAATTAATTTTCTTATCTATCAGAACTGGATACCATAGGTGAAGATGATTGATGTTGAATTGCCTCTTGTTATGGATCAAGAGAATTTATATTCTTATCATTTCCCTTATGATCTGTACCACCTTTTTTATCATATTTGTTATCAGTTCCACCATTTTTTTCCCATCATCACTATCCTTATAAACATTATTTTCATCATTATGATCCTTATCATCATAACAGGATGATCCATTATAATTTTAATTATCTGAAATATATTTATCTACTTGTTTAGAAAAACTGACAATAGCTCCATTAATATTATCATCACTTAATGTCTTAGAGGTAGAAAATTTAAGATGATCTTCCCCAGAGACTTCAGTATCTTCTTCATTATCATTTTCAGGTAAGAGAGATTATCTGGTAGGCAGATATCTTGATGAACTAACATGATCACCTTATAATATAAGGTGATATTTAATGATCTATGGATCACTCCCTTCTTCAACTAAAATATATTATTCTTCTTCTTCCACTTATGTTTCTTCCACTACAAGATCATCTCTTTCAGCATCAACATCTGTATCAGAGTACTCAGATTTCTCGTCAAATTTGAGACATGGATATGTAATTTCTGTAGGTCTTGTAGGATAATCAATTGGATTGAACTCATCATAAAAATTTTCATTATCTCTTACCCTGCATCCTGTATATGGATTCCAACACACATGAACACTTTTTAAAAAAATTAATAAATAATAACCAATAATTTTTTCCTCAAATTATTCTCTTTATTTGAAATAACACTTTGCATCTAAGATGGCTGTAATAATTTTGGGATAAATGAGGGAGTTCAATCTGGAGTGATTATCACACATCTCATTCATATAGATAATAAAAAATCTACACATATTTATTCTCTTCACTTTTTTCATCATATATTGAAAGTAGACAACTTCATACCTCATTGTATTTAATTCCCCATTCCATAGACATAAAACATAATATAAAAATTTGAAAAAGTAAATTGAATTCACCATTATGATTGAAGTCTGTAGGTATTCCTAGTGTTTCATCTCCAGGTAACTATATGATAGCTCTTTTATAATTGAAATTTTCACTATCACTCAGTATACTTTTTTAGAAAACCTCATATACTCCTTTATGAAGAACTACTAAACATTTTTTCCATTCCATTGAATCTAACTAAATCTCTCTTTCATCTATGCTTTATATAATTCTATCTTCTTTCTTTCTAAAAACAAATCTCACATTTTGAAAAAATTCAAAGACTACCCTCAGATTATACACTCTATGATTTGAGGTAAACCAGTTCATCTAGTTCAAATATTCTATTACTTTTAACACATGAATATTTCTTATTGGAATCCATTGTTCATCAATTTCTTTTTCTTCTTCAACTACATGATTTCTTATAATCGGGTTTATTGAAACAGTTTTCAATCTTCCTATGGATATTTTTAATTTCATGGAATTCCTCAAATATTCTAGATTCAATTTGCAACATCACATGGTCTATTCAGATCGGTTGAAGGATTTGGGTGGAATAAGGAATAAGAGAGATTAGTTTGGGTGGAAGGAAAATGTTCAGGAGATCAAGGGTAAAAAGTATTAAATTGATTTAGAGTTAACTCGATGGTTTTATCATTTAGGGATTCTAAATAAATGATAATAAAATTAAAATAATAAAAATTTAATCGATAAATGAATATAGAAATGATAATATAGAAATGGTAACATAAAAAGGAATGTTGACTCTTTCAACAGTGGCTTAATCAATGGTTAATCATCAACAATGACTCACCTATGGTGACTCATCAAAAGAGACTCATCAATGGTGACTCAACAACATTTTCCCATAAAAGGTTACTCATTGATGGTGACTCATCAATGTTGAATCATCAATGATGACTCTTAATCCATTTTTTATCCTTCCAAATTCATGTTTTATGTAGTTTAGTATTTCATAATTAAAATTCATTATGAATATATTAGATAGCTAATGTTCAGTTCTAAAAGATTCTAAATATATATCACCCTTTTGATAATGATCTCTAAAAATTGATGTCCTACATAAATGGTTTTTTTCTAGAGTGAGATACTATATTTATTGAAATGTAATCACACTTATATTATCACAATTTTTAGGTACGTGTCTAAATTAGTATCCAGATTATCGTAATGTATTTTTCATCCACATGACTTCTGCATGGAAACTTCCTGTAACTATGTATTCATATTTAGTAGTAAATAGTGTAACATAATTTTTCTTCTTGATGTGATTTTTCTATCTAACATAAAGGCGCAAAAATTAGCATGTAAATAGCTTACTAAACCAAAATCATGTCCAATTGGATAGAAAAATGCAACATTTTTATATTTGAGGTATATAAATATTATTTTGATAGATAATAAATGTGACTCTTTTAGATTTGATAGAAAGCACGCACACATACACACACTAAATATAATATCATACTAACTATATGTTATATATAAAAGACTTCCTATGATACCTCTGTAATAAGATTAATCTATTTATTTCCTAGCTTCATCAACATCTAATTTACAGGTAGTACTCATCGGAGTATAGAAATTTTTGCTACATTCTATGCCAAAAAATTTTAAGAGATATATAGCTTGTTTACTTTTATTTAATATAAATCCTTATTTATTTTGAGAAATATGAAATCCAAGAAAGAATTTATGTTCACCCATTAAATTAATTTCAAATTCTTCTTGCATTAGTTTTGAAAACTTAGTATATAAGTGATCTTTAGTAGATCCAAAAATAATATTATCTATATATATTGGTACAATTAAAACATATTTTGAAAATTTTTTATAAATAATATTGGATCAACTATACCTTTTGAAAAAAAATGTAATAGAGAAAGGGGTATTCCTATCATACCAAGCTCTTGGGGCTTGTTTTAAACCATACAAAGCATTTGTTAATTTAAAAACTATATTTGGAAAGGGTGGATTTTTAAATCTCAGTGGTTTTTCCATGAAGTAATCCTAAATTATAAATCCATTTAAGAATTAAATTTTAAGATCTATATGATATAGCTTGAATCCCAAATGAGACACATAAAAAAGAAGTATCCTAATGTCTTCAAGTCTTTCTACATGTGTAAACATTTCCTCATAATCAAGACCTTATTCTTGATTATAACCTTGTGAAAATAGTATAGATTTATTTCATACTATTGTTTCAGACACATCAACCTTTTTTCAAAACACCCACTTAGTACCAATAGTTACGGTGTCTTTAGGTTGGCCAAAAAAATCACAAACATGGTTTTTTTAAATTTATTATGTTCTTCATGAATATCAATTACCCATAATTCATCATTGATGAAATCATTAATGTTCATAGATAAGTGTTGTGACAAGAAATCTTGGAGTTCAATTTTATTACTAAGGGAAGCTCAGGTATGTGTACCTCTATCTAGAATTCCTAGTACAACATCTAAAGAGTGATTTCTAGGATTCCTAAGGGGTATTTGAGAAGAGAGGCCATGTGACTCAAGGTCGTATTTCTATTAAGGTTCAGGAGGTTTACTAGATGAATTAGCTGTTTATTTAACCTAGTTTTTAGAATTTTTTGAATTCAGTTTCAGAGTTGATAGATCATCTTCATGGTCTTCTATGATACTATTAGATTCATTGGGATCAGTTTTATCAAATGTAATGTGAACATATTCTTCTATTTTTCTGGTTCTCTTATTAAACACTCTATAATCTTGACAAGAAGTGGAATACCAATGGAAAATTCCTTCATCACTCTTGGAAGAAATTTTTTCCCAATTATCCTTTGTATTTAGATTAAAAAATACTCCCAAAACCAGAAAAATAATTAACCTTTGGAATTTGTTTAATCCATAACTCATAAAGATTTCTCTTTAAGATAGGTCTAATCGATACTCTATTTATACAATAATAGTATATATTAACAGCTTTAACTCAAAACATGATAGGTTGGTCATACTCATTTAACATAGTCCGGGATATCTCTTGAAGAGTCATATTTCTTCATTCTACCACACCATTTTTCTTTGGTGTCTTAGGAGAATAAAATTTGTTATTATAACAATTTTTGAACAAAATGATTCAATGTCTTGATTTTCAAATTCTTGGTCATGATCACTCCTTATGGTCTTAATCCTAATTCCACTATGATTTTATAAAAATTTTGTATACTTATTAAATTAAGAATAAGCTTTACTTTTGTGAGCTATAAAGTATACCAAAGTGTATCTAGAGAATTCATCTACAAGGAAAGCTATATAATGTTTTCCATTTATACTAGAGAATCTAGAAGGTCCGAAAAAGTCAATATGAATTAACTATAGTGGTTGGGAGGTTGAAACATATTTCTTGTATTTAAAAGAAATCTAATGATATTACCCTTTTTAGAAGGTATTACAAACACTATCATTTAAGAATTCAAGTTATGTTAGGTCTCTAACTAACCCTTTCCTGGTTATCTTTATAAATGAGTGAATATTGAAATATCCTAGTCTCCTCTTCCAATTTCAAGATTCTTTGTGAAAGGAACATAAACAAGAAATATTTTTATAAGATAATTAATTTAAATCAAAAGATTAAATACTATCATTTATCAAAGAAGTAAAAATTAAATCATTTTTATCATTAAAAATATATATTCATTGTTTTAAAATTTAATATAAAATCCAAGATCACATAATTGGGATATGCTAAGAATATTGTTTTTCAATCCATCTATATATAAAACATTGGATATTAATACTGAATTAGAATTACCAATTTGGCTAAGGCTGATGATTTTTCCTTTTACATTGTCACCCAAAGTGACATGTCCACCATCATGGTTCAACAAATTCATGAAGTTTGAATACCCACAAGACTTGTGTTTGGAACATCCAAAGTCCAGATACCATAGGTTTTTTCAAGAGGTTTTTAAACAGGTTTCATACAATACAATGCATATACCAAAAATAGTTTTGGTACACAAATCCTCATGGGTCCAGTTATATAAATAATAAAAGATTTTGGAAAACATATTTCCAAACAGGTTTATTATAAGAAGTTTGAATACTTTGAGAGAGAAAAAATTGTTAGGTCCATTTGAGTCGGTATGTGTAGTATATAATCTTTTGGAACTAGTAATTGATGTAAATCTGGTTTTTGTAATTTTTCTTTTTTATTGGCTGGTAACCTATGCCAGTTGTATTTTGAGAGAAACATTATTTCCTAGTATTTGAGTTAATAATTTCCTACCATTAGTAAATTTTTCAATATCTATTTTTAGTTGATCATTTGACAATTTTACTTCAATTTTTTCATTCAACGAATGATCATTTTTCTCCTTTTCAATAGTAATGTTATTTTTACATTTAATATTAATGCATGTAGTCTCTTGAGTGGCATTAATTTATCTTTCATCCCCTAAAAGTTGTCTTCTAGAATTCTGCAATAACCATACATGTCTTTTATGTTCATGTTTTCCTCATGGTCATTATTTTCATCAGTTTAAAAAATGTATAAAAATTTAGTAGGACAAATAGAAAGAAAATTTTGTAAATATGATATGCTTGATATAAAGAACATACTGGATCTGTCATACTTATCTTGTATATTAGTGTCTGAGACACTTGAGGTATCTTCGGAGGCACTCCATGTTTCTATCATGGATTTTTTGTATCTTTTGTCTTTATTCTCATACTTCTTTTTATATTTCAATTTTGGATAGTCATATTTAATCTTACCATTCCTATCACATTCATAAAAGGTCACTTCATTTTGAATGTAATATTGTTCCCAATAATTTTTTCCATAATCCTTTTTTATCATAATCTCCTCTGAAATTTTACTTTTTGAATAACTTATATTCACTATAGAATCTCTTGAATCTTCTGGTCATGTTTTCCATTTCTTCATCATTGTCATTAGGATATCCTTATTCACTTGAATCTCTAGTGTTTACATTTTAATTTTGTCGGAAGGTAGTAAATTTGAAGGCTACTGATTTGGTTTTTAGTTCATCTTCATCAATTTCTTTTATGACTTTAAGCTATTATGCATACATAATCCTCTTTTCTATCAGTTCGTTGAAAGTAATTTTAGTTACATTACATGATTATTTTATTGATACAGATGTTCATCTACATCTGTCTGGTAAGCATCTAAGTAGTCTCAATACTTGATCTTTATCTGTCACTTTTTTTCCAATAAAATGCATAGTATTCACTATTTCATTGAACCAGAGATATATATCAAAAATTGGATCATCAGATTTCATTTTAAATGTATCATATATGATTATGTATGTATTTAATCTCATTTTTTTACATTTAATAATCATTTATGTGAGACAGATAAGGTATACCATGTTTCAAAAGAATATTTTCAAGTAGATATTCTAATGAATTCATCATCTCCCTAAGTACAAAACAAGGCATTCATAGCATTATTATTATTATTTTAAGTAGTTTTGTAGAATTACTCTATTCACTTATATGAGTTTGTGGTATTTCATATTAATCTTCTATTACTATCTATATATCAAAACCTATAATTTCCAAATTCATTTTCATTTTTATTTTCCATTGAACACAGTTCGAACCATTAAAATAAGGAGGTATATTGGTATTAGATCCTTATTTTCTATTATCTGTAATGAAATAAAACATAAAAATGGAAAATATTTGAGATCATTAGTATAAAACATAAATCATTGTTAAAAATATTAATTTAAATAATCCTTTGATATGAAATGTTGGTTGAAGTGAGTAACTCATGTGGGGATGAATTGAGTTCCCACTAATTTTTTTCAAAAAAATAGACTAAACTAAAATGGTCAATTAATAAAAAGAGAAGATTCATATAAGAGCCATCCTTTTAAAAGATTTATTAAAGAATGATTAAGTCATAGTTAAAATATTTTTTTCAAATACCTTAAATGTTGAAATAAATTTACTTTGATTAAACAAATATCAACACTAGTTAAGATTAATTGTAAAAGTAATAGAATTTTTTATAGATATAAAATATTATGGGATATAGTTCTAAAACAAAATATAAAGACACAACCCAATAAATAAGAGGTTCGGTCTCAAGGTGAGACTTAATACCCTTCATTTGGAATTCATCCACTTCCAAGAAGATTATAAATATAATTAAATAAATCCACAACCTGAATTAGGTATATATTCAATGAAAATAAGTTTTCCAAGATAAAAAAGACCACTTCCACAGTTATTCATGGGATGTAAGAATAAACAAGTCACACATGGACCTCTTCCACAAACACAGTGGAAAAAAGATTGAGGTAAAGGAGAATAATGAGCATTCTATAGGAATGTGTAGAAGATGGTGTTTGTTGGATAATAGGAAAACAACACATTGCTCAAAATTAAAATAGACCAAACAAATAATAATATAAAAATCATAGTCTCATGTGTTCTATATGTTCATCTTCCTCAGATAAGTATTGGTGAGGAGTATGTTATTTGTTCGTGAAAATTAAAGCAAAACAGGGGATCGTTGAAATATGAAGGTATAATTCAATTGATATCTCTTTGATGTCTCAATCAATCATGATAATGGGTTCTATGTTTTTGGGTTTTTGATATTTATAGAATTTTAATTAGCAAGTTTGTGAGAATTCACAAAATTGGTCATATAGTTCACTGTAGGTTCTTTTGGTCAGTAAGATATCTTATGAGCTATATTTAGTATATACTATTTTGAACCCTAGAGAGAGATCCATTGTGAATATATAGTAGTGTCAGTTGGAGGTGATCCATAATCATCATATCAACTTTTAATATGTCTTGAAGGTGTGGTAAAACTATCCAATAATAGATTTATCCATTTGATCAATTCACTCCAATGTCACCAAACAACAATGATAACAAGCTATTGGTGACTCAAATCTAGCAGGGACTGAGATTGTGGTAACTATGACTTTTCTCTATCAATATCTCATCCTAGAAGTAGATCATCCTAATAGAAACAGTGACTCCCAACTAGCGGTATCTCATCCTGGATATAATGGTGAATCCTATCGTGTGGTAGCTCATCCTGGCGGTTACAGTGACTCCCATCCAATGGTGACATAACATAATACTTAGAAGAAATATCATATAAGTAGTTGTATCATGTAAAATTATATCATACAACATGTGAAACAATAGTACTAAAAGAATCATGGTTTGTGATCATTTAAATAATAGTGTTCCAAACACACACCATACATGGTGGTGCTAATTGTTATGTTGGAAGAAGATTTTATCCACTATAATTTATGGATTTTTTTTAAAATTGATATTAAAATAATACGATATAATTTATTTAATGGAATTAAAATAAATTGGAAATGTGATTTATAACATCATTCATCCACAAACATACAAAGATGTCATTTTTTACATATTTTGTCTATATTAATTTGTAAAGGCTATGGTTTATTACAAAAAAAATCATTTTTGATAAGTCGATGGTATTTATAATCATTTACTAATAATGTATTAAACATTATTCTAATACCATTCACATTTTTTATCACATTATCTATCACTCTACATTATTCATTGGACATTATTTTTTCACATTCTTGTCCAAATTTTAAATATCATGGATGAATTCAGAATCATTTCTATTACACTGATGATTTTTCCACCATATAACCCTTCTATATACAATATCAGTTGAAGGAATGTTATTATTTAATGTATTTTATTTTCTAGGGAAATATGGAATTTATGTATTATTGATTCCATACAAATAATAGTTTACTAGTAATGAATTTTAGAATTAATTTTATGAATCATCCAATAAAATAGGAATGCATAAGATATGAAAGTGATGTGTGGGGCCCTATTTTAGATATCCCCTCAATGCATCAGTTGGTTTCATGAGACAAAACAATAATAATTCCACAATATATGGGAATGTGCCTTACAAATACTGATTTATAAAGTACTATGTCTTGGTTGAGAGTTCCTGATGGTAAGATTCATGATATCTTGGTTGAGAGGACTTGATCATGAATGTAGTTAATTATGAATTTCCTTTATTAAGAATTTAGTTCCCATTATACACATTCTTATTTATTTTTATAATATCCATGTATTTTCATTTAACTCGTGTTATTTAATGAATGAAATTTATTTTGATTATCCACTCTACATTATTTATTATTCTTTATTTACTCGTGATAGATTCTTCTATAAGTAGAACATACATATCTTCTGATCTCACCCATCATTTGTTTTCTATTCCCTGGGATATAAAGAATAATTCATTGGATGATTTTCAAGGAATCAATAATGTTATTATTATATTATTTTATTTATTTTTCCAACTAATATAGAAATATTATATGTATCTAGTCTCCCATGACTACTAAACAAATCAACCATTCATTGTTAAATCATGTGTATCTTGTATCAATGTAATAAGTAAGCATTTAATATGGGTTACTAGAGTCAAGGTGTTACTAAAGAATCCAACTATGTGTATCTAAAATAAATAATCCAAAACTAATTATCACAAATAAGTAAATTAAATATGGATGAAATTTGATACATAACAATTTTCAAATTCATATATTTTTGGGTCCATCATTATCACAGGGGTGACCAGTCCCATTCTGATAATTTGAGAAGGTTTCATGAACATAACATAAATATATAAGTGAGCCACACAGTGGTAATAAATTTCCCCATATATGGTCTGATGATCCTAAACTTCCATCCTCTCAACAAAGGTGAGTTTCTAAGTGTCGCCAAAGAGAAACCCTAATGAATATTTTTATTTCTAATGTTTATCTACAGTGTCATCTCATATCATTGATGAGGGAGACATTGGATGTTTTCAGTTTCATAAATAATCCCAATTGAAAATCATCTAAATCATGAATATTGACCTGATTCCAATATTATAAACCATTCCCAACCTCTTACAATTAGTCATAGAGCCAAGTGGTTTTGGGTGAAAAAAATGGTGAACCCACCAAGAATATTTCATTAACCCAAGGTAGTTTAGTTGTTATGCACAAGTGGAAACAATTGTTCAATCAGGAATATACATGATATACTGAGCTAATTAGTATTATTGTCGGTGGTATTTTTTTCTATATGAAGGAACCATTTCAAGTGATCCCATTAATACAATGGTATGGATTATTCATCCACTAGACATTCATATGTAATATCTACAATAAAATCCATAAACCCAATGGCCAGAAGGAAAATATCACCCATCCAGTCTCTCTAGTACCAAGTGGAAAATGAAATGGTGAGGGAGTGCCATCAATATGGTATTGTTCGCAAATTGGAATCCACATGTGAGATTATTTTGGAACTAAAGCATGTAAGTGTGTATCATAAAATTAATACTTTTTGGAGGCCAGTGATACATCTCAACACTATTAACCACCTTAGATATTTATCACAGGAGAATGATAATTAGGGACTTTCTTTTCTTCGGAAGGTGTATCTAGAAGTCAGTCGTGGCCCCAATTATACTCTGTGGTCACCTAAGAGGGCTCTTTACTGTCAATTCCATCACCAATTTCTTGAAGACACCAGTACTCAATAGCCTATTGAGGGAAACACACTATAGATCCATCCCTCGGTCATTTAGACTTGACTATCAATGAGATTTATCCAGTAATTAAGAGCCACCAACCAAAAGGATGGGGTTTAGGTCATAACTTCTACTGCGGAAACTGACTAGTACAATGTGAAAAACCCAATGAACATGCACAAATCCCTTTTTATCAAAATGATCTAGCTAGAATATCATAACATTAACCAAGGGGAATACAAATGTCCACTCCCCTAAACACACTTCCCATCTACATATTTTAATGATTAGAAGTGGAAAATAATAGAAACATACTCCCACTCCCACTACATAAATTTAAATATAATTTTCCTCTTATAGAAGCTTATAAATAGATCTTATAGTAAATTAAAGGACATTATGAATACCTTTCCAATGTCAATTAAGGCTATCAAAAAACTCTAACATCAATAACTGTATTTTTTTATTGGTATATATCTCTAATCACCTTGGATTAAGCCCACATATTTGATCCCACCTTGGAAAAAGAAGCTCTTTGACGCATCTTAATGAATACTTGAGACTAATCCCATATCACCATTCTACATGAGGAGGATAAAAGATATATTAAAATGGATACATATGAATGGGTCTGTATTCCCACATTCATCTATGAGGCCTACCCATATATCCTAACAATAGTCTATAATCATGATCATATTCTTTCTCTCCATTATATAGATGAAGAATAACAATGAAACACACTAACTACTCATAGGTATGCACATATTATTCCATGATGGAAGGTAATAATCAAAATATTCTTGTGAAGTAAGAAGGATAGGAACATATTCTTACCCACTATCAAAGATATTTTTATCCCACACAATCAATGGAATGGGATCCATCTAAGAAGGATATTATCTAACAGGGTATTTAGGAAGCCTTGAAAAGATCTTTAGATTTCAAGAAACAAATAACAAGATCAAAAATAATGAATATGTGTATGCAATGATTATTATTTAGATTCTTGAGGTTCCTTAAAGATTACCTATAGTGGACCAACCCTCATCCAATAAATAAAAATTGAGATAGATAGTCATCAAACATAAAGGTACTCATTGTAATATTCTATTCATTAGTTCAATATCTCCAGCTGAGAACACATTTCATAAAATATTTCATGAATTCCCATGATCAATTTTGAGAACTATTCAAATGATACTAGTTGTGAATTTTCATCCTATAGTAAGAAGATGTATATAAATTATGTTCATACACTTGAAAACCCATTTATTGGTCACTACAAGTTTCTACCATTCTAGAATATACTTAGAGAGTTCCCTCAAACTATGAGGTACTCAAAGGATCTATGTCAGTTATGCCCATGACCTTAATTACAAACTGCGGTACTTCATCCTTATCAATAGAAGGGAATAATACAATTTTGGATAATTCAAAGGGGAAAAACCATGGTGGTTAGATCAGGTAAAAGAATCACTCAAAATGAAGATGATTATGAAATTTAAATTTAGAATTATTTATGTGAATTTTACCTCTAGATTATGTTATGGTTCATTTCCAATTTATAATATGATATTCAAAAAGTGTAATGGAGGACCCCATTCTTTACGTATTCTCTAATTTATGGAAAATACATTATTAACTAAATTAATAAAAAACTACCTTATGAGGAATATGAAAACAATGTCTAGGTAGTAAAAAGTTATACAATTAGATCAACTTCACTACTTTCTCCACGACCAAAAATTATAGGCCATATATGTATTAACAGAACATAAAACATGCATGTATCAATAGTTTAATGGAACTTTGATATGAAATCAATAACACTCCTCCATAAATTAATATTAATGGATTAGGATAATATCAATAATTACACTTTATCCCATTCTTAGGACAACAAATTATCCCAAAAAAATAATCCCATAATGTCATTGATAAAAGAAAAGCCACAATTCCTAATAATGTGCATGCATGTTGGTCTATCCAATAAATCCATACTGCCTATGTGGCATAAAATTAGTAAGACCTAAGGTTGATGTAAATTGATTGGATCATTATTTAATCCATCACAAATTCAATATAATCATCCTAGATAATATGGAAAATACCCCTAACTTCAGGAAAACATCTTTTAGTGAGTTCAAATCATTAGTAGGAACTACCCCAAGCTCATTACAAAGTGAAATAGCACCACATTATGAATAATTCATTGAATATTCTAGGGAATACATCCAGGTAAAACTCCAACATGAAGAGTATGATGCATTTTTTACCACCACCACTAAACTTAGGACTATCAAACCCCTAACAGATCCAAGAGTTATTAGTTTTAGAAAAGGAACAACCCCAGTCATTGGGGTTATGGTAATTTTAAACACGTCTTACTTGGAAGTATGTTTTTCTATAAAGAGTAGTGATGTCCAACCATTAATGCATGTTTCATTATTACCATTACATGAAGTACACCTATCATTATGGTATTTCTCGATGAGGGGCATTTGATATTACATAAGGGTAATAATCCATAGACCAACGCTTGGGTAATAAAGAACAATAAACACTAAACCCCATAAAGGTTTCACATGAAAATGGTCTTTTGGGATGGGATATCTAATAGAGGTCATCGATATTCCTTTTTAATAGGGTATTGGAGATGATAATTCATAATACTACTTTGAATATGAATTGTTTTCCCAATACCATGTATGTGTCGGTGAAAATTTACAATTTCCATCTAATAGAAGATACCAACCAAGACATGGATGCCAAGACACACAATAAAGGCGTGTAACTAAAAATTAGTATCTAAAAGAAAAATTTGAAACTCCAACTATCAATTTTCCACCATCTATTTGGATTTATACTAATGATAAAATCAAAGGGGTGGTGATATCTTAGTCACCACCAATATTTGTTAGGGTTATCTCTTATAATGAAAAAATAATAGATCATAAGGAAGAAATCAACCATATTAGATGAGTAAATGATGAATTACTTAGAGGGAATATTATTATGGGTTATAATATTCTAATTACAGGAGGATGTTACACATCCCATAAGAGATGAGTCTGATCATTATATTGTCTTTATGTCTAGGAAACAAGTGTACATGAATTTGTTGTTGGAGGAAAACCATGATTTCACTCCAATTTGACCTAATCTTCTCTCATTAATGGAATTCCTCCCAGTCAAATCCCGAAATTGGGAGACACTAACTGATGATTATAAGGTGACTATATCAATATTTACATTCAAATCACATTCATGGAATGTCTTAAACAATTATGCCTCAAGAATTACTCATATCTATAAGTTTTATGATTTCTCTAATGGAATCTATATAAATACTTCATAATATAGTATAGCATAAAAAACAATAGCCTGATTGGGTGGACACAACTACTCCTTTACCATATTTTGGTAATCCCATATTCCAATCCTTCAATGGAACTATAGCTCTAATGAAGAACCTATCACATTTCAAGTCCAAGTGTTTTCCAATGATAGGTCCAATCGGCTGGTATAAGGAATAAATATATTGGTGTATTTTTGTAGAATATAGTGATAACAGTCATTGTCTAGTTTAGTATTTTTTCCAAATTAATCCCTTATGGGATGGGATGACAATTATTATCAATTAATTTAACAATTTATATCTACACTATTGAAAAAGTTGACAGTTGACCTCAAAAATTACAAATACTGTGAAAATGAGTGGGTCTCGAATTTCAATAATAGAAATAAATTCCAAATGTACTTCATTAACATTATGATTCTCTAGATAAAACATATAGAACATTGTGAAAAGGGTTTATATGATGAGCTATAGAAAAACTTGATCCCATTGAAATATCCATTTGGGTTTTAGAAAATTTTAGATAAAACACCACACTTGGAGGATGTCATTTGGAGAAGTACCAACACTTGTCATATTCCTTCTATCTAAGGAAGAAGGTGTAAAATTATGACCTTTTCTAGTGATGTATCGAGTTTGGCTATAAGTAATATTTTACCATTATTTAATTGAATCATGGTTAGGTTTTACCTTGGGGAGTATTGGGGTGAAATAGGATAATATTGGATGGAAGAGGAGAAGTACACATTTAGAAAATAGTCTGCCCAAACCATGTACCCATACAATAAAACCATTCAAACCCAAATAGAGAGGATTTTCAAAGATATAAAATGGGGTTTCAAACTGTAAAACATCCTAGTAGTAACATATCCACCCTTGGGAGGATGATCATATCTAGGGAAACTATGTGCCTCATATAGAAAATTGTACGTGAAAACATTTAAACCGGTGAAATATTAAAATAACATACCAAACTTCCCAATATTAATCCCTAATCACCCCAGAGTAGACCTAAACTATTTCCCAAGATTTTTAGTGACTCCATGATAGGTTCCAAGTCATTCCAACCTTCATTATTGATTAATCAAATGTCTTATTGACAGATCTGCACCGTTCTCAATAAGTGATCTCTTCTCGATTTATTTTCACCCTCTCTCTTACCATCATCTCATCATTTGAAGGGGTGTTTTCATAGATTGATAATAGATATAGATCAAAATTTTCATGTATATAATCTAATTACTTTTGGATCTATGATTTGGATATAGATATCATTCCTCATTGTGATCTAGTTTTTTCCACTTCAATTAGAGGATTTTTGTTGGTGAGATTCTGTCAATGATCATGAGTTAAGTTGTAAAAATTAAATTTCCTTAGTATTGACTTCCAATTGTGTGTATGTATTGGAAAAATTCAAAAGCTACATTTTGGATATTTAATTTTTAATCACATTAATTAATTGATTAATTAAATTAGGGAATCATGGAATTGATTAATTGAATTTCCATGTGATAATAAATTAAGTTCACTTGGGGAAAATTGAAATTAGTTTATTTGAATTAATTAATTTGATAATTAATTAATGGAATGATGTGATATTGGGATTGTGGAAATGGTCAATTAATAGGTATTGTGTAATTGGATAATTGTTGGGATATGGATTTAATTGATATATTAAATAAAGGGATGTTTGGCATAAACTTAAAGGGTTATTTGGTTAGTTTATTAATCATAGACCAAGGGTTTAATGATGAATCTTTCATATTATTCCTTATGATTGAAATAAATAACTATAATTGTTTTCATAAATTGAGAATGTACACATTAATGAAAATGTTTTTTTATAAGGATAATGATGCATAACCTTGATATATATGAAATATTAATTTCTATGATATTGTGATAATTTTGATATATGTGATAATGAATGGGGGACATAGACAGAGGCTCCAAATACCCATATGTGATAATGAGTGTGGGACAAATACTGTGTTTCCAAATAACCATATATAATAGAGAGTGTGGTCTAAGTAAGTATCCCCCAAATACCAATGTTATATGAAGAATAGAGAGAGAGAAAGATGCTACAAATACCCATGGAATGTTAGATATGACATTCTACACCTATGAGATTGGAATTGGACCAGGGTTACACTTGGACATATTATGATTTGAAATTAAATGATAAATGATAACCATGGTATTATGAAATGTGATATCCCTTGGGGAGAGTTCACAATTTGGAATAGACCAATGTAGGTGTTGATAGTATGTGTGTCCTTTTGAACTTGAGGATTGATGTGGTGAATTAATGAATAATTGAATATTATAACTATTTACATTATGAATTGTACATAATTTTTTATATAACTAAATACACAGTTACCAGCTCGATAACGTTTTAGACTCTTTTGGTGGTGGACTACTTAGTTTTACTCACACCCTACTCAAGTTTCCTAATCAGTACCCGAATAGACTTCATATTTTTTGGACAAGATAAGGTCAAGAGCCTTATGTTAGATAGTTGAGTTGGGATGGAGCATATATGAGGGAACAAGACATGGTGTCGGGAACTGCTTGGGAGATTTGTTAGTGTATTTATTTTGGGCTTTTATTTTGAAACATGACAATTATTTAGCATGACATTTATACTATTTAGTTATGAATATTTTTTTAGTTTGGGTTCATCATGTAGTACTATTTTGTTCGGGTTATTATATTTTTTTAGTTGTTGGTTATTTCCAATTGGTTATTGATAGGTTATTTCCATTATTGTACTAATTTAATAATGAGGTTATTGTCTGCACATGTTCATATATTATTCCCTTATTTCTAGTTGGTAGCCTTAGGTGTGTGGGGAGGCATGCTTGAGGTCACGTAACCAATAAAATTAGGGCATTGTTATGTGGAACCATGGTTGGGACGTTACAATGTCATTTCAGATGCATATTCTTTTATTTTATTTTAACATACTATTTGGGAAATAATGATGGGATATTAGGATGAGTCCAGAATTGGTAAAAATATCATGAATGGGAGTATCAAACCCATGTATGGGGGAAACCCAAGTACCTTGTGTGGTATTATTATTATTGTTGTTGCTTTCTATTAGGATTCAATGTCATTTACCCTCAAATGATGCACTTATTTTGTGATTTGAATGTTTTTAGGATAATGTTTAAGATTTGACTCATGGCCTACTAAGGAATGATTGTTTAGTATGAATGAATCATTATAGAAATTTGAGAATTATTGTGAGATATATCATTTTTAGACACACATGGAGAATCATATTTTGGGTGAGTTGTTGAAATTGACCTTTTTTGTTTATTTCGTAATTATACTAAAAAAAGTGCTTTATATTGAATTGGAAGTTATAAAATGATCTGAAAAGGTGATTAATTTGGTGACTGATGAAAAAATGTAAAACAAGAATGTGTTTACCCCTATTAATCATGGACTAGATGTCGTATGATTAAGGGTAGTGATAGTACATTGGTTTTGACTGTGTGGCTGGAAAGGGGTATGAATTGTTTTTTTTATTTGTGTGAGTACTTATTGTTAAATGTGTTATTGTTGTGAGACATATCCTAATACATGTGTTTTGGAATTTTAGGGACATGACTCCACAATCATGTTTTCTAATATTATGAGAGGATGTTATATATGGAAATGGTCATTTTGAAATGCAACTTGAGGCAATGATATTTCTAGGTGAAGGATCTAGAGAGATGTTCCAAAAGAAAATTATCACTCAATTTAGTTTATGAAGTTTCCCCAGAGAGGGTTATGAAGAGTCTCTGCAACCTAAGATAGGATATTTAGTTACACCATCATTAAAAATTCACTAGAGAGGGTGGACCCGAGGAAGAAGAGTTATGGATTGAGTCCATCCAGACTATACATGACCATTTAGAAACTCATACTTAAAATAGGGTCAGTTTATTTTCATATATGTTATGAGGATCAGAGAATCAATGGTGGTATATTTAGACTCAGACTGGGTAGGAATATGAAATAATATAGAAGGAATTTTTTTATAAGTTCCTAGATAATATTTATCTAGATAGACTATGACAAGAGAGGATAGTTGAGTTCTTGTGTTTCGCTCAAGGGAGTATGTACGTGATGGAATATCCTAGTCGCTTTGATGACTTGAGGTGATTTTTTCTAGTGATGGAAGGGGATGGGACAACTATGAAAAGGCATTTCTAGAATGAACATAAATGTATGATTAAGTCCTAGGTTAACATTTTTTTATTAAGGAAGTTTATTGAGGTGGTTGATTAGGGTCTCATATTTGAGGGGAACCTGAAGGGAGAATCTAGTGTAGGATAGGTGGTTTCTAAAAGATGATTAGGAGGTATATATTTCAAGTGTAGGAATCATCACTATGATAATTTTGACCAAAGTAGTGGAAAGAAGAGTGGTCAAGGGGAAGGATCAGTTACTCTGTATTTTACCCAAGTGCTTCTCCATAGTTGTGGGGGGCTATGTCACTTTCATATACATAAGTTTTGACCATCAGTAGAGTGTCGAGATTATGGCAGGATATGAATTATACAACTGTCCTTAAGAACCCATGACAGATTAATAGTGATGGGGAGTCTAGATTAAATCAGACTATGGGAAGGGGTCTTTTACACCACATCAGTTTAGTTGTTGGAGTTTTACCAGTCATGGTGGTAGAGGCAGTGAACCTGGTGTTTATATGAAACAGTGCTAGTATCAGTAGAGTGGTGAAGATCAGGAGGCTCAGACTGCATCCTAGGGATGAGGGGAAGGATATATTCATGTCGTTAATCCTATATTAGTGGATAGTGAGGCTAGGTAATCTATAATTAGTGGTTATATTATTGTATCTTTTACACTAGATAGTTCCTTTTTTGATATTGGTTCCTCTAATTATTTTGTATCTTCAAAACTTTTGAAGGGTTTGAGTCAAGTATTTATGTTTGGGTGGGAGTATAGGATGATCAATACACCATTGGGAGTATGGTGGAGGGACATATATTTATGTAAGGGGTGTTCTCACAAGGTTAGAGAGTATCATTATCTAAGTGTTCATTACATTATGGATATGTCAGGCTATATACAAATTATATTTATGGAATGGTTTGTGGCGTACTGAGCCCATATATATTGTTACCATAGGAGAGTAACTTTTTTGTCTCCTGAGGGTGATAATTATATTCACCATAGAGAGTGAGATATCAAAGAGGGTTGTGTAGAAACAGTTCATCTGCAACTAACAGACCTCACAACCTAGGTTTCTATTCTATTGGTGGATTTTGGGGCTACACAACATGATGTTATTTTACTCATAGTGGAAATGTTTAATGATTTGTTTCTTGGGGTCTTCTCAAGGATTCAACCTAATAGATAGATAGATTTTAAGAACGATCTCATGCCCAGGGTTGATCTAGCTTCTATTCCACCATAAAAAATTACACCAATAGAGCATCAAGAGCTCAAGACTCAGCTAAAAGAGTTTATGGGTGATAGATTTATCCATATGAATATGTTGCTTTGGGGTTCTCTAGTTTTTTTCTATGAAGTAATATGGGACCTTTTGTTTATTTTTCAACTACTAAATGTTGAACCGGGTGATAGTAAAGAATCGGTATCATCTTCTTTGAATCAATGACATATTTGACTAGTTGATAGGATCTTGTGTGTTTGTCAATAATTAATCGTGATTGGCGTATCATCAGTTGAGAGTTAGACCATATAATATGCCATGACCTAGATTCAAAATTATGTATGGCCTTTATGAGTTCATCATGATTTCATTTGGGATGATGAACGCATTGGTAGTGTTTATGGCCCTGCTGGATAAAAACTTCCTCCTACACTAAGATCTATTTATGATTTTTTTTGTTGATGATATCATAGTTTACTCCAAAACACAAGATAATCTTTCCCAACATCTTAAAATCAACTTGGGTAAATTGAGAGTGAATATAATATACACAAATATATCTAAATTCTATTTTTGGATAGATCAGGTACATTTATTGGGTTACATCATCTTTGAGGAAGGGGTGTTAGTAGACCTAGAGAAAGTGTAAGTGGTTATTTCTTGAGAGCATATCAACAATTGTTTCGATTTCCAAAGTTTTCTAGGTTTAATAGGATATTATCAGAGGTAAATACATGAATTTGAATACTTGGTAGAACCATTTTTATGATTCAAAAAAGGGGGGTTGTGTTTGAGTGGTATGGAGCTAGTGGGAATGCTTTCCATGAGTTATAGAAGAATTTACCTACCACACCGATTGTGATCCTACCCGAGCCAATGGAAGAGTTTGTAGTGTTTTGGGATGCCTTGGGTAATGTTCTTGGAGAACTGTTAATATAAGGGGATTGAGAGGCAACATTGGGGTCATGATATTTGCAGAAACATTAATTAAACCACCTTATGAATGACCTTGAATTTGCGGCAGTGGTCTATGTTTTTAAGTGTTTGTTTCATTATCTATTGGTAGACAGTTTACGGTGTTTGCCAATAATAAGATCATAAAGTATATATTTCCCTAATAATATTTTAATATCAAATAGAATTAGTGGTTTGAATATGTGATGTCATTTTATATTGGGCTGTCATATACACTCGGTAACAGAAATAGGTTCTTTGACACTATAAGTAAGAAAACATAGAATCAGGAAGATTAAGAGTCTAGTTCTAAGTGTAAGATGTTGAATAAATTGGGTTAGATACATATTATGGGTTAATATGGTTAGGAGTAGATGACTCTGAAATCAATTTCAATAGAGTCAAAAAATTTGGTCATGATTAGGGAGAGAGATAGTAATAAAAAACAAAATGTTTGGCCTTGAGGGAAATCCTTGAATGTGGGGAGACACCTCTATATTAGACCATAGATGAATACAAGATCATCTATGTCATGAATCAGGTTGTTGTGACTACATGTATGTGGGAGGAGATGATGTGTTAATTTCATGCCTCAAAGTGGGTGGTACATATAGGTTTGAAAAAAATAATCACCAACTACAATGGAAATATTGAAGGCCATAAATGAAGAAGTACATTACAGGGTTCATGACACGATTCTACGCCTATAAAAGAGTGAAGGTCAATAATCAATGGCCTATTGGTTTAATATATTCATTTCCAATTCCATAATGTAATTAGGACGATGTTACTATGTACTATGTGTTAGTTCTCCGGAGTATTCCCTAGAATAATGATGTTATTTGGGTGGTTGTGGAAAAAATTATGAAAGTAGAACATTTCTTTCATATATAAAATACATTATTAGTAAACTAGTTCAAATATTTTTATGTTCAATCGATATATTCTCACCATGGGGGGCCACATTAGGGAGACAGTCAACCCAAATTTGGTGCCAAAAAGTATAGTTTTATTCCTTTACTTTTATTTTACTTTTCTCTTCAGTAAGGTCTTATAAAAGGCCCTTGGTATATAAGTTTTACTAAATATGGAATTCCACCCACAAAAATATGGGCAGTCGGAGTCTACTACTTAGGCGCCTGAGGATATGATATGTGTGTGTGTTCTGGGAATTGGTGGGTTTTAGGAGAAGAACCTAAAATTATTGGAGTTCTCCTTTAATTATAGTTAAAATGAAACTACTCATATGGAACTATATAAGGAACTTTATGGAAATACTTGCAGATCACTACATTGTCAGATGGAGGCGGGTGAGTGATTGCTGTTGGGATTGAGTCTCATGATGTAGATTTTAGAGTGTGTTTGACTAATAAAGAAGCGTATTGGTATATATCATAGCAGATAGAGGTCATATGCTGATAAAATTAAACAAACCATTCAGTATATAGTGGGTGATCATTTTTTCATTCAATTGTCACCTATATTGGGTCACAATAGGATTTAGAGATAGAGAATGATGGATCTTAGGATTTTTTGGCCTTTTGAGGTTGTAGATAGAAATGGACCATTGGTGTACCAATTGGATCTTCCATAGAGGTAGAGTGTTATACATGAAGTTTTTCATGTTTCACAGCTTCAGAAGTATCAATGCATCCCTTATCATCTGACCAAAGTGGATGATATTGATATTGAGACTCATACTTCCTTTAAGGCACATCTAATACATGTTTTGGATCATAGTGTGATAGTGATGTGGGGAAGGACCATGATGTTAGTTCGAATATTCCTGAAACATGGGAATTATTTTGAGGAAAAATGGGAGAACGAATTGGATATTTATTCTTGGAGCCCAATCTTTTTGACTTGGAATCTTAGAGGTGCTTGGGAGTACAGCTCGAGGGAGAGTTGTTATAATTTGGGGAGATTGTAAGAACATGAACTTTTATGGTGAAGTCTCAATCTCTATTATAAGTACTCTTTTACCTTATTTATAGTGTATCTTGGTTGGGTCTTACCTTGGGTTGTTTTGGGGATAAATTGGATAATATTTTAAGGAATATGGGTAATACATAGTTGGCACACTGTTTTTCCAAACCATATGGCCAGTCCAGTAAACTATGTGAATCCAAAGAGAGGGTATTCACATAGATGGAACATGGTTTATTAAACCATGTTCCCTCTATGTTGTAATCATGTGGCCACATAGGTGGAGGCTCATTGTTAGGTGCACAATTTGGGAAAATTTTCACCTCATTCAAGAGACCATGCATTGGGAAATTTAAACTACTGAAAAATTAAAATATAATCTAGAACCCCCCCCCCCAATATTAACCTCTAATAACCCCCACTTAGACCTAACCTGATACCTATGAATATTATAGTCTCATGCATGGATTCCAAGGATTTAAAATCTCTATTATTGATGAATCAAAAATCCAATAGATTGATTTACTCCCATCGTAGTAAGAGATATCATCCCAGTTGATTTCTTCCACCTATCCCATATTTTTTTCATAATTTGAAGGGAAATTTTCCTATATTGGTAATGGATTTTTCTCTTGGTTTTTCGGGATCTAATTAGCTTGGTTTTGGATCTAGGATTAACATCTAGATCTTTTTCTTTGTCAGGATCGTGGTATTTCTGCTATAATTTTTGAATTTCCACTAATGATCACCTATCAATAATCTTAAATTGGGTAGCCTAAATTAAATTTCAATAGTCGTGAATTCAAATTGCATGTATGTATTATATAAATTTTATTGAAACATATGGAAATTGAATCATGAAATGAATTAATTGATTGGTTAAATAATTTATCGAATCATTGAATTGATTAATTGAATTGCCATGTGATATTGAATTTGGTTGAATTTGGGAAAACTAAAATTGGTTTATTTGGATTAATTAATTTCTTAATTAATTAATAGAATAATGTGATTATGGATTTGATGGGATATTGGGATTATCTAAATGGTCACCTAAATTGGATTGTGCAATTAGTTAGTTGTTAAGATATGTATTCAATTGATAATAGAGATAAATGGATTTTTATACTAACTATAAATGGTTAGTGGATATTTGATTACGAGTTGAAAAGGTTTCAATGATTCATTGTTATTATTTTTCCATGTGATTGTAATTAAGAATTATTATTGTTATGTTAAATTGAAATTGTAAAATATGAAGATAATGTTTTGATAAGCAGGTAAAAAATCATAACCATGATGTTGGTGAAATTATTTATTTTTGTGATATTGTAATAATTGTGAAATATATGATAATGAGTGTGGGACAAAGACTGAGGTTCAAAATACCCATATGTGAAAATGAGTGTTGGAGACAGACTGAGGAACAAAATACCCATAGGTGATAGAGAGTGTGGGAAAAGGAATTAATATCTAAATACCCATGTGACAATGATTTGTGGTATAATGATAAAGGCTAAAAATACCCGCAATGTGTTTGACACAACATTCTAAACTAATGATATTGGCATTGGACTATGGTTCCAATTAGTCATGATATGAGTTTATATGAAATGATAAATGATAAACAATATATTGTGATATGTTATATCTCGTGGGTATAGATCAGCCTCCATCATAGGCCAAAAATGCTATTGATAGTATGGGTTTCTTTTAGAACCTGATGATTGATGTAGAGAATTATTGAATATTGAAATGTGACAATTTTTTACATTATGAATAATAAATTTTTATTTATATAAAATAATAATATTGTATTGAATATATATATTTTTAAATGTCATTGGTGGGGGCCTATTGAGTTTTACAGACACCCTATTTTTGATTTATAATATATACTCGAATAGACATCATGTTTTCAAGACTGGATAAGGGAAAATCCCCTATGTTAGGTGATTAGGTTGGTATGGATCATGGATGAGGGATTTAGACATGGTGATAGGACCCTCCTGGGGGATTTTTCAGTGTAATTTTTTTGGGTTTTCATTTAGACACTTGACAGTAATTCAGCATGAAATATCTACTATTTTTTTAGGAATATTGTTTTCAATTTAAGTTCATCATATGATATTGGTTTGTTTAGATTATTTTATTATTCTAGTTGATGGTTATTATATATTGGATATTTCTTGGTTATTAAAATTATTATTATACTTTGATTAATAGGGTATAGTATCCCTAGGTTGATATTTCAAACCCTCACTGTTAGATTTAATCCTTTGGCATATGTGGAGGTGCGCTTGAGATCACATAATCGATTGGTTTGGAACACCGATATGTGAAACCTGGGTCAATTCATTATAGATGGTCTAAAAAATAACTATTATTATCATGCTTAAACCAGCAATGAAAATTGTTAGTCCAACCAAAGAATCTATGTAGCACATGATGCCTATCATAGAGTTTAAAAACCCAACCTCATTCAGAAGAAATAAAAAATTAATTTCACATTACATATGAGGAATGATGAAACAAAATCTATTATTTTAAAAGATAATAGGTTTTTGGATACATCATTGTGACGATGGAAAATAATTTCCTTAAGATTCCTAATGCTAGAAATCATAATGAATTTATAATCAATGATTGTACTGACTATTTCCCATATCAATGGATACAAGGATGCATTATTCAATAATACTTTGCCATTAAGGATATCCTGCACAAATAGTGTAATTTGGACTAGTTATATCAGGAAAACCTCACAAAAAGTGGCATGCTTGTATACTATCCACAATAAATAATAATTCCATTAACCCGATATTCCATAAAAACTAAATTTATATATATATATATATGACTTATAATATGATCGATCAAGTTCATGAAATTATCAAGGCATACCTCAATTAATTGGTTATGGCCCCATATCCTAATACATCATCCAAAATGATTCCATTGAATCCATTATTCATTGGTTGGTGAACATCAAGAAGTAGAATAAAGGGTAAGTAGAGGAGGTGAAACAGTCTCCCAAACTGGTCTTGAACCATTTGGATTTCCTACCCATTATTTTAGTCAGGGGAACTACCCTACTAATAGAATCCTCATTAGATGAAGAATCACCTTTTCCCTTTCAATTAAACTCATTTAGTAAACTAATTCCCCATTGAAGAATATGTATACTAATCTGATTATCATGCACAATAACAAGGATCCATATGTAGGGTTTTAGAGGCCGAGGGAATAATGGGTGACATGATCTGTAACAAATTAAGTGTTACGGATGCATCCCATCAATGAAATTTGTATCCAAAACCTAATATCAAGGTTTATAGTGATACTAATGAGAATATGATATTTCTATGAATCCTAAAGGGGTTTCCCAAATCAAATCATCTTAGAGGACCAGTTTGGAGGTATACAATTGTCCTACCACCTAAATGTGTGGGAAGGCTAGCTTAGCTAAAACATCTAGTGACAGAAAAACCTCATACTTCTACCCAAGCACTTTACCTATCTAAATAATGTGCATCGGCCCTATGTCCAATAATATAGAATAACACTATATTGGTAATCTTCAACCACTAGTGTAGAAGTAGAATATATTGGAATAGTTGTATTTTATGATGACTAAACATTAGAAACTGGAGTCTCGTCACCTTTCAAAAGTTATTGAGGAAACACTTGTTGACATCCTTATGATCCCCTGAGAATCAATCATTGAGGTTTCCATGATTGTTAGTTATCATTTCTATACTAAAACAATAGAATTACATTATGTGATCTCATTTATAGGACAAGATCGGCATGCCACCATCCACATACTCATTTGACCCCTATACATCTCAGGTAAGATGAATAATTTCATCATTTGTAAGGCCCTAATATTCAATGACTATGGGATCAATCTTAAACAAATATATAAACTATGACTCTTGGATAAATGTGAATACGAATTCTCTCCCCCAAATTTTACCATTACATGGTATAAAAATGCAAGTAAAATCACATTGGAATGATCTAACTCAAATACCTGTTTAGAGACCATGTCTCTAAATCCACGTTCATGATGATCAAGTTGGACAACACATTAAATATTATATTACAATTACCATGGATTTAATATAATATAGAAGCACCATCATCATAGAATCTATACATATATTATCCCAATTAATGGAATTCTTGTAACACTATGTGGTGATGATAAACCCTTTGAATCCTATAAATCAAATTTTACTATATTGAGTATCAACTAGAAAGAAGGAATGTAGCTGATGATGGAAGGTGATACACATGATGTTATCCAAATAGTTTCAAAGATCACCAAATAAATCATTGAAGCATACTTGGTAATGATTATGTATTATCCCTAAATCTGTTAGTGGAAAATAAAAATGATATAGTGAGTCTCCATGGTTTGATGCCTTCACTAGACCATGTGTACACAATTATAGCCATTCCAGAAAAGATGAACCTACAAGGAATGTTGATACCACCAATGATAATTTCTTAGTCAATCATACTGCCATTTCCTCTATGAATCTCCAAGAGATTCATGAATCATCTCTAAAATCAAAAGAAACTTCCACTGAATTAGATAAGGATGGGAAAGCCCCTATATCATCTCCCAACTCATGGGATATTTTTTTATCATTTCCTCTAATGACATTAGAGAAGAGAGAAATATAGAGAAAAGTTATAATATCATTATAAATAATGTGCGACCATAACCACTCTTAGGGATCAAAGAAAACTCATTATAATTACGATAGGATAAAGATTCCCCCAAACATTCCCCCAATCTTCAGAATACTCCATATCCCAATTCCATTAGAAATAAAGTAGAGAAATTAGTGGTATATGACCTTAGATATTCCCTTTTAGTATTTGTGGAAGGATTCACTACCTCCATTGATGAACTCAAAAGTGTTATCCTATATATAAAAAAGGTTCTAAGCCCACATTTATATTTTCCTTCAAACCTCAAAAATAGTATGAAATGTATATTAATTTCTTGAATAAGTCTCATTATGTGTTTATATATAATTAGATATTTATTACTAAGAGGAATTATGATATGGACACCAACCATCTGGGATTTCTATACAATAATTATAGTTTCATATAGGAAAGCAAGAGGTTTATCCAATCCCATACTACAATGAGTTAAGTTGAAGTTGATAAGATAGTAAATTCCAACTTCATTGAAGTAGTTCAACATGTGAAATGTCTTGAAAATATTTTCTTCATTTAGAAAAATAATGGTTAGATCCCGATTTTCATCAAATTTTTGTTTCTCAACCAACACTTCTTGAAGGATAACTTCATAGTCATAATAACATAACTCATTATTTATGAAACCATAGGCTTGTAAACCCTTTCCTTCATGTAAGGGTACTCGATACACATTCTGATAAAGATGTCCCCTAAGGGAAAGGAAGTAGTTTCTTTCAAAGATCATTAATGTATTTACTACATTAAATTTATTCCCTTTAGTTTAAAATTGTTGGATCCACTAACCAATGTTCCATTAATTTCTTTTTCAATATCTTTCTACAAAATATAGATGAAAACTTTAATGATGATATGGTGGTTAAATCCCTGAAATGTTGTGATCATTTTTCCCACCTATAAATAGTCTTTTTAAAATTGAAATAAAATACATATAGATAACCCCCTGGTATGTGCTTTTAGGGTGACATTAGGGAAATTAATTGGTATTATAGTACACCGTTATGGAATAAAATTTAACCCTTTGATAACATGTCTTATCCATGAAATGACACATTCTTTGAAACTATAATATTTGAGAGGGATTTATGGATTTCATGCCTACAATATGTGTTTTAGAGCTAATATAACTACAAAATTCCTCCCTATAAAAAATTTTATGAAGAAAACATTATCGTACCAATGGGATGAATACTATTAAAAAACATCAAAAATATTTAAGTACATTTTTTCTCCCATCACTCTTGAATTCAGGAGTATAAGGGTGGAAACTCATCCAAAATGGGGCCACTATATAGGGATTACTCAGTGCACTACTCTTACAAAGAAATGATATATATATATAAAGGATCTATAATATCCCATCATAATAATATAGGATACTGAGACATGATATTAAAATATTGAGATGAATTTCATGTAATCTATTTCTTTAATAAAAATATTAAGGAATTTATTAAAGCACTATGAGTTTCACATAGTTTCTCACATTGATCCTCTAATATAATTCCTCAACCACCCAATGTTGACTTGGTGTTTCACTCGATGAGAAATTATCTAGTAAATTTTTGACATCCAATTTAGGATGGAGCAGTAAATCAAAGGGAAGGAGATAACTAATTTTCTCACAAAACACCATAGTCTGGAAAAAACACAGGTGGATATCATACTACTACATGAGGAGGAATTCCCATTCCATAATACCCCCCCAAACATGGTCGATGTACTTTGATGGTGGATCTCAAAGTCAAATAAGGAAAATAATTGGAAATCTAAATATGACAAAAGTAGATATGAGGATTGTCTTCATATCCCTATGAATGGGGGTTTTTACCAATTCATTCAAATAATGTGATGGTTTTACTAATTGTGAGGCATAATTCCACCCACTCATCATTTTCATCATTTTCATATTTCAAAAAAAGGTGGACCATTTTAATGTTAAGGTGGTTTGGAGATAGTAACTAAAAATATTAATGGTGAATAATTCATAAAAATTAAATTTAATGCCACTCCTCAAATACGTCTTGGGGATGATGGTAGGATTTTAATTTCAGAAAATCCAATGTATTATCTGTCACCTAAAGAATTCTTGTATCAATGAATTATATAATTTATACATGGATCTAGACAAAAATAATCATTATGTGGCAGTTTTGTGCATCAGACACCTCAATGTGGTCTCCCCAGTCATAATCTCTCATACATAGGAAATTAATGAAATAAATGATAACCTATATGATGTATATCATACCATTAATAGATAAAATAACCCTATAATAGAATATATCAATGTTGGATCATTACATTGGATAGATCCTTGAGGGGATAGATCTGACATTTGATAGTTTATTTCATCCTTATTGATGATGAAAATGAATATAAGGTTCTTTACAAATGGGGGTTTTATGGGGGAATCCCCAGATGCATCAAAAGAGGTGAAATCATCAATGTCTTGAAGGAATTTCAAGACTTCTCATGAATAAATCATTTTTTAGGAATCAAGATCACCCATCAAATAATGTGACTTGGATATTTTTAGCAAATGATAACTGATGACTATGTAGAGATCGCTAGGAAATTACTTTCTTATAAAATACAATACATATTTAACCATTAACCCATAGAGTTATTGAATATTCCTAGATACTCCTATCCATTTTTTATATGCGGAATGGATTTCATGGGTTTATAACCCCCACCTATATCCAAGATGTTCATGTACATCATCACATCAAAATAATTATTCTCAAAATGGGTATATGTTATACACCTCAAGGATGTATGAAACAAGAATATCAACCTCATGAAGACTAACATCATTTCAATATTTTTCCATCAACCAATATTAATGGATAATTAAACTAATATATTCTCTTCATATTTGAAATGTATATATCAGGAATATGATATCATATATAAACACTAATTATACTATAATATTTTAGTAAATAGACAGATAATGGGATTTAGTTAAAATCCATGAAATATACTCTTGAACTTGGTATACAAGGTCAAAAAATCATTTTATGAAAAGCTTCTACATGCCTTGAGGGATTATCACACTGTGACTCATAATGTCATGCAAGAGACCCCAAACATGGTTTTGTACTTAACAAATCTAGTGCTACTGATTGATGCCCAATTTCCCTCACTCAACATTTCCATTTTTTGTAAACTAATAAAAGTTGAAAAATTCTATAAGTGTCTTAATGAGTAAGATTGGATTGATGAAAATAGTACATACTGATCATACAACCTATAAGACCATATAAATCATATTATCCAACCCATCAATAAGAATGTTCACCTCTACTTATTCTTCTAAGGAGATCCAGTGTTGGTTTCCATAACAGTGGTTATAGTAAGGAGGAAGCAACCAATATTGAAACCAAAGTAAGAGGGACATTACATTGTATATATTTTCTATCATAATATAGCTTATAATTTGGCTGTAATTCATGTGGATTATATGAAACCCATATAACTTTAATGTTTCTAATGAAATATTTTATATGATCCCAAAAAAATCTTGACTAAAAGATATTAAACTACATTGTTTTGGTTCACAATCTATGAACATAAACTACATGTCACCTTGGTCAGCATCACATGATGTTAAACTATAGAACATTTTGGTCCAAGAATTTTGACCATAACCCAAATTCCCCAATAGTGAATCTTGCATGAATCTAAACTAATTAGAGTATCCTATTTTATAAGGACACTTTCTCTCCAATTTGAGAGTTTGATCTATATAAAAAACAACAAATCACAACTAGTTATGATTAAGGAAAACTTAAATTTCCCCTTGAATATTGGCCATATCTATATAGGTGAATTTCTTAGAATCCCACTTAATGAAAAATGTGTGAATTTATTCCTATCATTATAGGATATATAGTGACACTAGGATATATTACCATAGACCCAACTATAAAAATGTAAAAAATGACCCTCCCTCTAGGTAAGTGATTGATCTATTAATGAGAATTTCTCTATTATATGAGGATTTTATAGTCATCACAACATTAAAAAACCTAGAAAATATAGGACACTTATCCCGTAAGGTGAAAAATGCCTATTTTCTAAAATAATATATTGATATATACCAGGAATTTATCAATGAGAAATATGTGCGTCTTGAATCATAACCCCGCAAGATATATAGTGATGAAGAGATCTTATATCCTAGGCCTATGTGAGAATCAAACAAAAATAACCCATTTCCGTATATATAATATAGATCTATATAGGATATTTTCTAAAAAATAATGATGTGTGTCTAGATTCATGTTCCCAAAGGATATATAGAGATGTCAAAATATTTTATCTAAGGCCCGTATGCCAATTCTCACAAACATACCCATTCTCTACATATCATCCAGATCAATGTGGGGAACATCTCTTCAAGAACTATTAATAGCTTCATAGTTCCCCCTAAATAATATTTTGTGATACCTGAATCACATATCTTAGTCCCACCCATGTTTCTTAGAAAATAAAAAAACATTCCTTATATATAACCTATGTTTTCATAGAGGATAATATTAAATGACTATCCTTGAAATATATCACTAAAAATCTTATATCAAATGTATTATCAAGATCTATATAAGATTTGTGACATCCCAACCTAGGTTAGACACACTGGTTCTCCAAGCATGTCATTTACATTACCTCCATCACACCTCCCTATATGTTAGAGGCTACCAAATAGCAAAGATAGTAAAATATATATGACATGGGGAGACTATAACCTCTTTAACAAATAAGCACAAAATTGAAATAAATAGACAGTAGAAAAATAATGGCACACAATATCCTAAATAATACCATAACCAAATATAGACCAGTATCAAGTGATGAACCAGAAGAAAAGAACAATATCAAAACCAATATAGTTGATATGTCATACCATATATGTGTCATGTTTCAATATGAAGAAACATAATAACGACAGACTGGAAACACCCAAATTGGGTCCTCACATCACATCGGGGCCCCTCATCAATAATCTATCCCAACACAACCATCTAACATATAGATCTCTCCATTATATTGTCTTCTAAATATGAATTACATTCAGTTATAGATCATTAAGTATGAGAAGGGAGTGAGTACATATTAGTAGTCCACCAAGAATGGTTTCAAAAATAATATCATGACAATAATAGTGTATCCATTTCTATAACGAATAAAGTACGATAAAAAATTAAATATCTATCTAACATAATCATTCTTTGATTAACCACATGATACTATGGGTTCATGTTGACATCCAAACCATAAGTTCCTATTATTCCTATGTAAGAGTCTAAACCATATATCATAGGGATTAAAAAACCATTCTTTAATGGCTTTCATTATGAATTTAAATTCACTTACATATCATGAAAAACTAGAACCGTAGTTTAATTCTATTATCATGGGGCCTAGAATGTCATTTCTTATAGGTTATGTGAATTTAGAGCATCAGTCCCTATCTCAAACCTCTTTGGTATTTGTAGCATAAGTCTCTATCCCATACAATAATATTCACATTAAGTAATTTTGTGGCCTAGAGCATCAGTATGGCAACCCAAGGTTATTTGGATCACCAGTCCTTACGAAACACATCATTTATCAATCAAAGATATATATCACATAAATCATAATTTCAAGTTTAATCATCATTAATCATGTTATCAAATATTTACATCATGGTAAACCATTTCAATTTATCAAAACAACTATGGTTAATTTAATTAATCATATGAAATAATATGAAAATTTCAGCATTAATCCATTTATCAACAATTAATCACAATATTCATTAACCCATAAAGGTTATCCCAACCAACAATTCAATTCCCTTTATCACCCAATTCCATATCTCACTAAGGAACCGACTAAAAAATCACAATTTTCACCAATTTATTAATCACATTATTCCAAAATTTCTGTAAATCCATTAATTAATTTACTAATAAATTAATTCAATTCAAGAAGAAATTTTCAAATTTGGAAATTTAAATTTCAAAATTACATATACACAATTATAATCAAGGTAATGTGAATTTATAATTAAACCACCTACCTCAATGACATTAACAATTTTTCATGAAACCAAAACCACCAAATTCAAGGATATTGATCAAGAACCCAAAAGAGTGGAAGATCTATGACGAAAAGAAAAGATCAAGATATAACAAATTAATAACTATAAAAACCCAGATATAGATAATATTCAATATAGGAAATATTATCTCTCTTCATTAGGAAAGTTATATAGGGGAGATAGATAACCAAATGAGGAAGAAAAAACTTTCCAATGGAGAGTCGATCCTTCGAATATATCATTTATTTTTTAAGAACGGTGTTCAAGCATACTAGAGATCATTCTAGGAGCCTCTGAAATTGAAGGAATTTATTAATGATAAAATAGGGTGTTTAGGGATAATAACTGAGGGTTGGAAATTTAAATTAAAATTTTCATATAAATAAAACATGTGTACAAGGTTTCTGGGGTTGGGGCACATAGTTTTCTAAAATTTTCACTATAACTATGCACCTCACCTTAAGGGTCTCAAAGATTCTACTAAGGGGTGAATGTTTTAACAAACCATGTGAAAACCATTCAAAGCCCCTCTATTTGAGGGTGCACTATTTTTCAGTGGGTACATAGTTTGGGAAAATGGTGTGTTAAACGTGCAATTCCCAAAATCCCTCCAAAAACCTAAAAAATACATTAATGTTACAAGAAACATCTCCAAATTAAATCCCAACCATTATATAACAAAAAATAAAATTTTACTAAAAAATGAGCATAACACATCTCTGGAAATGTTTAGGATCTTACAATATCCCCACCTTATAATAGCTCATCTTCGAGCTATACATCCAAGCATCTCTATAATTTTGAGATGAAATGATCAGGTCACTAAGCCCTCATATCTCTTTATCTCTCCCATGTATCCCATTGAACATTCCCATTTTTTTTCTAAAATACTAAAAATATCATCATGGTCTTTCCACACAACACTTTATCTTTGTGATATGTAACATGAATTGGATGCTCCTTAAAGGATACATCCATATCAATCTCAACATCATCAACATCAATCACGTGCAAAGGGTTGGCGTAATACTACCAAATCTGTGATACCTAAAAAACATCATGCATAGAACAATACCTCTATGCAAGTGTCAATTGGTATTCCACCGGTCTAATCCTCTAAAAAATATAAAAAGATCTAACAAACTTGGGTTCCAACTTGCCCCATCTATGAATCCTTAAGTGACTCAATCTAGGTGAAACATGTAGGAATACATGACCATGAACTGTAAAATCAATGGGTCATAAACGTCAATCAAAATATGACCTCTATAAAATCTAAGCTACATCCATATGATTCCAAATTATCAAGGCATGTTTTGACATCATCTGCATTAGACGTGCTCCAAACACCTCTGACTCACCTACCTCTATCCAGAAAATAAGTGATCTGTATGGACTATCATAAAGTGTCTCATATGGTTCCATCTAAATTGTTACACGAAAATAGTTGTTACAAGAGAAATCCATGATCACTAAGTACTTCACCCTAGACCCAATAAAGTTAAGAAAGCCTGCCTGTAGCATATCCCCCAGAACGTTAATATTATGTTCTGACTGCTTGTCTATATATGGGTAGAAATCCCTACTCATAAATAGTTATGTACCATGTTCCTTCTGTAATAATTTCCATAAGTTGGGAATTTAGACATGTTTTGTGGCCTAAAACTATGCTCCATGGAACCCAATATAGATGGACTATCTCTTGAGTGTACATTTCCCCAAACCAATACACTGAGAAAGTCTATTGAATATGCATGAACAGAGATACTTTCATCAATCTGTCCAATATAACCCAAATATAATCATTCATATGAGGATTCATAAGGATAATAACCATGAAGTTATTGGTATTTTCATTACACTTACATTATATAATGGGAAAGGGTTGTACCAAATCATCAAGTCCTTGATTCTTGACCTTCACTTATTGACAGATGTATTATTTTTTCCTAAAAACAAAAATATACATTCTAATTATTTATAACCAATAACATTGATGTAGGTAAGATTCCATTTTGGCCAAACATGGATGTACATCCCAATTAGAATTGCACAACTCACTCATTATATCCTCCTACATTCACATTGGTATGAAAACACAATTTATAACATAGATGTTCTCATCCTCATCTATTGTCAAATCTGAAGGAGACTCCCCAACTTTATGTATTTTCCTCAATGAAAAAGACTTCAGATAATCATACTACCACTCCTTGGTCTCATTCAAATGTTTAGAATTCATTGATACAGATATGAGGGTAATATACTCCTAGACCCTATGAACCACAATATGGATCTCAGTTAAGAAAGTCTTCATCTTCCACTCAGAACAAGACACATGGACTGTATGTGTCTTTGTCTTCATTCTTAGAGCATCAGGAACATTGTTTCCCCTCTTAGGTGTATTTACTAACTCAATATTTAAGGAATATGTATACTCAACCCTTCTCTTCTATTTAAGATTCAAATTTCATTGAGAAAATATATACCTTAATCACTTTTGATCGTTATACATAGTAAAAATATCCCCTAACTAATAATTCTAGAAACACTTTTAGGTATAAACCACTAAAACTAACTCTGGGTCATGTGTAGGTTTATTCATTTCATGATGCCTCAACTTTTATGGCCCATACACCATAACTTAATCTCCCTACATTGACACTATTTCATGTTCAGTACTGGATGCATCATAGAACATTGTATACTCCACCCCTGGATCAGGTGCGATTGATATTGGTGTAGTATTCATGTCACTTTTTTAACTCATGGAATGAATTATTACATTCTCTTGACAATAAAGACATTATCACCTTCTTGTTCTAGCCTAAACGTTGTGCTACCAAGATGGAAATGTCTTGGATGACCCTTCAACAATATCTCACTAACTCTATAAGGATATGGTTATCAAAAAGATTCATGGTATGTTCCTAAGAAAAAAACAGCCTAATCCTTCTCTTGGTCCACAAACACACCTTCTTTTAAGATGATGTGACCCAATAAATATACCTGGTTGAACCAGATTTAGAACATAGGTATCTTGGAGTATCTATGATGCTCTCTCAATGCACATAAGATGATTTCAAGGTGCTAGGAATGACCGTCATGAGTCTCAAATAACACTAAGATTTCATCCAAAAAATACAACCACAAAATGATCTATGTATGGGTGGAAGATTTGGTTCATCATAACCATAAAGAATTTGGAGAGTCTATCAGCCCAAAAAAAATCGTAACGAACTCATATATCCCATACCAGCTTCTAAAAGTTGTCCATGGTATATAATAATGTCTAACTATCTAATTATGATAAACAAATCTCATGTCAATTTTGGGGAACATAAAAAATCTCCTCAACTGGTAAAATAGATAATCGACACATGGAAGTGGATACCAATTTATCACTATCATCTGTTTCAACTTTTGGTAATCGACATATTAGTCTAATGTTCCCTCAACCTTCTTATAAAAAAATTGGAGAACCCAAGGAGACATAATTGGATGGATAAATCCCTTATCCATTGACTATTCCCGTGGGGTCTTATTCTCTTGAATATCTACTGGTTTCATTCTATTGGGTGGAGAATAAATCAGCTAATATCTAGAATGATATCAATAATAAACTCCACATCCCTCTCATGTGGAATCCCTGATAATTACTTTGGAAAAAAATCCAGGAACTATCCCACTAAGAGTGGAAATACATATTGTATCACACCCCCATAATCTAATAATAGACATAAATCCTTGGTGGTGAGCTCCCCTAGTTTCTGATGAACATACCCTGCACAGCCTCCTAGAATATCCAAGTTTCCATGATGTACAAAACAGTCAACCTTAGGAGAAGTAATGGTCACTCTCCTGCAGTAAAAATATATGGGGTCTCAGTATGATACCAACCAATCCATTCCCAATATCAAGTCAAATCATGATATGTCATGAATATAAATATCCCCAAGAGAATGATACTACCAAACATTAAGAAAAAACCTCTAAAAAAATTGATGTCTCTTGACCATACTCCCAATGGTGCATAGATCTTTATAACCCCACTAAATAACTCCACATATAGACTCAAACTATTCAAAAGTTTATCATATATAAAATAACAAGAGGAACTAGGTTTAAATATGTCACTAGAACATGTGGAACCTAAAAGAAAAGTACATGTGACTATCGATGGTCCAACCTTTCTCTCCACAAGTTCAATATAGATTTCATGCAACCATCATGAACATATCCCTTATGTTGAAGAGTGAGTTGCCTGATATACACCATTTTACTGAAATAGGATCTCTTTATCAAAAGTACCAAGGTTGCTGCCTTGATCACTGCGGACAAAATAACTACAACTTCTAGGATGATATAGTGTAGAAGTCTCCTTCCAGCACTTTGATTATTCCTGGAACCTACTTCATTACCCACCTATCATGGGTTCCGAAAAAAAATTTAGATATCCTATCATTCCAAAATATTGGAACTCTAACGGTGGTTGGGGGAACTTTCTAGGAAAGTGAATCAACCTTCTGCATTGGTGGAAGATCACTCATGTAATGTCCTTAGTAACTAATTCTTCTCCCTTTCCACATTCCTTGATATCTCCCTGATTGATTTATTCAAAGTGGATCTTCCAAATCTCAGAATATGTACCTTCAAGTCAGCAACAGAAACCACTTGTCCTCTATTGGAATCCTCCATCAGGTTCTTCTCATATATGAGATCCTGATTCACTGCCTCTAAAAACGTATTCATCTGAATGACATTCACTTAGAACATCATCTCAAATTTAATCCCATCTTGAAAACTTTTCACCACTATAGCATCAACTCTTACCAATAATAGAACAAAGTAAAATAAACTATTAAAGATACAAGAATAATACATCACAAACATACTCCCCAAGTTAATCCTCATAAATTCAACTTACCTCTATTTCCTAAGTGACGTACATTAAATTTTATATATTAAATTATCTCTAATGTCCTTCCACTCCATATTGTTCAGCTATTCCTCCTATGCTTAGATGTACCCCTATCACCTCTCTTGACCATATAATATATAAGTATTATGTTTTACTCTCTTCTCGGTAGGAGTCTCTATATGGTCAAGGATCATCTCAATAAACTCAATCTAGAACTCAATTACCTTAGGTCCACCCTCTCTAGTTAAGGTCAGAGTTTACTTCAACTAGAACTCCCTTTTCAAGTCATAAATACTCTTCAAAACATGCTCCGAGTCTCTTTCCCTAAACTACATAGAGATAGAAAATTTCTCATGGAACTTCTCTCCATCTTCTTCACCCAGAACTATTGGAGCCTCGTGTTCTATACTAGAGTATCATTTCCATCCTTAACCTCATGGAATCTTATCATCAACCATTATCATGGAGGCATATCTCTATAATGGAAAAACTGGTCTTAGGACACATAGAACAAAATTATCCCATTTTAACTATAGGGACTCACTTAAATCAATAACAATTTATCCCCATTATACCTCCACATAGTCAAAACTGAGGAACTATCACTACCCTCAACCGTCCCTCATCCAGGTTATAGATAACATAGGGTAAAACATTTTCATACCTCATAGATTATAATTAGACACCCATTTATTTATTTCAATTAATATTTTTTTGGATCATTTACATTTTTCAATTTCATATTAGGATCCTTTGTTATTTAAATTACACAAGTAAATAAAATCACTTTTATTATAAAAACTCACCCAAAAACCTATTTTTTCATGCATGCCTAAAATCATGCATGTCGCATAATAATCCTGAGTCCCTAAATTAATGAAATCATAGTCAACTCTCATGTCCTACTATTCCATGAAATAAAATCACATAAAACAATAATATCACACAATAAGTGAATCACTCAAGGAGAAATAATGCCCAACTATAACAGAAAACGTCAATAACAAGAATCCCATCCTTTGGTACATAGCTATTCCCCAATACATAGTTTAGCTACTCCCATGAAAAAGATCCTAACCAAGGCATGAATTAACCAAGTCTCATGTCTACTATTCACAAATAGAAAGGAAACTAAAAAATCATAAAACCTCTTTAATACCACATTGTGACGTCCCAACCCGGGTGCCACACACTGGTTCCCTGATACTTTTGGTTATATGACCTAAATTGCACCTCCCCATACACCAAAGGCTTTTAAACAGTAGCATGGACCTAATATATATAATATGGGGAGATTATATCCTCATTATCAAAGTAGTTGAACAATGGAAATAAATAAATAAAAATAATGACAACCAATAACCAAAATAATTCCATAACCAAACACAAACCATTAACATATGATGAAACAAAATATGGAAACAATATATAATCCAAAATAGTAGATATTTCATTCAATATATGTTTCATGTGTCCATAGGGATAACCAGAATAAATACACAATAACAACTTCCCAATTGGTTCCTGACATTATGTTTGTTTTCCTCATCCATGATCCATCCAAACTCAACCCTATAACATAGGGTTATTTTCCTTATCTTTCCCAGTAAACATGATGTCTATTCATGTACAAATAAAGAATCCCAAGTAGGATGTGAGTATAACATATTAGGGCGCCGCCAATGGAGTCTAACATAATATCTAGTCTATAAAAGTGTATGAAATTGTATAAATAATTATGTATAATAAAAAAATAAATAGTTATCTATCATTGTTATTATTTAATTAACCACAACATACCTCTGGTTTAGGTTGAGACCCAAACCATCAATACCAACTTCAGACAATTCCATGCTCTGAACTAGACATCATAATGAATCAAAAACTATTCTATCATGGATTTTATTATGCATTTAATTCTATTTTTATTTCCAGGCCACTTTGAACCACATTCTAATTATAATATCATGGGGCCTATAATGTAATGTTTGAAACCCCTTGGGGATTTGTAGCATTAGTCCATATCCCAGACCTAATGGTTATTTGGAGCATCAGTCCCTATCCCATACACTAATATTCACATGCAAGCATTTGGGGGGCCTAGAGCATCAATCTGGCATCCCATGGTTATATGGATTGTCAGTCCTTGTCCCACGCCTCATTTATCAATTAATCACATATATCAAATATATCACATATACCACATTTATCACATATATCACATTCATCATGGTTAATAATTATTTATACACTTATTAATTATTCACATCAAGGTGCACTATTTTAATTCATAAAAAAATCATGGTTCCTCACTTTAATCACATGGAATAATATGAACACTTCACCATTAATAAATTATCAAAATTTAATCATAATATCCATTAACCAATCATGGTTAGGCCAAAAAAACAATTAATTATTATTTTCACCCAATTAGATATCTCATTAATGAACCAATTTTATAATCAATATTTTCACCAATTTCATAATCACATTATGTCACCAATTCTATAAACCCGTTAATTAATTAAACAATTAATTAATTCAATTCAAGAAAAAACTTACAAACATGGAAATTTAAATTCTAAAATTATATAAGCACAATTATAATCAATTATATTGGATTTGATAATTTTACCACCACCTCGAGGTTGCTAATGGGTGTTCTCCAAACCAAAACAAAAAATTTGAAGTAGATCGATCAAGAACCCAATGGCATAGAAGATATAAAACCAAAACCTAAGATCATGATACAAAGGATCAATAACCAATTAAACCTTCATATAACCATTTCATACATAGTAATGCTTTTCGCACTTCATCAGAAAGAAGATAGGGGAGTCAGAGATAACTAAATGGGGGAGAAAATACATACCAAGGTAGAGAAGATCCTTTGAATGGATCTTATATTCTACAAGAGAGTGGATCTAAGAGCCTTTGAATCCTTTCAGGAGCCTAAAAATTATATGAATTTTTTTAGGATAAAATAGAGTGTTTAGGCATAATAACCAGGGGTTTGTGAATTTAAAATAAAATTTACAGAGAAATAAAACTTATATGCATGGTTTCATGGGATGGGGTACACAGTTTTACATATCATGCAACTTAAATATTCTCATGTATTTAGGGGTAACATGGTTTCTACTATATGGAATATGGTTTGAAAACACATGTACCAATCATGTGAACCCCCTCTATTTTATTGGGATTGATTTTCAAGGGATGGCGCATTATTTGGGAAGATTTATTTCCAACCATGCACAACCCAAAATCCCTACAAGACCTCCAAAATTCTATAATTTTACCCTAAATAATTGTAAAGTAAAACCCAGCCAATATTTAGCCAAAACTAGGAAAAATGATACCTAAAAATGATCATGACACATCTTTATAAATTGTAATGATCTTACATGATACCTTAGAATAAATTTTTTTATATATGAACCCATGCTAAAATGATTCTCCCTTCTGTAAGGGATTACTCTACATAGGGGTTCCTTTTATATCCTTGGAGAAATAAATGGCGATGAATGTGTTAGTTGAATAAGATATTATGAAACACTTAACCCATGGTAGAACATTCCCCCTTATGTTTGAAAGAATTCAATGTTTATAGGGTTTCTTATAAGAACTATGTGTGGCTTGATTCATAATTTTTTAATATATGTTTTTATTAATGGATCACTTATCCTATTCCCATATAAAAATTTAATCAAGGATGTGTACTCATAGTATAGCCTTAAAACTCCTAAAATATGATTCCTCATCAAATGATGTTAAAATATTTAGAATTCAGTCCAAATTTCCAGAGCCATTTTTATTAAGTGTGATTCCTAATACATTTCACAATTTAACTATATTAGAGCCATATGCAAATTAGGTTACTCAAGGTAGGATTTATCTCCAATGATGCATCATGATAAATTTTAACTTTACAAATATTATAACAGATATTTTGATATTCTTGTAAGAATATAATAACTATAATTAGTATGATTTCTATCCTCATAGATTATGTAGGGATTCTGGTATCCTATATCCTTAGATCATCCAAAATTCTATAAAATTAAATCTCTCGACTTATAGTTTGGTCCTTTCCATGAATATTTTATCTTCAAAAGATCATTTCACTAAAGTGATACCCAATTATTTTATTTCCCCTTAATTATGATTTTTCTATATATTAGAGAATTTAATGAACAATTTATGTCTTGATTCCATAATTTTCATAAAATGTACAGAAACTCATATTCCATTCCATGGGACCAGTTACAATTTCACCACTCTTAAAACATTTTTTTATAACCAATCCACTCTCTATAGTGTTAAGCTGTTAATGAGTGTGTTCCCAAAACATGAAAATACCTCACAATTATGTCTGATCAAAATGTATATAGGATTCTTTGCAGTAGGATCCTTCATCCATGAACCTAGGCAGACCAAAATTCTCCATTTCCCTAACATAAGAGCTTGACCTATGTAAAGAGGAGTTGGGAACTACATATTCCTTGATTCCATCTATAGTATAATATATAGTGACATCTAGGATTGCTTATCTTAGACCCATCCACAGGTATTTATCCTAGTATTATGCCCATTTTTAGGCCCAATATTTGAATGACCCTAACTTAGGTAACCTAGAATAGTGAAAATATCTTATTAAATAATCACACTATTCAAGAGCACTAATTTTTATCAATAAGACATTATAATAAAAGGAATTAATTATTTTTTTATGATGTTAAACTATATGAAACCATCATAACATAATGATGTTGAACTACATGATGTTTGGGTCCATCATGAATGTATAGAGGCTATGTTTAGTGGCTGGTGATGTACAACCCAATTACACTGGGTGAAATATAGATCTTTAAGAGCATAATAATGGGATCCTACATTGGGATAAAAATTCATCCTCTTATCCCAAAAAAATTCCTAGAATTTGGGTCCCCCGCATTTATGGTTTTCCATACCCTAGTTCATTGTTTTGGGTGATACTATAAGGTCACTTGGATGTTCAATGTCAAATATTTAAACCCAAGAATACTGAAACTAAAGAAAGGTTTTATCATATTTTGTATAGTTCATGCCAATATAATGTCTCTTATATACATTTTCTAACCACCTGATGTTAAACTACATTGTACAAGACCTGATCACATGATGTTAAATTTCACAACACTCTAGTCCTTACCACCTGACATTAAACTACATGACACATGAGTCCTTATTCTATTAATTTAAAATTCACAACTCCCTAGTCATTGTTTCACAACATTAAAATGAATTAATCCAAATTACTTATTGTATGATGTTAAATTTCATATACCAACATCTATTCTCACACCATTATAAAGGACTACAACAACTTAACCATGGTTAATTACGACCAAGGGTTCCTCTATCCCATTTTATAAACATGCATCTTCCATAAGTTACAAATCATTTCTTATGTTTCATAGATATTCAAAAACCATTCATGGATATTGATAATTATTTTATCTAAATTCAAGGAATACCTATGTTTTTATATATATATTATCCCCAATTTTTCTCTTGTATGAGTTTTCTCAATCTATATTTCAAAATACTGGAGTCTTTTCCCTAAGAACAAGGTACCATATTCTCTATATTCCATGGATGTATTAAAGAAAACCCCATTATTTGAATGTTTTTAGTGGCCATACCTTGCATGCATGTCCCCAGTTATCTCTCTTGATCTGAGAGCCTTGAGTCACAATTTACAAATTCACTATTCTCTATTAAAATGGTGTGAGAACACTCCTTTCATGGGCACCCTAATATGGTTGTTATATCATACATTACCTCAATTAAATGGACCAAATATTATGGCCATAAAATATGAGAACATTTTCCAAATGTGTATGTCTATGAACCCAACATCAATTGGTCAAAGTTATATGACCTTAATCTCTATCCTTGGATGGTAAAAATCACAAAACCATATAATTATAGTGAAATAGACATAGAAAATGTTAAGATGAAAAACCATAAAGGGAGACATGGAAAATGTTATGTCTCTTCTCATTCAGCTTTCAAATTTTGAGTATTAAGTTGAAAATTCATTAAGCATAAATGGAAATGAAAAAAATCTCTTGCGTCTCATTATATTGTCTAAGAAAAACTAATATATGATCAGTGAACCTCTTGGTTCTAGAAAAAATTATTGAGATAACATGTTGTTCCTATTTTCTTGAATAATGTGTTCAATACTTTGGGACATATTCTGTAGGGTATTGGGACCCTCATTGATTACCCTCTCTTCTATAAACATGCTTCATCTATAAAATTTTTGATTCCTTACAAACCTTAAATGGGTATCATAAAAAAGTGTGTCTAATTTAAAGAGAAATCTTTGCATGGTTATGTATAAATTGCCTAATTAAACTTCTATATACATTCCCATCATCAATAATTCCAACTACATACACCTTTATCTCAACAGTATTGTATCCTAATCTCCATATAACCTAAAACCAATGTAGTGAAACATGTCATTCAAATATCATAAGTTGGAATCCTCAGACTACAGAACCCATTTCCTCATCATTGATCCAAACTACAGGAGTTATTATTTACACTATCCATTGTATGATTCTATAACTTTCTTTATGAAAACCTCATTTATTTTTTTATTGAACCAATTTTTTTGGGTTATCTTCATCCTTAAACATTGTTGGATGAGCCTCATTCAGAGATGAAGATACTTTAATAGGGAAAATGATTGAAATTTTATAGTTTTATGTTTTTTTGAAAAAACTTTCAGGTAAAAATGAGTATATAATTTTACGAGGGATATTTATAAAATTGGAAGGCTTTGGTGGTGTTTTAGGTGATTTTGCAAAAGCCAGGTGGAAAGCTATCTGTAGTGAATTTACATGTTGTGTAAATGGGTTACATGATGTGAAACAGTCATCAGTAACATGTCATGAACCATGTTCACAATGTGAAATGAATACACTCCATGAATCTATTAAAATAAGTGAAATATTCGAGTAGGGTTAAAATTAAGTCGAGGCGATTATTGTTTTGGCATAACACATAATTAAAAATATATGATTAAAAAGAGGATTACCCACTATGTATTTCTTATATACAATAATTTTAAGTGGGGAGTGATAATTATTTATTTTGTTCCTTCATTGTATGACTCCTGTCTTGACCCTAAGGTTCTCTAAGTGATTTTTGGTCCATTTCCACCATTCTGGATGTCCCATTTACACAGCAGATCCCCAGGGAGTTTTTTTATTCTTATTTTGTCCCCACTTATCCCTTTATCTCCATAAATGTGGAATAAATCTTTTTACCATAGTTGTTTTGGGTTTTTTTTCATTTTATCTTGTTCTAGGATCCTTATTTTTAAATTAATCACCTCATTTCTTATTGGCAATTCTGGTTGGGAGTGTTGCATAATTGGAGGATAAATGTAAGGGATCTAAAACCTAACCCTATAGCATTTTTAATTTTCAAGTATATGAAATATATAAATTTTTCCATTGTATTGTGATCTCTCATTAAATTATCAAATGATTAATATTAAATCATGAAATAGAATATTTATTGGATCACTTAGATTCAAAAAATTTCATGACCTGGATTATGGATAATATTTGGTGAGTGAACCCTTAAATGATAATGAATTTTTTAACATCTTAATGTGTGATTAGAATGACAATAGACCTTAGGTAATTTATTCATATATGATACCTATTTAATTTCTTATATCTAGATGATATGACTATATATCATTGGATATATAAATGAAAGGATAATTTATAGATGAATGGTAATTTCAATAATTAACCATTGATGCTTATGATATGATTTTGTGATATCCATTTTGTTTTTTAATTCTCCTAAGATTGATGAAAATATTCTTATATAGAGGGATTGCCTAATAGTTTTATGTTTAAATTATTATATAGTAGACTTGGCATTGTGATCCATACAGAAATTATTATATAGCGAGTTAGGGAATGTTGTCGTTGAAAGGATTATATTGCAGGATTGGACCAGTTGATACAGATATTCATACAGATAGGGATTTTCCAGAATATTGAAATGATTATATAGATATCTCTTCCCAATTATTCCACTATTCCATGGTTTATGGTAATGGTTTTTAGAGATGTTATATATGGACAAAGATATACAAACATGCTGTCTAAGTTGGATGATTTATGTATTTTATTAATTAATTAATTAATATACTTATTTATCACTTTATTTTATACACTATTTATTAGACTGTTTTGTATAAATGGGGGTATCGACCTACTTAGTTATACTCACCCATTATTTTGGCATCTGTTTGGTACCTTATCATATTAAATGGATCTAGGTTTGTATAAGGGTAAGGGACCATGTTCCTAATTTGTTTCTCATTTAATGAGATAGGGTTTGGAGATGATATCAACACAGGGTTCGAGATTAGGGCCTTTGTATTTTATTTGGGGCCAACAGATTATTTTATTTGTATTGTTTTCAATTTGGAATTTATATACATATCAACCTGTCGTTACATGATTTATTGTTATTGGTTTAATATTTCATCCTTTCACTTTTTAGTTGAATGTCATACTTTCCTATTATTTCCTTTACTATGATATTTTTTTATACCTATTTGTTTCTACTATGTTATAACTCTATAATAGGGGTTATAGTATCCACACTATACCTATCACACCCACACTACTAGTCGACAACCAATGACATGTGGGAAGGTGCACATGAGTTCCTATAACCAACCCGATTTGGCCACATGAGAGAGTTCAATATTGGGGGAAATTACAAAGTGGTATTAGAAGGTTCATTTTTGTTTTATATGGATTTAATATTTAGTAAAGGAGTAAAGGATACTATAATATGTTGATACTTGGTAATGAGCTTGTACAAGGAAGTAGCTAACCCCAATATGGGGGAAAATTCATGTTCTCAGGGATGAGATTGTTTTTCATGATATTTACTTTTTATGGTTTGATTTTATTTAACCTTGGGTTAAGAACATATTATTTAATATTATTCTTTCTTGATATTTATATTTGTGGCCTAGTATGGGGATATATGAGTATTCTAGCTTCATGATAGGCACATAAGGTTATATCATGACATGCATTGTTCATGATAGGGACATATTTATTGAGTTAGATATGTTTTCCTTAATGAAATGTGATATGAGATACCTGTTATATATGATAAATGGAATAAAAGAATTGTTATGTCATGCCAAAACACATGTAATACTTGTTTAAAGAGACTTGGGATTTGTGGTTCTGTATTGTTGTCCCCTATTGAGGTTGACCTTATTTTTAGACTGTATTCTAATGAGTGTATTTTTATTATAGAGAAAATACCTACTCACCACCTCTTCATTCAGCATTAGGAGAGTGGAAATTAGAAAACACCTTGCATAGCTAAACCTGTGATTCATATAGATCTTAAGGATCATAAGGATGTTTAGATTCATTATAGCTTCATGAGGTTTACTCTATATATGTAAAGAGAGACTGTTTGTATAGTGAATTCAATGTATGAAATGAAGAGGTAGTTTCAACTTGAGAATCCACCTATGTTTACTATGGACGGATGGTCATGGTCAGTTGAGATCTAGATCGAGTTAGTCTGGATGATCTTCAAACACCTCAAGATAGCTATCGATATGAGGGTAAAGCTTTCTACATTCATGATTTTTGGACCATCGAAGCAGTGGTGGGATGTTTCATAACAATCTAGGAAGAAATATGATCTATCTTGGAAGTACATAAATGTGAAATTCATGAGGCACTTATATTGTGACGCATGATGAGTTAGACTTGAAGAAGTTTTGAGGTATGAGGATTGAGTGGTTTCTTATGGCTCTAGAAAAGTGAGACAACATTATAGGAATTTCAATAATCATGATATGGAGTTAATTGTGGTTGTACATGCCCTGATATGCTGGAGAAATTATCATATGGGTTAGAGGATTATGGTGTTCTCTAACCACATGAGCCTTAGGTACATCTTTTCTCAGTAGGACATGAACATTCAATAGAGGAGGTGGGTCGAGTATCTACAGTACTACAATTTCGATATGGAAAATACACCGAGAAAAGAAAATATTGTTTCTGAAGCCTTGAGATGAGATACAAAGATAGGGGTATTTTGTGAGTCCTAAGATGAGAAGTCGATGATTTCACTCTTTCCAAATATGAATTTATATATTCTGGAGTCTCATGTATGAGTGGTTATTACTTCAACATCAAACATACCTAGGATTCTTGACTAGATTAAAATGGAGTAGTTATCTTATTTAGAGTTCCTGGTTCTGAGAGAGAACCTATATGGTAGGGATACACCATCTGGATGGTCTCTTGGAATCATAAATTCTATTATTTCTTATGGATGATGGGTTTCTATAGTCTTGTGTGAGGACATGATAATAGATTTCCTTTCTTCTATGTGGTCGGTAAATCCTGATTTGAGGAATATGTGTCCTGATCCTTATAGAGAATAACAATGTTCGGGAATGAATAAAGGGGTAGTGGACTTCATCGAATTATGTTCCACATATCAATAGGATAGTGATGAGAATCAGATCCTAACTGGTCTGTTGTAGCCACTAACTATTCCCATGTGTAAAGTTGATGGTGTCACTTTGGGTTTCATGAAATTATTACCTAGGACCCCATTTAATAAATTTTCATTATGTGTGATTGTGTACAAAACGATGAATGTATCCAACTTATTTTTTATTAGGGAGACCTTCACTATTTAGGAACTAGGTTATCTCAATGTGCATGAGATAGTTTGTCTGTATGGTGTTCTGAGGAGTGTGGTTTCTGGTAGATATCACATCACAATTTTGGAAAGGTTTTTATAAGGCTCTAGGATCATATGTTCTTCTAATCATGGCCTATCATTCACATAATGATGGTTAACCTAAGTAAACAAATAAGGTTCTAGAGGATATCTTATGAGGATATTTTTTTGGATTTTGGGGGTTCAAAGGTGCAGAATATAACACTAGTGGGATTTTTATATAATAACAAATCCAGGAATCAATCCAAATGGATCCTTTCCAAGATTTGTATGGAATTTCATTTCTTTCACCTCTGTTTTGGTTAGAGGGAGTTGAGTCACCACTTGTTGGACCTAGTCTCATGAAGGAGATGTATGAGTAGATTTAGTTGATCCTAAAGAAGTTTTTTATCATGAAGGGAAGGTAGAAACATTCTACTAACCATCAAATATGGCCTTTAGAGGTTGAGGTTGGTCACTATGTTGTCCATCATGTTTCATCTAGATTAGAGAAATTCCACATCTAGAAACAAATATGGTTGGTGCCCTATTTTTTCGGGTCATTTGAGATAGTGGTAAGGTTCGGTCTTGTGTCTTATCGATTGACACGTCAAAAATGTTATAGTGTAATACATCACGTGTTTTACATGTCACTGCTTTAGATATATAATCCCTACTGTTATCATATAGTAAATTAGAAGGCCTTCAATATTTCTATAGATGATTCCTTTAAAGAGAATACGATATGGATTGTGGACCATAGTGGTAAGTATCTATAAGATAGGACAATACCTATGGTTTGAGTGAGGTGTAATAATGGTTGTGTTCAAGAGGGTACCTAGAAAAGAGAGTTTGATATGTGAGAATAGTGGCTAGATTTGTTCACTGATACCCCATAGGGATGGTTGCAGCAGCTCAAGAATGAGATGCTAGATGGAGGGTAGGTTGTAAGACCCCACATTTTTATAGGTTCATCCTGCTTTGAGTTTTTCATTAAACCTATTTTGTTTGGGTATTCCTCATCTTTTAACATTTTTGGTCGAGTCTCATTCAGTTATAGAGAAACATTTTTGGGTAAAAAGGCCAAAATATTAGGAAAGTTTGTTTGAAATAATGGAGTTTGGGTATAAACTTGGACATGGGATTATGATGGTTTTCCATGAGTTTGGAAGGATTCATATCTATCTGGGGTAATTTTTCATAAGTTGTGACCAAAGTTGTTTTCAAGGAATTTACACATTCTAAAAATGGGTTACATGACATGTTTATATCACCAATGACAACCCCTGAACCGAGTTAATCATGTAAAATGTATACAAACCATGGAACTATTACATGACCTTTAATGTTTTATTAGGGTTAATATTAAGTTGAGGAAATGTATTTTTAGTGTAACTCTTAAATAGAAAATACACTACCTGAAATAGAGTTGCATTCCATAAATTTTTTAGATCTTGCAGTTTTAAGTGGGAAATGATTATGATATATTTAAATCCTTCATTATATCCCTCCTCTCTCAGACCTAAGGCTCTCTAGGTGAATATAGATCCCTTTCCTCCTTTTAGGGCATACTGTTTCAACATATGATCCCTGGAGAATAGTTTTTCCTTGGTTTTTCTCTCTACTCCGTTGTTCTCACATGTTGTAGTGTAAATATCGTGTATGAAGATGTTTTTGTATTTGATCTTATTGATGCATGATCTAGGTTTCTTTTTATCTTTATTTCATAATTTTTTGGTGGTGATTACATTTGGAAGCATTTCTTAAAGTCCAAATAATGGTAGGGGATCTAAAACATTACCCTATGACCTCTTTAATTGTCAAGTATATGAAATGTTGTGATTAAACCAATGTAACATGAACTATAATTAATTAAATTAATGATTAATAGAAAATAATGAATTAATTATTTTTTGGATCCCTTAGATTCAACTATTGTTGTGACCTGGTTTGTGGCTATCTTTGGGTGAGAATACACTTGAATGATAATGAATTGGATAATGTCTTAAAATGTGTTTACCATGAAATGAGACATTAGGTGATTTTTAATATAGAATCCCTAGGATATGGATTATTTTTTATTGATATTACTATTGATCCTTTGATATATAAATGAAAGGGTAGTTGAAATATGAATAGTAATTATAATAACTAACCATAGGTTTAGGATATGATATTGTCATATCCTTTTTGGTGTGACATGTTTTGTGATTGATTCTAAAATTATTATATAGTGGGTTATTCATAGATTTTGATCCTGAAATGATTATATAGTGGGATTTGAATAGTGATATATGTCGAAATTCTTATATTGAAAAATTTTATAAGTATATATAGAAATAATTATATATCCGGATTAGCCTAATTTATTTTGAAATTAATATACATAGGTTTTTTCTTGGTTTCGTAATAATTTCGTGGTTTATGGTTACATTTGTAATGGTTGTTATACATACTGAGAGGCATTCTATACTGGTTTCTAAGCATTATTATTTATTTTTTTATGAAATGATTAATTAATAGATATTTTTAGCACTTAATTGCATGCAGTTACTATCATGCTAGTTTTTTAAACATGGTGGGGTCATATAACCAAGTTATACTCACACTCTATTTAGGATGTTTATTTGGTACCCAAAAAAAATTATATCGATGCAAGTTTGGACAAGGGAATGTGACCATGTTCTTGAGTTATTTCTTTCTCGATGTGCTGCGGTTTGGAGATGATAGTGAAATGGGGTTCAATATCAGGATTTGTTGAGTTTATTTGGTGTCAGCTGATTCTTTTATTTTTATTACTTTCATTTTTACATTTATATAGATATCATTCTATCAATACATGATTTATTATTTTGGGTTTATTGTTTACTCCTTTCACCTCCCAGTTGTACATTGCACTATTTCTTCAATTTACCTTACTCTGATATATAGTGATACCTAATTATTTCCACTATTTTGTAACTCTAATCCAAGATTTATAGTCTACCTAATATACATAAAAAATCATCACCAATAATTATCATCCCCTGGAATATGTTGAGGCATGCTTAAGGTCCTGTAAACAACTTCATTTTTTCATGTGAAAAATGTTGATCGAGTGATGTTACACAAAATCCAATTATTGAGGTGAATTAAATAACCCCAATATTAATAAATTATGCCTTATACCAATTTTTGAAATTATTGATACCACATCTCATCATTGACCCTATGATACAGTGGTTCGAGCAACATGAAAATAAATTCATTGAACATATTTTTTTTTCAAGTGTTGCATATTATTTCAATGTGCCTCTAATTTATTTTTGGAGCACTGTTACATTTATTGACGGACTTTCTAACATATTTGTTCGAAGTTACAAAAAAAATAATCCCCAACTATAGTGATCTGACCTCTATAACCATAAAATACTCATTAAATGAAAAACATGACATTCCTTATTGAAAAAACACCGAGTGTAGTATAGGATAATGTACAATATTCACTCAAAAAATACAAATCCTAGGATATTAATGAAAAATTCAACTTTAAAGATTAAAATGTAGTAGACCATATTAGGTTGAAAACAAATAATTGGAGTCTTAAGAAAAATCCATGTCTATATACACTAAAATTACCTCTTTATGAGTCTTATGAAAAAGAGAAGGAGATATAGTAAAATTCTTAAATATATTATGATCCAAAATATGTCCCCAATAGAATACAAGATGTTATATCTTTGACCCTTGGTATATAAAAATTTTAGAGTATTCATAGTCTATATAAAATTAAAAGAGGCATGATTTCGTGGTGTTATAATCATTTTCATCATTGAAATCCTCATTCCAAAACACATCTATGATCCTCAAACAGATTAAGTAAATCATTCATCTGAATGCAACAACAATGGTGTTTAATGATGGTAGTTTTTCCTATACTCATTTGTGAACCATGTCCAAGAAGATATATTTTATCAATATAAACCAAATCTTGTGTTACAGTGACATTATTTGTTCTTATACAAATCCACAATCCACTACTCTATAGAATTTCATTGGACTAAAAAATTGGGTAATCACAACATACATGATTCATTTACATTCTGTATTCAAAATAATTTAGGTTATCCTGAAATTTTTTATCAGTGTTTCACAAGTTATTATTAAACAAGATTAAGAGGATGGGAATAAATTAGATAATCTATTGTTCATAGACACAAAATATTTTTTCCTTAATTTAAATAAAAGGTGTGTAAGAGTCACATCCATAGGTTGGAGCCTCTCTTTATGACAATAGATTATTGTAATGATCCCTCTTCTCACTCTATGATCTTCTCAATAGGTTATTATTCTTCATGGATGAAAAAATAACCCATGTCGTTTATAATGATCTCCTTATTTGGTGTAGGAATGTCTTCTACATTATATTATTCTTTTCTTTTGTCAGCACGAGTGTCTTCGAAAAGCATTTGGTGACCTGATAGTATCCCTTTGGAAGAATCTATCTCATATTATTGGTAGATTATGAATGTGGAATCTTCATTAACATTGAATTATTTCTCTAGTTGAATAATTACATATAGATATTCATGATTAAGAATCATCACATGGAGTTTGATAGATAATGAATTTGACTCTTCATCTTACTCACCCTTGAGTGCATCCTCCTCACTCCTAATCCCTAATAACCACTTTCACAGAAGCGTGGAGATTCTGATAGTTGATGCCCCTTATTTCTAGGATCATAATGTTTCATTGGATTAATTGTAATTTTAAATCATATCCTCTATGGGATTATTATAAATTTATTTTTATATGTTATTATTGTCATGTTATTCATGGTTTGGTTGAAGGAGAAGTTCTCCTATTCTAGTTCAATGTTACACCATGAAACCAAAAGTTAGTCATAAAAATGTCTTATATTGAGGGGAATCGAATGATTTATTCTGAATATCTCACCCCATGACGCATTTTAATTACTATGATAGAAATGGAAAATAATAATCAGATAGAAAATACTATCTTGAGGGATACAAATGATAGTAATCACTTTTTTCTATTTATGTGATAAATTTTTCAGTAGGTGTCACTCTGTTTTGTTGGACAACCCGAATATCTCATTCATTAGGTATATCAACATCAGTGGTAGTGAGATAATAATTTATAGGTATTAACCCATATTAAGGTGGTACATGTTTAGTTTCATCATCAACTATATCTTGATCTCCTACAATTCCTTGTGTTCTCCGAAAAAAAATTGTTTCCCTATTGAGATGGGTAGGGACTTCTGAGTGATACTAACGACTAGGTGATGGTTCATATCCGTTTTAAATAATTCCTAACCCCTGGTTACTTTCCCCATGATGTATTAGGGAGATGAAATCATTTCTACCAAGAGGTGATCTACTATTATTTAGGACTCAAAGATAATTATTAATTCTGTTATAAGATAAAAATAGAGGAAGTGATTCATAACATCGGGATTGTGTTTCGACATCATAAAAAATCCATATTAAACTTTATTGGTGGAGGTGGGTGGGGTGAATACCCTCTATTATCCTTCTAATAATGGTTCTTCCTCTGTATCTGATGTATATTCTATTGTAGACATAGTATTCTTACCTGTTGTGGCCTAAGACTCACTCGGGTCCCCAATGTGGGAATCCTCATTATACCCCTTAAACCTCTCAGAGGAGTTAGATATTATAATCCATAACAAATGTCATAATCATTAGAATGTGCATGAATATATAAGACATTTAATGAGGATAGACTCTAATAAAAATTTATCATGTTGGTAAGGATGTTTTTAGCCAACGTTTTTTATTTTCTACACTTCTTGATTTCTAATAGCAGAAGATCAAGACTTCCCACAGACACTGGTTGATTTAGTATTTGAAGAGGGGTGATTGGTGAAGTTCCTTACCATTAAACTCAATGCATCATCTTCCACCTAGGAGATAGTTTCCCCTCTTATTCTTTATGGGTGTATCCTTCATATATGTCCCATGAGGATTTATTACCAACATTTTTAGGGGACTCTTCCTATATTTCATTTAGTATTTTTTCCTACATGAGGGAAATAAATATGTATCATAATGAATTATAGGATATAATATTATGAAGATTTAAAGATTAATATTACAAGTTCATGATTTATGAATGGAATCCTTTTTTATCTAAGGGTTTCTGAAAACCCCTTTGATTGTTCTTTAATTTTTTATATATTATAAAATTCAGGTGATGGGGACCCTTGAATTAGTGTATTGAACCAATATATCCAGTTCTAGAATATGTTTACCTAATTATATGGAATTATTTTCAATGTAAAAATTTTGGAGAGCCTTTACATTACCAATCTGGGGAGTGTGAGTGTTGATCTAGAGAATAGAGTATAGTTCCTGACCCATATAGGCCTATTATGCTAAAATTTAATATCATTAAAGTAAACATCTTTTAAGGGGTTGATTTCTAGTTCATTTTTTTTCAAAAAGTAATTTGTCCCATTTTACACTAGCCATTTCCTGGGTTACTTGATTTTAGTTGTAATATCTTTTTTCACCATCAACTAAACCTACTTATCACAGTTTCATGACATACTAGTTTGAATCGTAATAGTTAATCTTTCTCAAGTATCAAATTGGTGAGTTGGCATAGGCATTTCATCTCCTACATGGATTCTGAGATGCTTATTGGTTTCCCTCCTCCATCTATATAAGATAGACTTGTGAGATACCCTAGGGAAACTCATGGATAATATTCCTCAGGCTATGATGATATACATGAACAATAATATTTATAAAATACCCTCACCTACACATCCTTGGAAGTCTGTATGATCATGAAACATATAGTATCTTAATCCATCATCACCCATAACTGTCACACCACCCTGGGACTATTCTATTAATTGAAATCAAACTAGAGTGAATCCATTTTATACATAAGGGATTAGAACTGTTCTAAACAATAATAAGGGGCATATTCCTCATAGATAATGTCACAGTCAACCTAAGTCACTAGTATGCCATCATATAGAATAGTAAGGTACTACCACATCACATATGTAGTGTGACCGGCATCATTTAGTGATATGGTGGGAGTTTATTCACTTTGGATTAATTTAATTTTATAATTAATAATAAAAATATTTATAGTAATCTCAATATCAAATGATAATGTCCTGATACTAGAACAGATGGGATAAATGAACATAACTTGAATCTTAGGATTTTCAGCCTTTAGATTAGGCCATAAGGGTTGAAGTGGGCCACTATAAAACCATAAAATATTTTACTTTTTCCAAAGATTAAGAAGGGTTCCATCCTTATATAAACATACAATATACACTAATGAATCTTTATTAATAGAAACATAGATAATCCCACATTATCTTCTTCTACCGACTTGTCTTCTATTAAAAATGTACTTAGACTAACTCCAATATTGGAATCACATGGTAGAAAGAGGTAACTAATCAATAACATGAATAGAAACCCATCCATATGGTTTTTTATATAGATTTGTGGATTAATTTAAGATCCCCATTTTTTATACTCTCCTTGATCAAGCATTATAGAATATATTTTGATAGACCCCCATTTCAACATGGATGGTAACAAATGACCCTTTTATGCGGGGACATGATCACATGAGTCCAATAATGTTCATATCCATGTCTAAAACATGTAGTAAATTTGGTGTATAGGAACCATCCCTATAAAATCTATGTCTTCTTCAATAATTCCCCCACCAAATGAGATATCTTCAAAATATCACCACATACAGCCTGAGGGGGAATGAATTTTTTATTTATTGATCAATGGATGGATTTACCCAATACCTTTTAAATATCCCATTAACTAATGCCCATTTTATCATGGGTAATGTGGAAGGTGTTTGTCTAGGGGATCCAATAGATCAAAAATTCTATATATAGTTTTTTATTCTTATAAACATATGTATAGTAGATCAATATATCATCAAATATAACTAATTTGTTTAAGAGATTCGCAAATTCATCACAAAATTTCCAAAACCTATTGATCCATATCTATTGAGCCTTAAATTGACCACTAAGTAGAAAGTTGTTCTCATTGTTCTATCCTTGTTCTTGTTAAATAACAAGAATATGAGATATATCAAAATAACAATTTTTTAAGGATCTATAGAAAGCTTGTCATTATCTGAAGCGGTTTTGGTTTTTTGAAGTTAGAAAGACTAGTATTTTCTATGGAAATAAATATTCCTTTCAAAGAAAAGTTAGTGAAACTTAAATTATTCTATTTTGTATCTCATAAACCTGGATGGATGTTTTCCCGATGGGTTATGGTTATATCCTTCAACAATGCATAATTATTTAGTGGTAAGAAGGAAGATTTATAGTATTCTTGGTGGTGCTTCTTCAAAACATTTTATAGGGATGCTATAAAGGGATCCTACATACTAAAATACCATTAGTGGTGAATGAATTTTTTTGATATAAATAGTGTCCTTAGGAACCCAAAAAACATTGTAAGAACTTAATATCACAAAATAACAAATAAAATAATCAATTTTATATCAAGTTGATAAACAATTAAAGATGTGGGAATTTGATGAAAAAAATTTATCGTTTAGAAATTTTAAAAAGTTATCTTATTCTATCAGGTTCCTCACCAAAAAAATTCACCTATATTCCTTATAATGTTGCCTTGGTCAGGTTATTCTCCAAAGCCACTCACACGGGTGCCTTTTTATAGCCTCTCACCCAGGAGCCTTTCCATGGAAACATTCCCAGGTGCCTAACCAGGAACCCTCCATTGGATACCTCCCCATTTATAACACCACTAAATTTTATGATATATTTATCTCTAAATAAATTTTATTTCATTAATATCTTTATTTAAATGAAAAATGATTTTAAATGAACCACAATATACAGTTAAAATATAATTACATAATGTGATAGTTATCACCTCGATATTGGATTTTTGGGAACAAATATGAATTACTAAATTAATAATAAATAAATTTTGGACATGTATAGGATTAATTAATTGGCTATAAATTTGTTATAAATGAAAATAAAAGAAATCAAATTAAAAAATATATATTTATCTGAAAAATAAATTTTTTTGCGTGGAATTTATTTTTGAAATTTATGAATTAAAATAATCACTGTTTATTTATAATTACAATGAAATTTATTGAATATAATTTTATAAATAAAATTAACATTCATCAATTGGAATTTACAAGGAATTTATTACAATAAATCTAATTTTCTGGTTAAAGATTCATTTTTCTAGAAATGATTCTTCATTATGTTTTCTGTTTTTATGTTAAAATGAAATTATGAAACTTATATAAATTTAATTTGATAAAATGGATCTATTTTTTAAAATATCATGTCTATATTTATTAACTAGGACACATTTATTCTTTCATATTTAATATAAAATAATGTAAAAAAATTATTATGGTTATGGTTTAAACTGGTTTTATAGAGGGGTTGGTAAAAAAAGAGATAAGGTAAAAATGCCACATAAAAATTTCTATCTGTTATTGGTTATATATATATACCCTATATTATATTACCTTAAATTTCATGTCAATTTGGATCACCGTTAATAGGAAAGTGAGTTTAGATTATTAAAATATTTTATGTAATTCAATGTTTGTCTATCCCCTCACATATAACTGGAACATCTTATCCTCCATTATTAAATATGCTTGAGACCAATAGCTCTCCCATTACTTACCCAAATACCATCCATCATTTCTTATATTTAATCCGAAGCTTTTGTTCTAAACCATATACCATTCTAAAAAGTTTTAAGGTGTAATCCAAAGGAGGTCCTATAAAGAAGATATAATTATCTTATGCGACTCTTGAATGTTATTTATACATAAACACTCATTACATATATTGTATACATTTTCAAATAATGACTCTAGTATCATCAATAAAATTTTCTATTATTATGATTATGGTACAACCATTTTCTATTATCTTTCTATCCATTAGAAAATGATAATGTCGATCATGTGTATATGTGGATTACTACCACCACGAAGAGATGTGATTTATTTGTCATTTTCAATTTACAAGTACGTTCATAAGGATATATTTAATGAATATATAGATATTTATGATATAATTTCTATTTTGGAAAGGTAAATTATTATTTATCATTTTTTATTTCAATCTATCAAAAATTGAAAACATCACTCATGTGTATGTATAAACTATCATCTCACCAAAGAGATGTAACTCATTTTTCACCACCACTTTATATTAATGACTATAAAAGTGTATATAATTAATAAATATGATAATTATGTAATGATTAATATTCTATATATAAAGAAACTATGACCATTTTGAATGTTTTAGAACTATCAAAACAAAATATAGTTGGAGGAGAAATTTATTTTCCCTAGAATGCTCATTTTAGGGAAGAAATTATTAATAAAATGACATTTTGAAATTATAATGGAATGATACATATTATGTTATGTATGAATATGGTTATGAAATAGATTTATAAAAATTCTATATTTTTTATAACTAAGGTTTTAATGAGTATGAGGAAAGATATGAATTAATGTAATGGTATATGTTACAATCTTATTTCATTTCAAGATTATCTATATTAAATTTTTTTGTGGGAAATTATATGGAAATTATACTTTAAACCAAATATATTCACTTCTAATCTGGTTATTCCAATAATTTTATAGTAATATTACAATTTTATCTCCTAATTTCATAAAATGATCAAGAAAATATATTAAATACAAAATGAACTTATTTTTTCTTTAGTGGATAAAATTTTTACTCTATGTCCATGTTATTTAAAATGTTTTTATGAATGTTATTTTATATGATATAATTATTGTGTAAAGTTATTTTTTCTATATTTTAAATTTCTTTCAAATATTATAAAAAAATTGAAAATGTTTTATGAACTATTTATTCATGACTTTTTATAATATGTGTGAAGGGAATCTTTGTTTTATCTTTTACTAGATGAGTGACTTTTCATAGTATAATGACTATTATTTTCATTGAATTTTCCTTGATAGTTCTTTATTATCAATTTAAATGATGTTATTTATCTCAATATCCTGTAAATTTATTTTAATGATTCCATGTCAGTATGATATTTTCCCCTATTTTCAGAAAGAAATTTGAAATACAATTTTAAAGGAATTATTCATATGTTACAACATAATTTAAGGATTTTTATACAGCAATGGGGATCAGATATAATGATACTAGTAACATTCATTGTTTTCATCATTTATGTGGATTATGATTTATAGATTATTCGATGAAACCCATTTCATTACCATGGGTTAATGATTTTTTTATTGAATTTTGATGAAACATGTTTCCTTTCCGTTGTTATGATATGATGAAATGGGGAAATTTTTATAAACCCCATTTTATTTACAAGGGTTATTCTATGATGAAATATTAGATTCTTTTATAATTTTGTGGTACATATGTTTATTGTTTCATTATGTTAAGGGTAGGACCAATATTATATATATATATATATATATGTACAATGTAGTTGTTAAAGAATGATATCTCATGAGATACATACACTGTAATAGAAAGTTAACCCAGTTCAGTATGGGACTCTTTCCAATATTAAATTCCTGATAGTTAACCCTGAATAAGGAAATGATAGAATGGGGAGTGAAACCAATCCAAAAAAATAGTTTTCGTACTGAGCTATATATAAGAAAATTATTTTCTAAGCATATATATATACACACCAAAAATGTATTTTATATATTTATGATATATTCAAATGGATCATGATTAATTATGGATTATTCCGCACAATTATTAATTAGGTTTTTTATGAAAAATATATATTCCATGATCTATGATTAATGATATTTGACTAATTTTATATGACTTTAAAAAGACATGATCATGTTAGAAAACCATTATACTTATCATATGATAAATTAGGATCATTTACCGATATCTATTATTTTTAACCTTAACAAACATCAGATCTCAAACATTATAATGTTTCCTTTCACTAATTTAGTAAAAAAGTTTTTATGTAAGGTATTTACAAGAAGTTTATTATGCGTGAAGAACATTTTGGAATATGATAAAGATAACCCATGAAGTGTGAAGACTAGGTATCTAGGATCCAAAGAAAAAACCATTATAGTTATGGGGAATGTATTTTATTAATATGTATTAAATATTTATCTAAAATTATGTAATATTTATATTTTTAATAATTGGGTAACCTCAGTTGGTACCATAGATAGGTTTAGTTATTTTTTGCAGATCGAGATTAGAAAAATTTTTGGGAACCCTTCGGATATGCCTATGTTTAGTATAATATCTAATGTTATGGTATTGAATGAAATTTTTCCTTCCTAGAAAATAAATCCCTAAATGGATTATGGAAAGTGGTTGCAGTTATTAAATAAATTCACCAATGGATACTAACTCTGAAAGTGATGGATGGGGTATCACCTTGATTGTCACTAGTGCATGATGATTGGGGCAAAGAATTCATTGAGGGATAGAAAATCCAATGTGATATTCTTTGTTTAATTAACATTATATTTATGGATCCTTATGAGGATCATAGGTTTAGAATCTATGAAAACATATGTAATTCCAAAGATATCAAAGATAGACTTAACGCATCAAGGGATGAAAGATTGTGTCATAATTTCAGACGCCAGAATAATTTTTTTATAATCATATTATTGTTTAATCTAATTATTGGTGTTTGATACTAACTATATTTTTTATGTTTTACTAAATTATTGGAAATAAAATGGATCATCCAAATAATGGATGTGATGAACTATGAAATGAGAAACTGAATAGATTTAAAGATGGGATAAATTTTTTATTCTCAAAATACTCACTCTATATATTAATAATAATGAGCCCCCAAAATAAGAAATAAATGGACCAACACACCATTGAGCCTCTAATAAGGAATCATCCTCAGTTATTTATTAAGTCATGTGATTCATTTTCATTTACAAAATAAAAAACATCGATAAATTATTCTATGATCTCCAATTTATGGAACATGAGAAATTTGTCCTTATAGTATATCATTTAGAAGGTGATGCAGATCAATTGGGGACTCCTATCAGGAATGTGATTCTAGAGGAGAAAATTCATTCCATGACTTGGGATGTGTTTAATAAGAAATATTTAAATATATTTTTTTCATTTATATCTTAATATAAAATTAAAGAAGGAATTCCTAGAATTGAATTAGAAGAATGATAAATCCATCAGTCAAATGAGGAAAATTTTATATGACATTCATGGTAGACTGCATGGTTTATCATTGATCTATAAAGAAAAATATATTGATTATTTAGTGTATTGTGACCAAGTCTTCAAACTGAATTAGCTAAATGAGACTTTGATAGCTATTAAGAAATCATTTGATGTTCCCTCAAGGTAAAAAATGTGATTTTAGACATTAATTATTCTCATTGTTTTGGATACATGAAGAAAAAGTTATATTTTCATATAACTAATAATAATAATACCCATAAAGGAAAGAAAATTAATATTTCTCAGTTTCATTAATGATAAAGTAATAATAGAGGAAATTTCATTATGTGGTTTCGTAAATGTTTTATGTGTGTAAAATATGGTCATCAACAAAAATAATATTTATGTGATATGAATATGATATTAAATGAAAGCAGTTGTGTGAAATCTAAACTTAATGAAACTTCGACACTCTAGTTATATAATTTCACAATTTATGGAAATTATTCTAATAACTGCACAAATATATTAGTTAATGATGATAATCAGCGTTTAAAATCCATCAAGAGAAGGGTTAAAGGGAATTATTAAATGATCATAACTTGTGAAGTGGGTCACAAGAATTATGGTCAAAATGTACACTTAACATCCACTCTATAAGTCTAAATATTTTATTTTATTATGGCTCTATGAACTCTTATATATATAAATAATTTTTAAAGTTATCATTCCATCAACTTAATTAATAGATATTTATTTATAATTAAATACTCTTTATGGAATGATGATTGTATCTAAAGTCTATATATTCACTCAGATAGAATTTTATTCGAATTTTCTTCCTATAAATCCTAATATTCCCCATCATGTTAACTTTTATGTGATTTTAGGTGTGGATTAAATCTCTTTATACCAACCCCATTTAAAATTCCAATAAATGGAATATAATTTTATGACACATTTAATACTATAATTTCCTTTTATTGTGTGGATAAATAAGAAAATATAATTTAAATTACATCTATTTTATGGATCTTACTACCAATTAATAAGACAACTTTATCATAAATTTTTGGGGAGAAACTCAACATTGAATACATTTCTATTGTTTGGGAATATTTTTTTGTACTTCCATAGTCATTCAGTTAATCATGCAGTGAAAGTTTCAATAAAAATCATACTGAGTTCTACTCGTATTCGAAGGAATCCATATAAATTAGACATGATTTAGTTGTAAGAATCAAATTAGAAACCATAGAATAATATTTATAAAGGATTCATATATACAACTGCTTCACCATGTGGTCTACCTATTCTTTTTTAATAATATATATGGTTCAACAAATCATTCAATTATTATTAGGAACATAATGACATCAATATTAAGAAAATGTATCCCCATCAAATTATTTATGTCTTGTTTGATAAAATTTGTAGAACTTAATACCTTTCCAATATTTTACTCCCTACTATATAACATCAATTGATGGTCAAAAGGATGAAATACACAAGAATTATAGCTATTAAAGTCATGGTTATTATGAAATTATAGTGATTATATTTGGACTCACCATTTCCCTGATATCTTCATGGATTAATTGAATATAGTTTTTAATGATTACCTTGATCAGTTTATTATAGCATTTATAGTTGATATTATTATATATTCATAGATAATTGATGAGGATAACGAAAATGTAAATATTGTGTTGAATAACTCAAGGAAGAATAATTTGATTTTCAAATTCAACTTTTTTGAATTTTAGTTAAATAATTTTTCATTCCTAGGTCATATAATCTTAGTCGAGGTTATATCAATGGATCCTTAAATGTAAAAAGTTATTTAATAGTGCAACAAACCAAACTTTGTGACTATGGTCTAAAGTTATATTGTCTTAGTTATATACTGCCATTTAATTAGGAAAAAATTCTCATTAATCTCTAATCTAATAACCAAGTTGACATAGAAGGGATTCATGTTCCATTGGATAGAAAAATGTGAAGAAAATATAATGGAACTAAAGGGAATATTTTTTAGTGCATCTATTCTCACTCTACCCTCCAGTGGAGAAGTTTTTGGGGTATATATTGATACATCAATAAAGGGACTAGGGTGGTTTCTCATGCATAATGATATTTTGAAAGATTATGCCTATTTCTAATTGAAGATTAATGAGAATAATTATGAGACTCATCATTCATAGTTATTAACAATATCTTTTGATTTTAAAATATAGTGGAACTATATTTATAGAGAATAATATGATATATATACAAATAATAAAATATTGAATTATATATTTACATTGAATTATTTAAATATTAATCAGAGTATTTGATATAATTTATTATATATTATGACTCCTTAATACACTATCACCTAGGGAAGGAAAACAAGGTGGCTGGTACTGTAAGTTAGAAGGGACATGGTAAATTGTCTTTGATGTGTATTGAATTAAAGATAATATTTATATATTTTTTGAATATGGATATTGAAATATTGATTAATGGTAAAATATATTTCTTTTCTTAGATGAATGTCCATCCATCCATACATGTGACGATTAATGAGGGTAAAGAGGGAGAAATAAATCTACATATGAAGGTGATGAATTTTCATGAGTTCAACCATCACTGTGATGGAATAAAATGATTCATGAACAAAGTATGTGTCCCAAAAATACAAAAATCAATATGTAACTACTATATGAATCTCATATTTCAGCATTATATATTCATCCTAGAGGTATGAATACGTATAGATATCTTAAAGTGTATATCTAGTGATATAAAAAGAAAATTTATATTTTGGATTTTTTATCTCGATGTCTAGTGTTTCAGAAAGTTATGGCTAAGTGATTCAATTCTAAGGGGATATTACCACCATTACCCACACCAAATTTGGAATGGGAAATTAATACCATGGATTTCATATATGGACACTGTAAAATACATATAGGGAACACTGTAATTTGGGTGGTATTCTAGAAACTTATGAAATCCTTATATTTTAAAGACATAAAATAATATTTATCTATTTCTCATATTTCAAGGATATAAATTATGTATTTTTTATTTTTTATTTATAAGAACATTAAACTATATTTCATACTTTTCTGAGGTTTACCTCACCATTCTAGATAAGTAGTTTGCATGATTTGAATGTGGATTTGAACATTAGAACCACATGTCATCATGAAATATATGGAAAGTATTTGGGGACCATTAATAACATAGAATATTTTTTGAGATCCTATTATATGGATTTCAAAATTTTATGGAATCAAAAAACTTTCATTGGTGGTGTTTTTGTATGATCGTAGATTTCACACGTGTATTCAGATTGATCCTTATGAAGACCTATATGATAAAAAGTGTAGAAATAAAATATTCTTGGATGAATATATAGAAATAATTATATTATTAACTTCACTATCTGAGTAAATATAGATAATTTTAAATCTATTCAGCAACACATCAGTGTAACTAAGAATCAGCAAAAATGTTATGCTGACAATGGTTAGTGAGATCTAGAGTTTGAAGTTAGTGATAAGGAAATAATTTGAATGTATCATTGGAATAGGTTTATGTGATTTATATTTAATGTAAATATCATCATTAGATACATTTATCCCACTATAATTCTCAACATAATTGGGATGGTTTCTTATCACTTGTCGCTTCCACTAAATCACTATCGAGTAAACGATTTGTTCCTTGTATATATCATGTGGAAGGAATATAACTGATCCTTCACATGTATTGAACTCAAAGGTCATACCACAAGAGAAAAATATATATCAAAAGTAAAAACGATTGATATTCTTGATTGAAGTGAGAAATTTTGGTGGAACAAGACCACTCACCAAGTAAACGTTTTGTGAAAAAAAACCATAAACATTAGAAAGCAATGTAGAAAGCTGATGATGTAATGAGAAAGAAGCATCTTAAAATTCTTTTATCAAATTGATATGATATATATGGATAAATTATTATGAGGGTATATAATGTAACACCCAAATATTTTACTATGAATTCTCCTTTAAATAAATTTGACTTCATTGATAGCATGGTTTACCATAAATAATAAGTTTAAATAGGTGTTGATATACTATTAACATATTATTATATAATGTGAATGTTATCACCTCATTGTCGGACTTTTTGGTATGAATAAAAATATCTATGTTATAGGAAATTATTTTTTACACATGTATAAAATGAGTTCACTTATTATAAATTGGTTAGAAATGAAAATAAACCCATTTAATGATAAAAGGATATTCGTTTTTGATACATTTATATGATGATGAAGTGTTTTTTTATTTAAAAAATAAATTAATCACTATTTATTAGTTATTATACTAATATTTATCAATTATTTACTCCGTAAAATGTTTTCACATTAATTAAATGGTTTATGCATGGTGTGGAAGAAGAATAAATCAATTTGAATTATAAAAAAATCATCTTTTCTAAAAACATTTTTCATTGTGTTTTGCACGCTTCTATTAAAATGGATTTCTACCAAATATAGTAATTGGATTTGATGAAATGTTTTATCTATATTGAAAAATAAATTCCAAAAAATTCATGATTACATTTTCAATTTTTATCATAATTAATAGTTAAAATGTCAAAAATACTGTCACCCCGGTTAAGGTTATAATTGGTTTACCAGTGGTTTAATCTATGAGATATGGGAAAAAATAAAAAATAAACTAGTCCAAACCATTATGGATGAATATATTTAATCATTATATTAATATTACTTAAACTTATTTTTCATTTGGTTCCACTTTCCCATGAAAGTGTCTTTATACTATTTAAACCTTGTTTGTAATTTCAAGTTTGTCCATCCCCACACTTATAAATGGGTACCCATTATCATCTATTTTTTATAGTTTTGGGTCCTTGTTATCATCCAAAATCACCCCCAAAAACCATCATATCTTCCTTCACATCATTCTTGAGTTTATTTTCTTACCCTAGGACCATCATAGTAATGATTAGGGTTTAAGATATAGGGGGACTCTTAGAGAATATGTAATCATCTGACATAACTCCTTCAAAGTTCATTTCTTCTTATTATTCCTATAAATATATTATATCTATCATAATTTAACGAATATAATATAATAAATTTATTGGTATGTTATTATAATTATTTTACAACCATTTTATATCTACTTCTAATCTATTATAAATTCATAATGTTGCTTGTGTGTATGTGTGGACCACCACCTCTGTGAAATGATGTGATTCATTTTTCAGATCCAATTTACATGGATGGTAATAAGGTTATAATTAATCAATATATATAATATTTATTAAATATTCATTATTCTTTAATTGTAAATTATTATTTACTTTTCTCTCATTCCATCCATCAAAAAGTGAAAATGTCACTCACGTGTTTGTACAAACTACCATCTCTATGAAGTGATGTAATTAATTTTTCAACACCTATATACATGAGTGGTTTTATAAGTTTATATATGATACTTATTTCCTTATTTTTATTTTTCTTATAATTTAACCAATTCCATGGAGCAATTATTGGAACAATCAAACTAAAATCTACATGGAAAACAAACTAGTTTTCACCTGAATGTTCATTTTAATGAGGAGATTGATGATAAATGGACAACTAGAGATTATAAATGAATGATAAATATTATTTTTTATATGGATATGTTTTTGAAAAATAATTATAGTAAATATTTATTAATTTTATATGAGGTTTGATTATATATGAAGAAATACTTCACTTGAGGTAATAATTTTTGTTATAATCTCATTTCTTTTAAGGATTGTATATGCTAAATTTAAATTGAGGAAAATTATATAGATATTATCCTTTAAAACAAATATATTAAGTTATAATATATTTACTCCTATAATATACATTTAATTGTTTAAATTTACACTCTTTGGAATTTAAAATGATAGATATATTTTTTTAGAAAAACCAACCTTAATTCCTCTTTAGTTGGTGAACTTTTTCATACATGCCCATGTTTTTTATAATATTATAAAATAATGTTCCAATTATCCAATGATTGTTTAATTTCATTTTACAAAATATTTTATTTTTATTTCAATGTTTTTAAATGGAATTATCATAAGGTTTTTCATACGTGTTATTTATGATTTTTTATAACTAGTTTAAATAGAATCCATGTTTTATTGTTTACCATAAGGAAATTTTTCTCCCACCATCACTACTATTATTTACTATGTATATTCCATTGTAACACCCCGAGATTTTATGAGATATATTATTTTTAATTTCTTTGATGTCTTCAATTATATACTACACAAAGATTATCTTGTACTATACGCAACACCGTATTAGCTTACAGTATACACAACACTATTCTTGGCTCGTGTTACCTACAATTTCAAGTTTGTTTGGTGGAAATTATTCTATGCAACATTAAGTATAGATTTTGTTTAACGTATAAATGAAATAATTTTTGATTATGTTATACAAAAAATCAAATGGAGCTTTCACTACACGCATTCCTGACTTGGCTTGCATTACATGCAATCAAGACCTTCTTCGATAGCGTGTGTAGTACGCAATACTGAGTTTCACTAAATGAGTTATTTTTATAATATGATTATGAACTAGCTGTTATGAATAGTAATACCCATTGTTTGAAATTTTATAAATTTTATCTTTCAAAATGGAATTCATTTTTGGATTCGGAATATCAAAATTATCCTAGGGTGAATTTTTGGTATTTTTCTGAAAACTTTCAATTTTTGATGAATAGTGAAAACACTGGGTTACTATTTAAAAACCGGATTTTTATTTAAATTATTAGTTATTTTATTTAAATTTATTTTAGGTCAAAATAGATACATAATAATTATATAAGATCAATATAATTAATTTGAGTCATTTTATAATAATTTTAGATATATAAAAAATTTATTGAACTTTTCACCCTCAATTACCTACCTCATAGAAGCATTTATAATTGTACATAAAATGTAATTTTACCGCTTCTGTGAGTTGAATTTCGAAAATTCGGGAGACACAGTTAATATCAAGGAGTAAATGGTTGTTCAATAAGATAAAAATAATTTTTTGTGAATAGTAACTTTTTACTTTTAGTTACCACGGTTAAAAGTAAATAGGGTAATTAAGGGTACAAATGATATTACTATTACCCTAAAACATGTCCTAATTCTATTGGATAAGTTTAATTCGACCAAAAACAACTTTATAAATAAAATATTACCCTTTAGGTCCACTTTTATTAGATTAGGACACTTATTATTATTTTATTTAAAGAAGAGTTAAAAGAGTTAAAATCAAAGTTTAATAACTAAAACATTTTTAATATAGAGTTATACATAAGATAATTCATCTATAAATGTTCATTAGAAATATAAAAATATTTCCTACATAATGGTATTTTATTTATAATTTTTAGACATAAAATAATTTAATTTATTTATGACACAATGATGATGCAGTAATTACCTTATTAAAGAAATATTAACATAATAAATGTTATAAATACCCAAATAAATGTAATTTGAGAGTTTATATGAATTAAAATAATTTTATAGGTTAACATGTCATGTTATTATTGATTTATAAATTGTTTTCTAACTAATAATTCTCTTATTATTTTCACAAAAATCAATAACCAAATAGTGTCAAAATTGACATTAAATAGTTTTTAAAACAAATATTATATTATTAAATGTTATTCTATTATTTAAAATCTAAGGTTTGGCCAAATGACATAGATAAGGTTATATATATTAATACTGACCCACTTGGGTTTATTTTGGATTGTTATAGTATGTTTATTAACCATATAGTGTAAGAAAACAAGAAGACATGGTAAAAGTTACATTATTTAACTTAGAGTTAAATATAAATGATAAGGTTAAAATAGTCACCTAAACTTGTATAAAACCTATTGGTTGAGATTATTTCGACCCATACCCACTTTATCTTCTAAATAAATCAATTTGGATCTATTATAAACTGAATATGACTTTATTAGAAAATAATATTTTATGTTTTTTCTAAACTGTCCCTCTCCTCCCTTATAAAAGGGCACCTCATCCCTCTTCTCTTTACACTATTTTGAGCATTCAATCTCGGCCAACCCCGGCATAGATCCCTTATAAACTTCTATATAAACATTATAGATGTTCTGGTCTCCTCAAAAGACCAACTCTAGTGCCTTAAGATGAAGCTTAAAAGAGGTGCGTCGAAGAAGAGGTAATCTCTTCTACCGATTATTTCATGTTTTGTTTATTCTTCAACTTCTTATTATTTTGTTGTTTCATTATAAATTAATAACATAAGTATCACTAATATACTGATATTTTATTATAAATTTGAAACAACCCCATTTCACCTTCTATCCATCCAACAGAAAACGAAATCATCGCGCGTGCGTACGTACAGAATACTGTCTCCACATCGTGGTGTAATCTGTTTTTCCACCACCACCTTACTTGTATGGGTATAATTGTGTAAACAATAACTATATATAGTTATTATAACATAATTCTGATTCTGATATATTATATCATCCACTCCAATTCAATTCAATAATTATGGGAACGATATCATCGCTCGTGCGTACGTACGGATTACCATCTCCACGACGCGATGAGATTCATTGTCCATGTTAACCATTAAAGAATTATTATAATGTATATATAATGAATAATAATGAAATATATTACATGATAAAGCTATTTTATTTATTTATATATATATATTTCATCTACTTACTTCCATTCAATTCAATAAGGAAAGGAAAATAGCGTTCATGCGTACGTACGGACTATCATCTCCATTAACGGTGTATTTCATTTCATTTATCTATCTATTATATATATATATATACTGAATATATATGATATATAAATCATGATTTACATTATAGAAGTAAGTATTTCATGATATAATTAATAATAAAATCAAGAACAACAAGTCCAAACACGTACGATAAATAAAACGATTTCACCCAAAATGCTTCTTTAACATGGAATTTACAAAAGAATGGGTAATATAAAGTCATAAGTGAACCATATATGATATCATAACAATGAATTTGATTATTTAATAAGTCAATGACATTATTTAAATCATTATATAAGAGTTTTGGATACGTACGAAGCATATCAGACCTAAGGAAAGGGATAATTTTGCAATCTCATTTTTATCTGAGATTGCTTATACATAAGTAATTACTGGGGTTATATTTATCATCCATGTCCGTGTTTTATAAAAAAAAATTCATAAAGTATTTAATATTCTTCCATGTATGTTTAAAGTCATTTTTACTCCTATTTTAATTTTACATTGTGTTATGGAAGGTGTCTTTCTTTATTTTACCATATGAGGTGCTTTTTGACTTTTCCAGCAAAAGTATGAGAAGAATGTTTTTTGAACTTATATGACATGAAAGGATTTTTACGATTTCATAACACCTTATTTTCATGAATTTTACTCTACAATATTTCATGGTTATTTTCAATAAAATCCTTTTCTTTTAAAATTGCGTGGCATTTTGTGAAAATAAAATGATTTTTAAGAAGAAAGGATATTTTCATCAAGAATTTTGTTCAAGTGTTTTATCAAAACCATTTTCCATATAAGATGAAATTATTTCATATGTGTATGTTTCAAGTATAATATCTCTATGATTTACATGGTTTCACTTTTCTTATGATTAAATGATATCCATTTGTTTTATATGGATTATGGCATGATGAGATGATGTTTATGAAACCCATTTTATTCGTCGGGTTATGATGAATGATTTATGTTAATTTTGTGTCACAAGTAATAATGATTTCATAATGAGATGGGGGGACCTATATCTCCCTCAAATTCATAGGGTAAAGTTTTATATCTTATGAGAAAGACATGGATGTAACGGTAAGTTATTCTGGTTCAGTGATATAGGACTGGAAGAAGAAGTGAACTAGATTCAGAAAGGTACTTTGTACACTAAGATGGTCTTGGAAGCAATGCCTTGACTACTATGGAAATCATATCATGTGATTAATGGTTTTCCACAATTAAATTTTTTATTCCCATGCTATTTTATCATGATTAATGTTCCATTATTATCTATTCCTTACGTACTGCCATGTTTTATTTCATTGCTGAATATTTTGATGTCTAAACGTTATGTTCATGTTTTTAAGTTCAAATATATATGTTTTGTTTTATTTTCCCAATTCATAACCTTACTTAGAATTTGAGCTCACCCTTTATATTTTTTCTTTTCCCTAGGATATAAAGAAAGTTTTTAGGTAAGAAAAAAATGGAAGATCTTTATGGCAGATGTTGAAGATCTTTCACCAAGATTAGAAGATTATATTCTGAGTTTCCAAAGACTCTAAAATTGTTAGAACCTGATTTTTTGCAATAAATAACTTTTAAATATTATTGATATTATTCCAGAGCAGTGCCTTCAGATGGCGTGCGATTCCGAGCCCCAGTGTGGTCAGAATTAAATTTTCAGTATGTTCACACTGGGCATGAAAAATAAATGGGATAACTCATAAACGGTGCTTCCGATCAAAAATATGAGTGTACGAATGGGTCCAAAATGGGGTGTTTACACTAGAAACTACATAAAATATGTTGGTGTGGGGGGTTGGGACCCCTCGCCCGTTAGCGGAATGTTAATTGGATAATTAAATTAATTTATTTATTTTTTTAATGGATAAACCCAAGTAACTCTTAAATGGTTGCTCGGATGGGAAAACAGAGAGCACTGTTGAGTCCGGAGCATGCCGTTTACCTTAGGAGGCGTGTAACTTCTACAGGCACGGGCCTTCTGTGAAAAATGCCGCAAGGAGAGTTTTCGTAATTTGGCAGCCTCAAGTGTTGAGTTTAATAACATTTGAACAGGGCCTCAGATTCAAATGTCGAGACCGCCATTGTGCTTGGGAGGTGGTGTTTACTCTATGGGAGGCTTAACCTTGACCACTTCAAGCATTTCGGATGCGGGTTAATTTGGAGTTTTAAATTAACTATGTTTTTAGTTAATTTCTCCTTATTTAAACCTAATCGACCCCCTCTCGTTCCTTTGTTTTTCTGGAAAAAGTAGCTCAACCAATGAGAGTCCCTCAAGAAACTCTCCTCCATCACCTCCTCCTCTACATGTGCGGTAGCTGGCGGATCGCACGCGAAGCGTCGAGCTACGCCCAAGAGGTAGGCTCGTGTTTATAGTTTTAATTCCCGCAATCTTCTTCCAATTGAAATACTTGTGCCAAATTGTAGTCTGATCATTGAGAGAACCAATAAGAGAGTAGGAATCGTTCTAAGATATCTGACGCAATTTATAGCTTTGAATTCTGAGCTTCGAGGCGTCCATGGGTGTCCGACGAATTTCGGGTGAATTTCGGGGTGATTTCTGGCGGTCCGGCGGCGGAGCAGGCTACAGCGACGGCGGCGCGAGTCCAGGCGATGGCGGTCGGCCAGGCATTAGGTGGATGGGGCTCACAGTTGAGTTGTAGCGCTGGCGAGCGGAGGCGGCGCGCGGCAGGTCTTTGGAAGCAAGCGGTGACTCTAGGCGGGGTGTCAGCTCGATCGGGGAGGCCGGGCGAGCGGCGTCGGCGCTTAGGTGAACATGGGTCGTGGCGCCCGACCCTGCGGGGAACAATGACCCACGTCTCGTGGGTCGTCAAGTGGCTGGGAAGACCGGCCACGAGGGCCATTCTGCGCGTGGGCCACAGGTCCACGGCCGGCCCGCACGGCTGAGCCGCGGGCTGGCGCTGCGAGCCGGGTCGGCTGGTCCAGCCCAAGGGAATTCGTTCCCCCTCTTCGGATGCTCGTAAATTTTCATTACAGGAGCCCATTTTTTTCCATCTACGGAAGTGCCTCCCTAGCATCGATACTGACTTATTGATATGGTCTCATGAATTTTTAATTCTTGAAATGAGGGGCCTCAGAGGCGCGACACGCCTTTATGTAGTCTCATGATTTTCCCAGGGGATCTTGTTTTGGACAGCATAGACACATTCGATGTCCGAATTGAGAAGTGTCAGTGGTGTTGCGACCCTGGCGTTGCGTCAGAGTTTTCCACTGTGGTTTCGGGCGTTGAAACCGGAGTTGAAGCATGGGCCCCATGGCCCATCTTTCGAGCTACGTGCAGCGCTTTACAACTTTTTCATCGGACGTCCATTCAGGGCGTGCGAGTATTCGATCCTGGGTGTTTTTCTGAGGGCATTGCAATGGCTCAATCTGCCCACTTTAATTCTACATGATGGTGTGGGCCCCACGAGGGCCATTTTGGGCGTTGAGGGTGAATTTCTATCTCCTTCAACGGGTGTCCGTTTCGGACAAGTGATTAGTCGAACTTGTTTACTTTTTCGAGAGGATCGCAACGGTGTGATCCGTTTGTTGTGCTTCAAGACCAGGATACGGGTCCCACCCAGCACCGCTCGTGTTCTGTTTGTTGGAATTCATCTTTTTTTCCGGATATCCATTCCACTCAAGTGAGCAGTCCTTTTGATGTGTTTCCCAAGGGGATTGCAATGGTGTGATGCACCTGACTGTTTTCCGGGCTGAGGCTCAGGACCACGGTATGTCCTTTAGGCGTAAAGCGGTGTTGGAGACTTTTCCGTCGGATATCCATTGTGGGAGAGTAAATAGTCTATCTCAGATGTTTTTCTCTGAGGATTACAATGGTACGATCCGTTTGGATCTACGGAGTCTCTTTCGAGACCTCATTTAAATGTGGAAGCAAGTAAGGTGCTCCGGTGGTGGTTCGTTCTATTGTGTTTGTAGAGGACCCTTGGCGTGTGATCGCATGCACTCTCGTGTGAGTTAAGTAATGCTTGAAGAGATGTGGTTAGTTTTGCCTGAGCCGTTGAGGTGGAAAGTTGGAGTTGTAACATTTACACCCTTCGATTTGACGTTAGGCACCGTGTGCACGATAGCCTTTGGGCTGGAAACTTGGTATACTCTGCGAGTATAAGGTAAAACTTGGAGGTACATGTGGTTGATTGTACCTAAGAACGTCTGTGCACTCGTTTGGGGTTGAGTTGGGGCCACACGTCGTGTGGGCCCCATGTGTGTGTCGTGTTCTGCTTTGCATACCCTGGACCTCTCGCGACGCAGAGGGTCCTTCTATTCCCATTTGATTGACTAGCATGGTTGAGATTCCCCTAGTTATATTCTCGTTTGTTTGACCAACAGGGTTCAGTTTCCCCCTGGTTTTGATCTTGTTTGCTTGACTAGCAGTGTTGATTGGGTTTCCCCCACTAGTCCTGCTCATGATGGTTTCGACCAGCAGGGTTGAGTGGTTTCCCCTGGTTCTGTTCTCGATGGTTTGGCCATCAGAGTTGCTTCATGTTCCCTAGTAGTGTTCATGTGGATTCAGTGTGACCAACACATTACGTCGGCACTGATCCTCTACCCAGGAGGTTGTTTCCAACATGGCTGGCTGGTGAGGTACCATCCAGCTGGGGTGGCCAGAGCAGTACCATTCAGTAGGGATGGCCAAAGCAGTTCCGAGTTTTCCTCCTGCAGGGCTGGGAAGTGGTCCCCGATGCAGAGTTTACCTCTAGTTGGGCTGGGAAGTGGTCCCTGATGCCAGGTTTACCTCCAACTGGGCTGGGAAGTGGTCCCCGATGATAGTTCCGAGCCTCCCTCCAGTGGAGTACCATTTTACAGGACTGGGCATTGGGACTCATCGACGACTTTATCCGGGTCTCCCTCCAGTGGTTTACCCTTTTATGGGACTGGGCAGTGTGGCACCCATCGACTCTTGTTGGGTCTCCCTCCAGTGGGAACCCGTCGACTTCCAGGGATTACCCTCAAGCGGGGCTGGGCAGGGGGTCGCCTGTTGACTTTGATGAGACCTCTAGACTGCGGGGCAGTGACGAGGTGTGGTTTGAAATTCCCCCAGAACTCTCAAGTACGAGGGGTACTTTCCCTATTAAGACGTTTCCTTGAGAGGAGACCTAAAACTGTACGGGTGAGTCAGTGTCGCCCAAAGCGGATAGTGTCAAGGTGCGGTGATTTGAGCCCCTTGACTTGCAGTTCGGGGAAGACGTACAGGATATTGTGCATCCATGGTGTTTACTTATGGGACTGTTGGTTACTCACTTTCTTGGGTTGAGCTACAGGACGGAGATCCCGTTACGATCTTGTTCGGGTTTCTTGACATAGCATATATATATGTATACCTTGTTCCAGTACCCACTCCTTGGGTTTTGGGGTACTCTCCTTCTAGGAGAGGTGAAAATGCACGGGGTATGCCACGTGCTTTCCATGTCAAGATTATCATGGTTGGATGAGTCTACTCTCCTGCTATAGGTAGTGAAGACTCGCCATGAAGTTCGTCTTCTCACCGTTTCCAGCTCCTTGTGTCTGGATAAGTCAGCCTCCTTTATCTTGTTGGGTTGAGCTGGACTCTCTACTGTTACTCTACTACACTATTTTTTGTACTCTTTATTGCACTCTCAGTTGTACTCCTTTACTTTCCCCTATTCGATCTACTTCTCACCCTTTGGTACCTTCTTTATTGCTCCCTCGAGACTTCGGGGTATCCTACTGAGTATTTTTATACTGACCCCTGCTTGGGCTTTGCACGCACTTGGTGTGCCCTTGCATATGATGGATAGTTTGTTCATGACTTCTTTGGAGATTAGAAGTATGGGATCTTGGACCGTGTGCGGTGGTCGTAGTCAGGTTCGATGTGTGGGACCCTCCCATCTATTTTCTTTTGTTTACCTGTTGCCGGTTTGTGGCACTTTTCTGGTTGGGCGTGTGTTTTTCCCTTTTTCTTTTTAGTTTACCTTCAACTTTTACTTTGTAATTTTAGAGTTCGATGCTCATTTTGGTTTATTTATAGCATTTGGTACTTTTCTTTTCTTTTACTCTGCACTTTTTCATTGAGTATGCACCGTGTGTGTGTGTGTAGGTTCTTAGGCAAAGGCCTCCCCGAGTTGTTGTGCCTTCAGCACTGGTTTCTAGCCCCTGGCCTATGGAGGCAGGCTTGGGGTAGTTGCAGCTCAGGCCCGGGTAGGGTCAGGGTCATGACAAAGTGGTATCAGAGGTGGTTCGTTCCTTGGGACATTGTGCAGACATCCTTCAAAAGGAATTGGTTGAGATTTAGGGAAACAGTGTTAACATGTCTCGAGAGAGGCTCTCAGGCTAGGGAGTCCACTAATGGTGCGTCGGCCGACATATCCATTCACCAGGACCATGATAACCCGCTTGTAGACTCGGAATGCTGAGACAATTGTTGCAGGGAAATTGGTTGTGCATCACATAGGATTGAGTCTTTGACTGTCCTTATTGAGTCAGCTCCCCATTGTTGATACTGTTATATACATATATTCTCATCTGATTGCGACACTCCTTGATAACATTCAGGATTTCTCCTCAAAGACAGCCAGCCAGGATACCATATTTGGTCCATAATGATGACCCTGTGAGCTACGATGACTCATTCTAGGACCCATCATGCTAGCCCCTTTCTCTGGGTGGGCTGGTAGTAGCACCCCTAACTGTTGAGCAGTAGACAGCTTCAGGAGAGCAGACTGAGCTTGAGCGCAGGTTGAGCGCGCACCGTGAGTTCCAGCGACAGAGACCACTGAGGTTTAGTGGTGAGCCAAACCCTCAGGCAGTAATTGTTTGGCTCGAGACAGTAGTTTGCCTCTTCAGTCTTGTGCAGATGTCGGCAGATCTTATGTTGGCTTTGGCCACCATCCTTTTCCGCGGAGCAACTTGCCGTTGGTGGGGTATGGTGACTCAGTTTCTTAGAGAGTCGTCGCTTTCATTGGGCGACTTTCAATTCTTGTTTCATGAAGAGTTTTTTCCCTCCTGCTTATGCTATGTTCGGATTCAAGAGCTCCTACAGTTTCAGTAGGGAGGGATGACGGTGGCCGAGTACGTGACAAGTTTCATAGACCGTGCACGCTTTTACCTAGACATGGTCCATGACGACAACATCCGAGTGTGGATGTTTGCGAAGGGTCTCTACCGAGATATTTTTGTTATCATAGTACCTTTGTGCATTTCCACTTCTGTCGGGGTGCTAGAGTAGATGCCGGTGACAGAGAGCTTCCTGTCACATTCTATAGTTTGTGGTGGTAGCAGGCTCGCCAGAGCTGAGATGTCTACCACAGCTAGCGAGCATCGACTCACAGGACCTCGACACAGGTGGATTTTCGATAACCAGACTCTGGGGCGTGGTTGTACACCACAATGGAGCCGTAGGGAACCAGTGCAGCCAGAAAAGAGTCGGTGTTATACTTGCGATGGGCGAGGTCACCTAGCGTGGGACTACCCAACCAGGCATGCTGAGAATATCGGGCAGGCAGCAGGTGCAACACCACGACAGAGGCAGCACCATGATTGGAGTAGTACCTAGAGTGGTGGTGCTAGCAGAGGAGCGGGAGGAGCTGGTAGTGGGGGACAAAATCATAAGGTCATCCCATCACCAATAGGTGATCCACATCAGGATCTGGGAGCTGACGATTGGGACCGCGGATAGCCGCGAGCTTTGGATATATATGATATTGCGTAGCATGAGGTGTCAAGAGGTACGCCCTACAGATCTTCTAATTTTTGCAGTAGAATTCTTATACTCTATGTGTGAAATTCTTTTCTCTATGCTCTTTGATTGAGGGGTTACCAGGGTGGTGCGGGGCATTAGTGTAACCCTGTTTTGGTAAGATAGAAGGCGTGAGACCTTTTTCTTTTGTCGATGGTGTTTAATCCTTCGCTCTCCGAGCATGTAAGAGAGTCTTGGTTGTGAGACATCGACTATAGAACCTCGCATGACCAAATATCCTTGGGTGTTTCACCATATGGATATTCTGAAGGAGGGAATCATCGGGCCTTGTTCTAGGTGTGATCAGTGATTCCCGTCATGACAAACGATGTAGAGGTTCTATCGGGGAGGTGAGATATCCCCGAGAGCCTTCGGGCCATTTGAGACCATGCAAAGGGATGGTGAGGTTCCCTACCGCCTTGCCCTAACCCCAAAGTCTGAAGTGGGTGCACGACGTCTCCCGTGTGGCTCAGCCAAGAAGAAGTGTGTTTGCTACTATGCACGTCATATGCAAAGGCAGACCTCGCATGAACAGATCAAATACTTTGTTCAGTGGGTGGTGATGCGGTACTATACAAGAGTTCTTCTAGGTAAGGAAGAGCCAGGTGCAGGCTTAGTACCCTGAGTTGTTCCCTAGTTTTGCTTTTCGGGGACGAAAATCTTGAAAGAGGGAATGATGTAAGAACCCGGTTTTTTTCTATAAAAGACTTTTGAATATTCTTGATATTATTCTAGAGCAGCACCTTCAGACGGCGTGCGATTCTGAGCCCCAGTGTGGTAAGAATTAAATTTTCAGTGCGTTCACACTGGGCACACCAAATAAAAGGGATAACTCCTAAATGGTGCTTCCGATCAGAAATATGAGTGTACAGATGGGTCTGAAATGGGTTTTTTACCCTAGAAACGACATAAAATATGTCGGTGTAGGAAGTTGGGACCCCTCGCCCGTTAGCAGAATGATAAACGGATAATTTAATTATTTAATTTATTAGTTTAATGGCTACACTCAAGTATCTCTTAAATGGTTACTCAGACAGGAAAACCAAATGCATCATTGAGTCGGGAGCGTGTCATTTACCCTAGTAGGGGTGTAACTTCCGCGGGCGTGGGCCTTCTGTGAAAAATGCCGCCAGGGGCGTTTTTGTAATTTTGCAGCCTCAGGCATTGAGTTTAATAACTTTTGAATGGGGACTTGGAATAAAATTTTGAGACCTCCTTTGTGCTCAAGAGGTGGTGTTTACCCTTGGGTAGGCTTAACCTAGACACCGTTGAGCGTTTCAGATGTAGGATTATTTGGAGTTTCAAATAAATTATGTTTTTAATGAATTTCTCCTTATTTAAACCTAATCCACCCCCCTCCCTTTCCATTTTTTCCCTGGAGGAAGGAGATCAACCAAGGATATCCCCTCAATAAGCTCTCCTCCATCACCTCCTCCTCTCCAAGTGCGGTAGCCGGAAGATCGCACGCGAAGCATCGGGCTACGCCCAACAGGTACGCTCGTGTTTATAGTTTTAATTACCACAATCTTCTTCCAATTGAAATACATAGGCATAATTGCTATCCAATCGTCAATATAATCCCATACACGAGTAGGAATTGTTCTAATCTTTCCAACACAATTTACAGTTTTGAATTCTGAGATCCAAGGTGTCTGTGGCTGTCCGACGAAGTTCGGGTGAATTTTGGGATGATTTCCGGCGGTCTGGCGGCGGAGCGGGCTACGGCGGAGGCGGCATGAGGCCAGGCAATGGAGGTTGGCCAGGATTTAGGGGTTTGGGGCTCGTGGTCGAGTGGTGGCACTGGCAAGAAGAGGTGGCACATGGCGGGTCTTCAGCAGTAGGCGGCGGCTCCAGGCGGGGCGTCGGTGCGTTCGGGGAGGCTGGGCAAGCGGCTCCGGTGCTCGGGTGAACATGGGTCGCGGCGTGACCCCGCGGGGAACAACGACCCCCTGTCTCACAGGTCTTCACGCGGCTGGGATGACTATCCATGAGGGCCAGTCGGCGCGTGGGCCACAGGTCCACAGCTGGCCCATGCGGCTGAGCCGCGGGCCGGCGCTGCGAGCCGGTCCAGCCCAAAGGGATTCGTTCCCCCTCTTTGGACAGCCGTAATATTCATTACGGGAGTCCGTTTTGTGTCACTTATGTGGAAGTGCCACCCTGGCATTGATATGGACTTGTTGCGATGGTCTCTAGAATTTTTAATTCCAGAAACGAGGGGCCTCGGAGGCGCGACACGCCTTTAAGTAGTTTGTCACTTTTCCCGGGGGATATTGTTTTTGACGGCGCGGACATATCTGATGTTCGAATTGAGTGAAATCAGTGGAGTTGTGACCCTGTCGTTGAGCCGGAGTTTTCCAGTGTGGTTTCAGGCATTGAAACCAGAGTTGAGGCATGGTCCCCACATCCCGTCTTTCAAGCTGCGTGTAGTGCTTTACAACTTTTTCATCGGACGTCCGTTCGGGACGTGTGTGTAGTCGAACCTGGGTCTTTCTTCGAGGGCATTGCAATGGTGCAATCCGCCCGATTTAATTCCGCACGATGGTGTGGGTCTCACATGGAACGTTTTGGGTGTTGATGGTGAATTTCTATCTCTTTCACCGGGTGTCCGTTTCGGACGAGTGATTAGTCGAACTTGTGTACTTATTCGAGAGGATCGTAACGGTGTGATCTATTTGTTGTGCTTTGGGACTGGGATGTGGGTCCCACGCAGCACCACTCATGTTCGGTATGTCGGAACACATATTTTTCTTCGGATATCCATTCCACTCAAGAGAGCTATCCTTTTGACATGTTTTCCCAATGGGATCGCAATGGTGGGATGCGCTTGACTATTTTGGGGGTCGAGGCTCGGTACCACGGGACGTCATTCAGGCATAAAGTGGGGTTGGAGACTTTTCCGTCAGATTTCCATTGGGGGAGATTAAATAGTCTATCTCGAATTTTTTTCTACGATGATTACAATGGTATGATCCATTTGGATGTGCGAAGTCTCTTTCGAGACCTCATTTAAGTGCTGAAGCAAGTAAGGTGCTCTGGTGGTGGTTCGTCCTACTGTGTTTGTAGCAGACCCTTGGCGTGTGATCGCATGCACTCCTGTGTGAGTGAAGTAATGCTTGAAAATATGTGGTTGGTCATTCTTGAGCCATTGAGGTGGAAAGTTGGAGTTGTTACATTTACGCCCTTTGCATTGACATTAAGCGTTGTGTGCACGATAGCCTTTGGGCTAGAAATGTGGTATACTCTGGGTGTATACGGGAACGCTTGGAGGTATATGTGGTTGTTTGTACCTAAGAACATTTGTGCGCTCGGTAGGTGTTTAGTTGGGGATACACATCATGTGGGCCCCATGTGTGTGTCGTGTTCTGCTTTGCGTACCCTTGACCTCTTGCGACACAGAGGGTCCTTCTGTTCCCATTTTTTTGACAAGAAGGGTAGAGTTTCCCCCTGGTTCTATTCTCATTTGTCTGACCAGCAGGGTTGAGTTTCCCCTGGTTCTGTTCTTGTTTGTTTGATCAGCAGGGTTGAGTTTCCCCTGGTTCTGTTCTTGGTTGTTTGACCAGCAGGGTAGAGTGGATTTCCCCCTGGTCATGTTCACAATGGTTTTGACCAGTAGGGTTGAGGGGTTTCCCCTGCTTCTATTCTCGACGGTTTGGCTGGAATAGTTGCTTCGTGTTCCCTGGTAGAGTTCTTGTGGATTCGGTGTGACCAACATATTACGCAGACACCGATCCTCTACCCAGGAGGTTGTTTCTAGTAGGTCTAGCCAGGAGGTTGTTTCCAGCAGGGCTGTCTAGTGAGGTACCATCCAGCAGGGGTGGCCAGACCAGTACCATCTAGCAGGGATGGCCAGTGGGTTACCATCCAGCAGGGATGGCCAGTACATTGGTGTTCACCGAGTAGTACCATCCAGCATGGATGTCTAGAGAAATTCCAGGTTTACCTCCATCGGGGCTGGGAAGTGGTCCCCGATGCTAGGTTTACCTTTATCTGGGCTAGGAAGCGGTCTCTGATGCCGGGTTTACCTCCAAATGGGCTGGGAAGTGGTCCCCGATGACAGTTCCGAGCCTCCCTCCAGTGGAGTACCCTTTTACGGGACTGGGCATTGGGACGTGTCGATGAATTTATCCGAGTCTCCCTCCAGTGGTTTACCCTTTTATGGGACTGGGCAGTGTGGCACCCATCGACTCTTTCCATGTCTCCCTCCAGTGGGAACCCGTTGACTTCCAGGTATTACCCTCCAGTGAGGCTAGTAAGGGGGTCAGCTGTCGACTTTGAGGAGACCTTTCGACTGTGGGGCAGTGACGAAGTGTGGTTTGACGTTCCCCTAGAACTCTCAGGTATGATGGGCACTTTCCCCACCAAGACGCGTCCTTGAGACGCGACCTAAAACCGTGCGGGTGAGTCAGTGCTGCCCAAAGAGGATAGTGTCAAGGTGCAGTGATTTGACGCCCTTGACTTTCAGTTCGGGGCAGACGTACGGGATGTTGGGCATCGATGGTGTTTACTTTTGGGATTGTTGGCTACTCACTTTCTTGGGATAGTCCACAGGATGGATATCCCCTTATGATCTTTTTTGTGTTTCTTGAGAGAGCATATATATATATACATTGTTCGAGTACCCACTCCTTGGGTTTTGGTTACTCTCCTCTCAAAAGAGGCGATGATGTATGGGGTATGCCATGTGCTTTCCGTGTCTAGCTTCTCGTGGTTGGACAATTCTACTCTCCTGCTATAGGTAGCGAAGACTCGATGGGATGTTCATCTTCTCACCGTTTCTAGCTCCTTGTGTCTGGACGAGTATACCTTCTTTATCATGTTGGGTTGAGCTGGACTCTCTACTCTTACTCTACTACACTCTTTGTTGTACTATTTACTGCACTCTCAGTTGTACTCCTTTACTTTCCTCTGTTCGATATACTGCTCACCCTTCAGTACCTCCTTTGTTGCTCCATCGATCCTTCGGGGTATCCTACTGAGTATTTTTATACTCACCCCTACTTGGGATTTGCCTGCACATGGTGTGACCTGGAAGATAGCAGAATGGTTGGTCGTGACTTCAGTAGAGATTAGGAGTTTGGGAGCTTGGACCGTGTGCAGTGGTCGTATTCAGGTTCAAGGTGTGGGACCCTCCCATCTGTTTTCTTTTGTTTACCTATTTCCGGGTTGTGGCACTTTTCTGGTTGGGCTTGTTTTTTCCCCTTTTTCTTTTCAGTTTACCTTCAGATTTTACTTTGTACTTTTAGAGGTTGATGCACATTGTGGTTTATTTATAGCAGTTGGTAATTTTCTATTCTTTTACTCGGCACTTTTGCATTGAGTGTGTTGTGTGTGTGTGTACAGGTACTTTGGCAAAGGCATCCCTAAGTTTTTGTGCCTTCGGCACTGGTCTCCAGCTCCTGGCCTATGGAGGCGGGCTTGGGGTAGTTACGGCTCGGGCCCGGGTAGGGTCGGGTTGTGACAAAACTATTACGGTCCTTTGGTGTCAGTTTTTGTTATGTATTAGGTATTCCGCAAAAGTAATGTAATGTCCATGTATGTCAAGCCTTGGGTCTCTATAGCTGGTATTAGAGGAAAGGTTTAGTTAACATTTGAAAACTGTGATGTGAAAACATTAGTGAAATCCCTAGAGATATTTCTAAACTATGTCTAGTGATGTCTCTAAGGTTTAGTATACGTATAGGTTATAGTCCCAGAATTACGGTAATGATCATAGAATTAAACCTAAGATTTTATATACTGAAGGTACTCCCCCTTTATTATGTTGTTTTCCTCGCATGATTTTTGCCTCTCACGCTATTCTTTTTGGGTTTTAGAAAATGGATGGAAACAGGAAGATTCACGATAATGGAGGATATGATGGACAATGGAATGATATTATTCATGAGAAACCAAATGAAATGGGAACTGGAAGTACAAATATCGTTATTATTCCTAATTAGAAATCTCATAATATGATCAATAATCTCAACTTTGGTAAGTTTCCCGACATAGCTAATAAGAGGATGATAGATTTTTATGATGATCATAGAGGAAAGAATGTTCAATTCCCCTCATGTAAATCATGTGGGAAGAGGCATCAAGGAGAATGTTTCAAATGAACTGGAAGATGATTTGGGTGTGGAAAATGACACAAAGCCAGTAATTGTAATGGAAAAGGTTCAGTTAACACCATGGACAAGGATAATGGTATTTCTAAGACATCAACAATGGTTAAATGTTTTAAATGTGGAATGTACGGGCATTAAGCAAAAAAATTCCCTAAGGTAAAATCTCATGAAGAGAATTAGCATGGTTATATGGGTAGTATTTATGTGGATGATGATGAAGAGACTACAAATGATATATGAGATAAAAGAAATGATGAAGCTCAGTCAGTGGTTTAAGAAGGTATTGGAATTATTGTATGTTTATCAAGAATAATATATGGTACTATGGAATAAAGAAAAATCTAAGGATTGTTACACTGTTGTCTTTCCTTGAGTTTTTGAAAGTATATGATGAATGGTACCAGTTACCATGAAAGGTTATTCAAATATTTTTGGAAGGTAGATGATATGTGCATTATGAAAGGATATGGATAAAATGAAATGTATGATAGTATTCAAGATCTCATGGCTGATATAAGGACAAAGTGATATCATGGTTTGAGTATATAGAAATTTTGGGATTTTGGTATGTGGAAAGAGTTAACATTTGACAGCATTCATGTTTTCACTAAGGTTCTATGGTAATTCATGTTTTTAAAGAATACATGACAAGGTATTCGAATGTTTGGAATGTGACCAACAAGACATATCTTATGATATATGGGGATAAATGATGGTATTTACCTGCTTGGTAGATGACCTCTCTATCAATATTTTTTCTTATATTGTGAGTTTGGGTAAGCCTAAAGATTGGAATATATTAAGTTAGACATCAGATGGTATTGTTTAAGGATATAACTTTTTGGTATTATTTTTGGAATGTTATAATAGTATTGTTTTAGGAAAAGGACAACCCATAAGATGGGCAAAAACTCATCGCGTCGGACATGGATGCGGGAATCGAACCCACAACTGAAGTGCGACATGCCTTTATAACATACCGCTGGCCTACAAGAAGTCACTGGTTAGTAGAAACTAGTTTTATTTTATTATTTTCTATGATAGATTAAGTATAAGTCCATTTTTGGAACCATATACGATTAATCTCACCAGAAGATGGACTTATAACTTTTTCTAACCTTATGTTTGAGATAGATGGAATGACCTATCATTCTATCTCATGATCTACTAATACTTCATGGAAGACAAATTAAACTTCATTTCTTTAATAGATGAAGTGGAAATTGTTCAAGGCATAGACAACAGTATTATTTTACCAAAATCAAGTAAGAATTTTTTTTAATTAAAAATTTTTCAACATTAGGGAAATGATCTTGAAAACCAAAAATGATGTCCTAGTGTTCTCGTATCTAATGAATCATATGGTACCTTAGATAATCACAAAATTTATGGTTGTATGATTGTTGTCTTTTTCATAACCATGTTCTCTACCACTCTTCATCTAAACAAGATGGTTAGATTTCTCTTTATATCCATATTTTCACCTATATTCTCCTACATGGAAACCCAGTGATGAGTTACTTTGGGTATCCATTATGTTTCTAACTCTCCTTTTTTAAAATTATGATTTAGTATTCATTTTTATGGTGTGGGTTTCTATGAATGAAACTTTCAATTAGTAAATGATTTATAACCCCGATGAATTTCAAGGGCAAAATTCATTTTAAGGGGGGTAGAATGTAACACCCCAAGATTTTATGAGATATTTTATTTTAAATTTTTTTGATGTCTTCTATTATATAATACATCAAGATTAGCTTGTACTATACACAACACCGTATTAGCTTGCAGTATACGCAACATTATTCTGGGCTCGTGTTACACAAAATTTCAAGTTCGTTTTGTGGAAATTATTCTATGCAACATTAAGTATAGATTTTGTTTAATGTATAAATGAAATAAGTTTTGATTATGTTATATGAAACACCAAATGGATCTTTCAATACATGAAACCCTTACTTGGTTTTCATTACATGCAATCAAGACCTTCTTCGATAGTGTGTGTAGTACGCAATACCGAGTTTCACTAAACGATATATTATTATAATATTATTATGAACAAGCTGTTATGAATAGTAATAACCAATTTTGGAAATATTATAAATTTTATTTTTCAAAATGGACTTCATTTTTGGATTCAGAATATCAAAACTAGCCTACGGTGAATTTTTGGTATTTTTTTGAAAACTTTCAATTTTTGATGAATAGTGAAAATACTGGGTTACTATTTAAAAACCGACTTTTTAGTTAAATTATTATTTATTTTTATTTAAATTTATTTTAGGTCAAAATAGATACATAATAATTATATAAGTTCAATGTAATTCATTGGAGTTATTTTATAATAATTTTAGATATATAAAAATTTTATTGAACTTTTCACCATCTTTTACCCACCTCCTAGGAGCATTTGGAATTATACATAAAACATAATTTTACCACTTTTGTGAGTTGAAATTTGAAAATCTGAGATACACGGTTAATATCAAGGAGTAAAATTTTGTTCAATTATATAGAAATAATTTTTGGTTAATAGTAACTTTTTACTTTTATTTACCACGGTTAAAAGTAAATAGGGTAATTAAAGGTAAAAATGATATTATTATTATCCTAACACATGTCCTAATTCTATTGAATAACTATAATTCAACCAAAAACAACCTTAGGAAGAAAATATTACCCTTTAGGTCCTCTTGGATTAGATTAGTACATTTATTATTATTTTATTTAAAGAAGAGTTAATAGAGTTAAAATCAATGTTTAATAACTAAAATATTTTTAATATAGGGTTGTACATAAGATAAATTAGACTATAAATATTAATTAGAAATATAAAACGATTTCCTACATAATAGTATTTTATTTATAATTTTTAGAAGTTACATAATTTAATAAATATTTGACACAATGATGATGCATCAATTACCCTATTAATGAAATATTAACATAATTGATGTTATAAATACCAAAATAAATGTACTTTGAGACTTTTTATGAACTCCAATAATTTTATAGGTTAATATGACATTTTAGAATTGATTTAATATATTTTCTTCTAACTAATCATGCTGTTATTATTTTCACAAAAAAAAATAACCAAATAGTGTCAAAATTGACATAAAATAGTTTTTAAAATAGATATTATATTATTAATTGTTAATCTATTCATAAAAATATATGGTTATGATAAATGACATAGATAAGGTTATATATTTTAATAATGGACCACTTGGGGTTCGTTTGGCTTGTTATAGTAAGTTTATTAACCATATAGTGTAAGAAAACAAGAAGACACAGTAAAAGTTAAATTATTTAACAAAGAGTTAAATCTAAATGATAAGGTTAAAATAGTAATCTAAACTTGTCTAAAACCTATTTTTTGAGAGGATTTAGACCCATACCCACTTTAGATTCTAAATAAATCAATTTGGAGTTATTATAAAATGAATATGACTTTATTATAAAATAATATTTTAAGTTTTTCCTAAAGTGCCCCTCTCATCCCTTATAAAAGGGAACCTCCTCCCTCTTCTCTTTACACAATTTTGAGCTTTAAAAATCTTTCAAGACCTACCTATTTACCTTATAAACTTCCCTAGAAACATTATATAGGTACTGGTATCCTCAAAAGGCCAACTCTATTGCCTTAAGAGGAAGCTTAAAAGAGGTGCGTCGAAGAAGAGGTAATCTCTTCTCCCGATTCTTTCATGTTTTCTTTCTTCATAAACTTTTCTTATTTAGTTTTTTCATTATAAAGTAATAAAATAAGTATCACTAATATAATTAGATGTTATTATAAATAAGAAACAACCTCGTTTCACCTTCTATCCATCCTACGGAAAACAAAATCACCACGCATGCGTACGTATGGAATACCGTCTCCACGCCGTGGTGTAATCTATTTTTCCACCACCACCTTACTTGGATGGGTATAATGGTGTAAAGAATAACTAAATATAGTAATTATAACATAATAATGATTCTGAGATATTATATCATCCAGTTCAATTCAATTAAATAATTATGGGAATGATATCATCGCTCGTGCGTACGTACAGATTGTCGTCTCCACAACGCGATAAGATTCATTCTCCATGTTAACCATTCAAGAATGATTATAAAGTATATATAATGAATAATAGTGAAATATATGACATGATAAAGCTACTGTATTTATGTATATATATATATTTCATCTACTTACTTCCATTCATGTCAATAAGGAAAGGAAAACAACGTTCATGCGTACGTACGACCTACCATCTCCATGAACGGTGTATTTCATTTCATTTATCTATCTATTATATATATATATATACTGAATATATATGATATATAAATAATTATTTACATTCCAAAAGTAATTAAATCATGATATATGTAATAATAATATCATTAACAACAAGTCCAAACACGTACGATAAATAAAACGATTTTACCCAAAACGCTGCTTTAACATGGAATTTACAAAAGAACGGGTAATATAAATTCATAAGTGAACCATATATGATATCATAAAAATGAATATGACTCTATAATAAGTCAATGACATTGTTTAAATCATTATACAGGAGTTTTGGATACATACAAAGCATATCATACCTAAGGTAATGGATAATTTTTCAATCTCATTTTTATCCGAGAATTCTTATACGTAAGTATTTACTGGGGTTATATTTTTCATTCATTTCCGTGTTTTATAAAAATGTTTTCATAATGTATTTAATATTATTCCATGTATTTTTAAAGTAAAGTTTACCCCTATTTTACTTTTACATTGTTTTATGGAAGGAATATTTCTTTTGTTGACCATACGAGGTGCTTTTTGACTTTTATGGCAAAAGTACGAGAAGAATGTTTTTTTATCTTATACGGCATGAACTGATTTTTATGGTTTCATAACTCATTATTTTCATGATTTTTACTCTACAATATTTCATGGTTATTCTAAATAAAATCCTTTTGATTTAAAATTGTGTGGCATTTTGTGAAAACAAAATGATTTTTAAGAAGAGAGGATATTTTCCCCAAGAATTTTTATCAAGTGTTTTATCAAAACCATTTTCCATCTAAGATGTCACTATGTCATATGTGTATGTTTCAAGTATAATATCTCTATTACTTACATGGTTTCACTTATCTTATGATTAAATGATATACATTTGTTTTATATGGATTATGTCATGATGAGATTATGTTTATGAAACCCATGTTATTCTTTGGGTTATGATGAATGATTTATGTTTATTTTGTTGTACAAGTAAGAATGATTTCATTATGAGATGGGTGGGAACTATATCTGTCTCCAATTAATTGGGTAAAGATTTATATCTCATTATATAGACATGTATGGAATGATAAGTTAATCAGGTTCGGTGATACAGGACTAGAACGAGGAGTGAACTCGATTCAGAAAGGGACTTTGTCCACTAAGATGGTCTTGGCAGCAATTCCTTGAATACTATGGAAATCATATAATATGGTTAATGGTTTTCCACAATTAAATGTTTTATTCCCATGCTATTTTATCATGATTTATCTTCCATTATGATCTATTCCTTACGTACTACCATGTTTTATTTCATTGCTCAAGATTTTGTTGTTTAAACATTATGTTCATGTTTTTAAGTTCAAATGTATATGGTTTGTTTTATTTTCTCCCTACTTAACCTTACTGAGAATTTGATATCACCCTTTATATGTTTTCTTTTCCCCAGGATATAAAGAAAGGTTTTAGGTAAGAAAAAAAAGGGAAGATTATTATGGGAGATGTTGAAGATCTTTCACCAAGATTAGAAGATTATATTCTGAGTTTCCAAAGACCCTAAACTATTACGGTCCTCTAGCGTCTGTTTTTATTATGTATTAGGTATTCCACAAAATTAATTTAATGTCCATGTACATCAAGATTTCGGTCTCTACATCCATTATATGTTTTCAAGTTTAATTTAAAATAAAATCATTATCACAATATCATGGAAATTAATAGTGTTAATGATACCAAAAAAATGCCCCTCTTTTTAGAGCAATGACCAGGTAAACTTTTAGGGGAAGGTTTCTTGTATGTCAACATACTTTAAGGATTGTTTTTATTTACATAGGATATGTTATTATGATACAATACTGATTAATTATTTAAATTTATTACGATCATAATGTTTTTACATTTTATTCTATGAAACCCATTTCTTTCCCATAGGCTAACTATGATATAATGAAATATTTATGAAACCCATTTCCTTTACAAGAGTTATATAATGTTGAAATTAGTAAATTTATATGAAACAAATTTCATATAAATTGGTTATTTTATGATGATATAATTAATGTTGATTAGATATTAGTGAACACAGATGTACAATTTTTATTAAGTGATTAGTGGGATCAAAATTATATAGCCCTATAAAGCATTGGTTAACAAATTATTTCTCATGAGATAATATATATTTGAATAGAGAGTGAAACTATTTCATTAAGGAACTATATCAATTATGATTTGGATGTGAAAAAACCGTGACTAAGGAAATGATGGAATGGGTAGTGAACTCATTCCACTATGACAGTGGTTTTAGTGATCCATGACTAAGGAAATGGTATTATATTTATTTTTATGGAAAAACATATTTATTATGCTTATGATATGTTATCAAGCCTCATGATATATTAATAATAATTCCACACTCTAATGACGTATGACCTTTTTGTGACAAATCATTATTCCATGATTCATGATTAATCATCATTGACAGTTTGTGTATGGATTTCATATGTTATGATCTTATTATCATACCCTTATTATTATATTATTTTCACTTATTATCCTTGATTGATTTTTCATATGTTTATTGTTTCTAAGAATCTATTCTCACCCTTTCTAAAGATTCATTTCCCCTGGTTACGAAAAAATATTTTAAGTAGAATATGTTTAATATGTGTAGGATGTGATAAAAACATCATGGGAGATATTAAATATCATTCGTGAAATAATATGATTAAGTATGTAGTCTCCCAAGACAAAAATTATTATTATTTTGGTAATTTTTTGGTGATATGTATTGAATATTCATAAAAAATGTTATAATGTTTATGTATAGAATTCTTGGGTCATCTCAAAATGTCTGTCCCCTTTCCTCATTAAGTTCACTCACTAAAGTTTTTCATTCTATCCATTAACCAAGAAAGAAGATCATCGTTGCTTACCATAAGGTAGTGTTAGAAGATAAGATGAGTAGAAGTCGTAGACAATTAAGGTGAACCCAAATGGGGAGGGACACTACTATTTATAGGGGCGGGTTAACCCCTTTTCCTAACCTCACCTGCACATTGTTTTCAAGTCCCATTTATAGGCGATCATTGCATCTCTAATAAAATATATTCCTAGGCTCATCTTATCTTTGTTCATGGGGGTTACCTTTAAAGATAACCATATTTTATCTGATCTGATCCTATTCTGAGGGAGGGGGATTTTTTGAAAACCCCATTATGGTAAAAATACAAAATAATGAGAAAGCCTAAATTTATCCAAGAGAAGCCTTAGAATTTGAAAAAGTATGTCGGTTAGCTAACCATGTCATTTCCCCTAGGTTCCTCCTGTATCATCTAATATGAGCCACCTAGGCCACATTTATGCACCGCCTCTCTCATCGATCCATTATCACCTATGAACTTATCTTTCCCTGTAAATTTAAGCCATAACTATTCACATGGTTATAAGTTTCCCCACTTCTATAAGAGTGAGAGAAATGGAGATACCCCTTTTCCCAAGTCCCAACCCCATCCAGGTAGTTCTTAATGCCTAATAACCTATGTGAATTAACTTACAGAAGGAGTAATAGGTAATACATGGTAGATTTCCATCAGGGAGTATCCACATTTCCCTAATTTCTTTAGAATTAGTTAAAATAACAATCATTAAAAGGTTATCCATGTGGGTGGTGCCTCAATCAAGGTTATCTACATGGGAGGGACTCTGTTGAAGTTCGTCCACATAGAGATCACTATTAATTAGTTTATCCATACGAGAGACACCTTATCCACAATCATCCACTTGGTCAAAACATCACCTACGGTCATCAAAATGGGTGTCCCCCTGCCTAAGTTCTTCCACTTGGGATACACTCTCCCTAAGGTATTCTATTTTGGTGACACCTTTTACAAGGTCATCTACTTTGGTGATACCTCACCCATGGTCAAACACTTGGGATACAACTCACCAATGGTCATACACATGGGAAACAAATTTCCCAAGGTTATCCACTAGGGAATAACTCCCCCCATGGTCATCCAACTATGTGATACTCCTCCATGGTCATCCAATTGGATGAAATATCACCTAATGTCATCCACTCGTGTGGCGCCCTGACCAAGGGGGTAAACTTGGGAAAACCATTTCACAATGTCATCCACTTGTGTGACGCATAACCCATGGCCAAACACTATGTAAAATCATACCTTGGTCCTTCTACTGGGGTTTCGTATCTTCAAAAAGGTTCTATGTTATGGAAATACATATTCATGTCACTAAATAAGGCATACTGCTTTGTTAATTCTCATTTGGGGAACTATTTATACCATATTATCAATAGAAAAGTACAACTTCACACAAGTCCTTTATTTGGATTTTCAATCACAAAGACCTCACAAAATCCACATGATGCATATGAGTAAGGAATGGAAACTAGCATGAACCACTTCAATCATCGATTACCTTGATAAAAGGAGGATCTAGATTATCATTTTACATTGGAAGAATCCTCTAGGTAATGAAAATCATATATTATTTTAATAATGAGGGTTGTTGTTTGAAATATTCAATAATACTCTCTCTTTGGTCAATAATTGAATTTTATCTCTATTTATCGAGTAATTCCCATAAGTGAATACCTCCTTGATTAATTCCTTGTCCATTATTTCTAAATGATATATAGCTTCTTCCTACCATATTCCCTCATTGTAAACTATAAAACCAGTAGTAGGATAGCACATATTAGTTTCCATTTTAGGTATAGAATCCAATATGGTTCTCATGGATGACTTAATCACCATGAATCATTAACAAGTGACAAATACCCATTAAGAGAAACCCCATTGCATAACCACCATAAAAATCTAATTATGAATTATCATATAATGTGCTCACGAATTTATTATATATTATTTATCACACCCAAAAATAATCATGTAGGCTATGATAATAGAGTTTATCATATTAGTAAAGTCAAAATCCATTTAATTGGGCTTCCTATAGTGTGAATGTCCCAATATTAAATCATTTTGGGAAGAACCATATGCATTATCCTTGGTCATTCTTATATTTTTGGACCATTAAAGACATAGGAATACTCTTATAATAAAGTAAAATATTGAAGTGAACATTCTTACAGTATGATATGAAACTCCATGGTAGGGGGTCCCTACATGAACATTTACTATGTCACATGAACAACATGTTCTTTGATTCCTATTTTTATGTGATACAATGGATTCCTCCTTGAGTTTGAAACCCATTATCATTAATATACCAATTATCTCCCCATGAGGCCACATTCCTTATAAAATCACCTATATTCATATCCCTATTAGCTATACTCAAATGATTATAATCATTACTTTCTAGAAGGAATCATTCCCTAAGGACTCTCTTCAATGTTCCATATTCAAAATGAATTATTATAACACCCAAGTTTTACTATAAGTTATAGAACATTTTAATTCTAGTTATATTATTTGTTTTTCCCTTATATGAATTAATAAATGATTAATGATGAATTCATGATTTTATAGGGCTTGTTTAGAGATCGAAGACCCAGTTCATGGGAATAATAGTTGAGGTGCATAGTTAGCACATGATTAGTACTAAATGTTCCCCTCATAATATGAATCCTATATGGTGCCATATGGTTTGATTAATTGTACACCCTCGACAAAACAACCATGAAAAATGACATATACATGTTGTAAATTAATTTTATAGGGATTAGGAATGGTTAGTATAATTGTGTTCCTAGCCCATGTGAGGGGTTCCCATGGATTGTTATTTGCACCTGGTAAAAATATTTATTGGAAACCTATGTGGAAAAACTATGCATACCCTTTTAAAGAGTGGATTTACCAAATAAACCCCTTCCCTCTTAAAGAATAAAATCCTCTTTCCTTTCATTTTTAATAGCAACTGAACATCATGGAATCTCCTCCAAAGCCCCTTCTTAGGATTTGATACCTCCTCTCCATTCGGTGTCTAAATCATGAAATGTTTATCACATTGGTCAACTACTAAAAAGATCTTTGAATCATTGACTACTTTGCTTGGTTTCTCTTTCCATCTATTGTTTGATCTTCATGTAGGTTCTTTTCCCAATTTTTAGTTATTTTTATTATTTCTCCATTTTTAGCTATTTGTCTTAGAATCAAAAGGTTATACTAGACAAGTTTTCCTTTAATGTAATATGTTAGGTGATCTAAACCTTTAACATAAGGTTTTGTCACTTCTTTTCTTACCACTATTGCGCCACATGCTGAACCTTCCGAACATTTCTCCTAAAAATAACCAAGGTCATAAATTAATTCTTTAAACATTAAATGTGATCACATTTAGAACATTAAATTGTTTTGAGGTTTTAATAATCAACACAACCCACCTACAAGTTGAAAATGTACCGCTTCCATAATATAAAAACATTCTTTAGGGTGTGTGAGCATTCCAAACATTATGAAATACTTCATTAAATTAAATGAGTTTACAAATTTGATATCATCTTGGATTGTTATAATATATCAATGACTGTACTTGGTAATGGACACAAACATATACCTTGAAATTTATATTATTTTTTGGATTATGGATATTATAGTATGGATCCTATGCTGAATAACTGTAAGGCATCAATCCTGATTAAGATATGCCACAAATGAGGGGTTCAAGGTAATGGAACCTATGACCCTATTATATTGTTATATATCAGAATATTAGGATACCTTGGACATGGTCCATGGGTTCCTTGACAATTTAGGTGTACAGTATTTTGAGTTCATTTCAATGAGTTACTTTGTCTTGAGGAGGTTTTAATGGTTTTATTCCATGGTACCTGGCCCATGTGGGACTGATAGTTTCGGTATATGTTTCATATGGAAAGTTATTAGTTACTAGAAATTTTTTTCCTTTATGTATTAATATTCATAATATATTTTCTACTCATAGTTACAACCTTTATTCATGGATTTGTTTATATATTTCATTCACATTACAACTTTACCCTTTTTACCTGAACATGATTATAGTTTTTGACACATGTTGTATTTGTTAAAAACACTATTGGTAGTGACCTACTTAGTGTATCTCACAACCTATTCATGACACCAATCGGTACCCAGAACTACTTTGTAGATATATATAGTGGAAGAGAAGGTTCCCAATCATAAATGCATGATTTGTACATTTCATGAGAGATTGGGAGCATGAGATCGTGTGTTGAATAATGGTGCTATTAGGGATATAAATTTTGTATTTTTAGTTATTTTTTTCATGTATTTAATTATATGTCTTCTCCCATTTATTACTTCCTTATTTATAGTTCCATGATATACTCATCATTTGGTATATGATGCTTCTTTTTCTATATTATTACTGTTGTACAGATTATTTACATCCACTACTTTGTTCTTCATTATTATGGTTATTCTATTTAATCATTTCTTATCACTGATGTTCTACTCTAATGATGATGGTGTAGTCTCACCACTATACCACCTTAGAATATCATTTTTTAGTTGGTATCCACTGGTGTATGAGGATGCATGCTTGGGGTCATGTGACCAACCAAGTTTGGTTACATATAAGTGAAATGGGTCTAGGACATTACAAATTGGTATCCTAGGGGTACTTTACATTGTCATACTATTTTTGGATTGGTATAAAGGAGATAATGATGTGTCAGAATTTGGTAATGGACATGCACCAGGGAGTTTTTAACCCATGTATGGGGAAGGGACAAATTACTTTGGATTGGATTGGATGTTCTGGAATAGGTATGTTATGGATTTGTTGATTTCATCATTGGGTGATACACATGATATGTGAAATTTTTTATTATTGATATGGATTTTATCTTATCCTTTTCCGGATATGGTGAGGAAGCATCACACATGCATCATTGTGGGAACCATAGAGGATTAATATGTCATGCATTATGTCAATCCGTGCAGGTTGTATCGCATGTCTATAAGATTCCTGTTTTATATTCTATGAGTGACATATCTATAATTAAAGTAACATTTCTATAGGAAACAAGTGGTTAAATAATTGGTTATTATTGCTTCTACATCATCCTATACAGTGTTTTTCTATATAGATTGATGATTTACCCTTAATTAACCAATTATCACATATTTGAGTTATGTATGTGAGGTTTCAAATAATGAGTCATTAGTTTATTTTTAATACATGATTGTAATTTTCAATTTTCATATTTCTAGTACCTACATAAATTGGGAATGAAAATTTATTTAGTCAAATATTTTTATAATACATTATCCATTCTATTATGGAACTTAAAATTTTGGATATAGTTACAAGAATTACCTATAGTAATTTATTAATCATGTACTTATGTATAATGTTAATGGTAATTCAATTAACTATTCTATGATATAAATGAAACAATTGATAAATCCTAATTCTAATACCATCTTTTCTAAATAAGGATTCCAATTGAAACATAATGGTTATTTACCTCTATAACTAACAATTAAAACTCTATATAAAATGACCCATTACTAAAACAAAGAGCATGACCCAAACCTGAAATTAATAGTGTGTAGTAGGTAGTGTATCTTATTATTCATCATGGTCTAATACATTTCCTTGACCTAGATTTAAGAGTAGGAAGAGGGGTGTGAATTATCTAATGTATTGTACCTATTCTTTTTTATATCTAGAGTATTTTAATATAACATCATATTTGAGGATTATTATTTGAATTTATAGAGATATTCCATCCTAACATCCATGAGTTGTGTTCTAGGAGAGTGTCAATGAAAATTCCCCAGAGGTGGTGGGCTTTGAGCCACCAGCTTTACCTCCTATAGTGGCACCTATGGAACATCCTGCTATTCTTGATGCAGGTGAGGATTCTGGATTTTGAGAGGGATTATTGCAGATTATATAGGCTATACATGAAGATCTGGGTCTTACCTCCTCTGTGGAAGTGATAATGAGAAAGTTTTAGTAACAATATCCACTTACTATATCAGGGGATACTGGCCCCCTAGATGGTGAGTTATGGTATGAGACCTTTTTTTCTACAATATAGCATGTAGAGATACTGCTAAAATTGAGGATCAAGATCGTGATGTATATGCTTTATGGATCCACCAAACATTGGCGGGATATCCTGAACCAGGAAGATAAAACTAGATAAATGATATAAAGTTATTTAAAATATAGTTTCTATGACTACTTTCTCCCTATGACATTCAGGGATGATGAATCCAAGAATTTTATGCACCTCAATCAACGAATAGTGTATGTGATTGATTTTTCTGCACACTTCATTGAGCTTATGTGATTTAGGACTATCTTTAGTACTTATGAGTCATCTAGAGAAAAACTCATTGATGATGGGTTTAGAAATCCTATTTGATATAAGGTGAACATATTTTGGTTGATTAAATTTTCTAAAATTGTAAACCATTATCTTATTACAAAACATAACCAGAGGGAAGATGGAGGTTAATATTATAGTGGTTCATCTTCTTGGATGAGTGTTTCAGTATAGGGTGTTCATTAGCTTCACTTCATGTCCTCTTTTAAGTGAAGTACCAGTCACAATACACATGTTGGAATTTTTGTAGTTTATTAGCAGTGTGGAAATAAAGGGAACATGATCCCCTAGTGTGAGAGGGATCTAGTTGTCTGTCGAGACTACAGAATAATGGGTTATTTACAACAGTTTTGAAAAATATTACCTATAGTATCCAATGAGGGTGGATTTTCCCCATATATTGGTACTAGATCGGGATTATACACTCCATTACAAGAAGTTAGATGGAGTGGTATGGGCTAATTTGGTCAATGGGGTAATCATGGATAAAGGATCCAACCACCAACAGTATAGTTCCAGTAGAGCGATATTTCTCATGTCAGTCAGGATGTATGTAGGGAATGTGGATTGGGACAGATTTATATAGTGTAGCCTATAGAAGTGGAGAAAAGTCTCATACCATCTATAGTTTGAGGTATGATTTTAGTAGAATTTACATTGTTGTTTTCATTTTTTGATATAGTAACTTCCCAAAATTTTATTTTAATGAAAATCATTTAATCTTTTGTCCTAGTAATTTAGTATATTTATGGTGTGATGAAACATGTCCTCCATTGGGAGTGAATTAAAAACTACATTCCAATTTTAGGAGTGTCCTCTTGATGTTGAAGGCTACTGTTTCTTATGGGACCTCTTTCTCCTCTATAGGATGGGCTGTTACATCATTCTCAAGATGGACTGGTTGGTTATCTACCATGATCATGTTGACGTTTATCATTATAGGGTGTCCATTACATCCCTATAGGGTGGAACTTATACTCACAAGGGTGAGAGGGATGTAAAGGAAAGTATATCAGGATAGGAGAATCATGAGCTAGTTTGAGTGATAGCCCATATTTTTATCCTTTATATGTATTATCAAAAAAATGTGCCAGGAAGATTTTACATCTATATTATATTGTTTCATGGATTTTTTTTTGTTGGATTTGGTTCTCTAGAACCAAATTAATTGTACTTTATGATAACATGTATTCATAATTTTGAATGTTAATAAACATTTTATAACAACATGATTGTATTTATACGTAGCACGGTATGTAATAATGTCCTATGTGTATATGTCACACTAAAGGTCATAACAGTTCCCCACTATGATGAGAGCCCAGCAGTGCTCCAGAACTATTATTAAATACATGTTCTATAGCCAGATGGTATCATTTTAGTGACACAAATGATACAGTACATCAAGGGTGGAGACTCATCAAAAATTGAGTCACCTTCTCATGGTGTACGCCCTTAGTAATATCAAGTAGTATATTATGAGAATGTGACCTGGTAGTAGGAAATCATCATTTATATGTGTTATTTGATGTTACTATATTTGGACGTGTGTATTGGTCATTATAATTTATCATTATTACTAATGAGTATTACAAGTCCTGTAATTTGATGTATTGATAAAAACCATGATGACATATGTTCACAATGAGGTAGGATTTGTTGGGTACATCACGAGTAATATAGCATTAATGAATAATGAAATAAGGGATTTAACCATTATATTATTTAATAGAAGTTGATATCTCAGGACCATTGATAGAAATGATATAGCCTAAAAACTCCATGGCCACAGTGATTAATAGGCAAGATCAATTTTTTAGGATGTCAAAGAAAGAGACTTCGAGCACATTGGTTGATGGAACTACCATGCAACCTACCTGGTTAGAGATTCCATGGTAAAAAGATTACATTATACAATAAGCTTCTATATGAGGTATTATGTCATTAGAGAATTGAATTATATATCTATGGATTTCGTAGCATGTTTGTAGATGAAAACCTTTTACATTATCCAGCATCACCTAATGCTACTGAGAAAGAAGCCTAGATGGTCACTCACTAAGTTTATCAAGAATCTGAATTAAATAATAACATTATTATTTATTATTTAACAAGTTGAATAAAAATTATTCCCACATGTGGGATAATAATTATTCATGTTAACTTGATTACATATATTCCATCACTAGTTATTTGATAGAATGTAATGTGAGAATAATATTTCAAAAAAATTATTTTCTATTTAGTGAATATAATACATATTTATTTATTAGTGAATTATGTAGTGATATTTATTTAATAAATAAATATTCATTATTCATGACCTAATAAATATTGTAGAGGAATGGATGACAAAGTTTAATTGTTCATTGAGAAATAATAAATATTGAATATTATTTGATTAAATAATACTTAATTTAATTCGTATATTAAGTGACTCTCAAGAAATAATAATATTATTATTATTATTATTTGACCCAGGGTTTTGCTGGGATTAAATAAATAATTAAAGGAACATGTGAAATTAATTATTTTTAAACATTATGATATATAAATGCAATTATATTATTTTCTCTGAGATCCAATTCATTTGTTTTTTCGTTGTGCACAATGGATTTCGAAAATCTTGTCAATAGCTCGAGAGATCCCTTCTCCATGATCATTCCCCAAAACATAGAGCATTATTCCTCCACCTCTTACTCTTAGGTGAAGAGGGAACCAAGAGAATACTTTGGACATGGTTCTCAAAGAGTTCAAAGGTGTATGACAGAAAATAAATGATCTACCATGCTAGTACACGGTGATTCCTATGAAGACGTTTTGAGATTTTTGGAACATGTGTGGATCACCACATGAGTGATCTGGTCATGATTCCTACAATGAAACGATAATACAATGTAGATCTATTGTTAGATCCATCAAAGAAAAAATATTGTTTCATCAAGGTAATTCATTCATTAATTAAATTAAATCTAAATAATATGTTATGATCCTATCTCTAGTTCCAACATTCTATCCCTTATCTATTTTTCATTGATTCAGTTCCATAGATCATGTTTTTTATCATTGTGTAAATCATGGATTGATCATCGATCATGAAAAAAAGATAAGTCCATAATGAACCATCATATGATTTCACTATGCCTCTAACCTATATGTGGTATTAGAGTGGTCACATATTTTTTAAAAATTATTTAATGATCATTGATTAATTTATGCATTTGGGGTTTAGTTTTTAATTCAAGTTTAATAATTATTTTAAAATGATTTTTGATATATTTTTCTTCCTCCTTCATTTATCTTAGATCAAATCAATATGATTTATTTTAAAAATGAAATAAAACTGAAGATCTGATATAAAGGTTCCAAGGATACTGTCCAGATAACATAAGAGTATGCACTATGTAACAGGAGTTACACATCATGTACTTTTGTTCAATGAATCATGAATTAATTTAGAAATTAATTCAAACCATATGTATTGGTGACACGTGGTGTAATTATTTCTTACACTACATCTTGAACAATCCAGGGTGGTGTACGGTCAGTCAGAGTATATGTTGTGTATCCCACCTACATGGTATGTAGTCCTATTGAGTCATTGACAGGTTGTGTATTACCATGCACAACCTACCTGACTATTGACAATGTGAATCGGAGGCCACGCATCATGTAGTCGCATATACATGTTATGTAATCCAGTTCTATATGGCATCTTTTACACACTAAGTCCCTAGGTTTGTGCCTCAAATACACAGTGAGAAATGTAAATGTCGGGTAGCTCACCTATATAGGCTTTTTAATTATACCAAATTATGCAGGTTTAAAATTTATTTATTATACTATGTAAACCCTATCGACATGTGATTTCATTTTTTCATTAAGTTGATAGGACACACCATGTGATATGTTTTAATATATATATATAATTAATATCTACATAATTTTAAGATCTGCATATCATGTATGATTCATATTACAGTAGTTACTATATGTGAATTAAATCATGACATGTTACAGAAAAATAAGGTAATTCGTTTAATCATTAATTTGATACTACACATCATGAAAGTATGTGATAAGGTGTGTATGATATATTTCACAAAGAATAAATAGTAGACAAGTATAATAAATGTGGGGTATATTTGGATGGGTATTCACCATGTTTCCTCCAAGTTACATTTATGTAAACATTTTATTTTAAATTAATTTATTTAATTTGTTCAAAATTATGATTTATGAGAATATCAATGAAATTTAAATGAGAATTCAGATAAAATAATTGATTAATTAATGATCATAATTATGTTATTTGAGTGAGATTTATCTTAAATAAAACTTATTAAGAATTTAATGCTTGCTTTATTAAATATGTAATTCGTTTCATTCATGTGTATGATCATGATAATAGACCAGTACATTACATGTGATTGGTTTAATTTAAATTATTATTAAATTAAATTATTAGACTGAGTGTTTTCTCTTCTATTATTATGTAAGAAAATGTGTGCCCATGGTTTCATTTATGTAAACCCTTTTCCCCTCAACCTTTATGTGAGTAAATACATATGTAAATGATATATCTCCCATGCTAGTGGAGGTGGTTCATGTTTAGATCTGAGGAGAAACCAATCCAAAAGAGATACATAGGTGGATAGGTGGAAAATGTAACACGAATCTTAATTGGGTTAAGGTGTTTTTCCCCAAGGTCAGTGGTCAATTTATCAACCGCTAGATAAACTAACCATTAGTAAAATATCATGATAATACCACTTTATTATTTTAATTATTTCATGTTTCGTGGTAATTTCCTTATATATTTTTACCACGATCACATGAATTAATGAAATTGAAAAGCTTGTAAGATTGAACAAAAATAAATTGGAATATGTGTAAATATTATCTATGAAATGGTTAATCACATAATTATATCCACTTAACATTAACAAGAATGTGATAAAGCTAATAATTTTATATTTATGAATAAAGTATATAACCCCTCAATTATATATATTAAGTTAGTACAACCTTCCACTACTTCATTTAAAATCGAACAACAGTTTGAAGTGCATGACCAACCAATGTTGGGGTGCTTTCAATTATCGGGGAATTATATATTGAATATTTGGGTTGACTTAACTTATTTAACATCAAGGGTTGAATACCAAAGTAGGAATTGGTTTAACTGAGAAGCAAGCGTTAATGAAATACAATTTATGGATTTTAGGATTGGGGAGTCCACTCAACAGATCAAGGAATTGTGAGTTAATACAATTGGAATTTGTAATTCCTACCTAATCCCATTTGAGATTCTTGACCAACCAATGTATGGTTAATGTGAATGGGAATATGAATCCATGCCACTATAATTTCCAAGAAATAGGATATTGTGAAGCTAATGGTGAGGGAAATTGGGTTTTAATAAAATAGTGGGGGACTAATAAATATAATATTTATTTGTTTAAATTTTATCAAATAATGTACCAAAATTAAAATCATTTTCTTTTGGAAAAACATTAAAAAAAATTCAAATATATTACTATGTTCTATAGTTGAGAAGGATAACATTCCTTCCAATATAAAATTCCAAGAGTGGAAAAGTATCTTACACATTATCCTTCTCTATGAAAAGAAATTGTGGGGGTTGGAAGAACTAATTCCTGATGCACTAGGTAATGAGTAATGTGAAAAATGGTTATATATTTATGAGAAAAATATTAATGATGCTACATATGTTAATTGTTTCATCCTATCGTCTTTGTGGAAAGTTAGGACACTGTAATAGTAACCACATCTAGAAGCATTGTAAAGATAAAGGTGTGTTTGTTATCGAGAGTGATATTTCAATACCAACATATTCGGTATTAGATACAGCTTCTGTTTCACACATCTATATCCAAATGTAAGAACCAATTATAATTCAAAATATTTCTAGAGGAGAGGTGGATCTAAGAGCTACTAATGGTGTGAGGCGTTCTGCCCTATCCATTTGTGACTAAAACCTTTCATTTCTAATAATAATTATATTGGATTTAAACTATTGTAATTATGTACTGATGGTTAAGAACCTAATTTCTATATCATGCCAAGATATAGATGGTTTTGATTTCATGTTTTGAAATAAAAATTATTTCTTTTATAAGGACAACATTTGTTATTGTATGGAACAATATAATAACAATATTTATGTATTAAATTATAAAAACCAAGTATTTTAAATTGATAAAACATCAAGTTCACACAACTCATTTAAAACCTTGTTATGACATCACCATCATGGTCTTGTAAATGGGAAGAATTTGAAAAATCTCTATCAAGATGGTTATTTAGACTCATATGAGCTAAAACCACTTGAATGATGACATGATTTTTATAAGAAAATATGACTAAACCCCCAATTAGTAGATATAATGAAAGGGATAGACAACTTCTATGATTGGTACACACTTATGTGTGTGGTCCATTCCTAGTAGAAGAATGAGGTGGATATCTTACCTCATAAATTTTACTGATGACTTTAGTAGATATTTCAATATCTAATTAATGAGGTATAAGTTTTGTTTCTTTGATAAATACAATGAATTTGATAAAAAAATGTGAGAATAAACTTGGAACGAAGATGATGAAGCTTTGATTAGATCGATGTGGTGAATATCATAACCAAGATTTCAATGACATTCTACGAGATCTTTGGATTCTATCTCAACTCGCCACAACATACGCACCATATTGGAATGGTGTTTTGGAAAGAGGAACCGTATCTGGTTAGAAATTTTATTTTTGACGATGATTCATGTAGTTAATCAATTATCATTTAAGGAATATGAATTACAAACTGTAGTATACAAATTGAATTGAGTAGAAAAAAAGTGTAAAATGGAATTGTCTTTGAGTTATAGAAATGAAATAAAATCGTTTGGTCTATACACCTGTATGGGGTTGCAATCCATTTTTTAAAACATTATTAGGAAACAAACTAGCACCCTAGGGCATAAAGTGTAACATTATATGGTATCCCAAGGAGATAAAGGGATACTACCTATTAAACCCCTCAGATGATAAAATGAGTATCACCAAATAGTCCATATTTCAAGAGAGGGAGCACATCCCCAAAAATGATCATGGGAGTGAGGCTGACTTCGATGAAGTTGATTCTCAAGATACATAAGAGTTGGTATAGAAGAAGATTCAACACATCCATCCAGGAATAAGTAGTCCTAGAAATACAAGTACTACATAGGAGAGTAAGATATGTGATATAATAAGAGAGATATGGTTTTCTAGTCACAGAATATGGTGACTCATTATTATTTGGAAATGATGAACCTCTCTCCTATAAAGAGGTTGTAGAGAGCACAAATTCTTCAAGATGGTAAGAATCCAAGAATTCTCAAATGGATTCCATGTATCAAAACCATGTTTTAGTTCTAGTCAATGTTACAGTTGATGTATATTCTATACGATGAAAATGTCTATTCATGTGCAAATTCTGAATGTAAGGTAATGTAAATACCTATAATGAATGGCTAATTCCTAAAGGGTTCAAATAGAATTAAGGAATTAATTAAGATGAAATTTTTTCAGTAGTTTCTATGTTTAAATCCATTAAAAATATACTTGCTATATAATCTTACCATGACTATGAAATTTGGTAGATAGATGTCAAAACTGCACTCCATAATGGCGACCTTCATGAAGATGTCTACATGACACAACAAGAAGGGTTTTTATTCTAGGTGATTCAAAAAAAAATTCTAAGTTATAGAGATCCATTTATGGATTCAAGAATGCATCCAATCATGGAGAATTAAATTTTATGAATCCATAAAATAATTATGTTTCTTTATGAATTAATGTGTTATGTGTGTTTACAAGTGGTTTAGTGGGATTTTGGTCATTATCCTTGTAGTCTATGTTGATAACATATCACTTATTAGAAACAACATACCTGTCTTACATACTATTATGGAATGTTTAAACAATGGTTTCACTATGAAGGACTTTGGTTAAAAAACCTATATTATTGGGATCAATATCATTAATGATAGGTCCAATAGGATGCTTGGACAAAATTCAAAGTAGATATATTGAATAGAAACTAAATATATTTAGTATGGATTAATCCAAAATGAAATTGGTTTCGGTGTCACATGGTTTATATCTGTCTAGAAAAATGTGTCCTCGGAAAAAATAAGAGAAAGAGAGAATGAGTAAGATTTCATATGCTTCTATGATTGGATCAATCATGTATGTGATGTTATGTACTAGTATTGATGTTGCCTATGTATTCATCATTGTAGTAAGATATCAAGAAGATCCAATAGAACTACTTTGGAATGCTGTTAAGGTTATCCTTAAGTATTTGCGAAGAACTAAGGATATATTTTAGGTGTTTGGAGGAGGCAAGGATCTATTCCTAAGGGGTTATACTAATTCTTGTTTTTAGACTGATCATAATGACTTAAAGTCATAATCATGATATATTTTCTATCTCAATGGAGGAGTTGTGATATAGAAGTGTTCAAAGAATCCATTTGTCATTAATTTTATAATAGAGTCTCAGTAAATATTGGATTCTGATGTATCCAAGGAAGCTATATGGATTTAGAACATTGTCTAGGTTCTTGATGTGGTACGTAATAGTAAATATCCTATCACAACTTACTGTAATAATACCACAGTGGTGTCTTTTGAAAAAGAGCCAAGGTCACACCAAAAGACAAAGAATATACTCTCAAAGTATCACCTCTTGAGGGATATTTATGAAATGGTTGAAGTTAAATTAAGAAGATCTCATGAGGATGAGAATGTGGTAGACACATTGAATAAAGGTCTATCTATGTAGAAGCATGAGTATCATGTGATAGATAGTGGGCTAAAGGTTGTTAGAAGTTGGTTCTAGTGAAAGTGGTAGTCTGTTGGAGTTTTTTCCATAGAACCAAATTTTGTTTCATTTATGAACACATGTATTTATATTTTTTATATTAATAAAATCTTAATCACATTATGATTGTTCTTCTACATAACATAGCATAATATCCCAATAGTATCTTTTGCACTAAAGGACATAGACTTTACCCTTTATGATAAGAACCCAGAAGTGCTAATACACTATTCATAAATATATATGTTATATAGTGGGATGATATCATTTTAGGGACACAATTGATGCAGTCTATTTGGGGTAGAGACTCATGGAAATTTGAAGAAACTTCTCATTGTGTATTCCCTTGGTAATATCTAGTAGGATATTTTGAGAATGGGACCCTCCAGTATGAAATCAACATTAATATGTGTCATTGGATGTTTCTATCTATAGATGTGTGTATTGGTCCTTATACTTTAATATTATTGTTAATTATTACTATGATTCATGTACTTTGATTTATTGATAAAAATATAGATAATAGTTATTCACAGAGTGGTATGATATATTGGGTGTGTCATGAGTAATTTTTCATTACTGAATAATTTGAGAAAGGATCTATCCCTTCTATTATTTAAAAAAAGTTTATATCTAAAATCCTTTGATTGAAATGATGTAGCCTAAATAAATCCATGCCCATGTTGTTATATAGAAATTTTCAATTTCTAGGAATTCCAAGATAGGGACAGCGAGTATAACGACCCATACTTTACATACATTGTTATTACTTAAAAATTGAAGCACACTTATTACAACATATAACAAAACTAGGAAAGGACCGTATAGGTATAGTGTCTTTAGAAACTGGGAAACATAAACAACTGGTTCATAAAACATCTACATTGTCTCCCATTTATTTCATCATATCTAGAGTCCCTTTTTGGAATATACTACTTAATATCCTTCTTCCTGACCTGGGGAAAAGAAAACATACAAAAGGGTGAGCTCAAATTCTTAGTAAGGGTAAAAGAAAGAAATATCAAACATATCAAATTCATAAGAACATAACATTTTGGAAATCTTACCCTCCAAAAGAGATCATAATTTTTATAACATGGGATAAATCATGGTAGTGAAATTTAATCCAAAAAAATATAACTTAAAACATGAAACTTTGTGGAATACACGCATAATAATAGAGAATCATTTCTTATTAGTCAAGACTAATTGCCAAGACTATCTTAGTGGAGAAAGTCCATTTCTGAACCGAGTTCACTCCTCGTTTCAGTCCTGTTTCACTGAACCGGATTAACCTGCCATTCCAGCCATGTCTATCTCATGAGATATAAAATCATTACCCAATGCATTGGAGGGGGATATAGGTCCCACCCATCTTATAATGATACCATTCTTATGTGTGCCACAAAATCATAAATCATACATCATTTCATAACCCATGTAATAAAAATGGAATTCTTAAACAACATGACATCATAAAACAATTCATATAAGATAAAGGAATTCATAAAAATAATTCCATCACAATATAATCAAATCAATGTAATAATAGGGATAGAAACATAACCCTATATTATCTTAGATGGAAAATAATTTTGATAAAACACTTGAACTCCATTCTTGAGGAAAATATCCTTTCTACTTCAAAAACATTTTCCTTTCTTAACATGTCATACAATTTTAAACTAATTAAAGTTGATTAAAAATAAACATGAACACTTGTAGAGGAAGCTTCTTGGAAATAATGTTTTAAAAATCCATTCATGCCGTATAAGTTAAAATAACATTCTTCTCGTACTTTTTTCGGAAAAGTCAAAAAGTACCTCGTACGAAAACCGACAAAAGATTCCTTTCATATCTTTTACTAAAAACTCACCGAAGGGTAAAATTGGATTTAAAAAATTGTAGGTGTATGGATACAATATTACATATCATGGAAACATGGATGTGGATGATAAAATACATCCCAGTAAACACCAAAGTATAAACAATCTCGGATAAAGTGAGATTGTGATATATTCCCTTACCTTAGGTCCAATTTGCTTCGTAAGTGTCCGAACCTCCTGTATAATGATTTAAATAATGTTATTGACTTATTACAGAATCATACTTATTTTTATGATATCATATATGGTCATATCCTTAGCTCTTATTAGTAATATTTCATTACTACTTGTTATTCGGGTGTTTATTACTTTTTTGTTCTTATGCGTGTTTTGTCGAATAAATTCTTATTTTTCTTTTTAGGTTATAGATAAATCATTTCCAGAATGGTATTAGTGTAATATATATCATATTAATTCATTCAATTCATTTATATAATCATTATACAATGAATATCATGTAGAACGAGTCGCATCACATCGTGGAGACGGTATTCCGTTCGTACGCACGAGCGATGATATCGTTCCCATGATTTTGGAATTGTATTGGAGTGTATATATACTATTTCATAATCAATATCACATTACAATAATCATATATAGTCATTATTTACACCATTATACCCATCCAAGTAAGTTGGTGGTGGAAAATAGATTACACCACGACGTGGAGATGGTATTCCGTACGTACGCACGCGTGGTGATTTCGTTTTCCATAGGATGGATAGATGGTGAAATAGGGTTGTTTCATACTTATAATAACATATCAGTATATGAGTTATACTGATGTTATTACTTCATAATGAAACAACTAAAGAAGAATAAGTTGAAGAAGAAAGAATTTGGAAAGGATCGGTAATGGATATTACCTCTTTTTTTGACGCACCTCTTCCTAACCTCCTCTTAGGGCACTAGGGTTGGTCTTTGAAGAAGACCAGAACCTCTAGGATGATTCTAGGGAAGTGGGGAAGTGAAATGGGCACGGTTTGGCCAATCTTGAAGGCTCAAATTGGTGTGAGGAGGAGAGGGAGGAGGTGCCCTTTTATAAGGGAGGAGAGGGGCACCTTTGGAATAACTAAAAAGATTATTTTATTATAAAGTAAAATTCGGTTTTTAATAGCTCCAAATTGATATATTTCGAAGATAAGGTGGGTATGGGTCGAAATACTCTCATCCAATAGAATTTAGACAAGTTTAGGTATCAATTTTAACCTTATCATTTAGATTTAACTTTAAGTTAGATAATTTATCTTTTACCGTGTCTTCTTGTTTTCTTACACTATAAGGTTAATAAACTTACTATATCAAGCCAAACGAACCCCAGGTTGTTTATTATTAATATATATAACCTTATCTAAGTCATTTTTTCAAACCTTAGATTTTTAAAAATAAAATAACAATTAATAATATAATATTTTTTTTAAAAACTATTTTATGTCAATTTTGACACAATTTAGTAATTGATTTTTGTGAAAATCATAAAAGAATTATTAGTTCAAACCATGTTAATTAAATAAATAATAACATGTCATATTGACCTATAAAATTAGTGTCATTCATAAAAAGTCTCAAATTAAATTTATTTGGGTATTTATAACATCAATTATGTCAATATTTCATTAATAAGATAATTACTGCATCATCTTTGTGTCATAAATAAATTAAATTATTTAATGTCTAAAAATTACAAATAAAATAGCATTACATAGGAAGTTTTTTAGCTTTATAATTAATATTTATAGTCGAATTTATCTTATGTATAACCCTATATTAAAAATGATTTACTTATTAAACTTTGATTTTAACTATTTTAACCCTTCTTTAAATAAATTAATAATAAATGTCCTAATCTAATCCAAGTGGGCCTAAATGGTCATATTTTTTTCCTAAGGTTGTTTTTGGTCGAATTACACTTATCCAATAGAATTAGGACATGTGTTAGGGTAATAATAATAACACTTTTACCCTTAATTTCCCTATTTACTTTTAACCGTGGTAAAAAAAGTAAAAAGTTACTATTCACTAAAAATTATTTTCATCTCATTGAACCACATTTTAGTCCTTAATATTAATCGTGTCACTCGGATTTTTGAAATTCTACTCAGAGAAGTGGTAAAATTAAGTTTTATGAAAAATTCAGTTTTTTAACTACCACTTAGTGGTTTCACTATTCATCAAAAATTGAAAGTTTTCAGAAAAATACCAAAATTTCACCCTAGGCTAATTTCGATATTCCGAATCCAAAAATGAAGTCCATTTTGAAAAATAAAATTTATAAAATTTCAAAAAGTGTCTATTACTATTCATAACGGCTAGTTTTAATAATATTTTAATAGCATATCGTTGTTTAGTGAAACTCGGTATTACGTACGACACAAGCTATCGAGGAAGGCCACGGTTGCGTGTAGAGAAAGTCAATCTAGTGTTGTGTGTAGTTAAAGATTCCTTTGATGATCTAAAAACAAAATATTTCTCATAAATGTCTCGGGTGTTACATTCTACCCCCCTTAAAATGAATTTCTCCCTCGAAATTCGTCACTTTTAACAAAAAGATGAGGATACCTCTCCCTCATCATATCCTCAAGCTCTCATGTAGCTTCTTCTAATTGGTGGTTCCTCCATATTACTTTCACCAAGCGAGTGGTCATATTTCGTAGGATTTTTTCACTACGATCTAGAATCTCTATCGATTGTTCTTCATATGAAAGATCTTGCTCCAGTGGTACAACTTCTGAGCTGAGTACATGTGAAGGATCAGGTATGTACATTATCAAGTGAGATACATGGAACACATCGTGAACTTAAGAGATATTCGGTGGAAGCACCAATCGGTAAGCTACCTTCCCAACACGATCCAGTATTTCGAAAGGACCGATATATCTAGGGCTCAACTTTCCCTTCTTTCCAAATCTCATGACCCTCTTCCAGGGAGATATTCGTAAGAACACTTTATCACCCACTTAAAACTCTAAGTCTTTTCTTCGGTTGTCAGCATAACTTTTTTGTAGACTCTAAGCTGCTCTTATGTGTTGTTGAATAGATCTGACCTTTTCTGCCATTTCATCAACGAGATCAGATCCTAATAGCTTTCTTTCCCCAACTTCATCCCAGAAAGTTGGAGCCCTACATTTCTTTCCATAGAGAGATTTATAAGGATCCATCTGAATACTGGAGTGAAAGCTATTATTATAAGAAAATTCCACCAAAGGTAGGTGTTGATCCCAACCACCTTTGAAATCTATAGAGAAAGCTCTCAAAATATCTTCTAGAGTTTGAATTGTTATCTCAGACTAACCGTTTGTCTGAGGATGATAAGCAGTGCTGAAACTCAACTCTGTATCCAGAGTATGCTGCAGACTTCGCCAGAACTTTGAGGTAAACCTCGGATCCCGATCAGATATAATATAAAGTGGTACTCCATGCAATCTTACCACTTCATTTACATATGTCCTGGCAAGCTGATCCAGAGATAAATCCTCTCTAATAGCAATGAAGTGTGCGGACTTTGTAAGACGATCAACTATGACCTAGATAGAATTATTTCCTTTGGATGTTTTAGGAAGTCCTGTGACAAAGTCCATAGTGATGTTTTCCCATTTCCATTCAGGTATGGGTAATGGTTGTAACATCCCCTTAGACTTTTGTCTCTCAGCTTTAACTTGCTGACAAACCAAGCATCGAGAGACATATTCAGCAACATCTCTTTTCATGCCATCCCACCAGAAGTACTCTTTCAGGTCCCTATACATCTTCGTGCTTCCAGGATGAATAGAAAATGAAGAACTATGAGCCTCATCCAGCAGATCCTTCTTTAATTCGGGGATGGGAGGAACACAAACCCGATTCCTGAACTTTATTATCCCATCACAATCAAGGTTGAATTCAAGAATATTATCACCTTCTTTTGTAACTCGACATCTTCTTTCTATGCCTCTTTAATCTTCACATGTATATACAGTTGAACATTAATTTGAGAAAGTTATGATTTTTCCCCTTCCATTATAATTCCAAGATCCATCCTTTGTAAATCCATAAATATTAGATCTTTTTTGATCCTCATCATGGATAAACTGGCATGGTCTTGTCGACTTAATGCATCTGCCACCTTGTTTGCTTTCCCAGGGTGGTAATGGATTGAGCAGTCGTAATCCTTAATCAGCTCCAATCATCTTCTTTGGCGCATATTTATCTCCTTTTGTGTGAAAATATACTTTAAACTTTTATGATCAGTATAAATATCACACCTTTCACCATAAAGGTAATGCCTCCAAATCTTTAATGCAAATATTACCTCAGCTAACTCCAAATCATGTGTTGGGTAATTTTGCTCATGGATTTTAAACTGTCATGAGGAATAAGCTATCACCATATCATTTTTCATAAGAACACACCCCAATCCCTTCTTGGATGCATCACTATAGATCAAAAACCTTTCTCCACTACAAGGCAGTGTGAGCACAGGTGCACTGGATAACCTTCTTTTCAAGTCCTTGAAATTATCTTCATATTCTTCCGTCCAAATAAACTTAACTCCTTTCTGAGGCAACTTGGTGAGTGGATTAGATAACCGTGAACAATATTTCACAAAACGTCGATAATATCCAGCCAAACCAAGAAAACTTCAGATCTCAGTTACTGTTTTTGGTCTCATCCATCTTTCGATAACCTCTATTTTTGCTGGATCCACAGATATCCCCTCTTTTGAGATTATGTGACCCAAAATGAAACTTTTTGAAGCTAAAATTCACACTTGGTAAATTTGGAATAAAGCTTCTCCTTTCTCATGGTCTTCAATATAATTCTCAAGTGATCTTCATGTTCTTCCTTGCTCTTTGAATATACAAGAATATCGTCTATAAAGACTACCACAAACTGATCAAGGTAGTCTCTAAAGACTCTATTCATCAGATCCATGAAGATAGCAGGGGCATTAGTAAGACCAAACAACATCACTATAAATTCATAGTGTCCATACCTTGTACGGAAAGCCATCTTTGGTATATATTCCCTTTTTACCCTTAATTGATGATACCCTGAACAAAGATCAATCTTGGAAAAGTATTAAGCTCCTCATAGTTGTTCAAATAAGTCATCAATGCACGAGAGAGGATATTTGTTATTGATAGTGATCTTGTTAAGTTCTCGATAATCAATGTAGAGTCTCATTGATCCATCTTTCTTCTTAACAAACAGAACAGGTGCTCCCAAAGGTGATGCACTAGGGCATATGAACCCCTTATCAAGATTCTCTTGGAGTTGCTTCTTCAATTCCTGCAACTCAACTGGGTCCATTCTATAAGGTGTCTTTGAAATAGGCAAAGCACCCGGTATGAGTTCTATTGAAAACTCAAATTCACAATTTGGTGGAAGACCTAGAAATTACTCTGGAAAGACATCATCAAACTCCCGTACAACGGGCATATTCTTAATCGTGAGTTTCTCTCCAACCATTTGAGATAAATAACCTTCATTTAGTTGAATCAAGACCCATAAGATGGATGAAATTTCCACTGGAAGGTTATGTTCATCCTTGCATCGATAGATGATCATATATTGATCTGGAATATGAAATGTGACTTCCCTTATTTGGAAATTGATATGAGCTCCATATAAAGAAATCCAATCCATGCCAAGAATCACATCAAATTACACTATAGGAAGGATCACAAGATTTTCAGGAAGCACTTTCCCACAAACATCAATCGGAGAAGAATTATAAACTTTTGATGCGACTGTTGTGCCATTAGGGGTTGTCACAGCTAACTCAACATCTAATTGTTGAGGTAATACAGCGATACCCTTAGAAAATTCTTCAGAAATAAAAGAGTGGGTGGATCCAGAATCAAATAAAACATTTTCTACTTTAGAGTGGATGGTAAGTGTACCTTTCACCACATCGTTATCGTACTCCACATCACTGATAGAAATTTCATGTGATGTTCCTTTGTCTTTAACCTTAAGATTTTTTTGATGTCGATCATCATCAACAACCCTTGGATTAGGGCATTTATTAGTATAATGCCCCATCTCCTTGCACTTGAAACTTTGAAGTGTAGTAGGTTCATTCTCTGTATCCCTTCCTTTGTTTGCATCATTAGACATCTTCTTCCCATCATTACAGCATTCAAATGCCCGATGAACTTCCTTTCCACATTTGAAACATTTACTTGTCCCTTTAAGACAACTCCCTCCATGTTTCTTTCCACACTTTGAGCATAAGGGAAAGCTCATCTTCTTTTTAGTGTGCTCTTTAGATTTTCCTTTGAATTCCATTTTCCTCTTCTTATCAAACCCATATGACTGATGGGTTACTCCAATCTCCATCTCAACTTTGAGAGCACATCGAATGATTTCCTCATAGTTATTGAAGTCCCTTATGGCTAAGGCCCTTCGAAGACTTGGTTTTAAGCCACTAAAGAATCGATCGATCTTACTCTCAGGTTGGATAATAAAACCAGAAGCGTACCTTTCAAGTCTTGTAAAATTTGCTTCATAGGTACCAACAGATTCATCATCCTTTTTCTTTAGTTCAAGAAACTCTTTCTCCATCTTTGTTCGGAGAATACGAGGGAAGTACTTATTGAAAAATAAGTTCTTGAACTCGTCCCATTCCATGGACACAATTTCATCTCTTTGCCGCGTATTCTTGATAAGATTCCACCATTGGTCAGCATCACCTTCCAAACGATACACTGCTAAGATGACTTTATCATGTTCAGAACATTGAAGAACTGAAAATATCTTTTCAGTAGTACAAATCCATTGTTCAGAAACTAATGTATCAGTAGACCCGCTAAAAGAAGGTGGACGCTGCATCATGAAGGATTCAATAGAATGTTTCTCCTTCCTTTGCTCATTTGGAAGTCCAGCATGATTCATAGATTGAGAAAGTTGTGTGAGAATGGATACAAGATTTTTCATTCCAGCTCCCATAACATTTGGTTGCTCAGGGGGACAATCATTTAATTGCCCACCGCATTTCGCATTAAAATGGTTCCTTCGGGTTCCAGCCATTGACTAAAACCAAGAATAATAGTGTGAGCAACACTAATTATAATAGGAAAACCACATAATCAAGAATAAAATTTCACACTTAAGGTCTTATCCAAGGTTATTAATGGTCATTTCTAAAACATTAAGTTTGTGTTCTATGATTAGACTTATCCTTAGGGTTCTTACTAAGGCTTTCACATCCTAGTTTCCAAAGGTTGACTATACCTTTCCTCTGATACCAACTATAACGACCCATACTTTACATACATTGTTATTACATAAATATTGAAGCACACTTATTATAACATATAACAAAACTAGGAAAGGATCATATAGGTATAGTGTCTTTAGAAACTGGGAAACATAAACAACTGGTTCATAAAACATCTACGTTGTCTCCCATTTATTTTATCATATCTAGAGTCCCTTTTTGGAATATCCTACTTAATATCCTTCTTCCTGACCTGGGGAAAAGAAAACATAGAAAAGGGTGATCTCAAATGCTCAGTAAGGGTAAACGAAAGAAATATCAAACATATCAAATTCATAAGAACATAACATTTTGGAAATCTTACCCTCCAAAAGAGATCATAATTTTCATAACATGGGATAAATCATTGTAGTGAAATGTAATCCCAAAAATCATAACATAAAACATGAAACTTTGTGGCATACACAAATAATCATAGAGAATCATTTCTTATTAGTCAAGACTCATTTCCAAGACTATCTTAGTGGAAAAAGTCCATTTCTGAACCGAGTTAACTCCTCGTTTCAGTCCTGTTTTACTGAACCGGTTTAACCTGCCGTTCCAGCCATGTCTATCTCATGAGATATAAAATCTTTACCCAATGCATTGGAGGGAGATATAGGTCCCACCCATCTCATAATGAATATTTATAGTCTAATTTATCTTATGTATAACCCCATATTAAAAATTATTTACGTATTAAACTTTGATTTTAACTATTTTGACCCTTCTTTAAATAAATTAATAATAAATGTCATAATCTAATCCAAGTGGGCCTAAATGGTCATAGTTTATTCCTAAGGTTATTTTTGGTCGAATTACACTTATCCAATATAATTAGGACATGTGTTAGGGTAATAATAATAACACTTTTACCCTTAATTACCCTATTTACTTTTAACTGTGGTAAAAAAAGTAAAAAGTTACTATTCACCCAAAATTATTTTCATCTCATTGAACCACATTTTAGTCCTTGATATTAATTGTGTCTCTCGGATTTTTGAAATTCTACTCACAGAAGCGGTAAAATTAAGTTTTATGAAAAATTCAGTTTTTTTAACTACCACTTAGTGGTTTCACTATTCACCAAAAATTGAAAGTTTTCAGAAAAATACCAAAATTTCACCCTAGGCTAATTTCGATATTCCGAATCCAAAAATGAAGTCCATTTTGAAAAATAAAATTTATAAAATTTCAAAAAGTGGTTATTACTATTCATAATGGCTAGTTTTAATAATATTTTAATAGCATATCGTTGTTTAGTGAAACTCGGTATTTGCGTACGACGCAAGCTATTGAGGAAGGTCGTGGTTGCGTGTAAAGCAAGCCAATCTAGTGTTGTGTGTAGTGAAATATTTTTTGATGATTTAAAAACAAAATATTTCTCATAAAAGTCTCGGGTGTTACATTGAAAACATATGTTGATGGCGCCGGCATGCAACCTGCTTGATTAGAGATATCGTGGTAAATGGATTATATTACACAGTAAGCGTCTGTATGAGATATTATGTCATCACAAAATTAAATTATTTCTCTATGGGTGGCTTTGCATGTTTCATGAAGCTGACCATGGACTTTGGGATACTTCACCTAACGTCACTGAGAAAGAGACCTACAGGATCACACACTATGTGTATCCAAAATATCAGTTAAATAATAATATTATTATTTATTATTTAAAATTTGAATAAATATTATTCATATACATGATTTAATAATTATTAATTTTTTATTGATTGCATATATTCCATCACTAGTTATATGAGACAATATAATGTGAGTAGAATATTGAATAAACATTTATTTGTTTTCTAGTTACTATAAAATTTATTTATTTATTGGATAATAATATACTGATATTTATTTAATAAACAAATAGTCATTATTCAAAGCTTGATAAATATTTTGGATGAATGGATAACATATTTTAATGGTCCATTGAGAAATAATAAATATTGAATATTATTTTATTAAATAATATTTAATTTATTTCGAAAGTTAAATAGATGTCATGAAATAATAATAATACTATTTTTATTTGACATGGGGTTTCACATGGATTAAATAAATAATAAAGGGAACATGTGAAATTACCTATTTTAACCATAGTGATATATAAATCAAATTTTATTATTTTATTTGAGTGGAAATTCATTTTATTGGTTGTGAAAAAAGAATTTGGGGAGTCCACTCCAGACATAGAGAGATCCATTCCCCAAGAATGGTCCCTAGAATAGAGAACATTTTTACTCCACCTCCCACTCTTAATTCGAAAGTGATCCAGGAGAACTCATTGGAAGAAGATCTCGAAGTGATCAAATGCGGACGACGCAAGTGATAGGATCTGTCGTTGTAGAACCTGGAGATTCCTACTGTGATCTTCATAGATTTTTTTAACACATATGGATCACCACTAGATGGAATCTACTACTGATTCCTACAATGTAATGATGTGACAACACAGATCTATTTTCAGATCCATTAACTAAGAACTAATTCCATCATAGTAATTAATTAACTAATAAAATTAATTATAAATAATATATGATGATCCTCTCTCTACTTGTATCATTTTAACCCTTTTTTAAAAGTTTAAATTCCATAAATCATGACACTTATCATTTTTTCAATCTTATATTGATCATCAATCATGAAAAAAATAAATGTTGGGCATGAACCATCGCACATTTCCACTATGCTCAGAACCTATAGGTTTCCCCAAAAACTTTATTGGAATACCTCTTTAGAGAGAGGTATAGTTTACGATTGAGTTATTTTTAGGATCAACACCAATATCTATTCTCACTTATAGGAAGGGTACTATTGAGTTGTGGATCTCAAAGGGTATCATGAGGGTTTGAAGGATAAGGGTTTCATATGACCAAGTACTTATCCCAGGGGTTCACCTATTCTTTTCACCAAGAAGGTGGATGGGACCCTCAATGTGATGTCCGGACCTGGGTGGCCTTGAAAGGTTCCTTGAAATGATGGCCCTCATCGCCCCATGTGTACCTCCTAATTTTCTAGTGGTTGACGACTTGTAGAGAGGGACTACGGTGTGACCATGGGGAGACATTACCCCCAAGTCAGAGTATCACAGTGGTGTGTAATATTTGATAAATAGAAAAAGTATATGTAAACTGATGGAACATCGGAAACAGACACTATCATAGTAGGACCTGAAACCATCCGTAATAGAAGCACATAAATAGTTTAAAATAAAGTGAAAGCATGAATTAATATCCAATTAGTGAATAATATTAAAAAATTAGTAACTCAATCATATAAAATAGATGATGATGTCATGTTTCTAAAAAAATGGTAAAACATGTATATATAGCAGTAGGGGGTAAAACAGAACATGTTATACAAAAGGTACAAAAAGGCCAAAAATCTATCCAAGCATCCTGAACTATATCCAGGTCATCATCCACCAAAATACCATCCTAAGTCATAAAATAATCAAATCATTCATAAGAGTACTCTTCTGCTTTTTTTACACTTTCATTTATGGAGTCCTCCTAGGTACCATCGGTGGCCGAGATAGGGTGAGATATAAACACTATAGGCCAACAGAAATGAAATCTTTAGATATTAAATATGTTTATATAACATGGTAGTCTTAAAATATAATAATGAAATGAAGTAATAATAATTTTCAATGAGTCATCATTCGTTTCGAAAGGAAAACCACACTTACAGTACCTGCTTCAGTCCATGCCTAAATTTCTTTGAAAAAATAACCAATGGATTCAATGCCCAATATTACATATATAGGGGAATCCATGCACAACATCATACTAATAGAGGGAATCCATCCCCGGTATCATAGTTGTAGGGATCTCCATGCCTAGTTTCAAAAAATAGGGTCCATATTTTTGGTATCAGAGTAGTAGGGGATTCCATGCATAGTATCACTATATAGAGACATCATTCCCAGTATCATAGAATAGGTATTTCATGCCCAATATCATGGAATAAGTTTGAAATGCCCATTATCATATTATAGTCTTCATGCATGTATATGACAACAATATTTTTGTCCAGACCCGACCCTACCCGGGCTCGAGCCGCAACTACCCCAAGCCCGCCTCCATAGGCCAGGGGCTGGCGACCAGCGCTAAAGGCACAATAAATTAGGGAGGCCTTTTCCTAAGTACCTGTACACACACACGCAAAACACTCAATGAAAAAGTGCAGAGTAAAAAAGAAAAGCAAAGGGAAACTGCTATAAATAAACCATAATGTGCATCGACCTCTAAAAGTACAAAGAAAGTGATGAAGGTAAACTGAAAAGAAAAGGGGAAAAACACGTGCCCAACCAGAAAAGTGCCACAACCTGGGAACATGTAAACAAAAAGGAAAACAGCTGGAAGGGTCCCCCACCTGGAACCCGACTCCGACCACTACACGCGGTCCACGCTCCTGAATTCTAGGCTCCTCTGACGTCACGTCCAACCTGTCCATAGTCTGCAAGGGCACACCAAGTGCAGGCAAATCCCAAGTAGGGGTGAGTATAAAAATACTCAGTAGGATACCCCGAAGGCTCTAGGGAGAAACAAAGGAGGTACCGAAGGGTGAGCAGTAGAGCGAATAGGGAAAAGTAAAGGAGTAAAACCGAGAGTGCAGTAAAGATTCCAGCTCAACCCAACAAGAGGAAAGAATGTAGACTCGTCCAGACACAAGGAGATGGAAACGGTGAGAAGATGAACTTCCCGTCGAGTACTCGCTACCTGTAGCAGGAGAGTATACTCGTCCAACCATGAGAAGCTAGACACGGAAAGCACATAGCATACCCCACGCGTCTTCGCCTCTCCTGGAAAAAAGAGTAACCAAACCCAAGAAGTGGGTACTAGAAAAAGGTATATACAAGTCCATATGCTCAAAAAGAAGCCCGAAAAAGTTCGTAAGGGGATCTCCATCTTATAGCTCAGCCCAAGAAAAGAGTAGCCAATAGTCCTAGAAGTAACACCATTGATGCCCAGCATCCCGCACGTCTGCCCCGAACTACAAGTTAAGGGATAAATCCCCGCACCTCGACACTATCCGCTTTGGGCAGCACTAACTCGCCCGCATGATTTGATGTCACGTCACAAGGACATGTCTCAGTGGGGAAAGTGCTCCTCATACTTGAGAGTTCTGGGGGAATGTCAAACTACACCACGTCATTGCCCCGCAGTCGAGAGGTCTGCTCAAAGTCGATAGGCGACCCCCTGCCCAGCCCTGCTGGAGGGTCCCTGGAAGTCGACGGGTTCCCACTACAGGGAGACCCGGAAAGTAGACGGGTGCCACACTGCCCAGTACCATAACAGGGTAATCCACTGGAGGGCGACCTGCGTAAAGTCGGAAACAAGACCACTACCCAGCCCAGCTGGAGGTAACCCCGGCATCGGGGACCACTGCCCAGCCCAGCTGGAGGTAAGCCCAGCATCGGGGACCACTGCCCAGCCCAGCTGGAGGTAACCCCGGCATTAGGGACCACTGCCCAGCCCCACTGGAGGTAATCCCGACATCGGGGACCACTACCCAGCCCAGCTGGAGGTAAGCCCAGAACTACTCTGGCCATCCCTACTGGATGGTACTGCTCGGTGAACACCGCTGTATGGATATCCCTGCTGGATGGTAACCCACTGGCAAGCTCTGCTCGAAACAACCTCAGCCCTACTGAAAACAACCTCAGCCCTGCTGGAAACAACCTCAGCCCTGCTGGAAACCACCTCAGCCCTGCTGGAAACAACCTCCTGGGTAGAGGATCAGTGCCCATGTAAAGTGTTGGTCATACCGAATCCAAAAGAACTCTACTAGGGGTCACGAAAGAACAGGAGAAACTCCCCATGCCTCTCAAGGCGATCACGCTTCAATCTGCTGAGTCACAGTCGAAGCGGACCGAGACAACTCATCCCAAAAAGTGGGGAAAAACACCCACACTATACGAACATCCGTATTCATAAACGGTGTCACAGTCCGGTGAAAGGGCACAGTACTGAAACCCCTCACAGTTGAAGAAACAGAGGAACAAACCATCTCTGTTGGCCAAACGAGAACATGACCAGGGGAAAACTCTACCCTGATGGTCAATAAACGAGAACAAAAGGGACCCTCTACGCCACGAGAGGTCAAAAATATGCAAACCAGATCACGAAAAGCACGTGGGGCCCACACGGCATGTGGCCCCAAGTCAACCCCAACAGAGCACACAAACGTTCTCAGGTACAACCATCCACATGTACCTCTCAGCATTCTCGCATACTCCCATAGAATTCCACGTCTCCAGCCCAAAGGCTAATGTGCACCCGGCACCCAATGTCAACACGAAGGCGTGAATGTAACAACTCCACCTCAAAGGGCCAGGCACATCCAAACACATCTTGTGAATCATTTATATCACTCTCCCAAGAGTGCGTGATCACACGCCAAGGGTTCTCTGCAAACACCACAGGAACAAACTCCACTGGCACACCTTTCGTGCTTCTACATTTAATAAGATCGCGTAAGAGGATTAGTCCGCCTGAAAAGATTACACTATTGTAATCCTCGCGGAAAAACACGCGAGATCAACTACTTACTCGCCTCCAATGAATATCTGATGGAAAAGTCACCAACACCGCCTCACACCCGAACGACGTCCCGTGATCCCGAGCCTCAGCCCCGAAAACAGTAGGGCGCATCACACCATTGTGATCCCCTCAGGAAAACACATCAAAAAGACTGTTCACTTGATCGCAACGGATATCCGGAGAAAAATATGCATTTCGGCGCACCGCACTTGAGTGGTGCTATGTGGGACCCGCATCCCGGTCTCAAAACACAATGAACGGATCACATCATTGCGATCTTCTCAAAAGAGCACACGGGATGGACTAATCACTTGTCCAAAATGAACACCCGGTGATAATGCTAAAAACCACCGTCAACTCCCAAAATGGCCCTCGCAGGGCCCGCACCAGCGTGCGGAATTAGAGCGGGCGGATTTCACCATTGCAATCCCCTCGAAAAAACATCCAGAAACGACTGATAGTACTCCCCGAATGGACGTCTGATGAAAAAGTCGTGAAACGCTGCACGCAGCTCGAAAGACGGGTCGTGGGGAACATGCCTCAACTTCGGCTTCAACGCCTGAAACCACCCTGGAAGGCTCCGCCTTTGTTCCAGGGTTCCAACGCCACTGACGGCATTCAAAACGGATGTCAGACGCGTCCACACCGTCCAAATTGAAATCTCCCGGAAAAACGTCAAAACACTTAAAGACGAGTCGCACCTCTAAGGCCACTTGTTTCAGGAATTAAAAATTCCTAAAACCATCTCAAAATTTCAGTCTCGTCGATACGGTTCCACTGCCACAGATGGCACTCAAAACGGACACCCATAGCGGAAAATACGGGCGTCCGAAAACCGAGGGGGCAAGGCCCCTTGGGCTGGACAGGCCCACGGCTTAGCCGCGTGGGCTGACCGCGGACTCGCGGTCCGCGTGCAAACCAGCCACGAGGGCCTGTCGTAGCGGCCGCGTGAAGACCTGCACGGTGCGGGTCTTTGTCGCCGCATCGGGCGGCGCGCCGCGACCCAGCGATCACCGCTCCCTGGCGACCCACCGCCGCGCCGAGGCGCTCCGCCTGAGCCCCAGCCTCCTCCTGAAGCCACCCCCTCACCCTGGACACCCACTGCCTCACGCCACGGCACCCGGCTGAGGCCGCCCAGGCGCCACGACACCCTTTTGAAGCCACCCGCGTTCCACCGCCTACCACCTCCCTCGGACCGCCAGAAGCCCTCAAAACCGGCCGGAAAAACCCAAAACCCGCAACTTTCGTCGGACGACCCCGGCCTCCCTCGAACTACAATTTACAAACCGAAAAGGGCGATGGAAAGATCATAAAATTTACTACATGATCATGGGATTCATGTGCAGATTTGACATCAATTCAATAATGTAAATTTAGGATGAACATGGTGCGGGAAACTAAAATGGAAACAAGATCCTACCTTGCAGGGCGCAGCCCGAAGCCTCTCGGTGATCCGCCAACCGCCACGCCTTGGAGAGGAGAGGAGAGGAGAATGGCTCCTCCTTGGTTGAGCTCGTCTGCCAGGGGTAAGGGAAATGAGGAAGGATAGGGGTGGGTTTAGGGATTAAATAAAGAAGAAATTAAATTAATTTAACCCCCAATTTATCTCGCGCCCGAAACTCTCGACGGGGTCGAGGTTAAGCCTCCCCTAGGGTAAACACCACCTCCCAAGAACAATGGCAGTCTCATAATTTTATTCTGAGGCCCCGTTCAAAAGTTATAAAGCTCAACTCCCAAGGCCGCCAAATTATGAAAACGCCCCTGGGGACATTTTTCACTGACGGCCCACGCCCGCAAAACTTACACCCCTCCTAGGGTAAACGACATGCTCAAAACTCAAAGGCGCCCTCGGTTTTCCAATTCAAGCCACCCTTTAAGAGATAATTACGTTTCAACATTAAAATAATAAATTAATTAATTAATTTATCCATTTAACGCTCCGAAAGAGAACGAGGGGTCCAAAAGTCCCGCGCCAACATTTTTTATGTCATTCCTAGGGTAAAAACCCCATTCCGGACCCATCCGTACACTCAGATCTCTGATCTGAATCACTGTTTAGGAGCTATCCCATTTATTTGGCGTTTCCAGTGTGAACGCACTAAAAATTTAATTCTGGCCACTCCGGGGCTCGGAATCACACGCCGTCTGAAGGCGCTGCTCTGGAATAACATAAAGAATATTCCAAAGTCATTTGTAGCCAAAAACGGGGTTCTTACATCATTCCCTCCTTCTAGATTTTCATCCCCAAAAAGCAAAACCTGGGAACACTCAGGGTATTAAGCCCACTCCTAGCTCCCCCGTACCCAGAAGAACTCTCACACAGCTCTGTGCCACCGCTCACAGACCAAAGGATTTGATCTGTTAATGTGAGTTCTACCCTCACCGATGTCGTGTATAGGAGCACGCACACCTCTTCTCGGGTGAGTCACGTGGGAGACGTCACGCACCCAAACCATCCATTGGGGTTAGGGAAAGGTGGTAGGGAACCTCACCATCCCTTTGCGTGGTCTCAAATGGTCCGATGGACCTCGGGGGTAGCTCACCTCCCCGGTCAAACCTCTGCGTTGCATGCCACGACAGGAATCACCGATTGGACATGGGATAAGGCCTGGTGATTCCCTCCTTCAGAATATCCATATGGTGAAGCACCCAAGGATATCTGGTCATGCAAGATTTACAGTAGATCTCTCATGACCAAGACTCTCTTAGATGCTCGAAAGGCGAAGGAGTCGCCACAATCGATGACTGAGAAAGGTCTCAGACCTTCTACTTTACTAACACAGGGTTACACCTGATGCCCTGCGTCACCCTGGTAACAACTCAAATAAGGAGCAGGGAGGAAAGCATCCCATAGACATAGTCTAAAGATTATACTGCAAGAAGTAGAAGAGCTGCAGAGCATACCTCTTGTCACCCCATGCTCAGTAGGATCGTAGACATCCAAAGCTCGCAGCTGTCTGTGGTCCCAACTGTCTGCTCCCAGAGCCTGGCATGGACCGCCTAGTGGTGATGGTAAAACCTCATAAAGTCATCCCCCACTACCAGATCCTCTCGCTCCTCTGCTAGAACCACCTCCCTGGGTACTACTCCGATTACGATGCTGCCTCTGTCGAGATGGCACACCTGCTGCCTGCCCGAAGCTATCTGCATGACTGGTCGGGAAGTCCCGTGCCAGGTGACCTTGCCCATCACAAGCATAGTTCTAACTCTCTTTGGGCTTCACTAGTGCCCTCTGGTGCCACTGTGGTGTGTGCCCATGCCCCTGAGTCCGGTTGTCAGAAAGCCACCCGCATCAAGGTTCTGCTTGCCGGCGCCCGCTAGCCGCGACAGACGTCTCAGCTCCAACGTGCCTACTGCCACCACCAACTCCAGAATGTGACAGGAATCCCTCTGTCACTAGTGCTTGCTCTAGAACCCTGGAATATGTGGAAATTCCCAATGGTACTATGATAGCACAAATCTCTTGGCAGAGACCCTGCTCAAACTTCCGCGCTCGGAGGTTGTCGTCATGGACCAAGTCTGGGTAAAAGCGTGCACAGTCGGCGAAACTAGTCGCGTACTCGGCCATCATCATCCCTCCCCGCTGAAACTGCAGGAGCTCCTGAATCCGAACGGAGCACAAGAAGGAGGGGAAAAACTCCTCATGGAACAACAACTGGATGTCACCCCACGAAAGCGATGACTCGTCAAGAAACTGAGTCACCAGACTCCACCAACACCAAGATGCTCCACGAAAAAGGTTGGCTGCCAAAGTCACTCTCTGATCTGCCAGCGTCTGCACAAGCCTGAAAAGGTGATCCACTACCTCTAGCCAAACCTCTACTGCCTGAGGGTCTGTCTCACCACTAAAACTCATCCATCTCTGCCGGTGGAACTCACGGAGCGCGCTCAACCTGCGCTCAAGCTCAGCTTGCTCTGCTGAAACTGCCTGCTGCTTAACAGGTGGGGGTGCTGCTACCGGCCCACCCGGAGAAAGGGGCTCACATGATGGGTCCTGGATTGTGGTCTCGTAGCTCATAGGTTCGTCGTCACGAACCAAAGCTGGTATCCTGGTTGGCTGTCTTCGCGGAGACATTGTGAATATTATCAAGGAGTGTCGTGGTCAGATGAGCATATATGTATATACCAATAACAACAATGATGGGGAGCTGACTCAAGAATGACATTCGAAGACTCAATCCTATGTGATGCACAAACAAATTTTCCTTGAAACACATGTCTCAGCATGCCGAGTCAACAAGCGGGTTATCAAGGTGCTAGTGAATTGATACGTCGGCCTCCGCACCATCACTGGACTCCCTGGCCTAAGAGTCGCTCTCAAGATGCATTAACACTGTTGCCCTATATCCCAACCAATTACTTTTATTTTAGGGAAGTCCGAACAACATCCCAAGGAATGAACCACATCTGATACCACTTTGTCACGACCCGACCCTACCTGAGCTCGAGCCGCAACTACCCCATGCCAGCCTCCATAGGCTAGGGGCTGGCGACCAGCGTCGAAGGCACAATAACCCGGGGAGGCCTTTTCCTAAGTACCTGTACACACACACGTAGCACACTCAATGCAAAAGTGCAGAGTAAAAATAAAAGAAAAGGGAAACTGCTATAAATAAACCACAATGTGCATCGACCTCTAAAAGTAAAAAGAAAGTGTTGAAGGTAAACTGAAAAGAAAAGGGGAAAAACACGCACCCAGCCAGAAAAGTGCCACAACCCAGCAACACGTAAACAAAAAGGAAAACAGTTGGAAAGGTCCCCCACCTGGAACCTGACTCCGACCACCGCACGCGGTCCACGCTCCTGACTCCTAATCTCCTCTGACATCACATCCAACCTGTCCGTCGTCTTCAAGGTCACACCATGTGCGAGAAAATCCCAAGCAGGGGTGAGTATAAAAATACTCAGTAGGATACCCCGAAGGCTCGAGGGAGTAACAAAGGAGGTACCAAAGGGTGAGAAGTAGAGTGAACAGGGAAAAGTAAAGGAGTACAACTGAGAGTGCAGTAAAGAGTCTAGCTCAACCCAACAAGAGGAAAGAAGGTAGACTCTTCCAGACACAAGGAGCTGGAAACGGTGAGAATATGAACTTCCCGTCGAGTCTTCGCTACCTATAGCAGGAGAGTAGACTCGTCCAACCATGAGAATCTAGACACGGAAATCACGTGGCATACCCCGCGCGTCTTCGCCTCTCCTGAAAGGAGAGTAACCAAACCCAATAAGTGGGTACTAGAACAAGGTATATACAAGTCCATATGATCAACAAGAAGCCCGAACAAGGTTGTAAAGGGATATCCATCCCGTAGCTCAGACCAAGAAAAGTGTAGCCAACAGTCCCAAAAGTAACACCATCGATGCTCAGAATCCCACACGTCTGCCCCGAACTACAAGTCAAGGTATCAATCACCACACCTCGACATTATCCACTTTGGGTGGCACTGACTCACCCGCACGGTTTTAGGTCGCCTCACAAGGACGTGTCTCGGTGGGGAAAGCTCTCCTCATACTTGAGAGTTCTGGGGGAATGTCAAACCACACTACGTCACTGCCCCGCAGTTGAGAGGTCTGCTCAATGTCGACAGGCGGCCCCTTGTCCAGTCCCGCTGGAGGGTCCTTGGAAGTCAACGGGTTCCCACTACAGGGAGACCTGGAAATTCGACGGGTACCACACTACCCAGTCCTGTAACAAGGTAATCCACTGGAGGGAGACCCGGCTAAATTCGGCGACAGGACCACTGCCCAGCCCAGCAGGAGGTAACACGACATCAGGGACCACTGCCCAGCCCAACTGGAGGTAATCCCAGCATCGAGGACCACTGCCCAGCCCAGCTGGAGGTAAGACCGTCATCAGGGTCCACTGCCCAGCCCCGTTGGAGGTAAACCCGACATCGGGGACCACTGCCCAGCCCAGCTAGAGTTAAGCCCGGAACTGCTCTGGCCATCCTTTCTGGATGGTAACCCACTGGCGAGATCTGCTCGAAACAACCTCAGCCCTACTGGTAACAACCTCAACCCTGCTGGAAACAACCTCAACCCTACTGGAAACCACCTCAGCCCTGCTGGAAACAACCTTCTGGGTAGAGGATCGGTGCCCGCGTAAAGTTCTGGTCACACCGAATCCACAAGTACTCTACCAGGGGTCACGAAATAATGGGAGAAACTCTCCAGGTCTCTCAAGGTGATCCTGCTTCAATCCACTAAGTCACTGTCGAAGCAGACCGAGACAACTTATCCCAGAAAGTGGGGAAACACACCCACACTGTACGAACTCCCATAGTTGTAAACGGTGCCACAATCTGGTGAAAGGGAATGGTACTGAAACCCCTCACAACTGAAGAAACAGAGGAACAAACCATCTCTGTCGGAAAAATGAGAACAGGACCAGGGGAAAACTCTACCCTGCTTGTCAACAAATGAGAAAAAAGGGACCCTCTACGTCACGAGAATTCAAAAATACGTAACGCAGATCAATGCATGCACATGGGTCCCACACGATGTGTGGCCCCAAGTCAACCCCAAATGAGCACACAAACATTCTCAAGTACAACCATCCACATGTACCTCCCAGCATTCTCGCATACTCCCAAAGTATGCCACGTCTCCATCCCAAAGGCTAACATGCACCCGACACCCAACGTCAATGTGAAGGCATGAATGTAACAACTCCACCTCAAAGGCCCAGCCATGGACAACCACATCTTGTGAATCATTAATATCACTCTCCCAAGAGTGCGTGATCACACGCCAAGGGTTCTCTGCAAACACCGCAGGAAGAACCTCCATTGGCACACCTTTCGTGCTTCCACATTTAATAAGATCGCGTAGGAGGCTTCGCCCGCCTGAACAGATTACACCGTTGCAATCCTCATAGAAAAACACGCAAGATAGACTACTTAATCTTTTCCAACGGATATCTGATGGAAAAGTCACCAACACCGCCTCAGGCCCGAACGGCGTCCCGTGATCCCGAGCCTCGGCTTCGAAAATAGTCGAGCGCATTGCACCATTGCGATCCCCTTGGGAAAACACGTCAAAAAGACTACTCACTTGAGCGCAATGGATATCCGGAGAAAAAGATGCATTTCGGCACACCACACACGAGCGGGGCTACGTGGGACCCACATCCCGGTCCCGAAACACAATGAACGGATCACACCGTTGCGATAGTCTCGAAAAAGCACACAGGGTGGACTAATCACTTGTCCAAAACGGACACCCGGTGATAATGCTGAAAACCACCGTCAACTCCCGAAACGGTCCTCGCAGGGCCTATACCAGCGTGCAGAATTAGGGCGGGCGGATTGCACCATTGCAATTCCCTCGGAAAAACATCCAAAAACAACTACTCGTATGCCTCGAACAGACGTCCGATGAAAAAGTCGTGAAACGCTGCACACAGCTCGAAAGACGGGCAGTGGGGCCCGCCCCTCAACTTCGGGCTCAACTCCTGAAATTACCCTGGGACGCTCCGCCTTGGTGCCAGGGTTCCAACGCCACTAACGGTGTTCAAAACAGACGTCAGACGCGTCCGCGCCGTCCAAAACAAGATCCCCCAGAAAAACGTCAAAACACTTAAAGACGCGTCACGCCTCCGAGGCTCCTCGTTTCGGGAATTAAAAATTCCTGAAACCATCTCAAAAGGTCTGTCTCGTCGATAAGGTTCCACTTCCACAGACGAAACTCAAAACGGACACCCGTAGTGAAAAATACGGGCGTCTGAAAACCAAGGGCCGGTCGAGGTAGCCGCGTGAAGACACGCGCGGCTTGGGTCTTTGTCGCCGCACGGGGGTCCCGCGCCGCGACCCCGTGGTCGCCGCTCCCTGGCGACCCGCCACTACGCCGCCGCGCTCCACCTGAGCCTCGGCCTCCTCCTTAAGCCGCCCCCTCACCCTGGCTCGCTGCCGCCTCACGCCGCGCCACCCGCCTGAGGCCGCCCGCGCGCTGCGACTCCCTCCTGATGCCGCCCGCGCGCCACCGCCTTCCACCACCCTCGGACCGCCAGAAGCCCTCAAAACCGGCCGGAAAAACCCAAAAACCCGCAACTTTCTCCAGAAGACCCCAGTCTCCCCTGAACTCCGATTTACAAACCGAAAAGAGTGATGGAAATCTCATAAAATGTAATACACGATCACGGGCTTCATGTGCAGATTCGACATCAATTCAATAATGTAAATTTAGGACGAAAATGGTGCGGGAAACTAAAATGGAAACAAGATCCTACCTTGAAGGGCACAGCCCGAAGCTTCTCAGTGATCCGACGGCCACCACGCCTTGGAGAGGAGAGGAGAGGAGAAGGGCTCCTCCTTGGTTGAGCTCGTCCACCAGGGGGAAGGGAAATGGGGAAGGAGAGGGGTGGGGTTAGGGATTAAATAATGAAGAAATTAAATTAATTTAACCCCCAATTTATCCTGTGCCCAAAACACTCGACGGGGTCGAGGTTAATCCTCCCCTAGGGTGAACACCACCTCCCGAGGTCTCGGAATTTTAAGCCGATGCCCCATTCAAAAGTTATAAGGCTCAACGCCCGAGGCCCCCAAATTACAAAAACGCCCCCAGGGCCATTTTTCACTAACGGCCTGCGCCAACAAAAATTACACCCCTCCTAGTGTAAAAGACATGTTATGAACTTAGTGGCACCCTCGGTTTTCCAATCTGATCCACCGTTTAAGAGATAATTATGTTTCAACATTAAACGAATAAATTAATTAATTAATTAATCTGTTTAACGTTCTGAAAGAGGACGAGGGGTCCAAACGTCCCGTGCCGACATGTTTTATATCGTTCCTAGGGTAAAAAACCCATTTCAAACCCATAAGTACACTCAGATCTATGATCTAAAGCATCGTTTAGGAGTTATCCCATTAATTTTGCATTTCTAGTGTGAACACCCTGAAAATTTAATTCCTGCCACTCCGGGGCTCGGAATCGCACACCGTCTGAAGGCGCAGCTCTGGAATAACATCAAGAATATTCCAAAGTCCTTTTTAGCCAAAAAAAGGGTTCTTACAGTTTTCCATTCCTGTATCATAGAATAGGGGATGTGATGCCCAGTATCACATTTATAAAGAGACATCATGCTCGTATCAAAATTATAAATGGAATCCATGCATGAATCACATTTTAAAAGGGTATCCATATCCATATATATATAACGTATTTAATGGTTTCAATTCCCATTTACTATAATTATAAAGGGTCATCATTTCCTTCCATCGGTATCGATAGGTAAGCATTAGTGTTAATACGAGACAATGGACAATTAATCACTCATAAACATTTAAAACCCAAAAGGTACTAACTATTGTACCATTTTACAAGGTGACATAGTCATATCACTCACCTCCATTCATTACATCTCAAATTTATATGTGTGTTATCCATTCTACAACACCACATACATCCATTAACAATTATCATATCACCATTTATAAATATTTCCAAATAGTCTAACAAGTTCTTTTCATATACACACATGAAATATAATTAGGCATGTAATAGAGAACAACCATAGGGGTGGATAACTCTATGGTAAATGATCTAAACATGTATTTAGGTCATAACAATTTATATGGTTCTAAACATAGAATCCAGTTCAAGGCAGATATAATTTATAACCACACATGGTGAAAATGGCATGTCGCATAATGGAACATATTATTAAACACCAAGACCATAAGGGATAAATACAATACCACCTAAATCAAGATCATAGATTAGTAATCATCTAATATCGTCCATTTTTATGGTCCATATTGAGATAATACAACAAAATGAATGAATGCAAGGAAAATAGTGCATATGAGCTTGCACCAAAATGGATTTTTTGAGAGAATGATAAATGAAAATGGGTGAAATATGAATGAATAACTTACCATAGTAGATCCAATTAGATGAATAAATGTTGAATCATAGTTCAAATCAGTTTTTTATCCAAGAACCTAACTAACTTCCAAGGAGATAACTCTCAAAGTAGAGGAGGAGCTCATTTATCCTCTGGAGGAGAAATGATAGGGAGGGTTGAGTTAAATGAATTTAATGGAAGACATAATTTCACCCAAAATTTTAAGGAAATAATGTTTAACTGCATAGTTTTCCGAACCATGTAACTACCATGTCCACGAAGCTACCTTAATGGGTGACCCCATATGGGTTGGTTTCACGGTTTGAGAAACCATACACCAACCATGATACTTAGATCTACTAAAAATTATAAACCACCCACATTAGCTTGTAGCCCTAGGTTCATGTTTAGGGGAATTAGTTTACCCTTTTTTTCATTCTTGAAGGCACCGCACAATTAGGATAATATATAGGGGTTGTCTCACAATTTTTCTTCTAACCATATGACCTATGCATTTTTTAAACCGTTCGGGGTTCGGATCTCCAGAAAAGCCCCAAAAACGCCCATAATATCCTTGAACCTATTACGCATCCATCAAGGGTCAAAGATAATGAAATGGATATAAATATAAAGGTAATTTTCCTCAAATAAAAAAATGGGTTCTTAAAGTCTTCCCCCCATAAAGAAACTCGTCCCCAAGTTCACCTCCTCAGGGAGAAGAAACACTATCAAAGAATAACTCTAGACACTAATCATGTACATCGAACTTGCACTCCCAATTCCCATCATGTACCCAAATGTGATTCCATATCACCCGTAATAAATGAAAAAACGGCCTTTGAGAACCTTTATTCCCTTTTCAATGATGTGTATATGAACTCCTCAAAATATGAATCAACATCTTTCTTAACCTCCTCAAGATACAAAATATGAGACATTTCAACATGATAATGGTGAAGAAATGAAATGTGGGAGACATCATGCTTGAAATAAAAACTAAGAGAAAATATAAATGGATAAGATACTATCATGACCCCCTCTACACAATGTATACCCCTCCTGGGAAGGCAATGTGAGAAGGGAGATAATGACCCCTGAGTCCCGCCTCTAGTTGACCCTGGGTTGGTGACTAGCACTGATTGTATAGTAAACACATAGATGGGAGGCATTATCCTCAAAGGTAATACATGCGGAAGAGAGAGATAAGATAGACACTAACAAACTCTAACTTAGACTAAAATAAAAAAGAAATCCCAAGTACACATATGTAATTTCATGAAAAACTACTACAACTGAAAGGGGAAAACTGCAAGTAACCAAAAGAAAGAAAAAACAATAGCAACCCTGAACCCCAAATAGCTACTAAAACCTCAAGCTTGTAGAAACTAGCCTAATCTCCAACCATCTCCATGAAAACTGAAAAATACTTTATATAAACATAGGCTCAGTATAACAGTGTACTTGGTAGGATCCTCCTTGAATCCTCTCATGCAATAGTAAAGAAATCATGATAAAGCACGGTGAAAAACAAGTGAAACTAACTCATCACTTAAAAAATAATACTATTTTCCTAGCCTCATCGTGGCTACTCTCACCATGTAATGCATACAAGAGTGTATAATATAATAAAGAATATCAAGGTTACCCAGCTACTACTTCCTACTAGTTTTCCGATTTGCCCCAACATCGCACATCCTAAGAATCTCTCTTCAAAAAGGCTTCCCTATAGACACCTAGTCAATACACCAAAACATGAAACTCATTCAAAAATACCACCATGTCCACGTAATCAAAGTAACCAAGTAGTTTTTGGTAGCCACCACAACTCGCATAACGTGTATCATACGTCGGGTATTAAACCTCAATCCATTATAACCCATACACCAAGTAAGGATCCTCAAGCCATCTTAGACTATACACGTTACACATATAGTAGTCCATAATAAACTATATCTAGAATTTATGTTTGTGAATAACCATAATCCATTATATCCCTCTACATACATATATGGGAAAAACTAACCACTGTGCCTACCAGCACAAGTAACTACTAAGAGAAGAGAGCAGGGACATAGGGGGTAGTCATCCATCCATCCCCCCACCAGAATGTTGGGGAAAACACCCCACAGGGCTCCGAATCCTCAGGGTGTCAGTTTCCCTAACTGACAGGGTGGAGTAGCGTATAGAAACACAAAAAGTACAACATATACCTTATCTCACAACCACACTCTGGGCATAACCTAGTCTTAGACTCAACTGCAGCTAACATCTCTCTGACTCCCAGCTGCCACTTCTAAGACAAGGTATCCTATAATCACACAACAATTTAAAGAGATTTATTACATTAATTCATTTCCTTTTTATTAGTTCCACTTTATGTTAATTAATTTTTTAAACATTAATTAACCATTAAAAATTCGACATTAAATTTCATTAGCATCACTCCCATGGTCTACTATCCCTTTAAAAATTGTAACCTTAGAATTAGGTCCCAGCAAACTCCAACCCCATGGGTTAACATCATTTATTCAATTATTTATTTATATAATTACTTTCCCATAATACCAGGCATTCTAGAAAAACATTCTATTCTACTAAAAACAATGGGGCTCAACATGGTGAGTAGATGAACTACCAATCGGGTCTTTTCCACCTATAGTAAGAGAATAGACCCATCCTCCCTTGAGAAGCTAAACACTGAAAGCACGTGGCATTCCAAATGCGTCTTCGCCCCTTTCCGAAGAAGGGTAAGAAATTCCAAATTCCTTGAGTAGTGGGGAAATTAAAGTTGATAAATAACCAATAAGAATCGGTAAGAATAAAAATATTCAAATCCAACCCATTTCATCATCCACAACGTCCTCCCTAACACCTACCTGCATAAATCGATAAATCTCAGCACTCTAGGCGTCATCTACAGCCACAACCAATAGGCCTCCCTGCCCCCACATATCACAACAGATCACATCATTAGCTAAGCAACAAGAAAACAACCATCATATCAATTGGGCTCTTGGAACTTAAACAAGAAAGAGGATAACTTAGAACCCTACAAGGAATTATATTCTATCCAATAACTAGTTCTTTAATCCATCTTGGATTAAAAAATTTATTATTCGTAGGTTCTAGATCAGAAAACCTAACTAGTAATCTATCACAATAAATTAAACATGCTTACTACACCAATTTAATTAACATAATATTACAATAAGAAGAACCTGATTCATTTACATGCCTCTTTATCTTTATCCAAACAATTATCGATTAATTATGGCTTTACATTCTTTACCAATTTCCATAAATAATAAAAACCTAAACAAAACAAGCATAGATATCACACTATCTATCAAAACAAGAGGCAATAACATATGATCGATATCAATTTATTTATCCGGTTCAAATATTTATTATGTCAATTCCATTGTGATCTTGTGGGATAAAACATGCTAACTATACAGTTTCACATAAAATAAAATAGAAGCAATGAATCCTTTACCTCAAATGGTTCATGTTGTTCTTTATATGAGAACGATCCACACCAAGGATCACGATCACCTCCTCCTGTGACAACTATATCCACCCGAGGATGCCGCGGTACGACCGAACCAACCAAAACCCAAGAAAACTCAATTAAAAGTATGGGGGTCACATACCATAAAATGTCAAGGAGAAACCAAATGAGATGAACCAAAACGAAAAAAATAAAACATACCTTTTATAGATGAAGGATTGACACTTGGTGCTTGCACCAAAATAGATGGTGCGCATGGAGCAGTAAGAAACATCAAGGAGAAATGATCTGAGGATTAAGGTTCGATCACACCACTGCTATGGTAAGAAGGAATGGTTCATGCATCTCACACTAGGGAATGAAAAGGTAGAAAAAGATAGGAAGATATATCATCCCTTTAGAAGATTTAATGGAGAAACAGTTTATGATACGTTGGATTTTGTATTAAAAGTAGATCTCATTAAACCACATGGATTGACCAATTAAAGGCATCCTGGGATATAGGAAAATTAATATAAGAGTTATGAGATTTTATTTGGTCTTAAATCCCTTAAAACAAGGCCTTGAATGCATTTTACGTCAAAGAAAACATCAAAGGGGTGAACTGTAGGAAGCTGGAAACATTGCACACCTACCAAACCTAGAAACACTATACATGATTTAGGAAACACTGTACACTCACCGATCCTGGACTCACTAATCCTAGACACACTGTTCACAAAATGACTCACTGATCCTAGAAAAACAGTTCACGAAATGACTTACTAATCCATAACTCACCGATCCTAGAAACACCGTTCACAAAATGACTCACCGATCCTTGAATCACCGATCCTGGAAACACTATTCACAAAATGACTCACCAATACTAGATGCACCGATCCTAGAAACACTGTTCATGTAATGACTCGTCGATCCTGGATTCACCATGTCACACCCGGACATGCGCGTTTATTTTATTTTATGATTTCTTTGACTTTAAATTATATTGCTGCGGTTCGTGTTCAGTATCGGACCAGGTTTTTGAGTTTTTGTTAAAATGTGCGCTTTTTGACGCGACGTCGTCGGGCGCGTGAGCGGAGCCTGTTCTGGAAACCCCGCTCGTCCCTGCCCGGTGTATTTTCGCATCCCGTTGTCTTTGGAAAATTTTAAATAGAGTCTTTATTTTTAAATCGCGCGTTAATTGTTGCGTCGTTAAAATTTTTAGTGCATTAAGAATTAATTATCAATAAAATGATAGGAACACCGTTATTGTTTTTATTTTATTTTATTTTATTATTTTATCACTATGATTATCATTATCATTATTATGTTTATCATTATGTTATAGATAAATAATTAATGTAATTTTTAATGTTGCGAAAATTAGTGCAATCGTTATTAAATGTGATTTGATATTAATCTTTATTATTGTTATTATTATTATTGTGATTAATTATTATTATGATTTGATTTTATTTGATTTTATTTTTCTTTTCTTTTCTTTTATCTTTTCTTTTTTTTTCCTTTCCCTCTCTAACCCTAGCGGCCCCCCTTATATCTTTTTTTTCTCTTCTCTCTTCTCCCCGCGGAAGCAGCCGCCTCCTCTCCTCTTCTCCCCCCCCCCCCCCCCCCGCTATCCGCCTCGGCACCCCTCCTACCTCCTGGTGCAGCGCACGGCCCCCCGACCTGCTCTCCTCTCTGTCCGCCGCCGCACTCAGCCCAGCACCCTGCCTGCCCCGCACCTCCTTGCAGCAGCGCGCCCGATCCCCCTCAACAGCCGGCCGACCACCCTTGCACCCCTCGGCCGCCAACTCTTCCCCTTGGCTCGCAGTAGCACCGCGGCACTCAACTCACTCCGGCACTGCCGCACCGGGCTTTTCCGTTGCCGACGTACCTCCTCCGGCCGAACCGCCGTCGTCCGGTCCCTGCATGCGCAGCACCCTCCAGCTCTCGGCCTTCCCCTTCTTCTTCCTCCTCTTCTTCTTCTTCTTCTTCTTTTTCTTCCTCCTCTCCCCCCTGGTCCAGCCAGCCCGCACCTCCTCTGTCCGCCGTCGCACCCAGCCGCACCTCCTACCTGCAGCGCGCCCGACCCGGCGCCCGACCTCCTTCTTCTCTTCTCCTTCCCCCCTTCCTTCTTCTCTCCTTCTTCCTCTTCTTCTTTCTCTTCTCCTTCCTCTCCTCTTCTTCCCCTCCTCTTCCTCTCCTCTCCTTCTTCTTCCCTTCCTTTTTTCTTCCTCTTCTTTCCCGTTCCGGCGCCCCTGTTCGGCCTCCTGCCCGCAGGTTTCTTTCTGTTTCTTTTTATTCATTTTATCTTATTATTTTAACTTATCTAATAATACATTTTGTTCTTTTTTATTATTATTATTAATATGTTAGTTATTATTATAAATATTAATATATTATTATTCTATTCTTATTATTATTATTATTATTATTATTATTATTGTTAATATTATTATGATATTATGATTATGATTATTATTATTATTATTATTATTATTATTATTATTATTATTATTATTATTATTATTATTATTAATTTCATTATTATTACTATTATTATTATTAATCTTATTACTTTTGTTATTATTATTATTATTATTATTATTAATTTCATTATTATTACTATTATTATTATTAATCTTATTACTTTTGTTATTGTTATTATTATTATTATTATTATTAGTATTACTACTTTGGCCTTTTCTTTGTTAGAAGGTTTTATAAACTTACGGTTGTTTTTGGTAGGTTGAGGTTTTTGAGGGCCCGCGCAGGGCGTTTCCAAGTGAGCGCCACCGCCGCGCCTTGTTTCCGAGGTTCCGTCATCGCCGCGCTTTAGTTCCAAGGTGAGCATCTATTCCCGCCGCTTGGTTTCGAATGCTCTGGTGAGTTTTGGATGTGTCTGAGTCCTTGAAATTGTTTATGCATAGTGTTAGACTTTGTCACGTGGTTTCGGACACACGTCGTGTCATCGCGCCTTGGATCCGAGGTTGTTGTGTCGACGCGCTTGGTCTTGAGGTAGGTTCCCTTTGCACTGCTTTTAAAATTTAAGTTATATTATTTCATGATGTTTGCGCACCCTAATTGTTCAAAATCAACATTTTATTAATTTTAATAAATATGAGATAATATACGATAATTAATTTTTAATATAAGATGGTTAATTTTTAAATGGTTAATTAATGTCAAAAGGAGCCGTTTATTTTATACACGACACATGAAACATCCTTTTGACGAGCGGACACCCAATAATGAAAGAATGCCCGTTTGGCTTTTAAACATAATTCACGGAATGTAAAACAGAGTTCTGGTTTAATGAGAAATTATTTCTTTTGAAGCATGGACAAATACTTTGGTTCGTTTGCAAAAATTGCCCGGTTGGCTCTTAAAGTTTATTTGGAAAAGAAAATGGTTTGGTTTGGTTTATAAAAATACTGGCAACCTGTGAAGTAGTGTTTTGTGGATTCTTCAAATAGTTTTAAACTGGTTTTGGTAGTAATTGTGAACTGTATTAAATGCCCGTTTGGCACTTTATGGAAAGCGATGGAAATGTTTTTATAAAAACCCTCTTAGGACGACTCTCAAGCCTTGGTTGCGATTGATTGTTTGGGAGGCCGCGCTTAGAGGATCTCGGGTACTTGAGTAGAAAAAGGCATGAGGTTGTCCCATGGAGTGGCTCGGGGAATGCCTGTTGTTCTTTATATATATGGATATATCTGATTGGATGCTCGGTTGGCATCGGTTGGCTCACCCCCTTTTTCTTAAACACTTGAGACATGGGAATCTGGCATATTGAGAGAATATTCTAAGAACGATTGCTGCACTGGTAGGTTATGGTACTGACCAGTGGCCCATAGTAGGTGGATATATTGGGTTTATTACTATGGGATTTGCCCTCGACCTGCCTGTGAGTGGATGGTCGAGCGTTTTGTTTGTTTTGATTTCATCGTGACATGTCAATAAGGATGATTTCTCATGTATTGGTGTCTTCTGGTTTATTCTCGATCTCCTAGGTTCACCCATGTCTATTCAGCTTTTGTAGCTTGCAGTAATGATTATGATGCTCACCTGTATACCTACATTGCCCTTGCTGTGTGTTTTACTTTATGCATTCTGGTGTATTGTTTTCTTTGGAAAATGGTAAATTGATTTTGATTAGGTTTCGAAAAAAATTGTTTTCAAATGAAAGTGTTTAATCCCTTTTGTACAAATTTGAAAATATAAACATCACTTTCCCCTTTTCCTGAAATGTCATTGGCACTAATGAAATGAACACGAATTTGTAAAATGGCTAAGGGCAATGGTTCGTACTTTGTTTTTAAGTAGAATATTATTAAAAACATACTTTTATAGATTGTAGTTCAAACTTGAAATGATGTTTCTTTTATTTTAAAGGTAGTGCATCGGGAATAGATATCGGGCTAGCCTACTGAGTTTTAATACTCACGCCTATAGTTCTTTTCTGTTTTTAGTGTTTGTGCAGGCTATAGCTTGAGTGCGCTCGCCTAGGGCGACGCTTGATCGTTGAGTCGGAGAGCGACCCGCGAGGTCGCACGGAGTTTGATCGCACGTCGTGTTTGGTTAGTTTGAGTCCTGTTTGTTCATGTTTAGTCACTTTGTTTAGTTTATCTTTTTTTCTGCGCTGCTCTATTTTATCTTTGCTTTCTTATTTATTTATATTGGGCGAAATCGTTCCCACAGTCTCTAATGATGCCCTGGCGCTTGTCGCCAGCCCGGGAGGATCGGGAACGCCTCTCGGGCCATGTCGCGGACCGGCTCGGGTGACCGGTTCAGGGTCGACCCGGGTTGGTTCGTGACAAAATGGTATCAGAGCCAGATTTGCTCTTAGCAGACCTCACTTTTCAGAGCGCCCTTTGTTACTTGGGATGTCAAGGTAGATGGAGTAGGATTGTCGGGACTTGAGGGGTAGGTGCGAGAAGAGCGTCGCGAACTCTTGCCCGTACTGATCCTCAGGTTTCCATGGGAAGTCCAGTTTAATTGGTTTGTTTGGGTTTTTATGGAAATGTTTTGCGATTGGGATACAACAATGGGAGTTGGGCCACTAGTCCTCCTAACCCGCACGGCCTGGCAAGCCATGCAGAGCTAGGGGCATGGCCCAAGAAGGCTCTCTGTGTTAGTGACGTGTTTGGCATATGGTCGCCAACCATATGGTCAAGACACCCACTGACACTAGTCCCCTGTTTGAGTTGTTTTGGGGTCCCCCTTGATTTTTGAAAGTGGTTTGAATTAGAAAAGTTGGTTTTGAAAAAAAAATGGTTGTTTGAAATGACATGTTAAATTTGTATATTGTTTTAAAAGAAGTGGTACGAATAAATTGTTTTTGGAAAATGAAGTTGCTTTGTTTTGGCCTTGGTGTTCCAATGAGTACTCACATGCATTTTGGTATGTTGGAAATGTGGATGGATATCTGGTATGGTGGATGGATGCCCTGGGTGGCACGGATACATGCATGTGAGTGAGGCTCTAAAGAATACCAATGGCGAAGTTTTAACCCACTAAGCTTGTTCTAAATTAAAGATGTTTTCAAAGAGAAAAGTTTTGATGTTATGATAACTGGTTTCCTCGGATTTCAAGCTTGTCACCTATGCAGTGTTTGATTTTGAGATTTTTATTCATTCGTTGAGTTGGCGTTGATTGGGTTTTTGACCTTTCCTTGTCCAGCGGTTATCCCTTTGAAGCTTCGATGGGTGATCATAGTGCGGTTGATCAACCTAAGGATTTTATGATTGAATTTCGGAAGTTGGATCCACCTCTCTTTTATGGTCAAGCAGAAACTTCTGTGGCAGAGGAGTGGATGCGGAAGATTGAAAGGGACTTTAGCCTCATTGAGTTTCCCGATTCGTTGAAGGTCAAGTTTGCGACCTTCATGCTTGAAGGTTCACCGTGGATGTGGTGGAAGTCAGTGTCTCGGAACAAGCCTCGTCAAGAGATTACTTGGGAGTTCTTCAAGTCTTTGTTCATTCGTCAGTATCTCTCTGAGGAAGAAAGGGTGAGAAAGGGGATGGAGATGTGTTGTCTGCAGCAGGGCGACGGATCCATGTTAGAATATTTCCATCGCTTTGTGGAGCTAGTACCTTATGATTCAGAGTATGTCACAAATGACCCCGTGAAGGCTCGACGCTTCGAGGCGGGTCTCCGCCCTGATCTACAGTCGAAAGTTTCAGAGTCCAACCTGACTTCTTTTGTCGATGTGGCGAGACAAGCTTTTCGTATCGAAGCCGCGATGGCAGGAGTGCTCAAAGTAGTCCTCCCTCCTTCGATCCCTAAGAGCAGTGGTGAAGATTCTGGAAAGGAGATGAGTATGCAAATGGAAGTGGATGGATCAGGTCGTGGAATCAAGAGGCCTCGAGATCTTCCATCAACCTCTTCGGAGCGAGAGATTATTGTGTGTTATCAGTGTGGCAAGAGGGGTCATAAGAAGTCGTCATGCCCAAGCACTCCGAAGCCCTGCCAGGCATGTGGACGCCTGGGTCACTTGCGACGATTTTGTCGGGGTGTTGCAAGGAAGCGTCGCAGAGGAAGTTCTCAGAATTAGTGTGTTGTAGGGTCTTTGTTCAAAGTTTCTAGTGTTATTTTCCTTTCCGTGTAAGTGATCTATTATCGTGGCCTATGTATGTGTGTTGTTTTGGGTTTGAAATGTATGAGAACTTCATGGGTCTTTTGACGAACCTCGGCTTTCAATGCTGGTGTGTATTAATTTTAAAAATCTTGTCCTTCAATCTGTCAGATCAAAAGATGTATGTTTCTTGTTGGGATTATCAGAACCTGACTGCGAGGCAGGAGATGCTTCATCCATCAGAGCTCCAGCCAAAAGGTCTCGGAGCGAAGCCGGCGCGTAGTCAGGAACCCCCGGGGGAAATTTTAAAGAGTCTGGTGAAAGTCGTGCTTCTATCGTCGTGGTGAGATAGTTTTGGTGTTGTTGCTCTGGTTCCTCTGTCGTTGTAGTTTTCCTCTTGTCGCAAAGCGCACGATGGACTTATCCCTCGTATAGCGCCGGGAGTCGTGCCTCTTGGATGTAAGTTGCTGATCAGTGACCTTGCGTGGGCCACTGATGTAAACCAGTTGCGGCCCTGGTTTGTGTACATCCCGAAGTGATGGGTCGTGAGTAGTCGTACGTCGTAGTTTTAGTGATTTGATCCTTGGGCCCACCCTCCCCGCCCATGGGGTTAGGGTTTTTAGTTGTGCTAAGTATCCATTTAAGCTTCTACCCCTTTCGGATGAGAGTAAGTGGTTTAAAGGTCCTTGATGTGCTCTTTCTAGCTGGAATAAGGTCTCATGCGTGTCTAAGCTGGTTTCCCGTTTGGTCGTTAGTTGGTCGGTTCTTTATGGTGGGGAGACCCACCGTGAGTCTCTTTGGGTTTTATCTTAAGTCGTTATCGAATGCTAGTGGAGTTCTTATGGTGGGGAGCCCGTTCGGGCCTCCCTCTGTTGGTGATTCATTTCGGGCAATGAGGTTTCGTTCCGTTGGTAGTCGATATGATGTCCTTGAGATAAGAGGTTGGATCGTGTTCTGTGAAATCCTTAGGTGTTGATCGATCGACTGGTTGGTGTGGTGGCTTTCCGGGGGCGAAAAGCGTTATGGTGGGGAGAATTGTCACACCCGGACATGCGCGTTTATTTTATTTTATGATTTCTTTGACTTTAAATTATATTTCTGCGGTTCGTGTTCAGTATCGGACCAGGTTTTTGAGTTTTTGTTAAAATGTGCGCTTTTTGATGCGACATCGTCGGGCGCGTGAGCGGAGCCTGTTCTGGAAACCCCGCTCGTCCCTGCCCGGTGTATTTTCGCATCCCGTTGTCTTTGGAAAATTTTAAATAGAGTCTTTATTTTTAAATCGCGCGTTAATTGTTGCGTCGGTAAAATTTTTAGTGCGTTAAGAATTAATTATCATTAAAATGATAGGAACACCGTTATTGTTTTTATTTTATTTTATTATATTATTTTATCACTATGATTATCATTATCATTATTATGTTTATCATTATGTTATAGATAAATAATTAATGTAATTTTTAATGTTGCGGAAATTAGTGCAATCGTTATTAAATGTGATTTGATATTAATCTTTATTATTGTTATTATTATTATTTTGATTAATTATTATTATGATTTTATTTTATTTTATTTTATTTTTCTTTTCTTTTCTTTTATCTTTTCTTTTTTTTTCCTTTCCCTCTCTAACCCTAGCGGCCCCCCTTATATCTTTTTTTTTCTCTTCTCTCTTCTCCCCGCGGAAGCAGCCGCCTCCTCTCCTCTTCTCCCCCCCCCCCCCCCCCCCCGCTATCCGCCTCGGCACCCCTCCTACCTCCTGGTGCAGCGCACGGCCCCCCGACCTGCTCTCCTCTCTGTCCGCCGCCGCACTCAGCCCAGCACCCTGCCTGCCCCGTACCTCCTTGCAGCAGCGCGCCCGATCCCCCTCAACAGCCGGCCGACCACCCTTGCACCCCTCGGCCGCCAACTCTTCCCCTTGGCTCGCAGTAGCACCGCGGCACTCAACTCACTCCGGCACTGTCGCACCGGGCTTTTTCGTTGCCGGCGCACCTCCTCCGGCCGAACCGCCGTCGTCCGGTCCCTGCATGCGCAGCACCCTCCAGCTCTCGGCCTTCCCCTTCTTCTTCCTCCTCTTCTTCTTCTTCTTCTTCTTCTTCTTCCTCCTCTCCCCCCTGGTCCAGCCAGCCCGCACCTCCTCTGTCCGCCGTCGCACCAAGCCGCACCTCCTGCCTGCAGCGCGCCCGACCCGGCGCCCGACCTCCTTCTTCTCTTCTCCTTCCCCCTTCCTTCTTCTCTCCTTCTTCCTCTTCTTCTTTCTCTTCTCCTTCCTCTCCTCTTCTTCCCCTCCTCTTCCTCTCCTCTCCTTCTTCTTCCCTTCCTTTTTTCTTCCTCTTCTTTCCCGTTCCGGCGCCCCTGTTCGGCCTCCTGCCCGCAGGTTTCTTTCTGTTTCTTTTTATTCATTTTATCTTATTATTTTAACTTATCTAATAATACATTTTGTTCTCTTTTATTATTATTATTAATATGTTAGTTATTATTATAAATATTAATATATTATTATTCTATTCTTATTATTATTATTATTATTATTAATATTGTTAATATTATTATGATATTATTATTATGATTATTATTATTATTATTATTATTATTATTATTAATTTCATTATTATTACTATTATTATTATTAATCTTATTACTTTTGTTATTATTATTATTATTATTATTATTAATTTCATTATTATTACTATTATTATTATTAATCTTATTACTTTTGTTATTGTTATTATTATTATTATTATTATTAGTATTACTACTTTGTCCTTTTCTTTGTTAGAAGGTTTTATAAACTTACGGTTGTTTTTGGTAGGTTGAGGTTTTTGAGGGCCCGCGCAGGGCGTTTCCAAGTGAGCGCCACCGCCGCGCCTTGTTTCCGAGGTTCCGTCATCGCCGCGCTTTAGTTTCAAGGTGAGCATCTATTCCCGCCGCTTGGTTTCGAATGCTCTGGTGAGTTTTGGATGTGTCTGAGTCCTTGAAATTGTTTATGCAGAGTGTTAGACTTTGTCACGTGGTTTCGGACACACGTCGTGTCATCGCGCCTTGGATCCGAGGTTGTTGTGTCGACGCGCTTGGTCTTGAGGTAGGTTCCCTTTGCACTGCTTTTAAAATTTAAGTTATATTATTTCATGATGTTTGCGCACCCTAATTGTTCAAAATCAACATTTTATTAATTGTAATAAATATGAGATAATATACGATAATTAATTTTTAATATAAGATGGTTAATTTTTAAATGGTTAATTAATGTCAAAAGGAGCCGTTTATTTTATACACGACACATGAAACATCCTTTTGACGAGCGGACACCCAATAATGAAAGAATGCCCGTTTGGATTTTAAACATAATTCACGGAATGTAAAACAGAGTTCTGGTTTAATGAGAAATGATTTCTTTTGAAGCATGGACAAATACTTTGGTTCGTTTGAGAAATTGCCCGGTTGGCTCTTAAAGTTTATTTGGAAAAGAAAATGGTTTGGTTTGGTTTATAAAAATACTGGCAACCTGTGAAGTAGTGTTTTATGGATTCTTCAAATAGTTTTAAACTAGTTTTGGTAGTAATTGTGAACTGTATTAAATGCCCGTTTGGCACTTTATGGAAAGCGATGGAAATGTTTTTATAAAAACCCTCTTAGGACGACTCTCATGCCTTGGTTGCGATTGATTGTTTGGGAGGTCGCGCTTAGAGGCTCTCGGGTACTTGAGTAGAAAAAGGCATGAGGTTGTCCCATGGAGTGGCTCGGGGAATGCCTGTTGTTCTTTATATATATGGATATATATGATTGGATGCTCGGTTGGCATCGGTTGGCTCACCCCCTTTTTCTTAAACACTTGAGACATGGGAATCTGGCATATTGAGAGAATATTCTAAGAACGATTGTTGCACTGGTAGGTTATGGTACTGACCAGTGGCCCATAGTAGGTGGATATATTGGGTTTATTACTATGGGATTTTCCCTCGACCTGCCTGTGAGTGGATGGTCGAGCGTTTTGTGCGTTTTGATTTCATCGTGACATGTCAATAAGGATGATTTCTCATGTATTGGTGTCTTCTGGTTTATTCTCGATCTCCTAGGTTCACCCATGTCTATTCAGCTTTTGTAGCTTGCAGTAATGATTATGATGCTCACCTGTATACCTACATTTCCCTTGCTGTGTGTTTTACTTTATGCATTCTGGTGTATTGTTTTCTTTGGAAAATGGTAAATTTCTTTTGATTAGGTTTCGAAAAAAATTGTTTTCAAATGAAAGTGTTTAATCCCTTTTGTACAAATTTGAAAATTTAAACATCACTTTCCCCTTTTCCTGAAATGTCATTGGCACTAATGAAATGAACACGAATTTGGAAAATGGCTAAGGGCAATGGTTCGTACTTTGTTTTTAAGTAGAATATTATTAAAAACATACTTTTATAGATTGTAGTTCAAACTTGAAATGATGTTTCTTTTATTTTAAAGGTAGTGCATCGGGAATAGATATCGGGCTAGCCTACTGAGTTTTAATACTCACGCCTATAGTTCTTTTCTGTTTTTAGTGTTTGTGCAGGCTATAGCTTGAGTGCGCTCGCCTAGGGCGACGCTTGATCGTTGAGTCGGAGAGCGACCCGCGAGGTCGCACGGAGTTTGATCGCACGTCGTGTTTGGTTAGTTTGATTCCTGTTTGTTCATGTTTAGTCACTTTGTTTAGTTTATCTTTTTTTCTGCGCTGCTCTGTTTTATCTTTGCTTTCTTATTTATTTATATTGGGCGAAATCGTTCCCACAGTCTCTAATGATGCCCTGGCGCTTGTCGCCAGCCCGGGAGGATCGGGAACGCCTCTCGGGCCATGTCGCGGACCGGCTCGGGTGACCGGTTCAGGGTCGACCCGGGTTGGTTCGTGACACACCAATCCTGAAAACTCTATTCACGGAATGACTCACCGATCCGATGGTAATGTTCACAGAACGACAGACCGATTCGATGGCACTGTTCACATAACGACAAACTGATATGATGGTACGGTTCATAGAATGACTCACCAAATGATAGAACAATCCAATTGTTTTATTCACACAATGATAGACAGATTTGATGGTACTGTTCAAATAAGGACAGACTAATCCAATGGTATTATTCACAAAATGACTCACCAATCTGATGGTAATGTTCATAGAGTGACTCACTAATCTGATGATACTATTCACCGAACGATAGACTAATCTGATGGGACTATTCATAGAATGATAGACCAATCTGATGGTACTATTCACAGAACGGAAGACTGATCCAATGGTACTGTTCACAGAATGACAGACTGATCTGATGGTACTGTTCACAGAACAACTCACTGATATGATGGTACTCTTCACATCAGACTCATCGATGTAACTATTAACATCGGTCTAACTGATGTAACTATTTGAATAATTGGATAAAAATCAAAAAATTGTTGGGGATAAGTCACCTTGACCTCCCGAAACACCTCAGAAACCATATTTTCACAAAGGAATGGACCATAGGGATTTGAGCCATTACATATACCGTCTCAACTCTCTATATAATCTCAAACGTCTAGAAAGAATTCAGCAAAAACTTCCCATTCTTCCGTATCTGTCTATATGCACGTCTAGGTGACACCTATAATAAAACATAATAACAAACATAAAATATAGTGGTCTTCGATGGTGAAAAACATAAAACTTATTTCTAGACTAAGAAGTATAAATATTATTAATGATGAATTAAACCTTCTCTAAAGTTTCTTGAATGAGATGAGGACCCAGTAGTACTACATCTCCTACCAATAACTAGTAGAGGGGTGAAAAACACGATCTACCATATATGGCCTCATAGGAATCCATATGAATCATCTCATGATAGCCGTTATTGTAGGAAAACTCGATAAGAGGGATATGATTATCCCAAAAAGCACTAAAATCAAGGACCCATGAATGGAAAATATCTTATATCACCTGTATAGTCCATTCCGACTGCCCATTAGTCTATGGATGAAAGGATATGCTCAAAAGATCCTTTATACCCATAGCCTTCTATAACCCCTTATAGAACCTCGATGTGAAATGATCATTTTTATCTGAAATGATAGTACAAGGGATATTGTGCAACTATGTAATCTCATAGATTTACACTCTTCCCATGTCATAAAATTTTAATGTATCCTTGAATGAAAATATGTGGGATACTTTATTCAATTGATCCATAACTACCCATATCACCTCACTACCTCAAGGCGACCTTGTTATGTCGACAAAAAATCCATTGTAACATCCTCCCATTTCCATTCTAGGACTAGTAACATATGTAAAATACCAAAAGGTTATTGGTGCTCTACCTTCTCCTGCTGATAGGTGGAATAACTATTAGTAAAACATACTATATAAAATTTTATCCCTGGACACCAATACTATCTGTGCATATCATGATACATCTTGGAGATACAGAAGTGAACTTCCCACTAAGAACCATGTGACTCTGATATCATCTCCATTAATATATTTTTGGGAACCCATATACTCCCATGTATACACATAATGTTTTCATCATTGATAGACGAATATGGATTTGGGACCTCATCTAAAATACTATCTCATTGGACTAATCATTCCGGATCTAAAAAACTGCCACATCTTCACTCTCTCTAAAAGAGAAGAGGCCATTAATAGTGATGAAAGGAAAGGATATCCATGTCAGTCATGAACCTCTATATGTATCTCATAAAATAGATCCAAAATATTCCATTCACTACTGGCCTCTATGAATTCTTGTGTCTGAGTCCTCCAACTTGGATCATAGGCAGTGACATGGATTTCTCTAGGTGTACAGAATAGCTCGAAGTCAAAGGACTATAGATATTGAACCCATCTTCACTGCAAGAGATTCAATTCACACTGTATAAAAATATACCTAAGTATTTTTTGGTTAGTAAACACCACAAAATTATCTCCCAGAAGGTAATGCCTCCATTAAAACAATGTTTATACAACATATGCTAACTCAAGTTCATACATCGGGTAATTATACTAATGAGGCATCAACTGTCAAGAACCTAACATAATGAATTGATCTTCCTATATCATAACTACTACTATCCTAATACATAATACATCACAATGTCCTATATATATTCTTCTTGTCTTTATAAGAATCATGATCAATACTGAATTTGATCTCCCTTTTAGATATTGAAAGGGTGTCTTGTAGGATTCTGACCATATAAATTTCCCACCATTCTTAGTCAATATTATAAGAGGTTATTCTAATAATGGTAAGTTCTATATAAAATCATTTTAGTAACTCGTTATCCCCATGAAACTCTTTATGTCAAAGACCTTATTGGGATTCACTCAGGTAACCACATCTCTCACCTTCTTTTGGATTAATTGAAACTCCTAACTATGAGATAATATTACACAAGAAGTGATCCCTGACAATGCAAAAGTGAAATTTACTATTCTTAAAATACAACTGATTCTCTTTCATTGTATTCATAATGATCTCAAGGTGAGCGGAATGGTCACTCTAATTATAAGAATACACACAGATGCCATCTACAAATACCACCTTAAAGGAATCCGGATAGGGATTATAAATCCTATTTTTCAAAGACATGAATATTTAAAGTATTTTATTAAGATCAAAATACATAAAAAGATACTCATATAAACCATACTTACTATGGAAAGTCATTAATGGAAAATCTAATGGTCTAACTTGAACATGCTTGTAGTGCGATCTCAAATTGATCTTCAATAATACTCTAACACCTCTAAGAAGGTAAAAAAATATCATCTATACAAGTTATATGATATTAGTTCTTCATTTTAAGATGATTTAATTTTTTTTAATCCATGAAAATATGATGGGTCATGTCCACCTTTTTACCGAAGAGGACAGATAAACCCTAGGGATAACTAATAATTTTAATAAAACCCTCATCCTGTAAATCCTATATCTTCCTCTTGAGCTCCTCAACACAGTAGTGTCCAACTTTTAAGTAGAAATGGAAACTATTAAATCTCTAGTAACTAGTTCGATAGTAAAATCTACCTCTATCTTAGAAGGTAGTTCTAGAAATTCATTAGGTAAAACATCACTAAATTTTTTTAATACAAGAGGGAACTAAATCGAATTCGATCCTTGATCATTCATAAAACTGTTGGAAATTTGAGAGGTCATTCCAGTTAGCCTTGATTCTCGGGTCCATCTCTACCTGTTTGGACATCCCACTCACCTTTTGAATATAAGTACTTACTTTTGGTGATTTAAACAACAACCTCCAGAAATAGAAATCCACATAGTCTTGATAGGGAACCAAACAATCCATCTTGAGAATGACATAAAATCAAATCATCTTAAGTATTAAGAGGTACCATAAGAAATGATGGTACCTACCTCAAAATGGTAGTCTATATGTTGGTTTACACTTTCTAATCATAATCCCAAAGGGGTGTCAAGTTTCATAACACCATAAGAGTACTCAACATGAAGTACGAGGCTCTCCTCAATAGCCAGAGAGAAAAAAGAGTGTGAAGCACATATATAGAATAAGGAAGACACTATAGTAGAGAATACTAGAATAGGACCTAGAATAGTAGATGGCCAAGTATCCTGATCCTCCGGTATAAGCTACACTGGAAAAGATAGCTCAATCCAAACCTTATTCTACAACCTAACTACCTTGAGTGGGTCCTCTCTGTTGGAGTTTTACATCTAAATCCCATATACCATGGACACAACCTTTTTCTCTAAATGTATGGACAATAGTACTCTAGATACCTACCTAGAAAGGTGATGCAAATCCTTCTCCTAATGGTGGGGCAAGAATAGATCCTCACCCACTTGGATCAAATGGGATGGTCCTGTAGAAATGCTATATATTCCCCATTCTACCATATCCACATCACTAAATAAGGTCTCTAGGGAACTGAGGACACTTATGATTAGGCTTCCCACATCGGTGAAAACCCACATAACTATCAGTGGGACTCAACTGACTATTTTTCTCACACATGTAGTCTCAAAGCATTGATTATGACCGCTAGTCGAACCACTGATCTATATGAGTTTTGAACCGGCCTACCTCGCACCATCATCTTCCCCCGGGTTCATCTTGTTGATGAGTTCATGTTTCACTATATCATCTATGTTAATCAAACTGAAAATAATTCACCTATGAATGAATATAATCCCTGAAGTCAGCATCAAGTCATCTCCCTTTCATTACCTCATCTTCTGCATAGATAGGTGAAAAGTGTTGATTCTTGGTAAAATGAGTTAAATAATCCATAAATATCATATCACCATCCTACAAGTTTATGAACTCCCTAGAACGATGTGTCCCCAGGGTCTTAGGGAATAAGTAATGAATGAATATTTACTGTTAATCCCTCCAAGTTACTTCCCATTACTTACCTACCTAATTCAGAATATCTCACTAGCATTTGGTAGATCCTAAAATCATATAATTAGTGAGTTTCACTCTTTTATAAGGAGTTATTTATAGATGCTCGAATATAGATATAACCATATCAAGCCATAATCTTGTGGTCTTCCATCCATTTAGGAAATGGGTAGATGTTGCTACTGAATCTTTCGAGTCAACTCTTCCATAGAAGGGAAAAAACCGGGACTCCCTGCATAGTCCACATCATCCATATAAACTCCCCTAAAATTGGGAATCATCACCCACATAAAGATAAGTTTATGTTTCAATGGTGGAACTACATGAGGTATCATTGGAGGCTCGGGGACCACCACCTCCTGAGGTTGGTCATCACCACCCTCTTGGTGAACGACGTAAGGACTCCATTGATGAATAACTCTAAAACTACCAAATGCATGCCTCAGATAGTATTTAACAATGGAAACATAAAAATTAATCAAATAGGATAGGTTAAATACATTCAATATAATTGTGTCACCCCTCCACCAGATCAAAGATTCATGTATTGGTGATAAAATAATTTAATAGAATATAAGAGACACTATCTATTGTCCACTACTATGGCTGAGACTATGTCATGATCTATGTTTTCATATATTAAATTTAACTTAAATTTTATATTTATATTAAATTTATCTATGAATAATTGAACCAAATGGGTCACCACTTTTGAACTGTAAGGGCCCATACACCTTATAAACCAAAATTTGGCATCCACATAATCAATACCAAAACATGTTCCAATCCATGCGACCAATGGTCCATGACTCAACAAGCCGTAATTGAGTATCTAAGGTGTTTTCTATAGCCTAAAAATAAAAAATATTTTCATGTTACAACAATAACCCTAGGTACCAACAATGTTTCTATAATTCCTTTATAATATGTAATCCAATTAACATTTATATCACATAAATCTCATATAACAATGTCATCCAATACATCCTATATAGCATGGCGTAATGCATTGAATGTTAATTCTAACAGTTTCCTAAAATGATGCATGATATGGAATTCCCTCATCTCATCAGGTCATGTTAATATAAAATCCTCAATAATATTAATAATAACATCACATATCAAGGGAATCACCCAATAAATGAATTTAATAAACTGTATTAAACATAACAAAAAAACCATCCCTGAAAATTTGGATTTTTTTGTACATGGGTTATCTACCTCTACACATAGCTCATTACCAAATCTGAAATTCCAACCTTTTCTACTAACTATTGTCTCAAAATATTAAATCAATAAAATAAATATGGATCTAATATTACTTTTTGATATCCTGACCTGGGTGCCACTTAGGGGTGTACTGAACTTGTGGGCCACATGGCCTCAAGCATGCCTCCTCTTACGCTAGAGGCTGCTGACTAGAAAAAAAGTCCTAGTGTGTATTTTTGGGGAGCATATTCCCTCTAATAAAAGTATCATAATGGTATTTAATAATATATAAATAGTGGATGTGTATGTAAATTGATGGCACTACAAAAATAGCCAATATCACAACAGGACCAGTAACCCACCGTAGTGGAAGCATATCAATAATGGAAAATCCAACATAAGTAAGAATAAACACCCAATCACTATATAATAATAAAAAGTAGTAAGTAAATCACATACAATAAATGGTTATTTCATGTTTCAAAAAAATGGAAAAACATGTATACATCCTAGCAGGTAGTCAAACAGTACGTGCTATACAAAAGGAAAAAAAGGGAAAAAATCTATCCAAGCTTCCTGAGCTCCATCTCGGTTATCTTCTACCAAGATCCAATCCTATGTCATGAAATAATTCATGTATCCATAATAGGTCTCTTCGCCTTATCTACACATGAAATCATTTAGTCTTCTTGGGTACCATTTCCAGTTGAGATAGGGTGTGAGATAAACTCAGTAGGACACCGATAATGGTGTATATAAATATACAATATATGTATATAACATGTCAGTGTGAAGATATAATAATGAAAAACATTAATAATAACTATAAATGAATCATCACTACTTCTTGAAAGAAAACTCGACTGACACTACCAGCTTTGACCCATGCCAGAATATCTCTAATAACAAGGGATGTGATTCCTAGTTTCACATGTATAGGGGATTCCATGCCATGTTAACAGCCCCAGGGGCATCATAAATTCACAATAGGTTACTGAATTTAGAAATTTATAATAGGAAACAAAAAATTTCTAAACTATAGGGTATTAAAGTAATTGCAAGTCCGAGGTCGAACTCACAGATATAAGGTTCAAGAAAATATTAATTAAATAATAAAAAAGTCCTCAACTAATTTATATTTAAAGAAAATGAATCTAATTTTGAGAGAATTGGATTAGTGAGGAATGTTGGAGAAGAAAATATAAAAATGTGGTCGGGTAGTAATGAATCTAGGTTTATGGGATGACAATTATAAAATAAAAAATTAACAATCATGTAGTTATCGAAATCAGGTCCTAGTGTATTAAATTGTCATTATAAATTCACTCCGCCCCTAAATCTTCTTCTCTCATGGTTAGGTAATTCAAATGGAAAAGGTTGGGGAACCCAAAAACAAGTTTTAACATATAGAAAATAAAAACTCAATGGTCATGGAGGAAGTTTAAACCCTAGATCACACATTAACAAAATGAATTCAATCAATCTAGGAAATGGTCATGCACAAGGGAAGAATGAAATGAAACCTAATACTTAACCCCAATTACAATGGTCATGTAAGAAGAATTATGAAAGGGATAGAAATAAATAACTTATTTTAAATCCCAACACAAATGTCATTAAAATATAAAATATTTCACACATTTAATCCCCCTTCATCACACATTTCTCAACACAAAGAAATCACCCTCTCATCATAACCATGAGTGTGTGTAGAAAAATAATAAAGGGAAATCCTAATGAAAGTTGAAGAGGTTGATGGGTGCATCTCCCGACATGTTTCCCTCATTGAGATTTGTCTATAATTCCTTGATGGTTTAGTTGAGGGGTTTATTTATATGGGATTATTTAAGACCCATGGTAGCATTTTAGATTTTCCAAATATCATTTTTTATATTTCTCGATGTCGTCGCGACATGTAATTAGTTTACATGTCATGTATTCATGATCAGTGTATCCTTTTTATATATGAAACTCTTTCATGAATATTTGACTAACTTTACAATGTGAAATTAAGACTCACATCATCTAAATTTAGTTCACATCATGTAACCTCTTCATGAAATGTCCTAGTGGTAGAATTTTCCTTTGAAGAAGTTGTTTCTGACTCTTTCGTTGGGGCACAATTGTCCGTATGTTTGAGGACTAAAAAATTGTTTATTTCCCCACATTATTGCTTTCCAAAGGCTGGTGTCATACTTTCCTTATTCAGTGATGTTTCCTCCTTGATCAAAATGGGATAATGGGATGTTGGTTCTTCCTTCGGTGGATTCCTCCTCAGAACTTGTCACCTAATCCGAGTCTCCCTCATAGACTTAAGATGTTGTTAGTGATACTCTTCCTAGTATCATATCTTAATGGACACAAGTAAATTACACTCCATATGTCGATACATTCTAATGGGTCCGATCAGGGTAGCAACCTTCGGTCGGCATAGTAGTCATGTTAGACATCATTGGCTAGTCTAGACACTGGAACACTAGCGTGTCTGGGTTTCTTCCCCTTATTATAGGGATTTTAAAGGGTAGGGAAGCTCGAGGCATCCCATGACAAATGTAGGGAATTATATTCCATAGGCAAGTATCTGATTTTTTCCTCAGCTTCTAATGTTTAACAGAGGGCATGCCAGAGGATTAACATCTAGTGTAGACAAATCAGACTGATTGAAACACTAACTTGAGTGAATAAAGTGAGTGAAACCCCTGGAGGGAACATCATTGTTGGGGATAAAGCGTGGTTATCTACTTGATTGTTGTTAAAGGGAATAGGGAATGAGGTGGCATGGTCCCACTAGGATGTGGCGGCCTAGGTAAGAACCAAACTGGATGATGGATAGTTAAGTGACATGGGTGGAGAATGAGATGGAGTCACCTCGAGGAATACATTGATGTTGGGTTTGAGTTGTAAAGAGAGATCCTATGTATCCATGTGGTAGGGAATCAAAGTCCTCGTAGTTCAAAAGACAACAACTTACCATCAATTGGGGACTTCAACGGCTTACCGCCGAATGGGGTTGACAATGGCTTACCATTAAATCGGGGCCACAACGGCTTACCACTGAATGGGATCCGAATAGCTTACTACTGGATGGGGTCACAATGGATTCCCACTCGATGGGGTCACAACAGCTTTCCACTGGATGGGGTCACAACGACCTACCACTGGATGGTGTCACAACAGCTTACCATGAGAATGGGTCACAACGGCTTACCACTAGATGGGATCACAACGGCTTACCGCTGGATGGGGTCACAACGGCTTACCGCTGGATGGGGTCACAATAGTTTACCACTGGATGGGGTCACAACGGCTTACCGCTTGAAGGGGTCACAATGGCTTACTACTGTATGGGGCCATAATGGATTACCGTTGGATATGGTCACAACAACTTACCACTGGATGGGGTTACAACGGCTTATCGCTGGATGGGATCACAACGACTTACCGCTGGATGGGGTTGAACCTCAGGGAGGCTTCCTACATTCCTTATCCATGATACAAGGATCAAATCCCACATAGTTCAGGCTATTAGATGCAGTTTAACATCGTTCAGGATGAAAAGGGGGCATGCAGTTTAATGTCATGTCGGATGAAGGTGGTCTGATGTAACGACCCAAAATTTCAGTATGAAAATCCCTATTGATATAATTAAATGTCTTTTTATGTAAACTGTTTATATAAAATTTAAACTTCTTTTGTTTTATGTTTTTGGATTTTTAAAATATTGTTAAGAATTTTGACCGTTGCTAATATATCCATTGAATAGTGATCACATGATTAGTATAAATATAGGGCATTAACAAATCCAATTGACTCATACAAAGGAATCGATGGCCTCATCCAGTAGACGTGCCCCATAAAAATCCCATTTGACAGAGCTCAGAAAGAAGGTTGCATCTTTGGGCATCACTCTTGACCAATCCTAATTCAATCTTGAATTTCTTAAGCTTGAGCGGGACCGCCTATGAGAGAAGTGGAAGATGATAGAGATTACCACCAGAGCAATGTTATCCGAGCCACCCCAAGAGTCAGTCACCATCGCACACCTTACTCTTATGTATTGTGAGGGTGTTATAAGGGGTAATTTAACAAGACCTTAGCACTATAGTTATGTACATTATGTTTTTATATAATAATAAATATACTTTCATTTTATTATTGTTACCTTGTAAATAGTTTTTAAAGCTCAAATAGTATTTATAGTTAATGTTTAACTAAGAAATCTATTTTGATGAATTAATGGATTTTTGAATTAAAAAATATTTTAATAAAATATTATTATTATTATTAAATTAATTTTTTTGAATATAAATGATCATATTATTTTATGTATTCAATTGTAATTTTTATTATGGTTTGAAAGCCATTTTTTTCAAAACCCATTATTTTCGATAAATACAAGTGTTTATTTTAAAGGTGAAAATTAAAATATTTAAGAAATTATTTAGATAAAATGAATATTATTTCTGGAATCAAGATGTCTAAATTATCTAATGGTGAATTTTTCATAATTTTTTCAGACAGTCAAATTTTTGGGTAAAAATTAAATACCGTTTAAATATATAATGTGTTTTATGACATCATAATGACATTATAGTGATGTAATAAAATAATATAAACTTTATTTTCGACCAATATATGTTTTACCATTAAAATAATGTGATTTTGTGTTTTTTTTATTTAATTTACAACGTTTTAGTGGACCCTTCAAGACTTATTAATCATTTTTTCTTTTAAAATTGTTTTCCTTAGGAGTGTGACTCACCACCACATAAGCAACCCCATTATTTTAAGATGTTCGGACTTTGTACTTATAAAATATTGTTTTCCAATTCCCTTTTCCAAAAACCATGGGCAAAAACCATGGGCTCGATTGTGGTTTGGATTAGTTTAATATGAGATGTCCCAAACCTAAATAATAAAGAATTCCCTCACATTTTCTATATAAACCCTCAAAAGCTCCAACTTCCTCTTCACTCAAAGTATTTGGAGTTCATCCAACCTCTTCCCTCCTATCTCTAAAATCCTCCCAAGGCACCCCATGCTCCCAAGAAGCCTCTCTCAAGCCTCTCTCAAGCCTTTGGAATCACACATCCAAGTAAGGGTTTTCTTCCTTCCTCATTTTTCCAATATTATTTAAGTTTTTATGCCCTTTTTATTTCAATTATAAATGTTGCGGTATGGTTTCACACCTCCCCCATACCTCCCTATTTATGTTTAAAATATGGTAGACCCATATCTCTCTCATTAAATGCATCCCATGTACACCTGTTACTATGCCAAAATTCCGAAAGGAATTTCTCTCTCCACATTTACATTCAAGCAATTCTTTTGTATCATGAATATAAATTTCATTAAAATTGTTGGGAAATGTATCTATATTACCCCCTTACTATCCATGTCATGTAAATATGACGATACACCACTTTCTCTCTCATCAACCATTTTTATGAGTTCTTATGTCATGTCGTTATGTGGCCAAAATTGCATCGCGTTTTTCCAAGCCAAAGTCATTGTATAGTGAATATCATTCCCATTTCTGTATCAAGGGTATTCAGATTTATGAACAATAAATTAATGTTTAAAGTTTTTCAAGTATGTATTCCACATTTTTTAATTGTGGAATAAATGATTATGTTGAATGATTCAATGTTATATGATCCATGTAGAACACTTATGCCTGAAATGAAATGTTTAAGATGGGTGCGTCCTTATAGCAGTACAATGAATTGGGTAAAGTATAGTATCATGATAAATTATGTGCAATGGGTTTTTACTCATGATAATTCAAGTGCAACGAGTTTTTACTCCTGCATCATGTTCAATGAGGGTTTACTCATTCTCCATGTGCAATGAGCCTTGACTAATGCTAATTCCATGTTAAGTGTTGTTTCCACATTTCCATGTTATGTTTATCATGCTTTATTATGACTTTATGTTTATGCTTCTCTTGTGATCTATTGATATGCATATTTTTTAACATGTATTGTATTCCTCATGTTATTCCATGTTTATTCCCTTACTGTTCTTTATAGCTCACTCTTTTCTTATGCATGTCCTCGGGTTATTTCATGCAATGCTAAGTATGAGGGGATGTAGTGGTCATGTAAAAGAAGTTTTCAATAAAAAGGCTGTATTTCATGTTTTATGTTGTTATGTAATGATCCTAATCCCTGAAGAAACTAGACCCCTCTATATTATATGTTGTATCAATTGAATATTTTATGTAATAAATCAGGTTTAAGTGTGTAATAAAAAGTAGGGTTGTCATAGTTGGCATCAGAGGATAGGTTTAGTTATTTTTGGGATTAGGATTAGAAAACCCTAGTAAATCCTTATAGAAAAGACTATGTATAATGAAAACATCCCTATGTTTTGTTGAGTATTGATTAAGTGGTTAATCAATCAAATACATCCCTATCTGGATATGAGCAGGTAGAGGCAGCTCTGGCACAAATGTATCCTAGGGGTAAAACTCGAATACACAGCTTTGAGCTAGACTCGAATGGGAACTGATGCACGAAAACCGGCCTTACTAAACTATTGGGTACGAAACACCCAGGGGATACGATTTGGTAAATTTGAAATCTTAGTATGAACCATTATTGTGGGACAAAAAAAATTCCCTAATAATATATGTTAGAAAGTAGATCATGGATAACATATACTAAAGCCAATAGATTCATAAGATAAGGAAATAAAAGTTATTTATAATTCATTAGTTTTTTCATTGGATTACCCTTTATGTGTTACCCCTAACTTTCCTTTTATTCCAGCCAATGGCCAGTAATAAGAGGACTCAGACTAACAACCAATGTGAAGATCAATGTGATGATTGTACTAATGAGATGCCCAATCCAATAAGAGCATGAATCGTGAACTTTGTCATGGTTCTCTCTCAGCTAACTCAAGATTGGAATAGAAACATGGGTCAATAAGAACATTCAACCCCCCTAATAAAGAATAAGTTGCTATCAAGAGCCTCATGAGACAAAGGCCTTCTACTTTTAATGGATCATTTAATCCCTCAATCGCTGAACAATGGATAAACTCCATTGAGATGATCTTATCCATCCTTCAATGTTATGAAAAAGAGAAGGTTCTCCTGGATTCTTATCATCTGGGGGGTGAAGCTGATCAATGGTGGACGTTGATCAAAAATAAGAAGCTTTAGGAGGAGATCAAGCCATTGGAATGGAAGGATTTCTAGAAGATGTTTTTCGATAAATATTTTCCGCACACCCTCTGAATTAAGATGGAAAGAGACTTCCTTGCCCTAAAGAAAAAAAGACGAAATATTTGCTGGATTGTATGAGGAAAACTTCACCAGGCTTGCATGATATGCCTTCGTCTTTGTCGTTACCCCTGAATGCAACGTTGACCGCTTCTTTGGTGGGCTGAAACCTAGCCTGCGGAAAGAACTGGTGATCCTTCATTTCGATAGCTATGAGGAAATTGTCTGATGTGCCCTGAAGGTTGAAATGGAGATCGGAGAATCTCAGGGGTATCATGGGGAAAATAAGCATTTGGTTGAATTCAATGCTGGCAGTCCGATGGATAAATCCAACAGTGCTAAGAATATCCAACACCCCACTTTCCAAAGGTGTGGAAAGAAGAACCCTTGAAATTGTCGGAAGGGTACGAGAAAATTCTTTACGTGTGGAAGAGATGGAAACCTGGCTATTAAATGTCGGCAAGAAAGACCCATGGAAGTGACAGTGGAGAGGAACTCTCCGTTTTAACCTCAACTTGTGGTTCATTGATAAAACTGCAAAGAACCAGGACATCTTGAAAATCAGTTCCCTAAGCCAAGGGTTTTCAAAGGCTACCAACAACCTCCAAGGAAGCAAGGGAGAGATTTTTCCATCACTACTGCCAAAGTGTACCCCAACAAGGATGTGGTGATAGGTACTCTAGTTATTCATTCAATAATATAAAATGTACTTTTTGATCCAGGTTCTATACATTCCTTTATATCTCGAATGTTTAGTAGAACAAACCCAGCACCACCACAAATCATGGATGTGAAGATGTCGCTGAGTACGGAAAAAGGGGTAATCATTGCATCGCATAAATATAACTCCTCCCCTATTATAATCTGTGGATTAAAATTCCTGTCGAACCTCATCATACTCCCTTGGGTGGAATTTGATTCGATTCTTGGCATAGATTGGATTTCCTTATATAGAGCCAACATAAATTTCCATGAGATAGAAATCACTCTCCATGTAGAGAATCGACCCCCGATTCATTACAAGTGGATGGAGGAGGATGAATCTTATTTAGCTCCATCATCTCAAGTGTGGATATTACTGCCCAATGAGAATGCATATCTGGCTCAGGTGATCGAGTCCAAGGAATTAACCATACTTGAAGACATGCCTATTGTGAGGGAATTCGGTGAAGTATTCCCTGAGGAATTGTCTGGTCTTCCTCCTAGAAGAGATATTGAATTATCAATTGATCTTATACTTGGGGCATTTACAATATCCAAGACTCCATATAGAATGGAAGTTGTGGAGCTTAAGGAGCTGTAGAAACAACTACAGGAGAATCAGGATAAAAGGGTTTATACGCCCAAGTTATTCCCTGTGGGGTGCAGTAGTCCTCTTCGTCAAGAAGAAGGATAGGTCAATGCACCTTTGCATTGATTATCGCGAGCTTAGCAAAATCACGATAAAGAACAAGTATCATCTCCCATGAATTGATGACTTGTTCGATCATCTTCATGAAGAACAATACTTCTCCAATGTGTATTTTCGGTCGGGATATTATCAAGTAAGGGTGAAGAAGGAAGATATCCCCAAGACTATGTTTCGTACAAGATACGGGCACTATGAATTCATAGTGATGCCTTTCAAACTAACTAATGCTCCAGAAATATTCATGGACATTATGAATAGAGTTTTTAGATATTAACTCAACAAATTTTTGGTAGTCTTTATAGATGATATTCTAATATACTCCAATACTAAGGATAATCAGGTGGAGTATCTAAGAACTGAACTAGAGACCTTGCAGAAGGATAAGCTCTATGAAAAGTACAGAAAGTGTGATTTCAGGTTGAATGAGGTCTCATTCATGGACCATATCATCAAAAAAATGTGATAACTATGTATACCTCCAAAACAGATGCAATTGAGGGATGGACGAGGCCAACATTGGTAACAGATATCCATATCTTCTTGGGGTTAGATGGATATTATCGACAATAAGTGAGAAATTTCTCACAATTATCCAACCCTCTCACCAAGCTAACTCAGAAGGGATTAAAGTTTTTTTGGAGTGATGAATGTGAATAATGCTTCAAGGAGTTGAAAATAATGCTTATCACAATGCCCATGCTCAATCTACCTACAAGTGGAGAACTTTTTTTGGTATTCAGTAATGCTTCAAAGTGGGGCATGGGATGTGTGTTGATGCAAAATGACAAAGTCATTGCCTATGATTGAATGGATTTAAAAATTAATGAACAAAACTATCCAACACATGACCTTGAGTTGGCTACAATGATCCTCACTTTGAAAATTTGGAAGTATCACTCTTTGGGGAGAAGTGTGAAATATATATGAACCACAAGAGCCTCAAGTGTATATTCACATATAAAGAGTTGTGCATGCACCAGTGAAGATGGTTAGAGCTGATTAGAGACTATACTTGCTCAATCCATTACCACCCTGGGAAAGCGAACAAGGTGGCAGATACCCAAAGTAGAAAGGACCCAGTGATTCTATCATTGATAAGAATTTAAAAGGATCCAATATTATTAGATTGGATGAAGATGGACATGGGAATCATAAAGAAGGGAACATCATCAATCCTTTCAAAAATGATTACTCAACCATAACTTTTGGAAAGGCTAAAGGATGCTCAAAATGATGATGTGGGAATTCAAGAAAAAGTGGAAGCTATTTGAAAAGGGAAATCCACAGAGTTTAATGTTAATGAAGAAGGAATTGTGAGACTTGGGAAAAGACTATGTGTTCCATCAAGTTCGCAGCCGAAGAAGGAACTTTTAGATGACAAACATAGTTCAAATTTCTCTATTCACCCAGGAAACACAAAGATATATCATGATCTTCGATTGGTGGGATAATATGAATAAGGAGATTGCTGAATATACATCAAAGTGTCTGGTGTGTCATCAAGCAAAGGAAGAGAGGCATAAGTATAAGGGGATGATGCAACCATTTTCCATACCAAAATTGAAATGGGAGAACATCACCATGGACTTTTTCATTGAACTTCTGAAGACATCCAAAGGCAATAATTCAATATGGTTGTTGTGGATCGTCCTACAAAGGATGCACGCTTCATTTCTATTCAGGAGGATTTCTCATTGGATCAACTGGGAAGGATATATATAAGGGAAGTGGTCAGGCTTCATGTAGTACCACTATCTATTGTGTCCAACTGAGAACCAAGATTCATCTCTATGTTTTGGAAGAGTCTTCCACATGGTCTAAATATAGAACTGAACATCAGTACAACCTATCATCCTAAAACTGATGGCCAATCTGAGTGGACTATCCAAACACCTAAGGACATGTTGAGAGCTTGCTCAATGGAATTTAATGAAGGATGGGATCAACATCTTCCTCTGGTTGAGTTCTCTTATAAAAACAGTTTCCACTCAAGCATCCAAATGGAACCATATGAATCCCTTTATGGGAAAAGGTGCAGAACACCGGTGTGTTGGGATGAGGTAAGTGAGGGTAAGCTGCTTAGACCAGAAATGGTCAATGAAATGGCGGAGAAGGTGAAAACCATTCAGCAGCATATCAATGCAGCCCAGAGTCGACAGAAGAGTTATGCAGATAACCATCAATGAGACCTTGAGTTTAATGTTGGAGACATGGTATATCTATGAAAATCTCCGTGGAAGATGTTCAGAAGGTTTGGAAATATAGGGAAGTTAATTCTAAGGTACATCGTCCCCTTCGAGATTCTTGATCGTGTCGAGGTTGTGGCCTATCGACTAGAAATTCCACCAATCATGGCCAAAATACATGATGTCTTTATTGTATCCCTATTATGGAAGTACATACAGGTCCCTTCACATGTACTCTCTTCAGAGGTGGTACAATTAGAGGATGATCTTTATTATGAGGAGAAACCAGTGAAGATCTTAGATCAGAGAGAAAAATTTCTACAAAATTAGAAAATGCCCCTCATCAAGGTGTTGTGTCGAAACCACAGGTTTAAAGAAGAAACATGGGAATAAAAGTAAATGATGAAGTACAGTTACCCAAATCTGTTTTAGTATGAGAAAATGAAATTTTGAGGGTGAAATTTCTTAAGGGGGAAGATTGTAACAGCCCAAACATTCAGTAATGGAAATCCATCTTGATCTAATTAAATGTATATTTATGTAAAATGTTTATATAAAATGTAAAATTCTTTGGGTTTAGGTGTTTGTATTTTTAAAATACTATTAATAATTGTGAACATTGCTAATATAGCCATTGAACATTGGTCACTTCATTAGTATAAATATAGGGCTTTAACAAATCCAATTTACTCAGAAAAGGAATCGATGACCTCATCCTATAGGCGTGCCCCATTCGAAATCCATTTGACACATCTCAGAAAGGAGATTTCCTCTTTGGGATTCTCTCTTTACCAAGCCAAATCTGAGCTTGAATATTTTAAGCTCGACTGGGACCACCTACAAGAGAAGTGGAAGTTGATAGAGATTACCACCCGAACAATGTTATCTGAGCCACCCCAAGAGTCAGTCACCATCGCACACCTTACTCTTCGGTCTTATGCATGTGTTCTAAGTGGTTATGTAACAAGACCTTATAACTATGTTTATGTAAATTATATTTGTATATAATAATGAATATACTTTCATTTTATTATTTTTACCCTGTAAATAGTTTTCAAAGAACAAATAGTATTTTTAGTTAATGTTCAACTAAGAAATCTATTTTAATGAATTAATGGATTTTTGAATTAAATTATATTTTAGTAAAATATTTTTATTATTATTCAATTAATTTTTATTAAATATAAATGATCGTGTAATTTTATGAATGAAATTGTGATTTTTATTAATGTTTGAAAGCCATTTTTTTCAAAACCCATAACTTTTCGATAAATGTAGGTTTTTATTTTAAATGTGAAAATTAACATATTTACAAAATTATTTAGATAAAATGAATATTATATCCGAAATTAGGATGTCAAAATTATCCGATGGTGAATTTTTCATATTTTTCTAAGAGAGTCAAATTTTTGGGTAAAAATTAAATACCGTTTAAATATATAATGTGTTTTATGACATCATAATGACCCAATAGTGATGTAATAAAATAATTTAAACTTTATGTTTGGAAAATATGTGTTTTACCATTAAAATAATTTTATTTTGGTTTTGTTTTATTTATTTTACAAAGCTTCAGTGGACCCTTCATGACTTATTAAACATTTTGTCATTTTAAATTGTTTTCCTTGGGAGTATGACTCATCTATACATAAGCAACCAAATTATTTTAATAATTTAGGACTTTGGACATATAAAATATTATTTTCCACTTCCGTTTTCCAAAAAACAAGGGAAAAAACCATGTTCTGGTTTGTAGTTTGGATTAGTCTAATGGGAGGTGTCCCAAACCTAAATAATAAAGAATTCCATCAGCTTTCCTATATAAACCCACCCAAGCTCCCACTGCCTACTCACTAAAATCCTTTTGACATTATCAAACCTCTGCAATAATCTCTCTATAATCCTCCCAAGGTTCCCCATGATCCCAAGAAGCCTCTCTCAAGCCTCTCTCAAGCCTTTGGAAGCACACTTCCATGTAAGGGTTTTCTTCCTTTCTCGTTTTTGTCCAATATTATTTAAGTAGATATTCCTTTTTATATCAATTGTAAATGGTGGGGTATAGTTTCTCACCTACCCCATACTTTACACTTTATGTTTTAATTATGTGAGACCCCTTTCTCTCTCACTAAATTCCTCCCATGTACACCCATTACTATGCTGAAATGTTGAAAGAAATTTCTCTCTCCTCATCTACATTCAAGCAATTCTTTTGTATCATTAATCTAAATTCCATTAAATTTGTTGGGAAATGTATCTATATGAACCCCTTATAGTCCATGTTATTTAAATATTATGTGACACCCATTTATTTCTCATCAACCATTTTTATGAGTTCTTATGTCACATCGTTATGTTGCGGAAATTGCACCACGTTTTTCCAAGACAAAGTCATTGTGTACTGAATACCATGCCCATTTCTCTATAAAGGGTATTAACCTTTATGCACATTTACTTATTATTTAAAGAGTTTCAAATATGTATTATACATTCATTTATCATGTAATAAATGATTATGTTTAAGGATTCAATGTTTTATGATCCAAGTGGCACACTTATGCATGATATGAAATGTTTAAGAAGGGTGTTTCCTTATAGCACTCCAATGAATTGGGTAAAGTATAGTATCATGATACTTCATGTGAAATGGGTGTTTACTCATGCTAATTCAAGTTCAAATAGGGTTTACTCGTGATTCATGTGTAATGAGGGATTACTCATGCTCCATGTGCAGTGAACCTTGACTCATGCTAATTTCATGTTAAGTGTTGTTGCCACATTTCCATGTTATGATTATCATGATTTATCTTGCCTTTATGTTTATGCTTATCTTGTGCTATATTTATATTCCTATTGTCTAAAATCTATTGTATTCATCATGTTATTCCATTTTTATTCCCTTACTGGGCTTTATAGCTCTCCCTTTTCTTATGCATGTCCTTAGGTTATCCCATGCAATGCTAAGTACGAGGAAATGTAGTGGTCATGTAAAGAATGTTTTCAATAATGAAGTTGAATTTCATGTTTTATGTTGTTATTTAATGATCCTAAGCCCCAAATACACTAGACCTATTGATCTTTTATGTTTTATCAATGGATGATTTTATGTAATAAATCATGTTTAAGTCTGTAATAAAAAGCAGGGTTGTCAAATCCGACGTGGGGGGGGGAACCAATGGATGTTGGGATTGAACCTCAGGGAGGCTACCTATGTACCATTACTTGGTAAGGATCAAATTCCACGTTGTTCAGGTGGATTGGGAACCGATGTGAAGGCTGTCAGAACCAATGGATGGTGGGTGTTGGGCTTGAACCTCAGGGAGGCTTCCTACGTACCTTACCTTGGAAAGGATCAACATCCACATAGTTCGAAAGGGTGTGTGCGGACAACACACTAGGCAGCCTAGATAGGATTTCATGGTCAATGCTTACTCTAATCCCATGTGGGTCTTTCTCGGTGTGAGAAACTAGAGGCAGCAGAGGCCTGATGATTACGTCGCAGAAGGTGCGTCTGTGAGAAGTGGAGTGGGGCTTACATGTGGTTAGTATACCAAAGAGGAAACAGGGACTTACATGTGGTTAGTATTATGAGGGTTATGGAGACTGGGATTTACTCTTCGATAGAGTCCTGAGTGGTCACAAAGCCCAGTGGGAGAGGTATTTGGCACCCATGAAGAGAGGAGGAGAAGGGATGCAACCTCCTACAAGAAAAGATATGGGATTACACCAGGGTGGTTGCGCTTTTCCCGCAAACAGATGCCAATACCATAAAGAGGATGTCATTCCATGTAAGGAATGATTTCACTACCGTGGAGACCATTGGGCATAGATAATTTCTAAGATGGGGCACCCCACGTGCAAGACACAGGGCGATGTCACAGTTTAACGTCATGTCCTAAGGACGATGGTGCTTGGCAGTTTAACATCCTACAGTTTGGATTATATGGGTGTTCTATACACCCCTAGGACATAAAAAACCGATACCTAACCTCCCTTTAGGAAACGAATGCAGCAACATGCCATGAAAGGGTGGTTTTGTGGAGAGATCCATTGGGGGGCTCCATGTTAGCGTGTCTATTCGAATAAGAAATATCCATTAGCATGCCTATGCGAAGAAGCATGAGGCGAAGCAGTGCAATGGGAAGCACTGCCCAAGGGACCTTTAAATTTCTTCTTGCAAACTTGAAGGGTTGCATGAGAAAAGGAGTTTCAGAGAAATGGGGTTCATAGGTAGAAGTTTGTGAATCTCTGGTGCTCTATGGAGTGGAGAGGCTTTGTGAAAGAATGTGTTTCATGATGTGAACTCTCCTAGCCTAGGTATAGGGAATAAGTGCATATGGAAGTTTCTTCACGAAGTGTAAATGCATTAATGAAGCAATTCCTCACAAAGAAAAGGTGCCTTGTGAATTAGAACATTATGAAGTAATGTTCTTTATAAAGCATAGTGATCATGCCTTAACATGCAGATCACATGTGTATGAAGGGTGTTTTGTGAAGCATAAATGATCTGCAACGACCTGAGTCCCCATGGGGATCTCCTTCCTTCACGGAGGCCTATGTGTTCCGCGAAGGGAATCCCTCCTTGAATAGGGGAAGAATCCATGCAAAGGGGGAGGTAATTTGCATTGCAAAAGTGACTTGAATATCTCATGGTTCACAGAGCAAAAATTTCTTTGCGATGTGGGAGATCAGAAGGAAAAAGGTTGGAGGGTCTGTCCTTTGGGCTCGAGGGGAGCCTAGTATTTATAGGCAAGAGGCACTATGAATAAGAGCTCACTCGGTGTGAATTCAGAGCTTACTCCATGACGGGTTCGTAAATGACAGATCAGTTCACAGAGCATCCCTCCTCCGTGCTTTGTGGCGGGTTCACGAACGTCAAAGAATTTCGCAGAGCAGCCCACCTCCCGGCTCCACGGAGGGTTCGCGAATGTCAAATCGGTTTGCAGAGCATCCCACCTCCTTGCTCCGTGGCAGGTTCTCGAACATCAAATAAGTTCACAGAGCATCCTGCCTCATTGCTCTGCAATGGGTTTGTGAAGGGAAAGCACGGCACTGGCTGCATGGCTGTAGGGCTCTGCCACCGGTCTTTGTGAGTTATCCCCTTATGCTATTCGTTTTTCCTTCTTTTCCTTGATTTTGGCGTCATAAAATTAGCCCCCTCCCCATAGAATTTATGTTGAGGAGAAAATGAGGGTCAAAGTCGAAGGGTCTACCACCAAAATTCCTCAGCCAATCGTGATGGTGACTCGTGAAGGGGACTCGTGATGTGTAGTGGCATGCATGAGCTGGCACACCTCAAAGCTCACCGCAGACCAGATGTGCCGCAATGTACCTGGGGTCCTCACCTATAAATAGGGGAGCTAACCTCTCTTTTTTCCTCTTTCTTCTCTGTGTTTTTGGATTGTAGTGTTCTCGATTTGCGAATCTCCACGTACACTGTTATTTCTCTCCATGAATCAGGCCTTCTACTTCACGGTGCACATTTAGTGTTTGAATTCTCGTTGGAGCACTCCTCGAACTTTCTTTTGAAGGCTAGGGTAGGCCTCCATGAACAACCTTCACAACCAATATTCATGAACTAGCGTTGAAAAATAGCTTCATGAGTCAAGCACAATGAACTCCCAAACTTCAAGATCGAATGACTCACCAGGAGGCTTCTTGGGGGTCCTTGAGGAATTTTCCCAAAGGGAGGATATGGAGAATAGATTAGTCTTAGGGGAGTTGATACGGATCCACACCGACCATGGGCCGTTGGTGGAACTGCTACCAGAAATCCAAAGAAACTATATTCTATGAAATAGGTGGCCTTTGTATGGATTTGGGCTGAGGGATGACGCCTTAATACCTGAAGCTATTAGGTATGAGCCAACTTACTGGTTCTGAAGCACTCTGTGTTTACGCCAGTGGTTCAAGGCTGCTGATAGCCATGCCTGGGAGTACTTCACATCTGTCATTATTGATTGTTTGTACAATCATCTGAACAGTGTTGACAGGAAGGTATTGAAGTTGGATGCATCCCCCACTCTGTATGATACAATCTTGAAGGTATCCCTAAGGAACCCGAAGAATGGGTGGTCAGATCAGTGGGAGTTGTGCCAGGGTGGAAACTTCATAGATTATTGGGCCTGGGCCTACTTGGTAGGTGCCTCATGTGAAGAGTTTGGGGCTGAGCTGAAGAGAGTGGGCATATATGAGGCGGCTTGGGCCTCCAAATTCCACAACTATCAACCGACACAACTGATGGCTGAGTTATTGAGCAGGTGGTCATCAAGGACCAATAACTTCCACTTGCCCCATGGGGAGGTTGAAATTAGTTTATGGGATGTTCACCAGATCTCAGGGGTCCCAATATTGGGGGTGATGTATGATGAATTCCTCCCAGTTATGGGTGCATGGGAGGATATGGATCAAATGCTGCCATTGGCGATGGCACTGATGGAGATGGTGTTGGGAGAGGACAAGGATATAGTGAGATACATCTATTTTCGATATTGGTTCAAACAGTTTCTAAACTTCATAGAAAATAGGAAGTTTTCGGTGAGGCTTCGTACTTTCCCAAAGGGGGATCAATGGGGAAAATAGCACTCGTACTAGCATCTCCTAGAAGACAGCAAGTTAAAATCTTGGGGGTTTAGTGTCGGCACTGAGCAGCAACCGGTAGTTTGGATGGCGGCATTCATCGTGGCTATCATCTATGGATGGACCCTTCCGGTGAGGAATACAAACATGGGCATGTGACCAAGCACATTTATCATGGCATCCATGTTGGAGACAGGAGAGCGGGTGAACCTCAGAATCCCAATGCTCGCCAACCTGTACAAGATGCTATGGTACATCAGTGAGGAGAAGAGGCCATAGAGGATATGCGGGCCATTCCACCTTTTATACGGGTGGAAGAAGGTGCATGTAAGGGGGGGTCTATGAATATCTGAACCCCATCTCCCATACAGGAGATAACTTTCATACATCCATTCTGAATGTTGTGGGGAGATTTCTGGCCAAACTGATTGTCTAAGTGGTATTGAACCACATTTGGAAGATAGAGGAATTCATCTTTCATCTGTTCCCGTGGACAACAAATGCTTTTACTGATGATGTCCAAGGAACAGAAGATAACATGTCATATCTTCTGGCCTTTTGAGATGGAGTCCTAGAGGCAAGGGTAGAACGTGAGCCTCTCTATGAGTCGTACACCCTGCGCTGATTTTCTAGGCAATTTCGGTGTATGCAACAGCTATCCCAATAGGTTTATCTAGGGGTGCGCCATAAGGAACATTCGTGCTTGATGAGGAAAATGTGGTTCATGTTCACACGGGAGGATGAGAAAATGCGAAACAAGTTGCCTCTGTCCATGACTGTCTTCAGGTTGGTGAAAAAGTATGCCAAAAGCTGGGAGGTGGCCTACCCGGGAGGAATGATGAAGCAGCCAACTGTTCAGGTCGGTGATGGTGTGCCTCCCCAATCATGAGGATATAGTCAGAAGAGGAGAAGGACATCCTGTGATAGCAGGTCAACCATGACAGCGAGGCCTGTACCAGCTAAGGGGGTGGCAGTAGTAGCAGATCCAACAATGTCAGTGGGCCCATTGGTCTTAGATGAACAGAGTTATCAAGAGGGGAGGACACAGAGAGGATTCCATAGAATATCCACCCAGGCTCCAGGGAAGCATTTGCGCCATATATACATGCCAGATAATGTCACCTTCCTTGAGGCCTGGGACCTCTGGGATGTCAACAGGCAATTCCATGGCCCATCCAAGATGTGGAAACACTTGAACCGCCTTAGGATGACTCACTAGGAATTGGCCCTATCAGGGCCGGAATTGCAGTATCCCCAGAGGAGTCGGAGCAATACCTAGAAAAGATGGAGAAATTTGTGAACTCCTGTGGTGCCTTGTATCTAATGACAGACCAGGTGAATGTGTTATTAAATCAGACAGCCCCCCTCCTCCCACTGTTTTTAGCTGGAGAACTGATGGAGCGCTTTCCTTTGCAGGATGAATCGAATGAGTCCTCCTAGGGGGAGGTGGCTGATAGAGGGATACCATTGGAGGAGGGTGATGATGGAGATCAAGACTCAGACCTTGCAGAATTTACAGAGGCCCTTGAGGTAAAATCCCAAGCCCTTTCCTCAGGGTCTGCTTCCAGGTCATTCCGGACTCCTTATGAATACTTTAACTGTGCAGGAGGGTCTCATACACAAAAACTGTTCTCGTCCCTCAATAGATGCAGATGTCGGACTGTCATTATCTACACTATGACTACATTTATTACCACATCTTGCAGGTCCAGGACATCCAAGGTGGCTCTTCCAGATCTTTCAGACCTTCCGAAAATATATGGGGGGGCTTGCCTCGGGGTCATGATAGCGTCAACCCAAGAACGAGACCAAGAATTTGATACTTGTAAGTCTCCACTACCAAGGTCATGACTGCCACCCATTGACTATGTCAACTGAAATCCTTCCCCTTTTTGGTGTGCACAGTTCTTCAAATGGAATGGCCCACCATGGCGAGTTTGTTCAGGGCTTCTGGTGGTGCCTTTCCTAGGGGAATATTGGTGATCGTAGAGGCTGATATCCAAACCAACCAAGATGTGGTGCTCCCAATCACTGGTGGGACCATTAGCGGGGCGGATCTCGAGGTTATTAAGGTGGAGTCTGATGATGAGGATCGATCAGACATCTCGGTTCCCACCATACATGATCAAAAACCAGATGTGCACCCTACTGATGAGTTCCTGGGGGCGTTCCCTGCATATGAGCCTACCAACTGCACTGACTGGGACGAGACGACCTCTGATGAAGAGGATAGTAAAATAGTTCTTATCTGGTCATGGAAGATGATCAGGTACTTCATTTATTACACCCCCCAAATGCGATGGATTGATGAGATGGATATGATTCGCTGGCGGCTACGTGAACTGTGTGATGTGGGAGTGGATGCCCGTCATCCCCACATGCTCATTCGAGATCTTTTGGTGGAGAATATTTGGGAGTACGATAGTGGCCTCGGTGTGGGATGGAAGTAGAGGAAAGTGGTGAAATCAAGAGGCTCATGGAGGCTGAAGATGAGATTCAACAGCTGAAGGTCCGGGTGGATGAGTGCCCGGCCTCCCTTGATGTGCAATCAGATCTAATATTGCGATTAAAGGCCTAGCTGTCATAGGTTGAGGAGTGCATGAAGCAAGCCTCTGAAGAGATGACTGTTATCTGGAATGAGGTAGTGAAATCCTATATTGTGGCTGATGAATTGTGCCCCATCACTGCCGAGGAGTAGCATGAGCTGAATAGGCGGCATCAAATCTTGGACACCACAACCCAAATGGTGGCAGAGCTGCAACATTCTTTTGATGGGGTTAATCCATCCAGGGGAGGTATCGACCCTCAGGTTTTGTAAGGATTACAAACCCTCAAACATATATTCCTGGTTTGATTGTTTTATGTAAGATACAAGAATGATTTCCCTTATTTGTATTAGTTTTACAAGCATCTGTTATATTTGTGAAATACCCAGTGATCAATCCCTAAGATCACGCGGGTCGACCCCAATGTGAGAAACAAGGGATGATCATCATGTTATTTCATCTAAACATAAGGCTACCTACCAAGCTTCGAGCATCCGAGGTTTGAACAACCAATCCAAATTTTCGGGAAGAAGTGGGAGAGGTCTAATCAGAGGACAACAACCTCATGAAAATCGACACGTCATCCTTCCAAATGTGCTCTAGTGCATGAGCGGGGTAACACCCGGGGAGTCTGACTTAATCCGAACATTGGGGAATGGAAAGTGTGAATCATGATACCCAACGTTCGGAACATTATAAGAGCATTGTGAAAAAATAGGATTACTATTGACCATGTTCAAAAAATAGTATCCTTATTTCATTAGAATGGAATGGGAATAAGAAATGAGGGATGACCACTGAACATGTTCAAAACACGGGGCCTAACTCGAAATGTCATCCATTAGCCTTTGGGAACATTATCCCAGGATATTAGGTGAGCCATAGGCTGAGCATCCAAACTTTTTGGGGGTTCCTTCAGATGTGAAAGAGGATGAGGGTCCAAATAAGGGGCATACAAAGCATGGAGCCTGGAGCGATGGGTTGTTTGAATGGATTCCAACACTCATGTAATCACACCACTGTGATGAAGGAACATTAGGTGGGCATATCCGTCTGATTATTGATCAAATGTACTTCTGAGAAGGACCTCTTTGGCAAGTGACCTGGTGCATCCCATGATTAATATGGGGAATCCTAAACTTGTTTAGGGTAGAATCGTAGTTTAGTGTCATGCGTCAAGGAAATGTAGTCTTGTGCTGTTTAATGTCATTCGATAGGACGGAAAGTGAAAGGAGAAATCCTAGGAAGGGAGTATGTGGTGAGGTAGCTATAAACCCGACCTAAATAGGGACATAATCCCACACACGTATCCCTGGAGGATGTTCTTTAAGTCAAGGAACCAAAAGTGAATGTTTGGTTGGGCCCAAAGAAAGGAGTCTGGACATTTTTACGTACACCATTAGGTTGGGAATCAATCCATACATAGTTCTGAAGGCACTGTTTAACATCATTCGGGACGATGAAAGGCATGTACGGCATGGCTGCGCCAGTACACATCCTACCTGAACTATTAAGCCCATGTGAGTCTTGCTCAATGTGGGAAACATGAAGTATTGGTCAGAATTTCCTAGCACAGGAAGGCACATGTCAGGGGTGATGGGACTCTAGGTGAATGACATCCCAATGATGTTGACCCGCCTATATAACTCACCTAGATGGATGAAGAGTAAAGCTAAGTTTTTTGGAATTCTACTTGAACATAAGAAAGTGGAAATATGTGAATCATGATCCTCGAGATCTGGACCACAATGATGGCTTCATGAAGATAGGTGATAACTATTGACCATGATTGAAACACAGTATCTATTTTTCATTATCCTGAAATGGGGACATCCAAAGGTGGGTCGACAGCTGACCATGTTCGAAACACGGGACCTATCGAAAATTTTGTTTGAAGTCCTCCAGGAAGTTGGCTCAAGACCATAGGTAAGCCAGCGTGTCATGATAATTGTCCGTAAAGATGGTCCCATCATACGTGGAAGAGGATGGGGATCCAAATAACGGGCTCACAAAGCTTGGACATGGAATGAGGGAATGTCCCTGTAAAAATTCCACACTTCGGACACAGCCACAATGCATCTGAGTACGATAGTAAGACGTATCATATAGAGGAAGTCGAGTCCCCATCTAAGGACAATGATCCTGAGGTTTCACGATTCCAACTTAATGGTCTTAGGATGGGACATTAAAGGGGATTGATTTAATGGACCATGTGGAGGGCGACAAAGTTCCCAATCATGATGCACATTTACCCTAAAGAGATCTTAATATAGGGTCATAGGGCTCGGACCAGGTTGGGAACCCATGAGGTACTAACCACACCACATGTTCCCAGAAGGGTTCGGTGTAACACCCCAAGCTTCCTCGGTATGTTTCCTTTCGAATAATGCAATGGCGTGCATTGTACGCAACTTCGAGATTTTAACACACCATAACCAATCAAACTAGCCGTTATGAATAGTAATACCTACTTTTTGAAATTTTATAAATTATATCTCTCAAAATGGACTTAATTTTTGGATTCTGAATATCAAAATTAGCCTAGGGTGAAATTTTGGTACTTTTCGGATAACTTTCATATTTTGATGAATAGTGAAAATTACTAAATTTTAATTAAAAACAACTTTTTTAATCAAAATAATTAATAGTGATAAATTATGAATTGAGTGGTTTTAAATTATATTTAGAATATATTTTTACCATGTAATACAATTTGGTTCATTGAACATAATTTCACATTTAAAACAGACATAAACAAGTGACAATCTTTTGATAGTTATTATCTCTAAAAAACACAATTTTTGTTTTAACAATGGGAATTAATTTTAAATTAATTTCTGCCACTTCTGTGTTTTGAATTTGGAAAAATGGATTCCATATTTGGAATCAGGATGTTCAAATTGTGTAAATAGGCAACTTTTATTTTTAAACATTTTGGATAATTACTTCGGTAAATATTTTCTTTACCATGGTTAAAGGGTAAATCCGGTAAACAAGGGTTAAAAAAAATAATATTATAATAATACTAAATTACCCTAAAACGTGTCTTAACCCTATTGGTTGATACATGGTCGACAATGGGAATCTTTGGGTCGATTTTGGGACCCCATGGATCCACTTGTAAGTGATAATGACACTTTATTTTAATTAAGTTCAAATAAATACAAAAATGACACAAGCATATATCTTTTAACAAAACAATTGTTACATAGGGTTATATATGTTTTATTATAGATTATAAATATTCATTAGAAAGATAAAACAATTTCCTACATAATGATATTTTATTTATAATTTTTAGACATTAAATAATTTAATTTATTTATGACACAATGATGATGAATTAATTACTTTAATAGTGAAAAATTAAAATAATTGATATTATAAATACCCAAATAAATATAATATGAAACTTTTAATGAATTAAAATAATTTTCTAGGATAATATGATATATTATGATTGCTTTAATTTACGTTTTTATAAGTAATCAATCTGTTAGGAGTTTCACAAAAAATCAACTATTGAATAGTGTCAAAATTGACATAAAAGAGTTCTTAAAAACATATTATATTATTAATTGATATTAAATTCCTAAAAATCTAAGGTTCAGACAAGAGACTTATATCATGATAGATTCATCATTAATGGACCACTTGGGGGGTCTCTTGGATGTATATAGTAAGTTTATTAACCATATAATATAAAAATACAAAGAGACATTGTAAAAGTGAAACTAATTAACTAAGAGTTAATACTTAAAGATAAGGTTAATATAATGACCCAAACCTATATAAATTCTATTGGTTGAGTTTTTTTAGACCCATTCCCACATTAACATTTAAATAATAAACTTTTGAGCCATTATAAACCGAATATGAATTTAATATAAATTAATATTTCTAGCTTTTCCAAAGGTGCCCCTCACCCCTCTTATAAAAGGGCACTCCTCCTTCTCATTTCTTCACACCTTCAAAGCCCTTTGGTTCGACCAAAACCTGCCCAAATTCTATCTCAACTTCCCTAAATACAACCTAGAGGCATTAGTTTGATCATAAATCCATCTTAATGAGCCCTTTTGATCAAATCAAAAGGAAGAACCCGAAGAAGAGGTAATGTTTTCACCACCCCTTTTCAAGTTCCTTTCTTCTTCCACTTCTTATTTATTGTTATTACCATTATAAAATAATAACTCTAGTATCATATATATGCTGTGATGTTATGATAAATATGTTACAACCATATTCAGTATTCTATCCACCCTTTGAATAACATGTCACCACACGTGCGTACGTACGGCTTACCGTCTCCACGTCGTGGTGTAATTGTTATTCAATATATTATTATTTGGATGGGTATAATAATGATGTGTAACTCATGTAAATAATAAATATAACATGATAATGATTCTTTATATATGATATACCATCCAATTATATATTATTTTAATATCAAAAGAATGATATTGTCGCTCGTGCGTACGTACGGACTACCGTCTCCACGAACGCGATGAGATTCATTTTCCATCATATCCATTCAAGTATAATTCTCATTTGATGATTAAAAATAATATTTAAGGACTTTATATAATTCTTTATATGAATAATATACATCCCATTAATAACAAATATGGCTCACATAATAAAGAATATAAAGTAAAATGAACCCGTTAACACCCGAAATGACGATAATTCTAAGATATTATTAACAAATCAATGTTAAAAGATCATATATTATATCATATTAATGAATATTATTCTTGTATAATTAAATAAAAATTATTTCACCATTATACAAGAGGTTAACCTACCGTCGACCAAGGAAAAAGTACAAAGTAAGGGGTTTCTTAACTCACTCTTAATTTCGTGAGAATTCCATTGTTCACCACTAAATTATTGCATGTGGTGTATGTGTACTGCCCATGATTGTATTGATTGTGTAATATACTTTAACTTATGGGTATTTACATCATAATGGTATGATACTTCTTTCATGGGTTTATGTTTCGTAAGTTACCTAATCGATAAGGGAATTTGAGATTTCAATTTCCACTCATTTGGCTTTACACATTTTTTATTGATTATATTACCCCAAGATTATGTGTGGAATCACTATTCATTTTATTATGTCATAATTTCTACTCCCCATCCTGTGGATATACTTTTGATACACATAATCACTCCATTGATAATTCTCAAGTCATTGATATGAATTTGATAAGAGTAATTTTAACTCATTCACCATTTGTTGAGTTAAACATCCAATTCGTTGGTGTTGTTTTTACAAGAATATGTGTGAATATCCATTGATTGTTTTACACTTAATATCCAATCATATTTAGTGTATTTATATTTTTCACACATAATTACGTCGTTGATTTATCCTTAACCTAAGGATATGGCCTTTATGAGAGATTTCATCTCAATTTACATTCCATTGAGACTTCTTCGTTGTTATACACCAAATCACTTTTATATGGTGTATATAATGTACCTTGACATAGTATATCATGAATTCCTTTATTATCATGATATTACAATGTTTTTATTACCTCAATTATTTGTATTCAAGTGTCTATCTTTTGGCTAGAAACTCTAACCAAAATACCATTTTAAAATGTTTTAAAGACTTATTCTTCTAAATCTTGCTCATTAATGTCCATGTTTTAAAAATGGTTTTAAGGATTTATTTATATGGACATTAAATTTTTAAAATTAAAACTCCTTTTAAAAGTTTCAAAGTGGTATGGGACACTTTGATTCAAAAATCTATTTTTGAATGGCTTCTTGACAAATAGTGTGACTTTTAAATGATTTCAAGAAAAGGGGCATATTTCTCTTAAATAGTTTTGATGATTATTTTCATCTATGTCAACATCCTTCATTATTCTTGATTGAGGTTAATGTGATACAATACAATCTTCCATATTGTATCGAATGAGTTATGTTTGACTATGGATGTGCTATTTTTATACCATTCATGGTTTGTGGTAAAAGTATTGACATTTCGTATGCTACTTTTAATACGAATGTTTATGTTATGTTTAAACCTATTCATATGAGGAATGCATTGGACTTAATAAGTGACGGGTGGAGCCCGCTATAGCTCCTCGATGTATCAGTAGGTCTCATGAGACAAACTAGTGTCTTGGCACAAGGCCTTGGAAAAATCTTATTTGTAGTCTTGGCACGAGGCCTTGGCTATGTGTTATGATAGTATGGCATTATGCATTCCATCATTATGAAAGTGGTTATTGATATTTCATGTGATCATTCGACTAGTAGAATATCCATGTGAGTAAGTAAATGGAATTATTTTATTTTATCTTTGCCATTTTATGATGAAGTTCAAGTTTAAAAGGCTTTTGTTTTAGTTATAAATTGCCTTAAGTGTTTATGCTTATCTATAAAAGCTTCTGCTATAATGTTATCCTTACTGAGCATCTGAGCTCACCCCTTTCAATGTTTTATTTTTCCCAGGATTATGAAGAAGTAATTTATGAATGACCTGCAGGGATATTATGAGGGGATATGAAGACAAGATGTTTTTTTATGTAATGTAAAACTTTATAATTGTATCTAGTGTTTCCAAGGCTACTAAACTAATCAGTCTTTCGAGACTTGATCTTTCTTGTGATCATGCTAATGTTATGTAATAATGCACCGACTCTGGGTAACTGGGGTCGGGGCGTTACAGTTGGTATTAGAGGAAGTTTAGTAAAAACCTTGGAATCTAGATTTAGATAAACTCTGATTAGAGCACGTAGACCTAAGATGAACTTTGAGGATTAGTATAAAAGAACTTCCTAGAATTTTGGTATTGTAGAGATTTTGTGAGTTTTATGAGCAATACATCCCTGTCTGGATACGAGCAGGTAGAGGTGGCTCTGGCACAGATGTACCTTGGGGTAAAACCCGAAAACACCGCTTTGAGCTAGACTCGAACGGGAACGGGTGCACGACAACGGGCCTTGTTGCACTCTTGGTTACGACACTCCCGGGGGATATGCTTAGGATAATTTACATTTTCTTTACAAACCGATTTAAGTAATATATATATAAGATGAGAGTAAATGACCTTGGTTAATCCTAATATGTTTCAAATTGGGAATATGGTGACATTTTAATCTCTAAATGATTTTACGACTACTGTTACTCACACAATGCTTTCTAGTTTTAGTCAATGGCTGGATTCCAAGGAAGTCATAGTGACTTTGAGAATGATGTACAAGGTGGGAACGGTGGTGGCAATGAGCAACAAAATGGAATGTTGATAGGCGTAAAAGATATCGTCTTTATGCCAAATCAGTTTTCCAAAAATATGATCAACAACATATATATTAACCAACTCCCAGACTCAACAAGGAAGAGAAATGTGATAAATGATAAGAGCTCCAGCAATGGAGACCATGGAGAAAAGAACCCTCAATTTTCATCATGCAGGAAATGTGGAAGGAGACACCCAGGAAAGTGTCTCAATGGTACAATGAAATGTTTTACGTGCGGTAAGGAAGGACATAAATTGAAGAATTGCCGAAGAAAAATGAAGAGTATTATGGAAGAAGATAAAAATGGTCCCAAGAGTCCATTTACAGTCATTTGCCGTAAATGTAGGGGACCTGGCCATTACCCGAGTGAATGTCCTATTCTATAGGATATTTTCTTGGTCAAAGAAGAAGCTATGTGGAAATAAATGGTTGGAGAAAAATTTAAAAAGTACTAGCACTCCTTGTTGATGGGTTTACTTTGGAATAATTTTCTCTTGTCTTTGTAACCCCGCAGTTTTCCATGTGAGAATGATATTTGAGGAAGAATTGTCTCTTCTCTTGTGGATATAGGTATAAATAACCATTTGGTTTTATATGATCATTGGGGTTTGAGAAAATTATAAGTTATTATAATTTGGGATGAAAATGCAAGGTATGATATAAAATTTGTGGTTAAATTATGTTATTTTGAGGAATTTATCTCATTTTGGTAATATTATAAAATATAGTTTTTGAAAAAGGAAAACACGTAGACCGTGTGACAACCCGTCGCGTCAGACAAAGCTGTGGGAATCGAACCCACAACCAAAGTGCGATTGGGATTTATTGCCTACCACTGGACTACGTGAAGTCCCTGGTTAGTGTGACTATTTTTTTAGTTAAATGATTTTATTGATCAATAATAAGTTGATTTGGGTTCTTATGTCTTATCAAATGAATACCCTTGGTATAGGAAAATGATTTGGTGATTAAGTGATAAATGTTATTTTGGAAGATGTTTGCTTTGTTGGGAACACTATATGCCCAAGGAAAATAGAATACAATGGGGTTTCATTTGTAGAGTAATGGTATATTTTTATCTACGTTTGTATTGTGGATTTATAGTGATTTGGGTTATTTATGGAAATGATTAACCTATAACAGAGAATATGTGATGATGTTAATTACTTTTAAGTATGTGACTTTAAGAGTATTTGATGTCATTTGGAGATACAATTTAACATGGGAGACTACATAATCAAATTCTTCTATGTTTTGGGTTTCAATATTAGTTTGGATTATATTGAAGGATTTTAAGGACAATTGATTATTGAATGGTATTTATTTAACTTTGGGGTATTGTTGGTTTAATTTTAGAAATTAAGATTAGTGCATATTTATTTCAAGGAATATCCGTTTGGGGGATCATTAGATCATTCACTAACCATTTTGGTTTTGATTAATCTTCAAAGACAATGTAAATATATATTTTATCCTGCATGGATCATGTGATTCTATAGAAGTTTATTCTAGCTCTTCCAGTGTGACCAAGTCTTCTTGAATACTCATCATTTAAAAAAAATTGAGTTAGTGGTGGAAATTTATTAAAGAATGAAACTCTACTTAAAAAGTAAGTATATCTCTTAATTTTCTTAGTCAATATCATAAATGAATTCCTCTTCCTTATGTAATGTAACTTAAAACAAAAAACATGTTGTCCGTTTACTTTCCTACTAGGAGACTAATGGTCGTTTGTCCCAACACAAGTTTGTGGTTTTATTATTGTTAACTTTCTCCTGATCATGATTTCTATCCCTCTCCATCAGAACTTGACACTTAGTTTATCATCCATATCCATGGTTTCCTACATGGAATCCGAGTATGGGTTATCTTGGATGACCCTTATACCTCTCTTTCTTTCTTTTAAAGTGATAGTTTTATTGACTCTTTTTCCAATGTGGGACTTTCCATTATATTCCCAAGCACAATTTTAAAAATTGTGAGGACACAATTTATTGAAGGAGAGTATAATGTAACACCCCAAGCTTCCTCGGTATGTTTCCTTTCGAATAATGCAATGGCGTGCATTGTACGCAACTTCGAGATTTTAACACACCATAACCAATCAAACTAGCCGTTATGAATAGTAATACCTACTTTTTGAAATTTTATAAATTCTATCTCTCAAAATGGACTTCATTTTTGGATTCTGAATATTGAAATTATCCTAGGGTGAAATTTTGGTACTTTTCGGATAACTTTCATATTTTGATGAATAGTGAAAATTACTAAATTTTAATTAAAAACAACTTTTTTAATCAAAATAATTAATAGTGATAAATTATGAATTTGAGTGGTTTTAAAGTATATTTAGAATATATTTTTACCATGTAATACAATTTGGTTCATGGAACATAATTTAAAATTTAAACCAGACATAAACAAGTGACAATCTTTTGATAGTTATTATCTCTAAAAAACACGCTTTTTGTTTTAACAACGGGAATTAATTTTAAATTAATTTATGCCACTTTTGTGTTTTGAATTTGGAAAAATGGATTCCATATTTGGAATCAGGATGTTCAAATTGTGTAAATAGGTAACTTTTATTTTTAAACATTATGGATAATTACTTCGGTAAATATTTTATTTACCATGGTTAAAGGGTAAATCCGGTAAACAAGGGTTAAAAAAATAATATTATAATAATACTAAATTACCCTAAAACGTGTCTTAACCCTATTGGTTGATACATGGTCGACCATGGGCATCTTTGGGTCGATTTTGGGACCCCATGGATCCACTTGTAAGTGATAATGACACTTTATTTTAATTAAGTTAAAATAAATACAAAAATGACACAAGTATATATCTTTTAACAAAACAATTGTTACATAGGGTTATATATGTTGGATTTTCGATTATAAATATTCATTAGAAAGCTACAACTATTTCCTAAATAATTATATTTTATTTATAATTTTTAGACATTAAATAATTTAATTTATTTATGACACAAGGATGATGAATTAATTACTTTAATAGTGAAAAATTAAAATAATTGATATTATAAATACCAAAATAAATATAATATGAAACTTTTAATGAATTAAAATAATTTTATAGGATAATATGATATATTAGGATTGATTTAATTGACTTTTTTAGAAGTAATCAATCTGTTATGAGTTTCACAAAAATCAACTATTGAATAGTGTCAAAATTGACATAAAAGAGTTCTTAAAACAAATATTATATTATTAATTGATATTAAATTCCTAAAAATATAAGGTTCGGCCAAGAGACTTATATCATGATAGGTTCATCATAAATGGACCACTTGGGGGTCTCTTTGATGTATATAGTAAGTTTATTAACCATATAATATAAAAATACAAAGAGACATTGTAAAAGTGAAACTAATTAACTAAGAGTTAATACTTAAAGATAAGGTTAATATAATGACCCAAACCTGTCTAAATTCTATCGGTTGAGTTTTTTTCGACCCATACCCGCCTTAAAATTTAAATAATAAACTTTGGAGCCATTATAAACCGAATATGAATTTATTATAAATTAATATTTCTAGCTTTTCCAAAGGTGCCCCTCGCCACTCTTATAAAAGGGCACTCCTCCTTCTCATTTGTTCACACCTTCAAAGCCCTTTGGTTCGGAAAACCCCTGCCCAAATACTATCTCAACTTCCCTCACTACAACCTATAGGCCTTAGTTTTATCATAAAGCCATCCTAAGGAGCCCTTTTGATCAAATCAAAAGGAAGAACCCGAAGAAGAGGTAATGTTTTCACCACCCCTTTTCAAGTTCCTTTCTTCTTCCACTTCTTCTTTATTGTTATTACCATTCTAAAATAATTACTCTAGTATAATATATATGATGTGATGTTATTATAAATATGTTACAACCATATTCAGTATTCTATCCACCCTTTGAATAACATGTCACCACATGTGCGTACGTACGGCTTACCGTCTCCACGTCATGGTGTAATTGTTATTCAATATATTATTATTTGGATGGGTATAATAATTATGTGTAACTCATTTAAATAATAAATATAACATGATAATGATTCTGTATATATGATATACCATCCAATTATATATTATTTTAATATCAAAATAATGATATTGTCGCTCGTGCGTACGTACGGACTACCGTCTCAACGAACACGATGAGATTCATTTTCCATCATATCCATTCAAGTATAATTCTCATTTGATGATTAAAAATAATATTTAAGGACTTGATATCATTCTGGATATGAATAATATACATCCCATTAATAACAAATATGTCTCACATAATAAAGAATATAAAGTAAAATTAACCCGTTAACACCCGAAATGACGATAATTATAAGATATTATTAACAAATCAATGTTAAAAGATCATATATGATATCATATTAATGAATATGATTCTTTTATAATTAAATAACAATTATTTAACCATTATAAATGAGGTTAACCTACCGTCGACCAAGGAAAAAGTACAAAGTAAGGGGTTTCTTAACTCACTCTTAATTTCGTGAGAATTCCATTATTCACCACTAAATTATTGCATGTGGTGTATGTGTACTGCCCATGATTGTATTCATTGTGTAATATACTTTAATTTATGGGTATTTACATCATCATGGTATGATACTTCTTTCATGGGTTTATGTTTCATAAGTTACCTAATCGATAAGGGAATTTGAGATTTCAATTTCCACTCATTTGGCTTTACACATTTTTCATTGATTATATTACCCCAAGATTATGTGTGGAATCACTATTCATTTGATTATGTCATAATTTCCACTCCCCATCCTTTGGATATACTTTTGATACACATAATCACTCCATTGATAATTCTCAATTCATTGATATGAATTTTATAAGAGTAATTTTAACTCATTCACCATTTGTTGAGTTGAACATCCAATTCGTTGGTGTTGTTTTTACAAGAATATGTGTGAATATACTTTGATTGTTTTACACTGAATATCCAATCATATTTAGTGTATTTATATTTGTCACACATAATTACGTCGTTGATTTATCCTTAACCTAAGGATACGACCTTTATGAGAGATTTCATCTCAATTTACATTCCATTGAGACTTCTTCATTGTTATACACCAAATCACTTTTATATGGTGTATATAATGTACCTTGACATAGTATATAATGAATTCCTTTATTCTCATGATATTACAATGTTTTTATTACCTCTATTATTTGTATTCAAGTGTCTCTCTTTTGGTTAGAAACTCTAACCATAATACCATTTTAAAATGTTTTAAAGACTTATTCTTCTAAATCTTGTTCATTAATGTCCATGTTTTAAAAATGTTTTTAAGGATTTATTTATATGGACATTAATGTTTTAAAATTAAAACTCCTTTTAAAAGTTTCAAAGTGGTATGGGACACTTTGATTCAAAAATCTATTTTTGAATGGCTTCTTGACAAATAGTGTGACTTTTAAATGATTTCAAGAAAAGGGGGATATTTCTCTCAAATAGTTTTGATGATTATTTTCATCTATGTCAGCATCCTTCATTATTCTTGATTGAGGTTAATGTGATACACTACAATCTTCCATATTGTATCGAATGAGTTATGTTTGACTGTGGATGTGCTATTTATATACCATTCATGGTTTGTGGTAAAAGTATTGACATTTCGTATGCTAGTTTTAATACGAATGTTTATGTTATGTTTAATCCTGTTCATATGAAGAATGCATTGGACTTAATAAGTGATGGGTGGAGCCCGCTATAGCTCCTCGATGCATCGGTAAGTCTCATGAGACAAACTAGTGTCTTGGCACAAGGCCTTGGAAAAATCTTATTTGTAGTCTTGGAACAAGGCCTTGGCTATGTGTTATGATAGTATGGCATTATGCATTCCATCATTATGAAAGTGGTTATTGATATTGCATGTGATCATTAGACTATTAGAATATCCATGTGAGTAAGTAAATGGCATTATTTTATTTTATCTTTTCCATTTTATTATGAAGTTCAAGTTTAAAAGGCTTTCGTTTTAGTTATAAATTGCCTTAAGAGTTTATGCTTATCTATGAAAGCTTCTGCTATAATGTTATCCTTACTGAGCATCTGAGCTCACCCCTTTCAATGTTTTATTTTTCCCAGGATTATGAAGAAGTAATTTATGAATGACCTGCAGGGATATTATGAGGGGATATGAAGACAAGATGTTTTTTTATGTAATGTAAAACTTTATGATTGTATCTAGTGTTTCCAAGGCTACTAAACTAATTGGTCTTTCGAGACTTGATCTTTCTTGTGATCATGCCAATGTTATGTAATAATGCACCGAATCTGAGTAACTGGGGTCAGGGCGTTACATTCGGGCCTAGGGGCCGAAAGATAGGATATGATTTTAGATTCCTGGGTCTGGACAAGGAGACAATGTGTCTGGGCGTTCCTACGTATCCCATTAGGATGGGAATCAAGCTGTACATAGTTCTAGGAGTTTTCATGCAGTTTAACATCTTGCAGAAAGGACCCATAGTGATCTTAGTTTATGTTCATAGTACTCGGACCAGGGATGGTATGGAATGCATGAGTTGCATGGTGAGGTAATTATGAAAACCGACATGAATGAGGACCTGGAGTCCAGATCACCATTTGTTCCTTGGGGAGGTTTTAGGTCTAGGGATTGAAAAAGAAAGTTAGGTTGGGCCCAAGGCAAAGTGTACAGGCGTTCCTACGTATCCAATAATAATTAGAATCAAGCCACACATAGTTTTAGGAGGTTTTGTGGGTCTGGCCCTTGCACCCAAAGAAGAGGAATTTGATAGATCTTGGTTTTCCTTTAAGATGAATGTGTGTTTTTTTGTTAAGTGATGGACCTAGGATAGAAAGTCTAGGAATACCCACATGAATCAAGTCGTGTGAAGGCATTGAAAAATGGTATGGTGTATGACCAATACCAAACATGACGTCCCCTCGAATGAGGACACCATTATGTAGTGTTGTTTTCCATCGTGTGGCCCAGACAATAATTTCATAGTTTTGGTTCATGTGATGGGACCAACCATGAATTTTAACATCATGCAGTATAAACGCAATAGTTTAAAGTCATGTCAGACTAGGGATCATAGTTTAAAGTCATATGGCTCAGACATATATACGAAAGATGAGGTTCATTAGAGAATTTTCACAGCGTGATAAAGCATACCCGACATGAATGAGGACATAATCCCATATCACACTGCATGCAATTCCAGGAATGAATCGTCATGCTGAGGGGGCTAGAAAAGGTTACAGAATATGAGGTAGGAGAAACTAGCTCTCATTTCAGCTGGACTCAAAGATGAAATGTCTAATCGTTCCTATGTATCCCATGAGAATGAGAATCAAGCCATACATTATTCTAAAAGAGATCTTAGTTTAAGTCCATAGAGCTCAGACCAAGGAGAATCAGATTCCTTCCAAGTAAGTGTATAACTCAACCCGATACCTAAGCCTACATGATTCAAATTTGATGTGGGAAATAAGGGAGGAAGAGGTTTTTTTCAATACCTGGAATGGATGCCTAAGGTAAGTCAGTGTGGAGCCTCAAATGATGCCTTACCATAGCTTTTTTCCTCCTAATGTACAAGTGAACACTTAAGCATACTGCTAGGAGCGTTGAAATTCTATTTGGACCTGATGGGGATGAAAATAATGTGAATCATGTAACCAACATTCAAGGCTTGAAGGGGTTGGCGTGACGATGGAGGAAAACTATTGATCGTGTTCGAAACAGAACATCAATATCATGTGGCCTGAAATGGGAACAACAAATGAGCATTGAACACTGACCATATTCGCAATGCGGTACTTGTATCAATTTCTTGTCTGAAACCCTCGAGGAAATTGGCCTGTAATGGTAAGTGATCCCTCAGGCCTAGCATCCATGCCATTTGGGGATCCCTTCGGATGTTATAGATAAGGGAATCCCAAATGAAGAAGAACAGGAAGCATAAAAATTTGGAGAAATCATGTCCATGTAGAATCTGACACTCTAGGTTATAGACCAGAGTACCAATGGGCCAATTGGTGAATCACCGAAGAGGGAAGAGGGAATTGACCTAAGGGTAGCCGACTAAAAGAGATCAAAGTAGGGAAAGGGAGAGAATGTCGCTTAGGAGAGAGAGGTATGTGATGTGGTTGTTATAAACATTATGTGAATGGGGACATACACCCATACCACACTGTATACCCCCCATCTGGAAGAATGTGGGGCCAAGGGGCCAAAATGATAGGGTGGTTTCTAAGATATGGGGATGGACATGATGTCTAGACATTTGGGCGGTACTGCATATCCCATGAGGATGGGAATCAAGCCACGCATAGTTCTAGAGAAGGGATGCCACAAATAAGGGCTGGATACCCCAACAAGGGGCATGTATGGAATGGTGAGTAACTCGATGTGAATGAGGACACAATCCTGCACCACACCTTACAAGCATAAGTGAGAACTTGGGCCAGGGGGGATGAAAAGGCCTAGGGGACTGAAGGTGGGCCATGGACAGAATGTCATGGACATCTTGTTGTTTAATGTCTTTCAGGGAGGATGAAGGTATGGATAAGGTATCTCATCTGGGTATGAGTACGGCACGACGAGTAACCCGACGTGAATGAGTACATGATCTCACACCACACCGTACAATACTAAGTGTGAACTTGGGCCTGGGGGCTGAAAAGGCTGAGGGGATTGAAGTTGGGACATGGATAGAATGTCATAGACAACATTTATTTTAACGTCTTGTAGTGAGGATGAAGGTGATCTTAGTTTTGGGTCATAGAGATCGAACCGTATACACCTAGTTTAATTTCATACGTGGGGGACAGAGAGAGAGAATCATCGTGCTTATATAAGGCCACAAAGCAGCAACGATGATAGAGGAAAACTGTTGACTAGGTTCACAACACAGTATCCACCCTTGTGTGACTAGAGTTTGGGGCATGCAAGTGAGCATCAACCGTTGACCATATTCACAACACAAGACTTGTATCAAATTGTTTCTTGAAATTCTCAAGGGTGTTAGCCTGTAATGGTAGGAGAGCCCTTGGGCCGAGCATCCATGCCATCCACGAGCCCTATTTGATATAGAATTTGATTGAATCCCATATTATGGGAATTGTGAAGCATGGCAGGGCCTGTGCTCATGGGACATGTGATAAATGGAGGGAGGGGTCTCTCAAGTGGATATGTGTGGGGTGAAAAAAATAGCCTGATGTGAATGAGGATGTGAGTCCATACCGCACCACACAATCCTAAATGAGAAATTGGGATAGGGGCCCGAAGGGGTCGAAGGACCTGAGGAGGAGCATCCCAGCCAACTGTAGCCATGTGACCTCTCATGCAGACATTGCCTTCAAAACTATTAATCCCACATGACTAATGCTCTGTGTGGGAAATAAGGAGTAGGATTAGGCTTTCCCCATCATATAAGGGTCTTCCAGCTAGAATTACACTCCTGCTCGAAGAAAACCAAGATTTGGAGAGATGGTGGGAAATAATGAACCACCACACTCCTTTATTGGGACATATGGGGGTGGTGACAATGACAAAGTAAAGTTGTTGACCAGATTCAAAACAAAACATCTATATTGTGTGACCTGAAATGGGAACAAAAAATGAGTTTCGACCACTGACCATATTCACAATGTGGGACTCATATCTATTTTTTGGATAAAAACCCTTGAGGGTGTTGGCCTGAAATGATAGGAGATCCCTCAGGCTAAGTATCCTTATTGTTCGAGGGCCCCTTCTGATGTGAAAGATAATGGGAACCCAAATGCTGGGGTGTGTGGAGCATAAATGTGCCTGTGAAATTTCAAATCAAGTTAGATAGAAGAAGAGATAGAGATCTTTAGGGGAGAGGGATACATGTTACGATCATGATGAACTTGACGTGAATGAGGGTGAAAGCCTGCACCACACCATGTTTTTCGTCCCAATGGGAGGTCCCGAAGTTTGGGGCTGAGCCCACAGATGAAACAACCGAGCGATCCTACGTATCCCATGAGGATGGGAATCAAGCCACAGGTAGGTATGAAAAGGCCATGTAGTTTAGTTTCATGTGGTAAGGATGTGGGAGGATTAGAAGAATGAAGGAGGGAACATGGTACAATCATCGTAACCCTAACATGGGTGGGGCCAAAGAAGACCACACGATGCCATTTGAGATCCCCCAAGAGAACTATGCCTAAGAGGGGATAGTCAAAGAGGATACTGGGGCTGAACTCAAGACGAGGCGTCTAAGCGTTCATATGTATCCCAAGAGGATGGTAATCAAGCCATATGTAGTTATTAAGATGCAGTTTAACGTCATGCGGGATGATGCATAGTTTAAGGTCATATAGGACCGTATAGTTTAAGGTTATGCAGGACTATCATGCCGTTTAGGGTTGTGCAGGACTGACCAGTTTAAGGTCATGCATGACCATATAGTTAATGGAATATGGGACCTAATGGATCAAGCAAGGTATTAATTGAAGAACATGGCATTGGTTGGATGAGTTATACGATCACCATCCATTGTAACCAGTGAGTACGTGCCATTCGAGTATACCTTGTAAATGATGTAAGGTCCTTCCCATTTGGGTTCCATCTTGGGTGGTTTCCTACTAGGTATCCTTGGTGCCCTCAAGGCCAATACCAAGTCACCTTGCAAGAAGGATCAGAGGTGAAATCTCTTATTGAAAGATTTGGATATCTTGTTCTAATGACTCTCTAGATTGTGCAAGGGAGAAATCATGTTCCCGTCAAGTGCTTCCAACCCGGCCAGATGGATTTTAGCTACTTTATCTGGTGATTTCTGATCATAGGCAGTTGTGTGCAGTGAGGGAAATTGAAAATAGATGGGTAGAATGGCCTTTGTTCCATACACCATGGAATATGGGGTCACCTAGGTGGAATTACGAGTCATCATTCGATAATCCCAAAGGTCATTTGAGAGTTTGTCCGGCCAACTCTTCTTAATCTGACAATCCATTTTCTATATAATGTTATATAGGGTTTTTTTGAACGCCTCAATCTATCCATTTTCTTGCTCACGATAGCGGGAGGTGTGGTTAGAGTGGATGTTGTACTTAGTGTAAAATTTATTCATCTCATCTGCTTAGAATTTTGTTTCGTTATTGGTGAGGATGGCATGAGGGACTCCAAATCGGTAAATGATGTTTGAGCTCACAAAGTCAACGATGGAATCGGCCTTGACCTCTTTGAGTGGAACTACCTCTACCCACTTGGAGAATAAATTTGTGGTATTAAGAATGAACCTGCACTGGTGAGCTGTCGCAGGTGGATATGGTCCCACGACATCATGTCCCCACACCGCAAATGGCAAAGAGTACTTGGTGGAGTGGAGAGGCTCTGGTGGTCGATGCATGAAGTCAGCGTGAATTTGGTACACATGAAATGCTTTGGAGAACTCGATGCAGTCATTGATCATGGAGAGACAAAATTACCCCTGTCTCTGGATCTGGTGAAACAGTTTTGGCCCGGCCTAATGAGCCTCGAAAGAATAGGTGTGAACATCTTGCATGACATGATAAATCTCGACTCCTTCAATACAATGGAGTAGAACCCCATCAAAACCACTCTTGTAGAGGATCTTCTCATGGCTAGGGATATCCTGGAAGGAGAAACACAACTCATGACATTGGATTTGCTCGCACCCATCCCAATATGCTAGAAAATTACCATTCTGGAGATACTCAACAAAGGGGTCTCTCCAGTCGGGAGTCACTTCGATCACCGCATCTAGGGGACCCAAGGGTCCTCACTTGGAGGCTTCGGCCATAAGGTGGCTTACCCGTGGGTCATCGCCGTCATCGTGGGTGTCAAAAGAAATGAATCTCTGATGTGCCACATGGATAATTAGATCATCCTACTCGGGCTCCATCAGTGATGTAGCCAGGCTCGCCAGGGCATCAGCTCGACCATTCTGAGGTAACAGAACTTGAGTAACTTCTAGCTGAGATGGGAACTAGGACATTAGCTGGATAGTGTATTCCAACAATGGTACGAGCTCTGGTTTTCTAACAACGTAGTCACCATTTATCTACTTGATGACAAGTTCAGAGTCCCCTTTCACATGAAAATGGGGCACATCAATCTCGAGGGCTAGCTCGAGGCTAGTTATGAGAGCCTAATATTCTTCCTCATTATTGGTGCAGCCTTCTAACAATAGGAATGACTATGGTAGGATGGCTTGTGTCAGGGTAATGAAGATGATACCCAGGCCTACTTTGTTGAGCTTGGGGTTATTGATCTTTCTTCCAGTGGGGTTACGGGAAGCACCATCGAAGTGCATCTTCCAGCATGATGTGGCTTGGTCTACCGAGAGGATTGCGTCATCCTAGAAATCATGATCCAAGGACTGGTCTGCACGAGCCAAATGGGCATCAATGAATTCTTCCAATGCATTCCCCTTAATAGCTTTCTGGGGGAGACACCTAATATAGAACTATTGGAGAATCACTTACCACCGAGATAGATAGCTTGTCAACATGGGGCGGTTCAGGATGTATTTTAGTGGGTCCACTCGTGACACTGGCTATATCTCATGGTGCTGCCAGTAATTTCATATCTTCTATACTGTGAATACCAGCGCAAGGCAACTCTTTTTGATGTGGGAGTATCTGGTGTCCGTATCAAGGAACATGCTGCTGAGGTAGTAAAGGTTGTTCTCTGTCCCCTCCTTGTTCTTCTAGGAGAGAAGGGTGTCGAGAGATCGTTCCAGGGAGGTAACATATAGGACCGGCTATTTTCCGGGGATGGGTGGCATTAAGACTGAAGGCTAGATCAGATACTGCTTGATCTCCTCAAAATAATTCTAACATTCTTAATCCCACTCATAGACGGTGCCTTTCTTCATGAGCTGAGAAAATGGAATACACTTTCCTGCCAGAATTGTAATGAACCGGCCTATGTAGGCTAAGTGGACTTGGAATCTCGAAGCTCCTAAATGTTTCTTGGAAGAGACTTCTGACTAATGGACTTGATCTTCACTAGGTTGATCTCAATGCCCATGTACCTGACAACTAAGTCGAGAAACTTTCTAGAGGTGACACCGAAGGCACACATCAATGGGTACATCTTCAGGTGATAGGAATGGAGAAAACTGGACACTTTCTCAAGGTCTTTGAAATGATATTTTCCCTGGTGAGATTTGACCACTATATCGTCCACATAATATTCACCAATGTTCTAAGGATATGATTAAATATGAAATGCATAGCCCACTGGTTGGTGGAACCTGCATTCTTTGAACTGAAGGGTATGACTTGGTAACAGAAAGTACCTTGTGGTGCCCGGAAGGCTGTAAACACCTCTTCATCAGGGGTCATTCGGATCTGGTTATACTCGGAGTACCCATCCATAAAAGAGAGGTCTTGGAATCTAGAAATAGTGTCAATCAACAACTCCATCATAGGAAGGGTAAAATTGTCCTTTGGATAGTAATGGTTGAGATCCCGGAAGACGATGTACACCCTGATCTATCCAGTAATCATCCTTATTGGCATAATATTGGCCGTCCATTTGGGGTCCTAGACATCCTTAACAAAACTAGATCTGATGAGATTGTTGACTTCTGCCTCAACCACGACACCATGAGAAAGGTGCATCTTTCTGGGAGGCTTCTTGAACCCACGATGATTTGTCAGGAGACCAAGGCGGTCGATGAATATATAAGGATCTTGTCCTAGAATCTCGTTATAACACCTGGAGAATACATCATGGTGTTCTTTCAAAGTGTCTATGTACTGTTGTTGCTCCTCGAGGGGCACGACGGCACTCCTCAATGTGGGTTCCCGGTCTGCCTCGCTAATGAGGTTCACCTGTACCAACTCATCGACAATGGATGAGAAACCCTCTTCAATGTCAGGAGGAGCATCTTCCAAATACTATTCCCTACTTATAAAGGATGGATCCTTGATGGGAGGAATTGCTTCTGAGTCGACAGATCCTGATGGGAGGCTGGTACCAGCCTGAGCTGCAATGGTCATTACATCAGAGGACTCTTTTGCTACAACAACCATAGTGACAAAGGATGTTTGTACAATCCCATATGGCCTTTGGCCCAAGGGGCCACAATTTATGATATCGAAGAAATAATGGCTTGTGGGATTGATCTAGTTAATTCCAGCTCAGTAGAACAAGCATGTATGACTTATTTTCATTACCATGGGGCAGATATCCTAATACCTTATGGGGGTAGGAGGCTCTGAGATCTCCTGATCCTGATTCGTATAGGAGTACGAGGTGATCTTCCAGCATCTATTAGGCATGGGAATGTGTTCCCCCCTCATCCCCGAAACAACAAAGCATTTTCTGATGCCCAGGGTTGTAACCTCAAATCGGTGGATTGGAAATTCGTAGGTGTTATCTAGATATGTCCATAGGTTGATCGCAGTTGCAGCATTCTTGACATCATTAGTCTGAATATGCATATCCTTTCTCTTGTAGTAATTGGAATCCAGGTAGCGGGCTTCATAAAGGGCAAAGGGAGATGCATCACCTTAAATCATGACCACTCGACCATTAATGGAGTACATGAGACACTGGTGATATGATGAGGGAACCGCTTCATACAGGTGGAGTCATGGACTTCTCATAAACGCGTTGTAGGCAGTGTCCTGGGAGACTACCATAAATTCGGTACTAGAAACTAGGCCACCAAACTAAGTCTTAAAGCAGATCTTACTAACCAGTGTCTATTCTGTCCTGTCATAACCTTGGATTTTTAGGTAAGAGGGACTCATATCATTTCATACAATCCCATCTTTCGCAGTGTCTGAGTCAGGATTAGGTTAATTCCAGAGCCCGTGTCGACAAGACTGTGATGTACCTCTATGCCATTTAACTCATCAGTGATGTACAGTGAGTGAATGTGCCCCTATATGAGATAGATTTCATCTTCTCCAGAGAACGAGATAATGGCCTCACATTCAGCATTCTTGACCGCTTCAACATAAAAGGATTCTGCGGCTGCAACTTCTATCTTGAACTGGAGGGGGCTTCTTAAAGTCTTAGTGAGAGCCTCACGCATATATGAAGATAGCCGAAGGGAATAAAGGATGGAGAGCCCTACTAGAATACTAGAAAGATTCTTAAGAACATCATACTTTTGCACTAGGCATGGATGTCTACTTGCAGAAGGTCTCTCAATGACAGGATGTATGGTGGGCCCTACCAACTAGACCAGCAGCAGACTGGTACTGGGAGCATCCTACTACCCACTAGATGAGGCCTGCAGAGTGGCTACTGGATGAGGGCTAGATGACTGAGACCTTCCTGTAGCAGGGCGTGGCTAGTCACGACATGGTTGGGGTGACACTGATTGATCTAGCAATATGAACAGTGGCAAAGGTGGGCCTGATGCCACAAGTTAGGAGGGTTTTTCATGATGAGCTCTACACTAAGTCTGTTGCCCAGTTTCAGTAGCATACACAACCTAGATGGAAGTGCTAACCGAGGCACTCCGAGAGACCCTATAGCCACCGCTCCATCGGCTCTAGCGACGACCGAGGACATTGGGAGGATCCGCCTAGCACTCCTCATTATCAGGAATCATGTAGGGATTTACCCCCTCTATGGTGTTAACTAAGGTGTACCCTTGATCGTCGCTCAATGAATCATCCACTACTAGATGGATTCTGGGAGGGATATCCATCTTCAGGGGCATGAAGTCGCTGAGAGTATGGGATGACAATGGCATTGGTTGGGGACTTATTTTTCCCTTAAGCCACCAGTGTTTTCTCTTTTGGGAAGAGGCCAGCTGAGACGATGATACAAAAGTGGTGACTGAAGCTTCTAAAGGTTGTAGCAGATTCAGGAGTTCTTAGATGACACCAAGGGCACAAGTGACTACTTTATGAGCAATCCAGTCGTCATACGTATGGGATCCGTGACTAGAAACCTGATGTCACTCGCCCTTGATGTCACTGCTGCTGTCTGGCCTCACAAAGATGCATGCCACCTACGCTAGATACATGCCTAAAAAGAACTATATTTTTATATACCTGGTCTTGAATCCAGTCTTTGAACACATAGCACTTCATGAGAGTGTGCCCTAGGATTTAGTGGTCGGGGTAGTAATTAGGGTGATCAGTGAGGTTTTTCCCTTATTTCCTTCTATAATGAGGAAAATGTTGAATCCCCTTCTCTAAGGAACTGCAGAAGTAATCAGGGACTTCTGACTCATTGAATGAATAGGTCTGATTTCTCTTGTCTGGAAAGGTGGCCCTTGGAGCTTGACCCTGATGAGGGGCTGGGGGAGCCTTTTGAGGAGGTGGATCTTTTTTATCTCACCTAGGTGGTGGATGAGCATTGCATGGGGGAACCTGCCGATTTAGAGGTTGGAACTATAGGGATGATGGTTGCGCCTGAGGTAGAGGGCCTCTGCGAGGCTGTAGAGTCGGCTCCACTACAGCAACTCTAGTTGCTCGGGAACCTCTATTTAGGCTACTGCATCAAGCTCGTCCCTAGCGGCCCTTCTCATGGGGATTGCAGGTGGCAATAGACATGCCTATTTGGCTTTCTATAGGGATTCCTCTAGGTGCTGGGCCTTATTAGAGAAGACTTGAAATCCCTCGGGATAGTTCTAGGTGATCATAGAGAGGACCAGCTCTATCTTAGAATTCCCTATTCGCATCGTCAACAATTTCTCCTGAGTCAGTGGCATGTCAATGGAATACATGAGTCATTTCCATCAAGCGACAAAGTCGGTGATGCACTCATGAGGCTTATTCTTGCACTTGAAGAGGACCACAACACTCGTCTTTCGGGTGGTGGAACTGAACGGGTAGAAGAATTGCATACCGAGGTCCTCCCAACTGGCTACTGATCTAATGGGGAGCTGAGTATACCAGAAAAACACATTCCCTTCTAATGTATGCACAAAACATCAGAGCTTGGTGGTCTCCTACTGCGTTGGAGTTCCAAACACGGGGCAACATTTGGAGGTAAAGTGGGCCAGGTGCTATGGCGAGTCCCCTGTCCTGTTGAAGGGGAAACATTAGGGATTCTCAAAACCCGGGGGTGCTGGCTTATCATCCACCCATGCTGGATAAGTCTTTCCATCAGGTGAGAGCACCACCTACCATGTCTTTAATTCCTCGAGGTAGGAAATGAGCGCCTCTATGGGTTCATCTGGGCTAGGGTTCATATCTTAATGGGGATCCCTGACTACCAGTGAGTTGGCAGGTTCTCCAACCTGATAAAGAGGCCTAGCATCTCATGGAGCGACTGGTGTAATGACTTATGGGGAGGGTGGGGGAATCCAAGTTGGGTCCCAAGGATTGTTACGTTGTTCAGGAGGATTGGGTGAGACATACCGTGCCCTCTTTCCATAGGTTCCAGCCTCAAACCTATCTGCATCAACAAGATGGTCAGAGTCAACTAGAGGCAATTCGTTGGGATGAAGTTATGCATGCCCCTGCTACCCCAGCCTAGGATCATGGTATTTCAGCTATCGCTCTGCAGTGAATTCATTAAGAATGTCATCAACCACCTTTTTCTGTTCGGGAAGTTACTGATGCAACACAGCTTTCTTGGGGTCTTCCTCCACATTTTTCACTGAGCCAGATGGGTTTGAGGGCTTGACAGCTCCAAGGAGTTCCTTGCCCTTTTTGGGATTTCAGTTGAGGACTAGTCCCTTAGTGGGCACAAGAAGACCTAGTAGATTCCTCTGTTGATGTGTAATTATTCCTAATGGATCTAAGAGGTGTGAAGCACCCTCCAGGGGAAGGCCCTCTCCAAGAATCTCTAGCTCATTCTCATCCTCTGGAAGGTCTTTCGTGATAACCGCGACTCTTCCTGGAGGCATCTCCTCTATGTCGCCTGGAAAATATGGTTGTCACCAGATAGGACTAAAGAGGAAAGAATCATACTGTCCCCAACCATGGATCTGTACGTGGGGAGAACCATCTTTGATAATCCCACAGAGTACCCCTGAAGCTCTTAACGCAGCATAGCTAGAGGGCCCTATGGTGACTTAGTGACTCAGGGCACTGGGCCACTGGATGTGTGGACAAATAAACCAGATGGTATTGCTCACCAATTTCTTAGAAATAAACATGGATCTTAGGATAAGCCACTCACTAATGGAAAAGACAGAAATGAGTCACCGAGAGGGTCTGGCAAAAACACTCAACTTCATCTTGGTTGAGGGATTCTGTCGCACAAAAATCTGGTGTTGCAACCTGCCAAAACATCTCAGAAATGTGGTCTGCCACAGGGATATCCCATAAGCTCATGGGGTAGGATTCAGGGTATGGCCCTTCATTGCCCCACTCGTCAACCAGAGGCTGCTGGGGAATAGGTAGCAATACCGAAGAAGACCGCTGGGAAGGTAGGATGAATAGTGGAGAATATATAGAGCGGGATGATAAACCAGCACATCATAAGCTATCATCCAAAGTTTTTAGTGACTTAGCCACAACATTATGGTAATATGGGTTGACAACTACAATTTTCGTCATGGGGACCATGGCTGTTGGCGGTGGACCATGCAGCTGCTCGTCCACCATTGGTCCCCAGAATAGCTATATGTGATCTCTAGTCGAGGTAGAGAGTGCTTTCGGTGATGAAAGTGGTGATTGAATGGCCATAAACTATGGAGTTTCCAAATATTATTCCTCTAGGATATACCTATGTAGGGAGGTAGGAATGCGATGGACCTCGCATTCTGGGAGTATTATGCTGATGCTCCTTGTTCTTGCCCCAGCCCTCGACACGGAGGATATAAGCGAGGGTTCCATCACTGAGTCGTATTCAGATTCAGAATCCTAAAAGAAAACTGGTTTGATCTCAGTATGAATCTTCTCTGTGTTCCCTTTATGATCATGATGACCCGCCCTCCAGCCCCGAGATGGTTCTTTACGATAGGGCAGATTTTTGGCACAAGGAGGACCTTCGTCCATACTATTGGAGGTGCGGAGATGACTTCTTCTTGAGTAAGCTGGGGTGCAAGGATAAATGGTACAAATATCAAATGGGATACATGTAGGACCTCTTTGGGAAGTGATGGAGCAGGTAGGACCTCCGCTCGAGCCCATAGGAGCACGGGTAGGACCCCCATGCTCGTTTCTCCTGGCGACATCAGAACGAGGAGGGTTCTCATACTAGTCGAGCCAAACATGGGTAGGACCTCCGTTCTGGGTGCTGGTGAGGCGAAGCTATCCCTCACACCTTCGATTGTTGTGGGGAGAAGGACCTTCACCAGATGTTGTGAGGACATTGGAAGGCCCCCCATGCAGGAGACTAACTAGATGTGCAATGTCCCTACACCGACTGTCTGTGGCGGGAGGGATGACTCAATACCTGATGTAATGAGCGCGAGAGAGGCTTCTATGCTGAGTGTCACCATCGTGGGGAGGTCATTCATTCAGACATAGGTTATCACAATGTGGACTTCCATTCTGATCATGGAAGCGGGGATGACCCCTATTATCCATGGTGGCGGTATGGGGAGAGACTCTGTACTGGCAGTGGCCACTACCTGTACTGGCAGCCGAGAGAGTCAACCCATCCTACCCATGAGGTGGCTGGGGCCTCGATCTAGGACAAGTATACAAGTTCCCATGTTCTGCATACGCATGGGGTTTATGATATACATTATTAGTGGCCCGAGACATAGTAGTTTCTAACGTTGAGGCCCCTTGGAGGGCGTCCTCCTCAGCCTGTTCCTGACACTGTCATCGGGTCAACCGGACTGGGGTCAATGGTGCATGTGCATGGCTTACTTGCTCCATGACTCGTGGGACAGGGAGGTGGTGCTGTTGCGGCCTAGTGGGATCCCTCCATGGGGGCCCCTGAAATGGGATCCCGACCAGGCTGGCCCAAACATCCCCTACCTCATCAGCATAGGGGAGAGATTCATCGAGGTATTCCAGGGAGAGGATCTCAAAACTATTGTAAGTTGGAGTGGGGAGTAGTGGATCCCTGCGCGGCCCTTGGGGAAATCATTGGTGATGAGGCGCAAATGCCTCTAGATCCTAGCAGGCTATATCCCGAGTTGGGATAGTCCCCTCCTCATCGTACTGATGTACAAGGTCGTTGATCACTCTCCACTGAATGACATCCGGTGGGGAGAAGGGGTGTCAGCGCCTGGCATTTGTAGGCGTGGATATTGTCGCCGAAGCAGTGGAGCCACTCAGGAATATCGTGTTGGCATTGCCCCTACCCCTACACTGATGGGCGGGTGGTGATCAAATTCTTATAGTAGCTTGGTTCCTAAAAAGCAGGGAGATTAACCCATTAGTGCTGAAAGGAAAGGAATTGATGACCATTGCCCCAATGTAATTCCATCTTCCATGGAAGATAAGATGGATCACCATTGACAACATCGCAGACTGGAATGTCCAACATTTTGACTATCCCAACTTCTTGGTGAGTTTCACACCAGGCTCGCTGTTTGCTTGGTGGGACCCGGTGCTAGATAGCTGGATCCAGTGACACACTAGTCCACTGATGTCTCTAATGATACTAATATCCATATTGAGTAGAAGATATTCACTTAGGTCTCATCATTTCTATTTTTTATGCTTTTGATGGGGCACGCGCATCCATCTATTCGAGGACAGCGACGCTGCTTGTTGCCCCGTATTCCGGCTTTCCAATGGTGGGCATCATCCGTTACTTGTTCAGAGACGTTTTTTCCTTAATCTAAACGGGGTGGTGGGATGTCAGTTTTTCCTTCCATGGATTTCTCCTTGTAACTCATCATCTAATCCAGGTCTCCCCCATAGACTTATGACATTGTTCGTGAAACTCTTCCCAGTGCTATATCTTCATGGACACCAGTTAATTACACTACTTCTTTTGGTACATTCTAAGGGGTCCGGTCAGGGAAATAACCTTCGGTCGGGGGAGTAGTCATGTTGGACATCACTGGCATGTCTGAACACCGGCGCGTCTGAGTGTTTTCCCTTTTTTACAGGGCATCTCGAGGGTGCGGAAGCCTGAGGCATCACACATCAAATGTGGGAAATTATATTCCATATGAATGTATCTATGATTTTCCTCAGTATATTATGTTTAATGCAGGTCATCCCACAGGTTTAACATCTAGCAGAGACAGATCAGACTGATCAGAACACTGACTAGAGTGGATGACGTGAGTGAAACCCCTATAGGGAGCACCGATGATGGGGATAATGCATGGTTAGTTACTCTATTGTTCTTAAATGTAATGGGAAATGAGGTTGCATGGTCCCACCGGGATGTGGTGGCCCAGTTAAAAACCAAAATGGGCGATGGATGGTTAAGTGAAGTGGGTGGAGAATGAGATGGAGTCGACTCGAGGATGATGGTGATGTTGGGATTGAGTCTCGAAGAGGCTACCTACATATTCCTGTGGTAGGAAATCAAAGTCCTCATAGTTCACCTGATAATGTCTTACTGTCGATTGGGGACTTCAACGGCTTACCACCAAATGGGGTTGACAATGGCTTACCATTGAATGGGGGTCACAACAGCTTACCACTGGATGGGGTCACAATGGCTTACCAATGGATAGGGTCACAATGGATTACTGCAGGATGGGGTCACAACGGCTTACTTTTGGATGGGGTCACAATGGCTTACCATTGGTTTGGGTCACAACGGCTTACTACTAGATGGGGTCACAACAGCTTACCGCTGGATGTGTTCACAACGGCTTACCGCTATATGGGGTCACAAAAGCTAATCGCTAGATGGGGTCACAATGGCTAACTGCTGGATGGGGTCACAACGGATTACCACTAGATGGGGTCACAACATCTCACCACTGGAAGTGGTCACAATGGATTACCGTTGGATGGGGTCACAACGGCTTATTGCTGGATGGGGTCACAATAGCTTACCCCTGGATGGGGTCACAAAGACATACTACTAGATGGGGTTACAACGGAATACCTTTGGATGGGGTTTAACCTTAGGGAGGCTTCATACGTACCTTATCGAAGAGATAAAGATCAAATCCCATGTAGTTCGGGGTGGTTGATGCAGTTTAACGTTATGCAGGATGAAAAGGGGGCATGCAGTTTAATGTCATGCAGGATGAAAGTGGTCCGACATGAGGGGGGGCCAGAACAAATGGTCATTGGAATTGAACCATAGGGAGGCTTCCTATGTACCTTTACTTAGCAAGGATCAAATTCCACATAGTTTAGGTGGAGCGGGAACCGATGTGAAGGGGGTCAGAACCAATGGATGGTGGGTGTTGGGCTTGAACCTCCGGGAGGCTTCCTATGTTCCTTGCCTTGGAAAGGATCAAAGTTCGTGTAGTTCAGATGTGTTTTTGGGGATTACACTCTAGGATGCCTAGATATGATATCATGGTCAATAATTACTCTTAGCCCATGTGAGTCATGTTTGGTGAATGAAACAAGAGGCATAAAAGTACTGACGATCATGTCGCGGAAGGTGCGTCTGTGGGAAGTGGAGTAGGGATTACACGTGTTTAGTATCCCAAAGAGGAAATAGTGGACTAGGCATGGTTAAATGACCGAGGGTAATGGATATTGATACTTACTCTAAGATGGAGGCCTAAGTGGTAACAAATCCCAGTGGGAGAGGGATTTGGCACCCAGGAAGAGAGGAGGATATGGGATGCTACCTCCTGCAAGAAAAGCTAGTGGCGTACACCAGGGTGGTTTCTATTTCCCCATAGACATACAACAATCCAATAAAGTGAATGTAATTCCATGTAAGGAATGATTTTACTCCTGTGCAGACCAGTGGGTGTAGATAATGTCCAAGACAGGGCACCTTGTGTGTAAGACATGGGATGAGGTTAGATTTTAACATCATGGGCTGAGGATGATAGTGCTTGGTAGTTTAACATCCTGCACCTCAAATGAGGTGGGTGCACTCTACACCCCTAGGAATTACATAAATGACACCTTCCCACCCTTGATGGAAGGATGGTATTAGCAATTCCGTGAAAGGGGTGTTACGGAGCGATCCATTGGGGGGTCTACCTTAGTGTGTCTATACGAAGAAGCAATAGTCGTTAGTGTGCCTAGGTGAAAAAGAATGAGGCTAAGCAATGCAATGAGGAGCACCACCCAAGGGACCTTGAAATTTCTTCGTGAAAACCTAAAGGTCCGCATGGGAAAAGGAGTTGCAGAGCAAAGGGTTTCATTTGTAAAAGCTTTGTGAAGCTCTTGTGCTCCGTGGAGTGGAGAGGCTTTGTGAAGGAATGTGCTTCACGAAGTGAAGTTTCCTAACCTAGGTATAGGTCATAGGTGCATATGGAAGGTTCTTTTTGAAGTGGAAAGGTATTCGCGGAGGAATTCCTCATGAAGAAAAGGTGCCTTGTGAAGCATAACATTGTGAAACAATGTGCTTCGCAAAGCACAATGATCATGCCTTAGCCTGCAGATCACATGTGTATGAAGGGTGTTTGGAAAATCATAAATGCTCCATGATAACCCAAGTCCCCTTGGAGATATCCTTACTTCGCAGAGGCCCATGGGCTCCGTGAAGGGCATCCATATTTTAAGAGAGGAAGAATCCATGCAAAGGGGAAGGCACTTCACGATGTAAAAGTACCTCGAAAAGCTCATGGTTTCCAGCACAAAAAATTACTTTGTGATGTGGGAGCTCAAAAGGTGAAAGGTAGGAGGATCCATAATTCGGCTTGAGGGGAACCTAGTATTTATAGGAAAGAGGTGCAAGGGTGTAGAGCCCTCTCAGCATGAAGACGGAGCTAGCCCTGTGGCGGGTTCGCGAATGTCAAATCGGTTCACTGAGCATCCCACCTCCTTGCTCCGCGGCGGGTTCACGAATGTCAAATCAGTTCACTGAGCATCCCACCTCCTTACTCTGAGGCGGGTTTGAAAATTTCAAATCGGTTCACGGAGCATCCCACGTCCTCGCTCTACAGTGGGTTCACGAACGTCAAATCGGTTTGTGGAGCATCCTACCTCCTTGCCCTACGACTGGTTCACGAAGGGAGATATCTGCACCATTCGCAGGGCTACGGGGATCCACAACCAGTCTTCGCGAGGTAGCCCATTATGCTCTCCGTTTTTTCATGCTTTTTCTTGATTTTGGAGTCAACAGAAGTCACAACATGGAATTTTGTTACACGATCTATAATAGTTTTTGGTATAATTTTTCGGCTTTGTCCATCTTCAAAAATTTGGTTCCACACTATGATTTTGCTCTATTATTTTTCCATTTTCAATACTTTTTCATAAATCTATTATTTACATCAATAAAACATAAAACAAGTCAATTTGATCCAAAATTGGAATGATTATTCATTAAAATACAAAAAATTGATTCATAAAAAACTCTAAAATATATGCATGAAATAGACATATCACCATTATCACAGTAGTACATGTACACCATACCCAACATCATAGTAGTATGTGACATCATGTCCAGTATCAAAATTTATGTTCTTCATGACTGTTATCATAGTAGTAAGAGATTCCATGCCCAATATCACATTGTAGTGATTCAATGCTATAGTATAATAGAATAGGAATTCCATACCTAGTATCATAGAATAGGGAATCCATACCTAGTATCATAGTAAGGGTCATCATGCCCGTATATAACCACAAGGGTCCTTATTCCCATATCAAAAAATAAGGGATTCCAATCCCAAAATCACATTTATAAAGGTATTTCATTCATATAACACATCTATGAAGGGACTCAATGCCTATATCCGATTTTTAAAAGGTCTCTATGTCTATATATATATATATCATTCATAAGGGTTTTCATTCCCATTAACCATAACTAATAAGGTTTGTCATTCCATTCCATAAATATTGATAGGTAAACATTGGATTTAATATAAGAAAATGGAAAATTTGTAACTCTTTAATATATAAGAACCACAAGTGTGTAACAATTGTTCAATTTAATCAAGTGATGTGGTCATGTCACTCACCTAAATTCATTAGAACTCAAATTGAGGGTGTTATCCATGCTACGACACCACATACATCTATTAACAAATATGATATCACCATTTAGAAATAAGGCCAAACACTCCAATACGTTATTTTTAAATACACACATGAAAATCAACTAGTCATATAAGAGGGAGCACCCATAGGGGTGGATCACTCAGAATTGATTGATCTAGGAAATGTTTTGTTTTAACAAGTCATATGGTTCCAAGAAAGAAAACCAATTCCAAGAAGATAAAATGTATGGAAACACATCATAAAACTGTAATGTAATGCAATAGAATTTAATATGAAACATCAATACATAAATGTATAAATACTGGACAACTTACCTCAAGATCCTAGAGGATTACTCATCCAATATCAGTCATTGGTTTGGTCCATATCGAAATAAAATAACAAAATAGATGTATTCCCTGAAAATAGGGCATGTGATTCTTCACCTAAATAACTTCATTGAGGGTAAGATAAATAAAAAAATTCACAAGAAGAATGGTGAAATTTCTGATACGGATCAAATGACATGAACATATATTAAATCAGATTTTGGATCTATGTTTTATCCAAGAACCTAGTTCACATCCAAGGAGGGATCTATCAATGAAAAAGATTATCTCATTCTTTTTGCTGGTGGAGAAATGAGAGGGATGGGTTGAGTTAAAATAATTTAACTAGAAAAGAAACGTCATCCCAAAATTTCTTGGTTGTATTGTTTACTCATAGAATTTTCCAAACTATGCATCAATGGTGTGCATAACACTACCTTAAGGGGGGACCCTACACAGTTTGGATACACGGTTTTAGACACTGTGCGCTAACTATGCTACATGGATCTTCTAAAAAGTGATGATTTATTTCACAGGTGTGAATCCCTATGATCAAAGTTTATTAAAATCATACGCCTTGGTTTCCCCTATGGAAATAATCACACGGTTAGGAGAAACCATGTGCATTGGCTCACATGGCTTCCTTAAACCATGCAGTGAATGCATTTTTCCCCATAGATGGGGTTCCAAGATCTAAAAAACCCCCAGACACCCCTATAACCTCTATAAAAATATTATTCATACATAAAAGGTCCATGATAAAGAACTTGACCAAAATTTAAATGAATTTTATCTCAAATAAAAATCAGGTTCTTACACTCAGTCTTTTTATGGATTAACAGATATTGATCCAAAATACAATGAATATCTACTTTCCAATGTTGTGTATAGATGACCTCTTAGACTAGATATGGGGTACCCAAGATTTATTGAGTATTTATTTTAGTATATGATATCATTTTGTATGATTTAGAAAATTGGACTTAGTTTATACAATGTTTCATAGTAGCTATAGTATTTATGAGTATCTAATTATTACGATTAGTGTGACGAATGTGCTTGAAATTCTCATGTTTATGTTAAATTGAGTTTTACACTAGTATCTAGATTTATTTTTGGTGTTCTTAATGGATTACGTCATGGTGTATTATCACACTAAAAAAGACCATACCAAACATCTTGAGTTCATTACGAATTTACTGAGAGATCATAACCTATTTTATGTGTTCACCAAATGCTCCTTTTTGATCAATAAGATTCACTTACTAGGTTATATTACCTTTGAGGGGGGAGTGAATATTGACTATGAGAAGGTTATAGATATAGTTACCAAAGAGTAGCCTAATAATTAATTTAACATATTAAGTTTCTTTTGGATGGATGGATATTACATGGGTTTCATTCCAGAATTTTCACACCAAGAAGACCACCTACTGATATGAATAATAAGGTTTTGAAGTTCATATAATGAAAATCATTTGAGATAATATTTAATGATTTTAAATAAGGATTTACTACATCACCAATCATAATTCTTTTATATCTAAGAATAAGATATACAGTCTATTGTGATGCATTATGCATTGGGTTGGGAATGCTTTGACGCAAGTAGAGTGAGTTAATAAAAATGGGTCTCATCAGTTGAGGAAACAAGAGAAGAATTTACCTACACTTGATCTTGATCTAGAATACATGGCTAATTCCATTCATTTATAGAGGAAACACTTGTTGGTGGAGTTTATTTGGTGTATAAAGACCGAAAAATGCTACAATATATCTCTACACAACATGAATTAAATATCAAGAAGAAAAGGTTGGTTGAATACACATAGTTGTTTAAATTTGATCATTTCTATATTCCAGGTATAGGAAATGATATAGTGGATGCCCTAAACCAATGAAATCATAAATAGGTAGTTCAACAACCCATTAGTGAGTGGAAATTGATGGCCCTAATTTATGAGATGCACATAGAAGTTAGGAGCATCATAGAATGAATTTTCTTAAAACATTATTCGTGACCAATTATCTTTAGGAAAGATTGAAGTGGATTCAACATTTAGACCCAAAAGGCTTATTCCTTATGGATAGTGTTTCATGATAGGACATGATTCCAAGATGGATCATTGATGGGGAATAAAATTTTTGTATCTAGGGTATTTTTTTGGTTCTTATATAAATCTGGAAGAAATTTATGTGAGTGTATCAACCTTTAAATTGGGTGTTACAACCAAGGATTAAAAATACTTATTGTTATCTATGTCTCCAATAATGCTGGGCTGGTATGAAAAGAATTATTTATGGATTTGTTACTCAGTGTTCTACATGTTAGTAGGTAAAGGTGAAACAATGTAAAACAACATGTATTCTAATTCCATTTCTCATTCCTAAGTGAAAATGGGCGGACATCACCATGGAATTTGTGACTCAATTACCAAGATCCACATGAGGTAATGAGGCTGTATGGGTAATTATTGACCTGATCATGAAGGAATCCCACTTTTCCCTATAAAGGATAACTTCTCAGTGGATGAGTAAGGGAGGCTATATTTCCAAGATATTATCCAAATACATAGATTTATATGTAATATTGTTTCAGATAGATATTATTCTTTCACTTCTCATATCTATAAAGGGTTGTAGAGGGTGTTAGGTACATAGGTACATTTTATAACAAAATATCACCCTCAAACTTACAGGCATTCTTGAGAACACAATACAAGTGTTAGAGGACATGCTAAAACATGAATCCTTTATTTTAGAGGTTCTTATGAAAAAAATATACCTATAACTGAATTATACTTCAATAAAAAAAATTGGAGACTATATAAATGGATTGTTATGAGGAATTATATGCTAGTCCATGTAATTAAACCTTGTATTTGATAGATGTAGGAGATATAGTGTAATTAGGACCTCATTTTGTTTAGGAGACATTAGAGCAGGTTCAGTTGATCAGAAATAGAATGGAAATAGCTTAGTCTAGTGTGCCAATTTCTGTCAATGAACTCAGTAGAACAATGTTGGGAGTTAAGTATTCTAGTGGGTTTTTAATAGACTGGGGATTATTTTATATAACATACTTATAGATATAGATCTATGAATGATGTCTTTCTTGTATCTTATATACATCATTACAATTCATACATGTCTCATATCTTTCATTATGATGTGGTTTATTTTGATGTAGATGTTCCCTTTGAGAAGTGTGTTATACACATCATTGACTAAATAATGATGGATATTAAAGAAATGTTAGTTCCTTTAGTTTGGCTTCCATGGGAGCACAAACATGTAAAGGATAAGACTTAGGAGAGAAAGGACAATGTACATTCATAGTGGACATCTCTTTTCATAAATGGGTTTACACTATACTCATAAGGGAAACTTGAGGATGAGTTCTGTTATGTGTGGGAGGCTGTAACACCCCAGTTTTTTTCAATGGTATGAAACCATTTAATTCATGTATAATTAATTCTTTTATCTATTATAAAAATTATTAAATGATTAAGTGTGGGTTCAAGATTGTTTGGGTCTTTTTTAGAGCTTGTAGTCCATGTATTTGGAATGAACAACTGAGGAGTATAGTTAGAACATGGTATGATACAATTGTGGAAAACAAAACATGAATCCATAGAGGGTATTGAACAGTTTGAATAATCATGCGCCATGGACCTCATGTTCATGAATACTGTCTAAGAAATTTCATAGAGGAATTTATCATAGACTACACATGTTTTTTATAGTGGTTCTCTAAACCCATTAACGGGGTGCCCTGGGATAGTGACTACGAAACAGTTTGAGAATGGTTTGGACCATCGTGCGACCAAACTGTTCTGCCCCATTTTAAAGGTTGAAATTAACAAATCACTATCATTTTATCATAAAAAATAAAACACTTTCCTTTTACCTATTTTCATAGTATCTATCCACCATGGAAGCTCCTCTATGGCATCTTTCTTGGTTTTGATCCATCTTTATTGTCCGATATCTTAATCAAGTTCTACCTATCTCGTTGGTTGGCCACTGGTAATATTTTTGAACCATTTACTTCTTTTCTTGGTTTCTATCATTGTCTATTGTGTGATCTTCATGTATATTTTTTTCCTAATTTATTAGATTCTGTTTATTTCTATGTTTTCTCTTTATATCTAAATCAGAAGCCAATACATGAAAAGTGTTCCTCTAACATTATATTGTTGGTGGTCTATACCTTTTCCAATAGGTATTTCTACTAATTATCTTACCACTATTGTACAAGACAATAGACATTGTAAAATTTTCTTCTAAAATTATCCATGGTATTAAATTAAATGTTTGAACCTTAAATTTGGTTCCACATATAGATATGAACCCCAATTCGAACCACCCCTGAGATGGGTTTATCGAACTTCCCTAAGGTACAACCTCCCTTTGTGGTGTGTGAGATTTCCTGCTGTTGTAGAAGCCTTATGTAAATAAATGATTTAATTTATTGGAAATTGTATTTGATTTTTTTCTTAATATGGATGGTCTTAATTGGTCATAAACACTAACATATCCCTATAATTTAATAATAGTTATTGGATTTTGGATATTAAGGTATGGAACCAATTTTGATTAACAGTATGGAACCGATCTTGATTAAGATATGAAATTGATGAGGGATTCAAGATATGAAGCCTACAACCCTGATATATATTTATATCTCTATAATGTAGGATACCATGAGAATTTTCCCTATATTCTAGGACCATGTAGGTCTATACTATTCTGATTTCTTATGGATGACTTCCTTGGTCTCGAGGAGGGAAAATTGGTTTTATACCTTAGGACCTAGACAATGTAAGTCTCATAATTTTTTCTTATGAGGAATATTCCAAAGCAATTAGTTACTTCAATACGTTAAAATTATGTATTAATATGAAAAATTTATTTCATTCTCAATGTTACAATATATGTTCATGTACTTGTTTATATATGTCACCCACATTATTACTTTTCTTGTTTTACCTACACTGGGTTACTATATTTATACATAGTATAGATTTATTATAGATAAAATTTGTAGTTTCATGCTGATTATATATCAAACAATATTTGGGCCACATTTTAGTATCTAGACAAACATCATGGATTCAATAATGGATTAGTGAAAGCAATTGGTCATGGATGTATGATTTTTGCATAGCATGGGAGCTTAGCAGAATAGGATAGAGCCTTGAATCATGATTCTATTGGGGATATCATTTTTTGTTTTTATCTTTTATTTTATTTTATGCATGATTCCATTTATTCTTACCTTTTTTATAGTTCAATGCATTACCATCATTTTGTACATGATTCCAATTTTGCCTTGTTTATTAGGTATTTTTTAGATGTATTATTTATGAATCTATATTTTCTATTTTTAGGGTTTTTCTATTTATTCATTTATCACCATTGTGCTACTCTGATAATGATGTTATAGTCTCTAAACTATGCCACCTTAAAGCCTCACTACTAATCTGCATCCTCTAGTGTTCATGGGGTGTGCTAGAGGTCATGTGACTAATGAGGTTTAGTTACTTATAAGTGTACCTGGTCTAGGATATTTCAACCATAGCCTCGCATGGAGGGTCATAATATCTCTATATAACCTCAATACCAACATAAGATGTCCTTATTCCTTTTGAGGCACCCCTTGACCATATTGGGCCACAATCTAATTAAGGGAATCATAAAATGCTACCATTTCATAAGCATCACACTAGACATTACTAGTAAAATTCTTCCTAAAAATCCTTATCAAACTATGTTAAAGTGTATGGATTGGTTATAATCACATTTCTCTATAATGTATGACTTATCCCATTTAAAAGCACCAAACTATGTGGCTTTAATTCCTTTTATGATAATATTTTATAAGGCCCTTCTGAGGGACCAACCCCAACTTCTTTAACATGAAATATTTTATTGGATGATAATAAACGTCATATCACACCCTTTTTGGAACTAATATATAGTATCCCTAAAGAAGAAACACTAATAAGAAATTTAAATATCATGATAATTTTATTTATATAGCTATTTTGATTAATGTATGGCCTCGATCAATAATTAGGACATGGGTGACAAGTCCTGTTTTTGATCTTGGGGGAGGTTTTACCAAGATGAATTAAATATAAAAGAGTGAAATGATGTGGGAAATATTTCTCCCAAAAATTTGTGTTTATAGTCCCCACCCATCCTCTTAACCAATTGGTGTTCTTAAAAATCACTAGTATGAATCCCAAAATAATGCATGTCATTGTAAAGTATGTGAATAAGGAAACTATTTTTCTCATATGTGGGAGTTGGATGTTTTTAGATCAATGAAGAACCTCAAAAGAATCCTTTGAAAACAATAATAGTAAAATTATTTAGGTATTGGAAAACTTTTCTCATACTCCCATAATCTGGAACTTGACCATGCCATTTCATGTGACACAGTTATGTCGGAACCAACAAATTATTTTTATATTTATCTTGAAATAATAAATAATTTATATCAATTGAACAATAATTATATTTAATTCAGATTATAATATCATTTAATATATGTTTCATAAGTTTTTAAAATAATTATAAATTATTTATATCATGATAATTGTATAAAAGAAACAATATTAATAATAACATTATTTTTAATATTCACAAAAAAAATTAACTTTCATTATAAAATATTAATAAATATTACTAAGATAATTTAAACATAATGGTACAAAAATTTAATTCCAATTTTTTAAATAAAAAGTATAATATTTATAAATTTAACTTTTTAATAAACCATATCTTACATTTAATAACAATTTATTTAAAAAAACTCATTATTTTATCTAATAAAAACAATATTCTTATTTCACACCATGATAAAGGAATTTATATTATTGTCTTAAAAAATAAATATATAAATTAATCCACATAATTAATATAAATATATATTTATATGATAAAAAAAATTAAATTATTATTTAATGAGGCCATAATAATAAATCAATTTAAAAAAACATATTTAACCCCTAAATTAAAATTTTATCAATTATAACATGAAAAAAATAAAATGTATAAAGAGTGTATAATAACATTTTCAGAAATTTAATAAATGTTTATTTTAAATAAATATTCATTGAAAAAATATTTATAAATAATATTTTAATTAATGAATCATAAAACTGATATATTGTTAAAAATTCAATGGTTTCACACCTATGAAATGATATGGATACTTGAGGATAAAAATCCTTGGAAGAAAACAAAGCAACTGTATAATCCAAAACATCCCATGATATACCTCTCAAATGGGAATATCTACATCATATAAGAAATAATATAGCTCAATTTAATAGAAAAATATTTATCTTATTCGCATAAAATAGATGAAATATGTCTAAAAAATAAATCCTTTGATTTCATTGTTTTTAAAATCAGAATACAGTAATTAATAAATTCACTTAACATAAGGTTTTTTAGTTGTTTCTATCATGTTGAATAAATTATTGATAAATTTATTTTCAAAATTTTTATGTTGAAACATTAAAGAACAGAAAATTATGTATTCATGAACAATTATATTCATTATATTTTGGATAAGTACAATTTTTCAGATTAATGTCATAGAAATATTAAGTATATTATTAACCACATCAAAATATGTATATGAATCATAAATTTCTATTAAAACTATTCTCAAAGAGTGTTGAATCTAATATTTGGACTTTTTCATGTCATTATCTTTATGGAGGACCATAAATTCATGGATCAAAATATTATTTGGGTATTTTGTAAGCTTCATGTCATTTAGAATATTTACAACTACATGATGATTAGAGAACTTATGGTAATACTATGATTTTAATTTCTTATTATTTTTATAAGAGATACCACAATGGGTGGTTTACTATTAAAAATGTATTTATCATTCTCCTTTCATACTTTTTCTTTTTGATCCTATGTGATTGAAGGATACCATTTATAAGAAGAAAAATCTTGATTTGATCATCTTGATCTAGGGATTCTTATGAAAAAAATGGAAAATACACATATTGATGAGTTTGTAGTTAGTTGTTCTATGTATAGGAAGATAATACATCATGGATCATGTTCAAATATCCTCATTAAAATTTAGAAAAAATTTCGTTTTATTAATTATATCCTTTAAAGTATTTTAAGTATAAATACATAACCATAAACATTATATATTCGAGGGAGAATAGATTTTAATACACTTTCTTTTCTTAAATATCCTTTAGTTTTTTATTTTTAGAGAATTTTTTCTTAACTCATACAAAAAAATCCCATATATTAAAAAGAGGATGCATCCTATCAGTATCCATTTTTTTAATAATATTTTTATATAAAAATAAAACACATTTTATTTTCATAAAAAACCTTAATGAAATTTAAATTTACCTTTTCATTTTCTTTACCCATCTTTAAAACCCTTTTAAAATGACTTTAGAAATGTGGTATGTGAAAAAATCATTAGGGGGTATAAAAAGAAGAAATAAATTAATCTAGTGAAATAAATGAAAGCCATTAAAAAAATTTCTTCAAAACATTCTTTCTACCTATATGTAGGATTGTCTTTATTTTAGGATGATCAATTATATTACCTTAAAAAAATTCAATGAAAACTCATTAGAATGCTTTGAAAAGTCATTTATGACCCCTGGGACATCATCTTCATATAATCCTTATAGAACCCTTAAAAATTGAAATAACCATTCAGAAAAACTCTAATATGATTATCTAGAAAACATAATCATTACCCAATTCATTTTAGATATATAATGGGGCACATCCATTATATAATGAGCTATACTAGGTGTGAACATTCATATATTGAGTTATAATGGTGATCAACATATCGTATAAGCTCTATCAGGATCTCCCATTATCATAAACAATTTTCATAGATACTATTATGAATAATTCATTTTAATATTTAATCTTTCCATCATAAAACCCATGAAAAACTATTTTAAACATGTATTCAAAACACTATCCGATATCTAAAAAACCTTATCTTTTAAAAATAAACTTTCAATACCAAAATACGAAGAAAATGGGAAATATTTTTTTTATTTGAATAAATAGAAAATCATATAAATGAAGAAAAAAATTATAATAATGGTTTATTTGGTGGTAAAATTAATTGTATTTTTATATTTCAAAATAGTATATCCCTTTTTAATTTGGTAAAGAAGTCAAAAAACTATAAAATTTTCATTTTGAAAATACTAGAACAAAATTCAAACGAGACATAAAAATTACCTTTATAAATAATTTATGGCCAATAAGGTTATTTCAAAAAATATTTTTAATAACATGGACTTTTATGAAAAATTGTCGAAAGTGAAATTTTAAATAGAAATTTTAAAATAAAGTCTTCTAGATTATTTTTTTATATATATTTTTAAAATATTTATTTGAAATAATGTTGAATATGGTCAAAAATGAAATTTATCGTCTATTAAAATATAAATAAGAATATTATTCCAAAATTCAGAATAACATGGGAATTTAAGTGAGAAATTTATAAAGTAAAATTTTAAAACATCTAAAACAAGGTTCTATGTTAAATTATTCTTTACCTTGAGTCTAAATCATCTCTTAAATTCTGTATATTCCATAATAATAAATTTATTTTCAATATATACTTGCATAAGAACATTTTTAATGTTTATTATTCATTTTTTGAAGACTCGTCCCCCACAGCCAATATTGTGACTACCCCAAGCCCACCTTCCATAGGCCAGGGGCTGGCGACTAGCACCGAAGGTGAATTCCCTAAAACTGGGAAGGCATTGCCTTTATAACCAGAAAGCACACATATCCAAGAACAAAATAGGATAAGAACACAAGTAAACTAAACTGTAAACAATGTGAGTGCAGTAAGTAAAAGGGGACAAAATACAATCCCAACTGGAAAGTACAAGTACAAATGTGATATAATACAACTTAAGAAAATGAAAATTCATCTTTTGGGTCGTCCTCTGAGGTTCCTACCTGATGTCTAGGTAAATATCGCCTCCTCAGCACTCCATGTACACCCATCTTCTCTGCGTACCGAAATGACGAATGGTCCACCTCTAGGTACCGTCCAGTCCTGGTACTCTCAGCCTCAGTCAGCGTTGTCCATCGTCTGCATCCTACACAACAAGGTTCGGGAAAAGCCTGTGCATGGGTGAGTATAACGATACTCAGTTGGGACGCCAAGACCCACAAGGTCTCACAAAATCCATCAAGGGTAAAAAAAAATATGAAATCAACAGATAACCTTAATTCGGTATATTCCCATACATATACCTAGGTTATTAAGTAATCCATCTCAATCATGAGGAAAACACAGAGGTTCTAACTCATCTCACACCAGGATTTATTCTAGGGGTAGTATCATGAAACATTTCTAATTCCAATGTTGAACACCTGAGCTGCTGGAGTAATCCTCCTCTGTCGAGTACAGTGGGTCTTCCACGTCACACATAGGCGCTTCCCACTAACCATGGACAACTAAGGTAATACTCCTGTCGAGTGTTGTGGGTCTTCTGCGTCACACAGAGGCACTCCCCAACATGGGTCTGCCACATCACACAGAGGTACTCCCCCTCGAGGCCTACTGGGGTACTCCTCCTATCGAGTATTGTGGGTCTGCCACGTCACTAAGGCGCTCCCCACTATGGGTCTGCTGCTTCACCAAGGCACTCCACACTGGGCTTATCAAGTCACTCCGAGTCAAAACGGTCATCAGTCGTCAAGTCTCAGCCACCCACTAGGTATCTGCACTATGCTCGGTCATCTTCAGAAGGATCTGCTCCACAAGCTACTGTTCGATACTCAAAAATCCATGAAGTACCATGAAGAAGTATCTCAAAGCTCTGCAATGTCATAAGGGTCTCAATGTAACAGACAGCGCGTCAATTAGACACTCGGTTGGTGAGTTATTAGCCTTTTCATCATGGGGGCCCGGTTGGATTTGTGCTCGATCCAACATGATTGTTCCCCATTTTAATCCAAAACACAGTGGGGTAAATATCAAAGGGACCGACTCGCTCAAAGGTTCTCAACTTCACTAATGGGTCATCTAACAGATGTTCGATGCCAAAGTTATGTCCAAAAGAAGTAAATGGGTCATAGTGGGCCCAGGTCCAGTCCGACTCGGTAGGGCTGACTCGGCCCGACCCATTGGGTTTGGCCAGTCATGCTGGTTTTGGCCCAGCATTCCATGAGGGTGACGCGAAAGCAGCTCGGCCGAAGGGTACTGTGACGGCGTGGACCGATCGTGGGGCACGGACCGGCCGTGAGGCCAGCGGACCGGCCGTGAGGGCATAGAATGACTGTGAGGCGGCGGACTGACCGTGAGGGCGTGGACCGGCCGAAAGGGTAGCGGACCGGCTGTGAGGGCAAGGACTGGCCGTGAGGGAGGCAGACCAACCAGGTGGGGGCGGTCCGACCGCAGGTCAGCACAGCTGGAGTGGTGCGACAAAGCACCGAGGGGTGGGTCGGAGGGCCGCGATGGTGCGGCTCGGCCTCGGGGTTTGGCTGGGGACTGCGGCGGTGCTCAGGGTATAGCAGCGGCAGCTAGGCAGACGGTGGTGGCGCTCGGTGGACGTGGGGCGGTGATCTAGGGATGATGGCGGCGCTCGACGGACGGCGGTGGTGATTGGCATCCGGCGGCGGTGCTCGGCGGAGCCGTGGGGTGCAGAGGTTGAAAGGCGGCAGTGGCCGCAGGGCGGTGTCGTTGCACCATCGCCTTCATCACGTTCAACACCACAAATCATCACAAGATTTTTGGAGGGTTTGGGCCATGTTTGTTTGGCCTGTACCCCCCCCCCCCCCCCCCCCCGTGTTAGGGTGGTAGAAAATGGCTCAACATAAACAAGAATTAAGAACCTCAAACCCTCCCACAATGATTATTTTATAAACGTGCAAATGAAAACATATGCAGATCAACTAATTAAAAATTTGATCCACATTCCATGTTTAGAAGGAAAGAACATGGATAAAAAATTATAATAATTCACAATAAACCCATACCTCAGGTTTCTCGTTGTCGTTGGCATGAGAAGAAAGTACAGACGTCGATTCGTCGTAGATGAAAACGTCCCATATTGGAAGAAGTCCTGAGGAAGAAGGTCGGAGCTGAGGTCAACATTCTTCATTGGCGGATAATTCTTCATTGGGAGGTGAAGTTCTTCATTGGATAACGTTATTTGTCCCAAATCTCTCTCCTCTTCCTATTCCACAAAAAAGAATAGGTATCCCCAAAATAATAGATTTGATATCTATTATTTAGTTTGTTGGCTTAAAATTCAACTTGGATATATTAATGTGGTGTGTTGGCATAATTAATTAGCTCAATTAATTGGCCCAATTTAATGGATCAATTTAATGGCAGGGTTGGAAAATTAGGGAGTTGGGAGGTCTCTCCCCATTTAATGAGAGAGTTGTGAGGTTTAGGCCTTGGGTGGTCCCCACCACCATAACCTCTCAGGCAGGTTAAGGTCCGGTGGTCCCCACTTCTCAACTTCCACATAGAGTGGTTATAACAAATAAAATAAAAAATTTGTTAATTTTATTTTTTATTTCCACAAAAAACACTAAAATTATCTTTCACTCATGACCAACTGTCATCGAGATGAATGTCTACTTAAGCGAATACCGGAATTGCGAGTTCGAAGGTGCCCTTAGATTTCAATTCTGAGAATAGGTTGAAAAGTTAGAAAAACCAGCTTGCACATTTACTAAGCGTACCTGAAAAAAGGTTCAGAAACTCATTCCAGGAACTTCGGGCCTCGGAATCACGTGTTGTAAATTTTCATGGACTCATAAAATTCCCATATATTTAAAAAAATACTAGGAAATTCCGCATTTTTAAATTCTCCCCACATTTGTCTTTACGTCTCTATAATCCACAACTCAAAACTAAGGGAAAAGTGGGGGTACTAAGCACGCATCTGAGCTTCCTGCTCGAATGTGCTATCCTAGAGGTTCCCGTGCTTCCAGTGAATGTGCACCAGAGTTATCGACCTTCCACAAAGGACACGCTCCTATCGATCCTCAATCTCTACAGGAACCTCTATAAAAGTCACCCCATTGTCAACATCCAGCTCGCCATAGTCGATGTTGTGAGAAGGGTCATGCACGTATCTCCTCAGCTGGGATACATGGAAGACATCATGCACCTGGTGCAACTAAGGTGGAAGAGATAAGAGGTATGCCACCTTTCCAACTCTTCTAAGGACCTAAAAAGGTCCGATGAACCTCAGAGATAAATTTTCACCTCATCCAAATCTTTGCAGATCTCGTCAGGTTGAGACCTATAGAGAGACATGGTCGCCATCCTCGAAATCCAGAGGTCTCCGTATCTTGTCGGTATATGACTTCTGCTTGCTCTGTATAGTCTTAATCTGCTCCTGGATTATCTATACCTTCTCTGTTGTATCATGTACCATCTCTAGTCCCACGAGTGCTGACTCCCCTGGGTCAGTCCAGCACAAAGGTGATCATCAAGGTCGCTTGTACAATTCCTCAAAAGGTGTCATCCCTATGGTGGAGTGATAGCTGTTGTTGTATGAAAACTCCACCAAAGTTAAGTGATCCTCCCAGATGCGACCGAATTTGAGGACACAACCACGCAACATGTCCTCGAGGGTCTGAATGGTCCGCTCAGTCTGGCCTTCCGTCTGGGGATAAAAGGCAGTGCTCAAATGAAGCTGCATCCTGAAAGCCTCTTACAACCCATTCCATTGACGAGAAGTAAAATGTGTAACACGATCAAAGATAATCCTCAAGGTTACCCCATGTAACCGCACAATATCCTACACATAGAGGTGTCCCAAGATCTCTACTGAACCCTGCTCTCTAATCGGTAGGAAGTGGGCCGACTTGGTGAGTCGGTCGACCATCACCCAAATCGAGTCATGACCACTGGATGTACGTGGAAGTTATGTCACAAAGTCCATGGATATCCCATCCCACTTCCACTCTGGGAACTCTAAAGGCTGAACCAAGCCTGCTGGAACCTGATTCTCTACCTTCACTTGTGGACAAGTGAGGCACCGAGAAACAAACTCTGCTACTACATTCTTCATTCTCGGCCACCAGTGCTTTCATCGATGATCCTGGTACATATTCGCCATTCTTGAATGTACCACTAGAGGGGATTTGTGTAACTCTCTCAACACATCCTCATAAAGTGACACTGGTACCATGGTACATCCTCTAAAGAGGATGACGTGCTCCCCACCATTAGAAAATCTATCAGGTGCATGTCCTAGGGATATCTGAGCACATCATGTCTCACAGTTAGAATCCCCACATTTAACCTCCTTGACTCACTAAATAAGTGGGGGAGTGGCTGTAAGAGACTAAAGAAAATATGATCCATCTCTATCCACAAAGGATATCTGTAAAGCAGCATGCTTCTCTATCGCCTCTCCTAACAGCTGTATACCAGACCACCTGCTGAGTGCATCTGCAATAGCATTCCCCTTCCTAGGAGTATAGACAATCATGAAGTCATAGTCTTGGAGGAATTCAAGACAACGTCACTATCTCAGGTTCAGGTCATTCTGAGAGAAGATATACCTGGCACTCTTGTGATCAGAGTACACTGTAAAATGTTCTCCCATCAGATAGTGCCTCCACATCTTCAAGGTGAAGACCACTGCTTCTAAATCAAGGTCATGGGTAGCATAGTTCTTCTCATGTTATATTAGCTGTCGAGAACCATAAGTGATCAGTACTCGCTCCTGCATCATGACACATCTGAGTCCAGTCCCTGATGCATCGTAGTAACCAACATACCCTACGCCATCCTCTGGAAGCTTCATGATGGGGGCCCTAGTCATCCTCTACCTCAGTTCTTGAAAACTCCCATGGCATTTCTCCAACCAAACGAAGGGTTTCCCCTTATTCGTCAAGGATGATAGTGTTGCTGCAACTCTAGAGAAATTTTTCACAAATCTTTGGTAGTATCCAACCAATCCAAAGAAACTCCATACCTCCTTCACAATCCTAAGTGTATCCCAAGAAAGTATCGGCTCAATCATCGCTAGATCTATTGCAACTACAGCCTCCGATATGATATGTCCCAGAAAGTTAACCTCTAGGATCCAGAACTGGAACTTTGAGAGCATACTATAAGGAGGGTGCTCTCAGAGTGTGTCTAGTACCACCAATAAATGATAGTCATGCTCCTCCTCAGTAGCCGAGTAGATTAGAATGTCGTCGATGAAGACCACTACAAAGTGATCAAGGTATGGCTGAAAGATCATGTTTATGAGTCCCATAAAAACTTCTAGAGTGTTGGTCATGCCGAATGGCATAATCAAGAACTCTTAATGGTCGTACCTACACCTGAAGGCCATCTTCTACACATCCTCGTCTCAAACTATGTGCTGGTGAAATCCCGATATGAGGTCTATCTTTGAGAACCACCATGCTCCCTTCAGCTGATCAAAGAGGTCATTAATCCTCAAGAGTGGGTACTTGTTCTTCACAGTCACCTGGTTCAGGTGCTGATAGTCAACACAAAGCCTCAAGCTCCCATCCGCCTTCCTAGCAAACATAATTTGGACGGCCCATGGAGAAACAGTGGGATAGACGAATCTCTTCCCCTACAAGTCCTCTAACTATACCCACAGCTCAAGAAGATCTGCGAGAGACATCAGATATGATGGTGTAGATATCGGTGTCATCCTAGGGTACAAGTCAATGTAAATGTACACCTCTCTTCAAGGAGGTAGACCTGGAACATCACCAGGGAAAACATCCATGTACTGGTCCACCACTATAGGATAGCTCAGACTCTCCGCATCAACAGCTCCAAGGGTAAGGCTAGCCAAATGAAGAGTAATTGGATACACTCTCCTCTGGGTAAGTCCATCATGCATTACAAAGGCTCCCTTATCTCTGTAGAAGGTAAAACTAGTCCCATCCATGCAGAGACACAACACTTTGCGCTTAATATATTCTATCTGAGCATGGACTGTTGATAATCATTCCATACTCAAGCTGAATTCGTAAGGCCTCTACGCCGCTACTAAGAGATCCCAGCCGAGGCTCTCACCTTCTATTGAAATATTGCACTGCCGACACCAGTTTGTAATCATCGAAACTGCTTCTGTAGGAGTCTCTAGCCGTAAGGATCGAGCCAACGGCTCCATTAGAATCCTCGAGATCCGAACGAGGGTAGTGGAAACAAAAAAGTTACAGGGAACTGTGTCTATAAGTACTGTAGCTAAGGTGGAGTAGACATAGATCATACCTCATATCATCGCTATAGTGTCATGATCATAAGCCTCAGATTCCTAGAGCTGAGATCTCACCTATCCACCTGCTCCCTCCGATCAGGGTGGACTTCCTAGTGGTGGTGGCGGTAACATCTCAAATCATCGTCCATCGCCAACTGCACAACCAGCTCCTCTACCACGTCTGCCTACCCATACAGACCTCCTCGGTCAAGCCTCTATCTCTGCATGGCTGGTCCTTTGACCATCTACTGATCATCCGTAGGATGGGTCAGATAGTCACATGCCATGTGACCCTGCCCGCCGCATGTGAAACATTGCCGACTCCTGGTATGACTGGCTCCACATTGGTTGCCCTGCACAACCGATCCTAAGTCATGCGGTCGTCCACCTGTAGGTCTAATCCTCCTGGACCTATGTGACATCTTTATGCTACCAGCTGTAGAAGACTCAGCTACGTGACGACTGGTAGTGGGTCTCGCAACTGGTGACTACTCAGCAAAGAATCTCTCCACCATGAGGGCTCTCTCTAACACCCCCATTTGCTTTAGGATGCTAAGTGAGATCATCGAAGCCCTGATCTCTCTCTTTAGCCCCTGCTCAAGGGTTTGCACCCTAAAGAAAGGGTCCCACGCCATATCTGTGGAGTAGTGTGAGAGTCAGTGAACCTCACTGAGTACTAAGCTACAGTCATGCCACCCTGCTACATATGAAGAAGCTCATGTATGCGCACTGCGCGGAGATTCACTGGGAGAAACTCTGCTAGAAACAGGCTCTCAATGCCTACCCAAAGAAGCATCACCTCATCGTGAACCTAGAGCATCAAGATCCACCATATTCCCACTACTGCCTGTAGAAGTCTGGAAGCAAGAATCACCATGAGATCGGTTGTTGTCCCTAATAGTCGGAAAACTCTCACCATAACCTCCAGCCAATCCTCAACTGCCTGTGGGTCCGTCTCTCCCATGAACCTGGGTGGCCTCTAGCTCTGGAACTCATGCAACACGCTCAAGCTGCGTGCACCGTCTACTGCTGGGGATGGTGCCATCGGTGGCCCAACGGGGAGTGGTATCACTGGTTCCTCTGCTGGTGCCTCTACTGGAAAAGGGCCATGCACCGAGGCCTCATCGCTCAGTGGGATATCATTGCATAAAAATCTCATAACTCTAGCTTGTTGTCTGTGTGGAGTCATCCTGAAAAGAAATAGGTGTCCCGATGTAAAAATTTATACCTGGTGAGATGATAGTTATACTTAGTGAACTGAATCAAAATATAAAAAAGAAAACTTTTGAAAACACACACGCAATCAGTGTTTTTGTGAACTGAGACATAAATTAGAAGTCAGGGTCCTGGTGTATGGATACGTTGACCGCCGCACCAACACTGGGCTACTGGAATTGAATACCGCACTCATTACCCTTAACACTATTGATTAACAAAAAAGATCAGAGTCCTAGTTCTTCAGTAGAACTGACTCCTATAATACCAATTTTTCATGACCCATCCCCCAGGGCATGTGCTGTGACTACCCCAAGCCCACCTTCTAAAGACCAGGGGCTGGCGACTAGCATGAAAGTGGTATTCCCTAAAACTGGGAAGGCATTGCCTTTATAACCTATAAGCACACATAACCAAGCACAGAAAAAGATAGGATCAAAAGTAAACTGAACTGTAAACATAGGGAGTGTAGTAAGTAAAAGGGGTCAGAATACAAGCCCAACTGGAAAGTACAAGTACAACTGTGATACAATACAATGAAAGAAAAGGGAATGTCAGCTGTTGGGTCATCCTATGAGGTTCCTACCTGAAGGGTAGGTACAGGTCGCCTCCTCAGCACTCCACGTCCACCCATATTCTCTGCGTACCGACACACTGAATGGTCCACCTCTAGGTACCATCCAATCCTAGTACTCTCAGCCTTAGTCAGCACAATCCGTTGTCTGCATCAAACACAACAAGTTGCAGGTACATCCCATTCAGGGGTGAGTATAATGATACTCATTAGGGACCCCGAGAGCCTCAAGGTGTCATAAAATCCATCAAGGATAAAAAAAACAAGATATGAAATCAATAGATAACCTTACATAGGTATATTCCCATACATATACCTATGTTATTACGTAATCCATCTCAATCATGAGGAAAACACAGCGGTTATGCCTCATCTCACACCAAGATTTATTCTAGGGGTAGTATCAAGTAACATTCCCAATCAAAATGTAGAACACCTCGGCTGCTAGAGAACTCATCCTCTATCGAGTACAGTGGGCCCATGGTGTCACACAGAGGTGCTTCCCACTAACCTTGGACTGCTGAGGTACTCCTCCTGTTGAGTACCATGGGTCTGCTGTGTCACACAAAGGTGCTCCCCGCCATGGGTCTTCCACGTCACATAGAGGCGCTCCCCCTCGAGGCCTGCAGAGGTACTCCTCCTGTCGAGTATCATGGGTCAGCCGCATCACCAATGTGATCCCCACCATGGGTCTGCCGTGTCACCAAGGCATTCTACACTGGGCATGTCAAGTCACTCCGAGTCGAAACTGTCAGTAGTCGTCAAGTCTCAGCTTGCCACTAGGTCTCTGCGCTATGCTCGTTCATCTCCAAGAGGATCCTCTCCACATTCTATTGGTTGATACACCAACTACCACAAAGTCCCACAAAAAAGTATCTCAAAGGTCTGCCACATCATTGGGGTTGCAACGTAACAGGCGCCGCATCAATCGGACGCCCAGTTTGTTAGTTATTAGCCTTTTAGTCCCGGGGGCCTGGTTGGATTCGTGCTCGATCCAACCTGATTGTTCCCCATATTAATCCAAAACACAGTGGGGTATTAATCAATGGGACCGACTCACTCCAAAGTTCTCAACTTCGTTGAAGGTTGGTCTAACAGACGTCCGGTGCCAAAGTTATGGCCAAAAGAAGTAAATGGGTCGTAGTGGGCCTGGGTCCGGTCCGACCCGGTCAGACTGACATGGCCCGAACCGGCCTGGGCCAACCTGGTTCAGGTCAACCCATTGGATCTAGCCTAGCCCGTGGTGCATCCCAACCCGTTGGGTTCGGCCTGGGCCGCAAGGTTCGGCCCGACCCATAGGGTCGGGCCCGGCAGGCCAGAAGGGTGCCACGAGGGCGGCTCGACCGAAGGGAACCACGAGGGAGCGGACCAGCCATGTGGCAGAGACTATTCATGAGGGAGCCAGACTAGCCTCTTAGGCACGGACCGACCGTGAGGGTGCGGAACGACCGCGAGGGAGTGGATCGGACACGAGGAAGGCGGATCGGACGCGCGGGTGCGGACCGGCCGCAAGGGCGCAGTGCTGCCACAGGGCGGCAGACCGGTCGCGGGGCTGCAGACCTGCCATGGGTCGGCTCGGCAGGAGGGGAGTGGCGTAGCGCCGCATGGTGTCTTGGAGGGCCACGGTGGCATGTCTCGGCCACAGGGTTTAGCTGTGGACGGCAACAGTGCTCGGCGGACAACAACGGCGGCCCGACAGAAGGTGGCGGTGCTCGGCTGATGGTGGCAGCACGCGGCAGACGGCGGCGGCGCTCGACGGAAAACATCGGGGATCGGCGGACGGCGGCGATGCCCGACAAAGCCATGGGGCACAGAGGTCGTGAGGCGGCGATTGTCACGGGGCAGTGTCATTGCGTCGTTTCCTTCATCACGTTCAGCACCACAAATCATCAAAAGATTTGTGGAGGGGTCGGGACATGTTTTTTTGGCCTGTACCCTCTGCATTAGGGTGGTAGCAAATGGCTCAACATAAACAAGAATGAAGAACATCAAACCCTACCATAATGATTAATCTCTAATCCTGCAAAATAAAACATATACAGATCAACTAACTAGAAATTTTGATCTGCGTTCCTTGTTTTAGAAGAGAAGTACGTGGGTAAAAAAAATATAATCATTCACAGTAAACACCTACCTCGGGCTTCTCAGTTTTATTGGCTTGATAAGGAAGTACAGATGTCGATTTGTCGTAGATGAATACGTCCCACGTCGGAAGAAGTCTTGGGGAATAAGGTCGAAGCTGAGGTCGGCATTCTTCATTGGCGGAGCGTTCTTTGTTGGTAGGTGAAGTTATTCGTTGGAGAACTTTATTTCTCTCAAAGCTCTATCCTCTCCCAATTCCACCAAAAAGAATAGGTATCCCCAAAATAACAGATTTGACACCTATTATTTTGTTTGTTGGATTAAAAATAAAATTTTCTAAATTAATGTGGTGTGTTGGAACAATTAATTAGATCAATTAATTAGCTCAATTTAATGGTTCAATTTGATGGCTGGGGTGGAAAATTGTAGAGTTGTGAGGTTTCTCCCCATTTAAAGAGAGAGTTTTGAGGTATAGGCCTTGGGTGGTCCCCACCACCATAACCTCTCATGGGAGGTTAGGATCGGGTGGTCTCCACCACCATTACCTTTCATGGGAGGATAAGGTCCAATGGTCCCCACTTCTCAGCTTCCATAAGGACTGGTTACAACAAATAATATAAAAAGTGTGTTTATTTTATTTTATTATTTCTAGGAAACCCAAAAATTATCTTTCACCCTCAACCAATTGAAGCCAAGGTGAAAGTATCCTTAAGTGAATATTGACACTATTAGTTCAACAGTGCCCTCGTATTTCAATTCAGAGCACCGGTTCAAAATTTAGAAAAACTCGCTCGCTCATTAACTGAACATACCTAAAAAAAGGTTCAGAATTTCATTCTGGGCAATCTGGGCCTCAGAATCACACGCCGTCAATTTTTGTGGACTTGTAAAATTACAATATATATAAAAAAATAGATGGAAATTATGGGTATTTACACATTTTAACCAATCTCTTACTATGATATGCATAATAATTTAATCATTTGAGATCACTTCAGGAATTTTGATGATATTTGGCTTATATGTCCAAAATAACTTAGGTTGGTTGATAATGGTAAAAGAGGTCATTATTCCATCATCTATAGAATAATAATAATGAAATTATTATTATTTTTATACATTAATTATTATTTTAGAACAAATAATTAAATTTGGTTATCAAAATTGAACTATGTTGTGATCATAGAGATAGTAGGTCATACGTACGTACAAATAATATTTTCATTTTTAAATGTCCATTTTAGAAAGAAGATAAGTTATATTTTAGGTTTATGGAAGGATAAATATATTATAATTACCATATAATTTCTTTAAATATAATTATATTTTTTTCATTTGATGTGGAGATGAAAAAAGAATCACATCACTTCATAGAGGCAGTAGTCTACACATATAAATGAATAACGTTATTGCTTTTTATTGAATGAAAATATAAGAAATAAAATGAAATATTAAATTTTAATAATGATAAATATTTCATCAATACCATATATATAAACATTAAATCGATCATTTTCTATTCATTAGGGGTGATGATAGAATAAAATTACATCTGGTTGTGAGGCGGTAGTCCGCGAGACACATGACCGATGGTTTCATTTCATATTTGACATACAAGGAGACATGTGTAGGTTATTAAACTAAAATAAAATATATTAGTATATAGTATATATTTGTGTTATTATATCATCATTTTTGAATAATATTTGAATGAGGTGGAATAAAAAACAATACAAAAACGTTCGGTTAAGAACGATTCCTCTTTTTCCGGCCACCTCTTTAAGATTTTACCTAAATACATATTAGATTATCTTTACGATCAAATTAATCACTATAAATTTTGAGGATGTATGTAATTAAAGTATTTGGAAAGGTATTTTTGAAAAAAAATTAGTTTATGTCGTTAACAGGAGAGGGGAGTGGGTGGCCTTTTATTAGTAGGGGAGGGGGAGAGGACACTGAAGAAATTTTTAAAAGAAAAAGATTTACACATATTTAACACATTTCAAAATCCACAAAATTTCCTTTTTTTAGTCATAATATTATATAATGTTCAAATATATCTATAGAAAACTAATTGTAATATTTTTTAGGTCATTTTAACCATCATATTTTTAGTTTAATCCTTCTGGTAAAACTGTTTTCAACTTAACCGTACTAAAATAAGTTTTATCATTTTCATTATTCATATTAGTAATAGAATAAGATGAAATTATGATATAATATAAATTATTATGATTACAATTATTTAATCTATTTTACAAAAATTCAATTCATTGAAATGGAAAAATTTTATTTAAAAATTCAACCCATAGACACGATAAAGATGTATTTTTTCCATAAATGTAATTTTCAAGTAAAAGATGATTTCATATGTAATCATAATTATATGAATTAAAATTATTATATATATATATATAATATAAATATAATTTATGTAATTTCTAATTTGGGGTTATTTTGATTTATTAAAATGGTTAAAAATTATTCACATTACAAGAGATTTCATAAAAATGTGTTTTAAAACCGAAAAAATAAACTTGTACAAAATTACATTATAAATATATATGAAATGTAATTAAATGCATTAAAAATAATTTTATAATACATAATTAACTTTAAAAAAATTAAAAACATATAGATACTTTTAAATTACATAATTGTTTGAAAATAAAAGATAGTTTCTCAAAATGGTTATATTTTAACTATTCATTTCAAAATCTATATTTTCCAAAATTTAAAACAAATTCTATTTAAGTTAAATTTAATGCGATGATTTAAAAAATAAAATAATTTTAATTAAATTAAAATTCTATAATTTATAAATTAATCTTTTAAATAAAATCCTTAAAACAAAAGACATCAATTAAAACTATTTACCTTTTGTTTTTATTATTACACAATATTTTTATTATAAATATTACTATCTAAATCATAAATTTTAATAAACATGAAAATAAATTACTTTATTATTAACTCAGTTGTTACATTATGGATTTTAATTCATACACTATGAATTGTTTTTATAAACTATGCTAAATTTTATATATTCATCGTGTTGTTATATTTGTAATAAGTGGGAATTTTTAACAAATTTAATTTCTACTGTGCATACTATTTTTTTTCAGATAATATGAAAATATGGAATTTCTAATTTCAGATTAATTTTATTCATTATTTACTCTAATAAATTTATTTTTTCATGAATGTTGAATTTTTTTTATAAATTTATACTTTTTAAGTTTAGTTTTTTTCTATAATTTCACTTCATTTTATAGTTTTCCTACCTTTATTTTATAACAAAAAATAGTGCATAATAGCCTAACTATATATGAATTTATACTTATATTTTTTTATTTTTCATTGGTTTATCAGAAACATCCCAATTACATAACCTAACCAGGAAATATAAAAAATATATTTTTTTTCCTAATCGTATAAATACCTTTTAGAAATATAGATAATATGAATCCAAATCTTCCATGGAATTTTTATGGAAATAGTTATGATATTTTTCTTGATAATAAAAAAGACTTTTTTTATCAATATCAATGTGAATAATAATGTTATGATGATTATAAACTATAAAATTTCATAGAATGATATTTCAATATTATTGAGAGGTGAGAAACTTGAGTATTAGGATAACTATAAAGTGTTCAATACGTTATTATTCTTGATTATGATGAATATATATAAACATAAAACTTATTTTGTAATGATACATTGAAATAAATATAATTTGGATATTAGAGACTTAAAAAAATTAAAATTTATCAAAACCTGAAAAACTATATTTAATTTATATTATAATTATTTTGTTTTAATTGTGGGAGAATTTGTTTCAATAATAAATATGATTTTTATGACTATAGAGAATTGTTTAAAATTCCTTAGTGAGATGGAATTCATAGATTACCATTTCGTTAAAAATATTATCGACATCATATCAAATGATTGGGAATCAAATTGAACTACGATTTATGATATTAAATATTTGACTAAGATGTGTCTTGATGATTTTATTATAACTATTTTGAAATATGAGATTTTATTTTAATGGTATACTATGAAATAAATTGTAAATATTAAAGTAGATTTTGTGTGTTCTTTTGTTAATATTACAAATGGTTCTATTAATTATGAAGCTAATGGTTTAAAATCTTCTTTGAATAAATATAAATATCATTTGGACTATAGTGATTTTGATGTTAGTGGTAATTAATTTTCTTAACATGGGAGATGAATGAATAAAATTATTAAAAATAATGTATTTTGGTATATTGGTAAAAAAGATAGATGTTAATGATAATGGAAAAATTATTACTTAGAGGTGACATGTAATAAATGTAAGAATATTGGCATTTAGAGAGAATATATTCTAAGATTAAAGACGAAATAACTAAAATAAAATATATCTTCCAAAATTTAAATAAGTATCAAGATGTTAGACACATAGAGTGAAATTTGTAGAGGTACTATATCTAATAATTTATTATAAGATTGTGGTAAGATTCAGTAGATTTTTGGATTTAATGTAAATGTTCCCAAGGATGAAAAGTGTGACATGTATATGGAAATTTATGCAACTATATTGAATTATATTTTTTTCTTATACATCAGATGATTATCATTTAACTTCATTGGATGATGAAAATGATAACTCATTAGAAGATGATGATGATTTTCTATCTTATGATGAAATAGAATGATTTATGAATCTTATAGAAACAAAATATTAAAATGATAAAAATTAATATTATCGTGAAAAATTTTCTCATACTAATGAAAATTGTAGAATTTCAAAACATACATATTAAATTTGTTAAAATTTATCAGTATTAGAGTCTAAACCATACTCGAGTTTGAATTCATTTGATTACAAATTAATTATTAAAAAATATATGATGTCAGTATTTTGAAGGAACTTTTTTTATCGTAATTCTTCTAGTTGGGAAATTTTCAATAATATTTATAAATAGTTTAACCATCTGGATTCTCTAACAAAATATGTTGTACTTTAAAAAAACATTTTCAATAAAAAAATATTTTTCCTTATAATAATTGTTAAAGGGGAAGTCACTAAAAAATCATTATTCTTTAAATAAATTTCAACAATTTTCAAATTATTTTATTTCTGAATAGGTTTTAGATATTAAACATAAAGAAGTAATACAAGTTTTTATTCACATTTTTTTCTTAGATAATTAACACTGACCTAATCAAGTGTGGGAAGAAAGAACATTGTTTTGTTAATTTTAGGATAGTAAGTTAAGTAACAATATCCAAAAAAGTGGTACATGGACATTGGTTATTATTAACACATGAAATGAGATAATTCCAGCTTCTAGGACATGGAAAACATAAATGGTGGATGAGTTACTTTTAGAGAACTTTTTCCCGGAGAAATCATCAAAATTGACGCTGCTTATTTTTTTATAACAAGCAAGTTGAATAGTATATTATATATTAGGAATTATATTCATCCTAATAAGAATTAATCAACTATATGATAAGGTTTATCTTGTGATCTTTAGGAATGAAAAAAGTACTACTAAATGTATTAAAGGAATATTTATTATATATACTAATAGGCATGACAGTTTTTAAAAACATTAACTATAAGACCATAAAAATTTGATTTTACCTTATTTATATATAAGAGATTTTTTTCTTGAATTTGGAATAAAATATTAGGTCACTCTAGATTTCATAATTTTGTTAAACATTCTAGGAAAGGTTATGTTTGGGACTTAACATAACATAAATTTAACTCTTTAAAAGTTTATGATCCTTATTAATTTGGTAAGAAATATAAGTCAAATATGATACCTACTTGTGAAGTATCAATATATAGAGCTTTATAATTTCTTCATATGGATTTATTTGGTTATACACTAACATGGAGAATTGTATGAATGAAATATGTATATGCCCCTATTGATGATTTCAATAGATGTACTTGTAACTATTTCTCCACATGAAAATATGGTTATTTAAGTTATTTTAAATGTTTTTATGATTATTATAAAATTATGAAAAATAAAACATTTATTACTATCCATAGTGATCATGGGGGATAATCTATAAAGTCCATTTTGAAGGTTTTTGTTGTAATAAATTTTTTGGATTCACCTATTTTGATAATCTCAAATCATGATTATTTCTATAATGGGTTAGTTGTTTGATAATCTATTTCAATATATTTTTTATCTCACGACTTTGCTAAAACCAGTTTACTGTATAAAAATTTTCAACATCAAGGTCACTATTGAAAGTTACTGGTAAGAGGTCACTGGTGAAAAGATCACTGATGAAGACCTTACTAATAAAGTCTACCATTGGACAAGTCTACGGTTAGTGAAGTCTACCATTGGTGAATTCTACCATTAGTGATGTCTTTCATTGGACAAGTATAAAGTTAGTGAAGTCTACTGTTGGACAAGTTTACCTTTGGTAAAGTTTACCATTGGACAAGTCTACAGTTAGTGACGACTACCATTGGACAAGTCTACCATTGGTTAATTCTACCATTAGTGAATTCTACCATTGGAAAAGTCTACTGTCAGTGAAGTCTACCGTTGGACAAGTCTACTGTTGGTAAAGTCTACCGTTGGACACGTCTATAGTTAGTAAATACTACCATTGGACAAGTCTACCATTGTTAAAGTATACCCTTGGAAAAGTCTACAGTTAGTGAAGTATATCGTTGTTGAAGTCTACCATTGGTGAAGCCTACTGTTGGAAAAAGTCTACCATTGGACAAGCCTACTGTTGGAGAAGCCTATCGTTGGATACACCTACTAATAGAATTTTAATGCTGATTGAACTTGCCATTGAAATTCTATCGATTGACCAGCTACTATTACCAATCTATGGATAACATATTCTATAGTTTATCCATTTTCTTAATATTATCATAACAGTCATATTTCATTGATTAAATGCATCTGACATTAATTAACTTTGTTTAAAGACATTTCAGGAGACCATATCTTGACAGTACAAGATACAAGAAATATTTCACATGATGTCCTCACTCCTTTTGTTGGACCTCAAATTTGAAAGAGAAAAAGACCGAGGATGAAAGATATATATATAGAGGCACAAAGACAAACAAATAAAATAATCGGGTGTTGAGAAGCTGAATGCATTACTAAAGAACAGGAAGAAGAACACGCCAGTGCATATATTAAAAACCCAAAAGCTTCATGAAGATATTTATGAAGAACATATTCAAGGCTGTCCCACTGTGCTTCATCAACTCTTTTATACCAAGAAGTTGAATATCTCAATACCATGAAGCCTGTACATGGAAGATATGACACTATATTTTTAGGGACAAATTTTAGTGAAGAACAAAACCTTCATTTCCTCAACTGTATGAAGTCCAGATCTGATCTTCAAACATAAAGAGCATTCTATACTCCATCTTAATTTCTATTACTCTACTATATTTCTTATTTTACATTTCTGAGAAGTGTGTATTTGTTACACACACTGTCTCATGTGCTTTAATTAGGGGATACTAAAAATCTCTACTCAAAACTCTCTCACCATTGTTTCCCATGCATAACTATGGAAGAAGCCTTGTGTTGTTTGGTTACTTGTTTTCCCACGTAGAACTGTGGTAGAGGATGTAGAACCTGGACAATGTAAAAAATGTTGTAAAACCCGATACAAGTTGTGTATCAAGTTTATTTATACTAACTGCTGGGTGGCAGGTGATCACCAAGTTGAGAGGATTAGGTATTGGATTGAGATTGAACCTCTTGTTTACATTGTTGTGTTAATATTTAAATACTCTGTTTTATTTTATCTGCTGCTTATATTTTTCAAAGATAGAAAATTGTTTTTACATTCACTCTGATAGTTAGTTTTTGTTAGTGTGTATATATGCTTAATTCAGAAAACCTGTTTCAAAAGTTGAAGTAGTGATTACATTGATTCAACTGAGGAATAATCAACCTTAGAGAAAATTGTTGAGAAATTAAACATTTATATCTCTAATTCCTTAATTTATTGGGCTGTTTTGAATTGGGGGATTTTTTTCATAAATTTTTTAATAGAAATTTTAATTGGAACTCAATTCTCCCCCTCTTGAGTTTCCACTATGACTAACATTTAGTATCAGAGGGCTGTTTATTTTCATGTTTTGAAATTATTTTCAACTGTGAATTTAGTTGTATCGTAAAGATCTTAAAATTTATGTCATATCTAAATTTTCAATTCTTAAAATTCTAAGTAACTATGGAAACTAGAGATGAGGGTGCTGCTACTAACATTCCACCTTTCATTAAGGGTAATAACTATTCTCAGTGAAAATTAAAAATTAAAATGTATCTAGAGAGCATGAGACCTGAAATTTGGGATACAATTGAAGAACAAAATGTATTTCCTACTACTACTAGGGACACATGGTCTCAATTGACTAAAGCTACATATAATAATAATTGTAAAGAAATGAATTCATTATACTTTTCTCTATGTGATGATGAATTCAATAGAATATCTGATTGTAAAACTGCATATGAAATTTTGGATACTTTAGCTGTTTCTCATGAGGGAACAACTAATGTTAAAAAATGATACTAAATACATAAACTATTAAATATGATAATTTTAAAATGAAGTCTGATGAACCTATCTATGAAATCAATCTTAGGTTTAATGAAATAGTGAAAAATATGAGTCCTATTGGAAAACCAATGGACAACAATGACCAAATCATGAGACTTCATTGATGCCTACCTGACAGACGGAGATAATCTTCTGTTTCTATTCGAGAATCTTGTGACATAGGCAAACTTCCAGTGAAGGAACTAATTTTAAATCTTATGATGTATGAAGAAGAACTTAAAGTGAATCAATAAGTAGGAGAAGAACCAAGGAAGAAGTCAATCGCATTCAAGACTTCAACCTCAAAGAGAAAAGACAAAGAAAAAGTTCAGGTTCGTGTAGACACTTCCACTAGTGAAGAGTTAGATTGAGATAGTGATGAGGAGATGGCTCATCTTGCTAGAAGGTTAAAAAAGTTTTACCAGAAGAATAATTTTTTTAAAAATTAAAAAATCGAGGGAAAGTATAATAGTAAAGGATAATGGAATAAAGACAGAAAATGGAATGACAACTCAAATGAAATAATCTCCTATGAGTTCATCTGAAGGAAAACTTCCCCAAGATGAAATTTAAGAATAAATATGAATATAAGGGAAAGGGTTATAAAAAGGCTCTAAATGCTACTTGGAGTGCTTCAGAAGATAGCTCCAGTGGATTTGATGCTTCTGATAGTGAACATAACAATCATTCCAACTTATGTTTCATGAAAAAACATCTGAGGTAACACTTAACTCTTCTATTCATAATGCCTATTATTCTGGGAATAAGAGTGAGTCACAAAATGATGAAGATATGACTAAGGATGAAATATTCGAATATTGTGAAATTCTTGAGGATACCATTAATGATCTCAATGAAAAATATAAATCATTAAATAGACACCATGCTTTAAATGAAAATTATAAGTCAAATCTGGATATTGAAAAAGAGAAATTCTCCCAGATGTTCAAAAAAAACACTGAACATAAATTATCCAATGAACCATTAAGAATAGATCTTGAGAAGTTTAATGCCGGTAGAGATGCCTTGACTCAGTTTCTAGGAAAACAGATTGCCCCAAAATATACAACTGGTCTAGGATATCAACCTTGAAAGAGAAGAATCATTAAAACTAAATTTATTCCTAAATCTTGAAATTCACAGGTAGTTCAAGTTCTGAAACATTTCTTGAAAAAAACTCTCTAAAGGACCAAACAAAGTATTTAGGTCTCAAAATATATCTTCTGATTATAGGAAATATGTGAGACAAGTATGGGTTCCCAATGTTTTACTTGCTAACCTCTATGGACCCATGAAAATCTGGGTACCAAAGTTACTCCATGTCGAATATGTTTTGTAGGGATGTTGCCTAAAAAGTTTATATAGGACTTTGTGGTACTTGGAAAGTGTATGTTCAATACATATGACATGAGATTATTCTTTCTTCAAGAGCCTAATTAAATTTGATGGTGGACATGTAACTTTTGGTGACAATGAAAAGGGAAAAATCATCAGCTTAAGCCAGATTGGTAACCCTAATACAGTATTAATTTCCAAAGTACTTTTTGTTGATGGATTAATGTACAATTTACTTAGCACTCTCAGTTGTGTGATCATGGTTTCAACATCAAATTTGAAAATTATACATGTAATGTTTTTAATTCCAAAAATTATTTAATATTTACTCCTCTCAGAAATTAGAATGTATATGTTGTTGATTTAGATTATTTAGCTAAGCAGAATGTTTCTTGCTTAAATTCTTTTCATAATAAATCCTAGCTTTGGCACAAAAGATTAGGACACTGTAATGTGCAATCACTTAGGAAACTGACTAGGAAAGGTTTAGTTAGAGACTTACCTAAATTATAATTCCTTCTTAACAAAGTGTGTAATCCTTATCAAAAGGGAAAGAAACACATTGTTTCTTTCAATCCAAATAAAGAAGTTTATGCTTCTCAACCGCTAGAATTGGTTCACATGGATTTGTTTGGACCATCAAGAGTTTCAAGTTTAAATGGTAAGTACTATATTTATGTTCTTGTAGATTAATTTTCTAGGTACACTTGGGTATACTTTCTGGCTTACAAAAGTGAATCTTGTTCTTATTTTATCAAATACTCTAAGTCTCTGGGAAATCTTAGTGGACTTAGAGTTAAGAACTTGAGAAGTCATCATGGCTGTGTGTTTGAAAATCACGAGTTTGAGTACTATTGCTCACACAATGTATATAGTTACAATTTCTCTGCTCCTAGAACACCTCAAGAAAATGGAGTCAAAGAATGCATAAATTTGACCCTTCAAGAAATTGATAGGACAATGCTCAATGAGTATGATTTGCCAATTTATTTTTGGGCTGCATCTATAAATACATCTTATTATACCATCAATAGAGTCATGATTATACCTGTTCTTAAGAAGACCCCTTAAAAACTTTGAAATAATAGGAAGACTAAGGTTAATTACTTCAGATTTTTTGGTTTCAAAGTATTTATCCTTAACACTAAGGACAATCTTGAACAGTTTTCCACTAAAAGTGATGAAGGAATTTTCCTAGGTTACTCAATCTCGTGTAAAGCCTATAGAGTATTTAATAAGAAGACCAAATGTGAGGAAGAATCTGTTCATGTCAAATTTTATGAGTCTAATGCACATGAACCCAAAACCTCTCTTGAACACCTTGAGAAAGATATGATAATTCTGGACCTTAATGATAATGATAGTGAATCCACTGTAAAAGTAACCAACTCTGGTAATCTTCTAGAATCTGTACCTATTGAGTCTGAACCAGTAGAAAATCATTCGGAGTCTAGTTCAACTCTTTCTAGAGGTATTAGTACTCTCAATAATCATCCTTTAGATTCTATAGTAGGTTATTTAAATCGAGGGACAAAAACTAGAGATTCTCTATGAAACCAGGATGAACATCAATATTTTCTTTCACAGCATGAACCCAAAAATATTAATGATTCTATCAATGATGAATTTTGGGTGATGGATATACAAGAAGAATTAAATTAATTTGAAAGAAACAAAGTCTGGTAACTAGTTGAAAGACCTAAGGACACTTTGACAATGGGCACTAAGTGGGTTTTTAGGAACAAAGTTGATGAGTTTGGAAATATAGTGAGAAATAAAGCTAGGTCAGTTATACAAGGATATAATCAAGAGTAAGGAATAGAATATGAGGAGTCCTTTTCAACAATAGCTAGGTTAGAGGCAATTAGGATACTACTTGCATATGCAGCTCATCTTAATTTTAAACTTTATCAAATGAATGTTAAAAGTGCTTTTCGAAATAGGTATATAGTTGAGGATGTATTTCTTGAAAAACCCCATGGTTTAACAAATTCCCATTTTCTAAATCATGTTTTTAATGTTTCGAAAGCTTTATAAGGTTTAATGTAAGCTCCGAGAGCTTCGTATGATAGGCTTAGCTCATTTCCTTATTTCAAAAGGTTTTACCAAGGGAATAGCTGATCCTACTCTCTTAATTAAAAGAATTTACCAAGATGTGTTGATAGTAAAAATTTATGCAGATGACATAATTTTTGGATCATATAAAAATTCTTTATGTACAGATTCTTCAAAAATAATGCAAAATGAGTTTGAAATGAGTTTTATGGGAGAACTTAAATTCTTCCTTGGATTTAAAATTTTTCAAAATAAAGATGGTATTGTTTTAGATCAAATTAAATATATTTAGGATATTTTTTTTGTTTGGACAGTAGTAAAGGTAATAATACACCTATGAGTACAACTTTTAATTTGGATGCAGATTAAACTAGAGAACCAGTAGATCCAACCAACTATAGAGGTATGATAGGGAGTCTGCTCTACCTTACAGCTAGAAGACCTAATATTATGTTCATTGTATGCAAGTGTGTTCACATTCAAGCTAATCCCAAAGAATGTCATTTAAATTCTGTCAAAAGGATTTTCAAATATCTCAAATATACTCCCAACTTAGGACTATTTTATCCAAGAAGACAATCATTTGATCTGATAAGTTATTCTGATGCTAACTTTTATGCTTCCAAGTTAGATAGGAAAAACACCTCTAAAACATGTAACCTTTTAGCCAAGTCCCTAGTATTATGGTGTAGTAAGAAACATAATTATATTACATTATCTATAGACGAAGCTGAATATACAGCGGCTGGTAGTTATTGTGCTCAACTTCTGTATATGAAACACACTTTACTAGACTATGGATATCAATTCAAACATGTCTCTATAATCTGTGACAACACAAGTGCTATTAACAATACTAAAAATCCATAATCTCATTCTAGGATAAAGCATATTGATGTAAGACATCACTTCGTGAGAGATCATTATCAAATAGGTGATATCACTCTTGAATTCAATGACATTGAACATCAATTGGCTGATATATTAACAAAGAATTTAAACTCAAAGAGGTTAAAATACACCAAACATGAATCAGGGATGATTAAATTTAACTATTAGAATCTCACTGTTAGAACCTCACTGTTGAACCTCACTGTTAGAACCTCACCGTTGAACCTCATTATTACTACCTCACTATTGGACCTTACCGTTACTTCATATTTTATGTGGGAATATAAACCGTTTTATTAGTATTTTTCTTTCTTTCTTTCATTCTTCTATTTGTTTTTGTTTCAATCCCAAAATGATAAAATTAATTTAGAAACACATTTTGATCCACACTCTTCCTCACTCTCGAACCCCTACTCTCAAAATCCATAAACCCTAACTTTTCGCTGAACCCTCAAACCAATTATAACCTTAGTAGAAAGGGTCCAGAGACCTTTAAATGATGATAGAGATGTGCAAGTCCTAAGAGACCCCAAGACGAGTCTAGTGGTGGTAGTAATATATAAACAGAGACTGTTAACCCACACCTGTCAAAGAGGAATATTGTAGCTGAAAAGGAATTAAGAGAAGATAGGTTACTCTCAAGAAAATCCTTAGTGCTGGAGGCACTAGAGGCTCAAGGCTACGTGGAGTGCTTTTACAACAATAATGGACCATACTACCCAAGGCTAGTCAAATAATTCTATGAATATTTGAAATTCGAAAAGTCAGATGGTGAGAACCGACTAGTGTCAAGAGTAAATAGAACCAAGGTAACCTTTTCATCTTCTGAATGGGATGAATGTCTATGGGTACCTCATGAAGGTATTTGTGACTAGTATTCTGGAGTGATTCCTCTATATAGTGAGATTTTTGGATATATGAAAGCATTGGAAGAGCTGGCATGAAATGGGACCTCAAGGAAGGTGATTGCTACTGAAATTAATAGAGAGGATAGACTTTTGAATAAGTTTATCAAACATGTGATAAGTCCTAGGAGAGGTTACTTCACTATTTTGAAGTATCGGGGCATATTCATATTGTATTTGCTGAAGCATGGACATAAGATCAACCTGTGTAGGTTGTTGATGGCTCAGTTGGAAGACATGACTAAGCCAAGTTCTAAATCAAATGTTCTATTTTATGCCAAACTGATTTCTGTGATGCGGAAGGTTAAGGGAATTTCTGGAGATAAGGAGGAAACAATTGTATCCATGAAAATTTTTTGTATCTCTAAGATAGTCTGAAAGTTCATGAAGATCACCTGGAATACCTAGAAAAGATAATGGGTAAATTATGAAGAGAAACTTTATGAGAAATTTGACCCTGAATAAAATCCTTCTAGGACAAAGGATAAGAGGGATCTAGGTCTGAAGCCTGATGAGGTAGAACTTTCATATTCTGATGAAGAAGTAGAGAAGGCTATGGAACTTGAGAAAGAAGTTACTCCTATAGATGATGGGAGTGATCCAGATCTAGCTACCAGTCCCCTAGAAAGAATGATAGATTCTGGAGAGCCCAGTCCTCCAAGAGAGTTACCGAGAGGAGAATCTATCCTAAGGGACAATGAAGTTGGAGAAACCCCTGAAGAAGAATATGATGAGGCTCATATCACTATTAGAGATACCTCTAAAGAAGAAGAAGTTGCTGAATCTGGTCATTCTGACCATGTGGAACATGAGGCTACTGCTAATAAGTATAGTGAAGGAGAGGAACTTAGTTTGAGTCCTCTTATAGGAGTCATAGAAAAAGCAGTGAGTGAACAAACAGAAGAAGTTGTATCTACTTCCCATTCTATAGAAATTGTGTATGACTCAGTCGAGGCAGTATCTCATTCTACTAGTGAGATAGTTAATCAAGTAGCAACCGTTTCCAAAGTTGCAAGGCTGTAATAAGCTGAAATAGTTTCCCAAGAGATAGCTCAAATTGAGGGGGAGCATCCTGTTACCAAAGGATCAGTATCAGTTGTGCATGACATTAATGGATGGACTCAGGACCCTGGGTTTCTCGTGTTGGGACTAGATTATGATGAATCAAAAGATGAAAGGCCCAACAGAATACCTTCAGTGCCAAACCTCATTTTCGTACCTCCAGAAAACTTTTTCCCTCAAGACTATTTCAGAAAGTCAGACTTTGAATACTTGAAATCCAACCTGCAGAGAATGTATAAAGATAGGACCTCTGAGATGGACAAGGTTGTTTCTCTAATTCAAGATAATTCTTCTTCTGAGTCAGCAAAAATACACTCCAGTATTCACGCTGACCTACTTTAGGAAGTTAGGAAGTGTCAGAGTAAAATTAATGAGTTTTCAGAATCCGTGGAGCTTCTGAAACAATCATTTATGAACTTGAATTATTTTCTAACCTCTAGAGTTCATGTGAAAAAGAATATTCAATATGTTAAAAGTCTAGTGAAATATTTGGTAACTATGTTTGAGGATTTTAATAAGTCCATGGAAACACATGTGAAAGGTCAAGATGATAATGTGAAGTGGTTGATCAGTGGCATGACTAAATCCTTTAAGGAGACAGTTGCTTTCTCTCCGGCACTGCTAGGTTCATCTTCTTCCACCTCAGTCTCTCCTCACATTGAAATTGAGGCTTTCAGATCTATTGTTATAGAATAAGTGGAAAAGAACTCTGGTACTAGTTCATTAAACTCTCAGTTGATTTCTATTACCATAGATATTCATACCCTTTTGGGAAATTATTTTTGGGAAGCTGCTCAAGATCAGAATGCCATCAAGGAACAGGTTGACTTTTATTACACAAGGGTCTACACTAAGCATAAAATGGATGACCACTTCAAGTTGCTGTTGGAGATCTTGAGGATTCCACCTGTAACTTAGGATTTTAAAGATCAAGTAATCAAGCTTCGAGAGCTCACTCCTACCTTAGAGAAATTTATGGAGAATAAGGATGATTTTATCTCAACCATGGAGAGGGGAGGAAGTATCATCATGGAATTCATGAATCATATGTTACCTTTCCTCCATGTGGACTCTACACCCATCATTGTCCCTCCAGCCTTGCCCTCTACCTCTGGTGCCTCATGATCTTCCAGTGCTGCTCCTTTGTTATATTCTGCACAAGACATCAGAAGCTTGACCCCTACTGTTCCTCAGAGATCTACTCACTATAGGTCTAATGATGCTTCTCTTGCAACTCCTCCTACCCTGCTAACTACCATCCCTCGACCTATCCCTCCACCTTCAGATCATGCATCCTCAGCTTCTAAAGTCAAAGCTCCAATGAACATTTCTGATGTGGATTGTGTGTGGTTGTATCTTTTGATAGGGAATTTGTAATGTTTTTTGAATCTTGTAATAATATTTCATTAATATAAATATTCTCTTTTGTCTCTTATTTTATTTATTTTTTCTAATCACAAAGGGGGAGAAAATACCCCACCAGTAAAACACAAGTAATTCAATATCCATATCACATTAATCCCTGCTACTACATGTGTGACAGGATTATCTGTAACACCAATTCATTCTATTACCTTATCACTACTTTTCATTATCTCTGATAATCTTATAAATATTCTACAAATTATTGGCATATTTTGTGATTATAAAAAAGGTGGATATTGTTGAATTCACCTATTTTGATAATCCAAAATCATGTTTAATTCTACAATTGGTTAGTTGTTTGACAATCTATTTCAATCTATTTTTTATCTCATGACTTTTCTAAAATCAGTATACAGTATAAAAAGTCTCTACGTCAAGGTTGTTGTTGAAAGTTACTAGTAATAGGTCCCTAGTGAAAATATCACTGATGAAGACCTTACTGATAAATTATACCATTGGACAAGTCTATAGTTAGTGAAGTGTACCATTGGTGAAGTTTATCATTAGTGATGTCTACCATTGGACAAGTCTACAGTTAGTGAAGTCTAATGTTGGACAAGTCTACCATTGGTAAATTCTATCACTGGACAAGTTTGCAGTTAGTAAATTCTATTGTTGAACAAGTCTACCATTGGTGAATTCTACCATTAGTGAAGTATACCATTGGAAAAGTCTAAAGTTAGTGAAGTCTAATGTTGGACAAGTCTAAATATGGTAAATACAACCATTGTACAAGTCTACATTTCGTGAAATCTACCATTGGATAAGTCTACCATTGGTAAAGTCTACTGTCGGACAACTCTATAGTTAGTGAAGTCTACCATTGTTGAATTCTACCATTGGTGAAGACTACTGTTGGAAAAAGTATACCGTTGGAAAAGCCTACCATTGGACATGCCTACCACTGGATACATCTACTGATAGAAGTCTACTGCTAATTGAGCTTGCCGCTAAAATGTAACCGATTGAGAGGATACTATTACCAATATACTGATAACATATTCTATAAATTATCCATTTTCTTGATATTATCATAACGGTCACATTTTATTGATTAAATTCATTTAACATTAATTAATTTTGTTTGTAGACATATGAGGAGACCATATCTTGACAGTACGAGGTACGAGAAATATTACACGTGATGTCCTAACTCCTTTTGTCAGACCTCAAATATGAAAGAGAAAAAGACCAAGGATGAAAGATATATATATAGGCACAAAGTAAAACAAATGAAAGAATCAGGTGTTGAGAAGATTAAAGCATTACTAATGAACAAGAATAAGAACACTCTAGATCATATACTAAAAATCCAAAAGCTTCATGAAGATATTTTGGAAGAACACACTCAAGGATATCCTATTGTGATTCATCAAGTATTTTATACCAAGAAGTTGACTATCTCAATAACTGGAAGCTAGTACCTGGAAGTTACGGCACACTGATTTTGGAGAAAAAATGTAGTGAAGAAAAAAACCTTCATTTCCTCAACTACAGGAAGTCCAGAGCTGATCTTAAAACACATAGAGCATTCTAAACTCCATTCAAATTTCTATGGCTCTACCGTGTTCCTTATTTTAAATTTCTGAGTAGTGTGTGTTTTTTACACACACAATATCTCATGTTCTTTAACTAGGGGATATTGAGAATATCCACTCTAAACTCTATCACCTTTGTTTCCCATGCATAACTGTAGAAGAAGCCTTGTGTGGTTCGGTTGCTTGTTTTCCCACGTAGAACTGTGGAAGAGGTTATAGAACCTTTAAAGTGTAAAAACTATTGTAAAAGCTGATATAGGCTGTGTATCAAGTTTATTTATACAAATTTCTTGGTGGCAGGTGATCACCAAGTGGAGAGGATTATGTCTCGTCTTGAGACTGAACCTCTGGTTTACATTGTTGTGCTAATCTTCAAATACCATGTTTTATTTTATCCTCAGCTAATATTTTTCCAAGACAGAAAACTATTTTTACATTTACTCTGATAGTTAGTTTTGGTTAGTGTGTATATATGATTAATTTAGTAAACCTATTTAAAAATTTGAATTAGTGATTAAATTGATTCAACTGAGGAATAACCAACCGTATAGAAAATTGTTGGGAAATTAAACATTTATATCACTACTGCCTTAATTGACTGGGCTATTTTGTATTGGGTGATTTTTTTCATGAAGTTCTTAATAGAAATTTTAATTGGAACTCAATTCACCTCCATCTTGAGTATACACTCTGACGAACAAAATTTATTTCTCATAATTTCTTTTAATTATGAAAATCTATATAAATTATTTTATTTGAATGATGAAATGCAACTCATCATGAAATTACTCAAAATTTTCTATACGAAATTATATTTTTATCAAATTTTAGGCTAAATATTGGATTATTTCATATTGTACTATAAAAATTGATATAATATAAAATTTTCATAACAGAACTTCTTATGAGTTTTATACTAAAATAAAAATAATATATTTTTTACTTCATAGTGTTTGGGTGAAAAGTGTTTATTTCTAATAGTAAATATAAAAATTATAAATTCAATCCCATGGATAAAGAAGTTATTTTTTGGTTTTACTATATTATGTGAGTCCAATCATGTTTTTAGTATACAAACTAATGTTGTTGATGTACTGATTCATCAAAAATATGATCAAACTGGTCCTTTTTATTTTATAAAATTCCATGAGGTTAACCCTTTATATAGTGATTTTAATGCAACTTTTGGTCATTTTCTAATAAATAAACATCGATCATCGATATTAATTACAATATAATTTATGATAATTGATTTTCACTATATAATTACGACTTCAAATGAATATTCATTAATAATATTTTAAGATCTAATTTCATTTTTTTAACTAATTACCATTTTATCAAAAATGATTAATCCACAAAATAATATCTGTTGGAGATATAATAAAATCAGTCAAAACTATATTTTTGGGGAAATCAATGTGATAATATTGCATTACTATCAAAAATTGAGCATGAAATGATAGATAATACCTTAAGTGATGAATGATTTATAAGATCTATGTAAGAATTTATTAATCAATTTAAGGAAAATAAAATTTTAATCCTAGTTGAGAGACCATGAAAAGGTTATGTAATTAATAAAATGGGTTTTTATAGATAAATGTGTCGATAATAGAGTTATCTTATAAAATGTTGTAATTCTTGTTATTATGACCATTGTCCAGAGGAAAGAATAAACTATAGATAGACTATTTAACTACTATCTGTACTTGATTCCATCTAAATCCTATTATCTATCATAAGAAATTTAATTTTTATTTATTTAAAATAGATGATGAAGTTATTTTTATAAAATATATATATTAAAGGAATTTAATGTTTGAACAACCCTTATATTTTAAGATGTTAAATTTCATGAACATGTATATAACATACAATTAATTATATATGATTAAACACTCTTAAAGGGATTGATATATTAGATTAACATAATTTTACCTTGAAAAGTATTTTATTGTAAATTTGTATCCAAATAAATTTATCAAAATATATTATAAATACACTATTACTTTTAAATTTATAACGACGACATCATTTATTTATCTAAAAATCACTAACAATTTTTTTTTTCAAATCTTATTAAAAATGAGTTTGATGTTATAATGATGGGTGAGTTTAAATTTTATTGGGTTTCCATGTCAATTAGAAACTATAAGGAAATATGTTCATTGAACATAAATACTGTATATATTTATTAAAGTGTTTTTTACAGTGAATTCTATTTAAGTACTCTAGTAGGAACTACTCTCAAACTAGATCTTGATGAATCTAGGAAACTAGTTGATCAAAAACATTATTAATAAATGATCATATATTTTTGAAATTGAATTTCTAGTTAAACATACATTATGTTTTTTGTGTTTATGTGAGTGATTCCTATGAAATACAAAGGAATCCCATTTGAAATAGGTTAAACATATTTTTTGTTATCTTAATGGAACTTCCAAAAGTAGGATATTTTATTTTTTTGTAAATGGATTTACACCTAAGGGTTACACAAATGATAATTTTGCGGGTTATAGGTTAGATAAAAAAAGTAATTATGGAAAATACCATTTTCTTTGAGAATAATTAGTTTCAGGGTCTAATATAAAAAATCACTCAGGTTTACTCTTTAGAGTTGATGGTGAATATATGGTAGCTTGTATTTGGTGTACACAAGTGTGTTTAATTTATCACAAAATCTCATATTATGGTTTCTTTTTTACTTGAATTTGAATTATTTATTATTCCAGTAAAACAATTTCTATTTCTTGAAACCTAGAACATCACTCAATAGAAAATCATATAGATATAAAACGCCATTTATTATTACACTAATCAAAAAAATAATTAATTTTACTTTATTGAAACTAATAAACATCTTGTGGATATTTTTAAAAAACCCTTAAATTCATATTGATTTTAATATATTAAATAGAAGTTAGGAATGAGCAATTTAAAATGATCTTCAATTAACAACTTGTTTAACCTATCTCTTGTCATTAAAAAACTCACTGAGAAAGGGGTAAATTTTTTAATAATTGATTAACTAATTATTTCTCATAATTTTCTCATTTTTCAAATGTTTATTAGTAATAAATTTTATTTCCCTATAATTATATATGAACAAATTATATACAATTGAACATAATAACTGTGTAAGGTACAATGTACTATGTGTATTAATTCTTTATATGATCCCTATAATTATTAATTTTCTAATCCATTATATAATGTTAATGTATATTACTATCCTGATTAACGATAGATACATTAATAATTTTTTCTTAGGTCTCTATTCAATACTCCAGAAAATAATAACATTAAAGTTTTTCTATTTACAAAACCATTTTCAATCAGAAAACATCACATATATGTATTGGAATAAAACATCTGAAAGGTTTGATCAATTTAAATTTATAGACTATCATTTTATTAATGGATTTTTCTCATATTTTCCAAAATATTTATATTAAATTCTAGGATGAAACATGTATATTCAAAGGGTAGATATGTATATTAAATGGGGGTATATTTAATGAATTTATTCTCAAAGAACAAAATTATTTACTACTCTAGTTCAATTTTATTATTTTCCATTCATTTATTCGTTGTTAAATAATAAAAAGGGTGAATATTCATAATTTTTTTTCTATTTTATATGTTTTTTAATACAAAAGTTTTGAAATTTAAATATATTCTTTAGGGATAAAATTTGATAAAAATTATGTCTATTTTTTAGGGGAGGAAATTTGAGAAAAAGTTTTTTTATATGATTCTAGTTTTTCATAAAGCGATATAATTTTATGAAATTTGTTGTCTTTTCAACATTAAATAATTGAGATATTTATCCAATTTTCTTATATATGACTATTTTATTTGTTTTGAATCATTTGATTAAAGGGGAAGAAATTTATTTCATTGAAACTGATATGAACTACATCATTAGAATTCATTCAAAATTTTAATTTTCACTATGTGTCTTACTTTTTCTAAAAGGGCAGATTATCATTTCAATGGATTGTTTTCTTCCATTTTTTCTAAATTATAATATAATCAACAATAAAAGTTCATAACTTGATATTCTATTTTAGATATTTTTGAATGAATTTTGAGTAAATTTATTTCTAGTGGGTTTAAGTTGAAATATAAAATTCTAAGGAACTAATTTTTTATGATGGATTTCATTAGATTGATTGTATAGAACTTTATTTTTGTGGGTTAGTGTCATTAGATGATGTTTTGGGTGTTTATAAAGTCCTTATAACCATTAATAGTGAGTACAGAATCTAACCAGGGAATTTTTTTTACTACATCAGTTACAAAGAGGACCATAGAACTATGGATTAGGATATAAATAGATCATTTAAAAAAAATCTAATCATCTTGATGTTTTTAAACTGGTTTTTTCTATGAGAAAAATCAATCACTATAATATTTTTCATTCAATGTTTTTTCTTAAGAGACACCATAGTGTGAGGTTTTATGTTGAATAGTAATATAGAAATCTTTAATTGTATTCATTTTTTTTATCATGTGTAGTCTAGGGATCAAGGGGATAAGATGATATATAACATTAAAATTAGGTTTTATTTAAGGTATTTTTAAGAATGGAATACATGATACCGTGGAACAAGTTGAAATATCATGCCTACACATTGGTAGAAGTGTGTTTTTGAAGTAATGTCCTTTTTTTATTTTTAGGATAGTAATAATTAATCATGTTATTTTTTTATAAAATCTATTATATTTTATAATTCCACATTATTATTATAGTTATAATACATTTTAAATTTATAAAAATAAGAATTTTTACTATGCATGTTAATTTAGTTGCATAGAATTAACATCTAATATTTATAATTTATACTACATATTTTTTGTTTTAATATAAGAAATTATCATTTTATTAGAAGATTTAATTTCTGAGGAATTTATACTTTAAGCTAGATAAAAATTATATACATAGTTTTTTGATATAATTAAACCCCCTTTTATTATTTTAATTCCTTCATTTTATGGGACAAAAAAATAAATATAATTTAAATTATCACAAACTAATCTAAATCATCACAATAACGCATGGTTCAAGAAAACTCTATATAATAAGACCAAAACTATGACTCATTTAACAATAAACATTCATCCAAGACATTATGCCTCTAAAAGAAATGAAATGAAGTAATGATGCACTCGTACACCTTGTCTAGTCAATCCTAAATATCAATTCATCCCACTAAGAATAAAACATAACACTCTATATCAAAATATCCATAATCAATAATTCAGTAGTTATCATGATGATATATCAGAATTTGTGGTATATAAAATTTTTCAAGTACCTGATCCATCTATAGAGGAAGATCTAATATATACACATCCCCAAAGATAAACTCCAACACCTCAAAAGGTTTGACAAATCAAGTATAAATACTATAATCTCAAGAAAACCTGACCTTTACATTATGATAAAAAATTAATAAACCTATAATCACTTATTATGAACTCTATATGTCTCATCCTTTGATAAACAGATGAATTTCAACAATTTTGAGTTGACTTTATCTGATCATAGATTACATATACTTTAAAAATTGTTATCTATGCTAAATCATGTCAAAGAATTAGTAACTCTCCAACTATGATCTAACACAATTGGGATCTATAAGGTCTCATATAAAATGAAAATAATGGATCCATTCAAATGAGAATGTTGTAAATATTATTTTAGGATAAGTCCAATGAAGGTAATTTTATCACCACAGAATGTTCAAAATAATGGACACATGCCTGTAACATGTCCTCTAGTGTTTAGGTTATGAAATCTATCTGATTATGAATATATGGATAAAAAATAGTGACAGGCAAGACTGAGTGATAAATGTATTTTGTATACTCTTTTAAAATATTGAGGTAAAATGAGGATCAAAATTAATTATTTTCATCCATTGAACTTTATTAGTTTTAACTACCCTGTCCATTTACATGCTTTCCAATGTAGCCACTACACTCAATTACTTAATATGTTAGAAATGATTTAACTGTATCAAATGGAATTCAATATCCTTTAAAACATCTTCCTCAATTTTGGGGTTATTGGGTAATAAAATATATCATAATTTCAACCCATTTCTATAACGAAACATATAATAACTATATTATAACTACAAGAACGATATGCTTATCTTTTACCCTTCTATAAACCAAACATAATTACCTAAACTCAATCATATTTAATTCCTCATCCCTGACTACAAAAACTAAATTGACCTATGATACATATTGGATATCCTAGGATGTAAAACAAGATGTGATCCACAAATATAATGACGAACATCCTCATACTTCTTCGATATAATAAATAGATTCCCTGGAATAAATATTTATTTATGTATTTGTTTCGACCAAAACATAAGAAAATATTTATAGAAGAAAAAACACGCAACACCCCCACCAATTCAATTCATATATAAGACTCGTCCACTTTCAATAATAAGTGTGAATTTATTTATATAATAATAAAAAAAAATATTTTATATATTCCTTCTTATAATATTTTTGTTGTTTATATTTAGATTTTAGGTGTAATGAAAACCATATACACCATGTAATAAAAAACACTAAATTATTAAAATAATAATAATTAATTATATATAATAACTAAAACACATAAAGTCAAAAATATTACAAAAGGATAATAAAAACTGATACAAAACATAAGTAGTATTTGAAAATATATCTAGTCATGGTTTTTAAGAAATGTCACACCAACAAAAAATGCTATCATATAGAAAACAAATTAAGAATTTGATTGTAATTTTATATTGGATATAGATAATACTGACTGAAAACTAAGTGGATATTGAATTAATTAAATGAGAGGTGTTTATAGGAAGTATAAAGAAAATATGGTGGTTTAAAGAGTAATCTAACTATTAGAATAACAACTAAAAAAATTATTAGTAGAATAATTTGTAAATAATAATATTATTGAGTAAATTAAGTAGAAAATAAATTATAAATTTATAAAAAATATATAAATCTAGAAACAAAATATAATTATAAGTGTATTTTTTTAATAATGTTTATTTTTACATATTTTAAAAAAACAATATTTTTTACCTTAATAATTAATTATTAAAATTTTCCAAGATAGAATAATATTTTTTGAAAATGAAATATATTTTTGGAATCATGAAATTGAACTTATATAAGAATTATTTACTCTGATTTTATAAAAAACTATAATTTTTAGCTGAATTAAAAAAATACATCTTTTTCAGAAATTTAATATTTTATGATATAATATTCCTATAAAAAACAAATGATAAATTTGAAAATAATATTATTGATAAAAAATATATAATGACATAATTTTTTCATTTTAAAAAATTATAATAAATTTTCAAGGCTAAAAGGTAAATTTCCATGTATATAAGTCAATTTATACCACTAGAAAACTATTTTTTTAATTTTTTACATTTAATTCATAAAAAATAATACATTTTAGGTTTTAGTGGTTATAATTTAGTAAAAACATTTAATTTAAGTAAAATAACATTCATATTCATAATAAGAACATTATTTTAATCATTTTTCTTGAAATAATATTTTATTCAATTTTTGTTGTAAAATACACCTCCCATTAAAGTATAAATACCCATTCCCACTCCCCTTCAACAAATCACTTCCAAAATACGTCACATTGATAAATATTTGTGAAATTAAATTATCCTAAGCCTATATAGATATAATAGAGACATTCTGTTTCCACCCACATTTAATCCTTTAAGAAATTATGGTCTTAAAATATGAGAAGCATTCAGGAACATGGTAAAAATTCCTTCATTCCTCTTTTAATATTTATAGCTACTCATTTATTCCATTTTCCTCCTCTAAAATTATCCAACAAAAATTAACCAATGAGAATATTATTGAGAAGTAAATGTTATGATACTACTATTTGTTGTTATATTCTATTTATAATATATTTATCATCCCTCTACCACTTTTTAATATGCCATATTAATGATTTATTTACCCCCATCTGAGGATGTTGTGAATTACTTATTTTTCATCACCTCTGCAAATGTTTACTGATTTTAGAAATATATATATAATTTTTATTACAATATTGTAACCCCATTATAAAATTTCAAAAATAATAGTTATTACTTATCTCTCCCTCTTTGAAAAAGTCACATTAAGGGCTAGTTTACGTTCATATGAGGATGTTTCTAATTTTTATATATAATCCCCTTCAATATTAGATAGAGTATCTTATGAATGATGATTAACTATTATGTTCTAATTTTTCCTAGACTTATAGTTCTAATTTTATTAATATTAATATAAAAATGAGTCAAAATAATAAAATTGAAACAGAAATGGAAAAATACAAATAATTATACCATCGATACATTTTATCCTCAATAAAATTTTACTAACTGAATTTCAGTTAATTTTTTTTTATAAATTATAAAACATATTGTGTAATATAAATGGGATTAAAATTTTTATAAACTTATGTTTCTTATAAAGAAGGTGAAAACCATAAAAAATAAATTGGGAACTATGTTAAGGGAAATCTAAACTCTTCACTTTTATTTTATGTTTAATCCCAATTTCACTCTCTTTCCAAAAAAATATTTTTAAATTCATTATAAATGTATTATATGAAAGTTTACCTTTATGATCCTAGATTTTTTAATGTATTAATTTCATTTATATTCATTTTTATAAACTATCATGGTTTCTTATGACTTGATTTTGTTGAATTATATCATTGAATTTGCAAATGTTTATTCTCCTACTTAACAAAAAAAATGATCTTATATTTATTTATTACACTCTTTATTTATAAAATAATTATTTACCTTAATTATTTGGGAAAATAACTAGATATTCATTGATATATTCCTTACAAAATCATTATTAATTTCATTTATTTCTCAATGGGTTTTCATTTTTATGATTAATGTAGGTTTTTATTTCTATGTGTAATACATTTTAATGAGAATATAATAATGTGATGGGTGGTCCAAAAGTTATAAATCCCTCTAATTAATTAGTAAAATTATTATATCATACGATATCCTTATTAATTGAGAAGATACAATGAATTTTGTCTACAATTCTAAACATGGACATGATGTAGTGATCCTTATCTATAACATTAGAATGAATTGACCAGAATCCTTGATATATTTTATGATAATTCATTAAAATTAATACACCACATTCCATTACTTTATTATATTATTCTTATGATTAATATTATATTAATATGATATGATGATGTTGATTATTCTTACCCATGTACTCATATGGATTCACACCTAATATTTTTCTCTATTATTCCTCCAAATATTTGGAAATATCTAACATTTTATTTTATGTACATTATTATGTGATTAAATGTAAAAAAGATATTATTAAATATAATATAATTAATATGAATAAGCATTTAAATAAATATTAATGAATTATATATATATATATATATTAATGTTTTATAAACCTGATTTTCACATGTCATTAAACCTATAATTTTTGGGCATTGTATTATTATATACAATTTCCAAAAAAATATTTAAAAATATTTTATGAAATGTATGCATTACAATAGGTGGTTTTAGTAGAGGATTATGTAAATTTTGGATTTAGTTTATTAAAAAAACTCAGCAAAAAATATAGATTTTATAAGTTTAGATATTTGGACTCATTTTTATACGATTAAGTTATTTATTCATGATTTTTTAACTTATGTTTTCTTCTATAATTTTACCATTTTAAAATGGTGGTAAATAGGAGGAAAAAGAAAATAAACAATTTAATTATAAATATAATGATTATCTTAAAGAAAAACTAATTTTATGGGAGATGGATGTAAAATCATCATGAAACACTTAACTACATGTCTGAGATTATTATAAATAACCAAAACCATGAAGAACATCCACTTTCTCCAAAGAAGGAATAATTAACCATTGAATTATTTATATGGTAGTGAACTCTTTAATTTATTGGATCTTATAATGCACTTATTTTAGAATAATGAGTCAATTCTATTAAATATTATTTTTCCATGAATTGTTGTTTTGATCTAGAGAAACTCAATATGGTTATTTATCACTTATTTGAATAAGTAAAGAAATTGTTGAAAATGATGAAGAATACAAATATAAATTATGAAGTTGAAGTAATGGAGTGGGAATACATTAAAAAATATTTCATAAAAAGAAATTTTCTTTAAATATTTATACAAATATGGAGTGATAATTTTTTTTATCTTATCTAAAAGGAGAATGAATCATTATCAATATACAAGGTGAATTTCAAATGGAGTTAATGGTATACAATATGAGGGAAAACATTTAGAAAATATAATATATTTTCAAGTAAATTTCACATAAATATTAATATAAACACAAGGAAATTAACTCATTCTTGATAATTTTTGGAATTCTCAATTTAATTGTTAAATTGATTGAATATTGATTTTTAGTTTTTTTATTCATTTATTTAATTTTAGTATAATAAAAATACTGATTTATAGATTTTATGAATAAACTATTAAGATGATTATAATACTGATATTACCTGACTAATTCAATTATAAAATATTTTGAACAAATATAAAACTATGAATTTGATTTTTATGGTTTTTAGGTAAATTCATGAAATCAAAAAGTTGGATTTCATAAAGATTAATTTGGAAAATGATAGTTGAATGAGAGTAAGATTTATATTTCTATTTAATTTTATAAAAATACTATGAAGTGAAATGAAAGACAGGGTAGTTTTTTGGAAATAGGGGATACATAGTATGTCCTTATTTAATATGGATACGCAGCATCACAGAGTTTTCCATATTTGAAGATTTTGTAGTTATATAAAATATATCTAAATGAATAGATAAATACATAAGATTAGTATCCAAAATAAGAGTATATTTATGTTTTTTCTCTTAGGGAAGATGATAAATTAGATATTTTAGTCTTTTAAATCCAATTAAGCTAATACACAATATGTTTCTCATTTTGAAGAGGATACTATAGATTTTTTTCTCCTAATAGAAGTTATATAAGATGTTAACCATTATAAAAATACGGAAAATTGATACATAAAATGTTTCTTGGGGGATTATTAAATAATATTTTAGAATTTTCCACTTTCATTTTGTGGGGATAAAAAATATGAAATTCCAAAAAATGAATTACTAATTGATTAAAATTCTATTTTAATCCCATTTTCACCCTAGGTATGGCCAAAATATCTCAATATTCAATGAAGAATCCATCCAAATGTTGAAGAAGATGAATATCATGGTAAAATATTCAATGAAATGGAATATTTAATATGAATTTACCAGAATGTATCCCCAACATTGACTAAGAAATATATAAATATATTGAGGAAAAAGGAGGAAACCCTCATTGATCACTACACTGAAGTATAATAGGAGGAAGAATAATATACAACAATGACTATATAGACATTCCCTCGCCATTTTTAAATATATTAAAGACATTATCTTTATCCTTGGATTTATTTATTTTGAATTTTATATATTCCTCATTTTAATATAATTTCCTTATTTTCTTATTTTCATGTCCATAAATATCCCTTTATTTAATTTTCCATTAATAATTCTCAAGCTCTTATATATAATGATAGTCCAACTCAAGGATCATCCAACATAAGAATATAAAATATTCAAATCTGAAGTAATTTTACTTGTATTTTCTTTTTTTATTATGCAAATATGGGTGATCAATAAGAAAATGTAAATGATAATAGATAACACTTATTTTTCTCTCATTCATTTCTTATAGTTAAAATTTATTCCCTCTCCCAATTCTCAAATAATTTTTTATAGTGGGATTAATGGTTTTAGTGGTCTGTGGAATAGCTCTTTTGAACCATTTGAGAGAGTAGAGGGAAGATCAATTAGGATGTATCTTGAGGGTGATTTTCATAAATATAACTAATATATTAAGGGTGTTTATAACTCATTGTAAACATTAAATATATTTAGACTAGGAATTCTAGGTAGTGATACAATTAAGGATCTTTAATTTTTAATCCAATGGTATATCCTTTCTTGCATTTTCTTTGGTTTCTATCTTCATTTTCATTTTTCATTACTACATGCATTCATCAACCCATATTTCATTACTTATATAAAAAATTTGAATGATTAAAAAAATTAAATGAAAGAATACTAAGTTTTATAGGCTCAAATCCGGGAGATTGAAAATATTGGTTATCTCAAAGAAATAAATAGGGGATTTCATATTTTTTTTGTTCATCCCTAAAAAAATATTACTATCAATGCCTATTGTTTTTTTATCAACCATGATAGACAAATAAATAGATTCATTAGGGGTTTAAAATAATATTTCTGAAAAGACCTAGCTATCCATAACATTGGTAGTAATGAATATTTGGTTCTATTTGATCTAAAAGAACATATGGTTTTTATAGAATAATACAATGAAAATGGAAAAATTTTGTGGAGGATGAATTTTTATATTGGAGGATCAAATAATAATGAATATGGAGTCGAAAAGATCAAAATATGTCTATGTCAAAGGTGAGGTAAAAAATCACACTAAAATATTTCTTTCAAAGAATGAGGAAATGATTTAGCAATGGAAAAATAAATTTATAATGATCAATAATTATAGTGGGGAATAAAAAGGACACAATATAAAATGGATGAGAGTAAGTCACCACTCAATGCACCATTTATGGTTCACTGGTTCAATTACAATGAACTTGTAAACTGTGTATGGTAGTAATCCAACCAAAGTGTCTTTGAGTGTAATAAATTTAAATATACACATACTCTAAGGATTAAAGAAAAATCTTACACCATCAACACCACTGAGGTTGAGTAGTAAAATAAAGTGGTGAAAGGTAATGTTACTATTCAGTCAGAAATACTGAATATCTTATTTTATTTGGGTTTAGTGCTTTCCATTATATCGTATAATTTTTCAAGATTCATTAAATCACCTATATGACACCTTGAAATAAAAATAATAATAATAACATAGTGGTTTATAAATTTTAACCAAAGAATTAGACTCTTCCTTTGTCCGAGTTAGTGGGCAGATATTTTGAATGAATCTTGTAATTCATTCTTGTATTGAACTTGATGATATATATTCCATAGATTTTACCTATTTATATAGAGCTCATATTAACAATTTTGAAATATAAATATACTTCCATATTCCAAACCATCACATGCTCCTATAAAAATTAGAGAAAACTCATGAATATACATCAGAAAAATCCTTCAATGATATGGTTACTCATAAAAAATGAAGAATAATATCTAGCCAAAATGATTGATCTTAAAAAAAGAATAAACCATGTGGGAAAATATATTGTGAGTTAATATATTAATATATTTACTAATACTTTTTATAGACTTCCCATGTATCGTGGGGTATATTTCTTGATAGACTATATACATATAGCCACAAAAATATCCCAGAGCCCCTATAGGACTAGAGGAGTTAAATAATGAATAATAAGACCATTTCAATAATGTTTTTATATTGAATAGTGAATCACTTTTGGGTGAAATGATTCTCTTTGTTAAGAATAAGGATTTTTCAATGTATCTTTTCCTTAATTATAAATAGATCAATAAGATCACCATAAGAACATATATCAACTTCCACATATTTCTGAATTATTCGATAATCATTAAGGTGATAAATAATTCTTAATTTTGGATCTTCATTCTGGATGTCATTATTTGAAATTGAATAGAGAAGGTATTAAAAAGATATCCTTTTGTACAAGATATGGAAACTATATGTTCACAATGATTCTATTTGGACATATAAACTCCCTAGAAGTATTCATGGACATAATGAATATAGTATTTAGACATTGAATTGAATTTATTTTGTGGTATTTATTTGTTATATTCTCATATACTATAAGAGAAAGGGCGAACATGGAGAAAGTTTGAGGACTGTACTGGAGACTTTACGAAGGGATAATTAATATGATAAGGTTCTCATTTGTAAAATTTGTCTTTAATAAGCTAAATTATTATGGAATACGATCATATATGAAAGAATAGATTTGGTTATATTGATTAAAAAACTAAGAATATACTAGATCAATTTTATTCCCAGTGATCCTTAGTATTGTTATACTATATGAGTACTAAGTACACTTTTTCAGAAATTAATCTGGCTTATCCAGATGCCTAGATATTTTAAAATTATAGGGTATAAAAATTTTCTATATAATATAATGTGAATATGTATTTATGGATCTCAATAATAGGATAATCATTGCACCTATACTTATACTACACCTATGTGGATAAAGGTTTGTGACATATTATGACACATAAAATAATGTCTGGCATTGCTTACTCATTCTAAACGATAATGTGATAGACAATGCCTCATTAAAATTGAACATCCATGACAAAAAATACCCAGTTCACGACTTAGAGTAAACAATTATTATATTTGAAAAAATATTTTTGGGCACAACCTCTATGGAGAGAATTCATGAATAAATACTAACTGTAAGAGTTTAATAGTATATATTAATGTAGAAGGTTTTGATAAATCATTATTGAATATGGTGTATGATAACCTAGGACTATTATTTTTCAATGTAATACCATTCTATAAAGGTTATAAGGTAGAAATTGAACTTACCAAAAAGGCACCTAAGACTGTATCTATTTTGAGAATTTAAGAGGGATATAAATTCATGGACATGAAAAGGATCGATATAGAAATAATATAGGAAATAAATACAAAATGCATTTCCCAAATAATTACCCAAAAATATATCTAATATAAAATCGTGAAGGTATAATGTTATGATCTAGAGATTAAAAATAATGTGATTATAGAAAAAGAAATATTTTATTGAATTTAATATAAATAAAGATAAATTTGTTTTTTATAACCAGAATCTATATTCCATCATCATCAAAGATAATGAAGGATCAATTAAATGAGACATTTTGATCATATTTCTATATCCTCCAACGAAGTACCAAGAAAATATAATAACTTCAGGGGAACTTCTAGAATGTAAATTTGAATAATGAGATTGTTAAGACCACTAGAAAGTGTTTTATATGCAATAATGTTAAGACAGAGCATAATAAATATAGGGGGATGATGCGACCATTATCCATTCCAATATATAAGTATTAAAATTTCACTATATACCATTTACGAAGTATTTGAAGTAAATATAAATGAAATAATGCCTTATGGTTTACATTGGTTTTACATTCCTAGATTTTCCACTATATCAATACTTGTGAGGAATTATTAGTCAACTAACTTGCCAATATATAAACCACGGAAGTGGTGGGGCTGCATGGGGTTCCACTTTCTGTAAAATATGATAATGATATAAGCTTAGAATCAATATTATAGATTATTCTTCAAAATTCATTGGATATTGAGTTGAATGTTAGTATATATTATCACAATATCATTGGTGGTAAATCTAAAGTGACAATTTAAAAAATTGATGATTTCTTAAGATAATACCTAGTGAACATTAAAGGAGGTTGTGAGAAATATATTCCACCAGTCTAGTTGAAATAATTCAATATATTTCACCTAATAATTTAGATGGTCTAGTTTAATATCTATATGGGATGTGATTTATAACACTAACATACTGGTACGATGTTGTTGAAAATAAACTTATATAGACTAAAAATTGTGAATGATATGATAGAGACGATTCAATAATTTCATTCATAAATTCATGTTTCCCAATGTATACAAAATATCTCTTATGTAAAATCATATAAGAGACTTAGATGTTATTTTTGGAAAACATTATTCCTTTGAATATCTCTTGGGAAGAAAGTTAGGATGTAACACCATGAATCAAGAAGCCCAAAGCACATTATTTTAATATATTGGCATTAATACAATGGATCAAATCCCAAATGACAGAGTAGTTTAGTAGTTTTTGAAACCAAATACATACATTGGTTCAACATTATAACTTGAAATGAAATACAACATATATATTTTATTAGGAATATCCAAAACTTTAATTTTCTCTTAGTTGGTCATTTAAAATAAACTATAATGTCCTAAGAAAATGAATCATAAGAAAGGGGTGAGCTCAGATGCCCATTAAGGGTAAGAAATACAGCAAAAAATATCATACACATAAACATTAGTCATGGTGAATAACTAAAAACACATGCCTTTAAAAATAATGTTGAACATAATATGGTAGGAATATGAGCTGAGTAAATATTACCACAGTATAACATAATCAAGGGTATTCTATTACTCAAATTAGAAAATGAACTATCAATTTCTAGCTTTATAATGAGGGAATTCATAATGTAGGATATCATAACCAAACCATCAATGCCTCGTACCAAGACCATAAATATATATTTTACCAAGGCCTCATTCCAAGACCATAGTTTGTGTCATGAGACCTACCGATGCACCGTGGGGCTGTATCAGGCCCCACCCAACACATACCAAGTCTAATTAATTCATCATATTAAACAGATAAACATAAACAACATAAAAATTCATATTTAAACTAACATATGAAATGTAAATAACTTTCCCCAATCATTAATCATAAACACTAACCATTCTGAGTAATGTGTTGAATGGTATCAAGATAGCACATCCACAATCAAAATAATTTAGAAACCATTCAAAAAAATATTTTAGAAGATATAATAAGAGATACACCTCAATTAAGTACAAGATTAAATAAGTATATTGACATAGAAAAAATTCTTTTAAAGGATTCCATAAAGAATTTCTTGAGGAAATAATACTTAAATATTCCAATGTGTCTCATACCAACATGAAACATTAAATTCATAATCCCTTAGAATATAATGATAATAATTAGACTCTTTATATTATATACCAAAGGTCAGTACATACAACACATTAAATTAATAAGTGGTGAAGAAGTCATATATCTCATAAATGTTAAAGTGAGATAAGAGAAATCATTTTTTACTTTGGATAAAAGAGTTATTTTGGTAAATAATTTGTATTTTTAATGAAATAATATTTTTAAACATGTATATCCATGAAAATAATAGTTAATAAAATTTAAACTATATTTTAGGCATAAATGTTATCCCACCGAAGTGACATCATGTAAAAAGAGTTTTTAATGATGCTTTAGAAATAAAATATTTTAGTGTGGTTTAAGGAAAATATTAAAGAGATTTAGAAATGAAAAGGAATTTTTCCTTTTAATAAAAAACTAAGTGAAACAAGATTGTTATTAATGGTAAAAAAATTTATTTAAATATAATAAAAAAATAGATTACCTAGTGCACTTTAAAATAGGTAATAATTTGCGAAGTTCCTTTGAAATGGGGTTATTTATCAGGATGAATTTTAGAAATATCCATCTAATAAAAAAATATCCATAAAATAAAAAAGTATTGTGGTTCAAAAACATATATAGTACATTTAGAAAAAATTTATGAGTAGTAATTTTGACTTTCATTATGGAAAGTATAAAGTAAAATTGACTGAAAAGAAAATGGATGTTTGGGTAGAAAATGCTTACCACTTTGTGATCAATCAAATCATTTGACCCAAAATTAGTCATCATAAAATAATACATTTAATAACATGAAAATAAATATTTTAATGATACACTACATCAATGGGAAGTTCACGTACACCATACACATGTAATAGTAGTGAATAAGGAATATCTTACGAAAATGGAAGTGATATGAGAAAACCCTTACCTTAAGTATGGTGGTGTTCTTCAATTAATAATTGTGTCCTAGATAACCAAATTAAATACATTAATTAATATTTAAAAAACCTATTATTTATATAATTTATATATTATAGCCTTATTAAGTTCATTCATGGCGTTCTTGATGGGTTTGAGATGTTCAATTTTAATGTTTGGGATTGATTTCTTCCTTGGTATTCATGAACGGTTTACTTATATACAAGTAAGGATAAACATATAATATGAGAGTGGTTTTACGCAATATATTTTAATTTTATTTGTTAAAATCCATAATATTACATGGTTATAAAAATCATTTGATTATTGCGACTTAAGACGAATAATTGTATAAAACATTAATGAAAATTATTTGGGTTAATTAGCAGTTTTTTATCACAAAAAAATCATTTTAATTTATAAATTTACGTCATGTGTATAAAAGGATTAAATAAACTTAATTATTATATAATACATATATTATATTCTGGTCTTACCATTAAAATGTTTTCGTTACTAGAATTGAAGACGCTAATAGAAATTGAAAACCCGTCATCCTTGAATGTGATAAACTAACACATCTCGGATGGTGTTTTCATTTCTAGTATAAAAGATGGGGAAAAGAGAAATGATGATAAATTATTCCATTATAAAAAGGTAATGGTGTTATCATAAAATTTGGTTTAAATGAGTTTAGAAAATAAAAAAGAAAAGAAAGGAACTCGAAACAAACAGAAAGTTGAGAAATCCATTACGAAAATTCACCAACCTACCGGCATTAGTTAAAAATTAATAAAATATTTGAATGATCGAAAAAGGGTTATGTAATCATTAATACATAATATTTAATGTAATGAAATATCCCAAAAAAATACAATTTAAATTAAAATAGAATAACATAGTATGGTTTCTGAAAAAATATTATGATTTTGAGATGAAAATTATACAACATAACGACAAGTGAACATGGTTTTAGAAAAAAAATTAAAAAGACAGGGTGAATGGGTAACCCATTTATAAAATAAACTTAATATAATATATATGAATGATAAAATTTTAATAATAACATGGTAAGAAAACATGAAATACATACAACATAAAAAAGAACTTGAATGGAAAAGAGAATATGAGAATTCCCATACCATGTAGAGTAACTCCTAAAACATGATGGTTGGGACTTTGGGGCTTGAGAAAACCATGGGAGTAATCATAGGGAGGAATAATTACTAGAGATTCAATTATGGTGAGTTTATTATGAAATTAAAAGAAGGAATGAGTGGGTATTTATAGTAAATGAGATTTAGTTTTTTTATTAATTTCAAACGATACCACATTAGTGGTTTTTGAAAAACCATGGGCTTTACCATGGTATTTTCCCATGTTATAGGCCAATTCATACACCTCATATAATATTTCAAAGTACAGAAGTAGAAATCCATTGTATATTATTTTTTACAACATTATTATGTAATTAAATATACCGAATACTAAAAATTGTATTTTTACTATTCACTAAAAATACAAGTATTTTATAAAAAATCAAAAAATTCAAACCAACAAATTTTTGACTTGTCAAATTACATGATTACATCCATTTTTTTAAAATAATTTCCTATATAGTTTCAATTCAATTTTTATATAAAATCATAATTTATTCCAAAAAAAAACAACTTTAAAAATATAACTTGTTTTGTAACCCGTTGAGAAATTAATCAAGCTCACATAAAATAATCTTATAACCATAAAACAATAAACTAATAATTTATGATTAAATTTTATGAAAATAAATTTCCATTTTAAATTATTTAATTAGTTATAAAATATTAATTAAAATATTTATGACATACAGAAATACCAATACTTATACTATGATTGTTTTTTTACTTATAATATGTTTGAATTGTATTCAAACATTTATGGGTGAAGTTTCTATTTTTTTTGATTTACTATTCATTGCTTTTAATAAAGGTATATTTCTATTAACATGGTTATGTTACTATTAACTACAAATTATTTCTGCCCTATTAGACTCCAAATATCATACTGAATGAAATTGTGCATGTTAGTTTTTCAAAATTCACACTAGATAGGTGGAAAAATTATATTTACCAGATTGGTTATAACAATGTGGTTCTTGTAGAGACTTATACTTTTATACATTCAATATTAAATTTGTTTTCAAAATATTGGGGTGTTACATTATCCCCTCAAAAAAAATTCATCCTTAAAATTTGAAATTGAACATAGAATGTTAATGGTTGGTACTTGAGAATTCCCTTATGTGAAACCCATATCAAGAATACAGTTATAATAACCTCTAAATAAGAGGAATGGAAATGCATTGTTTACTAAAAAAGGTATTCAAATTGTACAACATTGTCATAGAAGAATAATCAAACCATCATGTTTTGATGGAAACAGATAGAGAACATGCTCAGATAAAAGATCATTACCACAAAACCATAAAGTACATTTATGAAAAATTTTAATACGGTCATGAAAAAAATGATAATTAGACGAAATTTTTATTTAAGACATTTTTCCTAGAGTTGATGAATTATTCCACTCTATAAGAGTATAAATATATGTTTCTATTTCATAAATATAATCTTATCCTTTGTTTGTGACTTGAACTGTCAATACTTCATCTCCTAGAACATATGGTTTCATGTAGTGAAACTAAACTCTAAAACCTCATACAATGATCAAATTAAAACAAATCAAAAATTGTTTATCTTTTTGAAAGACCATGATCCAATAATTTAAAATCATTCTCATATCCATCCTTTCTAGATCCATGTACATGGGGTCATTGGAAATCATCATTTTCTTTATAACTCTATGGTCTATCTTGATCAATGCATCTGCTACCTTATTTTTCTTTAATGAACATGAAGTTGCACTAAATTTTTATATTCCAAACATGTTAATATATTCATCATGTGTCCTATTGAAATATGTTAATAACTCAAATTACCACAAAAACTTATTAGAAACATGCATTCATCCTTACACATACTATTTGATATATTTTTATATCCAAAAAATGTTGTAAACTATATCAATGGTAGCATCAACCACTTTTCGACTAGTCAAAAATCAATTTTTAGGTAGTCAATACATTTCCAAAGGAATAATTTATTTATCATTATCATCATCATTAAAAGTATATCAATAGTTTTCCTTCCTTTAATCATGAGTTTTCCAAAAAGTATTCTTTTCACTGAATATCTTTTCTTGGTCCCATTACACTTATGGTTTCAAATCCTTAATGATAAATTATTGTTATATAAACCTCATATATTCCATTATTCTTATAACTTTTACATTACTAAGAGAATATTCAAATGACATGATTCTTGATTAGTAATATTTATCATTATACTTGTTATTTGGTAGCATCATAATGGATCATTATCCAGAGTCATCGTTTGCGGTATATTCTTTTGAGGCTTGGGACATTGATTTACATAGAGTACCATCTCCTTGTAGTTATATAATTGTTTATTAGAAACCTTTTGGTTACCTTTGTAATCATGAACTTGGTGTCCTTTTTCTCCTCACTTATAAAAAACTCTCATTCCTTTCAAGCATTTACCGGTGATATTATTTCCACAGTTATCACATGTGGGAAAACCATTTTTTCCCTTATTCCCTTTTTCCATGTTTTTCTCTACCATCATATTCTTCATTTTATTCCCTTCAAAACTATAGAACTCATATAATTCCTTACATAAATTGTTAATGTTAGTATTGGTAATGTAGCAGAAGTTGTAAATAGGTGAGTTTTAAAAAATTTCCTCCGATGATCGACGTAACCATGTCGACGTCAGTGAACAGCAGCCCGTTCTTAGTTGAAGACAACGTGTGAAGGATTTTAACCACAAAAATAAACCCTAAAATACCTTGTTTAATTCCAAAGCTGCTCATGACATCTGATAATTGTTGGAAATCGCTACTCTAATAATCCAACAATGAAATCCTCTAGATCGTTCAAATGTTCTTCAAGAAATCAGTGGGAGTTCCATTTGTCATAATTTGGTTGCTACTGCGGAAATGTGATGATGCCTTCAATACTCCAACAATCAATGCATCGCTTCGCAAGTGATTCCTGAGAGAGTGCTTAATCCATGCTACATATATCTAGATCCTCTCTGTCTAGATCATGGGAGAGATTAAAAGAGAGAGAAGTGACATGAATAGTGTTTTTCAATACTATCTCTTATTATATTTATAATGTCATGTAATTACCAGGAAATGCCAACCCAACCCCAAATAATCAATGCACTATTAACAACATTTTATGACTGCTAAACCAGATCATAAATGTTATTATCAGTTACTGGTAATATATTAAATATATTACATGAAAATAATTGAGTAATTAACTTGACTCGTTGCTCCCATAAATTTTAATTGAACCTTGAATAATTTAATATTCCTTAATTATTATTTTTCATATACTTACTTAAAACACATAAATACATTTAATAAATAAATTTATTACTCATTATTCTAAAATAGAATAATATGAATTTATATATTGGATTGGTGATCATTTTTCCTTGGATAAATCCCTAACTCCAGTGATGGGTCCTACCATGTCCAAAAACTTCTTTTCAACTGAATAAGGAAAATTCTTGAACATGCTTTGGGGTGTGACCCACTAAGCCCTTATCTCAATAGTAGTGAATTGTATTCATAGACCAAGAGTAGGATCTAGAAACTGATTGTGGCCCCAGAAGAGATAAGGATTGTCATAGAAATAACAACTAACCTATGAACACGCATTGTGTAATATAATCTCTTTGTTTATAATATCTCATAAAGTATGATGCACTCACATATCATCTCTCTTTTCTTGCTTTATTCATTTTTGATTTAACTGGATGAATTTACCCTCGACTACCATGGACATGGTCTTATAAAGGTACTACCATCCATATCAGCATGGCCAGAGATATATTACATCCATAACCCAAAAGTGAAAAATCCTTTTTGACCATTTAACCAATGTTATGCCACAAATTATGGACCCAACATAAACTATCTCACCATGTCTTCATTTCCATGGTTTTCATCTTGCACCAGAGTATGCAATCAAATTAAATACATTGGTAATGATCTAAACTCAAGAGACCATTAAACATGATCATATATAGAAACATACAATGACACTTGAAGCATGTGGTTTACCTATTGGAAAGTCAATCCTCATAATCTCACTACTAGAGATCACTAAATGCGAACTTCATGATAAGAATTCTCAATGCTTATGATCCCCCATCACATGATAGTCATACATCCACTATGTCCAATCAATAAGATGTATCTCGACTATAAAACATATATTTTAGATTAATACCATAGTATCTATAGGTTCTCATTATAGAATGGTAACTTCTATAACCTTTTGATGTGACAATTAATCTTTGGAAATTACCTTTTCAATAGTGGACGTAGAAAAGTATACACTATAATGGTAAGATGACATCATGTATAGATAATTGTATACATGATATGGTAATCAAAAGAACTGAAAATTTGGGTCTAGGGTAACCACTTTTTCGACACTCCCACTTGAACTGGATCCAACTTGCTAACTAAACTAGTTAGCTACTCACATGATGAACATCATGTTTTTGCTGAGTAACAATTTTAGCTACGGGGCCTACCATGGTTCCACTGCTTGGCTATTCTTCAATTATGACCTCACCTCCTTGAGTAAAACTTCTCAAGAGATGGTTTCCCGAGTATATCCCTTTTGTCCAATGTCATAACATGACATCTTGGCTAGTAATAATATCATAATTTGCATTATGATAATACTTTTCTTACCAGGTGCGATTCAAAGAACTGGAAAAAATCATTTCAATTTAATAACTGCATCTTAGTTGACAAAGAAGCTGCAACATACATTGTATTTGTAGGTGTGGATACCATAGGATTATATGAGCTTGACTCACTCATCGTATTTAGCCTAACAACGATACTAGATCACATTGATCTATGATGATTAGTTTGTATCCCCCAAAACTAGTTTCTTATCTTTTCTGATTACCAGGTTCATATCTTTTATACTTGCCGAAGTACAATTAGATACTTATGACTACATACCTTTCCATGATCCTAGATGTAACTAATTTTTCCCCAGTGTTAAATATACCTTGGAAATATTGATTTTTGTACATATCATTACATTTGTGATGGATCCATAGCTTTGTTTTTTGGATTTTAACTCACCACATTTATCTCTTACCATGTTCCAAACATGTCAACCTTAAGAGATAATTCCCTATGACACAGGAAACAATTAATTTCATAAATTGTTCCAACTTTTATTTTTCAATACAATGTCACTGTATATATGATTTAGTAGGACCTAACAGCCTATAGATCTACCTCAGTAGACCCTCTTCCCAAGAACATAGGATTCAACATTAAGATAATCACTGGAGAATAAATTTCATCTTAGTCTTAACTAACTTAAAGACCAGTCTGTTTTCCATATGTTTTCAAACATACTTCACTTGGAAAACATTAGTGCTCCCACTATCATCTAGTAGAGACATGGAAATCATTTGGTGCAAATATATATTCTATGATCATGTTTCTCACATTAATCCTAAATTGGATTTCAGTAACTTGCAACATTTATTAGCATTCTATGACGTGACCATCCCTTTGTGGTTGCATTGTATAGACACCATCCATGATTGGTGGTCATGACATCCAATGATAAACAATTTTATCATATATATTAGCTACGATAAGTAAAATTCTAACAGATTTTTTCATAACGACTTGGTTAAACAAATCGATCCTTATTTGTACGACGCTTGTACCATCCATGTATCAATTCACTTGAATACCCACAATAGTATTCAAAATACAAATCCCCTTTCCACTTTGATAAATAGAATCCATTAATTGAATTTTAGTTGGTCTTATCAATATTATCTAATTGTCATACACTACATACCTATAGGAAATATTATTCACATTGAATAATAGATCACTTACCATGGGGAATATAAAAACATCACAATGGCTTCATCCTTCCTACATAGTATGTGTCTCTGGAACATACTTTGTTCCACATTTTCTTGTGTAACTAGTTCCTATGACACCTATTTGTGAATCTAGATAATTGAATAATCCCATGTCAATTTTTCTCCCACTATGTCAAGTAGACATGTGGATCCTCTTATAGAATGTAGTTTGTCACTTGACTACAAATTTTCTATTTTTTGAATTTCTGTAATATCATATGAAACCATTGGAATAATTATTTTAGATTCACAATGTGTTTATCTTGATGAAAGTTTGTTTTTATCCAAAAAAACTATTTTCATCCATACACATGTCCTTATGACATAATTGATTTACATCATACTATGGCACGTATGATATCCATTTGGCATTATGGTTCGCATATGGTTTTGGGATATCGTTGTTACTTGCAATGCATTTAATAAAATATAATAGAAGTTTCTTCTAGTCGCAATATTTATATTACATGCATGAATATTTTGATGTATAACATATGCATTTAGGAATTTCTCCATGTCACATTATCATGATTGATTAATACTTGGCCAAGATATTATTTGGTATTCCAACCTAAAGCAACTCATATCTCCTGACCATGCATATACTTCACTTTATTATTCTTTAATTATGTAATAGAATCTTATGAAGTATATATACCTCTAGCGTAAACTTGGAATGGTTCACGCTTACTTGTTGAACTATTTAAAAAAGCCTTTTGACATACCTTTATTATTAATGGTTCCTCTATCCAAACTAAAGATGTTGATAATACCCAAAGTATTTAGTTGTGCTGAACCTAAATATCATACTTGGTATATTGATGAAATTCACTTTTAGTATCACTTGAAAAAGAATAATCTTTTCACCACTGGGTATAAGGCTTACATTTATATTCATCACTAATTACATATGATTCATGTATTACTAAACTAGTGATTTAGTTTACCAAAAAACATTTATTCTATAACCTATAATAATGTCTCCTTGTGTCCAAGAACACATGAGATTAATGTTTTTGGTTATACTAAATAATAATTCAACATGAATATTTCACCAGGCAATTAAAGAAGTCATGTACGTCTCATCATTGACCTAGATATCACCCATTCAGAGCCACTTGGTGAATACACCTAGATTTTTGTAAGGATTATATACTAACTTGGTAACTATATTAAAATACACATATGTAAAAATAATAGAGTATTAAATACCCAAGTAGTAAAAGGGAAACCTTAGATTGATGAATATGCCTGATGTAGAAGAATACACTTTTTCCTTTAAATCATGTTATTTCTTTTAAAACAAAAATAGTATTATTTATAATATGAAATGAAAATAACCTTTTGTTAATACCTCATTAATTAAAGGATGTCATGAATGTACCATTACATTAAATGGCTTTGACCTTTTCACATTTTCTTTCAATTTATCTTCCATAATAATTAAAACGTAATTGAATTTTATTCTTATTCACATGGAAAACCTTACCTAGATAGGTAATGAAACGTTTAATAAATAGTTTTTTGTTTTGTTTCTTAAAATGGGTCATGATTAAAGTGGTGAAAATGATATGAGAGAGGGATACATTTAAATATCATGATCAATCTTTCAATTTACACATACCGGTGTAAAATCGCCTTATTCATATCATTGCTTTGCTTTCTACTTGCACATATCTTGGAGACGAGACTTCATGTTTATATCATCCATGTCCTATTCTAGCAACCGCAATAGACACCAGACGTTGATGAAGGAATAATGATATAACTATCATATAATTTGTACATTTTTCTTCTATAATCATTTTCACTCTCGCTTCTTGAGGTAGTTCAACAGTTTTGGTGACACTGGCACCTTGAGTTTCTTATATAATAATACAATCCTCAAGCTACCATATAATTCATGGATACCTATGTCTATGAGGACATTTAATTTTTCCATTATAATAGCATAGTTTTTAAACTTTGGTATAACTTTCCATTTTACTACAAAAATAAATTTTAGTAGATGAGGGCCTTTTATCTGGATTACCGGTGTAGAAATTTTGATTAATTATTTAAATAATTTATTGTCTCCCACTATTTTATCAGATTATAGGAACCCTCTTTGCTAGAATCAGAATAATCTATCTCTATAGTATTCCAGTTGAAAGGATACTAGTACCACCACTTTTAGTCTACAAGATATGGCTACGCCACTATTTAGAGGGTTCAAGGTGGGATTTTGGCTGGCTGACCACTTTAACTTGCAGTTCCTTGATATGTTGAGTGAAGTCACACATTCTAAAATCCAAAATTGATTTACTCAATGCTTGCCTCTAAAATTAAAACAAGAAATCTATGGATATTTATTTGCTGCAATTTTAGTTATGTCAACCAATCATTCTTATAAGGATACCCAGTAGAAAGAGGCACCCTCATCTATGGCATGATTATCACCTCAAAGAGTCAGTTTTGTCCAAACATGAATGAAGAAATATGGTTATGACTTAAAATATCATTGAGGGTTTTATTATTTTTATTGTGACGAAACAATTTATTTTCTTTTTTTATAAGAAAATACTATGTGATCACACTCACATATGACCATGCAAGAAATATAAATTTCATTGCATCACATGTTCATTTTATCTTTCATGCTTGTTTATTATTATTCTATGCGATCACACACTAATCTACACATGAAAAAAATAATAAACCATTCAAAACAAAATAAACACCTGATCATGAGCTGGTTCTAATAGTTGATCCATTGAGTGAATAACGGAACCACCGAAACCCTATGGGTATGTACCTTTAGTCACATGGCTTGCAAAATTAATAGCAACATTTGGTCATCCAATTTATCCAACTCCTGTCTAGTGTGTCACCGTCACATGGTGTGAAGTTAGTTATACCTCGTCTCGTCATTATACAACTGTATTCGCATGCAGGCGAGGGGGTATTAGGGTATAAAATACAACTCGAGGATTATGAGTTTGGGCTCTTATACATATAATGACACTTGATACAACACATGGATTTTATTTTTTTTAATTAAACTAATTATTCCATTACCATGCAATAATTAATAAATAATTTAAATAAATGCACCAAACATACATTGGTACATCCAGGACTCAGGACCAGTATACGTATTAACTCGCATATATAAACTAAATGACGAATAAAATTAAACATTCATTAAAAATAAACTTGAGGTCATTAAATCGAATTAAAAAATTCACTCTAATTATTATTTAAATTAATATTTCATTTGGTATGAATTAATTAATTTTATTAAACTCCAATTTAAATTAATTAAAACACATAAAATGTAAACCAAAAATAATATTTAACTAATTTAACTATGAACTATAATTAAATTAATTAATTTAACTAATTCTTATTTCAAATAAAATTGCATGATCCCCATAAACCCCAGGTAGGGCCTCTGCGGGTCGGGGTGAACTCACGCTGGCCCATTTTGGGCTGTGTTGACTCTATGCAAGGGATTCATGGGCTGACCTAGACCTCCCATGCCCGTTCAGGGCAGGTCATACCCCTCGAACCAATTTCGGGTCAGTGAGATTACCTGCCTACTAGGAAGAAAGGGCGGCAGTCGGGATGAGGGATGTCTGAGACGGTGCGGTCTTTCCGGATTGGTCGATTCAGTGGGCATAGTTGTGCCTTTCCAAGAACAAGGAATAGAATGACTGGGGCTGGCCAGGAGTGGTGCAGCACACCGATCCGCCTGCAGGAGGAGGTTGGTCTAGAGCATCAGTCGAAGGCGGTGGCCGGGTGGATGGAGCGGACACACCTGTGTGACGCAATGGTTCGGAGCTGTCATGTAGGAGGCGCATGTAGGGGCTAGGATGCAGGGGTTGGGAGAAATCAAGGGGTGTGGGAACTACTGTGCGATGTAGGGGCTTGGCATGAGGGAGGTGGGAAGAAGGCGTTCTGTAGGGTGGAGTTGGCGCGCCATGACACAACATGGCCATCCTGAGAACTGCAAAAGGGAGACTCGCTCGGGTCTCCCACCACTTGTTTCATTCTTGACCTGCATATATAGGTCACCCCAAAATTTTTGTCTTGTTTTTCCAGGTTGTTCCCCCTCCTTCCCATTTTTTTATTTTCTTGACCTTCTTTGCAGGTCCTTCATAATATTTTTATGCTCTTGGAGACCTGCAATATAGGTCTCCCCTATTATCTTTGATTGATATCTTCATTCTATAGTTATACAAGAAATTATAAAACATATAATAATAAAATATAATTATCATAGAATATTATGATATTAAATTAATTATTATAATCAAACTATTAGTATTATAATTAAATTATTATAATAATGATAATCATTACGATTCACAGGAATATACTATTCCAGTAATCGGAGAGCCACCCAGTGATCATTTATAACAAAACTGGTTTAACTCCAATTATAAACTTCAGATGACCACATATGCGTCATCTGATATCGAATTCAAATGTGGTCAACAGAGTTGGGACTGTAACAATTACATATTCATATTTTAATGAAAATTTAATTATTATTTTTAAAATCGACAAACCTCCCTCAGATACCACTTTTTGGAACCAGGCGTGCAGTGGAAGCCCCAAACAGGTGGGTTTTAAAAAATTTCCACCGACGATTGACATAATCTTGTTGACGTCAGTAAACAGCAACCCAGACTTAGCCGAGGACCACATGTGAAGGATATTAAGCAAAAAAATAAACCGTAAAATACCTGGTTTAATTTCTAAGATGCACACAATGTCTGCTCATCGTTGGCGATCGCTCCTCGAAGAATCCAACATCGACTCCTCAAGATCATCCACATGCATTTCAAGAAATATGTGGGATCACTGTTCATCGTAATATGAGTGCTATCATGGAATTGTGATGACACCTTTGACGCTTCAACAATCACCACATCGCTTCTCAATCGATGCTTGAGAGAGTGCTTGATCCAAGATTTTTGGATCCAGAGCCTCTCTCTATATATCATGGGAGAGAAGTGAAGAGAGAGAAGTATCATGAATAGTGTTTTTCAATATCCTCTCTTCTTGTATTTATACTGTCATATAATTACCCATAAAGTCCGACCCAGCCCCCAAATAATCAACTCATTATTAATGAAATTTTATGATTGCTAAACTAAGTCATAAATATTATTATAATTTACTAGTAATATATTAAGTATATTACAAGACAATAATTGAGCCATTAACTCAACTCTTCGCTCCCATAAATATTAATTAAACCTTGAATAATTTAATATTCATCAATTAATATTTTTCATGTATTTACTTAAAACTTGTAAATACATTTAATATATAAATTTAATACTCATTATTTAAAACTCGAATAATTTGAACTTTTTTATTGCATTGGTGATCATTTTTCCGTGGACAAATCCCTGACCCTAATGGTGGGCCCACAATGTCCCAAAATACATATTCAATTAAATATGGAAGATTCTTGAATACACATTTGCGTGTGACCCTCTAAGTCTGTATCTCGATATTAGTGGATAGTATTTACAGACCTAGAGTGGGATCTACCAACCCATCATGGCCCTAGAAGAGATAAGGATTGTCACAACAATGATAACCAACCTATGAACACGCACTGTGTAATATAATCTATTTGTCTATAATATCTCACAAAGTAGGACACAGTCCCATGTCATCACCTTTTTCTTGATTTATTGTTTATTGATTTAACATGATAGATTTAACCTCAACTATCATGGCCATGGTATTATAAAGGTACTGCCATCCATATCAATAGGGCCTGAGATATATTACTTCAATAACCCATAAGTGACAAATCATTTCTTGAAAATTCAACCAATTCCATGCCACTAATGACTCACCCAAGACAAAATACCTCACGATGACTTCATTGTCATGGTTTTTGTCTTTCTTCAACGTATGCAATCAAATGACATACATCGGTAATGATATCAAGTCAGGATACCATTACACATCATCAAAGATAGTAACATCCAATGACACGTTAAATATGTGGTTTTCCTATTGGCAAGTCTTCCCTCATGATCTCACTACTAGTGATCACTAAGTGAAAAATTCATGTGAAGAAGTCTCGATGCTTATGAGCCCCCGACACATGATTGTCAGACATCTATTATGTCGAATCAATAAGATGTATCTAGACTATAGAACATTTATTTAAGATTAATTTCATAGTATCTAGAGGTTCTCATTATAGACTGGGAACTGTAATGACCTTTAGATATGACAATTAATCTTTGGACATTACCATTTTAACAGTGGACACAGAAAAGTCTAAACTATAATGGTAAGATAACATCATATATATCTAACTTTATACAAAATATGGTAATCAAAAGCACTAAATTATTGGATTTGTGGCAACCACTATTCTAATAGTTAACACATGATACTATTTCTTCATATGATGAGGATACTTGGGAGACTATATTCTATTGAAACGATGGCTAAAGACCATTAGATATATGATCCTTCTTACTCATTCCATCATGTGCATTGGTGATGTTCGGATTCCTTCTACTAGGCACCATAAAATGAGATTTATAATCATTTATATCCTAAAAAATAATAGAGAAGAACGTTGAAATTATATTTTATTCATAAATGTTTTCCCACCAATTTAAAATCATGTAAGACAATTTTTTAATGAAGCTTTAGAAATAAAACATTTTAGTGTGGTTTAAAAAAAATATTAAAGATATTTTGAAATGGAAAAGAATGTTTTATTTCATAAAAAAATAAGTTAACCAATATGGTTATTCATGATAAATTTATGATTTTTGGCAAAATTAATGGCTTAAAATATATTAAATAGTGCACTTGAAAATTGGTAAGAATTAAAGAAGTTCACTTGAAATGAGGTTGTTTATCGAGAAGATCTTTTGAAATATCCTTTTAAAACATATAACTCCCCCTAAAATAAAGATGTATTATGGTAGGAAAACATATATAGGACATTCACATAGAATTTATGAGTAGTAATTTTGAATTCCATTGTGGTAAGTCAAAATAAGTGACCCGAAAGAAATTGGAGGTTTAGGTAGGAAATGCTTACCACTTTGTAATCAATCAAATCATATGACCAAAAATTACTAATCATAAAATGATACATTTAATACCATAAAAATAAATAGTTACATGGTTTGATACATCAATGTGTTGTATACATACAACATACACAATTAAGGAGACTTCCCTTAGGGGTTTTGACTGACAACTCCCTTCTTATGGAGAATTAGAAATATCTAATTTTTAAAGAAAACTGGGAATATATAAATGAATGAGATGATCCAACATAAAATGAAATATTGGACACATTTGAGGAAACTGTTATAGTACCTTCCACCACAACATTAATAACTTTAACATTAGCAGTTGTGATTGCAAAAGATTATACTTTCTCCCTTGGCCTTCTCTAGGGAATTTTTCCATGACACTTAGGATTATAATTAGAATAATGTCCCATCTCATTATAATTATAGCATTGTACAATAGTATCTTCATTGTTTCCCTTGCAATCTCAATATTAAGGGCTTCTTTCTTTACATTTACAACACACTCCTTTTCCATTCAAGTGGTCTCCAGGGTGATTCTTTCCACAAGTATCACATATTATAAAACCAAAATTTTTATTCTTCTATTCATCCATTATTTCTTATACCACAATTTTCTTCTCTTGATTTCCTTTAAAGTAATAAGACATAGATAATTCTTCCTCTTTCTTGATTTCAAGTTATAATACATCTTCATATGCTGAGAATGTTTTTGAAACTAGTTCCTTTCAGAGGAATGGTTTTAAACCATCAAATAATCGACCAATCATACTCCTTGGATTACATATTTAGTATGTGGCATTCCTTTATATCCTTGTTAAGTTAGCTTCATCCTCTTTTTTCATAAGATTAAGAAACTTCTTTTCCATATTTTCTCACTATTCATGAGGAAAGTATTTTTCTATGAATATTTCTTTAAAATACCTCCATTCTATATTTTAAATATCTTCCTCCTCATTTGTGGTTTGAATTAGTGACCACAATTGAAAATCATGTCTTGATGAACTATAAACTTCCATGACAACCTTCTCCCATTCGTTACTTACCAAAGTGATAAATATCTTCTCTAAGAAACATATTCACTACTCCAATATGAATGGGTTTGTAGTCCTATTAATGAGAGAGGCTATTTTTGCGTAAATTATTCTAACATTTCTACTCCATATTGTGGTTTAGGGTTATCCATATGGGTAAGGTTATTGTTCATATCCTCAGTCAGTTTTCCCTGTATAGTTAAAATTTTCTCACCACCATTTGCAGCTCCACAACCAACATCATTATCATACATAGTGGGGAAATACCTACATGGTATATACGTGTTCATGAAATTTCTATTCCATCCACTAGGATACATTTTTAGTTTATGGCATACAATAGATTATGTTATGAATCATATTACATTATCCCACCAAGTAGAATACTTAACATAAATTGAAATCTTATCCGTAGATAACCCCATAATCATAAGCATAGTATCTGTGAGGAAAAATTTACATTTAATTCCTTTATAATGGTTTGTAATAGATATGTGAATTATCCCAGTCATATCCCATAAGAGTGTCAAACTATGTGCACTGTAATACCCATTGTCATGTACCATGTAACCTCAGGTCAAGTATGAAACACCTTTCTAGAGGTGTTACTCCTTGGTACATATGTTTGAGAACCACGCACACATGTAGTATCTAGATAGGGATTTATTTTCAAGGAAGATCCACACAATCTCTTATTTACCAAAATTAGAGGATGTTCTCTAATGATTAACCTCAATGATTGTGTTAGGACTTTGTTCCCTAACCTATATTTCCTAAATCTTGATTCCATGTTTTATACTAAACTACATCTGATACAGAATGTGAGGAACTAACCCCTATAGCCCAGATCCAATGCCTTATTTTATTACATTGTCATTATTACAATAAATTCATATCCTAAATAAATTAATAGTTTAGTATTTTTGGAAAACAAGATAAAAACATAAGTTTAAAATAATAAATTAAATGAAATACATAATAGAAAATCCATATAAATCCTAGATTATCCTAGAAAGTCATTAATAATATTCAACTTCACAATCAGGGGTTGATAATATATAATAATGGTGTGTTCTCAGATTCTTAGTAAGGGTTTTTAATACAACAAATTCTATCATAAAAATAAACACTAGGCCTGGTGAACAACTAAAAACATATTCCTTTAAAAATATACATGAGAATAATATGGAAAAAACGAAATCTGGTTAAATATAGCTATTTAAATGATCATAAGAGATTGAAATATAACCATTAATATTACTCTAGTTGAATGATCACATGGTTTATCAATATCTAATAACATAATGAGGGAATACATAATTCCTGACATGTGAAACATATTTTCAAGGCCTAGGCTAATATTTATGAAAATAATAGGGTAAGGCCTCAGACAAAACCCAATTCTATTTTGTCTCATGAGGCCTACCGATGCATCAAGGGTCTATAAAGGGCCCCACCGGTTACATTATAAGTCTAATGCATCATTCATATTAAAAAGGATAAACATAAAAAATGAACATATGAAAAAACTTTCCCCATTTTTTACACATAAACATTAACCATTCTGAGTAGTGCGGTGAATGGTATCAAGATAGAACATCCACAGTCAAAATGATCAAAAAACATTTTATATAATATGGTAGATGAAAAATATAATATATTAACCCCAATAATATATAAAATTCAATAGAGGGGTTGAAATAAAAAAAACTATAATAAAATCATTGAGTGTTTTTTTGAAAGAAATAGACCTTTACTTTGAAAAGAAGAGTTATTTTGGAAAAATATTTGTATAAATCTAGAAATTAACTAATGTAGTTTTCCCACGATTATATGAGAATATTTAGAAACATAATTGTAGCTTGAAACATATTATATAGTGCACTTTAAAATAGGTAATAATTTCAAAACATCCCTTGAACATGGATTTTTTTTAGGAAGAATTGAGACACATATTTATAAAAAATATAACTCACAATAAAATAAAAAATAATTATGATTGGTAGAAATATATAAAATATTAAAAATAATTTATTAGGATTAAATAATAATAATTATGAATTTAATTGGGATTAATTTATACAAAGAGTAACCCAAATAAAAATGGAGGTTCGGGTAGAAAACCCTTTATGTCTGAATGTGTTCTGAACTAGAGCTTAACATCGTAGATAATCCAATTAAATCTGTTAATTATTTAATTTATAATCAAATATAAATGGTTCTATTCTGTAAAATTTTATTAAGTTCATTTATCGCCTTTTATGAGTTAAAAGATACAAATTTATCACTCGGGAGTGTCCGTTTACTTGGTTTTCATGATTGGTATGATTGTATATGATAATGGAAGTTCATATGGAATTGGAATAGTTATATAGAATTTAATTTATATGATATTGATGATAATTAGTTATTTTAAATTTTTATACATATCATTCGGTTATATATTATTAGTATGATTCATTAGATAAAATATTTAGTGATAATCATTAAGATTTTTACAGTAGTTTTCGATCACAACAAACTAGTTTTTCTCTATTATTTAATTTCATCTATAAATTATGGTTACAGAATAATTACAAATAATATAATACATAATTAAAAATCTAGTTCAACCATAAAAATGGTTTTATGACCATCTTTTAAGAATAAATTAAAGAATGAAACTTCGTCATCCATGATGGTTGTAAATTAGCACCTCGCAAATGATGTCTTTTTAAATAAAAGAGAGAGACTAAGGATATTGATGATGGGTCTTTGATTAACATTATATAATTACATTATATATATGATACTATAGTTACTATGATCATTTGGATAGATGAGGTTTGGAGATAATAATTAAATAAAGAACTTAAAATAAATTAAAAGGAAAAAAGTAAGAGAATTTTACCACTTGGTGTGTTACTACTAAAATATAAAATGAATACAATTAGAATTAACGTTGGAAGAATTATTAGGTAATGATATAGAAATAGTGACTAAACCCAAATAAAAAGAAAAAAGTCGAGAGTCCCCATATATTAGGTCTCATTTCTATTCAAAACATTTTCACCTAATATATAAACCAAATATGATTATTTATATATTATTCATGAATTATATTAAAAAAAATTAATTCATTAAAAACCATATTCATTTAAATTTAATTATTAATATCTTATTGAAGATAAAATGGTTCAATTATATGTTGTTTTTGGATTTCCACTTTTTAATTTCAATTTTATGGTTTTAATTCATTGTTATTTATAAATTTGTAAAATTTCCACCAGAAGTATAGAGATAAATATAATTATATAATTATTAACTATTAATAAGTTATACTAACTATACATGGAAGAAACAATAAGTAAATAATTTAAAATATTCTTATATGTGGGTAAATTTATCATTAATGGGACCTTGTCAGAGATGGGGGGAGAGATAATACATGTAAAATAAAAATACATTACAGTGGATATATAGTATCATAATAAAATTTATATAGTGATATATAATATATAGAAACTAACCACAAACATAGTGATAAAAAAGAATTAACATCCTCTTAGGTGGGTAAATTAACCACTAAAGATACATTCTAAAAAGGGGGAGAGAAAATATACATATTATAAATAGTTTAAAACAACATTTTAAGAAGAATAAAGGAAACAAATATATTTTTATATACTAATTAGTTAATATAATAAAAAATGTTTATGGGGGAAGTGGGAATTAGAGAGTAGGAGGAGTAAAACATTAAATGATGAAGTCTAGAAAGGTTTCCTCCTTCCATAATGTTTCTCAAATATTAATATATCAATGTATTTGCGTCTTGCAATTGGATAAAATAAGAATAGATCTTAGGATACTATGAGGAATATGAGATGTTAATTAGATTGATCATGGGATATAAGAAGTGTTTGGTTAGTGATTTTTTGTTTGTGTGAGAATGGGTATTTATAATTAATGGGAAGTGGTATTTTGGTTAAAATAATTAATGAAACATTTTTTCTCGAGTAAGACTTGAAATAGAATTCTTCTTTGAGAAAATAAATAGTACATGGTAAAAATAATGTTTTTATTACTTCCAAACCTTTTAAAAAATTTAATAAGATAGTTTACATGATATTAAGAAAGATAAATGAAAAAAAAATTAATGGAACACATTATATATTAGAGACTAAAAATTAAATATAAGGTTTATAAATTATGTTTATTATTTTTAAATGAATAATTTTTATTATTACAGAATTTTTAATTTTTAATTTTTTTTTAATTTATTATGTCATTATTACATAAATATTATTTCATAAAACATGTGTTTTTAAAAATATGTACTTTTAATATTCAAATAAAAGAATTTTTTTATGAAAATTTAAAAAATATCACTCTTTTAATGATAACATGTTGACTACAAAATTATTTCCATTTTATCAAAAACAATTTTCTAAATTAGGTAACCTTTTTTTGAATAAACTGAGCACCTGGAAAAAAATAGGGGCCCCGTATTAAAAAATAATCATGAATTACAAAAGTCTTAAAGAATAAAAATTACATTTGTCCCAAACAAAAATATGGAAACCACTTAAAGTAATTTGATCAAACCAAATAAGATTGTTCCCATAAGAACATTTTTTGGCATGACTATCATCCAAAGCATTTCCCTCCCTGAAAACATGAGTGATAATACAATCAATGGATGAGAGATATTGTAAAAAATAAATCCATCGGTTTATAAGCCTCCAAAGAATATGAGCAGAAGTAGATCTAATAGCATGAACAATAATAGTAGATTCACACACCAACCATATCCTATTCAGTCCTCTTTGTTTAGAATGATCCAATGCAATGATAACACCAAGCATATCTACATCCAATGTGGATACAATTCCACATGAACAATATAAACAACCCACCACATCCCCAAAACTATTCTAAAAAACAAACCCATATCCTGAAGGTCCTTGATTACCTCTAGAATCACCTTTAGTGTTAATCATAGTCCATCCAATAAAAGGATATTTCCCAAAAAACCTCCATAATTCCCATCATAGGTTAAAAATTACCCTTAATATTGATACACCTAAGAATAGAGAATTCTTGTATTGAGTTCCAATAGTACACTTTCTAAGGCATCTTCACAGTCTGTAGGGCAGCCAAAATTCCAGCCAAACCAGCCTGGGGGTTGAAGACCACACCATAATGAAAACACCTATTCCTCTCAATCTAAATAATGCTGACTAATTCCCCCACTACAACCTGGAAAAGAAAAAGCATAAAAGGGGAAAGGGGAAGACAAAACATACCTATTATTAAGTATCGAACATAGGCATAACCCGGATGACAAACTTCAAACACATCAAAGATGGACTTCCACATTGTTGAAGTTGTAACACAGCGTATGAATAAATGGTCTATATCCTCACGATGTTGATGGAAAATAACATAGCCATAGCACAAGAAAATGCCACGATGATGGAGAGAATTATTAGTGGGATATTTCCCATGCATCGACCTCTAAATCATAGTAAATAGTGAAGGAGAAAAAATATTTATTTTGAAATTTCCTATCCCTGAACTCAAGTATCTTAAAATACAACTATTATTGTTTATCGTTTTTTTTAAATGTTACAATATAGAACTTATTATTAAAAAATAAAAGTAAATTGAAAATATGATGGATGACTAGGTCATAAGTACCCATTCCCTCATACCTAAGGAGAACCAAAGAGAAGAAGAACTCAAAATTCAATGTCACATAGATAGGAATTTTTATAGTCTCCATCACAGAGTGTCTTATAATTTAAAGTTCCATGATACCTGGTAACCATTTTTGGCTTCATGTATGAGTAATCCTTCCTCGGTCTCGATTTCCTAGAAGGAACAAGCTGAAAACCTTCAACATCCACAAAAATCTTATCTCCTTTGGACAAAACCTAACTATAGGTTGGTTTTTGGGGGGATTATCCTCTACATTATCCCAATTTCCCTTGATGTTATGTGTTTTCGTTAATTTAATAATTTCCATATGGGTACTTGAATTCCTCTCAACATTATCCTCAATAATAGGGTCCAGGATTTCCTACACCTTTTCTACAATGACTTATGGTGTCATGTCACATTCACCCCTAGTAGTGCACTTTTCTATCTGATACGATGGTTTCACATACATATCCACTTGAGACTCATGGGAAATCTCCTGGGAAGCATCATCCACTGCTCATAATGCATTAGCCTACATTGATTGTTTCTTCACCTTCTTTCTACAAGAATCCTCATGATGCCCTTTTAATGATAAAAAGCACAAGAAATTTTTTTATAACACCTCCCTTTAACATGTCAAATAATATTAAATTCAACAAAAAAGTGAAGCAGTCTCTTATAATCCACCTTTAGGTAAATATCATTATCTAAGATAGACAAGGCTATGTTATTAATTAGAAAAGTACTTAAATAAACTTCCACCATAACTTTATCATACTGGGAAAATTTCACATCCTCGGTGGTCCTTTCCACATTAATTGGAATGCCAACTAAAGAGGCAATGTAAAATAGAATTTTAGGATCCCTGAAGATCCAGGGAGGGCCAAAAATTTTGATCCATATATAAACACTATTATTTTTAATGGATAAATTATTGAAATGAAAATCCCATTCTTGAATGAAAACCGTACCTAGCATTATAGAAATTGAACCAAACCCCCATGCTCTCTTATTAAGACTTTCTAATGGAAAATCAATATAATAAAATCCTCATCCCATAGGTATGTATATCAAATTAGAAAACCCCCATATAGAGGAGAGTTTCTGAACCAAATCATCAATTTTTTGGAATCGGGCGTGCCGAGGAAGCACCAAACAGGGGGGTTTTAAACATTTTCCTCTGAAGATCGATGTAAACTTGTCGACATCAGTGAACAGTAGCTTGGTCTTAGCCAAGGTCCATGCATGAAGGACTTTAAGAACAAAAATAAACAATAAAATTACTGGTTTAATTCCAAAGTCATGCACGATGTCTTCTCGTCAGTGGCGATTGGTGCTCGAATAATCTGACATCAACCTCCTCTAGATCTCTCACACACACTTCATGAAATATGTGGGAGCACCGTTCATCGTAATTTTTGGTGCTAGAAGGGAATTGTGATGACACCTTTGATGCTCCAACAATCACCACATCGCTACGCAAGCGATGTTGGAGAGAGTGCTTGATCCATGATCTTTGGATCCAGGGGCTCTCTCTCTAGATCATGGGAGAGAAGAGAAGAGAGAGAATCACTATGAATAGTATTTGTCAATCTCCTATGTTCTTATATTTATAGTTTCATTTAGTTTCCCAGAAATGCCAACATGGCCCCCGAATAATCAACACACTATTAATGACATATTATAACTACTTATCTGAGTCAAAAATATTATTATCAATCACTTGTAATATAATAAAATATGTTATGTGATAATAATTTAGTCATTAACTCGACTCGTTGATCCCTAAATATTAATTGATTCTAGAATAATTTAATATTCATCAATTAATATTTTTCATGTATTTACTAAAAACACATAAATACATTTAATTAATAAATTTAATGATCATTATTATAATCTAAAATAATATGAATTTATTTATTTAATTGGTGATCATTTTCCCTTGGAAAAATCCTTGACCCCAATGGTGGGGACCACCATGTCCAAAAATCATATTCAACTGAATAGGGAATATTCTTGAATACTCTATTGTTTGTAACCGTCTAGGCCCTTATCTCGATAGTATTAAATAGTATTCACAAACCAAGAGTAGGATATTGCACCCCGTCAAAGCCCCTAAAGAGATAAATGTTTTCACAACAACAAAAACCAACATATGAACACACACTTTGTGATATAATCTCTTTGCCTGTAATATCTCATAATGTAGGATGCACTCTCATGTCATCACCCTTGTTTTATTTTATTTTTTGTTTATTTAACAGGATGGATTTACCCTCGAATTTCATGGACATGGTCTTATAATTTTATTTCTATCCATATCAACATGTCTTGAGATATATTAATTCCATAAACTGGAAGCGACACATCCTTTCTTGACCATTCAACCAATTCCATGCCACTAATGATGCACCCAACAAAAACTACCTCACCAAAACTTCATTTCCATGGTGTTTATATTGAATCAAATTATTTATTCAAATGACTTACATAGGTAACGATCATAATTCAGGAGACCATAACACGTGATTATAGATGGGAACATCCATTAACACCAAAAACATGTGGTTTTCCTATTGGCGGTCCAGTCCTCATGATCTCACCACTATAGATCACCATGTGCAAACATCATGAAATGATGTCTCAATACTTATGGGCCCCTATCACCTGATAGTATGACATCTACTATTTCCAATCAATAAGATGTATCTAGACTATAGAACATATATTTATGGTTAATTTCATAGTATCTAGAGGTTCTCATTGTAGCCTATGAACTGCCATAACCATTCAATGTGACAATTAATCTTTGTACATTACCATTTAAATAGTGAAGGTAGAAAATTTTACACTATAATGGTAAGTTGACATCATATATATCTAATTGTATACACAATATGGTCATAAAAATAGTTGGGTCTATCGCACCCACTATTTCAATAGTTAAAACATGATATTATTTATTCATATGATGAGGATACTTGGGAGAATATATTCCTTTGAAATGATGGCTTAAGACCATTAGATATATGATCCTTCTTACTCTTTTCATCATATGCATTGGTGATGTTCAGATTCCTTCTACTAGGCACCATTTATAATCAATTTGTTGTAATATATTAGCTCATAAAATTGTGAACTCTCTATATTAACATGGTATAACACATAACATTAATTTATGAATCATCAATCCTAGAACCATATACATTGGTTACATTGGGGAATAAATACTTCATAATGTTTTGTACTAATCTTATTAATTTACCAAAGAATATATCATGTGTGTGTCAAACCAAGAGTGATGAAAGGCCCATTGTCGTGCACTGGTTCTCGTTCAAGTCTATCTCAAAGCAGTATTTTAGGGGTTTACCTCTAGAAACATCTATTCCAGAGCCACCTCTACACTTTCATATCCCTATAGGGATGTATTTTCATAATAAACTACATAATTTATTCCTTACAAAAATTCTAGTATATCCTTGTATTCTTATCCCCAAAGTCTAACATAGGGTTTTGTTCACTAATTGAGTTTTTCTATATCTAGTTTCCAACATTTCTACAGAATTCCCTCTGATAAAAACTGTAATACCCCAAACCCAGAAGCCTAGAGCTGGTGTATTGTCATAATACATTGTCATGATTATAAGGAATCAAATCCCAAAGGATGGAGTAGTTTAATTGTTTTGGAAACTAGAAACATGCATAGGTTCAACATTATATCTTGAAATTAAATACAACATATAAGTTTTATTAGGAATATCCACAAATATATCTATATCCCTACATTTCATGCATAATAAACTTTTTTATGTGTTGAGAAAATGAAAAACAAGAAAGGGGTGAGATCGGATGCTCAATAAGGATAAGCAATACAGTTGAAAATATTGTAAACATAAACATTAGGCCTGGTGAATAACTAAAACACATACATTTAAAAATAATCTTGAACATAATATGGCAGGAATATGAGATGAGAAAATATTTTTATAATAAAACATAATCAATGGTATTCTAATATTCTAATAAACACATGAAATATAAATTTCTAGCTTCATAATGAGGGAATGAATAATAAGGGAAATCATAATCATATCGTCATGGCCTCGTGCTAAGACTATAAATATCGATTTTGACAAGGCCTTTTTCCAAGATCATAGTATGTCTCATGAGACCTAATGATGCACTAAGGGGATATAGTGGGCCCTAACTGACACTTACTTAGTCCAAGGAATTCCTCATATGAATGGGGATAAACATAAAAAACATAAACATTCCTATTTAAACTAACTTATGAAATTTAAATAACTTTCCCAAATCTTTAAACATTAACACTATCCATTAGGAGTAATGTGGTAAATGGTATCAAGATAAAAAATCTATAATAAAAACAATTCATAAACCCTTAAAAAAATATTGTAGATGATATCATAATAGATACACCTCAATGAATTAAAATATTCAATAATGGTGTTGACATAGAAATGATACTTTCAAAAGATACCATTGAAAATTTCCTGAGGAAATAATCCTTAAACATTCCAAAGGGTCTCACATCACCTTGAAAAATTAAAATCATAATCAATTATAACATGATGAGAATAAGGAGTCCCTTTATTTGTTATACCAAAGGTCACTACATACACCACATGCTGTGAATAAGTGGTGAACAAGGCATATACCTCATAAATGTCAAAGTGAGACGATAACAATCCTATTTACATAAGAAAGAAGAGTTCTATTAGTAAATCATTTTATTTGTCGTGAAATCCAATTTATAAACATTTATATCCCAAAAAATAATATGTAAGAATAGTTAAATTATTTTGTAAGCATATATGTTTTCCCACCAAACTAATATCATGTAAAAAGAGTTTTTAACAAAGCTTTAGAAATAAAACATTTTAGTGTTGTTTAAGGAAAATATTAAAGAGATTTTGAAATAGAAAGCCATGTTTTTTTCATAAAATAATAAGTAAACCATGATTTTTATTCATGATAAAATGAGAGACATTATAAAAAATAATGTCTTAAAATAGATTAAATAGTGCAGTTGAAAATGGGTAAGAATTCGAGAATTTCCCCTGAAACAAGGTTGTTTAGCGAGAAGAATTTTTGAAAAATCAATTTAAAACATATAACTCCCCATAAAATGATGAATAATTCTGGTTGGAAAACATATATATGAAATTAACATATAATTTATGAGTAATAATTTTTAATTCCATTGTGGTAAGTAGAAAATAATAGTGACCTCCAAGAAAATAGAGGTTCGGGTAAGAAATTCATACCAATTTGTAATCTATAAAATCATATGAACCAAAATTAGTAATAATAAAATGATACATTTAATAGCATAAAATTAAATAGGATTACGGTATGATATATAAATGGGAAGTTTACATACACCATACACAATTAATAGTAGTGAATAAGTAATATCTGAAAAATGGAAGTTATATGAGGAAACTCTAACCTTAAGTCTGATGGTGTTCATCACTTTCTATTAGTGTCATGGATAACCAAATTAAATTCATTAATTAATTTTTACATAAATTATTATTTATAGAATTTATTTATTATAGCCTTATTAATTAAATTCATGGCCTTATTGATGGGTTTAAGAGGTTCAATTTCATTGTTTTGGAGTGATATCTTCCTTTGTATTCAGAACTGGATTACTTATATACATGTAAGGATAAACACGTAATATGATAGTGGTTTTCCATAATAGAAGTTTTATTTTATTTTTTAACTTCCATAATAATATATGGTTATAAAATTTATTTAGTTATTGGGAGTGAACATGAATCATTATATAAAACTGTAATGATAGATGTTTGTGTTATTTGGCAGTTTTTTATCAGAACAAACTCATTTTAATTTTTAAATCAATATAATGAGTATAAAAGGATTAAAGAACCTTAAATAAGTTATAATACTTTTACTATAGTCTTTTTCAACCATCAAAATGATTTCATGACCTGAATTTAATATGGAAATAAAAATTGAAAACTCACCATTCTTGAATATGATAAACCAACACATCTCAGATGGTGTTTTCATTTCTAGTATAAAACAATGGGAAGGGAGAGATGATTTTGAATTATTAAATTGTCTCCAAATAATTATTTTACATTTTTGTTACTATTATTATCATAAAATTTTAATGAATGGAGGTGAGGAATGAAAAGGAAATGAAACGAACTCAAAATAAATGAAAAGTTGTGAAATCCCTTACGAAAATTCAGCAGCCTACCAACATCACAAAAAATTTAAAAAAATAAAATTATGAAATAAAATAGGGTCTCTAATAATTATTAAATAATTTTTAATGTAATGAAATATCCAAACATTATCCAATTTAAATTAAAATAGAATAATACAGTAAGAGTGCTTGAAAAAGACAGATATTGAGACAAAAAATCTCCAGAATAAAAGATATTTAAAATGGGTTTAGAAAACATTAAAAAGAGATTGGACAAGGGATAAACATTCATAAAGGACTCATAATATAATATAGTCACATAATGAAATGGAAATAAGAACATGTTATGGAAATTTTCAATACATACCACATAAAAGAAAACAGGAATGGAAAAGAGAAGTTGAGAATTCCCTTACATTGTACAATAACTCCAAAAACATGACGCTTGGGAACTTGGGGGCATGAGGACACATTTGGAGGACTCCTAGGGAGGTGATACAACCCTATATATGAGTATGATGAGTTTTGAATGAAATAAACCGAAAGAATGAGTGGGTATTTAAAGTATATGAGAGGGTGTTTTTTATTAATTTCCAAGGACATGTCATTATTAATTTTTGCAAAACCATGGGATTTCCCAAGGTATTTACCCATGTTATTGCCCAATTGGGAAAAATAATATCATATTTTAATGTACACAAGTCTACCATAATTTTATATTAATTATTACATCATTATGATGTCATTAAATATACAGAAAATCCAAAACTGTATTTTGAATATTCACAAAAATACAAGTATTTTAGAAAAAACCAAAAATTAACCCCAAATATTTATTTATTTTTAAGAATAAATAATGGAATCCAGTTTTTGAAAAAAAAAATCAAAATATTTTTAATTTAATTTTTAACTAATATCATAATTTTTTCTAAAGAAACAACTTTAAAACTATAACTCACTTTATAACACCTTGAGAATTTAATATAGCTCCCCTAAAATAATCATATAACAATAATAAAATAAATAAATTTTATTATTAAATTATATGAAAATAAATTTCCATTTAAAATTAATAAATTAATCATAAAAATGTTATAAAAATAGTTATGACCTTCAAAAATACCAATACTTATACTATGATTTTTTTCACTTATAAGATACTGAATTGTATTTATACCTTACTGGGTGATGTTTCTGTTTTTTTACTGATTTAAAATTCACAACTATTAATTACTATTCATAAGGGTATGTTACTATTCATCAAAATAATATGTTTGGCATATCAGACTCTAAATATCTTACTAAACACAACCGTGTATGTCAGTTTTTCGAAATTCAAATCCTAGAGGTTGAAAAATTATGTTTACTATATAGGTTATAACAAAATGGTGCTTATAGATACTTAGTGTTTTATGAATTAAATATTAAATTTATTTTCAAAATCTTGTTTTGTTATTTAGGATTTCAAAAAAGAATGGAAATCTTATCCTGAGGTATATTCTCCCAATTGATATCCTCAATCCCTTATGAATTTGGGCCTATAGATTATAAGTGCCACACAAGAAATCTATAGTACATGATAAATTCCACTTATCTCTCCATAAGAAATATTTTCATAGTCCCATACATACACTGAATCATTATGTGGTACAACAAAAGCATGATCCCTCTTATAAGGAGTAGTTAGTGATGATCTTCAACTATATAGAAAAATTTATATTCAATAATACAAATCAACTTATCAAATTACATAAAAGAAAACACAATTATAATGTGAAAACATGGGAACATCAATATGTATTTTAATATAAGTACTCTCATCTATTCTTGACTTAGGATATGAGTTTAAATTTTTGAAGACGAAATTACTAAATTGGTTAATAATGAAAAGACCCAAATTTTTTAATATGACATTCACCTTCATAAAATAAATTTGTGTGTCACATTTAGATATAAGGTATAATATAAAACAAATTAATCATGTAATAAAATACTACACTAATTCATTTCGAAAATAAAGATAATTAAATGATTATAATAAATAAAACCCATAAATATATAAATAATTAAATGGGATAATAGATATAAATAAACAATATAGATGGTTGGTTGGTAGTGGGATTTAGTGATGGATGGTACTCGGGACTCTTCCTCTAATGGTGATTTTTTGACTTCTAAATATCAATGGTTTTTCAATGTGTTTCCCTCATTATATTGGTAAGACCCTTGTTTCGGTTGGTTAAATACCTGTTGTGGTTTCTTCTATCAAGATGAATGGTCCGTGGTGTGGCCTTCCGGTGGTTGCAGCTGCCCAGCGCATCCCCGACAGATCAAAAATCGATCTGAATCTAGTATCTACAGGTGACGTGAGAAATGAAAATAGAGTCGTGGATGATACTATGCTAAAGGATCGATGACAGGTTGGGGTTCACGCAGCTATGCTGGCGATGGATGTTGTTTCCATTCCCCACAGATCTGAACTAGACTCGGTGGTAGCGGACGTAGGTGAGGTTGCTCCTGTTGATGTCACGTTGAAGGTAGGGTGACTGGATATCGGGGCTGAGGTGGGTGCTCATGCTTTCTATATGGAGTTAATGACCCACTCACATGCGATGGTGGAGGTCACGGGTCCCATGGCAGTACTGACTGAAGGCAATGCCGATTTGGGTTTCCCTATTGATGGGCCTTGTATTAAAGTGGTGAGGGTCATTGAAGATCATCCCCTAGAATTGAACATGAATTGCAACGTTTCATTGGGCACATGCTCGACCTATAGTAGAGAGGGTCCTCGTGGAGGTGGGAATCTCATATGTTAAATTGATGGATATAGGTAAATCTAGTAGACCCCCTTTAAGAGTTGAAGGAGACTCTAACAGAAGACACTTTACATCCATGCACATTGGTATTTCTATGCGAATGGTTAGAAAGGTTGACATTTCCCACATTGTTTCTAATAGGGAGTATATCCTTGATAGATTCAAGATCTATGATAATTCAATTATTTCCGGACATGTTCTTCCAAGTGGAGGTAAAACAGGTAGAATTGTGTTGAAATAGTTGTTTCCCTAGACCCAACTATTCACTGCTTTTGATTACTATATTGTGTATAAAATTAGCTATACATGATGTCATCTTACCATTATATTGTAGACTTTTCTTCGTCCACTATTGAAATTGAAATTTCCAAATTTTAATTGTCGTATCAAAAGGTTATTGTAGTTCTCCGGCTATAATGAGAACCTCAAGATACTATGACATTAATCTTAAATAAATGATCTATATTCTAGATACATCTTATTTAGTGGACATATTATATGTCTAACAATCAGGTGATGGGGGATCATAAGCATTGATACTTCTTATCATGAATTTCACACGTGGTGAGCTCTAGTAGTGAGATCATTAGGACTGACCCACCAATAGGAAAACCACATGTTTCAGGTGTCATTGGATGTTCCTATCTATAATCATGTGTAATGGTCTCCTGACATGAGATCATTACCTATGTATGTCATTTGATTGCGTACTTTAATGCAAGACGAAAACCATGGAAATGAAGTCGTGGTGAGGTAGTTTGTGTTGGGTGTGTCATTGGTGTCACGTCATTAGTTGAATAGTTAAGAAATGATTTGTCGCTTCTTGGTTATAGATTTAATATATCTCAGGCCTTGTTGATATGGAAGGAAGTACCTTTATAAGACCATGGCAATGGCATTTGAGGGTAAATCCGCCCAATTAAATCAAAAAACAATAATGCAAGATAAGGGTGATGACATGAGAGTGTGTCCAACTTTATGAGATATTACAGACAAAGAGATTATATTACATAGTGCGTGTCCGTAGGTTGGTTGATGCTGCTCTGCTAGTCTTTATCTCTTCAGGTGCCAAGAAGGGTTTCTAGATCATGCTCTTGGTCTGTAAATACTATTCACTTCTGTTGAGATAAGGGCATAGAGGGTCACACACAATAGCGTATTAAAAAATCTTCCCTATTCAGTTGAATAGGAGTTTTGGACATGGTGGGCTCCACTACTGGGGTTCAGGATTTTTCCAAGGAAAAGTGATCAACAATGCAATAAATAAATTCATATTATTCGAGTTTAGACTAATAAATATTGAATTAATTGTTTTAATGTATTGACATGTTTTTAGTAAATACATGAGAAATATTAATTGATGAATATTAAATTATTCAAGATTCAATTAATATTTATGGGAGCAACACATCGAGTTAATTACTCAATTATTATAGCGTAATATATTTTAATATATTACAAGTGAGTGATTATAACATTTGTGACCCAGATAATTAGTGATAATATGTCGTTAATAGTGCGTTGATTATTCGGGGGCAAGGTTGGCATTTCTAGATATATAAATGAAACTAAAAATATAAGAGAGGAGATGGAGAAATTCTATTCATTGTGCTTCTCTCTCTTCTCTTGTCTCCCATGATCTAGATAGAGAGGATCTTGATCCATGGAGAATGGTTCAGGAAATCTCTCTAGCATCGCTTGTGAAGTGATACAGTGATTGTTGGAGTATCGAAGACATTGTCATAATTCCACACTAGCACCCATATTACAAAGAACAACGGTCTCTTAGATTTCATGAAGTGTATGTGGACAATCTATAGGAGTTCGATGTCAGATTCATCGAGTTGCGATCGCCAAAGACGAGCATACATCGTGCGCAACTTCAGAATTCAGCCTGCTATTTTATGGTTTATTTTATTTCTTAAATTCATTCACATGTGGTCCTGGCTAAGACAGGGCTACTAATCACCGATGTCAATAAGTTCACGTTGATCATCAATGGAAAATTTTTAATACCAACCTGTTTGGGGCTTTCGCTACACGTCTGGTTACAAAAAGTTTTATTAGAGGGATGCATGTCGATTTTAATCCAAAATAATTAAATTTGCATTAATATGTGATGATTCCATCATTACGGTCCCAATGTCATAGACTGCATTTTAATCTAATATTGGATGACCCATTTGCAGTCATATAAATCTTATAATCAGAGTTAAACCCGTTGTTTTATAAATGATCCCCGGACAGATATCCAGTTACTGGAATAGTATTTTCTGGTGAACATTAAGGATTATGATTATTAATACAATTTAATTATAATAATAATAGTTTTATTATACAAATATATTTATTATTATAATAATCTATTTTAATAATATTTAATTATTATAAGTTTTATAATTTCTAGTCTAACTATTGAATGAAGAAATCAATCAAAAATAAAAGGGGAGACCTGCTTTGTAGGTCTCTAACAACATAAAAAAATTTTAAGGACCTACAAATAACGTCAATAAAGGAAAAAAGGCAAAATGAGTGGGCACCTCCTGGAAAAAAATACAAAAATATGGGGCGACCTGCAAGTGCAGGTGAAGAAAATAACAAGAGGTGGGAGAACTGAGTAGGTCCCCCTCATGCAGCACGCAGGACATCCAGGCTGCACCTCCATACACTAGATCCACCATCCACCTCCCTCGTGCCCAACCCCTGTATCGCACGGCAGCACCTGCACCCCTTGAGTGCTCCCCACCCCTCCGTCCCCAGACCTGCATGCGCCTCTCGCTTGAGAGCTACCAGCCCCTACGTCGCACAGCAGCACCCGCGCCGCCCTCCCGACCTCCTCCCTCCTAAAGCCACTGCTCTCGGCCAGTGCCGCTTCAGCCTCTTTATGAAGCTGTCATGTGTGGTCCTTGAACCAGGCGCATCCACTGGATTTAGCTGGTGCATAGCTAGCAGCTTCTCATCCCGCCTAAGAGCTGCGCAAAACATGCCAGCCTCCTCTCCAGCCACCGTCCGATGACATCTCCCTCATGAGGCATACTAGCTGTGGTAGCCCCATAGAGACCTACAAAATCCAGCACCTGACAACCTTCTCCCTCGCGTGGAGACCCGTGGTAGCCCTCTTTGGGGGCAACGATGGTTGACCCTCCCACCAGCCAACAACCTGCATCCACGACACCCCGAAGAGACGACAACCTGGCCAGAGGTGCTTGCAGTGGCCACGCCGCGGAAAGACTAGACAGCCTGCCGCAGACCATGCGAAAGACCCAAATGGCCTACGCCTTCATGTCGTTGGTGAGCAGACCTCATCTCCGGAAGGCCGATACTCCACAAAACCCCTTCGACGAGGTAATTCCCTTGCTGCTCAACACAGACCACACAAGTAGAGAAAAAGGCTTTGGTGGGTAGGCCCAACGTGGAACAGGATTGGGCAGACCGGGTCGACCCAGATTTCCCCTTCTAGAAGTTTAATGTGCTCAGTTATTTTAAAATAATCAAAAGTTAATTTAAATAATTAATTTAATTACAGTAGATAAGTAAATTAATTAAAAATTAATTTTGGTTATTTTAAAAAATAACAATGACTAAGGCAAAATTAATTTAATTTGGTGACTAATTAAATTAATAAATTAATTTAAGTTTTAGTTTTTAAATTAAATTAATTAAATGGTACCGAATGATGTTAAATTGAATTAAAAACAAGAGTGAAGTTTTTAAATCAATTAAATTCCCTAAAATTTATTTATGCACTTTTGATTTTATTATGCATTTATTTTATATACGCGAGTTAAAGCGTATACTGGTCATGAGCTGTGGACCTACCAATGTATGTTTGGTGAGTGTAATTAATTAATTTATTTATTTATTGCAATGGTTTTGTAATAATTAGTTTAATTAAATAAAATAAGATCTGCATGTCAATTTAAATGTCATTATATGTATAAGGGTATGTGTGCCCATTATCAGAGTTGTAATTTTATACTCCAAGATCCCCTCAGATGTGTGTGAGTAATTTTATATAATGACGAGATGAGGTGTGACACACTTTGCGCCAAGTGAAGGTGATGCACAAGATAGTAGTTTGATGCATTGGATGAGGAGATTTTGCTATTTATGTTGCAAGCCACATGACTAAAGGTACTTACCTCTAGCGTTTCTATTGGTCTATTATTCACTCAATTGATCAACCATTAGAATCGGCTCATGATCAAGTTTTTCATTTTATTTATGCATGGTTTATTATTTTGTGAATGTGTAGTTAGAGCGCACTCACATAGTATAATAATAAACAAGAATGAAATATAAAATGAAAATGTGACACTATATATTTTTCTATTTATTTCATGGTTAATTGTGTGTGTGATCACTTAGAACATTCTTATTAAACAGAAAATGATTTCTTTCTTCATATTAAAAATAATAAATGACTCAAAGATATAATAAGTCATAACTACCTTCTGTGATTCAAATTTGGAAAAACAGGTTGTTTGAGGTGTCGGTCATGCCATAGATGAGGGTACCTTTTACTGTCGGGGAGTCTTTATAAGAATGATGGGTTGACAAAACTAAAATTTGCAGAAAAGAAATATCCATAGAAATATTGTTGTGATTTTATAGGAAAGTGTTGAGTAAATCATGTTTTGATTTTATGAAGCTAGAAAATCACTCAACAGATCGAGGAGTTACAAGTTAAAGTGGTCGGCTAGCCAAAAGACAACCTAGAACCCTCCATGTAATGGTCTAACCATATCTTGTAGACTATGAGGGGTGGTTCCCGGATCCTTGCCAGTAGAATACTCATATGAAAAAGTATTATGATTGTAACGTCCTAAACCCGGGTGCCACGCAATGGGTGCCCCGAGCCTGGTTCGCCACGTGACCTCAAGCGCATTTCCCAAAACGCCAGGGGCTGCCGACTACCAGCGAGGGCCCAAGTCTGATAGCGGGGAAACTATTCCATCATTTGTCAAAGTGTAGCGCAACGGAATTGAAATAAACATACAACAACAGCGGAAGCAGTAAACCATACACAACTGAAATAAACTACAACAGTGGATATAACCAACATTAGATAAATGATGATGTTAAATGTTTCATGTTCTATGAAAACAGCCATAACATGTTATACATCAATACAGTACAACAAAATGCAGGGTAAAACAAAAAAAAAGCAAAAAAGCTGGTAGTGGCATCGTGAGCCTAGGCTCGGTCCCATGCCCTCAAACTCCACAACAATAGTCAAGTACCTGTATAGGGAATCTTTCCCCTATCCACACCTACAAAAACGTAATCTGTTTAGTCTGAAAAGCATGACTCAAATAGGGTGTGAGAAATATATCTCAGTAGGCACCCACCAAAGGCTCGTTCCCAACTGCGTGCTAACATACAACAATAGTGTGCAGTGGTAACATGAAATAAAGTAAAAAGTACTCAAAAGTAACTAACTACCAATTATATTTCCATTTTTAAGATTCATTTAATCAATTTTATATAAGAAATCACCACAGTGCATTTTTAAGTAAACAACTAGCGTCCTCAGTCTCATAAACTCCTACCCTCGGTTAACGTGTATTCAACACAAGAATCTGCCCTCAGGAATAACAGAGTTTTCCCTTAGGCATAGGTAGTGTCTCCCACAGGCACAGAACTAGTTGCCCTCAGGCACGAAAGAAGTTTCCCTCAGGCCGAAATAACTACTGCCAACAGGCTAAATAGTATAGTGGCCACAGGCAAATCACAACAACGCCTTCATGCTAAACAGGTAACCGGCCCATGCCGAACATATCAAAATGCAGTAAATAAAATATTCCTCTCAAGACAATTCTACAATTACTACATTAAAGGCTTACCCTCAGGTATCCTGGCCAAACAACTAAACAGTGGAACACACCCCCAGGGTGGTTCTGGATCCAAGCAACGATCCCAACCAGCATTTTATTATCACAATTTAATCACCTATGCAATTCTAGGAATTAAATATAGCAACAGACTCATCCACATGACACCCCAACATGGGTTCGTGGCATTGAAACACACAAAAACACACGACAGTTGGATATTTACACCATGCCACCTACCTTATTCTCCAACGAACGTTATACCAGAACGCCGACTCCAGAAATTCCCAAGAACGGCATAGATCTGACGAAGAAAAAAACCCATTCAAACATAAATAACTTCCATTAGGGTAAGAATTGGTAAGAACCATACCAGGAGAGGAGAGGGCTTACTCGTGCAGTTCCAATGAGATCGTCCGAAGCCAAATCGGATTCCAGACGAACACCCGGCGGGTCATCAAAGGTTCGACCATCCTCCTTGGCTCCAAAATGGTTCAAGTGCCTCCTCGGCCAAATGAGGAGGCTACTTTCTATTTTAAGATGACAAAACAAAGTACACGGTGTGTAATTATGAGTACACGACGTTTACATCCTTCATTTAACTATTCCTCTGGTGGCACCGCCACACTGTTCATCCGTCGACATGAGTACACGACATGTACTCCCAAGTACACGGCGTGTACTGTCACCCAGCTAGCAGAGACTCCACCACCTTACTATTTAAGACTGCCGACTGACTACACAGTGTGTAAGGTACCACTACACGACCTGTAGTTGGTTCCTACACCCCTCGTTGCCGACATGGCTACACGCCCCGTATACTCATCCCACCATGGCCAAAAGTACACGACGTGTGGAAAAGTACACGGCGTGTAGTTACAAAATTTAGGATTTTCCCCATTTTCCATATCTTCTCAAAAACACTTAAGGAAAAAGAAAAAGAAGAAGCTCATGCCTCAAAAATAAGAACCAGGTTCTTACAAAATTCCCCCTTATAGCAATTCGTCCCCAAATTGCCCTTTCCATGGTGGTGAAGATAAAGCTCAGAACAACTCTTTCCACTGAGCACGTACGTCGGTCTCCCGCTACTAGGTCTCGTCTTGTACTCATCCATGCTGCCATAGCACCCGTACGAGAGGAACTGACCAGCCTCGGAAAACCTTCGTGCTCCTGTCAACGATACAAATCGGATGCTCCTTAAAGGACTCATCGGCTTCCAGCTCAACCTCCTCGGGCTGAAAGACGTGAGACGGGTCTGAATGATAGCGACGCAACTGAGACACGTGGAAGACGTCGTGCATGGCTCGGTACTGCTGCGGTAACTGCAACCGATAGGCAACCAGACCGAATCTATCCAGAATCTCAAATGGCCCCACATAACACGGTGAAAGCTTACCCTGTCTCCGGATCCGCTTGTGTCCCAACCTTGGCGAAACATGTAGAAAAACCTGATCCCCGACCACGAACTTCAAAGGTCATCTGTGGCGATCAACATAAGATTTCTGACGAGACTGCGTTGTAGCCATCCGCTTCCAAATCAACTGGACCTGCTCAGATGTCTCCTACATGAGGTGTGGTCCCTGTAAACCTGCCTCACCTACCTCTAACTAGCACAAAGGTGAACAACATGTCCTACAGTATAAATCCTCGTATTGTGCCATCTCAATACTCGCTTGAAAACTATTGTTATAGGCAAACTCGACTAAGGGTATATGCTTCTTCCAACAGATAATGTCTCCAATAGCGCAACGCATGCACAACTGCATCCAACTCGAGTTCATGCATTGGGTAATTCCGCTCATGTGGCCTCAACTTCTGAGACCCGTACGCAACAACTCGGTCACCCTACATCAAAATGGCTCCCAGCCCAATCCCTGATGCATCACAATAAACTGTATAACTCTTCCCCTACTCTGGGAGTATCAAGATCAGTGATGATGTCAATCATCCTTTCAGGTCCTAAAAAGCTGCCTCACAAGCTTCTGACCCAACGATCTTCACACCCTTCTTAGTCAGACCTATCAATGGTGCTACTAAGCAGGAGAAGTCCTGTATGAAGCATCTATAGTAACCATCCAGCCCTAAGAAACTCCGTATCTCAAACACGTTCTTAGGATGATCCTAGGAGACCATTGCTCTCACCTTCTCTTGGTCTATTTCAACTCCTGCCTCTGAGATGATATGACCCAGGAAGTGAATCTGGTCCATCCAAAAGTGTCACTTTGAGAGCTTAGCATATAGCTGATGCTCTCTTAGTGTACTCAATACGATCTCAAGATGGGTTGCATGGTCGTGTCGAGTGTGAGAGTACACCAAGATGTCTTCCATGAATACTACCACAAAATAATCAAGATACAGATGGAACACACAATTCATCAGAGCCATGAAAACTGTTGGCACGTTCGTCAGTCCGAACGGCATAACCATGTACTCGTATAGACCATATCTACTCCGAAAAGCTGTAAGTGGTATATCTGATGGTCTCATGTGCAACTGATGATATCCCGATCTCAAGTCAATCTTCGATAACACTCGTACTCCACGAAGCTGATCAAACAGATCATCTATCCTCAGTAAGGGATATCAGTTCTTAACCGTCAACTGGTTCAGCTTCCGATAATCCATGCAAAGTCTGAGGGTACCATCCGCCTTCTTCGCAAAAAGGACCGGAGAACCCCAATGAGAATAACTGGGTTGGATAAAGCCCTTTGACTGTAACTATTCTAACTGCCTCTTGAGCTCCTGCATCTCAGATGTAGCCATCCTATAAGGAGGAATGGACACAAGTGCTACTCCAGGAATAAGATCAATAGAGAAATACACCTCACGCACCGGAGGTAGACCTGAACAAGCATCTGGGAAAACATCCCTCAAACGATCAACAACTCGAGGGAAATCCGTCTGACAAGTCCCCTGATCATCCAGATATAAGCTCGCTATCTGGGCTGTGACTCCACCTCGCCCATGATGTTCTGGTCCAGCTCAACTTGCATGAACATCCTATTCTCCCTTTTATAGAAACTCTTCACCTTCTGGTGACGTGAAACGCACCCTATGACGATAGCAGTCTACAAAGGCTCGAAAGGGAACCAACCAGTCCATCCCGAGAATGACATCATATCTCGTCATCTCTAAGACACAGAGGTACCAAAGGAAGTGACACCCTCCAACATCAAGGGGGCACTCCTTACACTGACGCACACCACCCGTCCTAGTCCCCAACGGTGTGTCTAGCGTCATGATATCAAAATAAGAAGAAACACAGAGCCCAAGGGTCTCCATAACGGGTACATATATGAAACTATGTGTAGAACCCGTATCAAAAATCATTGAAGATAAGACAGAAGCTACTAGAATAGTACCTCTGACTGTAGAAGGTTCACGATCCTGCTCTTACTGGGTCTGTTGCACTGCATATGCCTGCCTAGTGTCGCGGCCCTGCGACACAGCCTGGCTACCCTGAGCTGTCCCGCCCTACTGCCTCTGAGATCCTGGTGTTTGGCTACCCTGGACATGAGCACCATCTTTGCCTACATGCCCTAACATATTCCAGTTCCCTGACTGGTAAGAAGCCACTGGTCCTGCTCCCGCACGCGGAGTCTGCACAGAACCCCCCTCACTAGCCACTGGTGGAAATGCCCTACAAAAGCGCTAAAGATAACCCATATTATCGCAAGATCGACACTCCAATGGGTCTCGTGGACAATGCGGCCTCTTGTTCCCCTCTCTACCACACTGTTAGCACATAACCTGGCCACTTGAATCATTCTTCTGACTGGTACTGCCACCCTCAGAGAAGTCGATCTGTATCTTCCTCTTGCAAGCAGATATAATACCAGTAACTAGTGTTGAACCGCCCTTGCCCACACCACTCGATTCCCGCAGGTTCCTCTCTGTAATCAACACCTGGTTCACAATCGCGTGTATAGTAGGCAACCTGAAAACATTTATCAGCGCTCGGATGTCATACCGAAGACCATCCTCAAAACATCTCATCACCCCACCAGCACAGGTGCACAACACTGAAGTTCCGTAAAACGAGCAGAATAGTCCATCACCGACATAGAGACCTGCTGCAGATTCATGAACTCTCGAGCTCTATCTTCCCTCAGCATCTCTGGGAAGAAAAAGTCATTGAAGACACCCTGTAAATATTCCCACGCCATGTCCCTGTGATGCTCTGACTGGGTGGTAACACCCCACCACCTCTTGGCGGAATCACACAACATATAAGTTGTGAGATTGACCCTCCGCCCTGGAGGCGTCTCAAGATGCTCGAAAATAGTCTGCATCGATCCCAACCAAGACTCCACAGCCTATGCTCCGCCATCCCCTGAAAACGTAGGCGGATGCTGCTGCTGAAAGATACGAGTCAGCTCAGCCATAGATGTAGCAACCTGCAGTGCTCCCTGAAAGGTCTGCATGAACCACATAAAGCCTTCACGGAACTGCGCCTCCATGCCTGTGTCCGATATAGCATCTGGCGCCTCATCTGGCTCTACTGGAGGATCAACTGGTAGCCCATGGACCACCATCTCTGGAGTATAGTTGTCACCGCTCTCCCGGCGAACAACGCGTGGTTATCTAGGTGGCATGACACTACAAGGTCAAAGCACACCTAAGATTCATGTTTATTAAGACTGAAAGCAAAGGAACCACAACGGAACAAGAGGAAGAAGGCATTTCAAAATTTGTAAAACAAGACTACATGGTGTGTGCAATTACTACACAACGTGTACTTGACGTCCCTTCCCCTGCCCGGGTCCTTCAACACGGCTAAGCCACACGACTTCCGTTGAACAAAAACTACACGGTGTGTATAATATCTACACGACGTCTACGGTGTTATTTTCCAACTTCCCGTGTCGTCTGTGACACGACCGACTACTCAGATTACAACTACACGGCGTGTGCAGCACCCCGTTTCCCAGCCACACGGCTAAAACCACATGGTCTGTCCTTGGACAAGACTACACGGCGTGTCCCAAAGTTACACGGCGTGTTCAAGGAGAGGTGACACCGGCCCGTGTTGTTATTTACATGGCCGAGTCCCCGGGTCACACTACACGGCGTGTTCTATGAAGGAGTTCACCGACCCATGTTGCTAGTTACACGGCCGAACTCCGGGTCACACTACACGACGTGTCCATTCGGTATATGGCGTGTTTTACCCAAGCCTTTCCGTACCCCGTGTCACTGCCAAAACGGTTTGTGACACAGGAGGAGACTACAAGGCATGTACTCCGGGTACACGGCATATACTTAAAAAGTTCATTTTTCTTCCCGAACAGAAGAACATACACAGTGTGTATAAAAATACTACATGGCATGTATACTAGGTTTCCGGAAAGTATGTCTCAGAAACTTCTCCAGAATTCAGAAAATTCCAAAAAACAACACCTACGTGTCAAATTACAACCCGTGAGGGCCCATACTCCCCACAAATCAAAGTTTGACATCTCATATGTGTTATAACCAATAAACAGTCAATGATCCACTAAATTCTGGTTGATGGGGGCCCATACTCCCCAAAAACCACAGTTTGGCGTCCATTCTATAAACAAGCTCACACAAAGAATACCCTATCATAGAGCTGGTATTTATCAAGAAACTATCACAATAGCATGCTTTTCTAGCACAACTACTATCACAACAACATGAGAATTTATAATGCACCTACATGGCATGGAAACTATGAATGGCATGCGATATCTAGAATGTGCCTATATGATGCATGAGACGGAATGACATCATCTCATTGGGATTCAACTAAATAGAACCCATATATAAAATATAAACTACACAATTCAAGTGCATCACCCAACGGTGAAAAAATATCAACCGCAAAATTACAAAATCAAAAGAATTGAAAAATACAAGGTAGACTGGCTTTTCCCTGTACAAGGGTCAGCTACGCCTGGGCACAACTTATTACCAACTACCGTTCGTCCTATCCCTAACTACAGCTCCAAATAGTAAGTCAAAAGAAAAGAAATCCTCTGATACCCTCATCTCATCCATGCCCTATGGGCTTACCATACCACCAAACAAACATCTACACTACAAATCCCATATTCATTAGTGTCTGGAACTGAGGTAGTGTTTCCCATAGAAGTTCAATTTCTAATTCATTAAATAGTCATCTACGAACAAATCCTGGATGATGAGCAGTCAGAAAATAAATTGGATGAGTTGGAGATGATTGATGAGAATAGGTTTCATACATTACATAATAGTGAATTCTATCAGAATCATATTTCATGAGAATTTACTGAAAAGGATCAATTCTTTTAATTCATTCAAGGAGAACTGGTATTAGTTCTTAAAACCCCAATGATACTAGGAAAGAAAATTCATAAGCTAGAACCCAAATGGGAATGACCATATATCATACATAAGTTCTATAAAAATGGAGCTTAATCATTGGCCATAATTTACAAGTAGTGTGTCACATCCACAAAAAATACAAGGTTTCTGAATAAGTACTTTGTGTAACCACTATCAAATTCTTCCATGTACGGACCATATGACGTTAAACTATATGGACCACATGCTTGTCACATGACGTTAAACTACACAATAATGTCTTAACCATATGATGTTAAACTACATAGTCCATTTTTGGGTTTCATAACATTAAACTCCACAACCACATCCTGAGCATCTGATGTTAAACAATATGGATCATGTCCTGGTCTCATGACATTAAATTGTAAATTAATGTCCTAACCATATGATGTTTAACTATATGAACCTCATCTTGAACATAGGACATTAAAAATTACGGAATATGTCCTAGCCACATGAAAATAAACTATACGAAACATGTCTTAACCACATGACATTAAATTGCACAACAAATATCCTAACTAGAAGTTGTTAAACTGCACAGAATATGTCCTCACCACATGACATCAAACTGAATGGAATGAATACTCTCATCAAATATTAATAACAAATGAGATTGATCTATGAAAAAGAGAAATTATATGCCCCTATCCCTCTTTGTGAGTCCGATACCCCTAGTAAACTCTTTATACAAGAACTATGTGTGGCTTGATTTCTATCATTACAGGATATGTTCTAACACGAGGCCTCCATTCTTGGGTATAGTCCCAAAAATCATTTTCTTCCATTTTGCTTGACCCTCATCCATACGACAAGATGTTAATCTACTTGGATGAAGTCCACACCACATGATGCCAAACAACACAGATCCCTAACATTCATCTTCTTTCCCATCATGTCACCTACATCCTTAGTGCATGATGTTAACTGCACAATATATGTCCTCTCCATGTGACACTAAACTACATGGTTTTCTAGAACTACGTACATATTGATTATCATTTTAATAAGATACATAGGGAAACCTTGATCCTATATATTTTTCCATCCACCACATGATACAAAATTCTTATGTCATTTTTCTAATAACCTCAATTGGGTGAAATCTTTATCATTCCTTGATTCTCACACTAATCATAGCTCACATGAGCTTATGACTTTTAGTAAGGGTTTGCGAGCATGGTAACAGACAATGTAATATTAGAAATATTTGTTTTCATATTTTTATTTTTGAATTAAATAGATAAATTCATTAGGTTATGTGATTATAAATATAAACAATTTTTTTAAAGTATTTAATTTTACTAAACTAATTTCGTATATTGTAATATTTAAATGATAAATTTTAATATTATAGAATATTAATCTGAAAAAACTAGTTTTTTTTTTAAATTCATTATGTATAAATTATGATAGTATGATTTTTTTATATTTTTCTATAAATGTTTTATCTTTTTATTTTCATAAATAATACTATTTTTGTAATACGATACCTCCTATGATTCCACTAAAGTACAATAATGATATAAAATTTATTAAACATATGGAATGACTAAATTATTACATTATAATAGAAATATGGTAGAAAAATAATTCATAACCTATAATTAATAATTTATTTCATGGTAAGTATAAAAAAATCTATTTCAGTGTTCATGCATTGCCTGCACAACAATAAAAATGTCAAATTCACTTATAGGTAATAATTTAGTTATAAAGAGTATTTTCTCAACTATGTTTTATAAATCAGTATTTATAATTGAAGTTTTAGGCTGATAGTTTCTAATTTTAGAGTTATATAACAATATTTTTGTCAAAATTTCGTTGTAATGACTATTTAAGTAAAAAAAGATAAATTAACAAATTTAAAAAGTTATCTTAACATGGATATGATTAAATTTACATAATGAATGAATAAAAAAATTTATCATGAACCCAATAAATTTATTTTTATAATATTATTTTAGTTTTAATTTTTATATATTAAATAATTAACTTTAATACTAGTACAATGTTGATGTAGTTCTTATCTAAGAAAATTAAATGAAATTTTGAAATTAAAATTATAAAAACCATAAAATGACCCAAAAATCTAAATTAATCAATTTTTATGCCCATTTTTTGGAAAATATATTATGTTTATTTGAATTTATGAATTTTTGGACCCACTTTAGTCCCATTAATCACTTTATAATATTTTATTTAGAAGGAAGTCAAGTTGTCTACACTATAGTTTTTAATTAGCATAATATTTTAATATATGATTTTTCAGATGTTTTTGTCAAAAATAAATAGTCATTTGAAATTTAAGAAATTTTTATTCCTCATTTATTTTTTTAATTTTTGGTTAATAAATAATTATAATAATTTCTTGAAAAATGATGAAGCAATAATTATATAATTAATGAAAAAAATAATATTAATGTTATTATAAATATAAAAATCAATATATTTTGAGATTTTCTAGTTAATCCACTACTTATATAAATTAATATAAAATGTCTAGGATATAATAAGAAAACTGGTTTTGAATTTGAAACTTTGTTTTTTTGTTTTGAAGTCGTAGTTATGTATAATGTTTAATTTGACAAAAAATATTTTTCATGAATAAAATATTTTATTAAAATATTTAATAATAAAAAAATATTTAATAAGGAAAAATATTTAAGATTTTTTGAAAATGTGATCTCCTGTGAGTTATAGGCCTTTTGAAAGATATTACCCCTATATTAAACTTATTATATTTTAATATTTTATATAAATCCTAAATTTACCCCACCATAATTATAAAAAAGGGACTCACTATATCACATAATTCCATCACTATAATCCATATTGATCAACTGTATTATTTAAAATCACCTTCTCCACTTCCATCCACCCATTCTAGAGGTATTATTTTATGCATGACACCATCTTTTGTGGTCTAAAGGTGTTAAACAATGTGATTTTTTGAAGAAGTGGAAGATAAATAATCCTATATGATGAGTCATAATCATTGTAAGAGGAAAAATTTGAAAGAATTATTTTTAGTAAAAAAACATTTATTTTCAAGGGGATATTTTGTTTTAATTAATTATTGAATAAATTTCCATCATATTTTTTTTTTGAAATTTTATGGATTTTATACAATCTTTGGTTTTATTTTTAAAACGTTCATGTTCATGTATTTTTAATGTAACCAAATGTGTTTTTTTTAGAAAATAGATTTCTCAAAAAAATGAAATTTTGTCAATATTATAGGTTATTAAATTATTTACATATATGAAAATAATTTATGAATGGGTTTGAATTAATTTTTTCTCATGAGTGAGAAAGGCAGGACCATTAAAAATGTTTTCCTAAAATTAAGGCATTAGAGTATCAAACAGTGTGATGTGATATGGGGAGTCGACCCATAACCTCAAGGGGAAGCTATCCCACATGTGATATAGATATGTATACTTATGGTTTTATTATGGCCTATTGAGAATCATGATTAATCCCTGAAATTATTATTTTTAAATTGAAGAATCCAAAGTAGTGTTTCAAAGGAATTATTATTTTGAATATATATGGGTTTCAAAGTAATAGAAACTATTTATGGATATTTATTAAATGATTGAAAATACTTTTGTAAATAATTTTTTTCAAGTAATTTATTTGATAAATGTTTTCATAGAGATTTATAGTTTTCAAATAAATGCATTTCCAAAATATTTTATAACCCCTTACAGGAAAAATTAATTCTCACCATACGTTTTAAATTTATTTTTCACAGGTTTAGTATAACATCTATTTGGTATGTATGTCATATAAGTAAGCAGTGCACTTGATGAAATTTGTTTAAATATTTGTACAAATTTGTTAAATAGTAATTTATCTACCTAATTCTCTAAAACATGGGCTGGAAAAGGTCCTTAATTGTATAAATCACTATGAATTTGTTCGTTGTATTTTATAAAAAAAATATGAAACATGTATTTTGAAAAAATATGGAAGTTTGGGGTTGGGTATTCACATGCATGATCAAAACATATTGATTTAAAATAAGGCTATTATGGTCCATGATGTGATACCTTAAAAGGCGTACCCAGAATCATCACCGCATAATGTCAAACATCATGATTGATGCCTCTTTCACAACATAAAATTCTGCACTACCATGGGTCTTTGCCAAGAGGACCACTATAATTGGTTTTTGTATCCCAACACACCTCCATTTCAAAACTACATAGGGATTGATTTCTTCCAGGAAAGGATATACAATGATGCACAATCCTTCAATCTTGAGTCCAGCCATAATATTCCCTTTTCACATTAGGGATCCTACCTTCTTTCCATAAGATGTTAAACTGCATGGTTTCTCAAGAACTACATGTGGCTAGATTATTTTCATCACATGATAAATCGTGATGTCTGAATATCCAATATCAGGTCTAGCAACATTTATCAATTTCAATAATTCCCCCTATATATATGGGTCAGGCATGTGTAGAGAGTTTCTCATTCAAGAAGTACATGTGGCTTGATTCCTATAATCCAATGACATATAGTGATTTCCAGATCTCCAGCCCCAATCCTAGCTACAACAACCAAAATTAAAAATCCCCCTCCCTACATATGGGTTAGACTAAGGTAGGGAGTTTTTATACAAGAACTATGTATAGATTGATTCCTTCCTTAACATGATGCATATGTACAAATGAATATTTAATTATAGGTTCATCCAAGAAATATAAAATAATAAAAATTCACCCCTAACTACATATGAGCTAGAAATATGCAGTGAATGTTCTTTTTCATAATGTTAAACTATAAGGAAAACATCCTTGTATCATGAAATTAAAACTGCATGAATAAACATCCCCATTACATGATGTTAAAATTTATAGGCCATCACCCATTATTACTCTATATCAAAGGAACAAAAAATAGATTTTTCTGAAAAACTAGAGAATGGGATGCTTCCATTATATTTTAATAACCATGACCTTTAAATAACACTTCATATATTGAGCACATTTGGACATCGTAATCATTCATGGACTGTACAAAAGATATTATATCTCACTATTTTACCTTTATATAGAGTAATAAGGGATTATACCTACCAACCAAATATGTCTTGGCCCTTTATGAAGGACTTTTTGATCCATGTGAACCTAACATAATTGTGGTAGAACTCAGTTCCTTGGATTGTTTTAGGTAATTCATAAAATGATTTTCATGTATCATTTATCATGGTGTCAGAATCCTAAGTCATGATTTAATTAATTTTAACCTCCCCATTCAGAAGGATGTTGGATAACTCTTGACTCTATGTATCCCAATTAGCCTATTATGTAACATTTCACTCATACAGTTACATGTGTTTTATGACCTTTAACTGCCTCCACTATGGTCAAAGATGCATGATCATAAAATCTAGCCTTTGACTATCAGCAACGCATGACCTTAAACTTCTTAGTGATGAAGAAACAAGACGTGTCAGGTTGAAACCCCATATAGAGAGTCCTAAGAAAGAGTCAAGTCCTTTCTCACTAAAATATTCATCTCCAGTGTTTATACAAAAATTAGGGCATGAATAAATGAGGCATATAGGCTCATATGGCCCACATTATGCACCTTGTAAAAGACAAACCATGATCTCTAGATCCTTGATCCATGAAAAAGTTATATTAATGGTTTTCCACATCCCCTCACCATAATAACATATTCACTAGGTCATGACATGACTTTTAAGATTCCCAAAATCATCTTGAATCATATATTTTCTATAGATAAAACATCATGATCTATGTTCCTTGGGTCACCTCAACACTTCATGTCCACTACAAAGGAAAAGTGATATCTTTATTTGACCATTCCCTCGATACATAAGGGTACATACCTTACAATGAGATACCTCTTGGCCCCATATAATGGGATTTTTATCCTTTTGATCCTAACTATGTTGTGGAAAAACTCATCACCTTAAATCATTTTGGGCCATTCCCGACATGATTGTCCCATACAATCCTCATGAAATTAGCACTTTGGACCATCATTTACACTCCCTATAACTAGAATTCTCATGTGGATTCGACATCCTCAACATTATATCACCGTGTTTTATACTCATTCTCGAAGAAGGAATGAAACACTCCATTCTGGAATGTTCTTATAGCCAATACAGGTGACTCAAAACCATAGTGTATTGGGTATAAGCCTACCCTTAATCAATAAACTAATATATGGTTCTAGAACCCTTCTTGGATAGCTATGGATCCATATCCATATTTATCTCCCATATATTTGAGTATTAACAATTATCTCATGGAACATGGAAAGGAATATGGATCATATTTTCCTCACCATTATATTGACACATAAATGCATTGAGTTACCATCTAAAAGCATCTCTTCCATGTAGGAAGGGGACTCTCATCCCCATGTGCCCCGATTACCCCATGGTAGAACTTAGGAACATAGGGTGTTTTGGGTCATCCCTGGTTGGCCTTCCCCATTTCATATTCACTAATTCAAACTATTGTATTATTAATTATACCACCCATAATTCCAAAATCCAAGTGTACCTGAAATCCCTAATATTATACCTGTAACCAGTGTTACCCGCATAAATATTCCATAACCCTTGGAAGGGAAAAGGCATACCATTATCTGACCATGCTAATGATGCATTAGGGCTTTGACCTACCAACTAGAGGCATCCCCTGCTTGAATTAAAGGATCAATAATCCTCATGATCCATTGAAACACAATATCAGAACACAACACCTTAGAGTGTTTTGAGACTTCTCTAGCACTTCTACCACATATTCAATATTCAAAAATAATGACTTGGAAGAAATACATTAAATTTCCTAGCATCATAAGGTCCAAGCTAAAATCCCAAAACTACTACAATAGAGGGTCTAAGCTAGAATTCCTTAAACTATAGAAATTGAAGGTCTGAGATAAATGACCCAAAACTACAACTATAGAAGGGTTGAACTAATAGAACCTATACTACAAAAACATATGGTCTGAACTAAAATCCCAAAACTATTACAATAGAAGGTCTAATCTAAAAGAACCTAACCTACTACAATAGATGGTCCGAGCTAAAAGAAACTAACCTACAACAATAAAAGGACTGATCTTAATGAACCTAGACTAAAACACAATAAAAATTTTGTTTTAAAGTGTGGATACAGAGTAATTATTGTCTGGTCAAAACATGTTAGAGGGATACTAGAGTAAAAGCCAAGTCCATGGCCACTAATTCTTCAAATAGATGGAGCTTATAAAAAATTAGGGAAATAAAAATAAAAAGATACAATGATTTTGAGGACCATCATATGACCCTAGAAAAAATAAATCTATGCTTGCTATGTCTTTTTACTTCAGCCAAAGACAGATTATTCTCCATCTAGGAAATACATTTTTTCCAAATTATCCTTTTGTGAATTAGGTAATCTCAAGACAAATATAGAATATATTTCAATAAAAATCTCATGGATGTAGGAATTCATGGGATGTACCTGATAAAAATGTATTGTGGTTTCTATATTCAAATATAGGCCTTTAGGTTTACTTGATATTATGAAAAGTATTGGTATTATTGACAATTCATACAAAATCACATCAACAAAATATCATGCACATCAACAATAAAGAAAGTTTCAAAAATACAAAAAAATAATAGAATATTTGTTCTTTGATTACATGAAAAGGGAGGGATCTCAACATTTTAGAGACTCTGTAAGAACTATATAAAAAAATACAATACATCATTGATGATCAAACCTCACCAATATTTGATCGGTTGAGATAGCCAAACAAGAAAGAGTCTGATGAGAAGCATCGATTGAAAGATGAAGTGCCTCCCACCTTGCTTCTTCTGTATCTTACCTAGTTTGAAGGGTCTAGATCAATTTATAAATTTCCTCAATTAGTTTATGAGTTTTCTCTAGTGAGGATGATGATGCCAAAATGTCAGACTTTGAGCAATCTAGCATATCTTTATATCCTAATAGATGTGTGTTCAACACAACCATTTAGGTGCGAATCTCATATATATATATTGATAGATCTATTCCAATTCATCTGAATTTTCCTTCATGCATTTTTCTAGAAGATTCATGTTGTCAAGGTCACTAAAGACCCTCTCACCGATATCCAACTCTTACCCAGTTAGGATGACTTGTTGCATAATTTAAAATAAAGGTTGGTGTTCAAGGATTCATGATCCTGAATTATGAATTATTTAGTGAAGAAGTTATTTTTTTCATGAAACATCTCTAAAGGAGTCTCAGTAATTTGGATGTGAATATCCTTCCATAATAGCCTACGATATATCTTAACTTTTGTGTCTTCTGATGTGGGTACGTTAGAAGGGGGAACAAATGGTTGCGATGGTAAGGAAGTAGGAGAGGAAGCCTCATATATTCTTATATCAATATATTCACTATCTGTTTCTCATGGAAAAAAAAGATCATCCTCAAAATATTCTTCCCCATTTATGGTATGGTCATCCCTAGAATTAAACTGCTTACTTGATGGCTCACTTGAGTCTTAAATCAGCTCCATAATCGCTAAAAAAGATGTGTTTGGTGAGGAAAATGGCCTTTTCCACATGATAGACCAGACTATTAATCTTTTAGCCACAGTATGATTCTACCCAAGACTGTGCATAGTTAATAGAAAGGAAGGCATGGGTACCAACATATGGAATTATAATATCCTCATTGGTGTCCTATCATGCCAATCTCAAATAAAAATGTTAGACAATCCTAGGATTTCATTATCCCCAAATTTTATCCATGTGCAAGGGAGAAGCCTTTTAGATGAAGACAAACTAGTGAGTAAACTAGTTGGGGGTATACAATTCAAAAATGACCATCTCATCTATTCCAGTCATATGAACCCCATCCAGAAGGGAGTTCTTGTTTATTGTTCATATAGAGAATCACCATTATTACAAATAATAAGCCAGTCAGCATAGGTTAAGGCATGAAATTAAAGTATTTAGATCGTCTTAATATATCGGGAACATCATTAGGGCCTAATGACATGACCTCTACCCCAAAGATTTCCAAAAACCTGGGTAAAAATAAGGAATTAGGGATCCCAATGGTGTTGTGGTATCCATAGTTGTGGAAGACTTGCCTTATAAATCTGAATAAAAATTGGAATGGACCACCAATAATATAAGGGAAGTCATGCCACTGAATGTGGACTAAGAGCTAAAAATGGAATTAATGAATTAGTGCTGATATATTGAGAGGTTGTCCCTATACTATTCATGATTCCATCACCAGCATGCTGACTTGGATTCGTGAGGGCATGGAACCATACCATTAAATCCATATGTTCAAGAACATGTCCACAAAACCCACTAGACTAAGGCTTGGGGATATTTACATCCTCAGTTGGTGGCCCCATGTGGTATGATCTCCATCTTAAAAGATGGACTAATAGAATCAGTGCTATCATGAACCAACTGGGAAGGGAACCCGGGAGGGTGTATAGTGGTTGACCAAGATCCTCTATGATAGAGGAAAATGATGATAAAATCCTTAAAAGAGATGAGTGACTGCATATTTATCTCCTTTATTAACTTCTCTTTCATGATGCTAAGCATTCCCCTTCCCAAAACCAGAGTTTCTATAGACTCATCCCAAATGTCCTTGGTGGGAAGGAACTTGTCATACATTTCCCCATGGGGGATCATTCCAAAATGATAGATATCTCTAAGTCTGACTCCTAATTCATTATGGGATATATAGAATGAATTTGTACCAAGGAACCAACGACCAACTAGTTCTTTGAGAAGGTCTTACTTATGATAAATTAAGAACTAGGAATCACATCTTTCTTTATAAATATTTACATCATATAACTGGTAAAAAAATTCCAAGTAGCTTGCCTGACCCAAAATAGCCATGCCCATTCAAAATAACAATTACCACTAGGTTAAAATTACAACTTTGAGCTCCAGCCACTGCTCGGATTTTTTAAGGAATAAATGAAAATGATCGAGTGGATTTGAGTAATGGGCTGCAGAGTGAAGTCTTGTCTATTTTCACCCAGAAGGGAGTTCCCTAGCATATAAAAATTACCCTTGGACTATGCTAAAAATAATTGGGCATCCTAAAAATCTATCATCTTTATGAAATCAATGAATGTTGACACCTATGCATATAGAAGTTTGTAGTTAGGGAAATGAATAGAAATGCCATCCCGAGGGAAAAATCCATATAAAAGAAAGTCAGTGTGATAATGGATAGTCTTGGAGTTCAAAAATGAAAATCCTTTTCAGAACCTCATTGTTTGAAAGCATGAGATACTGAAATTCAACATTTCGTTTCCTATAAATCATTGAACTCTAGTTATCCATAGTTGAAAAAATGGAAGGAGAAGGAATCCATATACCCAAAAGATTTAATTATATGATTTCCTTGTATCTCTAGAACATAGATCTCATCAAAAGCTTCGGTTTGATATGTCGTAGAGCTCAAATGGATACCCAAATCAAATGTTCTGGTCTTTTTATGTTTGAGTTCTGTTTTCAACTTATTTTAGCTCTTTTATTAATTTTTTGATTTTTTGGGTCTTCAAATTTTTATTAAATGATTAGTATGCTATGATAATTAGAAAATTATTAATTAATAATTTTTTAAAGATATATTGTAATCCATTTTCACTACATATCTTATATATTAAGTGAAAATGTTTATTTACATTTATCTAAAACATATTTAAAAAATATATATTATATTTATATAAATATAAATATACTTATATATTTATATGTCAATATATTATTTTTTAAGAAATATTTTTTAAAAAATATACACATTATCAGCCCTACAAAAAAAGCGCTGATAAATCCCCCTATCAGCGCTACTAAAAAATCATTGATAAAGGGGGTCCCATTAACAATGCTAAAAAAAGCACTGATAAAGGGGTTTCCTTTACCATCCCTAAAAAAGTGTTGATAAAGGGGCACTTTTAACAGTACTTTTTTAGTACTGCTAAAAGTGACCGTTATCGGTTCTTTTTTCAGCACTGATAAATAATCCCCCTTTATCAGTGCTTTTTTAGCATTGTTAAAGGGTGACGCAGTAGAAACCTAGTGTTGTTATAGTTTCCCCTATATCTAAGAGGCACCTATGGCATGTTTAGTCCCCATGTTTTATCATACCATGCTAAAGCCTTGCGTTTTCTTATATTTAAATATTTCAACACACTACACGGTTTCCTAAAGAATGGCACACATTTTGACAAACCACACGCCAACCATGCACATCAACATGACAACCTAAAACATGAATGTTTTCTCCAAAAACAAAAAGAGTGCCCAAGTGAAAATTATAGAGAAAGAATAAATGGAAAGAATACCTCAAAAATTTATACTAATCACACCCAGATCCTGAGAGAAAAAAATCAATACCCTAAAATGCATCAGTTCCAAAAAAAATAAAAACCCTACTGTGATAGTATTGATCATACGTTGTCCTCTTTTTAATTAAGCCTTCATCATGAACCACCCTCTAGACATGTCATACTTGATATTGTGATGTACTCCGGACATGTCATACTAGTCATTTGGAACCCATCACACATGTCACCATTGATCACACAAGTTTCGTATAGAAAATTTAGTCAGGTTATAGAGCACCCTCCATACATATCATCCTTTATCTCATGATCGAATTCCAACACGTAAACCTTGTTTATGCGTCACCATCTAGACATATCGGCCTTGATCTCATGTTGTCCTCTGGGAAATTCATTTAGGCCATGAGGAACCCTCCAGATATGATATCCTTAATCTTGGAATGTCCTCCGGACAAGTTATCTAGGTCATGTGGCAACCTCCAAAAATATTATCCTTGATCTTATGGTTTCATATATAAAACTTAACCATGATCATGAGGAACCCTCCAAACACGTCTGTTATGATATCACGAGGTCTTCCAGAATGTGTACTAGTTCTCGGAGCACCCTCCATACATGTCATCATTGATCTCATGATATCCTCTAGACAAGTCATCTAGATCAAGTGGAACCCTCCAAACATGTTAAATGTAATCTCACGACATCCTCAAAAAAATTAAACAGGGTATTTTGAAACCCTACATACCTTCAATCCTTGATCATGCAATATTCCCTAGACATTTCATTCAGATCCTGGAATGTTCTATTGACATGTTATCTGTATTAGGAAATTTTCTTCAGATATTCCCATACATCCTCAAATATGTCGACTAGATAATCAAACAAGTTGGGAATACAATTATACATGTCAAGAAGACCATCTAGTTGTATCAATCATCCATTCTAGGACATTATAAACTTTTAAAGTTGATATATAATGGAATCCTTATTGTTTAATCCCTGAACTTAGTGGATATATAAGGGAAACCTCATTGTGTAAGACATGGTCAAACTGAACTATGATGAATCTGATTCCTTTCATAACCATGATACATAGGACACATTCCAACGATCTGAGCTCCATCCAAAACATACTTTAACATAATCCTTACTGTGTAAGCCCCAATTAATCTAAACTACAATAAAACAGATTCATACTATAACCAAGATATATAGGAGGCCTTCCTTAGGCCCGAGCTCATATAGGAATCCACTTCAGTGTATGTAACCACATGTCTCTGATATTCCGACCAATGGGACCCAATCCCTCCCAAGGTAAGATCATTCTTCTTCATTTACCAATCATTTGTGATGGAAAATGAACTACAATTTCTTGGATTATAGATATAATAAAGATAAGTTTTATATTATCTTAAAGTCCCCAACTTCATATTAAACATCTCAGGTTTGATCTCAATGTGTAAGTCCTGCATCCATAGGTTTGGATGCATATTACTTTTTTTACAATGTTTCCCGCACTGGTCATAGATCACATGGTCTTAGGTGTTTGTGATGATCATATCATTCACATCATAAATCTCCCCCATCCATGGAAACCTTAGTGTGTAAGACTCAATAAGTGACATGATATCACTACCCCCATACATGGAAATCCACATCGGGGCCATTATCAAGGGAATGATAGAACTACAATGACTCTGATTCTTTCCCTGACTATGATATAAAGGACACCTCCCTAAGTCTTGATATCAATACCTAGTGCCTAAGTACCCTTATATATGTTATTCTTGTATGATGTTAAACTACCTAGTTTTAATAAACTATGTTGTTTTTCATTCATGTTATAAGATGCAGACGTAGGATTCCTCATAAAGCCTCAATCCCATCCTCGACATGTTTATAACCACCTAGTATGGTAGCAAATTATGAAGTGACTAGTCATATGGATTCAAAATATAAGAAGATTCTCATTAATGGGAAGTGGAAGATGAACCTTGGATACATAAAAATATACTCACTAATTGATTCCCTTTTACAGATAAAATGATTTAACCTATGATTATTTTTTAGGGTAACTGGTTCTGTATCGAGATTGGGAATAAATTCATAACCATATTTTAAAACTATAAGAGAGTATCAAATTAGGAAGAAATTAACCCAAAAAAAGGTTTGATGGGATCGAAATCCTATAATCTCAACCGATGTGAGTTCTTAAATGCCATTGGGTATGAAACCCTAATTGGCCATCATACATTGGAATGTAAGTTCATACTCAGATTTTGATGTGGGAACCATTAAGAGTTTCCATTAAAAAGAATAATGGTGAACTCGATATGAGTGATTTTAGAAGACAGTGAACCCCCCCAATCAATAGTCATGCCAAGCCAAATGGATTTCAGTTTTATCTATACAAATGAAACCGAAATGGTGAACCTGGTGTGAATGATTATACAATACATTAAACCCCCACAATCATCCATTAGGAAAAACCGAATGTATTGTAGTTTTATCTTTCTATAAAACACATGCCTTTTATAACTAAAATATTGAGAGAACATCAAAGGGAAACCATAGTCATAATAAACATATGATCTATATTTAAGTAAGCTAATAAATAAATTCCATTATATTTTTATTTTACAAAATTATATTTATATATAGTAGGAAAAAATGAATCAAAACCATGTTTTTTCTAATTATCATCATATTTATTGAAATAAGAAATCTTTCCAATATTTACATATGAAACATATTGATTTCAAATTAGCATTTATAAACAAACTTATTTATTTCAACCATTGAATAATTCATATTTCAAAAATTCCATTTTTTCTGAATATATTCCAAATCATCATATTCTTTTTCATGTGTGTATGAAGTTGTGTTTCAAGGCCTTTTGTTTAACATATCACTTTCATCACTAAGATTTAAAAATTATCAATCAATAATATTTAATTTACGTTATTATTTATTTTTCTTATTACAGACCCTTTTATATTCTTCATTCAGTGAAACAATTATAAAAGTAATTTTTTTAATTTGATCTTTATATGAATCACACATTTATATCAAATATTTAATACATAGATCATTATTTCTAGAATTTATTGATGAATCAGAATAAAAATTAAAATCATTTTTTAAATATTCATTAAAAAAATATATTTCAAGATTTTATAACATACAAACCAATATCTCTTCAAAAAAAGTAGAGTTTAATATGTTACCTTATAATATATTTCAATAAATGAATAATTAATTGTTTCTTTTAGAAATTCAATATTGTTAGATGTTATTTTGGTATCACTCCTAATAGCTAAAAAATCATTTTCATTATTTTTGAACATCCTCTAATTATTCATTTGTACAAAACTTGGTTTAATATGAACATTCTTTCTAAAACCAAACAAATAGTATTTGATGAATTTATATTCATGTGTGAATTACCAAGAGTGATCTATACTTTAAATATAATTATTTTTTCTTGGTAGGACACTATATTTTTCATGTTTTTAAACATTCTAAAATTTACGGGAAAAATATTTCTTGGAATTTTCTTCTTTGAAGATTTTTATTTAAAGTTACATTAAAATTTCATAATAACTTATATAACTAAAAATATTTTTTAAGAATATTTATGAAGAATAAAAATAATGAATATTCATGACCTTATAATTAAGATCATATTTAACAATATATTCTCTTTTAAGATCAATCCAGTCAGATTTAGGATAAACAAAAGATTTAATCATAAAAACCCAAAATATAATTTCAATACTCTTTAGATAAGATTAAATTCAAATATTCCACTTTTTATAGTTACAAACATTAAATTTAGGTATTAATTTCAAATTTAGACCATATTTATTCCTTAATTCAGACATAAATGAAAAATATATCCCCCTTAGTCTTATTACGAACTAGGATAAAAAGTAATCATATTTAATATACATAATCAAATGTCGAAAAATATATCCTCACAAGAGTGAAGATATAGTTCCAATTTTTAGGTCATGAAGGGGTGATGATAACGGAAAAGTGGGGTGAATTGACTTTATTTTAAAAAAAGGAGTTTTAAATTTAATAGTAAAAAGTGATTGGATCAAATATTAATCAATTCAATCCCAAAATATATGAGAAGTGAGAAAATAATATGGAATAATGAAAAAGATGACCACATGAATTTCATTGCAGTTCATATCTAAATGATCCTTTTTCTACTCTTCACACTAACGCATTATATCTATCCCACTAAGGTATATCACTTTTGAAGTATAGTAAAAAACAATTACATATTTTGTTTTCCCACCTAAAGTCTTAACCCTATTCCTTTTACATTTGTGAGTTTAATAAAAAAACCCATCCAATTATAGGAGAAGACCGAAACTTGAATTTTACTGGCTCAATCATATCATCATTATTTTTTTGGGTTTAGATAAAACATAAATATTTAAAGTTGTAAAATATCTTAAAATTATATATGTTCATATCAACCCTAGACATTTAATTTTAAGCCCCTAACATATTCTATGTTAAACGTCAAGAATGAACCAATATTCTATGGTTCCCGGCAAAATTGGGAGTTTTATAGTAGTATTCCATTGATATAATTTTTTATGCGTTTAAAAGGACCTATTTTGTTAAATTTATAGACTAAACAAATTATTTTAATGGGAATAATTAAACTAAAAAAAATTATGAGTAGTATAAAAATAATAAAATAAATTTGAACTATTTAGCACAAAAATATAACATACTATAAAAGAATAAATCAATTTAGAATAGTTAATTTTTTTATGATAATGTTGGAATTTAATTTAGGTAGTGATCAAGACCCTAAATATTCTAAAATAATGAATCTTGGGTAACCAAAATTTTAATTCAGAAAGAAGTTGAATGATGATGCTACCAGACTATGTTTCAAACAATACGTCATGTAAGAATTATATACGTGTCACATCTATTTTTATTCACTCCATTCCTTGATGTTTTTAAACACATAAATAAAACCAAATATTTCATTCACTTTATAAGCTACTATTATCCCTCTTAAATTCCAATAATTAAATATTACTAGAAAAAGATAATTTAAATTGAAAATAATGCAATGAAAAATTATTTTCTAAATTGTTAAATAAAATATTCATAATGAATTAAATTTATGAATCAAAATTAATATTAAATCCATTAAAATAATCCAATAATTCATGGAGGACTAACTCTTCATATTTCAAAACGATTCTTATTTTTATTTTTATCTTATTCCACGCAGTCCTATTACTCATTACAATTTTCTAGATATTTTTTTCCTGAGTATTTTTTGTTAATTATAAACTTTTAATACCTAAATGATTTCTCTCTTGATATTCTATAAAATGAAATACATTATTTACATTGATCATGTTATAAAAAAGTTATTACATTAGTCAATGATGAGTATCAATATCCTTGACAAAACCCTAACAATATATGATATATACTCAGCATAGATCATCGGATTTAATTTTCAAATATCACATTTAAAAAATTATCAACATGAATATCAGAACCCATATAATCCAATATAAATATAATTTAATTCTACACAAGACTATATAAAATAATTTTTTTCATGAATTATACATAATTAATTATTAATTTTAGTACAAATAAATCATTAAAAATATTCAAAATTAACTAATCGAAAAACTAAATGTTAAACATTACATAAATCAAAGAATATTTTTAGACTAAAAACTAACGTAAAAATTCACATAACTACATAGGTGAATTTGAAAACATATTTGAATTCTAAATATGAAAATTGATCATGTAGGTGAAATATCACCAGAACTAAAATAACTACATAAAAAAATTTATGTAGGGGAATTCTATGTAAGTGAGTTTCACTATGTAGACAACTCTATCAATGTAAGAGATTTAATGAAACCCAAAAATCAGGCATTAAAATCTATGTATTCCAAAATATTCAAATAATAAAAATATTCACATAAAAAATATTCACATAACAAAATACAATGTAGTAAAAAATATTCATGTTGAAAAATATGCCATGTAAGGGAATTTGATACGTTATCATGTTTTTGGAATTTATATATAGCCTATCTTTTTATACATTTGAAGAAAATAGACCATTTAAATTAAATAATCATCTTTGGATATTGTTGAAATATATTTATACAATTTCATTATATTTCTTACTTATCAATAATTATTATAACTTGACCTTAATAGCTCATGTTATCTCTAAAATACATTTTAAAAGTTGATAGGTAAAATTTAAGAATTCATAATGAAAAAATTTAGTGATTTTAACCTACTTTTGGAAAATAAAAACAATTATTAATAATTTTATTTCTTCTAATTTAATGTGGAATTTTTTTTAGGCTTCCCATGTGAAATAATCAAACAATTTGAAGTTATATTGGATATTTTATTGTCTATGTATTTAAGGTTGAAAAATATGGAAATTTGGATATGTGGATCTGTATTTGGCTATGTTTATTTGTCTTTGTCTATGTGAGAATAGTAATTTGAATATTTGGGAAGTATGAAAGTAGTTATAAATTAATAGAAAAGTTTAGAGGGATATTGGGTTCATGAAAATTGAATAAACTGAGGATAATATACATAAGGGGTTCATTCTTGATCAAGAATCAACAAATCAATTAAAAGGTGGTGTGGTTATTTGATCTGACATGTTTTGTTAATTCTCAAAAATACCAACTATTGTTTATCTACAAAAAATTTTAACATTCACATAAAATAATATTATGATTTTATTGTCATCATCCTCATTCTATTGGAATAATGTCCATGTGATTATGAAGGATGGATTGGAGGAATCTTATAGAAAATTTTGACACTATATGAAACATTATATAATTAGTGGGGATAATTAATAGGATTTATCCAATACCTTTTAGATACATTTTTCATATGATTCAAATATTGTAATTTTCATACCCCAGTTCAGTTTGGGTAGTATTTGTGGTCTATAGATCAATGTGATGAATATGATTAAGGATGAAACAATGTTGAAAAGGTAATCGAAATATAGAATGAAGAATGGTGTGAGTAAAGTTGTCAAATTGGATCCAAAACCCATAAAGATGATAATTAGATCTAGGAGGATCAGACTCAGAATCATCATGATTAGATCTAGGCATTGGAATTATTCAACATGAGTCAATACGATTTATCCTATTTGGATTTTTGTTGAAAGTTCCTAGAAATAATATTAATCCCAGAATGAAGGCCTGATCGTTATCCAGCCATTCATATTCAGTAAAAATTTATTATAGAAAATCATATTCAGGCTGTGTTGGAAAGAAATATGGTTGTTGGAGTTTTGGGAAGTTGAAATTATTTCCATTGAAAATCCGATGATTTTTTTATTTTTATTTCACATAAATCATAAGTTTTAATGGAGAAATTATGATGCAAGATTAATGAAAAAGGAAAAAGGTGTGAAAGAACATAACTAAAACAATCATACTCAAAAAGATCATATCTTATCCAATCATAATAAGGATTATTTTATTCATGCCTATTTTATTATGAACAAACATATTTGGGCTCAGGAGGGAAAAATTCTAATAAGGATCAGTAAGAAAAAGATGATGTTGAGTCTGAGGAAAAGAAAATCATAATGATATTTTTATACTAAAATTTTCATATTAATATTTTCGTACTGGTGTTTTCATTATGAGAAAACTGTACTGAAGTATTGATATTGATCAATTCATACTGAATAATTTATACTAAATAATTCATACTAATGAAATTGTAATGAATAATTCATACTGATAAAATTGTACTGAAGAATTGAATGCATATAAATAGTTCCAAATAAATAATTTAGTAGAAATTGTACTTGGATTTCTTAAGGAGAAAATCATACTAGGAATTTTGGGATTTCATGAAGAAAAAATCAATCTGATTTTTCTTAATGGAAAAAATAATATAGGGGTTTCATAATGAAAAATACATCTGGAAAACCTTAACTCAAAATCAAGAAGATTTGTTGATTCAAAAAATAATTGATTGAATCAATGTGAGATTCGAAAAACTAGTGGATTTTAAGATTTGAAAAGGAATTTAAAGAGTCAATGATAGATATGAGATATATGAAGAATTGAATATTGGAGAAATTTCATTAAGTGGGAAAGGTTTTCATAACCCTGCCTAAACTACATTTGAGGTCCCAATAATAGGAGAGAGGGGTTCTTTTGTAAGGGGACATAGGACTATTTAAGTGCTCGATCTCTACAAAATGTGGAACATGTATTGAGTACCCAACCAAAAATTTTGGTTCAGGTTGAAGGTGAGGAATATCATTGGATTGACATCCAATACAATCATCTGAGAAGTATATATTAGACACAAAATGGTGAGCTTTATATTGAGTTCTTACTCAATTTAAAAAGGAAGTGAAAAGGGATAATTATAGGAGAATGGCTATCGAAACTAAATTAATCATATATAGGGTCATCAGACTGAGTACCATCGGATGTAGAATTGTGATAATCCTGTTGAGTTTATACTCAATTGAATAAGGAATATCATAAAAATAATTGGACTTGATAGACCATTATACAGAGACCATCGTATTGAGGTTTCGGGACTGGTAACATTAGAATAACACTGTTAAGGAAGATTTACATACTGAGGTTCTGGAATAAGTTTCAACATCAACAAGTTCCTAGGTAAATTGTTGTTGTTCTTAATGGTTTTATGTATGTAAGGTTTGATTCATCATAATTTTGGAGTAAGTGAAGAATTTATGAAGTGAATCAAAAAAGAAGAAGAAAAGTGAATCTCATAACAATGGATACATACCAGTTGCTGAAAAAGGCTTATTTGTGGGAAGTGGATACTAGAAAAAATAGTTGGGGGTATAAGCAACTATAGTAGTAATGTTTTTACTATTATTGTAAAATTTTTATTTGTTTGTTACTTTGTATTCTGGAAAAAAGATATTAAAAAAATCAATGTTGGTTGGACTATCCAACATGGAAAGGAGTAAGTCTTTGTACCAAACCTTGTACATAATTTGTGTTGCCTTCTCATTATATTTGATTCATAATAAATGTGAGGTTATGAGTTATATTTTAGTGGATAGTAACTTTGAAATGTTTCAGAGGTTAAGGGTGTTTCTATTAAGGAGTTAAGAAACATTCTTATAAAAGAAAAGGAACCACTGATTAACCCCTCCCTCTCTCAATGGTTTGATCCTACATGGGAAAAATAATTGTCATTAGGAATGTTCCCTCTGAAAGATCTATCTGTACATATTGATAACATCAATTCTATGAATTATAATGGGATTCTAGTTTCAATTGGATGAACTATCATTTCTAGAAAGATATAATGATTCCATATCTTATATCCCTTGGGTATAATGTTTTTTATGTTACTGCTGAAGGATTTCATCCTCGTATAGAGAATATTACTCTTACTATTGTTGATAAGAAAAATCTTGAGAATGATGGAAGAGTAAAAATTTCTTTACTATAATCATGTAATTAAATTGATTTTATTAGAGTATAGGGTGTTAAAACATCCAAATGTTTTTTGGAATGTTGAAAAATATTTATGAAGGAAATATAAATGTAAATATGGAAACGTTACAACTATGTAGGAAAAATTATGAATATCTAAAAATTGATGAGCAAGAATTTGTTGGTGACTTATTCAAATGGTAATAGATATTATTTTCACCATAATATATTCCTGTGAGAAATTGGAAGACTCAAATATGGTTGAAAAATTATTTATAATTATTCCTAATAAGTTTGATGTCAATGTTTTATCTTTGGAAGATAGATATGTTGAAACTCTATCTCTATATGATCTACAAGGTATTATTATTTCTTATTAAATGAGAAGAGATAATTTTGTGAAAAAGAAAGAAAATATTAATCAATAAATGTCCTTAAAATATGTATTAAAAGGGAAAACATGGATGAAGAAGTTAAATAAGAATCAAGTGATTCAGAAGCTGGTGAAGAAGCTGAATATTAAAACACAATTATTTCCCTCCATTTAAAGAAATACAATAAGGGAAAATGGAAAAGTAAAAGTCTCAAATGTAGGAAATGTAATGGGAAATAACATTTTGCACAAAAGTTTCCTAGGAATAATGTTTTAGAATATTAGTCTGAAGATGATGAGGATAAACCATAGAATCAAATGTTGAAGAAACATAAGGAAATATTTCATTATGGACAAAAGAATAAAATTTATCTAAGCATAAAAAAGAATAATAATTCATCATCAGATGATGAATTCGATAATCATCTACAAATTATTACTCATGTATGAAATTAAAGTGATTCATCTAATATCAATGACGAGAATAATGAGATGATATAAATGGAATGGATTCTCAAAAATAATTTACAGAAATCACATAAAGAGAATAATCAACTAAAGAAAGAAAAAAGAAAGTTGAAGAAATATTTTTAATGCATAAATTTTAAGAATCGTGAGTTTGAAAGAATACTAAAATTTTATGAAGAGAAGTAATCTAGAAATGAGAATCTCAATACGATAGAATCTAAATTTTTTGATGAAAGTAAATAGAACAAGTTGAAGGTAGTTTAATACAAAAAAATCATAAATGTTCTAAAAAAGTAAGTTGGCTGTGAACGAAAAAGAGTTTTTAGAAACACAATCACTACTTCTTATAGCATAATGTTAGATAGGAAAGAAAATATAAAACTTTAATAAGGTTATTGATGTGAAAGTTGAATCTTCTAATGAAGGTGAAAAGAATGGTTTAAAAAAAAATGTTTGTGTGAAATAATCATTCAGTATTCTTCAATAAACTATCCTCCTGAGTAAAGCGGTCTATGATTTGTGGAAAAAGAAATAAAATAATTTTATGAACAATTTTACTATCAATATAAAAATTAAATATTTATATTTGACTATTGGTGTTGTGGAGTTTTCCGACAAAGTGCCTATTCATGTGGGTATAACATGTCTCCACCAAAAAACATGTATGAATTAAGGGGGAGATATTATGGGAAAAGATGATCAAATGTTCCTAAAAAATATGTGGAACTAAAAATGGAGACTCATAAAATGAAGAAAGTATAGTATGTTGTGAAAGAAGAGAATGTTATGAATGTGGAGAAATACAAACATGTTGAATATGAATATAAATAGTTTTTATTTATTTATCTAGAATACGTTGATATGGAAATAAAGTTAGAAGAGCCCCAAAAATCTGCAAAATAAAAGGGAAAAGAAAGATAATTCTGATGATGTGAGAAGAATTGATAAAAATATATCAATTGATTGTGGTTTGAAAATTTAGAAATGATGTAAGAGATGTGACCAAAATCTGAATGTTTCTAAATGTTTTTTGACTATATTTTCAGAATAAGATGAAGATATGAAAGAGTTATTATAGACTTACTAAAAAAGGTCCAAAAGGGATAAATAAGTTCACATTGTCATTAGAATTTTCAATGGATGAAGAAAAACTTATTTCACAATATGATGAGGATGAAGAGAAGAAAGAAAACACACCCACTGAAAAATCCAATAAGAAGAATAAAATGTCAATATTGAGAGAAAACTTTCAGTTAGAACATTTTTTAAATTCTATGAGGTTCTTCCTTATTCTGAAAACATTTGTGTGTTTTTACTAAATTTTTTTGAATTGAAGGAGATGAAATATGGAATCTAATGATGAGTATCTTATTGTTCTTTCAAAATAATGTAATGAGGTTAGGAAAAGTTTGTTTTGATTGATTTTTTATACACATGAACTTTTTGATATGTTTTTTAGATGGTTTCATGTTACTTTTTTCCTAAATAAATTATTTTTAATATTTCACTAAAAAATGAGATTGTTGAAGGAAAAATGAAATGTTGTTAAATGAAAGTTGTGTAATGGAAAAAAAATAAATCATTGACTATAAAAACTTTTTTCTACATTGGTTTCACCAATGTAGACATGGAGCTATTTAGGTAAAGGCTCTCAATTAAGAAAACCATGTGAATATAATGTTCACCTAAATAAGTGTTTCATGTTTTTGATATTAAAAGGTCCAATAATTTTAAAAATAGACAATTTATTATTAAGCCATGGAACTTGTCCTTATAACCCCATTTAATTTGATTATCAATAAGTATGAGATAATATATTGGGGGAGAGATAAGGAATATGAGGAGAAAATAAAAGAATACATGGAGAAGAACATGTGGGAAAAGAAAACAATACCACTAATTGTTATTGAAGAGGATAAATATAGGTATTGAAGTGGGTATTGATAAAAACCCAAAGGGGGAATTTTTGTACCCTATTTGATTTTCTGTTGTATTTTTTGTCAATGGATCAATATGATGCTTATGTTGAAGGAAAAAATTAATTTAAAAGGGTAATGGATATTTGGATTGATGAAGGGTGTGAGAAATTTTTTTAAACAAGATCTAGAACAGTAAGTATGATAATTTTATCATTTAATATTGGACTCAGAATCATCAGCATTAGATCCCGAAATCTACATTTTTCAACATGAGTCAATGTGATTATTGTATTCATATTTCTACTGAAAGATGTTGGAAATTTTATTAAGTCTATAATGAATTTCAGATCATTGTCAGGTCAATCGTATTTAGGCCAATTTAATTTTGGGGAATCAGATTCAGGGTGCTTAGGAAAGAAATATGGTTTCTAGAGTATTTGAAGGTGAAATAACTTCCATTGAAAATCACAAAATGATTTGTTGATTTGTATTTCATATAAATTATAAGTTGATTGGAGAACTTTTGTTGCAGTATTGATGAAAAAGAAAAGGGTGAGAAAGATCATAATGAGACTAATCATACTCAGAAAGATCGTATCCATGCATATTGTAATTAGGAAAATTGTATTTAGGACAATTTTATTATAAATAAATGCATTTCGGATCTGGAAGTAAAATATGTTGATGAGGATCAGGAAGAAAAACATGTGGTCAAACCCGAGGAAGAGAAAATTGTACTAATATTTTCATACTCATATTTTTGTTCTGCAATTTTGGTACTCATATTTTCATACTGAGGAAATTGAACTGAAGTATTCATATTGAAGAATTCATTCTAAAGAATTCGTTCTAATGAATTCATACTGATCAAGTCATAATGAATATTTCATACACAAGAAATCTTACTGAATAAATAATTATAAATAAATTTTACTAGGATTTCTTTCAGATAATATCCTATTGGGATTTTGGGTATTACATAAGGAAAAATGATACTAGGTATTCTTAATAAAAAATCATACTTGTATTTATTAAAGAAAATCGCACCGGTAAATCCTTATGTGAAATCCAATACATTTAATTATTAGAAAAATAATTCAATAAGTAAAATGGAGAATCAAACGATACTAGCTATCCCTTAGAGACCATCATATTGATGTTTTTAGATTGGGAAGAACGTACAGACACTACTGAGGAAGATTTCTAAACTATGGTTCTAGAAGATGTTTCAATACCAATAAGTTTCATTGTGAATTATGGATGTTCTTGAAGGTTGTATATAGGTAATGTTTCATTAATCTTTCCTGTGGAGGAACTAAAGACTTTCTGAAGTGAATAATAAAAGAAGAATAAAAGTGAACCATGTAACTATGGATACTTACTAGTTACATAAAAGGCTTGTTTATGGGAAGTGGATACTAGAAATGATATTTTGGGGGTATAACCAACTATACCTGGAGAGTTTCTATAGGGATCGTAAAATTGTTCTTTTCTTCTGCATTTTTATTCCATAAAGAAGATATTAAAATAATCCATGTTGGTGTGGGACTATCCAACATGGAAAGGAGTAGGTATTTGTATCTAACCTCTTAAACATTGTGTGTTGCCTTCTATTTATATTTGAATCATATGAATGTTGAGGTTGTGAGTAATATTTGAGTGGATTGTAACTCTAATATTTTTTAGAGGTTAAAGAAGTTTCTGTTATGGAGTTAAGAAACATTATTATAATAGAAAATGAATTATTTATTTACCCCCAGTGGTCTTGATTCTACTTTGGAACCATAGTAATAATAAAAAAATCACAAGTAAATGATGCATTTATTTGAATATGTCATAGATATGAGTTTTAGTTCCTATTTTAATCATATATGATTATATTTTCATATCAAATATTCATGAGAACTATTATATATCACTATAATGGTCTAAAAATATAATTTCTTTCAAATAGCTATAATTGGAGTTATATATTGAGAGATACCATAGAGATAATATTCATCCCATTTCATATTACCTTTATAAGTTTATGATATTAGTTTTTTAATTTTATGGAATTGATTCCAAACAATGAATCAATATATTTGGAAATACCAAATTCAAAATGTTAGTGTTTATTGGAGGAAGTAAAATCTGGTTAAAAACCATGCATAGTTGTTGGAGATGGTGTTTTCCTATAGAAGTGAGGATTATAATATAGGGAAACCATGATCATAATATTTAATGTTGTTTCATTCACCACATATCCCAACCAAGTGATTTAGTTTTGGAATATTGTTTGATGATTGTACCATCCAAAAAATATATCATACATATGATAGGAGGCCTTATCATCCCTAGTATAAGAGGTAGAAATTGACACATATCATCACTCAAGAGAAAAAATTATTTATCCAATCATAGAATTATATAATAACCACTTTCACACTGGATAATGAATTATGTCCCTCACTTGTTTTTTTGGACAGTGAGATTGAATGACTGGAATCAATACATACTCCTTGTGACGTGGCATGGAGGATCCACAGACATGGTGTCTGGTTATTAGATTATATACTAGAGAAACAAATGGAATGACCCAGAAATATAGTTTCACATGAATGAATATAGGGGACGCACATAGAATCCATAAATGGAAGAAACCTCTCATAATGTGTGGGGGCTTGTGGAGAAACCAATTTTGACCCCCCAAAACTATGTTGGACTCCTCTTATCATCTCATTCCTAATAGAACTAAATATCAAACATTTTCAAACAAATTGGAAGCTCAATTAATCTACTAGTGAATAAATAAAATTAAAATATTTCTATTATTAAATAATAATAATTTATCTATATTAAATCTGGTAATTATTATTTGGATTTCCATTAATTACCAATAATTATTTTATAATAGGAAAAGACTCAGTTAATTGAAAATTTAATGATCAAAATGTCAGTGATGAATGGTTGATCTTATGAATATCATTATTTTATAATAATAATAATAATAATAAATCATATATTATTTTCAATTATTATGTTATGATTCTAAATTAATTAATTATAGATGTTACATAACCATGATAGGTGGGTGTGAGTTATCTTTGGAAACTCAATAGATGTGGAAATATTTTATATAAAAACTAAGCGAATCATATAAATTATATTTATTTCTCATGAAATAAATTTGTGTCTCTTATGGAGGTTGTGAATTCATTATAAAAAATGAATTATAGATTATGATAATATGAGATCATAATGGATGAGAATAATTAATGAAATATAAGGAATCAAAAGTGATAAATGGTTATAGGGATAACAAACTATTTGGGATTATCATACTGTGTATTCTTATACTCTTATGTGTATAATCAGTAGCATTTTTAATTCTTTTTGTCCATGAAGATCCTATAATGTGGATGATAAATTATTATTATAAAGACTCAGACCCTAGTATCCTAGATCCATTGGTTACTTTACTAAATTGGTACTAGATATAATCAATTGCATCATAAAATAATGAATATTTTATAATTATTTGTAAAACATATACATACATGAAATTCAGATTATATTTTAAATTTATAAAATAAACAAATTATTTTCTTCAATAACAACATTATTTCCCTTAACATAAGAAAGTATATATATCAAAAAACACTTCTTATTATTCAGAGAGAAATAAATCATAAGAAAGGGTTAACGAAGACACTCATTAAATTTATGAATATAGTTAAATATATTCAGAATAAATAATAATAAATAATTTTTAAAAGTAAATATCTAAAACACATTCTATCTAAATAGTAACATGAGCATAATATGAAAGGAATCAATGATGATATAATGAAACCAGATAAATAATATCATGAACTTGAAAATTATCAATAATTGTTAATAATAATTTAATAACCACATGGATATTAATAACTAATTTCATAAAAAGTTAATTCATAATTTTGGACATCATAAACAAAATAAGAAGCCCTATCACATAAAATTTTAAAATAATCGGTGAAAACCATTTAATTTGTAAAATTCATTTATCTAATGAGTCTTATGGATGCATTGAGGATATATTTAATTCCTAGACCTACCCATCGCTTAATAATTCCAATTAATTACTTATATAAAAGTGGTGAAACATAAAAAAATTATTATTGAAAATTTTTATACGAAATGCTAATACATACCCGAGTCAATAATCCTAACCCATCCAGAGTAATATGGAGAATGGTAACAAAATATTACATCCCCAGTCAAAATTATCTTAAACTATCTTGATAAATAATAAGGTTGATTTATCAACAACATATACCCAGTTTAGCATAAGAAAAATAGGTTTTATTATCATTTTTGAAAATAAATTAGATGAAATTATCCTTAAAACCCTACTATTGGAAAATAACCTTTTCATTTTGAAAATAACCTATTAATACTAAAACATCACAAAAACTTTGAAAAAAATTCATTAAAAAATGGAAAAAAATCAAATAATTCTTATAATATTGAGTGGTCATGATGGTGGGAAATTTTATACATGTCTTATAAAGTAAAAAAACAGTCTATTCACACTACTAAAAAAAGGGAAAAAGTACCTTATTTAGAAAAATACATGGAGATTACGTTGAAAATTGTTTTTAAAAGATTAAAAATTGTTAAAATTTACTTTCATAAATCATTTCCAAAAAGTTAAAAATATTTTTGTATACTTTTTAGAACAAATGGTTTTGGATTAAAAGTATTTTTGATCAAAGACGAAAATGAAGACAACATTTCTTAAAACCTTTTTCAAAATCAATTTACATATAAAAGAGACAAAAGTTTTATTCTTAATTTAAAATTTCATTAATAGCCATAGGATAATGAAGTATATATTTTTTAAGATAGAAATAAAAAATAATTCCCCAAATAGAGACATAAAATAAATAATCCTAAATAATGATGAGATTTTGAAATAAATATTTAAACCATTATTAATTTTTTGAAACATAATCCCCATGAAGGAAATAACATAAAATAAAACTTTAAATAAAATTATTATAATTAGATTCACAATATAACATATAAAAAATAAAATTATATATACCACACAAATGAATAAGTGGTGAATATGGAATCTCTCTCACAAAAGTAATAGTGAGACGAGAAACCCTTACCTCAGGTTCGACTTCATTATTATGTTTATAAAAATCACATATAATAATTATTATATTTTTATACATATATTACTAAATCATACTCATATATCTATGTCCATATATGATTTACCTATATTATTTTATCATCTTTTTATGAACAAATCATTGTTAAAATAAATATTTCAGGTGATAGTTGATTCTTTTTTATTGTATATTATAGTTTAGTGATTTTAGTCATTTTACAATGATCATGGTCAATATATATCCATTATTTGTAAAATGATATTAATATCCTATATATTCACTACATATATATTTATATTAAGTGATAATTTTTATATATAGAATATGGATTACCCATTCATGGATATGGTAGATCATACATATACATAAACGTTTTTTCCATTTTTCTCAATGGATAGAACAAAATGAAGGTAAATAATATTGAAAATATTTCATATTCAATATTATTTCTTATATATTAAATATATTAATTAATCATAACCTTATTATATTCTATTTAAAGTGTTCATAAAAAATGAGTCACATCACTTTGTGGGAGGATAACCCGCTATACAGACGAGCAACGCGATTGTATCCCCCATCGAGTGAAATTAGTAAGGTATATATGATAGAATAATTAAATAGGTATAAATTTTGTAAAAAAATCATATACATATATATTATATTTTTCTATCTTTATTACCATCCAATTAAAATGGAAATGGGGGAAACACATGAAATTTGTTCATGTGATGGTATTCCTCCATATGCATGAGAAACATTATTATTTTCCCATAGGTTGGAAGGTAATAAGGTATATGTAATATTATAATTATAAAAGTATATTAATATGTTAAATATATTATAAATATGTTAAATCCATCATTATATCCAACTGGGATAGGTAATAATGGAAAACAAATTACATCAGTTCCTAAGGCGGTAGTCCGTTGTACACACAATCATCGGTTTAATTTTCTATTCAATGAAAGAGGATACAGATATAGATCACACTCATAAAATAATAAAATATATGAATATGGATTATATGAAGGTTATTACATAAGCATTGATTAATTATATTTCAGGGAGGTGGACGAAGAAACAAAATGAAATTGCTCGTTTAAGGACATTGCCTCTTCATGGGACAACTTCTTTAGGGTTACTCCAAAAAATATTCTAGGATGGCCTTCTGGTAAGAAAAATACATATAGGATGTTTTTAAGGGGTTATAGAAGATATTGTTTTATTTATTGGATAAACCAATGGATTTATTAAGTCAGTATATGAGAGGATAGTGTATCCATTTATAAGTGGGGGAGGCGACACATTTGGATTTTTTTAATAGAAACAGTAATACCCATATATTTCTCTTGAAATAGGAATTAAAAATGAATAGTTATAGAATAATGTAAGTTATAAGGTATAAATATGAACATAAAATAGTAATTAGAATATTTTTTGGGTCATTATTATCTTTTATTATAACCCCCAGTAAACCCATTTTAACAGTAACGGTGGTATATAATTTATATTACTTTTACAATTTAGAATGAAAAAATTAATCTTACAATATTATAAAATATAAATCATTATGATTAAAATTATGTTATTTTTTTTCAAATTCAATTCTAATGGTCTGTATAATTAAACTTATAATTAAACCAGTAGATGTGTCCAAAACAGTTTTGAATAGAAAGAGATTCAAATGTTTAAAATGTTTTTATATCAGAATTAAATTTGAATTGAATAAAACAACCTAAATTTGATAAATAATAAAATAATTGAACTAATTTTTTTAAAAAAATGTATAATATAATTTATATTTGAAAATAACTTAAATGAAAATGTATTTTTCTCTAAAAATAGTATTTTCAATATTCATAAAAAATTGTCTTTTTAGAAAACTGTCAAAAAACTATCAAAAGATAATATTGGAATATAGATTTAAAAAATGAATAATATTTTGTAAAATGTATTTTATAAAGTTGGTAAAAACTAAATACAAATTATGTTCACAACACATGAATAAACCATATTTTAGAAAAATACAATTTTTTGGAAAAAAAAGTTTCTTTTTCCTTCAAATGGTTTTTATTTTATTTCTTGATACATAGATAACCATTGAATTATATATCATACATGTTAAAAACATGAAAATTTTATTCTTTAAATATTTTTATTCCTACCTGGAAGCCTAATAAGTATTTTATAATGATAATGATAAAATAATAATATTTTAATTAAATGATGTGTCTCATTTAAACCTGGTGTTGTGTACATATAAAGTTATTAAAAATATTGAATTAATTTAAAAATAAATATATTTTAATGTTTTAGTGTTTTATATTATATTATATTATTATTTTATCATGTCATATATGGTATCAAACATGTTTTTTCTCTTTTAAAATCTCAAGGTGATATATTATGCCCCCCAAGTAAATTGTGTACTCACAATTTAATATTCATCTTTGTAATCAAGGGTTTTACATTCAAAAATACCATTTTTGAAAACTCACTACCTAAAAATGGTTCGAAAACATTCTATTGATAAAATATAAATGGAATTATGTAGGCCATATATAATTACATATTAATGTGTTTTCATATAGGAAAGAATTGGAGTGTTGTATAGATATGGACATGAAAGAAAAGAAGAAATAATTATAGTGAGTGATAGAGATATTTGATCATAAGAAATTGACTGATCTAGAAAAGTTAATTCCGAAATATAAATAATTATATGACCAATTTAAATACCTTTTTATTCATTGGAAATGGGGGTACTAGGATAATTTTTTTTTCAATATCCTTTTCACAGTGTTGAGAAATTCCATTACAATCTAGTCTACGAACATAAGAAAAGATACATACATGATATATTTTTATTACATTTGAAAAATATAATTATTTTAATTTTCTTTAATCCACAACCACATCAATTTTTACTCGATGAAATTAATATAAAAAATAAATTTTAATGCCTGAATCACTAAAATTAACTATTAATGGATCATAAAAACAATGATAATTCATTCCTTCTATCTCTAGATATTTTCCTAGACCAAAACAGTTAGTGTGAGTAATCCAATGAAATATTAATTCTAAAACCAGAAATATAACCCCAAAGTTAATCATAATGAATTTCATAAATAGTTAACCTTAAGACTAGTCCAAAATATGTATATCCAAATTCAATGTCCAAAAATTTAGATGGAAAATCAATAAATTGCCAAAATCAACTTAACATTAAATTCGTAAAAAAATATAGTTATTAATGTCGCATACAAATTATTTAAATAACTTTATCACCATCAAACCATAATGAAAACATGGATTCTTCCAAAAATTAATTCTCTCCTTATTCCTTAAAAAAACTCAAATTATCAAATTTATTCCATAATTCCAAAAATGAAGTAAAGTTTAGAAAAGATAACATAAACCATAAAATCAGTCACCAATTTCATGGTCACCAATAATATTCCATAATCATTTATTTATCATTATTGTCTCATCATCGGTTATATATTAAGGGTTATCCTCCCCCAATGACGTGTTTTCCAAAAAAATAAACCTTCCATAGTATCACTTTTCTTAGTCATCGATAAAATTAAACACATGATATGAAATCCTTATAGAGAAAATACTATAGTAAAAATATTATATTTTTTTTATTCCTATAATTATAATATCATTGATATAAAATTTATAATATAATTATTTAATCTAAATACACAATCACTTTAATCATGCCACTTCGTCCATAATAATAGCAGAGGTTTGACCTTTTTCCCTTATATTATTCACAATAATATTCCTTATACACATTAATTTCCATAGACACCCATATAATTATAGTTGAAAAATTGAACATTTGAAACTTTTTTCTTGTACTTTAAATCATGATCATGGTGGAATTTCTCACCACACATACAGAAAAATCTCATTCTCTGCAAGAAATTACTAGGTTTTTTCTTTAAACAATTATCACATGGGGAAATCCTTCTTTACCTTCTTCAATTTATCTATATTTTTATGTGTTTTCCTCTTATTCTATTTCTTCCCCCGAAATACATAATAATTAGAGAATTATTTTACATCTTCATACCATATGATATTATGTCCTCATATGATGGAATCATTAGGGAGACTAGTACCCTTCGATTAATTCCATTAAACCCATAAAAGAAAAAGTAAATAATTCTCTTTAACATACATATATAGTCTAGAAAATTTTTTACAATCTTCATGAAGTTGGATTCATACTTAGCAATATTTTCAACTTCCATTAGTCTTATACTTTTTAATTTCACTCTAAATCCACTCGTTTATCATATGGAAAATCCCTTTCAAATAATTTTACATTAAATTTCATCCATTCTATGTTTGGTATTACTTATTAATCCCTAGAGTTTTGAGTCAATGGACAACATTAATCCACTTCTTCTGAGAGATGATAAATTTCCCTCAAAACTATTTACCAATCATTTCTTCCCAAATTGATAAAAATCTTCTCTAAGTAAAATATCAATTTATCAACAAAAAATGGATTTTTAGTCCCTTTAAATAATGGTGGTTGATGACACATAAATAAGTATAACATTGTTACACCATGTTTTATATCATTAGGCTTTTCCATACTGTCATTTTTAATTCTCATAACCTAAGAAATCTTCCCTAATATGGTTATAATTTTATTAGTTACAATTTTATATTAAAATCTAACTTCATTATATTACCCAAGAGAGAAATCCTAACATGGGGTATGTGAATTGATACAATTTATATTCCTTATTATAGGAACCATTTCTAAACCCCAGAATACAATAGATTAGATCATATCATTATAAAAAATAATTTATAATCCAAAAAGTAGTGAATCACTTAACATATAATATCCTAACCAAAAACATGATTTCTTTTTGAATTTTTTTAAATAATAAATATATTTTAAATTAATAGTAATTTTTTGCAAATAAAATGTGTATTAATAAAAACATATCCCCCATTAGTGCAAAACTTGATGTATAGTAATGATCATTATGTTGTACCATGTAATTCTTGAGTCAATATTGACACACCTCTTTCAGAGTTATAACCTCTAGGTACATCTATTCTAGAACCACGTCCACTTGTAAGGGTATGCACATAGTGAAATTATCATTACTTTTTAAAACATGATATACACAAAGTGTTTTCCATGACAATTTCATTATTTCTCTTTTCATATCCCTACATATCAACCACTAAACATGTCTAAGTACTGTAGGGAAAATGAATAATAAAAATGGAGTTATAGAAAACCTATAATTTATTATGTATTATTACATGATTTCAAACATAATTGACCATAAAATTAAAAGTCAATGATCATAAAGTCTATTGTCTTCAAAAGACTAGGTACATAAAACTAAAAACATGGGAGTAAATAAAACATTTATTTATTTATCATACATTATTATCTCCTATTATTCTTTTAACACTTACATATTAATCAGATAAGATGGAGATGACATGAACAAATTTATGGGTTAAAAATCCCAGTAAAGGAATACCCATAAGAGTAATGTATAACACCAGGGTTAGAAGGCATAAAAATATAAGAAAAAAGGCATGGATATATATAATAAAGAATAACATATGTAATCATGGTATAATAGGACATGTGTGAAAAACATACAACATGGAATAAGAATGATGCAAGTCTCATTATATATAATAGAGCATAAGTTAATGTTAACCACTAAGAGTGTTGCACATGGAGCACGATTCAAGAATAAACACAAAGACCGTTGCACATGACATCTCATGAGGCTAAACATTTACCAATTAATTGAAGTTATATATAGACACAACCATTATAAGATGTTATTGAATATGTGTTCCATATGAAGAATCATACATAAGGAATCAAACACAAACATAAGGTTTACCCATGGTAAGAATTGTGTATCGTAATCTATTCAAAAGTAATATCATAGGGGAATATCATAGTGGTGTCCATGAAATAAAGGATTCAAATCATACATGGAAATTAATAAGGTAAAATAGGAACATACCTGGATACTTGATGTCAAAATCAAGTAAATACATGTAAAAATGGTATTTAATAAACATTATAAATAAAATATTTTAGTTCTGTTTTAAAAAATTATTAAAGTTCATTTAAAGAAGAAAAGGTCATAATATTTCATATAAAACCATAAGTGAACCAATAAAATTTCATAATTAATAGAGTTATTTAAAAAAATAATTGTGGATTAAAAAGTATTATGTAGTTCACTTGAAAATGGGTAGGAATATGGGAGGTTCCCTCAAATAGGGCTTGCTAATACGAAATAATTAAGAAAGGATCCATTTAAAAAAATGTATATCCATGAAAAAGAGGTATGAAAGGATCTTTATACAAGAGTTTGTAAAATATAAACCTAATTTATAATATTTATGTAAAAAAATATAATTTCATTTGGGAAAAAGGGAGAAACATTAACCCAAAGGAAAAATGTGGTTTCAGGTAGAATCCCTTACCTTAAGTCTGAAGGTGTTCTTAACATGATCTTAATATCCTAGATAATCAAATGAGATTAATTAATTAATATTTTCAGAACCATTAATACATGTATTTGATTTATTATAACTTTATTAAGTTCATTTTTGGCCTTTTGATGGGTTAAGAGATTCAATTTCATCATTTGGTAGTGTGGGTATCCTTTGTTTTGATTATCGATTTACTTGCATACATGTATGAAAGGTCATGTAAAGTTAGAGTAATTATCAAGAATGGAACTTATATGAAATAATGAACTTAAAATTGTTATGTTTTTCTTATAAATCATATGTTTTTATGGTATGAAGATGAATCATTAGATAAATTGTTAATGACAATTTTTTGGGTTTATTTTTGCGGTTTCAGATCAGAAAAAAATCATATTGTTTTTTAAATTAATATTATGTGTATAAAATGATTATAAAACATAAAATAATATATTATAAATATATTATAATATTTTTAAACAAAAAAAAAATGATTTTATGAGCATCCTAGAAGATGGTAATGGAAATTGAAAACTTCATCGTCTAAGAATACAATAAATTAACACATCAATGATGACGTTTTCATTTCTATTATAAAAGGAGGGTTAAAGAGATATGATGATGAATTATTAAATTAGAATAATAAAATTTTATTATATTTATGGTATTGGATTTATTATACCATTTTGATGTGGGGAGGTGATGAGAGGAAAAGAAACAGAAGAGGTGTTTACCTCTTGATTCTTTCTTCTTGAGAACCACCTTATGGAAATAGTTTTGGTCTTTTTTGAAGACCAAAGGATCTTGGACGTGGGGAAGGTGTTTTTGAGGATATTTGAGAATAATTTGGGAAATTATCAATTCTTGATTGGTGTGAGGAGAGGAGGTGGTGAGGGGTGGGGTTTATTGTGGAGGAGAGGGGTGCTTTCTCATTATTTTTTGTCATTAGTTTATTATTTTGGTGCAAGAATATGAATAGTTTGAGAATTATCACCTAGAGTTTTAAAATAATTATGAATAGTTTGATATTTTTTGCTTAAATCATCCATACATCATTTATGACTCCATAAATCATGTATTTAGTATTTAACATAAATTTTCATATTTAACTATTCACCAAGATTTCTGGTATATTTGAAAAATACCAAAAATTAACTCGAACCATTTTTTGATGTGTAGAAATAAAAAATTAAAAAAATTTTATGAAAATAATTTTCTAAATATGAAAATTTTAAATTTTAATTAAAATCATAATTTACTCAAAAAATGTATATTTTAAAATCATAACTGATTTTATAACACTTTGAAAATTTAACTAAGGTCTCATAAAATTATATCATAATAATGGGAAAACAAAATATTAACTTATTAATAAATTTCTTGAACATTCATTTCCTTTTAAAATTTTAAATTAATAATATTATTGTAATTAAATATTTATGGCTTACAAAAATACCAACACAGTTAATAATTTCTGGGATATTTATTTACTTATACTATGATATAATTATATCACATTTTAAATTATAATATAGATAAATTTTATTTATAATTTCATTGGTGAGGCAACTATTAAATTGTATGTTTTACTATTTATAATGGCCATGTTACTATTCCAAAGGTCATGTTACTATATCATCATTATAGGTTCCTTAACTTCTTGAAATACCTTTTATTTCATTCATTTATCATTTATTAATTTTTTATTATGATCTTAATGTGATTTTATGTGGTTTATAGTATATTAAAGAATTATAAGAATGAAAATTTCAATGATAAAAGTTTTGGGTCATTATAGGGGTGACCTTAAATGTTCATCAAGGGTATTCCGACAATAAATGATATCATAAAAAATAAGTGTAATCAATATGGGAAGGTAAATAATTGAAAAACATGATGTTTAAACAATAGCTCGAGCATAATATGGAAGGAATAAAGTAATATAAAATAAATCCAAATAAATACTCACAAAAGAATAAAATATATACAATGATATTCTAACAGGTAGAATAATCACAGGGACATTAATAATTATCCTCAAAATAAGATAAAACATAATTTATGCTATCATAAAATTTTTTTCAGGACCTTTTATAGGACTGTTTAAAATTATGGGTAACAAATCATTTAATTCTGCCTAATTATTTCTCTCATTAGACCTACAAATACATCAAGGGGATATGTAACTCTAGACATAACCCATAACATAATAATTCCAATGAATTAAAAATATGAATGTGGTGAAACATAATCAACATAAAAAGTCATACTAAGACACTAAAATTTGAAATGTTAATACTTAACCTAATAATTAATCACAAACCATCTAGAGTTATATTGTGGATGATAACAAACTAGTACATCCCGAGTACAAATTATCACAAACCATCCAAATAAACAATATATATGTTTTCATTACAATATATAACTAGTTTATATTATGTATAATAATGGTTTTTCTCATTGATGAAAAAAATCTATGAAAATATCATTAAAACATTCTTTAGAAAAGTATCCTTTTCTCTTTGAAAATATACATTTAAAACTAAAATTTCAAAAAATAAATAGATAATAATTTTCTTTTAAAATAACATTGGTAACATATAAATTAATATTTAAAAAATTATTTTTTCATGGTGGTGTAAAATTGCACACATGTCATATAAATTTAAAACACATTCATTTAACACTATTCCAAAAAGTGTAAAAAGTACATCTTTCAGGAAAATAAAATAGAATTACTTTGATTTTTTTTTTCAAATTTTCAATATTGGTAAAAATATCTTTTATATAGGAATTATGAAATTATTTTTTTTAGAAAACATGGTTTGGGGAGAAAAATTATTTTTGACTGAAGATAGAAATGAAGTTTACATTTATTAAAAACATTTTCTCAATAATTTTAAGTACCAAAGATTGGGAAAATTATACTATTACATTAAAGTATCATGTATAACTATTAGATAAGTAAGTATATTGATATTAAGATTGAAATAGAGAATAATTACCCTAATAGTGACTTAAACATAATCAATCTTAAATAATGATGAGATTATGAAATAAACTCTTACAACTTTGGTAAATTTTTGAATCATAAGCCCCTTTAAATAAATTAATTAAATTGAAACTCTCAATAAATTTATGATAAATATTTTCAAGATATATGATAGAAAATGTGTACTACATACACCACATAAAGGAATATGTGGTGAATATAACAAATATCTCATTGAAGTAAAAGTGAGAAGACAAACTAGTACCTCAGGTTCAAATTCATTTGTATTTGTATGAACCACATGTATAATAAATATAAATTTATAAAACATAACTTATATAACTACAATCTTATATCTCATTCCATTTATGATTTACTTATAGTCTTTTATCACATATTTATTAACAATTTATTGTTAAAATCACTATTTCATGTGATAATTAGTTCAATTTTAATTTATGTTTTGGTTTAGTGATTTCATTACATTTACAATGATCATGGTTACATAATCTAAATTTTTTTAATCATGATACAAATATCCTATATATTCATTATATATATAGATTAATATATATAATTTAGAGATAGAAAATGGATTACATTGTTCTTAGAGATAGTAGTCCATATATACGCATGAACATTGTTTCCTTTTTTATCGATGGATGGAACAAAATGAAGGTAAATAATATATCGCATTTTATAAAGTAATTATGGTTAATTTTATATCACATTAATTCATTAAATTTATCCTTATTACCTTTTATGAAAAGTTATAGTGAAAAACAAGTCACATTGCTTCACGATGTAGTAGTCCTTTGTATAGACGACTGATGTTATCGTATCCCTCATAGAATTTAATGTAAGATGTTATATATGATGTCCTGATTAAAGAACAATAATTATGTCACAAATATCTTACATATTCATTTAAATTGTCCTTATAACCATATTATTAAAATGAAATGGGGATACATGCATCACATCTATTCATGAGGTGGTTGCCCTATTTACACCCAAGATACATTATTGTTTTAATTTGGGTTGGAATGTAATAAGTTAGATGTGATATTTTAGTTTTTTAAGTTTATTTTTATCATTAATATAATATAAATATTTAAAATCCATGATTATATCAACCCATTAGAGTTAGTGATGGAAAATTAATTACATATGTTCATGAGGGGGTATTCTACTATACATACGATCGACACGTTTATTTCCTATTTGTTGGAAGATGAGATTGGTATATTTAATTACCTTTACATAATAATATATCAGTATATATAAGATACTGAATTTATTATATAATCATGTTTTAATAATATTTTAAGGTGGCGAAGGAAAAAACCAAATAAAAATGCCCGAGTAAGAAAGTTACCTCCTCTTTAAGAAAACTTGTTTTTATCCTCCCCAAAACCTTACTATGATATATTTTAGATGAAAAAAGTGCATATAGGATATTTTGAGGACTTTAAGAAAGTTATATGGATTGTTATTTTCTTAAACAAAGTGAATTAGGAGTGTGAAGAGGATATGAGAACGAGTGACCTTTTATAAGTGTGATAGATGGCACATAAAGAAATTTTTAAAAGAAAAAATGATACCCATGTTTTTTAATAGGTTGGTGCTGAAGACTCATTTTATTATTAGTGAAAATACGTCATTTTATTGGGTAGAGGGAGACACATTACATAGCTCATAGGGCTAAGGCCATGTGGCCTGAATACAAGGTATGAAAGCCCATTTTTTGTCCCAAAGGACCCCTCAGTGAACAGTACTGTTATAGTACTCATACTTCTACAATCCCACTACCGCAACATTTACTACTACAGTACAACTGCCACTATAGTGTCACCGCTTCTACAGTCTTCCACTGCAATAGTACAACTACATTACCCTCCTATAGTTTTTCTACACTGCCCAAAATTATGTCCAATGTTATTATCATTAGTTTAGCCTAAAATGAAGGTCATTCTTGAACCATGGAAGAGATATGGTTTTAATATACTCTAATGTTTTAGTTCAACTTCCCGATAAACTATTTTATCCCAAACCGTAGTAAATAATTATTGATGTTTTAACTATTTATTATGACCTAAAATTATGTTGAAAATTTATTATAAAATAATTTAAGCTCATTTCAAATATTGAATCATTTTTTGTTATTAAATTCAAATAACTGGTATAATTTAATTTAAAATGTATCCTTCCGACATGTCGAAAAAAATATTTTTCCAATGAAAAACATTCAAAAGTTTAATAGGTTTTTCTATAATAATTAAATATGAAATTTATTCCAATTACGTAAATTATTTAAATTGTAGTATTATTAAAAAATTACTTTAAAATCAATTGAAAATATAATTTAAATTTTTAATCAATTTAAATGATACTGCAATTTTGAATAAAAAATAGTATTTTTTACTATTCCTCAAAAAAATTATCTTTTTGAATTTTTTTTAAAAATTCATCCAGATATATATTTGACTTATAGATTTAAAATAAAAATATTTTTCAAAATAAGTTTTCTTAATGTTTTTAAATTTACATTTAAATTATGTAATCAACACGCGACTAAATTTTATTTTTGAAAAATAAATTTTTTCAGAACATATTTCTTATTTTCATTGTAATGGTTATTATTTTCATTATAATAAATAGATAACCATTTAATTAATTTTATAGAAATGTAAAACACATAATTTCCATAATTTATTTTGTTTTATTCATACCTTCCAACTTAACATCTTAGTTATAATGGTCATGTTTAAATAATAATATTTTATTTTAGTATCGATTTCCATTTAAACATGGGGTTGTGTGAATCACAAGATATAAAATAGATTGAATTTATTTAAAAATAAATATATTATAAAGTCTCTGTTTATTAAATTATCTTTTAATCATAGTGTTTTATCTCATATATTCCATCAAAAATGATCTTCCACTTTTTATATCATGGGGTGTTGAAATCATAGTTATTGATTCAAACCAACTGAGAATCAGAAAATATAAAAGGGAATAAATACTTGAACTATGGGTTTTATTTTCTTTGCCAAAAAAAGGAAGAGATGGTGTCCAAAATCACATGGATCACTTAACCTTAAAAAAGACACCTAATCACATAACCTTTAAAAGGTAATGTAGATGGGTCATGTGCAACAGATGACCGGTGAGAGATCACATGAAGCCCATTTTAACAAACCTCATTGTTTGTTTAAAGATTCCAATACACTCACTAATCATGCAGTGGTTTTCAAATAATCTCGTTAAGGTCACGTGAATTTTTAGTCGACATGATCCTAACAAACTATCAAAATATCATTGTAAAATAAAGAGGAAAATATGAAAAAGGCATAAGAATTTCATGGTCTTTGATATTCATTTGACGCACCCCTATGGTTTGAATGACACCAAAAAATCCCTGGATACATATCTATATTATAATGAAAAATCATAATGACATGCCTCCAACTCCATAGAGAATCGAAGGGTTTATCTGTGACAATGTTTGTGCATTAACATAAGACCCTTTTTTGGTCACACGCTATATCACTTAAGTATATAGATATTTCCTTAGAAAAAACCATAAAAATGAGCAGTATTCCCACCCCTTGTAGAATAATAATTCAAAATAAAGATGAAATAAGGGAGATTCTTGAGAAGTGAGGATATGTTAATCATCATGTAAAAGGGGTTTTCACCTGATTAAATCACTATTGATCCTGAGGAGACCCCCATGAAATTTTTGAACAATCCAATGAACTAACTCTTTATTAGTTGAATTGGTCTTATGAATAACCCCAGATAGGTTTTCTTTTGTCTCGTAGAGAACTCCAAACATGGTATCCCAGATCGTGTGAAAGCCTTTCAACATACATCCTAAACTTTAGAAGGCCCCTAGATATAATAGATTAAACTTGTAAAAGTCACTTGGAATGTCAATGTGGTCAAGAGATATCCCTTTCATTAGGGTACTCCTAATAAAAATGTCCAAGATAATACCTTCCTATAGTCACTGACATTCATGTGATTCCCTTGGGTAAACCATGACAGGATCTCATGAAGCACATAAACCAAATCCCTTCAATGACTTCAGCCCAAATCTACCATATATTTTCCACATAAGGCATCATTTTACCATAGAGGATAGGCCTACCCCCCCATATAAAAAATTCATCGATCAATAAACTGTACTTGAGAGAGAAGGAACAGATTTTCCAGTGCAACTAATCATGCAGTCACAAAAGTCTTCTTCTAGGTAACATTTGGGGAATTACCCAAAGGGTTGTGCACTGTGTATGGAAACTTCACATGATCACTTAATATCACGTGAATAACTTTTTTAAATCTATTAAAATTATGTGAAGGACATCCCGCATGTCAAATTCTCCCCATGAAACGTAGAAACAATTGGACTAGAAAAATCTACAGCACATGTGAAATAAATAACTAAAAAATACTAAATAAGATGGGAGACTTATGTAAAGAAAATAAATTGATCCTAAATAACATTTCATGAACTAACCAGGATATTCAAAGGCACTATGACATGTCACTTAAATCATTTAATGCTCTCTTAACATAATTTTTGGATCATGTAATACCCCTTGTATGTTTCAAAAAAAGTCACGTGATTCCCTTTGGGTATGCCAACAAAGATTAATTCAACCCTTCAGGATTGCTATCAAGTTATTGAGATTTCCTTCAAACATATCACCCAAATTATACCAGGGCACCAGTGCATGTCATCTAGGCCTCGTGATGGAACCAGGACATGTTAGCATTCATCATGCAACTTCTTCAAGAAAAGTCAACCATGTCATGCAGTACCCCCCAAGTGTGTAAACCGTGATCTCGTTATGTCCATTGGACAAGTCATATTGGTATTGTGACACCCTCCTAACATGGAATACTTGATCATGAAATTGACCTCATAAATTTCATTCATATTATTTGACGTCTTTCAGATGAGTGAAATGGATGATGAGACTATCTTCGGACATGTTTGAAATAAAACCATACATGTATGGTCATCCTATGACGTGTTAGGTTTTCAATCAGGGCATGTTAGTCATATAGTCAAGAAATCCATGTAGAAAACTAGGCTAGGTCAATGAGGCATCCCTGAACATGATTAACCTATAAAACCTTCAAATATTAGGGTGACCCTAATGTGTAAGCCTTGATCAGTGGGATGATATAACTTCTCTTATATTAGGGAAACCTCCATATGTAAGCCCCAATCAACTGAACTATGAGAACTCTGATTCATTAAATAATCAGGATATGTAGGATACCTTCCTAAGGACCCAAAAAAATGGGAATATACCTCAGTGTAATTACCTCCATGTCTCTATCATTTCATCCATCAAAACCCAATCATTCAAGTCAGCTGATCATTCTACAACTTCCACCATTAGCCTAAGAAGTCAATTCAACTATGAGAACTCTGTTTCCATCCATAACAGGGATACACAAGACACCTTCCTAAGGCTAGACCTCCATATGAGACATCCAATGGGTTTTCCCAGTACAAAATTCTTTCACCCAAATGCATTGAGACTGATTACTTGATATCCTTTGTTTCCTAAAGATAGTATGGATCACTTAGGATTAGGTACATGCAATGGTCATCTTATTCACATCATGAATATCCATCATCCAGGGAAATATCAATTTGTAAACCCTGATTAGTGACTTGATATGATTTCCCTCATACAAGGGAATCATGCTCAGGATGAGTCCCAAGGGAGTGATCAAACTATGATAAGTCAGCTTCATGCCATAAATAGGATATATAGAATGCCTCCTTAAGGATTGATCTCTATAACCAGTTCCTGAGTGGCCTCATATATTTCCTCTCCAAATGACATTGAAAAAAAAGTTTTAATGACATTCATAAGTTTTAATTCCTATCACAAACAGGATATGTAGGACACCTCATAGAGGTTTAATCCCATTCAACTGATTGAAAAGATAGAGACATTGAAAAGTCCACACGAGCAGAATTGTAGGACCTAGAATAAAAAAGGATAGTTGTGTTAGAAATTCATATATTATTTAGAACATATCATGCCTATGATAATGCACTGATCAGTTACCCTATTCATTATTATGTTGGTGATTGTAGATACTTCTCTCACAAACAACACCCAATCCAATAAATGTATTCATCCAGTGACTATTTGAGTAAATCATCTATAGATGCAACCCCCATGAGTGATAGATTGACCTCACTCACCCTACACCATTAGAGTCAGCTATAGAATGAAATAGTTTGGGAAAACCATAGACATGGTATGATATTGATCCTTCAGGCCACCCGTAAGGGTCTCAAAGTGCTTAAACTAATGAGACTACATCATCCGAAGAAACCTACAGTAAAGAAAATGATGCTCATTATCATGAACCACCTTTTTAGAATCTTATCTAAAGAGTGACACAATCAACACTTTTAGAGTATGATGAATGTGGATTGAAGAGTCACCTATAGATCCCATCTAGTTCAAGAGATGATGAGGAGGGATCCATTCAACCACAATTTCCAGGGACATCATTGTGGCTCCCTTTAGTCACTTACTAAAGGTACCACCTGACACACTACAATCATTGATACCCATGCATTAGAAAAAAGGAAGAAATATCAGGCACAAAAGGCTCTAGATAATCGTGAGTGGGAACAAATCCCCATTTTCATTTATGATGTCTTCCAGCATATTCTGGTAGTAAAGGGAGAGAAGCCATATATCTCTACAAACTCAGAAGAAGTGTTTTGGAATATTCCTACAGTAAGCATGGTGGAGGCACATATTCTAACCCACATGGATGAATCCCACCATCATATTCTATTGGCACATGGAGGATGGTAGTGGGATCATATCATTGATTCAATCGAAGGTATCATCTAGTAAATAGTGGAGATCGAAGATGTGCATGCTTCTATTACTAAGAGAACTCTACTAAAGTGCCAATACATCATAGTAATAGTTTATGAGATCCATCAGAATATTTTTGTATTGGTATAGATATAGGGATAAGAGAATATTCATATCCCTCTAGTCAGGGAATCATAACACTATCATATGTATGAACAAGTTGTTTGTCAGGAAAAGCGCATGTTATTTCTCTCATATTGGAGGATTTTCAACATGTTTTGGTAATGGATGAAGTACCAGACTAGGCTCATTTTCCCATTCTATCTGGGGATAACTCGGTGACAGTAGTACATGACTTAGGACAGGGGCGCATTCCTATATGAAAAGACAAGAGAAATAATCCAAATGCCCATGATCGGGCCCATATCTTCGTTCTAGTCAGGGCTCACCAAGTTAGAGTAGTACATTACTTTAAATAGGATTATATTCCTATTGAAAAAGAACATCGACATACTCTAAAGGCTCAGTATTGGGATCATAATAATGTTTTTACTGAGGCTCACCTAGTAAGAAAGGAACATGCCTTGGGACAGGTTCATATTCATATCAGTGAATCTACCTAAAATATATCTGTAGAACCTGTAATCTAGGAATATTTTCATACTACCACCAACAAAACACTATATAAGAATCCTTCTATGTCCATACAGAAGGATCCTCATATCCCTTCTCCCATTTTGGAGGCCCTTTGGCATATTATGATGGAGAATGCATATTCAGAAAAGGAACATATTTTCATTCTAATTGGGGATCACTAAGTGAATGTGTCACATGCATTGGAACATGCTCATATTCATATTGAAAAATGCTAGTGGAATACTCCAAAGGATTAAGATCGGTCTCACATTACCATTCTGACTATGGCTCACAAAGTGAGAGTAGGACATGCATCGCGATAGGGTCATGTTAATGTCACTGAATTTATAGGGAATATTTCAGAACCTTCTCTACAGTAGGATCACACACCTATAACACCAGATGGTTATCAAAAAATTCTGGTATCCAATATATAGTAGGCTCATATCCCAACACAATTCCAAAATGCAGGTTGGCATATTCTCGTCCCAATGCAGAATGAGGATCATATACCTAATATGATCAGTGTTATTGTTCTTGAGGTTGTTCAAGACACATTATCACCACCCAAATGGTTAGTCAACTCTTTTAATAATGCATAATGAGGTCATTACTATGATATTCCTCCTCGTGGTAGTGTGGACATGGATTTTGGTAACTCTACTACTGAAATTCTCATTGTCAACCTCTACGTGGAGATATCTTTCATAGATAATGAAATCATCCCCTTGAAAATACACCACTATATATATATGTGTTCTAAACTCATAAGACCTATTATAGAGAGGTGCTCAAAATATCTGGTTCAACTATATAGAGTTCCCCCAAAAATATCCAACAACACTCCACCTTGGTCAGTAGGTGACCCCAAGAAGCACCTTGTTTGCTCTGTAATGATGGAGGCATGTGAGTTTGATTAATGGATAGATTACATTGACATGGGGAGAGAGTTAGTAGGAAATAACGACCACACTATGTTCTTTCCCCATTCCACTTATGAATATCAGATCCCTGATGAGCTAGAGATGTAGTTCATGCCTTATCTATGTTGAAATATATTAGAAATTCATCAATGAATGATGGGTAGAAATATCCCTTATCTAGGATATGAGGGTCACCTCCAGACCATCAAGGTATTCCATTGTCATATAGATATGTCTTTTATCACCATGGATCGAGATCTAAAACTAGAAAAACACAGTGAAAATTCCCAACATATTTGCTTCCATTGCATCACAACTCTTTGTAAACGGATCATCAATGCCATGTCATGTATCCATATTTTAGGATGTGGAATGTATGGAGTGATACAATTCAAAAAACCTTGAAAATAGTTGATCCCTTTATGTTTTTTAATTTCATAGTTATTGGCGAGATCATGGGAATGAGTAATGCAAGATCTATTTTTTCAGTATAACAAAATTCCCCAATTTCAATGTTTCCAAGACATCACGAACAAAGAGAGATTCCATCTCGAAGATCATTGAACTAGGAACCTAAAAAAATGGGAACACATATATAGATACATTATCCAAAGTTGAGATCAACCCAAAAACCTCCTGTAGAAACTAACTCACATTATGGGCTAACATTTCTTCCAGCGCCTATATCAGAACATTTTTTCTATATCTAATTCGTAATAGTAGAAGCTTCCATACCATCTAACCTAGATAAAACCATTCCTATCGCATCTAAGGAATATCTACCACTTCCTCAACCACTTAGATTGTATATTATTGATAGAATTCAAGAAATATCAGTAGCTGTTGCAAAAAAAACCCACCCTACTAAGTTGGGGAAATTTATATCTCAATCACTATCACCAGGTTCATCATTCACTAAGAGGGTTATGGAGAAATCAATGGTTGTTCCATATCCACCTTAGTCCACTGGGTTAGGTGATTTAATATCTTAATTTCCATCCCAAGAGTCATCAAATCCCAAACTATAACCAATGAATCCTCAGCAATAGGATCAACAATTAAAATTGTGTTCTCGAATAGTCCCCTACATGCAAGACAATATGCACTTTCATCATAATCAACATCATAGTGGGAATCAGTATTCTCTATGTTGGAGGTAAATATCGATGGTCATCATCCCATATATTCCTCCATCCATAAGACAAACCTCTTATATATGGGACTTTTTTAATAATCATGATATAAAATTCCTTTATATAACTAATAACAAGACAATATGGCGGGATCATACAACAAATACAGTAAAACCAAAACATTGTCTAAAGCCAAAATGGACCAATATTCCCAGGGGGTCAAGAAATGACCCTAATGCAGGTATTTGAAAATAATCATATTATGCAGAAGGTAATTGGTCAACTACCATTTCCCAAAACACCTCTATGAATGTCATCACCATTGATACAATAGATAATGTGGATCAAGGTTTATATTCATAGGGATGAAATACATAAAACATACCCTGAGAATAATATCTAGATGCAATAATTGTGGCTACACGTACTTAGAAATATAAGAGGATCAAAAACCCAACTCCTATAAATATCAAGTTTCCACCTCTATATAAGAACACTACCAAAGATAAAGGGAAAAGTGTGGCTATATTTGAATCATCCCCATGAAGAGTCAATGTTCCATCCATATAGGAACATATAGCACAATATAAGAATGAGATTATAATTCTCATACAACTCAATGAGGAGATAATTATGGGAAACATTTCCAATGGGTATCATCTTTAAATATTGATGAATATCCCTTCTACCATACTTTTATAAAGAGATAATATGCCTATATGAGTGGAATCAGAGTGGTAGACTGGCACCAGATCCAATAAATTTGTCTATGTAAATATGGAAGTTATAAATGATCATGTATTCCCTCCATTACGATGAAATTCAATCCCTTCATAAGGAAATCACTTAGTATTAGAATGAATTGATAATCAGTGGGAGATGAAAACATGCCCACCTCATCAGGCCCTAACCTCTATCTATAGATGGGTGGAAACTCATAAAGTAGTACCTTTGAAATTTCTCAATTCCATCGGGTCCCTAACTGCTCGAATGGAAGCCATGGAAGGGAAATGTGTACCTATGTAGACTAAGAAGACTCTATATCCTGAATGGGTGGATGAAACCTTTCCCCCACCCAATTTTGGAAATTCTACTTTCTCAGCCTTTTATGGCATGGGAGTCCCCAAATTGAATCTCACTCACTTCATATCCTGATGTGTTCTGATGATGGATTCTTGAGCTCAATAAGAGGTGTCCAAGATAAGGTGTTTTATATTGACTCTAATATAGATGGAATTTTTTAGAACATCATCCATTCAGAAGGATGTGCTGCAATATGGGAATACCTTCTTCATAAATCCTATACCATTTCAACTCCACTCTAAGGAAAACAACAAGCGTTGACTTGATGAACTACAAGCAATGTTAAAATGAGAGGTGGTATAAATTCATTGGCAGATGGAAAGGTTTAACCTATTCACTCAACATATTTATATCATAGTATAAATCATATGAACTCTACACTAAAAATATTTTGGATGAGCTACAGACATATATAATCCTAATTAAGTATCCAGGTGGGTAACATGAGTTCACCTAAATCAAACAATTTTTGGAACATGCCATTTAATGGGCCTGATCTAAATTCCAAATACTTCCTTCATCACATTGGAAAAGTCTTAGAAATATAGAGAGTTCCACTTTATGCTCAAAACAATGCTGGTACTCATCCAACCACCCTATGTAGGTCTTGAACCACCCAGTGCCTCCTGTCAAGTGTCTACTATAATAATATCTCCCTCAACCAAAAGTGAAAAGAGGCAAGGGTCACCTGGTATTTGAGGAATGGACGGATAAATCATAATCCTTCAAAAATGAAAAATTCACTAGTTATTTTCTTATATACAAGTAAAATAACATTTTCATGCTCTTATAGACCTAGAATACCAATGAGATCAATATCACCCATCATCCAAAATATTTCCCTTTTCGTAGAAGTCTAGGTCATATCATCTAAGTTTTCTTCATTTTAATAGGCATTCTATAAATCATGAATTGTTCTAAGAAATTAATTTTGGGCAACTCTTCAACATAGGTGACCCAGATAAATGTTTAAAATCAAAATAAGTGGGTGATTGGTAGAAAATTTCAACCAAACATGCATAGTAGTTCAACAACTATATGAGTAAAAAAGGCTATTGACTGATCTCATGCACCCTGAAAAAATTGCTTCAAAAAACTACAAAAAAATCATCCACTCATGGTGGTTACATGAAATATATCTATCATATTTGGATGAAACCATTTTCTATTGGGAGATCCAGGATAGGAAGTGTCATATTCTACTCTGACACAAGCTCTAGCCATTGTATATTTCGTTCTTACGACAACTTAAGAATGGGAACTCCCTCCCACCTAACAAAACCTTCATTAGACTAAGATATCATATTTGATTATTTTAATTTAATACACTTTCCTTATACATCCAATGATGATGAATATTCATCTGAGTATGATTTCCTTTCACCCAACATGGGAACAGGGGGCTGTATGGACAGGAACTCCAGATACAAGGGACACCACAGGTGTGGTCAGACCTAATAATTTTGTCATTTACCCATAGAGGAAATATATGTGAATAAAACCCATTTCAATGCACTCAAAAAATACTAATAAAGGCATGTATGTGTTACAAAACAAATAAGTGGGAATCTTTACCCACCCATATTACATAATTTCCTAACATGGGTGTGATTATAAGATCATCCCAGTTAAATGATATGGGAAAAAAACCTATGTTGAAAGAAGCAGACACTCCCTTGGACCCTGCATAAGTACCAGGCCAGCCAACATCAGTTCATCAACTATATAATATGGATAAACCCACCATATAATTATTGGACTCTGTAAAAAAGTACAACATTCTAAAATAGCTATCAATTTTCAAGGATAAGATCTCAATCCTAGATGCACTACATATTTAAAAATAACACATGATGGTATTTCTTGAAGCCCTATAGTTCCCATAAGAGTTTGAGAGAGAATTTACATTATCAAAGGTATATCTAATATAGACTATTCCAATAGAATGAAATGTCACCATCACATTTATAAAGAAGGATTAGGATGAGGCCATTCAGGGACACATCAGACCCCTATTTGTTTGAGGCAGATTCAATAATTCCGAAATAAAAATGGATTTTATTTAAAATGGTTTCAATATCAACTTCATCTCGATTCATTACATTTAATTATTGGGATATATAGAATGGGTTTGGTATCCCACAAATATAATCATTCAAGGTTATGATAAGTTTGAACAAAGACCTCTAGGGAATATCAAGATCAAATCTGAGTTTGGGGATCTCACATCTAAAACTGAGTTTATTGTTATCTATAAGGACACCACATAAAAGTTCCAACTCACAAGTACCTGGCTTTATATTCACTTGGTGGTACATTCAATATTCCATCATTGTTTGAAATACCTCATTGATGGAGATGTTGTCATATTTCATGGTGATAGTTCCCCCTTCAATACTTGTGATGCCACATATGTTGAGGTAGGTTTCTATAAAGCGGAAGGAAATAAACCAATGGTGGATGAAAATATACATGTTACAGCCCCCAAATTCTTGGGGAATACCCATAAAAATCCTTTTAGTATGATCAAAATCAACTATATTCTCCTTATAAATCAAGTTGAGGCAATAGACCATATCCCAAATGTTCATTCCCTTCTTTCTGTAGTGATAGTGTTAAAGAAAATCTGCTTCAGAATATCTCTATAATGAATCTGGAAGTATAGGGTGATAATGTATTTTCTCATGGCCTCTCTAACATTAAAAGTGATTAAGATGCCCCCAGATTTATGACTTCATCTTAAAATGCCTTCACATACTCAAAAGTTGAATGAGAAGAGGATTACCTCAAGAACTCACCTCATGAATTAACGTAAGGTGTCCCCACCAACATTAATTATCTCAGGAAGGTAAATTTTGGAATATAAGAATTTTAATGGCCTACACTAATTAATTTTACCATTACACTCATGGAGAAAGAGGTTTACATCACATTTCTAATTAAAAACTAATATGTGTACACTAAGAATTATATATAAATTCATGAACTGAATCTGGATGTTGTTATGCACCATCTTAGGCTACCCGATGGACATCGTGGATTCAATAAGGAATATTGGAGTATGCACACCTCCCATGTTACAAATGTAAATAATTTGATAAATTTATCAAATAAAACATTTTTAGATAAGTGAAAAAGAAAATTTAGATCTGAAAGATTATCCTTATCAAGAAAAAGAATGAGCAGATTAGGGTGTTCGTCGAATTCAAGGACCTTAATTGACAGTTTCTAAATGATGATTTCCTACTATCAATCATAAAATTCATGATAGATTAAACTACAATCTTACAATTTCTCTCCTTCATGGATGGTTATTATGGGTACAATAAAATAAATATGGTCCCTAAAGATGATGAATCTATTTCCCTCAGAGCAACACAGAGGATCTTTTTCTACCAGGAAATTCCTTTTGTCTTGAATAACATTAGTGCAACTTATCAATGCACCATGTATTATATCTTTATTCCCCTTGTGGGAAGAACATTCAACTGTTATGTTTATAACTTTTTTGTCAAATCCTTATAGTGAGGTGATCATTTTAAGGATCTTTAATTGTCTTCAACAAGTTGTGGTTGCGTACTCTCATGATGAATCCAATGAAATTTTTTTTCAGGGTAACATTAGGGAGGTTCCCTGGGTGTGTGGTATGCCACCATGGCATTGAGGCTGACTGTAATAAAACTATCACGATAATGGAAATTTAACCTCATCATAATCTCAAATAACTAATGTGGTTACAAGGGAACCTCTCTTACATTCGGCATTTCATAGACATCATGGTTGGAAAATAGCTCCCATTCACCAAGATAATGAAGAAGGGAATAATGTATCTTTGGGATGATGAATTCCAAGAACCCTTCAATAGTATTAACTAGAACATTATACACCCACCATTCTTGATACCATTAATGGAAGGAAATACACTCGTCTTAAATTTTTCCTTCAAGGAACCCTCACATGGTTTCCTCATTGCATAGAAAAATGTTTTTTGGATTGAAAATAGTATCTACTACCTTATTCTAATGATACTAGGTACTAAGACCTGATATTATAATGTCTAGAAGACATTCCTCACAATTATAATTTCTATTAATAATACAAGGCATTAATTTCAAAACAAAAATTTTTATTAGATCTCTCGTATTGATCAAATAAAGTGCATGCTTAGACTCCCTATATTGACTGGGAATTTGGACTAATAGGAAGTCATTGTATAATAATAAAACATTATTTTTTTTCATAGGATTTATTAAAATGATAAGACCTGACTGATTTCTTTATGATACACCCCACTCCAGACAACACACTAGTGTAGACCAAACATCTATATGAGGAGGTTTTATATTCCCATGACACTCCCCATACATGGGAGATGTATTTGATGGCTCCTCCAAAATTTTTAACAGAAAGATACTAAAAAACACAAAACCCAATCAGGTGTGGTTAGGTTTGTGTTTGTTTCTTTATGAAAAATAATTTTTCCCCACCATTTCTCACTATTTGAAGAAACCACAAATAATGAGGTAGGATACAAAGACCTCATCATTGGCTTATAATTATCCATATAGTTTTAGATATCTTACCATAACATAAAAAGAAATTTGGTGTTTTTGGAAAAGTAGGTAAATAGAAAATATTCCATCAAAAAGGAATAATTGGCCCCTATCATTAGCTAAATTAGAGAACCAATGGTGGAATTTGGTTTTAAGCCCACATAACATCATGTAATCTGATTATATAATTCTCATTCCCATGCATTTTCTAATCCAACCACAGTGTGGCTAACCCTAATCAAGAGGAAGTAATATTACATATAACACATGAAAGAATGGAATCATCTATCATTATTTATGATATGGAAGAAATAAATCAATTCAATATCACCTCATACCATGATGAATTGATATCCACCCCTGGATGGATGGAGCCCATAATTAGTTATCTCCAAAATGGGACTCTCCCAACAGACTGAGTCAGAAGGGAACATATTCAATAGTGAGTAGTGAACTTTACCCTAAGAGATGGTCTAAATAAGAAGAATGCCCCCTAAAAGTGAGGTTTTGAAAGAACCATCCTTAGATTCATAGTAAAACATAGATTTATTCCATCATGGAAAAAGTACATGAGAGATCATTTTTAACTCATCAATCTATGACCAGGATCTTCCACTAAATTAGGAGGCTACTAATATCAAACCACGATATAGGACTATGTGGAATTCACTATCAAATTTCATGCATGCTAGATCCATGAAAAAATCATCCATCAACCCCCTTATGTTCTACATACAACTAAATATTTGTGGACATTTGTCTTATGTGGAATGGATGTTATGGGGCCATATCCTCCAACAATAGTGATGTAGTTTAAGTAAATCCTTAATACTACTAAATTATCTTCCAAATGGGCTGATGAAATACCCCTCACGGAATTCAATACAAAGAATATCATCAATATTGTGAACTCTAATATCATCACAAGGTTCAGAGTCCCTCTCATGATACTAACGAACACTGGAACCAAAAACTATTCCACAGAGTTGATGAAATTGTACAAGGAGTAAAACATAAAGTTCAATCACTAATCCCACTATCATGAAATAAAAAATTGAAAAATAGAGGGCTTTAATAATTATCTGTCAAATATATTCCAAAAAATAATGAATTTGGACAAGACGTTTTATCCAGAATAGCTCCTACACACTTTATGGGATTACTATACCACCATGCATAATTCTACACAAGAAACCTTACATTCATTGGTGTATTTAATTGAGGTAGTGCTTCCCATGGAATTATACATTCACTCGCTTTGAGTAGCCATCTATAGGATTCTCTCAGATGATGAGTGATCACAAAAGATGCTTGATGAGTTGGATAAGAATAATGAGAATATGTTGAATACAATGGACAACCTTGAAGTCCATTAGAATCAGATTGCTTGAGACTTAAATAAAAAAGGTTATCCTCCACTCATTCCTCTAAGGAGAACTAATATTGACTATTAGAACCCCAATGATAATGGGAGATATTCATCCAAAGCTAAAACCCATGTTGTAAAGGCCTTATATTATACATAAAGTTTATTATAATGGATCTCACTCCTTAGACACAATGGATGAGGATTGAGTCATCCCCTAATGATAGACGTTTTCTCAAGAATTAATTTTTTTAGCTATCATCAATCATCAATATTCAATCATCCTGGTTGGATGATGTTGGACTTCAAAAATTCAACCTTGCAGTAAGAACATAAACTACATAGTGTTAATAGTATTTCTTTTGTGTCATTAAACTACCCAAAATCTTCCTGGTAGAAATAACTTAATCTAAATAATATCAATCATACTAGTTGCATGATGATAAAATGCACAAGTTCATCAGGGATATAATACCTTAATAATACACATCATCAATCATCTTGGTCACATGACATTAAAATACATGAACAAGTCTTGATGATATGAAATTAAACTATATATAGAATCATCCAAACCATGTGACATTAAAATGTATGAAAAATAATCCTGACCATATAACATTAAATTGTATCGAGCATCATCCAAACCATATGGCATTAAACTATATTAAATAATTCCAATTAGTAAGACATTAAACTACAATTTTTTCATTATCTCATGATGTTAAAATATATAGAAAATATCCTACCCACATGATGTTAATCTTCATGGACCCCAAATTTTCCTCTTCATACATATCAGGTGACCTTCATCCTTACCCCAATATGTTAAACTACACTAATGATATCCTCACTACATGACACTAAACTACATGGTTTCTCAATAACTACATGTGGATTGATTATTTCATTCATATGATACATAGTGATTCTTAGACCACCATCCATGGGCCTAGTTGAAACATTCATCTTCTTTCATGTTAGGTCACCAACATCTTTACCACATGATTGTAAATTTCAAGGATGATGCCCTCTCGGCATGAAATTAAACTTTACAAGTTCCTAAATCTATGTACATCTTGATTCTCATTTCCATTAGATAAATAGGGAAACCTCAATAATTTATATTTTTCATGATACTACATGATAAAAAATACCCATTTCCTCTCATCAATTTCCTTTCTATGGTAAGAGGAACCATTTTTATTCTTTGTTTCTCAAACTGAGAATATCTCACGTGATATTAGTAATTTTGGTAAGGGATTCCCCAAAAAAATAAGAAATATCATCACATAAATGGGTTACCATGGTCTTTAATGTATGAACATAAATGGAACACTATATGTCCTTGAGGCATGATGTTTATCTGCATGTTTGATTTCTCTTGAATGACATAAAACTACGTATTACCAGGGACCATGCTCGAGTGGAATATTATCCTTGGTGTTCATCTCCCACAACAACTTAATTCCAAAACTACATGTTGACTGATTCTTATCTTCATAGGACTTATAGTGACACCTAGATATCCAATACTGGGCCATCTACAATAATAAATGGGAATAATTCCCCCCTCTGTGTATGGATTAGACCTGCACAGAGAATTTACCATTCAAGAACTATATGTGGCTTGATTTCTTCCATCACAAGATACATAGTGATTCCCCAGCCATTTATTCTTGGTTCCATATATGATAAAACAAATACATTCCTCATCTCTGCATATGGGTTAGACCTGCAGAGGGATCTTTCATAAAATAACTGCATATGGCTTGGTTCCTAATATTGCATGATACGTAGAAACATCCCAATCCCCAATCATGGGTTCATCCACAACATATGAAATGATTAAAATTAACACCAAATCACATATGGGCTGGACCTATGTAGATAAAATCCTAACCACATGACATTAAACTATAATAAAAGGTATGTTTTTTCTGCATGACATTAAACTATAAGAAAAAAGTCTTGTTCATGTTACATTAAAACTGCATGAAAATGTGTCCCTAATACAATTTTTTAAAATGTTCAAGACATCACCAATAATTATCCCCTATCAAGGGAATATATGAACCTATATCTGGTCAACTATAACATGGAGTGATTCTTTCTTATTTTAATCCCCTCAATCAATAAATGGCACTTCATTTTGTGAGTGCATCGAGTAGTTGAAAACCTTTCATGGCCCATGAAAAAGGATACCCGACTTCGAGGGACCCTTTTTTTACTAAGCATGTATTCCAATGTCTCCTTAATAAGTGCCTATAGTCATTAACCAAATGCATTTTCCTTACAAAAAAGGATTTCTAATCCTTATGATCTTGATATCTCCATGGAAAACTCATCACCTTAGGGTGCTTTGGGCCATTACTAGTATGGTTTTTCCATATCATTAATCCTGACCTATAAACCTCAAGCCTTGATTATCAAAATTTTCATTTACTTATCTGAAGTATATTGGAGTACTCTTGAACCTGGGTATCTAAATTAGGATCTTGTGTAACATTCCCCTCATATTTTTTATATGTTCATTATATCCTTAAATGACCTAAACATTGGTTAGAGTTGAATGACCTTAATATTTTATCCTACAATGGTCCAAAATTGAAGAACATGAACTACTAGTGAAATTGATACAAAATATGTGATTTTGAAAACCCATGATGAGTGTCCGGAGAAAAATTCAAGTCTTCACTCACTAAATCTTCATCTCTAAAGTTTAAGAAAAAACTAGAGAAAAATTAAATATGGCATAAATCTTATAGGGATAACTTTTTATACCTATTAAAAGATAAGAAATTCTTGTTATACCACCATGTCCAAGAAAAAGTTAGTGTGATAATTTTTCACATCTCATTTCCATAATAACATGTTCAATAGGTAGTTACCTAACTATTCGGGTTCTCAAACCTTTATTGAATATTACACATTCCCCAAATCACACTTCATGATTTATGTGAATTGGATCACCACAAACCTTCCATGGCCCATGGAAAAGGATACCATTATTCAAGAGTCACCTTGTTTGAATATTCAGGTATTCTTATGCATCTTATATATAAACAAATAATCATTTACCAGATGTGTCTCTTTTTAAAAAAAGAAATTATGATTCTTGTGATGTTGATGTATCCATGGAAGAAATCAACACCATAGCGTGTTCTGGGCCATTCCAGGTATGATTATACCACATCATCCTCATTACTTGTGCATAGTGGACCATAATTTATGAACCTTGTAACTAAACTACTCTATCATATTCAGAATTCTTGAGGTCATGTCACTTTTTTTACACTTCCCCAAATTAGAAAATCAAAACTCCATTCCCAACGATTTTGATATCCCACACATCATGAATAAAAATCACATGGAATAGTTTCTGAGTTTCACAATTAAGGAGATAAAATTCCCTAGGGTGTCAAAAATATCCATGGATATCTTTCAACCCATATACAACTTCATCACATGGACATTCAACTATTCAAAAATATTTCATGGCCCTCAGAAAAGAGTTGAGACACCTCTGTTTGTCCATGCTATCAATCCATTTGGTATTTGGACTAGAATCAATAGGTGTTTACTAATTATAAGAAAGGAAATCCAGTTCTCATGAACCCTAGTAACACCATGTAGGAACCCAAAACCTTACTGTGTTATGGGTCATCCCTAACTTGTATTCCCCATCCCATATTCCCTGACAAAAAATTTGGGGTTATGACTTATCCTACTTACAATCCAACTATCCAGGTTGACTCACCTCCCCTATTATTTTTACCTCAACCAATATCCCCCCCAAAAATCACTAATGTCCCTTGAAGAAGTGTGGAGACACCTATATTTCAAAATTCTACCAACATATAACGGGATTTCACCAATTAGTCAAACATGTAACCTTTTTTCTAGAAAGAATATATAATTCTCGTGAACACTAGAAACACCATTGTGGAACTCAGAATCCCAGGGGTGTATAGGGTCATACCTGGAATTTATACACTATATTCTATATTTGATTATTATTTCCAAGATAAAATACCCTAAATAGAAACTTTAGTATGTACATGCTAAAAGACCCTAAACAACAGTGATAGTAGGTCTGATCGTAAAGACCCTAAACTATAGTCATATAAGGTTTGATGTAAAATACCCTAAACTACATAGATAGAAGGTTAGAGCTAAAAGACCATGAACTATAGTGATATATAGTTCAGGATGAAAGACCCAAAACTGCAGTGATATTAGGTTCAAGCTAAAATAACCTAAACTACATCAATAGAAGGTCTGAGCTAAAAGACCTTAAACTACTGCAATAGAAGGTATGTAGTAAAAAGACTTTAAAGTATAGAAAAAATGAAGTATTGTTCTATGAAATACCATAAAATACCGCAATACAATGTTTGAGATAAAATACCCTAAACTAAAACACAAAAATGATTTAGTTTTAAGACCGAAAGAGGCACAAAAACTCATGCATTTAAAACTAGATAAGGGCATACTGGAAAAAATCCATGTATATTCCCAATAATCCTTCCACTATATTATGCTTTAGAAAAAATTAGAGTGATATAAATAAAAATATATATGTCTTTTAAACACCATCATATAGCCTTATCAAAAATAAATCTATGCATGTTAATTTCATAGACTTTAATAAAAGATAGAGAAATCACCACATGGGACATATATTCTACCCTAATTATCATTTTGTGAAGAAGTTAATATCAATATAACTAGAGAAAATAGATTTGTTTGGAATATCATGTTTATAGTAATTAATGTGAATTTATTGAGAAAAATATGTTATGATTTAAATAATCAAATCAATGAATTTAGGTTAACATGATATTTGTCAAAGGATGGGTGTCATTGATGATTTATACCACATCATATCAATTAGATATCATTCCCATCATGAGTGAAAGAAAACTTTAAAATGATATATACAGATCAGAGGATATATTCATTGATGGAACACAAAAGGAGGAATCCTCACATATCAGATTCTCTCCCATGAATATACAAGAAAAGTGAAAATTAAAAAATGAAAAGTATATCATAGAATGTGTTTAGAAAAGTCCTTAGGCTCTGCATAATTCTTCTCCTAGGAGGTAATGGATTGGCATAATTAATTGATAGTTTCGGTCTCCCCCACTAAAACTCATTGAAACTCCTCCTCCTTGGAAACAACATCAATCATATCATTATCTAACTTGTCAAATAGCTTCTATTTCTCTAGTATGATGTTCTACTAAAATATTAAGTGCCATATGAAACTTGGATAAATCTTCTTTAATATTTCTAATTACATATTTGAGATGGTCAACTTCAAACTTCCCAATACTGATCGTCTCTCGGTGGGCTACTGCCTCCAGCACACACTAGGGAGATTTTTTTGTATCCTCTCCCCTATATTGCTTTGCTAATGTGGAAGTATCAATAGCTACCACCATAAATTAAAGGTATAAATTCTTAAATCTCAAAGATATCACCTCATTAACCCATTCATGGAGGGTGATATTGTCAAATCCCTTATAACCAAGGATTGTAAGCATAATGCTAAGGTGACCTAGTTGGTCCTTCATCCCTTATAGATTAGTCTCTTAAAATAAAGTATATATCTCCCTATAAACATTCCATTTCATTGAATAATAATGTGATGAATTATTAAGACCTTGACCTAATCTCATCATGATAATAGGAACATATTCCAAGACTAATTATCCAAGTGAGGTGGTCCTAATAATAGTCTTCGATGAGGAAGGTAGAAAGCCAGACTCTATTTTGGTCAAATCAGTTAGACGAATCCCCATGAAAGTAGGAAAATGAACCTCTAATCATCATAGTGAATGCACTACAACAAGGGGAAGAAGGGTTTATTAGTCAAAGATAAATGATATGATATAACTAGTTAACCAATACAGATACATTCCTTTCTTTATAGCATCAATGGTGATGTCTATTTCCCAAACTCAATCATATAGTGAAGAGGAAATATCCTATTTGAAATAGAGGATTTTTGGCACCTCTAGTGTTTTCCCCTAATACATGTTTTGCTTTTCAGCCTTGAGGGCTCCAAGAACAAAATGTAATTTCTTGCAACACGACACAAAGTGAACAAGGTTTCCAGTTTCTAAATAATTATTCAACTTCTAGAAAACTCACATTAATTAAGGACAACTCATTATTAGAATAGATACGTGTATCATTATCCTCAAAATGAATGTTCTACCATTACATATCAAATGGAACAACCATTGAAACATCCATATAAGTCATCAGATCTAACTGGGTCAGCACATCAAACATTTTTTCCTCTTGATGGGTTAGTCCAAATAGAGAGGGTTATTTTAATGAAACTAAACACTAACTCACATCCTTAAGGAAAGATAAAATCTCCTTTATGTGTTCTTGGAATGGAAATACACATTTTTATAAATCAGGATGTCTTTCTAGAACATCCTAGACTAAGTAATGAATAACAAGTTAGAATTAATTGAATATTATAGAAGATAAGTCTTTGAAAATTAAAAATGTTCCCTTTTCGCTTTCCCATTCCTGGAAGAATCTGTAAAATGAATCAACATAAAGAGAATTAAGTAAGGATCCACAGAAGGTGTCGATACCCCAGGCATCGTTGCAGGAATGGGGATCACTACCCAAATAATTTCCAGTTGACCTAGAGATCCCTCTTCATCGGTCCCCTTTTCACTGCTCGACTTAGTTCCTACAGTCATAACCTTGGGAGAATAGAAGGGGGATTTTAGGATTTTCTGGTATTCCCTGGTCTCCTATTGTGTTAATAAAAAAATGGATGTATATACAATTGTAGTAGCACCATGACCCTTAGAGAATGGAAGTAGGATTATCCTTACAGATTCCATGATAATGGGATGGATCAATTCACCCATTGTAAATTTTAGTGTGCCTCAGACCACCATTAGTTAAACTAAAGGATAATAAAAAACATAACCCTAGACACTTTCCAATATTATGTCAAGGACTGAAGGAAATCCTTACCTCCATAAGCCGATATTTGATTGTAATTCACTATGGATAAGTAACATGGGTGAATCCTTTTTAAGGTAATTCTACCTAGCATAATATACCACATAGATCAGACTTTATGTTCAATGATCTTTTATTAATACAGTACTGAAATTAAATAGGAAGTAACAACATTGTTGAAGCTTTAATCACCAGATCCACACCCACTACTTCCATACTGGTTGTCACTTCTACTGAAATCAAGGGTTATTGTAAGCACCTCACTTACTTTTGAGGTGATTATTGAGCTATTTGTCCTTTTGGTACCATCTATTTTCTAGGCCTAGTATTCAACTTTATAGTTTGTGGTAGTTTTTTTATCTCTATGAACCTGTGTGGATAATTTCCCATTGGGATATTGGTGGATCTAGAACTTAGCATAACCATGGGAAAAACTAATCTATGTGCCATGGGGAGGGAGGTTTATCTCATCCTGAGTCCCCTCCATGGTTAACATTCCCAAAAACTATAAAGAAACCATTGGATTATTTTCATATAGAACATGAATAGGTGGAGTAAACCTCAAATAAAAACATAGGAACTAACATATAAATTAAAAAGTTGTGTAACATTCACAGAGGAGGTACCTATCATTTTGATATAAAATGATTCCCTCATAAAGTGACATCAAATAATCATGGGCCTCAAGGATATAATTACCATTATCAACGATACCCAAAATGGTCAATCTCCCATAGTGTTTGAAGGAAATGTGGTAATAATTAATCAGAAAGGCTCTGGTCTCCTAATAATTTTGTATAATGATTCTTAACCCACTAATACACTAAAAAAATTGATTAAAAGAGACATACGTGATGTTATGGATGTTTTGGTACTCATATCCGCCTAAATGAGCCCCCAACAATCCCCATAACACTTGAAAGGGGCCAACAATTTTATGAGTGGATCTTCTTTTATTAATGGGGTGCATAAGATGATAAAGTTTGACAAAAAATGTGATGTATAACTTGATGTGTTTCCCTCATACAATAGAAATCACCATCAAGAAAGTGTATACCCTAACTATAACCATTTCCATTGTTAAGAGTAAGTAACCACTCTGATACATAGCATTGAAACTGAACAACTAAATGGTGCAGTCAATAACAGAGATCACCTCCCATCCCTATCCATTAAATCTCCCTTCTTTGATTGTAGTCCAATAAGTTCCCTTCGCACCACATGAGTCCTCGTAGGTCAGGCTTTTGGCTTCATAAAGTCTTTCTCAAAATGGAAATTCTTGATAAAGTATCTCCCCCATGTCTTGAAAGGGATATCTACCCTAGGGAGTGGATTAATCTTAATTTCCTTCTCTACATGCCAAATCAACTCTCAGGAAAGAGTAGTAGTACTCCTTATGTTATCTCATGAAAACGGTGGGAGAAAACTCATCATACATAAGTCCCAATATTGGTGCACCACATATTTTCTCAATGTACTATCGACTAATTCCCACATCACTATGAATTAGGTGTAATGTGTCTGTATCAGGACTCTAGTGACTGAATAGTTACAACATCCATCCCTTTTTATAATAGACAATGGTTTGAAATATCAAGATAGACTCATACATCCTGATAATCTTCAGCTAAGTGGAAAACATAGAATTAATCTATTGCATTGAGAAGGGTCAACCCCAGTCCATTCCACAACCACCCTCTAATTGAATGTCCCAGTTGGAAACCCACCCAAATTTTGGTTGTTGGACAACATCCACATTATTAAATGGTATATATAGACATTTGAATAAGTTTTTTTATTTCTCTCATCAAATTATGTAAGAATGGACATCTGTATATTCCCGTCTAAACAATCCCCCATAGCAATGAAATTTCCAAATTGGTTGATGTTCACCCAAAATTTGTTATGGGTTTCTAGAATCCATGATTGAGGCATGATTGATGACCTAGGAGATGTGATAGGAGCTTCACCCATGTGACCAAATCTTTGGAGTGGGAAATATTTTGAAAGGGGATATTCCCCAAGGCTCACTCCCTTTAGGTTTATCAGACTCGTCTGAAATGACTCAACATCACGATGAAATATAGGGTCCACACATTCCAAGATAACATCCCTATGATCTATCACATATTGATCTTATTTCTTTGAAGGATTTTGGGAACCATGATGATATTTAGGAGACATCTACATAAAATCCAGAAGAATATGTCAGACAAGTGAAAATCCCATCAAATTAAAGGCATAACTCTGGCTACCCAATGCACATCACACGGCCCATAATAGGGTTTATGAGTGAATGAATTGATATTGTTCTTTTGAACCACCCCATAAGGATATCATGAAGCATATTAACGTGTAATACATCCTGTAACCACTGAACCCATCATAAGACTTCTGCTCGTGTGACCCAACATGGTCACACAATTATCAAAATAGTCAAGTGGTCATACGATCGATCTAGAAGATCCTATGAAAGCTTCAAGAAAACCATGATGCTAAGGAATATGTACAAGGTTTAACTAATTACTGAATACATATTTTTGGTTGATTCAAACCAAGGGTAGGGTAAATAAATTCTTGCAATGAAATTATCAAAAAACTATCTTGCAAAAGGGTATTGCGATTAGTTCTTATATAAGGTCTTATTAATGGGTCAGGTGATGAAGGAAGATCACAAGACCAATAGAAATTTGGGCTGGATAGTGAATTATTCTCCTTCTATTAGTCTATTTATAGAGTCTTATGTGGAATTCCAAAGGTCACTCTGATGGATCATGCATAGTACATGACCTGTAGAAAATCATAAAGATCCCCTTTTGACAAATCTCTTTATTCCTGAGAAGGTTTCCAAGACACTAATTGATAATGCAGTTGTTTTCAGATGAGCTCCCATAGGTCATGTGAATTTTCAATCGATAGGAACTTTAAAAACAGTCCAAAAATCCCTTTTAAAATAAGGGAAACAATATGCAGAAGGAAGAAGAATTTCATGGTCATTGGTATTCCTGTGACGCACCCCTTAGGTTTACAAGACACCATAAAATCCCTAAAAAATTTCTTATATTATCGCACAAAAGGATAATGACATGCCTCTGACTCCATAGAAAATCAAAGGGGTTGTCCATCACAATGTTTGTGCATCACCACAAGACCCATTGTTTGTCCCACGATGCATCACCATTAGGGAGAGTAATTTTTTTCAACAACACCGATACAAATTCATGAGATCCCCATCCCTTCTAAAATAAATAATGTAATAAATGGGGAATATATGGTATGTTCTTTTGAAGTGAGGATACATTGATCTTCATGAGAAAGGGGTTACGCACCCCAAACAATCATAACTGATCCAGTGGAGGCCCCCTAGACATTTCATCAAAATCATATTGAAACCCTCTTAACAAGATGACTTGGTCTCATGAATAACCTCAGATAAGTCAGCTTTTTCTCTCTGAGAACCCCAGAATAGGTATCTCAGGTCATGATAAATCCATTCAACATGCATATAGATCTCACGAAGGCCCCTAGATATGATTGTATGACATTGAAAATACCCCTTGGCATGTCCATGTGGTCAGACAAGATCTCTATGATTATAGTAGGCCTAACAAAATTGGTCATGGAAGAACATTCCTTGGGTCGCTAAATATCATGTGATGCCCCTGGATAAGCAATGATGGGATCTCAAGAAGAGTGTAAAACCAAATCCCCCAACAAATTTAGCTTGAGTCTACGAGATAAGCACCACATGAGGTGGCGTATAACCTGGGTGGAGAGGGATATGATCCCCTGCCCCATAGCATACATTATGCATCAATTAATCAATATTAAATGGGAGTGTGGAAGTGGATTTCTCGGAGTGACTAATCACACGATTGAAATAGTCTTCCACCAAGTAAAATCTAAGGAATGACTCAAAGGGTTATGCAGGATGCATCGTAACTTCACGTGATCAATAAAGATCACATAAAGAACTTCCGGAATGATGGTCAGATTATGTGAAGTGCGTCATTCATGTCAGATGGGTCACATGAAACCTAGAAGAAGATTGCACTAGAAAATTCTAAAGCACATATCCTATAAAAAACTAGAATAAACAATAATGAATTTGGGGTACATATGCAAAGAACATATACATTGATCCTCATGTTCATCATATGAACTACCCAGGGCATGCAATAGCACCAGGAAATGTTTCACAATTAATGCAATGCTCCATTAACATACTATTTGGTTCATGTATCATCCCTTGGACATTTCAAAGAAAGTCACATGATGACCTCTATGAAATCCACCCAAGTCTCTCAAAACCATTCAGTTTCGCTATCAAGGTCTTGAAATGTCCTCTAGACATGTTACTAAAACTATATGGAGAAACCAGTGGATGTTAGCTAGGTCTCGTGATGGAATCGGGACATGTCTGGTTGTAACATTTTACATCTTCTAGATAAGTCAACCAGTTCATGTGGTGCCCTCTAGACTTGTCAGCTTTGATCTCGTGATGTCCTCTAGACAAGTCATCAATGTTTTTCTACACCCTCTAGACATGTCATTATTGATCATGTGATACACATATGATAAATCATTGAGATTATAATACGTCCTTTGGGTGAGTCAACTAGATCATGTGACTGTCCCTATAGAAGACTATAATACAACCAGAAATGGATAGACATCCTCCGACATGTCAGGCATGAAATCAAGGCATGTTTGGCATACAGTCAAGAAAGCTTGGCAGACAACTAGGCCAAGTCAAGTGGGAATCCAGGACATGATATCATTTAAATCATCCATATATCAGGGAAACCTCAATGTTTATTCAATAATTAGTGGAATGGTATAACTACCTATATATTAGGGAAACCTCAATTTGTAAGCCCCGATCAACTGAACTATGATAATTTTGATTCATGTCATAATCTGTATACATAAGACTCTTTCTTAAGGGATGAATCAAATGAGAATCTACCTCAATATAAGTCTCACTATGTCTCCATAAATTCAACCGTTAGGGCCTAGTCATTTCCATGGGCAGATCATTCTACCTCATCCACTAGTGAACTAATAAGTCAAGTGAACTATATGAACTCTAATTCTTATCATAACTAGTATTCATAGGATTCCTTACTAATGTATTATCTCTCTATTAGTCATCCAAAGGGTTTTCCTGGTACATAAGTCCCACACCCATATGCAGTGAGACTAATTAGTTGTTATCCCTTGTTCCTTACACTGAGCATCATTCTCATAGTTTTAGGGACATGTAATTGTCATCTTATTTGCATCAGTAATATAAACCATATAAGGAAATATTAGTGTGTAATCCTCTATAAGTGACATGATATCCCCCCCATACAAGGGAATATACCTTGCCCTGGTTCCAAAGTGCGTGATCGAACTACAATGAATATTATTCCTTCCATAACAAGGATATATAGGATTCTTCCTTCAGGTTAGTTCTCCAAACCTAGTGTATGAGTGCCCTCATATATTTCTTTTTTCATCATATTAAAATTCATGTTTTTAACAAACTATATGGGTTTTAATTCTTATTACAAATAGGATATGTGGGACACCTCATAGAGGTTCAATCCCATCTTCGACATATTAATCACCTCTCTATATGAAAAAAACCTCAGAGTACCTAGGTATATGGAATGAAATATATATGGGGATACCTATTAGAGGGAAAAGGATTAAAAAACTCATATACATATGCATTAATTCACTAATAAGATTCCCCATTTCATATAAAATCATTTAACCTATGATCATTTTTTAAGGTTACTAGTCTCGTATCTATATTAGGAACAGATTCTCGAACATTTCTTAAATCTATAAAAGAATCTAGGAGTAGAAAACATTCCCCAAAAAGGGTATGATGAGCCTGACCTGCTGTCCTCTCAACCAATATGTGTTTATAAGCATTGTTGGGTATAAAAAACCAAACCACCTCCTACCTTTGGAAAGTATGTATGTTCTCATTTATGAATGTGGGAGCTGTCAAGAGTTTCTATTAGAGATAAATATTGGTAAACTAGACATAAAGCAGTGTACAAGGTATTGACCCCCCCCCAAACACACAAACATGTACAATCAAACCATCAGGACAAACCATCCACATCCTTTTAATAAAGAAAAAGTGGGGAACCCAATGATAAATCATTTAACTACAGTATCTCATTCAAAACATAAAAATGATAGAATTCCCAATTCTCATTGGACTATTTTTTCATGACATATGGGTTCTCATATATTCTTTCTGATGAAACAACAATTTCTAGAGGTATATGGATGATGTAGATAACTGGTGGAGTATAAATCTCATTCTAATGGTGTAATGATGTTGACTTTTTTCATAATGTTTTTAAAGAAAATTTAGTTACAAAATTTTGAGTAAATTTTAATTTTTGGTATTATATTACATTTAATTTATCATTTTGTGTTATTTATTGGATATTTAGGATAAATTGTGATTTTTTATGTTATTAAGTTAGAATTGATGTGAATTTAATGCTTTTATGATCTAGTTTTTGGATTGAGTTTGTTTGGTATGGGAAATATCATTATGGGTGGTGATATAAGAACCACCTAAACTATATTGGATGTATATTATATGTTTAGTGGTTAACCAATAGTTATATAGTAAAGGATTTTCTATAATAACATTGGTTACAATGATAAGAAATCTAGTGGAAGGCCACAAAATTTTTGGTTGCAACCTTAAATATTTTTTCAAAATTCTCATTGATAGAAAAATGGTAATCTATTATTTTACCCATTTAATTATTAACCAACACTCATCTAACTCTAACTTTACTTTAGTATAACTCCCTTAAAGGACTCACCCATTTCTATCCTCAAGTTATCTTCACCTTAGATAAGTATTTTGCATGGTTTTTGTTGGATTTATTTAAGATCAAGCATTGGAAACCTCTCATCAAATTATCTTAATTCTTTTTCTAGTTATTATAATTTTTATTTTCTATAAAGTGGTTCTATGATTTTTTATTTCAATAAAATCATGGTGAAATCAATTTAGACATACTATTATATACTTATTTTTCTTTTGTAATTCCTAAATAAATGATTTAATAACATTTTTAATAGTTTGATAATGTTTTGCTATGTAGTGAATCGAACATTATTTTTTTTATACTCTTAGGAATATTATAATTTTGGAATATTTATATTAATATTTAAAATAAATATGGTGATATTCTAATTTCAGTTTTTCTTAGTTTTTGTTGGTTTTAAATAGTTTAGTTTGGATATCTTAGGATAATGGTTATGTAGTCATGAAATGACGATTTACGATTTTTTAGGGATTTTTTTAGACTTCATAAAATTCCTTCAGGACATTTGGATTTAAAAATATTCCCATATATTATTGTATAGGGTTCTCAAAAAATATAGTGAATTTATAGGGTATTCATGGACTTTGGCTACCAATATTTTTTTAAAAATAAATTATAAATTCCATAGATTTTAATTTTATGATTATGAATTGATGATTTTTAAGAATATCTTAAAATACCAAGAGGAACACTATTCATAGGGTTTTATAAGAAATTAAATAGTATTTTTATGAAAATTCATTTTTTCATTAAACTATTTTCTTATAGCTTATCACAATTATGATTGTATAACATTAACATACCAAATATAATGCCATATTTTGAATATTTATAATTTCTTTTAAGTTTTTATCATTTATTTGTTTATAAGTCCAAATGAACATAAAAATATTTTTTTGTTAGATATTATCATTCCACTTTTATATGACACCAATCCTTGGAATGTTATGGATTTTTGATAGATTTCACAATTGAAATGGTGTTTTCCAAAAATTCTGACTAACCGTTCATCAAATGGAAAATGTAGTCTAGAATATTAATGCCTAAAGAGATTCATATTTTTTAACATAGCCTTACCCTCTTTTTGACGTCCATACTAAATAGATCATTACCACCTACTAGAACATGAATTAGTTATAAGACAATGATCCAAACATATCTATTTTTAAGATTTTCATTAGTTACGAGGTGATTGATGGGATAACTATATGGGAGGGAATAATGTTATTTTTATAAAACAATAGTTTACAATACCCAATAATTTCTAAGATAAAAAATACTTGTTTTCCTAGCATAAAATTTGATCTATTTTTGTATGGTACTAAATTTTACAATGTTTTACTGAAATTCATTTATTAGAAAAGTGGTTGTTGAAACTAACCTTCTTGTATTGTATTTAAACTATAATCTATTTTTGATTATATATAGTTATTCATTGAAATTTAGAAATTTTTTTATATAGTGAATTTTTCAAATTGTATAATTCCAATATGTTATGAATGTTTTTTATAAAAAAAATTTCCTTGAGTTGGGTTTTAAGTATAGAAAACATATTTGGATAGTATAAAAACATCTAAACAGTTGTTTTCACTGAAAATTCAAATAAAATTTTATTTCTTATCTGGTTCACTTCAAGATGGTATTGAACAAGGCCCATGAGATTATCATACTCTTAATTTTATTAACAATAATGATTACTTTTAATTCATTGTGCATTTCATAAGCTCTGCTATGTTTTTTATTAAATCACTTAAGGGTGTTTTTATTTTATAATACAGGTGATGTTTGGATTCTAGTTCATATACGTTTTATGGGTTTAGGATACATGTTTTCATATGTATTTAATTCCATATTCCCTGGTTTTATTAAAATTTGATTTTTTATCTATAGTTATGAGGGATAATATAGAATATTGAATAATTTATATGTACTATGATTTAATAACAATACGAAAGTTATATTTTTATTTTATTATTAAAATTGGTGTTACATAATATTTTGAGAATACTAAAAGTGGTAAAAATTTATATAGAATTTATAGGAACTGTACGAAAGTACATCATGATTACAGTATAGAAATTTGATGACCTCACAATGTTCTGACTATTTATACCACATCCCATATCCCATAGGATGTGTAGATCCATTGAAATAGTATAAAGATTCCCCTTACCATGGTATGGGATTATGACATGACACTAGTAAATGCTGCTTCTATTGGGAATAGGTTTCAAGACCTTCTTTCCTACTACCATGATTTTGAGATTAATCCTAGTCCTGAAGTAGGTATGAGATGTATAGATCCTCTAGATATAGGGGTATAAGTGGTATATCCTTTTATGTGTGTGACTAATGTTTTTTCCTTCTCCATGATATACTGTTTTTCTACCTATAAAATTAATTTATATATATATATATAAATGTGAAATATTGTTTATTCATGAAACTATTTATTTATATTTATTTTTATATTGAAGTATGTTGGTGGTGTCCTACTGAGAAAATATGTGATCTACCATTTCATGAATACTAGAGTGGACATGAGGCTCATGCTATATTTTTGTTACCTTGTAATTATTGGCATGATAAGGTCTTTATTGGTCTGTGGTGACATGGTATTTTTCTCCTCTTGGAGTTTATATCTTGTGAGTAGACTTCATTTGGTTTCTTTGGTATTATTATGAAGAAGGTTAGTAGTGGTTTTCCATAGTAATTATCTTAGATTTTCTTCATGTAGAACCTTTTTCTATGTCATTTAAGTTATAATAGGTCTTTTATTTATGTGAATTTGGATTTTCCTATTTACCATACATTATGGAATTTATAAGGGTTTTAATGATTTGTTGAAAATTATGATAATATCACATAACTATTAGATTGTGTATTTCATTGTTTTTTATTAGAAGATATGAAAATGATGGGTAATGATGAGACACCCCAAAATTTTAAATGTATTTAATTTTAAATAAACATGAACTATTCAATTAGTTTCATTACAATCAACCCCAACTCTAAAAAATCATAACAAACTATACATTTATAATAAAAAAATTTGATTTATAGGTATTAGGTAAAAATTTAAAATTATTAATTATATATATAATGTTTTAGGTTGATAAAAATATATTTCTAAGTACTAAATTGTTTAATAAAATCATTTAATGGTTAAAAGAATTTTTTTCCAAGTTAATGTATTCTTCTGTAGGTTTTGTTTTTTTATTTAAAAAATAACATTAATCCTTAAAGAAAAATTAATTTCCTGGAAATATATTGATAATTTATCTAAATAAATTAATAATAATGCATCCATTTTCTACCTAAATGTTATAATTGAATATAAAATTATTTAAATGTAAAAAAGAGAAAATATTTATAAAACTATTTTTGTGTGCATTGGGTATTTTTATTATAATTTATTAAATATATAATTATTTATTAATTGATTTAAGGAAATTTTTAGATTAAATATTAAATTAAATATTATAACATTAATTTGATATGTTTTACAGGGAAATTAATGATAGTAAATTAACTTCAATGCAAAAAAAATTAATTTCTATCGAAAATAGTTTTTCACTATTTTTTATGGGTTTACATTAAAATTCATTTATTACATTTATAATAATTTTAATTTTATAAAATGAAATAAATATTTTTAACCATAATGCCCAATTTTTTTAATTAGGAAACTTTTATTTTTTTCATTATAAATAATAACATTGGTAAAAAGTCATTTCCAACAATAAGTGTTAAAACAGGTTAAAAGAGTTAAAAATAAGATGATAATAGTTAAAATGAACTGAAGGCTTTTATAAATAATACTGGATCATCTTATGTACACCATATATCATCTTCTCTTCAATTATGAGTTATTTTGGATCCATTTTTCTTGACTAATAAATTAAAACATTTTAGTCATTAGAAACATTTCAAGTGTGTCCAGTCTAGATATTAAAGTACACCACATCTTCTATATTTTACATACATAAATAGTGTTATATATAAACAAATACATACCTAACCTAATTCCTTTCATATCTCCCTAATTATTGGACATTATTGTTTCTCTACTTACCATATTTTCAATCTATAAGGTTTATTGCAAAGGAGTTGTCTCAACAAAGATGAATAACTCTTAACAAACTACTTTTAATTTTTATTATTCTTCCTCCTTTTATAAACATATTAAATCCATAATAAAAGGATAAATATGGTATCATAAATATATTTATATGTTATTTTATTTATTTAAGAACCTATTTCAACCAATTTTAAATCAAATTGGAAAAGAATATATCCCTCATGCGTATGAGTTGACTACCCCCTCCACATAGCGATATGTTTCATTTTCCATAACCTCCTTACAGAAGTAAATATAATGATATATTTAATGATTATATATGATATTTATTTCATAATAATTCATATATAATTATATTATTTTATACTCATTCATACGTGTCTATAAATAGGAAAACAATAATGTTTCTCATTTATATGTGTGGACTACCACCACTATGCAGCGATGTGATGCATTTTTCATCTATGATTTACATAAATAATATAATATTTTATAAGATGAATAAAAATGATAATTATTTAATTATTAATATTATATTGATGATGAAACCATGACCAAGGTGAATGTACCAATAAATCAAACAAAAACATGCATGGAAAATGTAATCGTTGTCACCTGAATATTCATTTTAATGAAGAAGTGATAATAAAATGATAATTGAAAAATATAAATGTATGATACAATGTAAGTGAAGTATGAAAATAAATATAGATATACTTTAATAAATATATATTTATTATAAAGGTTAATTTAATGTGTATGAAGCATGACTTGACATGAGGCAAGATATCTATGTCACAATCCCATTTGATTTTGGAAGTATCTATTGTAAATTTCCATTAAGTGAAAATATATTGATATTATCCTTTGAACCCCATTTATTTTATTCACCCATATTTATTCATAAAATTTTAATGTTTTCATACTATTTTCCTCTTTTTGGTATATAAAATGGTCGAGATAATATTTTAATATATAAGTTGGCCTTATTTCTTATTCAGTCATCAATATTTTTCTTGTATATCCATGATCCTATAAATTGTTTTATGAATATTGTTTTTCTTATTTTTGAAATAAGTTAACAACAAAATATTAATTACATTTTAGATTATTTAATAAGGTTTAAAATGAATATTTTATAAAGAAACTTTTTCAGAACAATTAAATTTGGAATTTTAGAAAAAGTCTAAAATAAATGTTATCTTTTAATTTCTAAGGTATACAAACATTTTAGCACTGTTATAATAGTTATTTTATTAGTGGATTAAGTGATTGTTTTACATTGTTATTTTAAAATAAAATAATTTTCTCTATATTCCTGGAATTTATAGTCAAAATGATATCAAAATAAAATGATATTTTTCTAATTTGGTAAAATAATGGGATGAATGTTTCGAAAATTATTTTTCATCTATTTAAACATCCATTAAGGATTATTATCCCTCACTGGGGATATTATATTTTGATACCATTAAATTTATTTTTATAGATATCTTATTATGATGGTTATTTAATGATGATTATATGAAACTCATTTCTCTCTCGTATGTTAATTATGATATGATGAAACCAATATGAAACCCATTTTTTAATTGGTTATTCCATGATGAATTCATAGATATATTATGAAACCCATTTATTTTCCATAATATATAAAATTATTAAATGATGAATGATTTATTATTTTGTGGAACTTATATGTATGGTTCTCATTATGAGATGTGTGAGTCAGAAATTAAATAGAACTACAATGAATTTGGTAAAAATGATATATCAAGAGATAATGAAGTTTATAATAGTGATATAACTCAATTCCGTAAGGGAATATGTCTAGTAATATTGTCTTGGGAGTGATTATTGATAATGAAATTTAGTAAATAAGGAATTATCCCAGTCCATTATGATAGTATTTGATGTCATCCTTAACTAAGGAAATAATTTTATATAATTATGTTTATAGAAAAAATTGTGTCTTATGCATATGATATGTTCTCAAGCATCATTATTTTTTATTTAGGATTCTACACACTTATGACATAGGAATTTTACTTAGGAAAAACCCATAATTCATGATTTATGTGTAATTACTTTTCAAGTATTGGATATGATTATTATAATTTATGATCATGTTACCATAACCCTATTCCTATATTATGCTCACTTATGATCACTGATTGGTATATCTTATTTTTACTATTGCTAATCATTTGAGCTAAACATATCGTAGGATTCTTTTCCATGTGTTATAATGAAATGTTTAACTTTGGTTGCCTCTATGAAGTATACAATGTGGGAAGACCTTTGTTAGAGATGTTGAAGATTAGTCATTAAATAAGATGATTAATTGTAAAGTATCCCAAGACACTAAACCATAATGGTTATTGGTAATGTATTATTATAAAAGGTATTGAAAATTCATCTAAAATGATGTGATATATTTGTATTTCATTCTTGGGTCACCAAAGTTGGTATTAGAGGATTTTTTTATTTTTAGAGATAAGGATTAGAAAAAATTGATGAAAACAACTTGAATAAGCCTAAAAATAGGATAACATCCTAAATATTTGTTAAAGTTGAATTTGAATGATTTTTATATAAAATAAATCCCTTTCATGATAATTAATAGTTTCTATAGTTATGTCAAATATCAACAAAGGGGTAACAACTTGGAAAGAGGTAGAATCAGAATTAAATCATTCGTCACTGGTGCATAATGAGTTTTCCAAGGACTATATACTAGGATTGACACTCCTAAGGTATTTTCTTATGTTAATTCACGTTGTCTTTATGAACCATTATGAATGATTTAAATTTATACTGACCATGAATGACCTAGGTTTAACTTATGTTGTCAAATATTGAAAATAATGTGTCATCACATAGATATCATATTATTTATTTTTTGTGATGAAATTATTACTAACTATGATTTCTGGTCTTAGAAAATAGATAGAACTTGTTGGAATGTTATTAATATGGAGTCTAATTGTAAATACAATGACTGTACTCATTAGAAACCAAATTTAATTTTAGTTGGGATGAGAAATCATATTTCTAATCTCACTCTATTAATTAAATCCATGAATTGTTACATGAATCATGCTAAATAAAAAGGATCAAATGAAGGAAAATATTACTATTGATTATTTTATATAAAAACAATCACATTTTAGTAGTGGTTACTCAAATCGACTTATTTTGAGTAATGGATTAATTATACAAAAAATGTTTTCTCTATTCTATTATTATTAGACAATTATAAGGTAATTTTAGTTATGTATCATTTGGAAGGTTATGTTGACCAATGATGGAATCAATTTAAGAATATAGAGAATGAGAGGGAATCCATTAGTACCTATATGTAAAATTTTAGTATATATAGAAGGAATGATTTTAGTTTTATCATAAATTCTAAAATAAAGTATGACCAAATATTTATTTTATTAAGTCCAATCCTACAAAATCATTTATATATAAGATAATTTGATAGATATAAAGAAATATTTTTATGTTCCTTCAAGCTATAAATAAAAATTTGAGACTCATATTATTTTCATGGTTTTGGGGAACAATGCAAAATATTGAAGTTTAAAGAAATTTTAATAATAAAACCCCTGGAGGAGATACATTTAATCTTTATTTATGTTAGAAATGTTGAATGGGATAGGGATTAAATTTCTTTATTGTTAATAGTAAATGTTTTATGTTTGTAAAAGAAGGTCATTGATTAAAATAATATCAATGTTATGTTAATAGGGCAGTATATGAATGTATTGATGAAATTATAATGAAATATTACACCCATAGTCTAATTATATTATTATAGAGTGTGTGTACATTATACCAAACATTGCATGAATATAATGGTTAAAAATTATTATCAATGTTAGCAACCTATTAAGCCCATAGATTAAGCAGTATTTCATGTGATCCGAATCATTAAAGTGGTTCATAAGAACATGTTGGTGAATGGTACTCCTAATAATCAATCTATTACTCTAAATTTTTAATTTGATTCTAGATATATCCACTTTTTATAACTGAATAATTTTTTGTGGTATCATGCGCCCACCTCAATTATTATATTTTTAGTTAGAAATAAAAAATCATAATTTTATGATGATAACATCTCAATTCCATTCCTCATATTCTATTAAAATGTGTGGGAATGTTCTTACTATAAATTTTATGATTTTACCTCAAGTTGAATTTGATGTGATTGCGAGAATGGATCAGATATATCTATATACAGACCATATAAATTACTAAGTAGGTAAATCAATGCTTGACATTATATATCAAACTACGATCCTATTTCAATCTGGGGTAGAATATTAAATTCCAATTGATGTTACTTCTATTATGTAGTCCTTAATTTCTATTCATGAGAGATATTTAGCCCAAATTCTTGGGGAGAAACTCAAAAAAAACATTAATGTTTTATAATACTATGCTGATGTACTTCATGAAGAATATCCCAGTATTCCCTAGAATAATTAATTTGAGTTTTAAAGATAAATTATACCTAGTATTAAACTATTTTCAAAAATTTCATATAGAATAGCCATATTCGAATTTTAGGAATTGAGGAAGAAGATTCAAGAGAATCTTGATATAGGATTTATACCCCTACGTGTGTCATTATGAGGTGTACTAAATATGTTTTTTTGATTAAGGATGGTCTATTGTTTATTTCAATTATTTTTGAGATCTTATCAATATCACATTCAAGAACAAGTATCCTCTACATCATATAGATGATTTTTTTTATAAACTACATAGATATAAATATTTTCAAATATTGACATTTGTTCTAGATATCATAAATTAAGGGTCATGAAGTAAGATATAATGATTTAAACCACTCATATTAGGTATGGTCATTATGAGTTTATGGTAATTAAATATTAACATACAAATTACATAACTATAATCAGGGATCAAATTAATTGAGTGTTTAGATATTACCTTGTTCTATTTTTAGAAGTATTTATATATGATATTTTCATATATTACAAGAGTAAGGAAGACTATAAAGATCACCAAAGGTTTGTACTGAAGTCCTTAAGTATAAAGAATCTAACCCAAGAAATTATAAAGTGTGAATTTTGGTTATCGAAAGTATCATTCGTGGGACTTATATTCTCAAGAGAGGGTATATCATTGGATATTTCAAAAATGGAAGTTGTTGATAAATATACTAGACTAACCATGATAAAAAATATTCTTCAATTTATTGGGTTGGTTGTATACTACCATAAAATTTTGAGGGATTTTAAAAATCTATATAATCTAATAATAATTTTGAATTAAAAGAGAACAAAGATTCATTGGATAAATTAATGTGATGAAAATTTCATGGAACTAAAATGAAGGTTAGTCAATGATGTTTTACATACACTACCCTATAGTTTATAAGTTTTTCTTATTGTTAGTGATGAATCAAAGTAAGGGTAAGGATGTTTCCTCAAGAATAATGATATAGAGATATTTTATGCCTTGTGATAATTTAAAAATCATGAGATGGATTGCCTAAATTATTTTTTAGAGATATAATAGTGATTTTTTCAATAAATATATGTATTCATTATCTTTATGCTGAAATAAGAGATATATATATACTAATTATAGAGATTTATGTATATAAAAACATATAATGTTTTCAGTATGAACCAAATGAGATGTCTAGAATTGATTAATGATTATGAATACTCAACACACAAAAACTCTAGGAAATCAAACAATGTGGTTGACCCTATAATTTATAATGATCATGCTAGTATTTTTATAATGAGGATTTAAAAAGATCCAATATTTTTTCATTAAAATAAAACTGATATTGAAATCATATGGAAAGGGGGTTGATAATATATTTCACAGATTAATTTTTATACATCCATCCATATAATGATTTAATACACGCATAATGAGGATGTAAAAATAAATATAGAGAGAAATTTCATGGAGTTCAACCATGATTAGGATGGATTTATAAGGTTAAGGAATTTATCATGTTACCCATCAATACCATAACTGATGAAGGAGTTGTTGGATGAATCTCATAATTAATCAATATCTATTCATCCCATAACTATAGAGATGTATATAGATCTAATAGAGTATTTATGTGGGATAATGTGACAAAGGATATTGTTACGTGTGTGTATCTTGATGTATGGTATATAAGAATTTTAAGGTTAGGGGATATAATTCTAATGTCATTTTAAAATAATTAATCATACTATAATGGAAATGGAAAAAATCACAATAGATTATGTCATTGGAATCCCCAAAAAATATAAAGGTCATAATGGTATTTGGGTTATATTCTATGTCCTTACTAAGTTAAAAAAATTCATTAAAATCAGAGAATATTTATCTCTATATCTTATTTCCATGAAATATTGTAAATATTTGGTGAGATTCCATAGAGTACAACATTCAGTTGTATCTAATGAGGATCTATGGGTTACATCAATGTAATGGAGAAGGCATCAACTATAATTGAATACAATTCTCATATATAGCACTATATAGAATCCTTAGATATATTTTTAGTTTAATAGGACCATTCCAACCCATATGATATGTTGAGATCATATTATCTTTATTTTAAAGGTGTTTTGTATCAACAAAATTTTCTAGTTCATTATTTATTAAACAAAATATTTCTCTCAAAAATTATGATGACTCCTTATGACTCCATATATGTTAGGAAATGAAAATCGTCAATGTTATGAGATGATTTTAGAGAAATAAATCTTTTAGGACCTGGTCTAGCTGAGGAAATCAATGATAATGTTTGATCCATTCACATTATATCGAGTTATCTCAAAGTCGAATAAAGATTCATTCTATCAACCGTTTTTTAGATCTATAATCAAGGTTCTTGAAAATGTATTACTATTAATATCCCCATAGAATAGTTTTATGATATTATGAAATAAGAGAAAATTTATCCCTCAATATATCATCCTTGTTCATATTCTTTATTATATTATGGTGGGTCTTTATCACTTGGTTTTCCTACTGAACCTATCCCAAGTTCATGATGTGTTCAATATATGTCATGTAAAAAATTGAATTCATGATCATTCATATGTACAAAAATCTGGGTTTATTTCACAGAATGAGGATCTTCCCTTCAAATAGCTATATGTATAAATCTTTTATTGAATAGATAAAGACATATGGGACAAGACTACTCACCTGGTTAAAGTTCGTTGGTGGAATAAAAAATTAAAGGAAGATACATGGGAACCTAATGATATGTTAAAATAAATATATTCAGATTATTTTGTATTACATTCATGGAATTTTAATGATTAAATTCATTTGAATAGGGGTAGAGTGTAACACACTAAAACTCTTAATGTATTTCCTCTAAAATTCACATGATCTATTTGATAACTATCTTTAGACGCATCCCCTGAGTCTAAATGAAAAATTATACTATATACCTTCATAATGAAGTAATTGGATTTTATTTCACTAACAGTATTAAAAAAGTTATAATATATATTTTTTTAGGGTTATAAAAATGCATCGGTAAGAACTGAATTTTTTAATAAAACCATTTATTGACTAGAACCCTATTTTCGAAGAAATATATTCTACTATATGCAAAGTTATTTTATCTAAAAAATTATTAATCACATATAAAAACATATTTTAATAAAATATATTTATAATTTATTTTAATAAATTAATAATAATCCACAAATCAGTAATCTATAGTTTGGGAATGAAGATAAAATCATTTAAAACTTAAAAAGAGTTATTTTTTTAAAATGTTTTTATGTGCACATAGTTTTTTTATCATAATAAATTAATTAAATAGTTATTGATTAATTTTTATAACTATGTAGATATATTATATATTAAATAAAAAATATTAACATTCATTTGATTGCTTTTACTATTTATGGAATGAAATTAAATTCATTTTTATGCATATAAGTTCTTTTTTTGGAAAAACTTTTATCATCGCGTTTTGTTGGTTTATTTTAAAATTAATTTACTCCAATTAAAGAATTTTAATTTTATAAAATCGAATCCATATTTTTTTTGTAAAATATCAACATTTTGTAATGATTTTACTATCAATTTTTCTCATCATGAATAGTAACTTCTTTAAAAAAATAGTTAAGACGTTAAGAGTTAAAACGGTTTAAGAGGGTTAAAACTAAAATGATAAGTGATAAAAGAAAAAAACATTTTTAAATAATATTTTCTAGATCTATTATGACCATTTATCATATATTATTTGATTATGAGCCTTTTTTAACCATTTTTCTTATTTAAAACATTTATATATTTGAATCTTTTGAAAAATTACATCTTTCTCATCTCCATAACTTATAAAAAGAGATAGCATATCCTATCTTTTATACACATCAAAAAAATATTATATTATCCATGAACTCACTATATTCATTTATATAATCCACCACCATGTCCTAGAGTTTATTTTTTTATCACAATTTTATCCTTTTAAGGTTTCAGGTGTATGTCAATAGAAGATTTTCAATAAAGAGATATAACTCTTAAGAGAGTCTTTCCAAGTTTATATCTTCTTCCACCTTCTATAAACCTATTATATCAATTATAACATGATTAATATAATTTCATAAATATACTAATATGCTATTATGATTATGGAACAACCATTTTCTACCTCAATTCTATTAAATAAGAAATTAATGTATTGCTTATGTGTATGTGTGGACTACCACCTCCATATAGAGATAAAATAAATTTTAGATCACTAACTCACACAAATAATTATAATTATGGAATTAATGTTACTATATTATATTTATGAAATAATTATTATTGTAAAATTATATGATCTTATCTACCTTCTTACTCTTCAATCAATAGGAAAATGACAATGTCCCTTGTTCATACGTCTGGACTACTACCTCCAGGAAGTGATTTGATTTTTTATCATTTATTTATATTAATATTTATAATAGTATATATAATTAAAAATATTATACTTTTTTCATGATTAATATTCAAAATATGATGAATCCACGACCAATGATCATGTACTGGAACCAAAAAACTGAAACATACATAGAAAACATACTAGTTTTCACTCTGATGTACATTTTAATGAAGAAATTATTAATAAATAGATAATTGGAATTTATAAAAGAATTTTATGTATGAATTATTATTTTTAATATAATTATAATAAATCTATATTTATTATATGTTATATTTTAACATGTATGAAGCGTCAAGAGACATGTGATAATGAATTTATTTTACAATATCATTTCATTACGGGATTGTCTATGATAACATTATATCGAATGAGATTATATAGTTCTTATCTTTTATATTTAATATATTTTATTATCATTTTTTATTACGATATTTTTATGAATTACTATCACTTTCCTCTCTCTGGTACTTCAAATGATGCAAAAAAACGTTAAGTAAAATTGAACTTATTTCAACATTTGTTGTCTAACTTTTTATTTCATATCCATGCCTAAAAATATTTATGATTATTTTTACCAATATTTATTATGTTATAAAACACACGTCTTCAATAATATTTAAATTATTTAAAAACATTAAATATGAATTCTTATGAAGAAATTGTCTACAAACAAGTGGTTTTTGAATTTTTAAAACATTGAAAAGAATGTTCCCTTTTTAATATATATGGTATGAATTAATTTAACTACTATAATGAATGTTTTTTTCTATAAAAATTACTTTATAATTGTCCATGTTTATGTTCACATAAAATAATTTATCAATATTTTGGGAATTTTTAGTTAAAATTTATTCAAATAAATAAATACTTTTTCATATTTTCAATGAATGTTTTCATTGTTATTTTGAAGGTATTTATAATCTATATAATCATACTTTAAAAACTATAATTATTCAATAGTTATATGATCTTATTATACCATAATATTTATTTTCTTATCTATATTATAATGATGAGTTTTTATGTATAATTATAAGAAACATATTTATTTCTCATGGGTTAATTATATTATGGTGAAACCTTTGTAAACCCCATGTTTACCATGGGTTATTCTATGAGGAAATGAAGGAATTTTTATAATGCATGTTGCCTATACATGTGTTATTATATGATGAATGGATTAATGTATCCTAAAATTATAGCACATATAAGTATGGTTTTATTATGATATGGCTGGGTATGTAATTATATATCCCTATAATGCATTGTCTAAAGAATGATATATCATGAGATAAAAAAGGCTGGAATGGGGAGTAAACATAGTTTAATAAGTGACTCTATAAAATAATATAGAATTTAGAATGAAACTTTCTAATAAAATGATAGAATGGGGAGTGATCATTGTACACTATGATAGTCTTGGCGGTGAACCTTAACTAAGGAGATAATTATCTATGATTTTATATAAGCCAAAAACATATATCATATGCTTATGATATGTTCTCATGTATCATGATTTATTTTTGATAATTAAAAAAACTTATGACTTACGTATTATATTTTGAGAAAAATATATTTCATTATTTAGAATTAATAATGTCTTACTAATTAGGTATGATTATTTTATATTAATATTACATTATCATACCCTTATTCTTATCTTATGTTCGTTTGTGATCATTGATTGATATCTCTTATATTATTCATTACTGAGCATCAATATTACCATTCTTATTTTTCCTTTCCCTAGGTTATTAAGAATTGTATTAAGGTGGGTATGTCTATGATGTGTACTATGTGGTAATATATTGGTTAGATATGTTGAAGATATTTCATGAAATGATAATTTAACAGACCTTGTCTCCAAAGACATTAAACTTTTACAGTCCTTAGGTGTGTTTATAATAAATATTATTCAATATTCATCTAATATGATGTAATAATTTTGAATGACATGATTGGTTCACCTCAAATTTCATTTTTTGATACTATTTTCCATCAACCATAGGGATCATGTCATTTCTATTGTTGAACTCTTTTCTTACTTACCTAATATTAATGGGGAAAAATGCAACACAATTATGTTGTATTTGTCACGACCCGTCCTCGGGGCCCGTGCCGTGACTACCCCAAGCCCGCCTTCCATAGGCCAGGGGCTAGCGACTAGCACCAAGGAGTAAATCCCGGTAAAGGGAAATCATTGCCTTTATAAAGTAAACCACAACACCACAGAGCAAGAAAGCAGTAGAAGTAAACACTATGTAAAACTGAGTACAATAGCAAGTGTGGAAAATTAAGTGGGCCAGTATACAAACCTAAACTGAAAGTAAAGTACAACTGGAAAGGGAAAATAGCAACTGAAACTAAGCCACAACATCGAGCCGTCCACTGGAAGTCCCACCTGAAGGGTGGGTACAGATAGCTTCCACAGCTCCTCGGTCCAGCCGTCCGCTCCGAGTACATCCCGCCCAGTGGTCCACCCCCAGGTACCGTCCTGCTCCGCAAGCCTCAACCACGATCAGCGTTGTCCGTCGTCTGCAACCAACACAACGTAGTGCAGGCATAGCCCGTGCAGGGGTGAGTATAAGCTACTCATTAGGGACCCCAAGACCCCCAAAGGTCTCCCATAATCCACAAAGGATAAACCACAAAGGAGAGATACAACCACGAAGTAACATCCGACACCGCTTTGGTATATGCCCATACATATACCTAAGTCATCAATTCTCGTTCGACTCCAACATCCGAGCCCAAGTACAACCCAGTCCACACAGGAAAGAAAAACATTTTTTTAAAGTGGGTTCTGGTCAAAAAACCAGAACATATAGATTTATTAAAAAAGAAAGAGTCACAAACAAGTTACATCAGACGGAAAGAGGGAAATTTTGTAGAGTCCTTAACAAAAACAGGAATTAGCTCTGGCAGGAGTTCATTCTTCCAAGTGATCTCATGAGAGACTCCCAAGTTGGAAAGCCCATCAACGATCATATTAGCCTCCCGATAGGTATGAGTGGCCATAAAGTTGAGGTCGTTGAGCGCAATGATGCAATCCATCCATCTGGGGGTGAGAGACCATTCCAGATGAACATCACCTTTCCAGATGGCTTGTACAATAGTAGTGGAGTCGCTCTCGATCCAGATATTCTTCCAGTTAAAAATCTTTGCATAGGAGACGGCATGAATGGTAGCAAGCATTTCGACCTCTAGCGCAGAAGCATTTCCGCAACTTCTAAAGAAACATCCGAGGATTCGGTCCTGATGGTCTCTGAAAATTCCTTCGCAACCAGCAAGACCAGGATTTCCTTTTGAAGCTCCGTCCACATTTACCTTAATCCATCCGGGAAGAGGTTGCTTCCAGAAGACTTCAACAGGGTAGTGAGGCTTCGAGAAGATACATTTGATTCCAATTCAGCGAAGGGTTTTAAAATCTGTGACAGAATTGTCACAAAAATCTTTTTGGATCATAGCTTCTTCCTTTATAGCCAGGAGAATCCTTAATTTTCCTGTATTAAGATTAAAAGAGTTATTGTTGAAAAAGGAGTCATTTCTACCATACCATAGAGTATGCATAAGCTCCACAACAGCCGTCAGAAAGAGATTCTTGATTTGGGGAGATCTTGGGAAATCCAACACTCTTTTCAGTTGAGAGAAAATAAAAGAATCTAAGAGCCACTTGCATCCAAAAAGGTCAAAGATGTAATTCCAAAGGGCCATATCAGTGTCACAAGATTAAAAAAGATGATTGATGTCCTCGCGATGATGGTTGCATAATTTACATTTAGAGCAAAGATTAAAGCCATAAGATTGCAAGCAAACATCAGTTGGAATTTTTTGATGCGCAATACGCCACATAAGAGTGAGACAAGAAGGCTTGATCCAGGCTTTATTGAATTTGGACACCCAAATAAAAGTTTCATCCTCATTAGGGAAGTGATAGCGATAAAATTTTTTAGAATCTAAAAGTCCATTGTGAGCAGGTTCCCAAACAAGGAGATCTTCATTGGAAGTGAAATAATAATTATCCACAATCCCCTTGATATGATTCAGAAGTTGAGGATCAGGGGAATTGATAATCTCCCTAATAGAGAAATTTGGGGGATTAGGGGAAAAGGTATTAGGCATATCAGAAATAAGAGGGTGGCCAGTCCAGTTATCAAACCATAAATTTAAAGAAGAATTTTTACTAACAATCCATCTAGAATTTTCCATGATAGAGTGAAAAGAAGCTTTAATCGAAGGCCAGATAGAAGAAGTCATGTAATTAGAAGAACCAGACTTCAACTTATCAAGGAATCGATTTTTAAGGAATCTCATGGAAAAGGAGTTATTATGGATAAGGGACCATGTGAGTTTGGCCTTAAGGGCCTCATTAAAAATTTTAAGATTCTTAATACCGATTTTTCCATTTTCAATAGGTTTACAGTAAGTGGCCCAAGAAACCGTAACCAATTTCCTTTCCAGAGCACTTCCACTCCAGATGAAATTTCTTATAGCTGTATTGAGCCTTTTTATCAGCCCCAAAGGCCATTTGTAGACCATCATGGAGTAGACTAGCTTAGAGACAATCTTGGATTTAACAAGGCAAATTCTTCCAGCCATTGAAAGGGATTTACCTTTCCAGGAAGAAAATTGATTTAGAACTTGATCAACGATACTAATAAAATAACAATCCTTGGGTCGACCCCAGAAAAGGGGAACACCCAGATAAGTAAAAGGGAGGGATACTTCCTTAACCCCTAAGACATTGGAGATATGAGTTTTCCTATTCGAGGGGAAGTTTTTACCAAAGTAAATAAAAGATTTTTGCCAATTAATGCATTGGACAGAAACCTCCTCATAATGAGCAATGATGGATTTAAGGTTGTTAATATTTCGTTTGTCTCCCTGAAGAAAGAAAATAATATCATCGGCATAGAGCAGGTGAGAGGGGGCATGAAGATTTCTAGAATCAATGATAAGTTTGATTCGGCCTCCCGCAAGATTGAGCGAGAGAAGTCTACTAAGATAGTCTTCAGCAATAGAAAAAATGATAGCAGAAAGCGGGTCTCCTTGCCTAACGCCTTTGGAGCATTTGAAATAACCCCTAGGTGAGCCCTTAATAAGAACATAGATATTGGATGAGTTGAAAATGATTTTGATTTTATTGATAAAGGAATCATTGAAGCCAAAACTAGAGAGGACCTTAAAAATAAAGGTCCAGTCAATCGTATCGAAGGCCTTAGTGATGTCCAGCATAAGAGAAATATTCCCACCTCTAGTTTTTCTGTTCAATAAATTGGTAGATTCCGAGGCGAGGCAAATTAAATCTTGTATAGATCGAACTTTAATGAAACAAAACTGGTTCTAGGAGACAATTTTGTTTCTACTATTAGAGAGCCTATTAGAAAGAATCTTAGTAATAATTTTAAAGAGAGAATTTAAGAGGGCAATGGGTCGGAAGAGATGAATTTCATCAGCATTGTCAACTTTAGGAATTACAGTGAGTAATTGAGAGTTTAGAGCATGAGGGAGAACCCCTTTTTCAAATAAAGATTTAACTAAATTACAGACATCATTTTGAAGGACATCCCAATGTTTTTGATAGAAGCCATTGTTGAAGCCATCGGGGCCCGGGGCACTGTTTGGATTTAAACCAAAGACAATTTCCTTAATCTCAGAATCAAGAGGGGTGCAGTTGAGCAGACAATTATCCTCAGAAGTAACCAAAGAAGGAATAATGTTTGGAAGGATATCTTTTTTGATGTTAGGACCATTGAGAATGTCAGTGAAGTAGGAAACAACATGATTAGCAATCTGTTCCTCAGAATCAATTATATTACCCTAAACTCTTAAGCGAGATAGAGGCTTACAAGCTTTCCTAATTCATTGAAGAGTGTTGTAAAATTTGGTGTTTCTATCCCCATCATTGAGCCATTTAGTTTTGAAAATTTTCTTCTTTAAGTTATCCTTAAAGTTTAGAAGAGATATCAATTTGGAAGAGATGTTGATTTCATCCTGTGGGTCAGAATTGAAACTGAAAGAAGTGTTATTAATTTGAATGAGAGACAAATCATTTTCTAAATATTGGATATCTTTGTCAATTAAAGCAGTTTTATTAGAACACCATTTTTTAGAATGCTTTTAAGATTTTTCAACTTAGTGGTGCACGCAAAGGTATCCTTGTGATTGCCCATATTAGTACATGAAGAATTGATAAGAGAGACACAATCCGGGTCCAAAGACCAGGCCAAATTAAATCTGAAAGGAAATGAAGGTTTCCAAGAGTTTTGAGGAAAGCTGAATAAGATCAGATGATGATCAGAAGCAAGTTTAGTAAGGGTGGCACACAAGATCTGGTTATAATTATCAAGCACAAACTCGTTAGTGAAAGCTCTATCAAGTTTACTCGCCACCATGCGATTGTAGTGGTGTCTGTACCAAGTGAATTGAGCACCAGTAAGGTTAATCTCAATGAGATTATTGCCCTCAATGGCAGCTTTGAATTCTCTGGCGGAGATAGAGGAGAAGGAGTGGCCAATTTTTTCAGAGGGTGAAAAAATAGAGTTAAAGTCCCCAACCAAAACCCAGGGATCATGAATCTTGGTATTGATGTCAGAAATCTCCTTCCAAAGAGATATTCTATCAAGGTAATTAGTTTTGGCATAAACAAAGGTATTGTAGATGTGAGTGCTATCAAGGAAATAATCACACGTCAAAGCTTGAGCAGAGAGACTAAAAATGTTGACATTTTGCAGAGAGGAGTGATAGAAAATCCAAAGAGAATCCACATAACCATTATTACAAGCACCTAAGAAAGAGAAACCAAGGTTACACAGATGCATGGATTTGGGAACAAAATTAACTTTAGGTTCAGCAATGGCAATCAGCATAGGACGGTGGGTAAAAATAAAACGCTTCAAAACATTAAGAGTTCCAGGGTTTGAAATCCCCTGACAATTCCAGTAGAGAATATGCATTATTATTTACTCTTTGGGATTGAACCCCCTTTCTTTTTACTACCAGCACATTGACCCCTAGTTTTCCTAGGGGAAGTGGTTTGATTAAGGGGACAAATTTTATCCTCTTTGGCCTTAGGATTGGCAGTGTTACATCCTGCCTTAAGTTCAGAATAAGTCAAGACACCTACAGGATTAATAACTGAAACTAGGTTTACAGGACCCAAGTGAGAATCTGAATTAGCCACCAAAGCAGGGGGATTACCATCCAAAATAGAGATCCCCTGATGAAGGGTCACCAAATCAGGATCTCGTTCTGTTTCAGAAGGCTCAGAGGTTGATGGATTCACATGAACCACAATATTGGATGAATTCTGCATGGGAACAGTGATGGAACAATCTGCAGATGAGGCAGGTTGGTTACCAGGAATAGCAGACTGGACAACTGAGGAGGAAGGAATGTTTTTGGCCAATGACTCAGAGGAAACAACACCAGGTGATGGAGAGACCTGCCTGATGCATGCTATCTTTTCAGAAGAGCCTGAGTCTTGAAAACATGCAGGTGAACTTCCTCACACAGAATAAGGAAGAGGGGGTTTTCCCTGGGTTCCAGAAGGTGATCCAACCATACAGTTGTTCAAAGAAGACTCACCCTTATGAGTCTATGAAATGGGAACAAGAGGAAGATCTTCAGGAATAGAGACAAGTCCCAAAATTAAGGAGGAATCAAGGTCAGCTTGAGACCCAGTCAAGGGGGAATGATTAAACAGAATATCAAAATTTTCTAGATTTTCTTTGATGGATTGATCTTGTAAATCCTGCTCATGTTGTTCCACCTAGTCAGCCCAGGTTACCCAAGGTTCTTTTGGGGTTTTAGGAATCCACTTTCCAGGTTTGGCTTGTGAACAGGAATGCAAAACGTAAATCCACACAGGATAGCACAACACAATCCACATAGGAAAGCAAAACGTAAATCCACACAGGATAACACAACACAATCCACATAGGAAAGAAAAACAGGATTCAGCTCACACGGGTATACTTCTTCGTATGACGATTGAGATGATCAGATATTGCCACTGATTCATCTAAGCCATCGGCCCCACAATGGATCGATAGGTACTAACCCCCGCAATGACCCACAAAGGATCTGACCCACACATGATCGATAGGTAACTAACCCCCACAAAGACACACACAGGATCGGACCCACACAGGATCTGTAGGCGCTAGCTCACACAGAACCGCTGAGCGCTAACCCACATAGGATCGAACCCACACAGGATCGGTAGCACTGATACACGTAGGATCGCTGAGTGCTGTAGTCGTCGCCGTCGAACCCACTGAGGATCTCCGTACAATCGTCATCGTCGTCACAGTCGCAAACGCAGCCAGCTCTAGGGTTCCCGCACACGGCAAGCTCGTTCGGGAGGGTCCACTCCATGAGCCGAGAGGCTGATACATCAACTGACACATAGTCCAGAGTTAATGTATCCAAAAGTTCCGTACCGTTAATAGGAACTCAACGTCGCAGACGACGCGTCAATCGGATGCCCGGTCGGAGAGTTATTGGCTTTTTCATCCCAGGGGCCCGGTTGGTTTTTAAGGCAAAACCAACCCGACCGTACTCCACCTGCGTCCAAACCTTGTGCGGAGTAAGCCAAAAGATCCATCTCACTAAGAGGAATCCAACAAAGTCGACAGCACGCCAATCAGACGTCCAGAGCTTAAGATATGAGCGTTTTTTCTCCAAGGGCCCAGTTAGTTTCATGTACGAACCAACCCGTCCGAACCCAAAGTATTCCGAAACCTTGAGCGCGATATACTGAAACGACCGGCTCGATCCAGAGATCGCAGCGCCGCTGACAGCGCGTCGATCGGAGGTCCGTAGCCCTAGATATGGGAAAAAGAGCAAAAAGGTTCCGAAAACAGGGGTTTCGGGCCCGGACCGACTCGGACCGAGACCCCCTGGGTCGGCCCGGCTGGGCGGCGACCCGGCGCGCTGGCGCGCGACGGCAGCTGGCTCGGCCGAACAGCCGAGCCGTTTGGCTTTTGCGGGGGGGGGGGGGGGGGGGGGGCGTGATTTGAAACCCCGACCCCCTTAATGGGGGCTGCTAGCTTGGCCGGCCGGGTGTTTGAACCCCCGGCTTCCCTCCTGTCCGACCGGCCCGCCCCGGCCGGCCGGTTTCTGCCGCCACGGGACCGGCGTCGGCCGGTCCCCTCCCTGCTCCGACACCGGCAGCCCGGAACCGGCCGCCGGTCACCCTGCTCCGCCGCGGCCCGAAACCGGCCGCGACTTGGTTAGTCCGGCGCGACGGTGCCACGCCCCTCCGCCGCGCCCCCGCTTCGGCTGCGGTGTCTTTGGTTTTCTCCGACGCGGCACGACAGCGTCACGTCCTTGTTTTATTTCACGACACGGCGCGACGGCACCACGCATTCTTTGCCGCATGATTCCGCATGGTGCGTCAGCACCACGCCATTCTGTTCCAATCCACAATAGAACCAACAAGGATAAAGGAGGTGGGTCGGCCGTGTTTGTGCGGTCCGACCCCCCTCTCGTTAATCGATAGCATTTGGTCATATTACACGAAGAACGTCAAAATAATATTCACGAACAAAATAAAAATAAACAAACCCCTACCTCGAGCGTAGCATGAACGGAGGTTCATCGAACGAGGATTCGTCGCGGAAAAAGACGTCGCAGAAGGAGATGTTGCGGAAGGAGACGTCGCGGATGAATACGTTGTGGAAGAACCATCACGGTCTATGGCATCGCGTAGTCGGTCTCCGAGGACTCGGTGTTCTTCGATGGAGTCCAATGTGTTCTTCGCGTTCTTTGTCGAAGATGAAGAAGTTCCTCAATCCTTAGCCTTTTCCTCCCCAGGACTCCACCACAAGAAACTAACCCAAAAAAAATTAAGCCCTCACATAATTTATTAACTAGACATGAGTTTGAAATTCAAACCTACACACACATTAAACTCACACCATTAATAACATAAGTTATTAATACTTAAGTTATCAAAATTAAAAGGTGAGTTGAGGGGGGTTAAAGAAAATGAAGGGGTGGGGTTCGTGTGGGCCTCTCCACCCTCATAACCTCCCTTGGGAAGTTGGGTAGTTACCCAACTTCCACCCAAAGCCTTAAACCATTAAAAGAAAAATAAAAATTGTAGTTTAATTATAAATTAAACTTCCACAATTTTTATCATCTTCTCTCGTGCAAACTCAACTCCAGAAATGGCGTTCATAAGAAATTACCGGCGCTACGGTTCCATCGGTGCCCTCAGAATTCGATTCCGAGCACCAGTTCAAAAGTTAGAAATTCCCGCTCGTTCATTCACTTAACGTACCCGAGCTAAACTTCGGATAGAAATTACGGGCACACCAGGCCTTGGAATCTAGTTCCATAAGAAACTGCGTTCATGTAAATTCCCAAAGAAAATTAAGAAAAAAAATTTCCTTGAATTTTACGGGTCTTTACATTACTCCCACCTCAGGGCTTTACGTCCCCGTAAAGATACATTGAAGATTAGGGAAACAAAAGTGGGTACTGAGCATGAATCTAAGCCTCCCGCTCCCAAGTGCTCTCCTGGAGATTCCCGTGCTGCCATCTGAAGCACACAAGAGGAATCGACCATCCACGTAGGACCCGCTCCTCTCGATCCTCGATCTCCACTGGGACCTCTGTAAAAGTCATCCCATCATCAACGTCTAGCTCCCCATGGTCAAAGATATGCATCGGGTCGTGCACGTATCTCCTCAACAGAGATACGTGGAAGACGTCGTGCACCCTGTGCAACTGAGGTGGTAGAGCCAGGCGATAAGCCACCTCGCCAATCCTACTGAGGACCTAGAAGGGTCCGATGAAGCGTGGAGACAACTTGACGCCTCGGCCAAATCTCCGTGATCCACATCGAGGTGAGACACGCCAGAAGACGTGATCGCCATCCTCGAACTCCAATGGCCTCCGCCTCCTGTCAGCATAAGACTTATGCCAGCTTTGAGCTGTCCTCATCCATTCCTGGATGACCTGGACCTTCTCTGTCATGGCCTGGACCATCTCCGATCCCACAAGTGCTGACTCCCCAGAGTCTGTCCAGCACAATGGAGATCTGCAAGGTTGGCCGCACAACGCCTCGTATGGTGATGTCCCGATGGTGGAGTGGTAACTGTTGTTGTACGCAAAATCCACCAAGGGTAGGTGGTCCTCCCAACTGCGACCAAAGTCAAGGACACATGCGCGGAGCATGTCCTTGAGAGTCTGAATGGTCCTCTCCGTCTGACCATCTGTTTGAGGGTGAAAGGCAGTGCTCAGACGTAGCTGCGTCCCAAATGCCTCCTGCAACCCCTTCCAAAGACGGGAAGTAAAGCGAGCATTTTTATCAGAGACAATAGATGATGGCACACCGTGAATCCATACAATCTCTTAAACGTAGAGACGTTCCAAGCTCTCCACTGAGCCCTGCTTTCTGATGGGTAAGAAGTGAGCCGACTTGGTGAGTCGGTCGACAATCACCCAAATGGAGTCGTGACCTCTGGAAGTGTGTGGAAGTCCAGTCACGAAGTCCATAGATATGACGTCCCACTTCCACTCCGGGACCTCCAAGGGCTGTACCAAGCCTTCTGGTACCTGGTACTCCGCCTTCACCTGTTGGAAGGTGAGGCATTGAGAAATGAACTCTGCCACAACCTTCTTCATGCCTGGCCATGAGTGCTGCCGTCTGAGATCCTGGTACATCTTCGCCACTCCAGGATGTACCGCCAAAGGGGAAGTGTGAAACTCTCTCAGCACCTCCTCCCATAAAGTAACTGGTACCAAGGTACGTCCTCTAAAAAGGATGTCGTGCTTTGCTCCAAAGGAGAATCCATCAGGTGCCTCTCCTGAGGATATGTACGCACGCCGCGTCTCACAGTCAGCGTCCCCACGCTGTGCCTCTTTGTCCCATTGCAATAGTGGAGGGGTGACTGTGAGAGACTAAAGGAAGGATGCTCCATCTCTATCCACGAAGGATATCTGCAAAGCGGCTAGCTACTTTGTCGCCTACTCAAGTAGCTGAATGCCCGTCCTTCTGCTGAGAGCATCGACTACAACGTTCCCCTTCCCAGGAGTATAGACTATCTCAAAGTCATAGTCCTGGAGGAACTCGAGCCGTCGTCGCTGTCTCGGGATCAGGTCTTTCTGAGAGAAGATGTACTTAAGAATCTGATGGTCATAAAAAAAACTGTAAAGCGCTCTCCCATCAGAATGTGTCTCCATGTCTTCAGAGTGAAGACCACTACTGCTAACTCCAGGTCATGGGTAGCGTAGTTCTGCTCATGCGGCCTCAACTGACGTGATCCAAAGGCGATCACTGCCCGCTCCTGCATCAGGACACATCCGAGTCCGGTCCCTGATGCATTGCAGTAGAATACGTACCCTACTCCCTCCTCTGGAAACCTCAAGATAGGGGCGCTGGTCAATCTCTGTCTCAGCTCCTAGAAGCTCTGGTGACATATTTCTGACCACATGAAGGGTTTCCCCTTCCTCCTTAACGTTATACAAAGCTGCAAAGATTTCTCCTTTGCTGAAAAGGGAAATCCAGTCTCATCCCTTGGATGAACCACGTTCCTTGCCTAATACAGTCACTCACGTCATGATTAGTTAATTCATGACATGGATGACGTCGTAAGGCCTTGACGTTGCAACCAAGAGATCCAACCGTTACTCTCGCCTCCAAGGGTTGAGTCACACTGTCGGAATCAGTGTGTGGTCACTGGGTCTCCTCCAGTAAGAATATCACTAGTGAGGGTAAAGTCAAAAGTTTTTAACCGGAACCTCTTAGTAATAACAAACAAAAGACAAGAAAGCAAACGTCACCATTGCAAGTGTTTTTTATTACTTAAACTCAAAGTACAAGGACACAAGTCAACACAAACTAAGAAGCTAGAGGCATTATGGGCGAAGGCCTCTATGCCTGGAGCTAGTCCCGCACTAGTCCACCCACTTCTGGAGATCCATGATCGTAAGCTTCAGCTTCCTGAAGCTGTGCTATCCCCTGAGGTTGGGGTGGACCTCCTGGTGGTGGTAGTGGTAGAGCCTCAAAACGTCGTCCACCACCTGCCGCTCGACCAGGTCCTCGGCCTCGTCCACCTGCTCCCTGCGGACCGCCACTGTCGAACCTCTGCCTCTACCTAGGTGGTTCCTCAACCGTCTGCTGCTCCTCTACATGGTGGGTCGGGTAGTCATGAGCCATGTGGCCCTTCCCGCCGCATGCATAGCACTATCTTCCACTCGTAAGACTGGTTCTGCTGCGTGTGCCCCACACCTCTGAGCCAGTATCCTGTGGTCGTCCACCCGTTGGCCTGGCCCACTTGGACCTCTGCGACATCTGTCTACTGCTAACTGCAGAAGACTCCGCCACGTGTCGCCCTGTGGTAGGTCTTTCCGCTGGTGTAGACTCAGCAAGAAAACTCTTGATGAGAAGAGCTCGCTCTAGTACTCCTTCCTGAGTCGGAATGCTGAGGGAGATAAGCGATGCCCTGATCTCATACCTTAATCCCTTCTCAAGGGTCCAGGCCCGGAAGAATGGGTCCCGTACCATGTCGGTCGAGTAGTGCAAGAGATCGGTAAATCCTGCCAAGTACTGGGCGACTGTCAAGCTGCCCTGCCGCAGCTGAAGAAGCTCCTGGATGTGCACTGCACGGAGGGTGGATGGGACGAACTCCGAGCGGAAGAGGCTCTCAAAGTCCTTATAGAGAAGAGATGCCTCAACGTGCACCTGGAGCATCAAGCTCCACTATCGGCCCGCTGCCGTGTGTAGTATGCTAGCTGCGAGGATCACCATGAGGTTTACTGGTGTCCTCACTAACCGAAAAACTCATACCACTGCCTCCAGCCAGTCCTCGGCTGCCTGGGGGTCCGTCTCCCCGCGGAACCTGGGCGGTCGCTGGCGCTGGAACTCATGCAGTGCACTAAGGAGATGTGCATCGTCAGCGGCTGGAGCTGGAAGAATCGGTGGCTCGACGGGTAGAGGTATCGCCAGTGCCTCAGCTGTCAAAGGGCCCTGTACCGAGGCCTCATCGCTCAGTGGGCTGTCGTCATGCTCAACTCTCAGAACCCTAGCCGGCTACTGTTGTGGGCCCATCCTGAAATGAAACAGGTGTGCCACGGTCAAACAATATACCTGGTGAGCTGACACAAGTAATCACATAGAAAACTTGAAGCACACATGCAATCAATGTTTTCGTGCATTAAGTCGGAAATCAGAAGTCAGGGTCCTGGTGTACGGATACGTCGGCCGACACACCAACACTGGACTCCCCGGACTGATAGCCACACCCAATACGCTAAACACTATTGCTTCACATAGAAAAGGATCAGAGTCCCAAGTTCTGTGGTAGAACCGAACTCCTCTGATACCAATTTGTCACGACCCGTCCTCAGGGCCCATGTCGTGACTACCCCAAGCCCGCCTTACATAGGCCAGGGGCTGGCGACTAGCACCAAGGCATAAATCCCGGTAAAGGGAAGGAATTGCCTTTGTAAAGTAAACCACAACACCACAGAGCAAGCAAGTAGTAGAAGTAAACACTAAGTAAAACTGAGTACAACAGCAAGTGAGGAAAAGTAAGTGGGCTAGTATACAAACCCAAACCGAAAGTAAATTACAACTGGAAAGGGAAAACAACAATTGAAACTAAGCCGCAACGTCGAGCCGTCCACTGGAAGTCCCACCTGAAGGGTGGGTACAGATAGTTTCCACAGCTCCTCGGTCCAGCCGTCCGCTCCGAGTACGTCCCGCCTAGTGGTCCACCCACAGGTACCGTCCTACTCCGCAAGCCTCAACCACGATCAGCGTTGTCCATCGCCTGCAACCAACACAATGTAGTGCGGGCATAACCCGTGCAGGGGTGAGTATAAGCTACTCAGTAGGGACCCCGAGACCCCCAAAGGTCTCCCAGAATCCACAAAGGATAAATCACAAAGGAGAGATACAATCACGAAGTAACATCCGACACCGCTTAGGTATATTCCCATACATATACCTAAGTCATCAATTCTCGTTCGGCTCCAAAATCCGAGCCCAAGTACAACCCAGTCCACACAGGAAAGTAAAACGTAAATCCACACAGGATAGCACAACCCAATCCACATAGGAAAGAAAAACGTAAATCCACACAGGATAGCACAACACAATCCACATAGGAAAGCAAAACGTAAATCCACACAGGATAGCACAACACAATCCACATAGGAAAGCAAAACAGGATTCAGCTCACACAGATATACTTCTTCGTATGACGATAGAGATAATCAGATATTTCCACTGATTCATCTAAGCCATCGGACCCACAAAGGATCGATACGTACTAACCCTCGCAATGACCCACAAAGGATCTGACCCACACAGGATCGATAGGTAACTAACCCCCGCAAAGACCCACACAGGACCAGACCCACACAGGATCTGTAGGCGCTGGCTCACACAGAACCGCTGAGCGCTGACCCACACAGGATCAGACCCACACAGGATCGGTAGCACTGATCCACGCAAGATCGTTGAGTGCTGTAGTCATCGTCATCGAACCCACTGAGGATCTCCGTACAGTCGTCATCGTCGTCACAGTCGCAAACGCAACCAGCTCTAGGGTTCTCGCACACAATAAGCTCGTTCGGGAGGGTCCACTCCACGAGCCGAGAGGCTGATACATCAACTGACACATACTCCAGAGTTGATGTATCCAAAGGTTCCGTATCGTCAACAGGAACTCAACGTCGCAGACGGCGCGTCAATCGGACGCCCGGTCTGAGAGTTATTAGCTTTTTCATCCGAGGGGCCCGGTTGGTTTTTAAGGCAAAACCAACCCAACCATACTCCACCTGCATCCAAACCTTGGGAGGAGTAAGACAAAAGATCCTTCTCACTAAGAGAAATCCAACAAAGTTGACGGCACGTCAATCGGACGTCCGAAGCATAAGATATGAGTGTTTCCACTCCGAGGCTCTGGTTGGTTTCGTGTACGAACCAACCCGGCCGAACACAAAGTATTCCGAAACCTTGAGTGCGATATACCGAAACGACCGTCTCGATCCAAGGATCGCATCTCCGCTGACGGTGCGTAGATCGGAGGTCCATAGCCCGAGATATGGGCAAAAGAGAAAAAAGGTTCCGAAAACGGGGGTTTCGGGCCCGGAACGACCCGGCCCGGCGCGGAGACCCGGCGCGCTGGCACGCGGCGCCAGCTGGCTCGGCCGAGCCGTTCGGCTTTTTCGGGGGGGGGGGGGGGGGGGGGTGCCCCCAGTGATTTGAAACCACGAACCCCCTTAATGGGGGCCGCTAGCTTGGCCGGCCGGGGGTTTGAACCCCCGGCTTGCCTCCTGTCTGGCCGGCCCACCCCGGCCGGCCGGTTTCGGCTGCCACGGGACCGGCGTTGGCCGGTCCCCTCCCTGCTCTAACACCGGTGGCCCGGAACCGACCGTCGGTGACCCTACTCCGCCGTGGCCTGGAACCGGCCGTGGCTTGGTTCATCTGGTGCGGCGCGACGACGCCGTGCCCCTCCGTCGTGGCCCCACTACGGCCGCAGTGTCTTCGGTTTTGTCCGACGCGGCGCGACAGCATCACGTCCTTGTTCGACTTCACGGCGCGGTGCAACGGAACTGTGAATTCTTTGCCGCACGATTCCCCGTGGTGCGTCGGCACCACGCCATTCCGTTCCAATCCACAATAGAACCAACATGGATAAAGGAGGTGGGTCAGCCGTGTTTGTGCAGTCTGGCCCCCCTCTCGTTAATCGATAGCATTTGGTCATATTACACGAAGAATGTCAAAGTAATATTCAAAAACAAAATAAAAATAAACAAACCCCTACCTCGAGCGTAGCTTGAATGGAGGTTCGTCGAACTAGGATTCGTCGCGGAAAAAGATGTCGCATAAGGAGATGTTGCAAAAGGAGACGTCGCGGAAGAAGACGTCGCAGAAGAACCGTCGCGGTCTACAACGTCGCATAGTCGGTCTCCAAGGACTCGGTGTTTTTCGATGAAGTCCGATGTGTTCTTCACGTTCTTCGTCGAAGATGAAGAAGGTCCTCAATCCTTAGCCTTTTCCTCCCCAAGACTCCACCACAAGAAACTAACCCAAAATAAATTAAGTCCTCACTTAATTTATTAACTAGAAATGAGTTTGAAATTAAAACCTACACACACATTAAACTCAGACCATTAATAACATAAGTTATCAATACTTAAGTTATAAAAAATAAAAGGTGAGTTGAGGGGGGTTGAAGAATATGAAGGGGTGGGGTTTATGTGGGCCCCACCACCCTCATAACCTCCCTTGGGAAGTTGGGTAGTTACCCAACTTCCACCCAAAGCCTTAAACCATTAATAGAAAAATAAAAATTGTAGTTTAATTATAAATTAAACTTCCACAATTTTTATCATCTTCTCTCGTGCAAACGTAACTCCGGAAATAGCGTTCATAAGCAATTATCGGCGCTACGGTTCCATCGATGCCCACAGAATTCGATTCCAAGCACCAGTTCAAAAGTTATAAATTCAAGCTTGTTCGTTCACTGAACGTACCTGAGCGAAACCTCGGATAGAAATTCCGGGCACACTAGGCCTCAGAATCTAGTGCTGTCAGAAACTGCGTTCAAGTAAAATCCCAAAGAAAATAAAGAAAAAACAATTCCGTGAATTTTACGGGTCTTTACAATATTCAACCATAGGTATTTATACAAGACTTTTTCTGAGGTATTGTTATAATATGAACTAGTTCCATTTAGGCAATCAGGACTTAGTCATGATAAAATTCCATAATCATTTCATTCGTGATAAAGATTACCTTTCATTAGGATGTGATATTTTAGTTAGGGATTCATTTGTGATAATTCATATCCTATCCTATAGGTTTTATTATATACACATTTTATACCTTTATTATATTTATAATTTCATTCATGTCATTGGGGATATTTATGTGATTATAGGGGTTCAATTTGATATATATGTAATTTTTCCCATGATTATAAGGATTACTCATCTATAGTCTATTTATCATGGCCTAGTGCAGGTGGGATTGGAATTTTCACACACTAGTAAGTAGGGATGTTAAATGAAAGTCTCTGTGAATTTTTAACTTCACTACCATTCTTTGGAGGGATGATTTTATCTATATGTATACATTAAATACACACTAAGGATTGAAAATCCTTTTCTATTCGGACTACTAGGTACATGATCAGAAAAAATGAACATTGAATAAAATTTTGTTTTGGTAATATGCCTTATGATCTATTAAGTATCTTTGAACTCCAACAACTATATAGTATACCTAGGAAAATAAATAGACAAATGGGGTGAGCTAAAAATAATAGTAATGAAAAAACAAGGAAATAAATAATAGTACATGATTTTGAAGGCATAATATGATAACATACAAGAAATGGCTCATGAATAAACATATAAAGATATAAAATATAAAACATGAAATTATATGATCATGTAAACAAAGAAAATTTGAAAAAATATATAACATGACATAAGCATGAGTTAAGGATAACTTTCAAGACAATATCACTTGGTGGACAGAGTTCCATAATGGATTTGGTTTACCCCTAGTTTCATACATAATGTATAATGAGATAAGAAATTTCCCAATGAATTTTATTTTTTGTCATCAAACCCATAATAACATGATCATGAATATGTGTTTTAAATGAAGAAAACATACATAAGAAATAAATATTATTGTTACCCATTTAATGAAATGGGTTTCATAATCATGTCTTAAGGCATATCCAATGGGATTATCTTGATGGTATCCATGAAAGAAGTGATTTAAATAATTAAATGACATTAATAAAGTAAAAAATTAGAATATTTCTTGAATAAAGAATTTTAATAGAGAGGAAAAATGAAAAATAGTGGTTAGGTAACTTCAGAAATGTACCACTTATGCGTGGTTTATGGAAAAGAATAAAGATACCTTAAAGACGATAAAAGAATAATTATGTCTATAAGACAATAAATTAAATAAAGTATTTTTCTAGATAAAATGAATAGTTTTATAAAATATGGGTTTCATAAAACATTTTATGGAATATACATGAAAAGTGCTAAGAAATATAGAAGTTACCTTTAATCGAGTTTTCTTATCAAGAGGAATTGAGATGGAAACCTTTTAAAACATATATTTTCCCATAAAATAAAGTTTAATTGATCTAGATATATATATGTGTAACATATATACATAACATATGAGATATTTATAATAATAATTAAGAGATAAATTGTGTTAAAAGGGGATATAATGTTTCTTAATAGAAATATAGAGGTTGGGAGAGATCCCTGACCTTTTGTTAGAATGTGTTAGGAACTTGCACATAATAGACTAGGTAATAAAATTAGATTAATTTAGTAATTAATTAATATCCTTTTACACTTATATTTTATTTATTATATTTTTATTAAGTTCATGAGTAGACATTTAAATGAGTTATAAAGTTCAATTTTATGGTTCTGGAAGCATTCGATTGAGGGTTTCATGGTCGGTTTACACATGTATTCCTATAGAAGTTCTTTTAAAAAAAAATACTTTTCCAGAAGTGAAATGAAATGGTATTTATGATCTTCCTAAAGTTTAAATGATCACATATATTACATTTTCTTAAATTTGGATTATTCATTTAATATAACCTTATTTCTAAATGTTTAGATTATATTTGCTATTTTTCTAGACATTCTCAAACTAGATTCGTTTTATTTCATGTTATGGACATATACTTTTTTAATAATTATAAACTAGATATAATATATTTAATCACTTCATTTTGAACAATTATAATTGAATTTAAATCTACCATGAATTAATTATTAGAAAACAAAAATTCATTGTTCATGATGGTGGTTAACCGACATAACATGGACAATAATTTCGTTTTTATTTAAATAAGTGGAGATGAGAAATTTGGAGGAGAAAATATATTAAATTATAAATATAAAATTTAAATATATATAAGATAATGGATTTATTATTCTGTGTTGGATGAAGGATTTTAAGATAAGTTATAGGAGGAAAACAATTTAAAAGAGACTATTTGGGAATGTTAACTATTGAATATACCTTGATGAAGAACCACTTAAGGAACTTAGAAGTAGATTTTTTTTGTAAGACTAGAATCACATGGAAGTGGGGGGAGTTTGTAGGAGAGGTTTTGATATATATTTTTCATTCTTCAAGGCTTGTAATGTGTGCGTATAAGGGGTAGTGAAACGTTGTATCTATAAATTGAGGAGAGGGTGTTTTTTATTATTATATTCATTAGTTTATTATTTTATATCCAGAATATCAAGGGTATTGATTATTGAGACTATATATAGTAAATGGTTCACATTATTTAGAAATAATGTGTGATTACACCATCCATGAATCAAACATTGATGTATTTTTCTTATAATTTTAAATAACATAAATTGACATATTATACTATTCACCAAAAAATCCGCCATTTCAAAATAATAAAAAATTCACCCTAACCATTTTTAAATGATTATATTTATGAAATTAAATAAATATTATAAAAATAATTTTATAAGTTTTATAAATTTACGTTTTAAATAAAATAAACATTTATATGAAAAATATTAATTTTAGAATTATAATTTATTTTATGACCCTTTTAAATATTAATTATAATATCATGAAATTATTTTATAATTATAATAAAACATAATATTTATTTATGAACCAATTTTATGAAATTATATTTTCTTTTAAATCATAATATTAATTATAAAATTAAAAAAGCATTTAATATTTACAAAAATAATAACTCTTAATTTATCATTTTTTAAACATTTATTTACTTGTACCATGATATAAATATATCATATTTTCATTTTATAATATACCTAACTATTACTTTACATTTCCATAGGTGAGGTTTCTATTATAATAGTCACATTAATATTCATAATGGACATATTACTATTCCAATAGACATGTTACTATTCCAGCAGTAAGACTACTATTCCAATGGACTAATTTATAATGGTAATATGGGTTCCCTTCTTCCTATAAGTACCTAATTTTCTATTCATTATTAATTAAATTATTTTTCATCTCAGGATTATATATAATTTCATCATAAAAATGAAAATTATATTATTAACATTATGTTATATTTCTACATCTTTGTTTATGAGTGTGGTCATTCTTATGGATCGAGTAGATCCAGATTTTTCTATTCTTATACTAATTTTTTCTATTTATTACCTTAAATTAATTTTTAGAATTCTTGTTGATTTAGTTTCTGACTAATATATCATTCTTAACTTATGTGAACAATATTTTATTGGTTTCTCAATGTGATTTATGCGGTTTATACTACATTAAATAACTTTAAGAAGGGAAATTTCATTTGTAAAATTTCATTTCATTAAATTCTTATCCACTTAAAAAATTATGACATCAAAATTTCATTTTATAATATATGGTAAAAACAGGTGAGGGTACTTATCCTTTGTTGATTCTTTTGATTCCCATGTCACCTCCTCATACTTATGGATTCAGCATAGTACATTGAATATATGAGTTTTCTGATTTCATATAACATTATCTCTACATTGTAAGATCTTTAACAACTGCTCTTCATAAGAGATATCATTTTCATGCAGTACTACCAATGAATTTAAGACATGTGTAGGATATGGTATGTTATTACATAATAGGGATATATGTAATACATCACACAATTGAGACATGGTTGGTGGAAGTGCAAGTTGATATGCCATAGCTCCAATGTAATCAATGTTCTCATAGGGGACAATATACCAGGGACTTAGTTGTCCCTTCTTCCCAAATCTCATTAATATTTTCTATGGAGTCATGTGTAGGAATACCTTATCACTAACCTATGAATCCTGTTCCCATCATGGATTTATTGTGTAACTATTTAATTAATGTTTAGAAGCCCTGATATGTTGCTAAATGGTTTTCACCTTTTTACCATTTCATGCCACGATAGCTTTCATTCACCAACTTCATTGCAAAATGTAGGTGTTCTACATCATTTCTCATAAAGGGATTCATATAAATTTATTTGGATTCTTGAGTAGAAACTATTGTTATACGATAATGCAATTAGAGGAATATATTGGCCATATCCTCCTTTTATGTCCATAGAAAATGCTCAAAACATGTCTTATAGTGTCTGAATAGTTTTCATAGACTAGACTTTAATCTTTGGGTGATTAGTCGTACTAATGTTAAACTAATTATTTAGTGAATGTTGGAGACTTTTCCATAACTTGGAGTTAAATATCATATCTAAATTGAAAACCATTAATAATAGTACTTCATGAAGCCTCTCCTCTTCTCTGAAATAAATCCATGGATGTTGATCAAGTGAGATGTCCTTTTCAATAATAATAAAGTGAGCATCCATTATAAGAAAATCCATACAAGCCCATATAGTATTATTTCCTCGTGATGTTGTAGGAGATCTAGTGAAAATGAACATGATTGTGTTTTACTATTTATATATAGGTAAGGGTAATGGTTGCATTATCCCCTTAGCCTTTATCGTTTCATCCTTCAATGGATGACATACCAAGAGCTTTGATCACCTTATTTATATTTTCCACCAATAGTGCTATCAGAGATCTCGATACATCTTTATACTCCCTTGGTGGTTAGAGAAGGTTGATCTACGTGCATAATTCAAAATATCATTATTTACCTCTAGATAAGATGGTATGCAAATTCATGACACAAATATTATGACTTTTTCCTCAAAGATTGTAAACAATGTGGATTTCTCATTTCTGATATCATCCACCATCTTCTAAATTTTTACATAATCTTTTCGAGAATCCATTATCTTATCTAAAAATTGATGATTGGGAAATAATTTGAGAAAGGAATAATGATATTTATTCCTTTATAAATCCTATTTCCAAACATCCAATGTTTAGTAAAATTGGATCCTTCTCAATTATCATTGTTGATAATGTTTCAGGATCCTTACTACATAGAGAATCTTACACATTATTTGATTTAACAGAATGGTAGTGGATTGAGAGGCTGTAATCCTTAATGATATTGAACCATAATCTCTAGTTCAAATTATGTTCCATATCTGTGAATATATATTTTAGTCTCTTATATTAATTATATATCACACACTTCTCCCCATAGAGATAATGCCTCTATATTTTCAATGAAAAGATCACAGTCACCAACTCTAGATCATGCATCATATAGTTCTTCATAGGTACATTCATGTACCTTGATGCATAGGATCAACTTCTCAATTTTTTCTATTTTTAAACATCCTAATAACTTATTTTATTCATAACTATATACTATGAAATTTCTCCACATGTTGGTAGTGTTAGTACTAATTTTGGGATAAGCCTATTTTTTAACTCTTTGAAGTAGTCTTCACATTCAATGGTCCAGAAAAACATTACTCGCTTTCAAGTCAACATGGCTAGTGGGTTTGAAAATCCCAATAAAATCCCAAAATATTATCAGTGAGGCCTTGATAGAAACCAAAAACCACAGATCTCCATTATATATATTTCCCTATGACCCTCCTTAGTCTTATTATTTCTTATAAGGGTCCACATTTATCCCGTTATTGGTGATAAAATGCCCTTATAATGATACTTGCACCATCCGAAACTCACATTTAATATATTATTCATATATTTTCTCCATAAATAATGTATTCAGGAGAATAGTAAAATGATTATAATGCTCCTCCATGATCTTGGAGTATATCATAATTTCCTCTATAATGACTACAGAAAATATTTCAAGGTAATATCTAATGATTATACTCCTTAGGTCCATGAAAATATATTATATATAGTAAACCGTGCTCCATTTCCTTCTAGTTGTCGAATCCTACTCCTTCATACTTAGTAGAGTCCTCTCCGCTTACTCTTCTTGACTCAGAATATTGATTCCATATTTCCTACGTGATAACTAATATGTTTGCACTGCCTATACCTCCTCTACAACCACTACCTCTTCCTAGATCTCTTATTATGATTATACATCCATATTCTCTTTGTTCAACTTCTTCTCCTGTGAATCCTCTTCCACCTCATTCCCCACCTCCTACACAACCACCACCTAGGTCTTTTATATTGAATGTACCTACCCTGCTCACTACACATGTATATCTTCCACATTCACCTTCCGCACCTATGAATCCTCCTATGCATTGGTTATCGCCTCCACCTCTTCCTCGACTTCTCTAACTCTTTAAAACACTTATCTTATAATCAATCTTCCAAATATTTCACCTCTTACTTATTCTCCCTATTTAACTAGGGTTTGATATATCTATAATCCCATATATTCTTCACCCTATTAATCAACACACAATGGCCTCCATCATTATTTCACGAGTCTTGTCTCCTCACATATACATATTATTTCTTATGTCATGAATGGTTTCATTGATTTTAGACACACAACCTCCATATATGACTTCAGATTCATAATATCCAAATTGGGTTGGGTTTATTTGATCTCTCTCTTACCCTTTCTATGTTTTCTCTCTTGTGAAGATTACCTAATCTGTTTAGTACCACCTCTCTGGATACCAGACCTTCCTTATCCATATAGATTTTATTTCATTCTTCCCAAAAATTTATATTAGTTCATCCCACAACATTAGTCATATATTATTATTAATATCTAATTTTTTAGTTGTTATTATCTCATCTATTTCTCTTCTTCATTCCTTGTCTTTCCCTAAGAACATAATTGTTTTTAAGAGATTATATAATTTTTTTAGGATTTTTATAGGATGTTATATCACAACTCCATATAGAATTTTATTTTTTCCCAATTTGGTTTATTTTTTAATGATATACCCATAATATATGTAACGCCCTGACCCCAGTTACCCAGAGTCGGTGCATTATTACATAACATTGGAATGATCACAAGAAAGATCAAGTCTCAAAAGACCGATTAGTTTAGTAGACATGGAATAACTAGATACTTTCATAAAGTTTACATTACATCATAAAATGAAAACTACAACAGTATGGTCTCTATAGTCCACACTCTTATCCCCTCATACTATCCCTGTAGGTCATTCATAAAATAATTCTTCACATCCTGGAAAAAATAAAACATAGAAAGGGGTGATCTCAAATGCCCAGTAAGGATTACAATATAGTGGAAACATTCATAAATAAGCATAAACATTTAAGGCAATGTATAACTAAAACAAAAGCCTTTTAAACATTGAACTCCAACATAATATGGAAAAGATAAAATGAAATATTTCCATTTACTTATTCACATGGTTATTCCTTCTAGTCTAATAATCACATGCAATATCAATAACCACTTTCATAATGATGTAATGCATAATGCCAGACTATCATAACCACATAGCCAAGGCCTCGTGCCAAGAATACAAATAAGATTTGGTCAAGGACTTGTGAGAAGACACTATTTTGTCTCATGAGACCTACCGATGCATCGAGGAGATATAGCGGGCTCCACCCATCACTTATTAAGTCCAATGCATTCCTCATATGAACTGGTTTAAACATAACATAAACATTCCTATTAAAACTAGCATATGAAATGTCCATACATTCCCCATAAACCATGAATGGTATAAAAATAACACATCCACAATCAAACATATCACAAAACCTTCAATACAATATAGAAGATTTGTATCATAATAAATAAACTTCAAATGAGCTTAAAATCCATCAAAGGATTTTGACATAGATGAAATCAGAACTATTTGAGAGAAATATCTATTTTTTTGAAATCATTTAAAAGTCAGATAATTATAAAATAAAACTTTTACTTTGAAAATATTCTTAGAAGCTTGTAAGGGAAGCTTTTAATATTTTATAACGGTGGAAAATATCCGCACCCGTCATATAAGTTAAAAAAATACATTCTTACCTTAATTCTGTCGAAAAGGTTAAAAAGGACCTTTTTTGGAAAAAGAAGGAATGATTCCTTTATAATACTTTTATAAAAAGTCAAAAAAGGTTATAAATTACTTTAAACCATATTCTATAAAATATCAAGAATGTTTTGAAATTCATTTTTAAGAAAAATGGATGTGGATGATAAAGGGGTCCCATTAGATAAAAACATATAAACAACCTCAGATAATAAAGAGATTGTGAAATAACCCTTACCTTGTACTTTTCCTTAGTCGATGGTATGTTAACCTCCTGTATAATAGTTAAAACATTGTTATTAAATTATACAAGAACTATATACATAATTATGATATCATATATGATCTTTTAACATTGATTTGTTAATAATATCTTAGTATTATCATTGTTTCGGGTGTTAACTTACTCGTTTTATTTTATATGTTTTCTTACATAAGTTGTGTTTGTTATGGATAGGTTGTAACTTATTCATATACAGAATTATATAAAGTTCTTAAAGATTACTTTTAATCATCAAATGAAAATTATTCTTGAATGGATACGATGGGGAATGAATCTCATCGCGTTCGTGGAGATGGTAGTCCATACATACACACGAGCGACAATATCATTCTTTTGATATTATATTAATATATAATTGGATGGTATATCATATATAGAGAATAATTATCTTGTTATATTTATTATTTACATGAATTACACATCATTATTATACCCATCCAAATAATAATATATTGAATAACAATTACACCATGACGTGGAGACGGTAAGCCGTACGTACACACGTACGGTGACATGTCATTCAAAGGATGGATATAATACCAAATATGGATGTACCATATTTATAATAATATCTAATTATATATTAGATAATGGATTTATTTTTTATAATGGTAATAACAAAGAAAGAAGAAGTTGAAGAAGAAATGAACTTAAAAAAGGGTGGTGAAAACATTACCTCTTCTTCGGGGTCTTCCTTTTGATTTGATCAAAAGGGCTCCTTAGGTTGTCTTTATGATCAAAATAAGGACTATAGGTTTAATTTAGGGATGTTGAAAGAGTATTTGGTCAGGGTTTGGTCGAACCAAAAAGCTTTGAATGTGTGAATTAGTGAGAAGGGGGAGTGCCCTTTTATAAGACGGGTAAGGGGCACCTTTGGAAAAGCTAAAAATATTAATTTATAATAAATTTATATTCGGTTTCTAATAAATAAAAAGTAGATTATTTAAAGGTTAAGGTGTGGGTGGGTCTAAAACCACTCAACCAATAGAATTTATATAGGTTTGGGTCATTATATTAACCTTATGTCTTAGTTTTAACTCTTAGTTAATTAGTTTGACACTTACCATGTCACTTTGTATTTTTATATTATATAGTTAATAAACGTACTATATACCACCAAGAGACCCCCCAAAGTGGTCCATTAATGATACACCTATCATGATATAAGTCTCTTATCTGAACCATATATTTTTAGGAATTTAATATCAATTAATAATATAATATTTGTTTTAAAAACTCTTTTATGTGAATTTTGAGAGTATTCAATAATTAATTTTTTTTAAAGTCATAAAAACTTTATTAATTAGAACCAAATTCATTTATGAAATAATATAATGTCATATTAAGCAATAAAATTCATTGATGTCATAATAACTTTCAAATTATATTAATTTTAACATTTATAATACCAATTATTTGATTCTTTCATTAATAAGGAAAATACTGCCTCATTATTGTGTCACACATAATATTTATTATTAAATGAAAAAAAATTATAAATACAATTCCATTAAGTAGGAAATCGTTTTATCTTTCAAATTGATATTTATAGTAAAAAATACAACATATATAACCGTATGTAAAAACTGTTTTTCTAAAAGATATATGCTTGTGTCATTTTTGTATTTATTTTAACTTAATCAATATAAAGTGTCATTATCACTTACAAGTAGCTCCATGGGGTCCACAAATAGACCCAAATATGCCCATGGTCGGACATGTATCAGCCAATAAGTTTAGGACACGTTTTAGTGTAATTTATTATTATTATAATATTATTTTTGTTACCCTTATTTACCGGATTGACCCTTTAACCATGGTAAATAAAATATTTACCGAAGTAATTATTCAAAATGTTTAAAAATAAAAGGTACCTGTTTACACAATTTGGACATCCTGATTCCAAATATGGAATCCATTTTTCCAAATTCAAAACACATAAGTAGTAGGAATTTAATTTAAATTTAAATCCCATTGTTAAAACAAAAAAGCGCGTTTTTAAGAGATAATAACTATCAAAAGATTAACACTTGTTCCTGTCCAGTTTAATTGTGAAATTATGTACAATGAACAAAATTGTATTAAATGGTACAAATATATTCTAAATATACTTTATAACCACTCAAATTCATAATTTATCACTATTAATTATTTCGATTAAAAAAGTTTTTTTTAATTAAAATTTAGTAATTTTCACTATTCATCAAAATATAAATGTTATCTGAAAAGTCCCAAAATTTTACCCTAGGCTAATTTTGATATTCCGAATCCAAAAATGAAGTCTATTTTGAGAGATAAAATTTATAAAATTTCAAAAATTGGGTATTACTATTAATAACGGTTAGTTTTACTGGTTGTGGTGTGTGCGTTAGAACTAGAAGTTGCGTACAACACACGCTATTGTATTATTCAAAGGGAAGCGTACCGTGGAAGATTGGGGTGTTACATTCTCCTCTCTTTCAAATAATTTCGTCCTATAAATTTCTAGAATACTACCACATGAAAAGACATGGGTGGTTCTTCATCATAAGTTTCTCGGGGTCCCACATTGCCTCTTCCATCTTATGGTTTCTCCACAAAACATTTACTAGACGAGTCATCCGGTTTCTCAGTACTTGTTCTCTCGTATCAACAATAATTAAGGTCTCCTCGCAGTAAGATAGATTGGGTTCCATTTCTAATTCCTCATAGGTGAGTACATGCGTTGGGTTAGGCATGTATTTCCACAACATTGAAACGTGGAACACATCTTGAACTTTGGAGAGACTTGGCAGAATTGCCAAACGGTAAGCTACAACCTCAATTCATTCTAGAATTTCGAAAGGTCCGATGTACCTGAGACTCAATTTACCCTTCTTACCGAAACGTATAACTCCATTCCATGGAGATACCTTCAAGAAAACATGATCTCCTACCTGAAATTCCAAATCCTTCCTTCGGTTATCGGTATAGCTCTTATGCATACACTGAGTTGCTTTGATGTGGTTTTGTATTACCTTTACCTTTTCCATTGTTTCCTCAACCAGTTCTGGGCCTACAAGTTGTCTTTCACCAACGTCATCCCAATAGGTTGGTGAGCGACATCTCTTTCTGTATAATGCTTCATATGGTGTCATCTGAATACTCGAATGGAAGTTATTGTAATAGGAAAATTCTAACAGAGGTAAATATTGATCCCACATACCCTGAAAGTAAAGTGAGCATGATATCAACATGTCTTATAAGGTTTAAATAGTCTGTTCTGATTGTCCATCTATTTGAGGGTGGTAGGCAGTGCTCAAACGAAGTTCATTATCCAGGGTTTTCTGATGACTCTTCCAGAATCTTGAAGTAAATCAAGGATCAAAATCAAAAACAATCGATAGGGGTACTCCATGAAGTCTCACCACTTCACTAATATATAGCCTTTCTAGATGTTCAAGTGATAAATCTTCCCTTATAGCAAGAAAATGTGCTGACTTGGTAATACAATCAACAATAACCCATATTGCATCGTTCCTTCTAGGAGTCTTTGGTAGTCCCATGACAAAATCCATCGTAATATTATCCCATTTCCACTCCAGTATGGGAAGAGGTTGCATGACACCTCTAGGCTGTTTCCTTCCGGATTTCACTTTTTGACAAACCATACATCTTGACACAAAATCAGCAATCTCCCTCTTCATGTTGTCCTACCAAAAATGTTCATTCAAGTATCTATACATTTTGGTGCTCCCAGGGTGTATAGAGAAATTGGAATTATGAGCATCATCCAACAATTCCATTTTTAGATCAGGTATATTAGGAACACAAAGTCTCTTCCCAAATTTCAAAATTCTATCTTCATACCCAAAGTCATTCAATCTCCCATAATTCACACCTTTAATCTACTTTTGAAACTCTTCATCACCGGTCTGAGAATGCTTTATCTTTTCTAGTAATGATGGTTTGGAAACCATTTGAAAAAGTATTGATGTTTCACCTTCCATGGTAATTCCCATATCCATCTTCACTAGATCCATGAAAATAGGAACCCTTTCAATTATCAACATGTTCAAAACTCCATGATCTTTTATGCTCAAAGCATCTTCCACCATATTTTCCTTCCCTGGGTGGTAGTGTATCGTGCAATCATAATCCTTGAGTAGTTCAATCCATCTCCATTGCCTAATGTTGAGTTCTTTTTGTGGGAAAATATACTTCAAACTCTTGTGATCAGTATAAATCTCACATTTTTCACCATAGAGTTAGTGACTCCGTATCTTGAAAGCAAATATCACAGCTGCTAACTCAAGATCATGAGTAGGATAGTTTTGCTCATGAATTTTCAACTGTCGTGATGCATAGGAAATAACCCTATCATTCTGCATAAGGACACAACCATGAAATTTTTCGATGCATTACTATAAATAACGAACCCATCATTCCCCGATGGTAGAGTCAATATAGGAGCATTGAATAATGTTCTATTCAGTTCTTAGAAAAATTATTCAACTCTTTTTTCCAAACAAATTTAACCCCTTTACGTGTGAGCTTTGTTAATGGGTTAGCCAACCGGGAAAAATTCTGGACGAAACGTCGATAATAACCTTCTAAACTAATAAAACTGCGTACCTCAGTTATGCTCGTAGGTGCTGTCCATTATTTGATTTCCTTGGTCTTATAAGGATCAAAAGAGGTTCTATATTTAGAGACAATATGGCCAAGAAAAGAAATCTCTTGAAGCCAAAATTCACACTTGCTAAACTTCCCATATAATTTATGTCTTCTCAGAGTCTTCAGGATAATGCACAATTTATTTTCATGATCTTCGTAGATTTTAGAATATACCAAGATATCATCAATAAATACCACCACAACATCATCACAATATTCATTGAAAACTCTATTCATTAGATCCATGAATACAGAGGGTGCGTTAGTCCTCCCAAAAGGCATTACCGTAAACTCATAATGCCTGTACCTTGTTCAAAATGTTGTCTTTGGAATGTCTTCCTTCTTCACACACAGCTAATGGTATCCAGATCGAAGGTAAATATTTTAAAAGTATTGAGATACATGAAGTTGGTCAAATAAATCATCAATGTGAGGTAGGGGATACTTGTTCTTTATTGTTATAGCATTGATCTCCCTGTAGTCATTGCATAACCTCATAAATCCATCTTTCTTTTTAACAAAAAGAACAGGGAATCCCCACGGAGAAACATTAGGGCAAGTAAATCCTTTATTACTCAATTCCTCTAGTTTTTTCTTTAGTTCAACTAATTCTACAATGGCCATTCTATAAGGGGTCTTCGATATAGGCCTTGATCCCGGAATTAAATCAATGGAAAACTCAACATCTCTTTCTCGAGGATGTCAAGGTAAATCTTCCAAAAACACATCTACATATTCTTTCATAATAGGTACATCCTATATTTGAACATTCCTTTCCTTACCCACAGTCATTTCATTATCTTCCTCCCCAATAATTGAATTTAGTTGATCTACTACGGGTGGATCTAGATAAGAATTAGGTGGTGACGATTCTGCTCTAAAGATAAGGTGTTCCTTATCATCATCATCAAAAATCTTAAACTCCTTCTTCTTACAATAAATCTTCACATCATGGTTCGAAAGCCAATCCATACAGAGGATTATATCAAACTCAATCATAGGTATGAAGATGAGATCAGAGGATAAAGAACATTTATGTGCTCTAATGAGGACTGATTCACAAAACATTGTTGCAATGATACTTCCCTTAGGAGTTTTAACTGAAAACTCCATTGTTAAATCAAATTGGAAATATCTAATTTTCTTAGAAAACTGGGAATATATGAAACAATGCGATGATCCAGAATCAAATAATGCATTTGCTAAACTTGAGGAAACCATTAAATTACATGCCACCACGTCTTTCGGAGCTTCTACCTCAGCAGTAGTGACACTATAAGCTTGGCCTTGATCCCTTGGCCTTTTCTGAGGTAAGTTTCCCTAATGCTTAGTACCTTCATTTGCATAATGTCCCATCTCCCTGCAATTGTAGCATTGGACATCGGTAGCTTCCTTATTACTGTTGCAATAAAGAGCTTGGTGGCCTTTTTCACCACATTTGTAACAGACTCCCTTTCCTTTTAAGCAATTACCAGGGTGTTTCTTCCCACATTTACCATAGGATGGATATTCAACCTTTCCCCTCCCCTTATTTCCATTACCAGATTGATCAGTATATCTCTTCTTCTCTTTCTTTTCTTTAAAGTCATAAGACTTATAGAATTCATTTTCTGTCTTGATAGAACATGAGACAATGTCTTCGTACGATGAGAAGGATTGTGAGACTAATGCTCGACGGAGAAACGATTTTAACCTATCCGAGAAATGATCAATATTACTACTTGGGTTACATATATAATCTCCAACATACATTGCTAACCTTGTAAAGTTAGCCTCATACTTTGTGACATTATCATCCTCCTTTTGTCTCAGACTCAGAAATTGCCTTTCCATATCTGATTGATGGTCGCGAGGAAAGTATTTTTCTAAGAAAATCTCTTTGAACTCCCTCCATTCCATATTTGATACTTCATCATATTCCTTCATGTTTTGAATCAATGACCACCATTGATCAGCATCTCCAGTGAGGCGATAAACTTCCAGGATAACGTTTTCCCTTTCACTACTCCCCAAAGTCTGAAATATTTTTTCTAGGGAACTTATCCATTTCTCATATACTAATGGATTTGTAATCCCATTGAATGTTGGTGGTTGCAGCCCCATGATGTGATCTAACATTGATCCTCGATGCTGTGGATCAGGGTGCTCCATACGGGTAAGGTTATTATTTATAACCTGAGAGAGTTGTCCCAGTATAGTGATTAGTTGATCAACACTAGTTGCATCACCAGATCCACTATAATTATCTTGTTCAGGAGGGAAATACCTACATGGAGTGCATGCATTGATACAGTTTCCATTTCTTTTACTAGGAACCATTTCTAAACAATGGCATAAACTAGATCAGTTTATGAATCAAAATTCATAATTCCATACTTATAAAACACTTAACATAAATTAAACTATTTATGGATATAATTAATAATCATAAAAAATGTTTTCTTTGAGGAAATATATACTCATAAACCCATCATAATGATTTGTAAAGAAAATGAGAGTTATCCTAAGCATATCCCCCAGGAGTGTCGTAACCAAGAGTACCGCAAGGCCCGTTGTCGTGCACCAATTCACGTTCGAGGCTGGCTCAAAGAGGTGTTTTCCGGTTTTACCCCTAGGTACATCTGTGCCAGAGCCGGCTCTACCTGCTCGTATCCAGACAGGGTTGTATTTCTCAGAAAACTCAAAAAATCTCTACAATACCAAAATTCTAGGAATTTATTCTATACTAATCCTCAAAGTCCATCTTAGGTCTATGTTCTCTAATCAGAGTTTATCTAAATCTAGCTTCCAAGGTTTGTACTAAACTTCCTTTGATACTAACTGTAATGCCCCGAACCCAGTTACCCTGAGTCAGTGCATTATTACATAACATTTGTATGATCACAAGAAAGATCAAGTCTCAAAAGACAGATTAGGTTAGTAGCCATGGAATAACTAGATATTTTCATAAAGTTTACATTACATCATAAAATGAAAACTACAACAATATAGTCTCCATAGTCTACAATTTTATCCCCTCATACTATCCCTGTAGGTCATTCATAAAATAATTCTTCACATGCTGGGAAAAATAAAACATAGAAAGGGGTGAGCTCAAATTCCCAGTAAGGATAATAATATAGCAGAAACTTTCATAAATAAGCATAAACATTTAAGGCAATGTATAACTAAAACAAAAGCCTTTTAAACTTTGAACTTCAGCATAACATGGCAAAGATAAAATAAAATAATTCCATTTACTTATTCACACAGATATTCTACTAGTCGAATAATCAATGCAATATCAATAACCACTTTCATAATGATGGAATCGATAATGCCAGACTATCATAACCACATAGCCAAGGCCTCGTGCTAAGACTACAAATAAAATTTTGTCAAGGCCTTATGACAAGACACTAGTTTGTCTTGTGAGACCTACCGATGCATCGAGGAGATATAACGGGCTCCACCCGTCACTTATTAAGTCTAATGCATTCCTCATATGAACAAGTTTAAACATAACATAAACATTCATATTTAAACTAGCATACGAAATGTCAATACTTTCTCCATAAACAATGAATGGTATAAAAATAACACACCCATAGTAAAACATATCACAAAACCTTCAATACATTATGGAAGATTTATATCATAATAAATAAACTTCAAATGAGCTTAAAATCCATCAAAGGATGTTGACATAGATGAAATCAAAACTATTTGAGAGAAATATCTCTTTTTTTGAAATCATTTAAAAGTCACATAATTATAAAATAAAACATTTACTTTGAAAATATTCTTATAATCTTATAAGTAAATCTTCTATGATTTTATAATGGTGGAAAATAGCCGCACCCGCCATCTAAGTTAAAAAAAGATATTCTTTCCTTATTTCTGTCAAAAAGGTTAAAAAGGACCTTGTTTAGAAAATGACAGAAAGATTCCTTTATAAACCTCTTATAAAAAGTCAAACAAGGGTATAAATGACTTTTACCCATTTCTGTAAAATATCAAGAATGTTTTGAAATACATTTTTAAGAAACATGGATGTGGATGATAAAGGGGTCCCAGTAGATAATTATGTATAAACAACATCGGATAATGAAGAGATTCTGAAATAACCCTTACCTTGTACTTTTCCATAGTCGATGGTATGTTAACCTCCTATATAATAGTTAAAACATTGTTATTAAATTATACAAGAACCATATACATAGTAATGATATCATATATGATCTTTTAACATTGATTTGTTAATAATATCTTATTATTATCATTGTTTTGGGTGTTAACTTACTCGTTTTCTTTTATATGTTTTGTCACATAAGTCATGTTTGTAATGGATAGGTTGTACCTTATTAATATCTAGAATGATATAAAGTTCTTAAGCATTACTTTTAATCATAAAATGAGAAATATTCTTGAATGGAAATGATGGGGAATGAATCTCATCACCTTCGTGGAGACGGTAGTCCGTATGTACGCATGAGCGACAATATCATTCTTTTGATATTAAAATAATATATAATTTGATGGTATATCATATATAAAGAATAAATATAATGTTATATTTATTATTTAAATTAATTACACATAATTATTATACCCATCTAAATAATAATATATTTAATAACACTTACACCACGACGTGGAGACGGTAAGCCGTACGTACGCACGTTTGGTGACATGTCTTTAAAAGGATGGATAGAATATCGAATATGGATGTACCATATTTATAATAATATCATAGTATATAGTAGATACTGGATTTATTATTTTTGAATGGGAATAACAAAGAATTAAGAAGTTGAAAAGAAATGAACTTGAAAAAGGGTGGTGAAAACATTACCTCTTCTTCGGGGTTTTTCTTTTTATTTGATCAAAAGAGATCTTTAGGTTGGATTTATGATCAAACTAAGGCCTATATATGTAAGTTAGGGAAGTTGAGAGAGTATTTGGGTAGGGTTTGGCCGATCCGAAAGGCTTTGAATGTTTGAATTAGTGAGAAGGGGGAGTACCCTTTTATAAGAGTGGTAATGGGCACCTTTGGAAAAGCTAAAAATATTATTTTATAATAAATTCATATTCAGTTTCTAATGGCTCCAAAGTGGATTATTTAAATGATAATGTGGGGATGGGTCGAGAACTACTCAACAAATTGAATTTAGACAGGTTTGGGTCATTATATTAACCTTATGTTTTAGTTTTAACTCTTAGTTAATTAGTTTGACACTTACCATGTCACATTGTATTTTTTTATTATATAGTTAATAAACATACTATATACCTCCAAGAGACCCCAAGTGGTCCATTAATGATACACCTATAATGACATAAGTCTCTTTTCTGATCCTTAGTTTTTTAGAAATTTAATATCAATTTATAATATAATATTGGTTTTAAAAACTCTTTTATGTGAATTTTGACACTATTCAATAATGGATTTTTGTTAAAGTCTTAACAACTTTATTAATTCGAAAAAAATTATTTATACAATATTATAATGTCATATGAAGCAATAAAATTAATGGATGTCATCCAAACTTTCAAATTATATTAATTTTAACATTTACAATACCAATTATTTGATTCTTTCATTAATAAGGAAAATATTGCATCATTAATGTGTCATAAATAATATTACATATTAAATGTCTAAAAATTATAAATAAAATACCATTATGTAGGAAATTGTTATAAATTTCCAATGAATAATTATAGTCTAAAATCTAACATATATAACCCTATGTAAAAATTGTTTTTCTAAAATATATATGCTTATGTCATTTTTGTATTTATTTTAACTTAATTAATATAAAGTGTCATTATCACTTACAAGTGACTCCATGGGGTCCCAAAATATACCCAAAGATTCCCATGGTCAGAAATTTATCAACAAATAAGGTTAGGACACGTTTTAGTGTAATTTATTATTACTATAATATTATTTTTGTTACCCTTATTTACCAGATTTACCCTTTAACCATGGTAAATAAAATATTTACCGAAGTAATTATTCAAAATGCCTAAAAATAAAAGTTACCTATTTAAAAAATTTAGAAATCCTGATTCCTAATATGGAATCAATTTTCCTAAATTCAAAACACATAATTGGCAGAAATTAATTTAAAATTTATTCCCGTTGTTATAACAAAAAAGTGTGTTTTTAAGAGATAATAACTATCAAAAGATTTACACTTGTTCATGTCCTGTAAAAATTTTTACATTATGTCCAATGACCAACATTGTATTAAATGGTAAAAATATATTCTAAATATACTTTATAACCACTCAAATTCAAAATTTATCACTATTAATTATTTCGATTAAAAAAGATGTTTTTAATTAAAATTTAGTAATTTTCACTATTCATCAAAATATAAATGTTATCTGAAAAGTTCCAAAATTTTACCCAAGGCTAATTTTGATATTCCAAATCCAAAAATGAAGTCAATTTTGAGATATTAAATTTATAAAATTTCAAAAAGTTGGTATTACTATTCATAACGGCTAGTTTGATTGGTTGTGGTGTGCATGTTAGAACTCGAAGTTGCATACAACACACGCTACAATATTATTAAAAGGGAAGCGTACCATGGAAGCATGGGGTGTTACAATATACATAGAGGTATGTTCTTGAATTCCACTAATTTCGTGGTTTTTAAGTGATTTTAAAAGGTGTATATGCATGTACTTGATAACACCTTCCTTTTGTATACCAATTTATTTTCATTTTATCTCTACCTTTTCATTTTTATTTTTACTATTGAATTTTTTCTCTCTATGTTGATGACCCTAAGAAAATGATTTACAATTCTACATATTCTCTCTATTTTCATTTTATATGTTTAGTCTTTAAATTTTTTTTATATATATGCATTTATTGGATGTGTTTTTAGTATAAATTACCAAATGAATTTCAATGTTATGTATGCTTTTCCAGTATGCATAATCTATATAAACATCTAATTTAATGAAATATTATTAGAATTAAATTTCAATTTCAATGAATTTATAATACAATTTATGTATCTCTCACCATCTAGATATACGAATTAATAATTTATTTTATTTTTTATTTTAATTAAAAAGTTCTTTTATTATATGTTAATTTATATAGATTTTTTATTTTATCTATTCTATGATATTTATCTTTGATATATATTATAAAATAATTGAAGACTTTCTACATCAATCAGACTCATAGTTCGTGACACATAGTTTCACCATCTACTAAAAGAATATTTTCCAGTATATGGTTCTTAACTACTACACTCTTTAAGGTTTACTAATTTTCAAAAATTTTATTATAATGTTATTTAATATTTCTCTTAAAAAATGAATATTTATTTTTCTAATTATCAATTCACCCATAAATTACTTTACATTAGTCCTTATTTATATAGAGTAATTTCTTAGTAAGCGTTACATTCCAATGCCAATTTTTCTTTTGTTATCCAAACACAAATGATATATTGTAAAAAAACGTTTGTTCCAATATTAATTTAATATTTTTTTCATGAAACACCTTGAAAAAGATGTCAAAAATGAATTCAAATCAAAATTCAATCTGCAAGGATGCTAGGCAAGAAAGGATTCTAAAAATAAAAAAAATAATGTTATCATTATCACATTTTTAGCCTCATGAAATTCATATCTTTAAATAAATGTTAAAAAAATACTTTAGAACTAAATAGGAATGTTTCAAATATTGAAAAATACTATTGTAGAGCTACTCATTCATTTTAGGTTCTTCTACTCACCCTAATTTGATAACAATGTAAAACCTAATAGTAAATGAGTATCACCTATACTTAATGCAAAATATTTAAAGAAACAAGTGAACTGAATCACACTTACCATTGTCATAATTTCTGATAAATAGTTTGATTATTTATTCTCAGGTTACAATTATAATTATTTTCCTTTTATTCCTTACACTAATATATATTCACTGATGGGGGGAGCTCTTTCACGACCAGGGACTACGGTGATGACCTAGTTCCGGCGATGGAGGTCCTGTCTCCCCATCCCCAATAAAGGGGGGAGCTCTTTCTCATTCATCATCATAGATATGCCCTCATAATTTTATTCTATTCTCTAATCATGAGTTCCTACCCTCATTCCAGTGTTTCCTTATTTTCCCAAAAGTTCCATATTTTTACCATAGATCACCTCGAATATCTTTAGCACCTTCAGAATTCAACTCTTCTTTAGATCTATTCAAGTTGACTATAGTGGCTCGGTTTCATCAACAACATCCCTCATTTGATGCTTTTGATCGTTCTGTCTTTGAATCCTTGGATCTCTAAGATCGGGCGGTTATTAGTCTTCTTGATCGAAGGCATATCATGATCCTATTTGGGTCTATGGATGATCTCATCACCGCGTGGTCTAAATCACTTCAAAGATGTTGTGGTTCATCATTCTATCTTTTTTGGTGGAATTTTTATTTTCATATACAGAGAGATAATCCGAATATAGCGATTTGGGTATGTTTCCCTGGCCTCTCTCTCCCATTCTGGAACCTTTCTATTTTTCCTATTCTTGGAAACACGGTCAGTTGTTACCCGTGTTCCGATACCAAAAATGATGTTCTGTGTCATCCCATCTTCCCTAACATCTATCTTGAGATTGATTTCTCTAAGTCTCCGGTTGATTGGGTGTGGATTACTAATGGTAAATAATTCTGGTGCAGATGGGCTGTAAGTTCGAGTTGTGGACTGACTATTGTAGTTCGTGCAATCAGTTGGGTCATGGTGCGTCGACTTTCCGAAACAGTTCTTTGAATAGAAATGTGTTCAGGAGGGATAGTGATGGTTTGGTTTCCCATGATGGCTTTGTTGTAGAGAGTTTGAAGATGCATGGGAGGGATAAGTTAGGTGGTGGGTTGCATGAAGAGCAATCCACGATCCCTTGGCTTCAGGTGGCAGATGTAATGGACTGTGGTGGTACTGTAAAGGGGGATGAGATGAAACAATGAGGTGTGGTGCCTCTTGGACCGAAGGTCAAAGATATCTTCACCATGTTGAAGTTGGATTTGGGGAAGGCTGGCTCCATGAATGTTAGTGGTGAATCTCTTTTTTTTTACTAAGGCTGCAGGGGGTATTTGCGAACCTTCAGTGATTGAGAGCACCTCGCTGATGGAAAAACCCCGAAGGGAAGTGGGTAGTGTTGAGCTGGGCGATCAGTGTGACCAACTGTCCATGTCTGCGGAGTCTGAAGATACCAAGATTGTTGAGAGGGATGCTCTTTCAGAACCTATTTTTGATAATGTGGAGAAGGTTGCAGACCTTGGTGGACAAGCTGGTGGTGTAGCCTCCCTCTGCTTGGTACCTGTGGGTGAACCTGCATCAAAAGATGCAGTTCATGCTGGACAAGACAATGATTAAGGTCCTCTCAATCTAGTTCAAGAGAGTATCAATATCCCTCCTCATCACATGGATCATGGGTTTGTGAATCCAATTGGGAAATGGATGGCCCTTGTAAAGAAATTTGTTGATGATAGTAGTCCATAGATGAAGATTTCAGCTGGGATGTAGTCACTTTCTGGGGGGCGGGTGACCAAGATTAAGCTCAGTAATCATTTTGCAGTACTAGTGAATTTTGACTTGGATTTGGATCATGAGCGTATTGTGGCTTTGATAGAAATGGCTTATGAGGGTCAAAGTACAACATCTCTAGGTGCTGGTGTTGAACCAATGACAGTCTCTATTAGAAACTGTGAAAAATAATTGGAGAATGTGAATGACTCTAATGTTGAGGAGGGCTCTGCAGTAAATGAGGATGGCAGTACATCACTGGATACTATAGTTGGAGAGTGTATTGTGAAGAAGGGTATGCATGGTGGCCATGAATTTTTGGATCATTCCCACTACCCTGCCATGATTGATGCTAATATTAAATCTCAATAGGATCGGGGAGTGAGTGAGGGCTATTGTGTGGTGCAAATTTATGGTAAATGGGGGGATTTTAATGATAGTGAAAAGAAAAATGATGGTGGTATGGATCATCCTTCCTATAGTGATGTTATTCAGGGTTGCAAAATGAATGTGTCAGAGAATGAGGATGTAAGGACTGACCCACCACGAAGAAGGCTGAGGAAAGACTATTCTTACTTTCCAATGCCTATAGCTATTAGGTATTCTATCAAGATGTTTGGATGGACTGCACAATCTTCAAAGGTGTTTCTTTCTTTGGAGAAGTTGAATCTTAGAGGGAAGTATGTAAATATTTTGAAACACTATGAATGTTCAGAGTGGGATTTGGCTACCATGGAGGAAGGAATCTATCATAGATGTGGTGATGGGTTTGATTTTTATGATCTGTAATTTCCTTTATCACCTTTTTGAGCCTGTTTTTTGTACTTTTCATTTATTTCTAAAAAATGGTTAGATGCTTGCCTCTGACTGAGCTTCTCTGGTAATATATATTCACTAAATAATTTTCATACTCTTTTACAAAAAAATAGAAGTTTGAAATCTTTTTCTAAATGAACATTTGAAAAGAATTAATATTTATTATGAGAATATAAGTCCTCTAACTAAGTCCAAAAAAAATTACCCTTGAAGGATGTGGGGCTAAATTGGAAATGATGTATGAAAAATTGGGAAGAAAAAATTACCAGTATCATTATTATTTTTTATCAATTTTAAGAATTCTCAATAAATAAAAGTTATCTTAAAATATTCTGTAACAATTTTTTATTAACTAACTTTTCATTCAACATTATAGGTTCATGTTCTCCTCATATAATATCATATTCTAACCAATTTTCCAATGTTACTAAAACAACCCATATCTGCATGTGTGTTAGTACAGTAGGAACATCAAGTCAACTCTATCTGACTGATATTTGATATTATAGTAAAATGACAATTTTTAAATATATTAATCACATAACTTATATTATATAATTATAAGTGCACTTAATTAGCAAATTTTATTCATGTATTGGTTTTTCATTGAATATTTATCATCATAAATCCTTATAAACCTTGCATAAATAATGATTTATTTATAAAATTAATGTGGTTACTAAAAAAAAATTATCATTATACACTAAATCATGTTAATATTAATGTAATATATATTGTTTTTAGGAACAAATTAAAAAAATTATGAACAATGGAATCAATATTGATTCTGATGATCATATGAGATTATGTGAATTTTACATGTTCAATGTATATATATTCAAAAATTTCATCTTTTATTTGATTATAATAAAACATTTCTATTAAAAATATTATAAAATAGTGAATTATGACACAAAACATTTTTCAAATGAACAAAAATGGAAATATATACAAATGGGTGTACATTAGTTGAACATATTTTTATTGCGTAACTGAATTCCTTTTCCCCCTTATGTAATTTAGTTTTTTTTATTCTTTTACTTTGATACTGTTAAAATATATATCTGTAATAGATTACATGGATATTAGTGATCCTCAAAACTGTTGCACCCAATATTATGATATGTTGTGGTATTGTGAAAGAGTTAAATAATAAAAAGAACAATATTCTTCTAGGTTTTCATTACATTGTTATCTTGGTAAAATAAAACTGCTCGAATATAATACCCCATATTATTATATGAGATCCCTTATTTATTATAATAAGTCGAACTATGAAGGAAACTTTTATAATCTTATCTATCTATATAAAATAATATTCACTTTTACATCTATGGGAGGAAGAATTTATAATTCTATGAATATTGGAGGTAGTTCTTATATTTATAGGATAAATGGAAAAAACCATCACCACATTGAAAGATTATATACACCTACTGTTCACGGCCCAAAATTCTACCAATATTATGTTTTTGAAACATAAAACTAAGTACAAAACAAAATCCGGTTAGTGAGTAATTTTATAGATATTTTATTTATGTTGTTCCACTATATTTGATTGTTTGATTCAACTTACATTTATATTTTTTTCACATATCTAACAAAAATGATATGAAATCCTCTATTAATCCTTTCATTATGGAAAATATAATGTCTAAGTATGATGAATGCAACTAGTTAATTAATAAATTAATAAATTTAATGGATTTATTCAACCGAAATTATATTCTAGATTTGATTCTAAAGCTAATTAAATGATGAATATTGGATTAACATACATAAAAATTTACGATATCATCAAAAATTTATATATACTAATAGTTAGTGGTATTCAATATATTAATGTGGAAAGAGATATAATAATAGATACACAGTCATGTGAAAATAAATGTATAGATGAACATCATCCACTATATCTTATATTGAAATTTCCTATTATATTTTTCACTAATCAAGATAGTTATTAAAATATTGTTTACCACACTTCATATATTGTAACCTCAATAGTTAAAAATGTAACATTGAGAGAGTAATTTTAATATCATCTACAATTCAGAAAAAAAATCAAGCATTAATCTTACATTCAATATGTCTCGTACAACAATTTTTTGTTGATGCTTATATAATGGTTGAATCACAATGTTAGTCCATCATTTTATTTAATTAAAAACAATTAATAGTTAAGTCACATAGTGGTTTTTATAAAGCATACTTAAAAGGTGAGAATTATAGAACACATTTAGTAGAAAAAATTATTTTGCCTTTATCTTTCATTGGAGAACCAAGATTCATGATTCAAAATTAGCAAGATGAAAAGGTAATTTGTAATTGAGCTGGTTATCTAGATCTATTCCTCACTTTCAAATGCAACCCATGTTAGAATGAGATTAAATTATTTCTTAAAGGTCAGAACCTAGGACCAACAGATTGTCCCCAAATATTGTTTAGGGGTTTTGATTCCAAGGTTCACAATTTAATTAAATATTTAAAAGAATGGATTATTTTTGGAAATAATGAAGAAGTTATGATTTTTTATCTTCAAATAAATTTTAGTATGAAATTTTATCTATTTTTTTAAAACGAATTCAATTAACTATGATCAACATATTTATGAAGTCGTAAAAACCATTATAATTATAAAATATCACTTTACTTACATCCATACCAATGTATTCATTAATCCTCAATATAAAATTTCAACAGATGATTCTATGAATAAAATACATTCGGCTAAAATACCATTCAAAACAGAGAATCCCCTTTTATATGAGTATGTAGAAAACACCATGATTCATGGAACTTGTGGTGCAGATAACCCATGATCACCTAGCATTAAAAACATTAGGTTCTCAATGTCTTTTCCAATTTTGTTAATACTTAAAGATTAGACTTGGATAGATATGGTATGTATAGAAGACGAGATAGTGGTTGGCCAATATAAAAAAGTTGTTGGATTGTATAATTGTTATGTTATCCTATATAATCCAAATATATTGTTTAAATACCAAGATCACCTAAAATTGAAATATTTAATTAGTTGTGGTCAATAAATTAATTTTTTAAATACATCAGTAAAGGGCATGACCAAGCCACAGATGCACTCTATGAAAAAAAAAACTAAGCAATGTCAAAATTAAGTAGATGAGATAAAATTATGTTGTCTCTATCGATATATTTCACCTTGTGAAGTTATTTGGTGAATATAGTGTTATGAAATACATTATAGGTTTCCTCCAGTAAATAGAATATACTTCCATTTTCATGGTGAGAAAACGTAACTTATTTTGATGGATCATACCATGGTGATTTTTTTTCAAAACAGAAAGCTCATAAAAAAATATCACCACGTGGATCGAAGAAACCTCAAATTAACTTGAAGCACAACCTCTGACATTTACTAAACTTCCTACATTATTTTTTACCTCAATAAAAAATGTAGATGTTTTTATAGAAATATATGATTTTATTTTGGTAGATTTCAATATGTTCCTCCCACATTTCTAGAGCTATATTATCTTAAAATATGTCTCACTAAAGTTAGACGTCCAACCTATTTTAATGATATCTTGACTATCAATCAAGCCATCCATCACACTTTTCATGAAGCCTGAGATTATTTTGGATTACTTATTGATGATTCATAATTCATTGAGGCTATTATAGAGGTTTCAATTTGAGAAATAGTGAATTATTTATGAATTTTGTTTGCAAAAATTTTATTCTCAAACACAGTTTCGTGACTAGACCATGAATGGAGTAACGCCTAAAAACCATTTTTTGAAGACATTGGATATATTAAATGAAATATGTTGAAATTATAAGGTAAATTAATTCCCTATTACTATATTGTTTTTTCCAATTTATATGTATTTTTTAAAACCTAACATTAAATGACACAAGGAAAACAGTTACTATTTTCATATTATTCACATTTTTTCTTTAATTTAATACATTCAAAAAATTTCATATAAATATATTCTAACAAATATTAACTTATATAAATTTTTTCATATTCATTAGTTTTTAATTTTATGAATACATATTCTCCTATTTTTTTACATTCAAAATATATGTTTCTATCTAAAGTAATAAAAATAACATGTCATTTACATGTTACATAATATTTCAAAATACAACATTTTGTATGTATAAAAATATTATCATTATGCTTCTAGAAAAAAATAACATTTAGATATAATTTTCTATCCAAATAAATTACGGAACATTAAATAACCCATTATCATAGCCAAAAATCATGCATATGTATCCTTTTCATGTATTGTTAAAAGTATCCACATTGATTATAAAATAAATTCCACTATTTTAATATCATTTTAAAGAAATAGTGTTGTGTTCCCACTCATACATTTGTATATATAATAGATTTTTTAGCTCAATAAAAATATAAACTGTACATTGTGGAAAATGTTACATTAATGAATTACTAATAAATACAATTGTCTTAATATAATATTTTTGTTCTATAATTTGGAAATACATTAAATTCACCCTATATCTACATGCACGTGGCTATATCACCACAGATTTAGAAACTATATGTTGATTGATACAAGTAGTATAATTTTAGTTTTTAGACATATTAAATACTATTTTGTAATAAACCATTAAATTAAATTCAAGTGATATTTTTTCCTATTGAAAAAAATTCCATAAAACGTTTTTAAAATTGAAAATCGAATGTTATAACCAAACCATAATACTTTGTTTAAAATACCTAAATAATTCTTAGAAATGTAATTGTATTAGATTATCATGTTTTTATACTATGGGTGTCTCCAAAAAACTGTTATTTTATTTCTTATTTGATATAAAATATTGGATAAAATGTTATTTTTCAACAATATAAAACATTATAATTTGATAATAGAAATTATTCTCAGAGTTTATCAACTTCAACATTATGCATTATTGGATATTTACAATATGATTTTCTCTCACAAAAAAAATTTAAATAATTATCCTTGTATTCCTCTTTCATATTTTTATACCACCTTCATTGGAAATAGATAGGTTTCATTAGAACAAAATTATAATAAGGTGATCTAATCTGATGAATTTTCTTTTATATGAGGAAAACCGACCAATTAATAAGAATAAGTGCTAACCATAATTGTTAATGAATCAAAGATGCCCACCAGATGTTTTTTCTTTGTACATGGATATGTAGGTACATGTAAAACTATTTTTATAGAAAACAATAATGTCAAACATTACTCATAAATAAATATTGTACTTTTGTAGATATATGTGGTATATCATCCTTACTAATTCATGGAGGGAGAAATAAACACTCTCGAATTTGTATTCCTTTTATTGTAAGAGAATAATCCACTTGAAAAATTCAACAAGGATGCCAATTGACTAAAATTTTTCAAATAAAGAAGTTAATTATTTGAGATGAGGAAAAAAGGGTATAAATATTTTCATTGAATCTATGGATCGTACATAGAGAGAAATCATGTCAATAATGATTTTTCATACATCTTATTTACTGTTTGCTGGAAAAAACTTTTTTTTGTGGAGAATTTCCGAAGATTTTATCGATTGTGAATTTTGGAAATAGAATTGATATTGTATTTTATGTTTAAATTCCTCTTATCTATGGAATTTTTTTATTTTTTTAACTTTATAGTGAAAATGAGACTAGTTTACAACAAGAAAATTGTTGACTCCTCTAAACTCCAACAATTTTCATGTTGGATTTTTCTAATAGGTGATGGAGTTCTTGGTGAACAAATATAATATGAATTAGAAATTAAAATTCTATAATATTTTCTACTTACATTAATTTAAAACCCAATTCATGTTATTATTCAAATAACATACCCCTCTATATCTATGAAGTTCAATGATCCATAATACTTAATGGAATGGGAAATTTAGGCACCAAAATTTGAGGTTGTCCAACAAATAAATGATTACATGTTAACATTCATTCATGTAGTATAAAATATTTATCTAAGTTATGATTTAGTCTTTCAAGCATGTTTAGATACAAATACATCGGAGAACATATATACACAAGATATTCCAAAAGGAATCAATATATCTTGTTTTCCTGGACATAAATTAATTCTCAATGTGGGAATACTAGGTATATTGCTGATAAATGTAGAACAATATTATGGACATTGTAATGGAACATGATTAAAAGTCACAGATTTTGGTGACCATGTATTCAGATGTAATATTCTAACCAGGACTCATTCCAGAGTATATGCTTTCAAAACTATAGAAAATATGGCCTTTAACTATTTCCTTTTAAATGATTATTAACAAAATTCAAGGATAGACTCTTTCTACTGTTGGAATATACTTACAATTACCTGTTTTTTCATGGTTAATTATATGTAGAAATATCCATTGAAACAAACCAGGTTGGATTTAAATTATTAATATGTAAAAATTATAACAAACTATTGAGGTATACAACTAATATTGTTTAAAATGAAAATTTCCAAAAAAAAAACATTTGTTATAACAAATTTAAAAAATTATATTTAATGAAAATTTATAGCATTACCATGATATTTATTTTACTCAACTATTTTTATTATGATGTTACTATTCTAAAATTTATGTTGTTTTCATTTCTTATAATGTTACATAAAAATTTCCCATTAAACTACTCAATTGCGAACAATTTCCATTGAAGATGATAGAACTAGAAAAATTGAAGTATGCATCACTCAGATGTGGTTCAAAAAGTCATAAAAATTCATAAATGAAATAGTTATCATTGATTTACTCCATAGTGATGAAAATTTGAGTTCTACTATTGATGATCTATTAAATAATTTATTATCCTTTCATATGAATGTATATTGTTATACGTATGTTTATTGATATCAATTACTTATCAGATGATCTGTTACATATCTGATGTAACATGTTTCATATATTGACATAATGTAATTGATATAAGATGTAATATATTATCTTAATAAAATGTTATAGGATATAATACAACTGTAATCTATTAGAAAAAAACCGTCTACATTTATTTATGATTTAATTTAATTTTCCATTTTATGTTATATATTCCTTAAATTATATGGTTTTTCTATTATTATAATCTTTTCATTTAATGTTCTGAAAAATGTTAATATATGTAAGCATGTTTTATCTATTGTTATATATTCATTCATTAAATTTATAGTTCTTTATATTAGTATAATATGTAACATGGTTCATATATTTAATGGTATGTCTACAGTTAAAATTTCTACCATGTTTCATATATTTAATGTTATAATATGTACTTTGCTTTGCATACTCTATCAATTTTTCTATATATAGAACATAAACTAACATTGTATTCATAGATAATATATTAAATCTCACTGCATACATTGTATATCAAGGCATACCTTATATTCATAGATCATTAATAGTGTATCACTTCATAAGTTGAAACTCATAGTAATGTATAGGAATATATTACAGATTTTTATTTATCTCATTGAATAATACATGAATATATTGTATTCAATGAAATTTATTTACCACATTAAAATAGTAATACAAATTTATTTATTGAAATCTATAGATAAAAAATGAGTTTTTTTACGTCCCATTCAATTTTTAAATTAAATATTTTGTATTCAATGCTATATTCAGCTTAATTTTAATTTAGTAAATATTGTAAATATTGTATTAAATGAATTTAATTGAGTAAAAAATGTTTTTATGCAAAGGTATACTCATGGAAATTTTTTTACCACTATTTTCAATAATTCTTTAAATTATGAGTTTAATTAAATTTTATAGGAAATAGCCATTCAAGTAACAATTAGTGGATAACAACTTATAACCAAGTAAAATCGTAATCATTGAGAAGTCTTGTGTTATGTAATACTGAAATTTAAAATTTTTGAAAATAAAGGGAATTTTTTAGCAATTTGGCATGAGCTCAGAATAATTTTTAACTAGAGCACTCATATATAACAATATAACCCACAAATGTCCCATTTAAGATACATTTTCATTCCTTTTGAAAACAGTGAACAAAATAAGATGCCTGGTCAATTTTTTAGAAGTAAATTTGATTTTACTTTTACAACTCATCAATACAATATAGTATTGATTGTTATGTCCAAATTTCACTAATGAGATTGATATATTAGATGTTATCAGACCTATTCATCATCGTCAGCCAATCCATGAAAGGGTAAAAAAGTATAAGAGAATGCAATTATTTTTATTGATGAAGGGTAATTAGAAATTTAATTTTCAAATTTTCTTGGACCCTGTCATTTTATAATTTAAATTATATACAAATATTAATTAATTTTTGTAGAGTAAAAACCATCAGCTATAGTTTATGTGATGAATTTGGTGAACCACTTACAAGACATCAGAACGATGAAACTAAACCATCTAATATTTTTATCCTTGCAACCTTTTTATGAAAACAGACTTAGTAGTAAGTTATTTCAATATTCATTACCTATTTCATTGAAAATACTTAGAAAAACATTGATTTATTTATTCATTAAATATAATTCAACTCTATTCAATGAAAGTATTGTTATCTCAAGCATGAATGTAACAAATCGTATACTCAATCATGACATTCTTGTAGTGTATTATTTTATAAATAGGTGATCATTCTATTTAGTTAAATAAAATTAGAGTACTTATTTTCTATACAGTATGTCATTTTCAACTTAATATATGATGATGAATTTCAACTCACTTACTTATCAGGGGACATTTTTGAAATTTTCATCTACATTGACATATTCTGCATGTCTATTGAATGAAATTATTAATCTAATTCCATTTCATTTTCCCCATATAATTCTACTTCACATTTTTAAAATTATTACGACTATTACTTTTTGATATATTCTAACATTATTTACTCATTAGTAAGATGAAAACGCTGTAAAAATCATGTCATTACATGAGAACAACATCATCCGTATGTTCTCTATCATCTATTATATTATTCTAGATGATTGAAATGATGTAAAAATGGTATAAATTATATCATGCACATAAGTTAGATAATGTATTTCATTAGTAGAAATTAAATTTTTACTAAATTAATTAAAATTACAGTTTAACCACAATACAAATTAATGGTCTATTTTATTGATTATAGGTTAAAAAATAAAAAATAATGGTTATAGTGAAAAAAAATAAAGCAACTACAACTTTTATTATTAAAAATTCATTTCTTATATAATTAAGGTAGATTACTTGAATTGTAAAATTGGGTGTATTAACTAAAATGCATCACCTCCATCAAATATTCCAAATTAATTTCCCTAAAATTATAAATATTTAAGTTTTCTTTCATTTTTAGATGACTATAGTAATTTTTATAATGATAATTATATTCTAAATACTTTAATAGAAAATAACACCCAATAGATTTCATATTACAATAATGATTCTAAAAAATAGTTATTTCAATATAAAACATGTTATATTAATATCTTACAAAAACATTTGAGGCCATTATATATTGAATTTATTTTTTTTTGAAAATTAAGGTATCTTGGATATAAATTGAATCTTGATCTAATTTTAATTACTTATTCTCTCTTATACCAAGTCCAATTATTAAATAGGGATAAATAAGGATCAATCTCAGTCACACTTTTTTGAAAAAAAAGGTTTTCAATTTATATCAAAATATGATTTAGAGATAAGAGATATAATAATTCATGTAAATTATTAATATTCATATATTGATTTATTATGGATTTAAATAATATAACAAATAATATTCAGTAAACATTATTATATTGATGAGTTTTATATTTCCTTTTGACCTGCACATATTCAAATATAAAATAGTTCTTATCATTGTTTAAGTGTCAGACTCCAATATAAAAAATAGAAGATAAAAATTAGAATAGAATTCATTCAGTGTTATATTCATTACATATAATGAAGTAAAAATCAATGATTTTGAGAACTCTTAAAAACTACTCAATGTATATTTTTATAACCTATTCCAAATTACATGCAGATTAATTTTTGAGACCTGACTTCAAATTTCATTATCTTAAAGGTTCTTCTTTTTGAGGAAACCTCCTAGAAATATTTTTCAATTAACACTACAATGTCATCTTTATACCCAAAGGTATGAAATATAATATTTATTTTCTTTTTGAATTCTATCATGAAAAAATATTTTTTTATATTCATACCTACTAAATTAATTGTTATAACTTCATATTAAATTTATTTTCTTTTTTAATTCAATCTTCAAAACATATTTTTTTAGTGTCTGTATGAATAGTATATCTACATTTTAATTAAATTTATAGATAATTAGGATATTATTATTTCATCATCATTAAATAATTTTATTATATAGGTATTGGTTTCAAAATTTCATAATTATTTACACTTATAGTTTGAAGTATATTGAATGAATGGTCTATCAAATTTGACACATAAAGATATTTTAAACTATAAATTTTATAGGTAGGAATGTCTGTCATCATTGAATAAAAAACTAGTTGAGGGAAGAGTGCAGTCACATGCAAACAATTGCCTATTTTTTTCATTTCTCAACAACCTATCTTTTCATGGAGTGATTCATTGACATAAAATATATTTAATAATACTGGGGCTAAACAACATATGATATGCACTATGTGTTACTAAAAAAAATTATTATAGACTCCTCCTAAATTCCATGTACAATGAAGTTATAATATATTTTGTTAATAACCAAATTATATAGAGCATGTGTGTGACCAGAATCTATGGTTGATTGCACTCTGTGTGACCTGCTTCCGGGTTTGACAAAAATCATTGACATTAAAAGAAAAATTGGTTCATTATTTCAGGTGTGTGACCCGCAGTACATGTGATTGTACTGTATAAGTCTATAGATTAAAATCACATTGTGTGTGACCAAATACTATGTGTGACTGATAGTATGTGTGACTATATTGTGTGTGAATTCAGTATAAAACTCTAATATGTGTGACATGTAGCTATGTATCATAAGAATCTTTACGAGAACTTCAATCATGCTTTTAAATATTCCAAACTAAATAAAAAACTATATAAGAACACTATAAAATACACTTAATGTCAATATGAGATAAAAATATAATGAACTAATTGGATGCATAAAACATTCACAGGGGTTCATTCTTTGGTATTCATACATCATTCAGATAATTCCTCAGTATGTGACTATATTAAAAATATATGAGTTGCATTCATAATTCATGGGGACATTGTGATCCCATTGTGCATTTTTTGAAATATTGAATCTCTAATAATTTTAATCTACCAACATATGTTTGTATCCTTATTCTGAGTAACTTGGGCCTTAGAAGCCACAAAACTACCAACAACACGAACCAATGGAATGCATAACTTTGCTATAATTCTCATCTCTGGAATGGATTTTTCCACTATTACATCAAATATTTCCCAGTAATAATCATTTTTCACAACTCCCCTTATCATAACCCATATAACATTCACATTTAATAATCCATAATTCCATGTGTATGCTATAATAAAACACATCATTTGTTCATAGAGTCCAAACGTGTGATCTTCCATCTTTGACAAGTGATGTTTAGGATTAGTCTATGAAGTTGTGTGCCACTCATAACTTTGAAAAGGATAATATATTAATAGGAATAACCATAATGAAAAGTGAAAGAGGTCTATATTGGTGTTATAATTTCAATAGAATCCCCAACACACCTCTCTAAAACCTAATTTACTCCTTAAATAGCTGTTAGATACTTACTCTGATTCTACTAAAGAAGTTTTCCAAAATAGACAGTGATATGTTCCTTATTTCAAGTTTAAAAGGTTTTTAAGGGAGAAATGCTAAGGATCATGGACATCTTGAGGTTCCCCATGTTGATTATTCCTGACCACAACATTGATGATGAAAGTGTTGGATGGTTACAGACTAAAGTCCCCAACATAAACCCACGAGATGCAAAGAGGGCAGGACTACGCTGCACCACCATCACTGACCAGAATATTTAACATTATAATAAAAAATGGATCATCATTTTAGGTAAAAAAATCTAGCTAGGATTCATCAACTTCAATAGTCACATTTCTATTTTTAATTGGCACACAATCATCATTTGAATCATGGTGATTTTTCTACCATAAATTAATGGTATAGTCACAAGATCTTGAAAACCACTTCATAAATTCATGTTAATAAAATAGGGAACCAATGAGGTCAATGTATCTTCAAAAAAATTAATTACATAAAATGTGAAAACTATATTCAATATTCCACATCTTTTAATTTTCCAAACTGCAAACGTCTTATACGAATCTGATTTACTAAAATACCTGTTCATTTTCAGTATTTTAAATTATATATAATTTGATCCAATGAGATTTGTATCACATTTTAATTATAATATTATTTTCATAGAAATTTAGAAATGAATTAGATCAAGTGAGATCTTATACAGGAGGTGAAGTCACCACTATATGTATAAGAGAGGATTCAACTTCAGTGGATCTTAAAAAGTTATATAAAATAATCAGTGTAGAATAAAAAGAAAAAATGAATAGAACTATAAAATTAAATTATTATGTCCAACTATTATTTTTTTTTCAATTTTTATTTGTGTCAGCAATTATTTATTCTTACATTTCTTTATCTTTCTATATTTCATGTGTTTAAAGGTTTTACTGACTTTTAATTACGAGTGTCTTTATTTTAAATTTTAATTAACTGAATATGCCATGAAAATTCATGGATTTGGTTATAGTTTCTAGAATATTACTGGGAATGATGTGAATCTCTTTGAACTCATAGGGTCTATACCTCTATTAAAATTATATCTTGGGAATATCTTATTTCTTCCCCATTAATTGGTGGCATCTTGACTGAATTTTTCCCTTAGAGAAATAATTAGCACCACATAGTTGATTGAAAATCTATCCATGGAAAGGGATACTATTTTCTTTATCCTGATATTGTTAAGATTACGATATTCAATTCATAGGTGCATTTATCCATACATCTCCTTAATGAAGAGGACCGATGCAACCCACAGTGATGGACATGAAAATATAAAACTCTTTTATTGATTCTCTTGTAACTACTTTATCAGTTATTCCAACTTAATTGTGGTAATCCTTTAAATAGTTTTTGATAGGGGCATAGATCCAATTATAAGTTCAATTGACAACTCAAACACTCATTCTAGAAGAATATTGGTAAATTCTTCATGGAACACATTATTGTATTCCCTCACAATGTGAATGTATTCAAACAAGATTCTATCCTTTTTATTAATAATTTGAGCTAGATATGATTTCATATAAAGTAGTAGTATCCATTTGAGAGAAAAAGTTTCCACACCATATACACACTTCTCCTGACATTTATACAAAATTGGAGGATTCATAGTGATTGGTAAAGTGATATCCCACTCCTGATAGTTGGTTTTTCTTTGTATAAATATTGAAAGTCTACACTGAATATAGAAACAAACTTCACTAATGGAAGTATGTCGATATTTTATTGGAGGTTTAATAAAAAAACATTGACTGTGGAGGAGTAATATACTATGGAAGAACTTATTTCCACATTAACTCTTATCATAGAAAACTCAACCTCCATTATTTGATATGGTGTTTGAGTAGTTCTACTAAACAAGAAAGATAATAATGAATTCATAGAACCAGAATCAAAAAGTATTTTTTTTGAAATTATGGAATAAATAACCAGTGTACATGACACCACATCATTTTTAGGATCCACCTCATTAGTGATGATAGAATATACACTACCCAGCTTCCTTGGAGATTTTTGTTGTTGATTATCTCTAACAACTCTTGTCTTAGGGAATTTTCTTCCATATTTCCCATGTTAAGTGAAATTAAAATATTATATTATAGGCTATGTGTGGATCTTAACTTTCATTTCATCATATGAATTATTGGGATTCTTCATATCCCTTAAATAATTATTTGTAGAATTCTATTATATTCCACATTATAAGCATCTTTTGATTCCATTTATATAGTTCTCAGGATTCTTATTCCCACACTTTTTTCCACATGGGGTGTTGGGTTTTCTTCCCTCCACGAGATATATCTATTGATCCACCCATATTAAACTCCATATTTATAATTTCTATCTCAGATCCCAAAAGACCATTCAGAGTCTCGAATATCTATATCAACCATAAGAGTGAAATAGAAATTCTCCTTATAGCTATAAAAGTATCAAGTCACCAACTATTTTCATAGAATCAGATTTAATCCACTAAGTATGTAATCCAGCTTGAATTCAGTGTCCATGTAAACACTATAGAAATATCGTGAAATATTTATAATGTTTTCAACTTATAACTTGATAGATGAATCTTTATTTTGCTTCAATCTTTACCCAATGCATTAGAGTACTATCTGGGTGCACTTATCATAACATGTACATGAATATTTCTTCCACATAATGAAATCAGACATAAGAAATACACATAAGGGTTACCCATGGAAACAAGTGGGTTTTGTAATCATGACATAAGGAATAAAGAAAGGGAATATCATAATGGTATACATTAAATAAGTGAGTTAAATAATTCTTGGACAATAATAAATGAAACATAATAAAATATTCTAAAAAAAAAAATCCAACAAAAGAGAATACATGAAATATTATGGTTATGTTACATTAGAAATGTGCCTCTTAAGCATAGTTTTTAGGAAAAGAATAAATATTCTTTAAAGTGGATAAATGAATAATTTTTCCAATGAGACTATAAATGAACTAAAATTGTTTTTCATGATAAAATGACCAATTTTTTAAATTATGGTTGGCTTGAATATTTTTATGGTGTCTATATGAAATGGGGTGAGAAATAGAGAATTTCTCTTAAATCATATTTTTTAATTGAGGGGAATTGAGAAGAGAACCTTTTAAAACATTTATTACTCATCAAAGGAAGATAAATTCAGATATTTATATATATTTGGAACACATATACATAATATAAGATAATTATATATGAATAATAAATATATAAATTTATGTGAATATAGATAAACTATTACCCAAAGGAAATATGGAGTTTTGGGGAGATCCTTTACCCTATGTATGAATGTATTCTAAAATTTCACATAATATCCAAGGTAATGAAATTAGGTTTATTACTTACTTAATTCATAACCACTTCCACAAATATTTTATTTTTTTAGTTTTATTAAGTTTTTTTATTTTCATTTTGATTAGTTATAATGTTCATTTTTTTTGTTATCGGAACATTTGTTTCAGGGTTTCATGGTCGGTTCACTTGTGTGTAATTATAGAAGTTCTTATAAAATTAGAATAATGAAAAAAATTTAAATGAAATAGTATTAATTCACATAATGTTATTTAAATGGTCTCATATACAATTTTTTGTGACATTTGGATGATTCATTTAATAAAATGATAATGTTAAATGTTTATTTTATTTCAACTGGAATTTTTCAACCATACTAAATTAGTTTTAGTATATTTAATTTAATGGAAATATAAAATTTATAAAATTTGAATAAAATGTAATATAAGAAATTTTTCATTTTAAAAAATTATTAGTGACTTAATCCTTCCATTAATGCATTATCAAAAAAATAAAAAATCATCATCCACGAAGATGATTAACCGACATAACATGGACAATGGTTTCATTTTTCATTGAATAAGAGGTGATGAGAAATGGGTTTTATATATTATATTCCATTATAAATATAAAAATTTTATATATATATGATAATGTAGTTATTTTTATATTTTGGATGAAGCAGGTGAGAAGAAAGTAGAAGAAGATAATAAATTAAAATATGTTACTTTAGAATGTTATATCTTGAATATCACCTCCTTGAAGAACCCCTTAAGGAACTTGAAATTAGTATTTTGGAAATACAAGTAGCACTTGGACATGAGTAGAGTGGGGAGGAGAGCTTTTGGAAAATATTTGGCATGCTAAAAGGCATAGAATGTGTGATGATAAGGGGTGGTATTTATAAGGGAATGAGAGGGATATTTTTTATTATTTTAATCATTAATTTATTATTTTTCCTCAAGACTAACCGTGGAATTTATTATTATAACTATATATCATAAATTGGGCATTTGAGTTTAAAATAATTTGTTTTTACATCATCCATATCTCAAAAATTCATTTATTTGGCTTATAATGATAAATACTGTAAATTAAGGTATTTCACTATTCAGAAAAAATTAAACTATATAATAAATATTCCAGAAAATCACCCTATTTTTTTTATGTTTAAATTTTAAAATGGAATAAATTTAATGAAAAAAATTCTAAATATGAGAAATTAAATTTTTAATTAAAATGCTCATTTATTCAAAAAAATATAATTTTTAATATTATAATTGATTTTTTGATGATTTGAAAAATTACTTATGGTCTCATAAAATTATCTTAACATAATAATGAAACTTCAAATTATTTTATGAATCCTATTTATGAAAAGAAATTTTCTTTTTAATCATTATATTCATTATAAAATTGCAAATAAAATATTTACATTTTATAAAAATACTAACACTTAATTTATTATTTTTAAAACATTTATATACTTCTACCATGATATAAATATATACTATTTTAATTCTATAAGATACATAAATATTATTTTACATTTCCATAAGTTAGGTTACAATTATAACTCTCATCTTACTATTCCTAATGGTCAGATTACCATTCCTATAGTCAGGTTACCATTCGAATAGTAAAATTACTATTCTAATGGTCATATTTCTAATAGTCATATGGGTTATGTACATCCTATAAATAACTATTATTCCATTAATTCATTATTAAATTATTTTTTATATCAATGTTATGTTTTATTTCTAGTTTTTTGTGGGTGTGATGATTCTAGTGGACCAAGCATATCCAAATTTTTCTATTCTTATTCTCTTATTTTTTTATTTATTTTCCTGTTCTAATATTTGGAATTGTTATTAGTTTATTTTCTGACTAATGTATCATTCTACATTTATGAGATTTTTTTTGATTGTTTCTCTATATGATGTATGTGATTTATAATACATGATATAATTATATGAATGGAAATTCCATTAATAAAATTATTGGTTATTACTTTCATGAAAGAAATGCCTCAATATTCCATGGATATATTACCACTCCTTACCAATACATGGAATTAAATAAGAAATTCACAACCCACATAATGAAGTTTCACTTGGGAATCCCCTCATATATGAAATTCTATTGAAGGACTCTTAAATCATCCTTTAAATGCTTAACATGATCACTCTATAATATTTAATATCATTAATGAGCTAATATTATAAATAATGAAACACTATGTTTTTCAATCCAATGAAAATGAATAGGTTGTTCTAGTATCCTAAATTCATCACCAGAAATTAAAAATATACATAATGAATCATGAAATTAGTATTCAAGCTATCCTCCTACTTAAACCTCAATTTAATGATACCAAAACCTTCGATCATGAATCGAAACCTCATTATCTCCCATAAACCGATTAAGTACAACATCAATCCTTATGAAGGGATAATAATTCTTCACCATCAGCTAATTCAACTAATTATAATTGATTCTGGAAGTACATTGTGATAAAATGTATTCTAGAAAAACACTAAATCACCCTAAGGTATCACAATGATCTAGAGGAAACACTTATATTATTGGTCATCGATTTTAATACCAAACTAGTGTAGTTATTAAGTTTTATTTCAGTTAAAAAGATATATAAATTTAATAAACATCATTCCATAACTCTTTCTCAAACATGAAATCCTATCATGAGTGTAGTATTATAAATTCTTCATGTAAAATGTGAGTAAATTAATTGATAACTCATAGAAACACCACTGCCTGACATTGGCCAAAGTTAACATCAACTCTTCCTTTTAGGAATGAATATTTTATCGGTACCTTTGATCTATCTATTTATCCCATTCACTAATAAAAATTACACATTCAATTTCAAAATTAAATAAAATAACACTCTATGAATATAATCTAAATAGATCAGATATATTAAAAATAATATATTTCAAGGGAGAAATTAAGTGGTTGTATATGAAATACAATGAACTACCTCATAGACTGATTTTAAATCATCATAATCTTATAACTGTTATACACATCAAGTATGGTATATTAACCTTCAATTTATGTATTCAAAACTAAGTTGATATAAAATATATCCAACTTAATTCCCAATGTTCCAACTATGACTGGTAAAACATAATACTTGAGATATCCTATATTAAAAAAGCTATAATATTATATAGAATAAAGATATATGGTACATCAAACAATCCATTGAACTACAAGAGATGAAAACTCCATGAATTGTATTTATTGCCTTGGTCCCTAACCCAAAATAAGTATAGTCACACATTAGTATGTTCAATAATCTCAAGTTCCATGAATCAGATCATTGACACCCCTCTCCATCCTAGGTAGTTTCCCCTTCTTACCCCACATAATAATTTCAAATAATGATGTTACCCTACAATCTCTAACCTATTTTATAAAAAAATTTAAAAATATTTCAACATTGATTTGAATCCACACATAATTTCTCTTTTTTGGGTGGTCAAATCCACTAACATAATATAATTAAAAATAGTACCTAAAACAAAAAAGTGGAATATTGGGATGAATGAATCTAGGATAGATAATTGAGACGTTTTTTTAGTAGGGGAAAGGAGGATCATGAATCACATCATAGTGACTATATATCCTCATCTTTGGGACCCATCACCAATGTCTTCGATGCTGTTTTTGTCAAATGAAGCCATCACTTCACCACTGAATCAATTTCATGACATGAAACTCTTGATCTCTCTATCGAGTAATATATTTAATATGTGTAGTAGAATCAATCCTAGATAAACACCATCAAAAAAATACTAAAAATAAAAATCATAAGAAAAACCTAACATAATGAATACATATTAAGGAAACTCAATGAAACATCATCATTTGATGATTCATCGTCACTAGAACAACAAACACCATGTATAACCATCATACTTGAGATGCCACCACCTTAATAAATCATTTTTCCTTTTTCAGTGAAGTTATCCTTAAAAAATACTCGTAACACATATCATAAATTAGGATCAAGAAGGTGGGATGAGGAATAGAAAAATAGACACTTATTACCAGTATCTACCGCCAAAGCACTGTAATAGCCACAAGTGGAGATAGATAATACCTGAGAAGTAATATATAAAAATATCTAGAATTACCCTTTATGACATCTCATTAAAGATGATGGGATTGAAAAAAATTATTGAAACCCCTAGGTCAAGGTATAATGATAAGTGATAATATAGGTTATAATTTCTACCAATAATACATTATAGTTCCATTGAGTATAACACACGAGGAACCTATAATATATGTTGCTCTCAAGGTCATTTCATAGAACCATGAATGATAAAAGGATATCAAACTCAAATAATGAACAAAAAGATACCCAAAACCATGAAAAGAAAAAAAGGAATCAATAATAGTAATGTAAAGAATAAATAATGAAGAAAAGAATAAAAACCAAAGAGTCAAATTCCTAGGCAGAACACAAAGCTAATGAAATTTAGGATGGTAAGATAAGTTTTTGAGGTTGATTAATCATAGGGATAGTTCTCATAAATGTATCTATTTTTACTATAAAGGGTTTCAATATGAAACCTTTTAAAAATATATGGATAAGTGATGATAAAAAAACAATATATCATGACATGTATCCACTAGAACCCCTTATTGCTAAGCAGTGAAGATTAATGTGACCTCTAATGACCAACAATAATTATACAAGGTTTTTTATTATCATGTGGATATAATATGAATATAAAAGGATTTTTTACACCCAAAATAATAGGAAGGATAAGAATGAACAAAAAATAAACTCTCCCTAAAATTGATCTACAAAAACATAACTCTGGTGGAAGGCTAAAACCAATGTTAGATATTGAACTAAAGCACCATGGAATATGTTTTTAACAACTATATTATTAATATTTGAAGTTTACCAAGCCTAAAGAGTGATAGTATGTTATATTATTCCTTCATAATTATTAATGTTTTAATCAATGGTTTAATGTATTGAGGTTGGACACTTGAGCCAACACAGTTATACTAAATACAGGAACTCCCACAAATTGGAAGTCTGTAGTCTTAATTCTTTCATTCTAATGGTTATAAGAAATACATATTTTCAATAACATAAAGAAAAATAGTCTTAACACTATATAAGTTAGTTGAATGGAATTGGATCATTTTATATAATGATTAAATAAGACCATAATTTTGTGTAATTCTCCAATGTATGTGAAAAATTACTGAAATATATTGACCCACTTGTATGGCCAACTGCTAGTTCTTGAAAATAAGATAAGATGAAAAAATATTATTTGTATTTTCCAAATACAACAATCATCCATTTTGTTAGTTAATTATTTAAAATATTAAAAATAGAGGACAAACACATGGGTGAAAATTAGAAAGGATGTTTTTCATAAACATTTTATTTATTTAAAATGATTAAAGATGTTATAGATTGATTTGGAAAGGTATGAAATGAAATATTTGATAGTGAAATTGATATAAATATAAACATATATCATGAGGATAAAAGATTAATTGATTCATAGGATCAATAGTGAACAAAAATGAACCCTAGAAATAAACAATGAATATTGGATTCTAAAATGGATCTATATCGAAATTATGAAATAGAACAACTTACAAAATGGAATACATTCATGAAAAATTGAAACATGAATTTTTCCCATGAAGACTATCTAATAGTGATGCACCATATTAGCTCATCAATTAAATACAACCCTATAAATTATATAGGTATGGATATTCAAATTTTTTATGAAAATACAAGACTGGTCAATCTATTATAGTGGTGGGAGATTCTTGCTGACCTAGTAATTTTTGTTTCTTTGACATTAACTTGATTGTCATGTCTTCACATCTGATCAACCGATTGCAAGGTTCTAAGAAAACCTCTAAAAATAGTCTTAAAATAATATAAATGAAATAATTAGATAAAAATGTAATTTCATATAAGAAAAAATATCTAAATGAATATGAAATGAACTAGTCCTATGGAAACAACTTCTCAGACATCGACCAACTCTATTTCATGGGATAGTAATTCTGAGGATGGTAACAAACTCTACAAAAAATCTATAAAATTATAATATATAATATAATGGTGAGAATAAAAGTGTCTTTAGTGTATTTATCTATACAATAACTCATACATATATGGAAAAAATATACTAAAACCAATATTAATATCCCTTGAATTAATTTTTTACCCATCCCATGGTCAATTTATAACCTAATCTCACATAAGATCACTCAGAAAATTGGCACACTAGTGTAAAAACTAATAATTAAGTGTATATATATATCGATAAGGTACCCAACACCCACGTACCCATTAATCTATTCATACCCATGTCATAATGGAATACACCTTGGAATTCGTTTACCTTCCATATCCACACAACCACATACAATATAACCATATCAACACCACAAACACATATAAAAACCCATATATTTTATAACATAGCAACATATTTTATATCCTAAGAATAAGAAACATATCAAATATTTAGACTACATAACATTTATTCAACCACAATATATTTAAATAACCACATAAGAGCTTCATTATCACAACTACATATAAAAAATCATGATAACATTCCATCGTAATATATCGTTGATTTATCTATAAGAGTGAATGGTAGAGGAGGAGTTTTCATTTTTCCATATCAACCATATATTGTTTGTTGAGTGTCACATATAACACAAAACCTTGTATATGAATTAGTCACATTACCTGACTTGAGCGATTATGTGTATTGAAAAATATAAAATTCTTAGGAAACATATAAATACAAAATACATCACATAGGGGTCAACTCCCTATAATATGAACTCTTTAATTACAAAACAATGTCATATTTACCTTATGCACAATAATAATAATTTCCATATCTGATCACACAAAATAACAACACATAAACCATAAAAAACTGTACATATTATCGACTTCCCTATTACATTTCATAACTATACTGATACATTTACCACATTGATCCCACGACTCAAATTTCTTCTATTAATAGTATATTTAATATTTCACATAATTACCACAAATTTTTTTCCACCTCATTATTTCAAATTACCCAAGACATCAATAATTCAAAACATATCCATTCTCATTTAAATTTTATTAAATTTCATTAATTAACTTTATGAATCATAAATATCTCTAAAAAACTAAATCAAACCAACAGTATCAATGTCAATACTAAATACCCAGTACATCACCCTACCACTTTCACAATGATAAACTATATGAAACCATATCAACAAGGAACAAAAACGCCCCTTTCACCTTCCAAAATTTGAAAAAAATATAAAAATACCCTCCACCAAGGCTATCAATCCAACCCATAACCATAACCACATCTATAAAAAACAAAAAACACATTTAATAATAGTTCCCAGAAAACAACCAAATGTTTTCATTATTTAATTACCAACTCATTCACAACAACATTATATGTTAATTTTAAATTTATGATTCCTCTATTTTTTAGTATTTTTATGCCCTTTAACCTTGTCAAACATATTTCCTATTTCAATAACAATGATAAATGAATCCCCATCGATAAAATTTACTCAAACTATGTTTTAATACTCTATCTTTGATCTATTAATTTTGGTCAATAACCATTAAAAATCATGGAAAATGGTAGCTATAAATAAATAAATAATTATTAATATAAATACAATGGTTTTGTATTAAAAGTTATAATTCCTGTAAAATCAATTTATTGTGTTAATCATATATGGGAAGGATATTTTTGAATATAATATAGAGTAAAACGAAGAAAAAGAGTTTAATCAAATAAGAATATGACACTATGAATTTCAACACTTCATTCCATAGTGCGATGATTAATTATTAAAGTTAGAATTGAGATGAGAAGAACTGGAGGATCTTAGGAAATCTCAATTCATGTCATTAATATCATTCACATCATGACTGGGTTGAGGAATATATATGTGATTAAAATAATATCACTGAATAATTCTTTAAGAAAAATAATTCACACCTCATATGATCTGTATAGAATTAATTCATTTTTTAATTGAATTCACATTGTGAGTTGAGTGAGATATAAGAAGAATCCATATTGATTCATTACTAGAACATCATTCATTAAGTGGAATATAGAATAGGTAGAGGTTTTTCAAATTGGATTGGAGGATTTTTTATCTATTATTTGAATGGGGTTTTTATTTTCTTATCCCCTCATGACTAGAATGATGGGATAATATTTGTGAAAAATATTTATGATGAATGGTGATTGATTATATTGTGGTATTTTATGATTGATTTAAATATATTCTAGTCCTTAAATTATGCTTCAATTCAATTTTATATTCTTTTCTTATTTATGAATGAACATTGTGAAAAGGTTGAGAGAGTGATACAATTAATTCATTGACTAGTGGATGAATATCACCATTACTATTGGTTAGGATATTCTCTAGGATTAAACATTGTTCTGAGTCACCAAACCATTAGAAAAACCAAACTCCTATAACTATTGAGAATATGAATATTTAGTGATTTGGTATTTCTTAACATTACCATTAGAATCACCTATATTCGATTTTGACAACTCATTCTTTCTAAATCATCAATTTATGCTTTAATTAATCATGAACCTAGATGTTCCGTTATCATGTATTTTTTCAATTTTATTGAACTTTAACAATACCATTATCATTATATCTTTAATTATGAGGTTTATATTTCTTTTGAAACCTATTTTAGGTATTTGTTATTAAATTTATCTACTATCCAACCTATCTTAGTGGGTTCGACCTCAGTCTTACACTTCATATTTTACTTTTTACTTTTTAAATTTTTTGTTTTATATTTTTCATATTTATAATTTTAATGTCTCCATTAGAGTTAATGATACATTTGGGGCTATAAAAAACTAAATAAAATTTTTATCTAATCTATCGTGTTAATCAATAATTTCTAAACATTTGACATTCACAGGACAACCCCTATCCTTCCTTTAATTCTTCAATTGATCCACCAATTAAATTTAAAATACACTAAATAACACTAAAATTAGGCAGAATCTATCATGATAAAATCATAAAATTTGTGATAAAAAATAAATTGATACCAATTTTTTAAAATAAAATAATATCCCTCACACCACAACCACACAAACCATGGTGTAATGACTAGACTGTAATATCCAGATATAAATCTTCATCTATAATAAATTTTATTATGAATAAAATATAGTACATTATAGTATATAAGGATACCCAATAATTAAATACATAAATATGAAATTTGATTAGATGAATATTCATTGCATATTATTAATATCTATGATTAAACAATAACAGTATAGTGTGCTTAGAATCTTGGATACATAACTAATGGGTACAAAATATATCTACATCATCTCCCACTAAGAACTTCTCAACTAGAACCCTTTGTAGAAATATCATACATGATAACATTCTTCCTTTATTGGGGAAAATGATGTATAGAAAATGGAGAGATCAGGTTCTATGTTAGGGAAAACAAGGCATATAACAATCAGTGATTAATTTATATGAACATTAGTATAAGGGTATGATACCATGAGCATAAAATTTGAAAATCATAACTAGAAATATAAATACTAAAATAACTAGTTATGGAATAATGAATAGATGTTCATAATAAATGAATAGTAAAGGAATGAAAATTAAATGACTAAGGAGATCATACTGTTTAAATAATATCATTCCACTAAAGTGTGGCACAATCCTAGTCATAGGAATATTATGTCAAAGCTACCCACCAAGACATTAATAACTTGTTAGGCTTATACTATCGACCCATGAACTTAATTGGGGCTTGGGATAACCTCCCATGTACCATTCTTATTCGGGGGATAACCTCTCACATATTGTTTGAGCTCATAAAACACTAGTCATTACTGAATTAATTATAGGGATATAACAAACAAACTCATTATGTGACCATAATTCATTCAATTTTATTCCTCATGATTCAAAAGTCAAATATAATTTAATAACAGCTTAACACATGGAAATGAAAATCGGTTTCATCAATATTTCATTATCATAATAATAAATAATAAAGATAAGGAATAAGGATGTTATAATAGGATAATATCCCCAATGTAGCAACAGTGACATCCATGGATGTTAACATAGACCAATATTACATTTAAAAGAACAACAGAATATTCCTACAGAAAAAATTGTTTTTCATTTGGAAATCATTTATTTAAAATCTTTATAAATTTGAAAAATATTAAGGATAAGATTTATTTTAAAATAACCATGTAAACATATAAGGTAATTTTCAAATCACATTTTGGTTCTAATGATAGGAATATAATTTTTTGTGGTATATGTTAAAACTAAAATTCCATTTTCACATTTAGTAATATTTATAAAATATATAATTTATAAAATAAAAATGATATTCCTTTTAAAAAAATTGTTGAATGTAAAAAATGGGTTACAATGACAATAAACAATTATAATACAATAGTAATAATATTCTAGAAATAATTCTAAATAAAATAAAAACATGGAAGAAAATATTCATAGATGAATAATAAATTAAGTCAGTTTTCCAAAAAAATATTCTTTAATACCTTTGAGTACATAGAGAGAGAAAAATGAAATTAATTTTTTTGAATTATAGATATAAAAAAATAAAAACGATTTTAAAAGATAGATCATTTAATTTCATCACTAGAAAATATAAGGATAAACTATTTCAGAAAAAAGTGATATTGTAACATAAAACTCTTTCCTCAAGTTTGAGTTTCTTCATAAGCACCCTAAACTTCAATATAATAAATTTAAATTTATTATAATTATATTAAAGATAAAAAAATAATTATAATTCTACACATGGTTTACTTGTTACATTTAATCACCCATTCAATATCAATTCTTTATTAAAATCACTGTTTCATGTGATAATTGTTTCATATTTCTTGTATGTTTTGATTCAGATATTATGGTCCTCAAATCTTGATCATGGATACATAAAGAAAATAACATTAATAGTTATATAAACATTATATATATATAATTTAAATATATATAAATTTATAACCATCCATTAGTGTTATATATAGAAAAAATATTGCATCCATAGAGATAGTAGTATGTACGTATGCACGAACATTGTTTTCATATTATATTGAAAAGAAATAAATAATGATAGATAATATTTTATCATTATAGAATAAAAATTATATCATAAATATCAAATATATTTATTAATCCTTTAATATATTCATCAATGTGATGTGGTGATGGAAAATGTGTCACATCACTATGTGTAGGATATTGTTTACTTGTTCGCACAACTGGTAATTTTGTTTCATATTTGATTGAAAGGATGTTGGAAATGGTCATACCATAATGATAGTATAACATAATTATATTTATTACAATATATTTATCATGTTATTACGGATAAAATCATGTTTACATAAGGTAAAATAATAAATAATATTGAAAAAATCTCAGTTAATATTTTTAAATCATAGTTGAGTGACCACATTTTTCTTGCACTCATTCCTTGAAATATTGGTATTTGGGGAATAAAAATGGATCTAAGAATAAGGTAATATATATAGGAAATAATTATTATATTTATTAGATGATCTAGAAATATATAAATTTTTGAATATGGGACAATATTAGGTTCCCTTTTACATGTGAGGGAGAGGAAACACAGAAAATTATTTAAAACATTTAAATATAAATAAAGTGCTTATAAATAAATTTTTTTCGAAATATAAATTTTTAAAAAAGAACTATATTATTCGGTAATAATTTATTTAAAAACATTAATTATATAAATATATATTTTATTCATAGACTTATCTCTTAGTTTCAACCTCAATAAACTTGTTTTTTCCTTAACCATTGTAACAATGTTTTTATGGTTTTACTAATTATAATATGAAAATAAATGTGAGAACATTACCAAATTTATAAATTATGATTCAAATTATTTTATCAATTTTATAAATTTCAATTTATATAAGCGTTAAAGATTTATTTTTAAATAAGAACACAAAATACAATAAAAACCTATTTTGGATAAATTCATTTTTAAGAATAAAAACTGAATTTTCTTTCCTTACATGCATATTAAAAACGTTAAAATGGATATGAATGTATTTTATTGAAAATATAATTTATCCAGTCAAAAAACATTATTCAATATTTATTTATTTAATTTATTATGATAAAAGACACATTGGGCACATAAAAATAGTTTTATAAACAAGTGACTATTTCAATATTTAAATGATTCTATCTTAAATAATAACCTTTAGATAACTAATTTATGGATTATTATCCATAAATTACAAATATATATCATTAAAATTACTTTTTATTAGTTATAAATAAATTCATTTATATTAAAATTTATGAAACCAATAAAAATACATTTCACCCAAAATATATTCCTTTTAATATTCAAATTATTTACAAAAAATGTATTGATTGTTTTATTGGAATTATCCAATAAATTATAATTTATGAATAAATTTCTAAATTTATTTAAAAATTTGGTTAATCTTATCCATACCCACCAATCAAATGGGTTGGTTATAAAGATATATTATATCATGAGTTTATTTAGGCTCAGAGTTGCATGTAGAAAAGCTATTGAATACCTCATATTTATTTCAAAGGAAAAACATATAAAATATTAGGGTGTAATATTCTAACCATATTAAAAAAATAATTTCACCCTCAAAATTTTATAATTTTGATATAAAAAAATTTGTATAAATCTACTTCATCACAACCTCGAGTTCCCATGTAGCTTATTAAATTTCTGATTTCTCTAGATAACATTATCTCGGTAAAAAGCTCCATTCTCTATCAAATTATCAATATGATACATGATGTTTAATAATTTTCATAAATAGTGAAGAACATTTTCCAATTGTATAACTTCTGATTTTAGTACATGCAAATTATCAAGTATATACTTCCTCAAAAAATTTACGCGATGCACATCATTATCTTAAGAGATGTTTGGTGGAAAAACCAAGTGATAAAAAAATATTTCAATCCGATAGATAATCCCAAAAGAGAATATATATATATATAGATTTTATATTTACCTTATTCCCAAATCATATAAACATCTTCCATGAAAAAATTTTGTAACACATTGATTTTTTTAAAACAAATACTATATTTTATAGCATGTACCACACGTAACACCAAGCCTAAAAGAAACATGATATACTATTTAAATTTGACCATTATGACCAATCTGTTAATAACAGTTTTATAAATAGGAATAAAAACTATTTTAAAATAAATTAAAAATATTTTATTGAAATAAAATATATTGATAAATAAGGACTAAATTTTTAATTGACTTTACATGAGTAAAAATATATTTTTCCTTAAAAATATTTCTTCCATTGTGTGAGAAAATAATATAATATATTTCCACCAATTTTAAAAAATTTATTGAAAATGATGAATTTAATTTTTTAAATCAGAATATAGAAATTAACTTAGAATGAAAATTATGGATTTTTTATATTAGAGTGACTTTTCTGTAAATAGAGAAAAATATATCTTTTTTCAAAATATCATTTCTTTTTAATAAATTACGTAATTTAAAAGTCCTATTATGATTTGAATTTTAATTAAAAAGTAAAAAAAAATTAATTATATTTAATCAAATTAATTATAATTGAATTATCTTTATAACACATTTTTTATACGTTTATTTCTAGGCTTCAAAACACATTTTGGGGAACTGTATTTAAGTGCATAATGTTTCTCCATTTTTGTTAATTAAATTAACCTAGGATAATGAATAATTTAAAAGAAAATTATAGATTATATATCTATTTATATTAATTTAAATAAATATAATGATGATTTATATTCATATATTTAATGAAAGAACATATTACGCTCGAAGGATTTATTTCCAAAAAAACTGTTTTTCTTCAGTATTGTGGGTTCATTTTTAAATTAAATTCTAACAATTTTTGTGAATTTAATTTGATAAATTTTATTTAATATTTTCAATCAGTTTTATTAATATTATTTAATTTGGTATACTTAATTTTTTTTCATTATTATAGTTTAGAATAAAATTAGTTTTTGTGTGTTACGTATGCTTATGTTAAAATTAATTTTACACACACATGTAATTATTTTGGTAAATTGAATTTCATAGTGAGAATAATTAGGTAAAAACTATATAATATAGGTCATTTTATTTTATGCTTAATGTATAAATTATCTAGGTTAAAAAAACTAGTTAACATGGTGAAAACAGAAATGGTAAAAGTGAGTAACCATGGAGGTAAAGGAAATAGAATGTTTAAAACAAGTTTAATTTCAGTTTTGGAGGTTTGAATAAATCTATTATTCTCTCCAACCCATTAGTTAACAATACTGGATGCACTTATTTTAGGAGTGACTTACCATTATGGAATATTTTTGGGTGTTTGTAAAAATGTCGATTATCCTCAATTATAAATGGGAACCTACTCCCCTCAATTATTCACACATATCAAGCCATTTAGGTCAACTAATACCTACCAAAATATCTCCCTAAAATTAATATCCATGTTCTATTGGTTTTTTATTCCCAAATAATAACCATATTGTCATTAATAATCGATCCAAATGGGGTTTTTTCGAAGTGAATGTGTAACGCCCTGACCCCAAGTTACCAAGAGTCAGCGCATTGGTACAAAACATTGGCATGATCATAAAAGATCAAATCTCGAAAGACCGATTAGTTTAGTAGCTTTGGAAACACAAGATACATTTATGAAGTATACTTTACATCATAAAGTGAAAACTAAACAACATCTTGTCTCCACACTCATATCCCCTTATACAACCCCCGCATGTCATTCATAAAATACTTCTTCACATCCTGGGAAAAATTAAAAAAGGAAAGGGGTGATCTCAAATGCCTAGTAAGGATAACAATATAGCCAAAAATTTCATAAATAAGCACAAAAATTTAAGGCAATGTATAACTAAAACAAAATCCTTTAAACTTGAAATTCAGCATAATATGCAAAGATTAAATGAAATAAGGCCATTTACTTATTCACATGGATCTTCTACTAGTCGAATAATCACATACAATATCAATAACCACTTTCATAATGATGGAATGCATAATGCCAGACTATCATAACCACGTAGTCAAGGCCTCGTGCCAAGACTACAAATAATATTTTGTCAAGGCCTTGTGCCAAGATACTAGTTTGTCTCATTAGACCTATCGATGCATCAAAGAGCTATAGCATGCTCCAACCTTCACTTATTAAGTCCAATTCATTCATCATATAAATAGGTTTAAACATAACATAAAAATTCGTATTAAAACTAGCATACGAAATGTCAATACTTTCTCCATAAACCATGGATGGTATAAAAATAACACATCCACATTAAAACATATAAAAAATCCTTCAATACAATATGGAAGTTTTTTATCATAATAAATCAACTTCAAATAAGCTTAAAATCCATCAAAGGATATTGACATAGATGGAATCAAAACTATTTGTGAGAAATATCTCATTTTTTGAAAACATTTAAATGTCACATAATTATAAAATAAAACATTTACTTTAAAAATATTCTTATAAGCTTTTAAGAGAAGCTTCGATGATTTTACAATGGTGGAAAATATCCTCACCCACCGTATAAGTTAAAAAAAGGCATTCTTACCTTAATTTTGTCAAAAAGGTTAAAAAGGAATTTGTTTGGAAAATGACGAAAAGATTCCTTTTAAACCATTTTATAAAAGTCAAACAAGGGTATAAATGACTTTAACCCATATTCTGTAAAATAGTAAGAATGTTTTGAAATGCATTTTTAAGAAACACGTATGTGGATGATAAAGTGGTCATAGTAGATAATTACGTATAAACAACCTTGGAAAATAAAGAGATTGTGAAATAAACCCTTACCAATTTGGTAACTTACGAAACACACACCCCATGAAATAGGTATCATCCAATGAATATGTAAAAACACATAAATTAAAGTGTATTACACAAAGAATACAATTATGGTCAGTACATACACCACACAAAAGGTTATAGTGGCAATATGGAATGAATCTCACGAGAATAAGGAGTGAGATGAAAACCTCTTACCTTGTACATTTCCTTAGTCGATGGTATGTTAAACTCCTGTATAATAGTTAAAAAATTGTTATTAAATTATACAAGAACCATATACACAATTATGATATCATATATGATCTTCTAATAATGCTTTGTTAATAATATTTTAGTATTATCGTCGTTTCGGGTGTTAACTTACTCATTTTATTTTATATGTTTTGTTACATAAGTCATATTTTTTTTGGATATGTTGTATCTTATTCATATCCATAATGATATAAAGTTATTAAACATTACTTTTAATCATCAAATGAAAATTATTCTTAAATGGATACGACGGGGAATGCATATCATCGCGTTCGTGAAGACGGTAGTCCGTACGTAAGCACGAGCGACAATACCATTCTTTTGATATTAAAATAATATATAATTGGATAGTATATCATATATACAGACTAATTATTATGTTATATTTATTATTTACATGAATTAAACATCATTATTATACCCATCCAAATAATAATTTATTGAATAACAATTACACCACGATGTGGAGATGGTAAGTCGTACGTACTCACGTATGGTGACATGTCATTCAAAGGATGGATATAATACTGAATATGGTTGTACCATATTTATATTAACATAATAGTATATATAAGATACTGGTGTTATTATTTTATAATGGGAAATAACAAGTAAAGAAGAAGTTTAAGAAGAAAGGAACTTGAAAGAGGGTGGTTAAAACATTACCTCTTCTTTGGGTTCTTCCTTTTCATTTGATCAAAATGGATCCTTAGGTTGGATTTATTACAAAAGGAAGGCCTCTAGGATAAAGGTAGGATTTTTGAGAGGGTATTTGGGCAGAGTTTGGCCGAGAACAAAGGCTATGAAGGTGTGAAATTGAGAGGAAGAGTGCCCTTTTATAAGAGGGGCGAGGGGAACCTTTTTGAAAAGATAGAAATATTATTTTATAATAAATTCATATTCAGTTTGTAATGGCTCCAAAGTGGATTTTTTAAAGGTTAAGGTGGGTATAGGTCGAAAACCACTGAAAAAATAGGTTTTAGACAGGATTAGATCACTTTATTAACCTTATCTTTTAGTTTTAACTCTTAGTTAATTAGTTTGACACTTACCATGTATTTTTCTATTTTTATATTATAAAGTCAATAAACATACTATAAACTTCCACTAGACCCCCACGTGTTCCATTAATGATAATCCTAACATTATTTAAGTATCTTGGATGAACCTTAGATTTTAAGATTAAAATATAAAATAATAATATAATATTTGTTTTAAAAACTCTTTTATGTCAATTTTGAAACTATTGGTTATTTTGTTTTTGATAATTTTATAACAGCATTATTACTTCAAAAAAAAATTATATAATCAGTCCTCGTATGTAATATTAAATTATAAAATTAGTTTAATGCATAAAAAGTCTTAAATTACATTTATTTTGATATTTATAATATTAATTATTTTAATATTTCATTAATTAGGTAATTACTGCATCACCATTTGTGTCATAAATAAATTAAATTATTTAGTGTCTAAAAATTATAACTAAAATACTATTATGTTGGAAATCTTTTTAGATTTCTAATTAATATTTATAATCTAATTTATCTTTTGTATAACCCTATATTAAAAATGTTTTAGTAATTAAACATTGATTTTAACTCTTTTAACTTTTCTTTGAATTAAACAATAATAAATGTCCTAATCTAATTAAAGTGGACCTAAATGATAATATTTTATTCCTAAAGTTGGTTTTGGTCGAGATACACTTGTCCAATAGAATTAGGACATGTGTTAGGGTAATATTAATATCATTTTTACCCTTAATTACCCTATTTACTTTTAACCGTGGTAAATAAAAGTAAAACGTTAATACTCACCAAAACATATTTTTATCTTATCGAGCCAAATTTTACTCCTTCCTATTAATTGTGTCTCTTGGATTTTTTAAATTACACTCATAGATGCAGTAAAATTATGTTTTATGTGAATTTCCAAATTCTCCTAGGAGGTGGGTAAAAGACGGTGAAAAGTTCAATAAAATTTTTATATATCTAAAATTTTTATAAACTAACTCCAATGAATTACATTGAACTTATATAGGCATTATGTATCTATTTTGACCTAAAATAAACTTAAATTAAATAAATAATTTTTAAATAAAAATTCGGTTTTAAACTACAACTGAGTCTTTTTCACTATTCATCAAAAATTAAAAGTTTTCAGAAAAATACCCAAGATTCACTCTAAGCTAATTTCGATATTCTAAATCCAAAAATGAAGTCCATTTTGAAAGATAAAATTTATAAAATTTCAAAAAGTTGGAATTACTATTCATAATGGCTAGTTTGATTGGTTGTGGTGTGTGTTAGAACTCGAAGTTGCGTACAACACATGCTACTGTATTATTTGAAGTGAAACGTACCATGAAAGCTTGAGGTGTTACATTATCCCCTCCTTCAATAAATTGCATCCTAGCAATTTTAAATTTTTCATAGAAAATAAAAGGTTGAAAATAGAAAATACCTTTGTGGAAAACACACATAGGAATTAAGGTTAATAACATTAAGTCTTAATAAGAGAAAAAGGGAAATGAAAAAGTCACCAAAAAATTATGATCTTAATTAAGAGAAAATTGGTGGAAATTAGAGACACATAATTGGAGGAAAAATGTAAATAATTTTATGGAGTGATTGAGGTCATCAATCACAAACAAGTGTAAAATTGAGGGCCTTAAAGCCTTCAATCTATGGTGATTTAAAATATCATCTGTTCAACAAAAAATAATGCATTAGGATAACAAATTTTTTGTTTTAATATCCCTTTCATAAAGTTTAATAATTAATTTTTTCATAGAATAAGAGAGAGGTATTTATATATATATACTTGACAAGTAGAGTTTCAACCTTCAACTAATTTCTACCAAAAACTCATCATTCACTAAAAAAGATAATAGAACTCAAAAATATTATATATATCCTAATCGTAAAAGGTTAGAAATATTAACACATACCATTTAGATTAAGAAAACTATTTTTTAATAACCAGAGACTTCTTGTAGACTAGTGGTAGGTAATAAAGGCCTTTCTCACTATGGTTGTGGGTTTGATCCCTGCAGCTTTGTCCGACGCGACGGGTTATCCCCCGACCTGCAGGTTGTTATTTTCCAAAAAACAATAGTATTATAATATTCCAAAAATAATCTTAAGAAATGTTTTAACCTTAAGCCATACTATCCAAAGTTCAACATAATCCATTCCAACCTTTATAGTTATCCAAAATACTTCTGTCTAAACTCTCTCTCTTAAAGGTTTCCAAAATAAATTGAAACATCTGATTCCCCAAACAAAGTAATGATTCTTATTGTCACATACTAAAAATATGATTACCTTTGTCATATTAAAACCTTAATGAAAACAACAAGTATTGTAGTACAATCCTTATATATATCACATTATTCATATAACCATAATATAATCATTGAGTCCAAAAACACAAATACATTAATTATTCAACTTCATCTGTAGTTACAGCATAAGCTTGGCCTTGCTCCATTGTCCTTTTCTGAGGTAAGTTTCCTTGTTGCTTAGGGAATTCATTTGCATAATGACCCATTTCTCTACAATTGTTGCATTCAACATTGACAACCTCTTTCATTCCCTTGCAATCACGAGTCTGGTGACCTTTTTCTCTACATTTATAACAAACTCCCATTCCTTTTAGTCAAGTACTTGGGTGTTTCTTACCATAATTATCACATAATGTAAATTCCTTATGTCCCTTTTTCCCTTTATCTGTCTCTTGCTCCACCGTAATCTTCTTCTCTTGCATTACTTTGTAGTCATAAGACATAGAGAATTCCTTTTATGTCTTGATAGCACACGAGAAAATATCTTTGTATGATGAGAAGGATTGTGATGCTAAATCTCGACGGAGAAATGGTTTTAACCCATCAAAGAAACAGTCAATATTACTTTGTGGGTTACATATATAATCTGCAGCATGCCTCGCTAAACTTCTAAAGTTAGACTCATACTTTGCAACATTATCATCCTCTTTTTTCCTCAGACTCAAAAATTGCCTTTTTATATCTGCTCGATAGTCATGAGGAATGTATTTTTCTAAGAAAAGTTCTTTGAAATCTCTCCATTCCATATTTTATACATCCCCATCATCCTTTGTCTTTTGAATCATGGACCACCATTGATCAACATCTCCAGTGAGGTGGTAAACTTCCATGATAACTTTTTTCTTTTCACTACTCCTCAAAGCCTGAAATATTTTATCTATGGAATTTATTAAATGCTTAGATACTAAGGGATTTTTACTCAAATTGAACGTTGGTGGTTGTTACCTCATGAAGCGATCTAAAATTGATCCTCCACGCTGCAGATCAGTGTGCTCCATACGGGTAAGTTTATTATTCATAACCTGAGTGAGTTGTCCCAGTACGGTGGTTAGCTGATCAGTTTGCATAACCAGCTCCACTATAATGATCTTGAGTAGGAGGTAAATCTCTACATGGAGTGCGTTCATTGATACTGTTTCCATTTCTTCCACTGGGCTCCATTTCTAAACAATGACATAAACTAGATCAATTTATGAATCAAAATAAAAAATTACATACTTGTAATTCACTTAACCTAAATTAAACTATTTATGATTATAATCCATAATCATAAGAATGTTTTCTTTGAGAAAGTATATACTCATAAACCCTTCATAATGGTTTGTAAATAAAATGAGAATTATCCTAAGCATATCCCCCAGGAGTGTCGTAACCAAGAGTGCATCAAGGACCATTTTCATGCACCAGTTCCCGTTCGAGTCTAGCTCAAAGCGGTGTTTTCGTGTTTTACCCCTAGGTACATCTGTGCCAGAGCCACCTCTACCTGCTCGTATCCATACTGGGATGTATTTCTCAGAAAACTCACAAAATCTCTACAATACCAAAATTCTAGGATTTTCTTCTATACTAATTCTCAAAGTCTATCTTAGGGCTATGTGCTTTAATCAGAGATTATCTAAATCTACCTTTTGAGGTTTGTACTAAACTTCCTCAGATACCAACTGTAACGCCCCAACCCCAGTTACCCAAAGTCGGTGCATTATTACAAAACATTGGCATGATCACAAAAGATCAAATCTCGAAAGACCGATTATATTAGTAGCCTTGGAAACACTAGATACATTCATAATGTTTACATTACATCATAAAGTGAAAAATACAACAAAATCTTGTCTCCACACTCATATCCCCTTATACTATCCCTGCAGGTCAATCATAAAATACTTCTGCTCATCTAGGGAAAAATAAAACATAGAAAGGATTCCCAGAAAGGATAACAATATAGCCGAAACTTTCATAAATAAGGATATACATTTAAGACAATGTATAACTAAAACAAAATAATTTTATACTTGAACATCCACATAATATGGGAAAGATAAAATGAAATAATTTCACTTACTTATTCACATGAATCTTCTACTAGTTGAATAATCACATGAAATATCAATAACCACTATCATAATTATGGAATGCATAATGCCAAACTATCATAACCACATAGTCAAGGCCTCATTCCAAGACTACAAATATGATTTTTTAAAGGCCTTATGCCAAGATACTATTTTGTCTCATGGGACCTACCAATGCATCGAGGAGCAATATCAGGCTCCACATATCATTTATTAAGTCCAATTCATTCCTCATATGAATAGGATTAAACATAACATAAACATTCGTATTAAAACTAGCATACGAAATGTCAATACTTTCTCCATAAACCATGAATGGTATAAAAATAACACATCCACATTAAAACATATCACAAAACCTTCAATACAATATGGATGTTTTGTATCATAATAAATCAACTTCAAATAAGCTTAAAATTCATCAAAGGATGTTGACATAGATGAAATCAAAAATATTTGAGAGAAATATCATTTTTTAAATCATTTAAATTTCACATAATTATAAAATAAAAAATTTACATTGAAAATATTTTTATAATCTTGTAAGGGAAGCATTCAGGATTTTACAATTGTGGAAAAAAGCCACACCCACTGTATAAGTTAAAAAAAGACATTCTTACCATAATTTTGTCGAAAAGGTTAAAAAGGACCTTGTTTGGAAAACGACAGAAAGATTACTTTCAAACCATTTCATAAAAGTCAAAAAAGGGTATAAATGAATTTAACCCATATTCTGTAAAATAGTAAGAATGTTTTGAAATACATTTTTAAGAAACATGGATGTGGACGATAAAGAGGTTCCAGTGGATAATTAAGTATAAACAAACTCGGATTATGAAGAGATTGTGAAATAAATCCTTACCAATTTGGTAACTTATGAAACACACACCCCATGAAAGAGGTATCATCCATTTAATATGTAAATATACATAAATTAAAGTGTATTACACAAAGAATACAATTATGGGAAGTACATACACCACACAAAAGCTAATAGTGGCAATATGGCATGAATCTCACGGGAATAAGGAATGAGATGAAACCCCCTTACCTTGTACTTTTCATTAGTCTATGGTATGTTAAACTCCTGTATAACAGATAAAACATTGTCATTAAATTATTCAAGAACCATATACATACTTATTATATCATATATGATCTTCTAATAATGCTTTGTTAATAATATTTTAGTATTATCGTCGTTTCAGGTGTTAACTTACTCATTTTCTTTTATATGTTTTGTTACATAAGTCATGTTTGTTATGGATAGGTTTTATATTATTCATATCCAAAATGATATAATGTTTTTAAACATTAATTTTAATCATCAAATGAGAATTAGTCTTGAATGGATATGATGGGGAGTGAATCTCATCGCGTTTGTGGAGACGGTAGTCCGTACGCACGCATGAGCGACAATATCATTCTTTTGATACTAAAATAATATATAATTGGATGGTATATCATATATACATATTCATTATTATGTTATATTTATTATTTACATGAATTACACATCATTATTATACCCATCCAAATAATAATTTATTGAATAACAATTACACCACTTCGTGGAGATGGTAAGCCGTACGTACGCACGTATAGTGACATGTCATTCAGAGGATGGATAGAATACTGAATATGGTTGTAAAATAATTATAATAACATCACTGTATATAGAACATACTATATTTATTATTTTAGAATTCTAAATAACAATGAATGAAGAAGTTGAAGAAGAAATGAACTTGAAAGAGGGTGGTGAAAACATTATCTCTTCTTCGGGTTCTTCCTTTTGATTTGATCAAAATGGCTCCTTAGGTTGCCTTTATGAATAAAGGAAGGTATATAGGATGAAGGGATGATATTTTTGATGGTATTTGGGAAGTTTTTGGCTGAGTCCAAAGGCTATGAAGGTGTGAAATTGATAGAAGGTGGAGTGCCCTTTTATAAGAGGGGTGAGGGACACCTTTGGAAAACCTAGAAATATTATTTTATAATAAATTCATATTTGGTTTATAATGGCTCTAAATTGGATTATTTAAAGGGTAAGGTGGGGATAGGTCGAAAACCACTCAACCAATAGGTTTTATACTGGTTTGGGTCACCTTATTAATCATATATTTTATTTCTAACTCTTGGTTAATTAGTTTGACACTTACCATGTCTCTTTGTATTTTTATATTATATAGTCAATAAACGTACGATAAACTTCCGTGTGACCCCCATGTGGTCCAATAATTATACACCTATCATTATTTAATACTCTTGGAAGAACAATAGATTTTTAGGAATAGAATATAAATTAATAATATAATATTTGTTTTAAAAACTCTTTATGTCATTTTTTACACTATTGGGTATTTTGTTTTTGATAATTTCATAATAGAATTATTATTTCGAAAACAATTTATATAATCAGTCCTAATATGTCATATGAACTTATAAAATTAGTATAATTCATAAAAAGTCTCAAATTAAATTTATTTTGATATTTATAATATCATTTATTTTAATATTTCATTAAATAAGTAATTACCGCATCACCATTGTGTCAAAAATAAATTAAATTATCTAGTGTATAAAAATTTTAAATAAAATTCCATTATGTTGGAAATATTTTTATATTTCTAATTAATATTTATAATCGAATTTATCTTATGTATAACCATATATTAAAAATGTTTGAGTTATTAAACATTGATTTTAACTCTTTTAACTCTTCTTTGAATTTAATAATAATAAATGTCCTAATCTAATCCAAGTGGACCTAAATGATAATATTTTATTTCTAAGGTTGTTTTTGGTCGAGATAAACTTTTACAATAGAATTAGGACATGTCTTAGGGTAATATTAATATCATTTTTACCCCTAATTACCCTATTTACTTTTAACCATGGTAAATAAAAGTAAAAATTTACTATTTGCCAAAATTATTTTTATCATATTGAACCACATATTACTCCTTGATATTAACCATCTCTCTCTTATTTTCAAAATTCCACTCATAGAAGTGGTAAAATTAAGTTTTCTGTGAATTTCCAAATTCTCCTAGGAGGTGGGTAAAAGACGGTGAAAAGTTCAATAAAATTTTTATTTATAAAAAATTATTATAAACTGACTCCAATGAATTAAATAGAACTTATATAGGCATTATGTATCTATTTTGACATAAAATAATATTTAATAAAATAAATAATTATTTAAATAAAAATTCCGTTTTAAACTATAACTTACTGTTTTTCACTATTCATCAAAAATTAAAAGTTTCAAAAAAAATACAAAAAATTCACCCTAAGATAATTTTGATATTCAGAATCCAAAAATGAAGTCCATTTTTAAAGATAAAATTTATAAAATTTCAAAAATTTGGTATTTCTATTCATAATGCCTAGTTTTATTGTTTGTGGTGTGTGTTAGGATTCGAAGTTGCGTACGATACACGCTACTGTATTATTCAAAGGGAAACGTACCATAGAGTATTGGGGTGTTATAGAATGTAACTGTCTTCACCAAGCTATTTATTTTTTTACTTCTACTTTTAATACATTCAAATTCGTCTTGAAAATATTAATATAACAAAAACATTGGGTATCATATAATAATATTTTATTATGTTGATTTAATAATTTTTATCTTTACCCATATCAATTAAATGGGAATCAAAGCTACTATTAATGTGTATGCCTGACTAACACATCACGAACCAATATAATTTATCTTCCTTCACAAAATCATATGGATAGTCATAATAAAATAAATAGTAAATATAAATGATTATTATCAAATAATATTTATTCTATAAAATTAATATATAATATACTTCCTTTCCCTTTCACCCATTAAGGAGATGATAACATCGCTCATGAATACATTCCACCAACCGTCTCTATGAAGTGATGTTATTAATTTTACAATTTTTAATTTAACATTGATTATTGAAAATGTATCTAACTAATAAATATGATATTAATAACTTTAATATAATTATTTATATGATATAACTTTTTCATATTCATAATAACCAAAAGTTATATGACAATATATGAGTGATAAAACAAAGCAGTTAACACACGAAATAAGGGAAATAATGAAATATTATTAACGAAGGAGTGATAAGATGTTTTAAAAAGATATTTTTTATTTTTAAAAAATTAATATGGTACCAGTATAAATTAATAATATGTTTAAAGGAATTAAAAATTATTTTAATTCATATTCAACTAAACTAATACTTTAGGTAAGGAACTTCATCTCAATTTCACTTTATTGAGGAATATTTTAATATTAATAACCAATTAATTTAATATTTTTATATTCTAACACATTTAGATGTTATATCATGAATAACTCATAATTAATGGTATTTTAAGATACAATTTATTTTTCATCATCCAACGTGATTTAGTTTGAATGTTACCAAGTGTTATGATGCTTCACAACTCAATTTCTTTTCATTGATTTATATTACAAATTCATTGTCTTCAATATTCTATGATTATGTGTTTAATTTAATTTGATTATTTTATGTTTTATTTAAATTTTTTACATGTTCATTTATGTTTTTTACAAATAATAAATTCATTTATTAATCCCCACTTCAATGGTATTATATTTGTAAGTTATTTCTTATAAATTTTCACTCTATTAAGTAATATTTTCTATCAAGAATTTTTTTTTGTTAAGCGTATAAAATTCCCCTATGATGTGTTATACAATTAACTAATTATATTTAGGGTATTTAACTCCCCATTTAATATAAATTCATTAATGGGGGTTATGAGACAAAAGTTTCCAAAGATATGAGTGTTTATGCTTCAATCTCATTTTAATCAGGATTCATTATGATAAAATGTCAATTGAAGGAAATGATTTGATCACTTTCTAATAAAAATATTTAATTTTATTCTCCCTAGGTTAGTCATGAATTTTTCAAGTAATATTATCATTTTCCTCCAATTTTTAATTAAAATGGTTTGAAAAATGTTTATAACAAAAGACAACATTATTTATCTTTTCACTCAAAAATGAATTTTACTAAAATATACATATTTCCCTCAAAATGTTTTATATAATTTTTTATATATTCTAAAATGATTTATTAATTTAATTTTTAAACTTATTTTACTATTTTTGAAAATTTAAAATGAATCTTCTTTTCAATTTCCACAAAAGGTACTTTTTTATTTTATACCAAAAATATGAAAGTAATCATTGTTTTAATATACTTGATTAGAAACATACAATAATAATGACCTCTTAATATTTTCAATATTATTTTATAAATTTGAAATTTTCTAATCAAATAATTGTTTTTTCTAATATTGTGGAAATTTTAAATTTTTAAATGTTATTTACCATGTGAAAAATCTATTTTCCTCAAAAAAGATTCGATTGTCATTTTAGGGTATTTTTATTCAGAAATATCCAAAACCATTTATTTTACATATTTTGTGCAAGGTATATGTTGTAATGATACCATCCTAATTATTTATCTAGATGGTTTATGATTTATTTGATCATTGAAATTATGAACAATCACTTTATTGATTAATTTTATAGACATTAACTTTCTATTGAAAAAATATATATCTTGTGATCATTGGTAATTAAAATAATTTTAAATATACATATTCCATTTATCATGGATGTGATTATTTTCTAATTTATATACCATTTTTACATAGAGTGATTTATTATGAGTTTTATTTGATTGAATGTGGAAAATTTTCATAATTTTGTATTACTTACTCAATACATATAAATGTGGATAAGGAATGTTTTTTATGATTTAAGTCAATTAATTAATATATGAGTAATGAATTGGGAATTTAATAATTCATGGATCATAATTATGTAGCCCCTTGATGCATCAATAAGTCTCATGAGATAAAGAAGTAAGCTAGCATTTAATGGGTCTTTAGTGTATACCTACTAATCAATTAAACTGTCTTGGTTCAAGGTATTAATAGTATATAAATCATGATTTTATAGATCATGATGTATATTATTAATAATTTCATTATTTTATAATTCAACATTTATTATCCATGTGATTATATCATTTATATAATCCATGGATATTTACTCATTCTCAAGTTATTGATTAAATGGCATGGGTTTTTAGTTATTTAGCTCTACATATTGATTATTCCTTATTGGTTATGCATTATTTATTCATGATAGATTTCATTGTATGAATACCTTTACTATGTATCTGAGCTCAGCCCTTTATTATGTTTCCTTTCCCTATTATTATTGGATGGTTTATATTATTGATATACTGGGATATTCAAAAGGTAATAATGGTGTTCTCAAACCATTTAAATAGTTGCATTTTATGTTTTTTAAATGTGATGTGAGTTTCAATTATATTTCATGTTATTCAATAATACAAAACTATTTAGTATTATGGTATATGACCACTTGTATCTAGTACCAATGTAATAAACTAACAACTATATTTTGGATACTAGGGTTGTGGTCATTACAGTTTGTATTAGATAATGTATAGACTAAACCATGTGAACTATATTTAGAAATATATAGAATAAGGAATATAGCCATCTGATGGAATTTTAGGATACTTTTAAGTATATGAAAAAATTATAAAGGTATAGTAATGTATAGATAATGTGGTTCTCCAAAAAATACATCACTATTTGGATATAACATTTGTATGTGGATCTCACATTGTTGTAGCTAGCGGTAATTAATATAAAAAGGGAACATTGGGCTTTGACTCGATGTTCTCCTGGTGATTGAAAATAGACCTTACTGCACACATGTTTTGACAATCCTAGGGGATATTCATTGGTTAATTCTCATTTTTATATAAAATACTTTTATGAATTAAACAATAGATCCTATGGAAATCTAAGAGGTGGAATACTGATATGTGATAAATCAAAAGTGTCTTGGGATGGTATGTTTATGGTTGATCACATTTTTAAAGGAATAGAAACCATTTTGATAATTTTTTTACATGAATATAACATGACTATAGATATTTTTTTGGAAAAACTTTATGGTAATGAAAAACTTCATTTTAGAATATTTTTTATTTAATTTTTTATTTAATAAATTATTATTTAATAATTTATGGAAATATTTTTAAGGAATTGGTAACTCTTAGGGATAATATGGTCTTTAATGTTAAAGTAATAATAGTCAATTAAAATTATTTGTTTTTTTTAATAAAAAATAAGGTGTATATAAAACCATATTGGCTAAAGGATTATTTTATGATTAATTTAATTTTTATGATTTTTTTCATAGTTTTAGGAATGATATAGTAATTATATTAATTTTTTTAGATAAAGAAAAACCGGAATGCATGCTGATAACCTGTCACATCTTTTAAGGAAATAGGGCTTGAACCCACAAAAAAAGGATAGAGAGGCCTACATAATGACCATGTTAATATGAAATTGTTTTCAATTAAATTATCTGATAGATAAATATGTACAAAATGGAATAAGATAAACTTTAAGTGTTATTATTGATTTTTTTGAATTATATTAAATAAAATGTGAAAATAATTTTGGTTTTGGTAAATATTTAGAGATAGAAAAAAACATTTTTCACTATTATATGTATATTATAATCACTTAAAAGTAAAATTTTGTTCTATAGGCATACACAAATTCATCTTGGATATTAAATTTTTGGAGTAATAAATGAAGTGGTAATTTATTGATGCACAACCAAAGGATGAAATAATTATTATGACCTAAAATGATATGAAGTAATTATATTTCCTTATATTCATAGTCTACATGGTAAAAAAATTCCTCAACTCTAGGAAAATATGTTGAAATAAAAATATTATGCTATTATAACTATTTTCATTGAGTTTATGATATTTTTACCCATCACAACATTAGGGTTTTGTGGTTGTAAATTTTATCCTCACCATTTTCTATAACACACTATATTAGTCTATTGTAATTAGTTTTCTCATCCTAGTATATATTTTCAATTCCCACAAATGTTCAATTATTTGGATTATTATTTTTTTAATTAAATTCATAATTCCCTTTCCTCTCATTTTAAGAGGTAGTTTTATTAACCCTCTTATGTGTGGGTGTTCCATAAAGGAATTTACGAATTTCAAACACTTGATTTTGTTTTCAAAGAAAAATATCAAATTCTAAGAAAAAAATATATTAATGTATTGGTTATTATAACTCCCTATTTTTTATTAAACAAATACTATGCTTGATAGTTTATACAACAAGCAACACCGATCCAAATAAAAACCTAATCAACTACGTAAATGTGAATTATAACATATCCATTAAAATAGATGTTTTCAATAAGAATAACCATATTTTGGAAATTATTTATAAATATTTTAGATGAATAAAATATATTGGTAACTATATATTCAATTTTTTTTAAAATGTCTTTACATTATTTAAAAATATATTTTTCATCAAAAATGTAATTATTTCATTGTGTGAGAAAATAAAATAATTAAATTCTTATAATTTCACAAATTTTATTTTATAAAATAATATAATTTTTTAAATCATAATTTTAAAATTAATTTAGTGAGAAATTTTTGGAATTATCTAAAAAATTTAATTTTACTAAATATTGAAAATTACTGCTTTTGGTAAATCTGTCATTTATATTCAAAAAATTAATTAATTTAATTCTTCAATTATGATTGGAATTTGATTTATAAAAAAATTAAGTATTATTTAACTTTTATTAAATCTAATTAATTAAAATTTAATAATATATATACAAAAATTAGGTATAAGTTTATTTTTAGGTTAATACCCCTTTTTTCTGGGAGCTGTTTTTTTGTACATAATGTTTTTCCATTTAAATTAACTAAAATAATCATTGATAATGAATAATTAAAATGGAATTTAGAGAATAAATATCAATATATTTTATTTTAAATCCATATAATGATTTTTACTCTTTATTTAGATAATTAAAGATTGTCTTATTCTTGAAAATGTATTTCTTGAAAAAACTATTTTTCAACGTAATTACAAGTTTATTAAAAATTTAAATCAATACACATTATTGAATTGAAAATTTTAAAATGTATTAAATATTTTTAATCATATTATTTATTATTATTTAATATGTTAATATTAAATTATTTATAATGAATAGTAGAAGTTGGAGAAAATTAATTATTGTTGTTAAGGTTAAAACGCCGTATTGCGTGTTATATGATCTTGTGTTAAAATTAATTTTCCAAACACACTGAATTTTTATTTGATAAATTTTATTTATAATTTATAATTATCAGTTAAAAATTATTTAATAAGGCTCATTTTAATTTTGGATTAAAGGATAAATTACCTAGGATAGATAAACTAGTTACCATAGTGAAAACTAAAATGGAAAAAGTGATTAACATTGGGTGTAATGGTAATAAAGTGATAAAATAATGTTTATTTTTATTTTTTTATTTATGTATAAACCTCATATTCCATCAATCTAATTATTCATTAATTTTTTTGTGACATGTTTTGTGATGGAATTCTCATTATTGATGTTTTTGGGTATTTACAATAAATGCTACTCCTACTCAATTATAAAAGGTCACACCTTCTCCAATTTTATTAAACCAAATAAATACATTTATTTTGACCAAACCCTAAAACATATATCTAAAAAATCCATATCTATGTTCTAGTGGTGTTTCTATTCCCCAAATACCAACCCTATGGTTCTCAATAAGAGATACAAAAGAGGTTTTTTATGTAAAGGTAATCATCTTCACCACACTCTCTTTTTAAATTTATGCTTCCTCATTAAAATAAATCTAAAATATAATAATATAATAATATTATAATATTCCATATAATAGTATTTTATTATACTTATTTAATAATATTTATCCATCCTCATATCAATCTAATGGGAAACTAGTCAATCACTCATGCGTACAGAGAACTACCGCCTCGTGAACAGGTGTAATTTGTCTTCAATTTATGAATCATGTGGACAGTAAAAATGATAGAAATAATGAATATATATGATATATATGGAATAATATTTATTTATAAAAATTAATATATCAACCACTTACTTACACTTTTACCCACTATGGAAATGATAATGTCGCTCATGCATACGTATGGCCTACCATATCTATGAAGTGATGTGATTCGTTTTCCATCTATAAATTCTAATAATGATTCAAAAAAATATAAATAGTGAATATAAATGACATATATAAATTTAATATCACTATGAAGATTATAGAACTTTTTATTTTTCATAAGAACCAAAACTTCTCTCACAGAACATTTATGGGAAAACAAAGTAGTTAACATTAGAAACAACAGTAATAAAGAAATATTATTCTTTAACGGGTGGTAAAATTTTATAATAATATCGTATATAATATTATAAATATGATTATGGTTTTTATAAATAATAATAACACGTTGAAACCATTATAAAGAAGGTTAAATCGCCTTCAACTATAGGGAAACAGGAGGTATGAAACATCGTCTCAATTTACCATCATTGACTCATATTTTAATTTTATACAACAATTTATTTCATATGGTGTATATACTACCCATTTTAGATATTATATCATAAATATCTCATAATTCATTTTATTTTTAGTCACAAATCATTTTACATCATACAAAGGGATTAGTTTTGAATGTTACCAAGTTGTAAGATGTTTCATAAATAAATTTCTTTTCATCGGGATATATTACTTCTTCATTGGAATTTATATTAAAATATTATATGTGTAATATATTTTTATTGTTTTATGTTGTATTTAACATTATTTTATTTTTATTAAAATTTGTGACACATAATAAATTCATTGATCAATCCACAAATAAATGGTATTATCTTTATAAGAGATTTCTTCTCAATTTGTACTCCATTGTGACATATTTGGTATTGTGCACCAATTTATGTTATTGAGGTTTATTTAACACCCAATTTATATTTTATAACATTACTATATTTATATAAATGGACATTAATGTTTTATTTAAAGTTGTTTCTTAAATGGGGATGATGATTAAAAGTTACCAAAGCGATAAGTGTTTATTCATCAATCTCATTTTAATCAGGATTATTCATTCAGAAATTTATATATAAGAAAATTATTGTATAATTATCTAGTATGAAACATTAATTTTATTCTCCTCTAGTTATTTAGGAAATTTTTAAGTAATAGTACAATTTTCGACTCTTTTGTACTTCAATTGGTGGGGAAAATATTTTTATGAAAATCCATCTTCATTTCTCTTTTTGGCCAAAAAATAAGTTTCTTCCACATCAATATTTTTATTGAAAAGTTTTAAGGAATATTTTTAAAATTTTACAAATAATTACTAACAACATTTTAAACCATGTTTTATCTTTTAGAAAAACTGTTTAAAAATGAATCATCTTTACGTTTTCCAAAAAATGTAAATTTTTTAAATTTTTGAAAAAAAAATTGAATGGTATATTTTTTTAACATACTCGGCATGAATAAAATATTCCCACTATCATGAATATTAATTATTTTTGAATATTCATTTACAAAATTATAATTTTATTTTCAAATAAATTTTTCGCCTAATATTCTTTAAATTTCACATTTTTAAATGTGACTTTTAATGTGATATGTTTATTTTCCTCAAGAATGTTTTAATGATATTTTTATGATATTTCTATTCATAAATTACAAAAAACTATTATTTTACTTATTATAAAATGGGGATATATTTTAGTTATATAATGCTTGTTTATTCTATGGATGGTTTATCATTATTTTTACAAGAAAAATATATACATTAACATTATTGGCTGATTTTATTGCATTAACTATATCTTGAAACATTCACTTTCTTATGATAATAGAACCTTAAATTTATGTGAAATATCCATATTAATTATATCATATATACGATTATTGCATAAATCATATACCATTTTACATATTTTGTTTTATTATGACATTTATTTGAATGGTTGGGGAGAGTTCTTATAAATCCATATATTTACTCAATATTGTTATTTAATTAAAAGAAATATTGTTTTTTAATTTTGTTGATCATTAGATATATTAGAAATTAATTGAAAATGAAGTGATGGATGGGTCCCAAAATAATATATCCCCATGATTCATCGATATGTCTTATTAGAAAAATCAATTTGCTTTATTAAATAGGTTTTCAGTGTATAAATATTCCTTGATTAAAATATATCATGATCATGATGGTATAGTTATCATGATCTTTGGGATCTTAATAACTAATATTTATCATTTCCTATGTGATTATAGTATTTAAATCCATGATATTATTGACATGAATTTCACCATGGATGCATTCTTAGGATTATTTTATTATTTAAATGGATTTTTTTAGTTATCTACAATTCCATATTGATTATGCCATATTTATACATGACAACTTCTATTATATGCATTACCTTATAGAGAATTTGAGCTCACTAATTTATTATGTTTCCTTTCCTCAATATTCCAATAAGTGTTTTATGTTTTATATGTAGGGATATGATAAAGAAGATAATGTTTTTATCTATGGAATAACAAAGTTGATTTTTACATTTTAAAATGAAATGTGTAATTCAAGTACATTTTTAGTTTTCAAGTAAAACTAAAATATTTCCTCCTTTAGGATGTTATCACTTATATAAATCACCAATTTCATAATGTGACAACTTAATCAAGGATAATAGGGTCTAGGTATTCATAAATTAGTAGGAATAACTTCCCACTAACTTTGAATTATAGATCTCTCTAACAATTTTCATCAAAACAATCTACCTACTATGAGCTACCTTGATGTGATAATGAGTGGATCTAACCCTATATTTAATTTTCTAAGATTTCATAGGCCCTACTGACATTATATCTACAATATCATCCCTGTTCATTTTTTTATGTGATTCCAACCATAGAGGTTTTGATAAGGATACATCTAAATTTTTGGTTATAATATATTGTTGTATAAAAACACAGCAAATAATGGTGAGGATCCCAAAAAACATTTAAAATCCAGATAATATGATTTAAAAATATCCTCTAGTGTTTGAGTGGTCCTATTAGACTGACCAAGTATTTGAGAGTGATAGTTAGTACTGAAACAAATCTCTGTATCTAGAGCTTGATGAACACATCACCATAAAAATGATATAAACCTTGTATATCGATAAAAAACAGTAGAATGATGTATCCCATTCCACCATAAAGCTTACATAATGTTTATCATAGAATTTGAATCAAGGGATTAATCTTTTCTAGTAGAAATTAAACATTGTGACTTCGTAAGAGAGTCAACAATAACCCAAATATCATTATATCTATTACTTGTTTTGGGGATTCCTACAGAGATATCCATTTCGATGTTTTTTCTTTTCTATTGTGGTATAGGTAATTTTTGTAACATCTAATTAGACTTCTATATATCAAACTTAACATAATAACATACCAATCACCAAGATATATACTCTATAATATCTAATTTTATGTTGTCCCACAAGAAATACTCTTTCAAATCACTATACACCTTCGTACTTCCAAGATTAATTGTGAATGATGAACTATGAGCTTCTTCCAACAACTCCTTATTAAAATTTTTTATTGACACATACATGATTCTAAAATCTTATCATTCCATAATAATAATTTTAAAACATTGGAATATTTCTTACCATCTTTTTAATCTCAACATATTCCTTCTGTGCGACTTTAAACATTAATGGATAGATGTTCAAATACTCATTTGAGAAATAGAATATTTATCCCATTACTTCATCATTTCGTGATCCATCCATTATTAATATAGATATGTTCAATCTTAAATTATTCTCATCATATAAAATCTATAACGATCCTATTGATTCATTATATCATCCACCATGTTTGTTTCCCAAAGTGGTAATATATTCATCATTCATAATATTTAAACAACTACATCAATTTTTTCTGGATCACGGTGAACACATTCTTGGTGAATAGATAATTTATAATTTTATTATTAGTATATATATCACACCTTTCTCCATAAAGATAATTCCTTCTTATTGTTAATAAAAAAACTACCTCTCCTTACTCTAGTTTATGGTTCTGGTAATTCTAGTCAAGAAAATTTAATTGATGAGAGTAATGTGTTATCACCTTTTAATTTTTATAATAATATATCCCTACAACTTATTTAAATAATAACTCTAATTCACAAACCCTTCTATAAATTTGGGTAATGTGAGAACAGTTGCACTGACCAATATTCCGTCCAGTTCCTAGATGTTTTTATTACATTCATCAATTTAAATAATCATTACACCATTATGAGTTCAATTTGAGAGTTTATTAGATATCCTTTATAAATTCTTCAAAATTTTTCGATAATACCTAGTTAATATAAGAGAACTATAGATCCTAGTAATAGTGTTTAGTTCATTCAAATGTTCAATCTGTTAAGTATTTGATGGATCTATTGATATAGACTATTTTTATATTATATGAACCCAAAATGAAACTTTTTGTTACAAAAATTGACACATGGAATAAATTTTAAACAACTTATCCTTCCTTGAGGTCATCAAATTTTTTTTCAAGTGATCTTCATACTCTTCCATGCACTTGAAATATATATATGAAAATAATTTATAAAGGCTACTATAAACTAATGAATTTAATCTCTAAAAACTCTATTAAATAAATACATTATGATGATATGGGAATTAGTACGACCAAATTGAATCACTATAAATTCATATTGTCCATACCTCGTATGTAATATAGTCTTGGGTTTCTGTTCACTTCTGACCCTCAATTTATTATATTCAGAATAAAGGTTAATCTTTGAAAAGAATTTACCTCCCCATAATTGATCAAAAAATCATCAATACATGTAATACGATACTAAATCCCGAGTGTAATATTTTCATGTTTTCCATAAACAATATAGAGTCACATTCATTCAAATTTATTCTTAACAAAAAGAATGGGTGTACCCTATTTGATTCACATAGTTCAATAAATCCCTTGTCAAGATTATCTTGGAGTTTCTTCTTCAATTACTATAACTCTATTAGGGATATTCCATATGGATTCTTTGAAATAGGTGTAAAACCAACGATGACTTCTATGACAAAAAATACATTTTGATTCAGATGAAAACTAGGAAAATCATCTAGAAAGACCAAAATAAATTCCCACACAGTAGGAATGTCTTCATTGTTGATTTTCTGTGAAACCATCTTAGATAAATACCCTATTTGATTAAGAATAAAGACCCATAAAATTGATATAATTTCCATTGGATTTTCATATTTATCCCCACACTGACATACGATCATATAATGGTAAAAAATATAATATTTTAATTCACTTCCTTATTAATTTATATGAGATTTATATAACTTAAGCCAATCCATGCCCATAATAATATGAAACTCAACTAGAGGTGGAATAACATGATTGTAAAAATGAAACATATCACAAAAATAAATTGGATATGAATCATATACTTTATATATGATCATGTAACCATTAATATTTTATAAAACTAATTCAATATCTAATTATTATTGTAGAAAGGTTATACCTATATATAATTTTTCAGATATAAAATTATGGGTAGATCCAAAATCAAATAATACATTATCTATTCTAGAGTAGATAATAAGTGTTCCTTTCATGAAATTGTTTTCATAACCCACATTTAAAATAGTGATCACATTTTGTTTCCCTTCATCTATAAGATTGAGAGGTCACCGACATAGATCATAATCATTAACCCTTAGATTAAAGTACTAGATTTCATAATGCCCATGCTCCTTGAATTTGGAACATTATAGTGTTGGTGGTTCATTATGGGGAGATTTGTCTCTGTAATCAAAAATGTATAACATCTTCACATAATAGTAGCATTTAATTTCAATAAGACCATCCTTTATATTCTTAACACATTCAATATCCTCTTTAAGATAATTTCATGCATCTTTCTTCCCAAACATCTATCATAAAGGAAGACTCGCCTTCTTTCCTCCAAGGTTTTTTTTATAATTTCATTTAAATTTCATCATTATTTTCTTATCAAACCGTGATATTGATTGGTGACACCAGTATCCATTTAAGCCTACAGATCACATTTAATGATTTCTTCATATCAACTGAAGAAACTTATATATAACTCCATTTTGAGACATTGTTTTAAGCCATAGATAAATAGTTATTTCTAGTTTGATGATAACACCAAAAGCAAACCTCATATGTTTTTTTAAAAAATTTACCCATTTTTACTAATTGATTCATCATCTTTATGATTTAGTGAAAGGAATTCATGATCCATTTTTATTCTAAGAATATGAGGAAATTACTTATTGAAAAATAATATTATAAACTCATCTTATAAAATATAGTCAATTTCATCCTGCTGTCTCTTGTTGTTGATACGACTCCATCGTTAATCTGTTTATCCTTCCAAATAACAAATAGTCAAAAACCATTTTTTTATGCGTCGAGTACGGGAGAATGGAGAATATATTTTCAATGAAACTAAATCAATTTTTAGCTTTTAGTGAATTGGTTTACCCACTAAAAAAATGTTGATACTACCTCTTGAAGGACTCAATATGACATTATTATATCTTTTTATCATCTGTAATCACAATATGATTCATGGAATGAGAATGTTTGTGTAATCATTACAAAAATATATTGTATTTTTTTAGAGAACCCATCCTTATTTTTTTAAGAATGTGAGGGGCGAACCTCTTGTATTCCATCTCCCATATTACTTAGTTTCTCAACAGTACAATCATTGCATTGTCTATCACATTTATTGTTAAAATGGATATTTCTATTTCCATCCATTGACTAGAACCAAAAAATATATTTCGAACAATAATAATAATAGTGAGACACCATATAATCATGAAATTAATTAATAGGAAACCACAATAATGACACCTTCTGTTTAATATATGACACATTAGGTTTAACGTAGATTATCCATGGTCATATTCTATTCAAAAACATTATAATGGTTCTTAAATAAAATGTTGATTAACCGAAGAATATACCCCAAGAGATTATATCCAAGAGTTATTTCTTACCCCAACTCATTGTGCATCAGGGTTGATAGAGTTAATACACAATTCACCACTTTTAAAGTTTTTCCCCCAATGTGTATATGCGTCATAGAAGAATATATTTTTTAGTATCTAGAAACAAATATATTTTCTAGGAAAACCACACTAATTTATTTATCAAAATAAATGGTGTTCTCTTATACATAGGCTTACCCTAAGGGTTCTCACTTAATTTTTATCATCACTATTTTCAAAACAAACAAAATTGTCATCATCTGACTTAATAGGCCCCGAATAGTGACTACTCTAAGCCCACCTCCTATAGGCTAGGGGCTAATG